>OX104121.1:36600007-37925007 GCA_944474755.1 Limnoperna fortunei | reverse complement strand
ATTTATTTATTTATTTATTTATTTATTTATTTATTTATTTATTTATTTATTTATTTATTTATTTATTTATTTATTTATTTATTTATTTATTTTACTGGTATAATAAAGCTGTGGCCAAATACTGCCAATCTAGATCTTTGTTTTTATTCAGCATTCTCTGAGATAAAGTATATTTTCAAATGGATATAATATTGGGGATGTCTGTGGGACAAAAACAACTCCATTGTATCGATATATTTAAAAAAAACTGAAGTATTTAATTGGAGGACAGTTTTTAGGAATTTGTGTATAATTTTTATTTAAAATGCATTGAATGTAAGTCGCTATACACCTGAGAAGAATTTTTAACACTGGCATATTTATTCATATATAAATTATTACTTTGGTATCTTTGTTCTGAATTCCTACATTATTCTGTAAATTCGACTAGTTCTTCCTGATTTACATTTCTATTAAGGATGCTAAATACTTAACCTATTTTTTCACCCATCAAATAATCGAATTTATTTGGATAAATGTGTTTTTATAAGGTCCATTAAACGGTCGGTTTGTGCTGAGGTTGTATAAATACAATCATTGCTGTTACAAGCATAAGCATTTTGTCTTGAAAGGTTGTTTAAAACATAATTAAAGCTCTAAAAGACCCCTTTTAAACGAAGTAATTTTTAAGTCGGAATATCAATTTACAAAATAAAATCAGTACAGGTGTATTATTAACACAAAAATTACCATGTTGGTGCCGAAATCTATTGTTCTCTTATTTCTGCTAATATTGGTATCTGGAACGTTGACAAATGAGTATAAATACACTGAGGGAAATTTCCGAATCCGAAGAGAATCCGGCGATAATGTTGTGTAAATGGAAGAAATAAAAGGAGCGAAGTTATGTTAGCTATTCATTTCTTATTAGTCTTATTAAATTATTTCTAGAAGAATCACAACCCTTTTCAATATCTTGGATCGTTATCCAAGAATTATTGTGGGACCTTTCTCTCCAAAAGTCTCGTATCCATTTTTATCTGGAATTTTTTTTTAACTTTTTTAATCTTTCTTAAAAAGTTGTAATACTTCTTTAAATCGAACTCTCCAAGAGTTTTGTTAGCTATTAACCTTAGGTCCATCTCCGAGACTAGGTACCCCGATCTTTCTCCTAGAAACTCAATACCCTTTTTATTTAAGGTCTTTTTCTTTTGTGTATCGGGACATATTTTTATTTTGTTTCTTTCCCTGACAGTCGGGTACCTTTTTTCTATGAGTGGAACTTAATGACCGCTTGTATCTTAGATATTTGGCTGGGAGTCTCGCTACCAATTGTTGTGTAAATACTATGTGTCCAAGTACCTTTATCGATTACGTCAACAATATATTCTACCTTATCCTGAGAGTTCCGGAAACATTTTTCATTTTGGTTGTCAAATATGTCTGTTATTGCAACTAGTAAGTCTTTGTATAAGAAATATCGCCGCTTTATTTGACGATTACAGCAACCATCATAAAAAGGGGGGAGGGAGATCTTTTCTGTTAGTGTGTTTTGGACATTTTTTACATGTCTGTTAATTGTTTTTTTTTAGAAAGTAAGCACAACTCCTAACTGTTTTTTCAACCATAAGCTATTAAAAATTGAAATTGCTGTTAACTTTTCCAATAAAAATAAATACCTTGTTTGCTGTTAATTGTCAGAACACTGTTAACTGTTTACAGATTTTTCTCTGTTAGACCCTCTAAGTTTCTCAATTCTGCTGTTATGTGGTTTTTTTTATTTTTGAATTTACTTTTTCTGTTTTCTCATGTAAATTGCTGTTATCTGTTATAATTATTTTAAATTTAATGTTAATATCTGTTTTGAAATTTTTTTTATATTGTTATCCTGGAACCTCTCTTGTCCCCTCCTTATATTTGCTTATAAAGATAATCCACCATTTTCCGATAGTTTCGATTACCCCCCCCCCTTTTTTTTATTGCTGTAAGGAAGAAAACTAAAGGACTCAACTTTTTTCCAGCTTTGTATGCCCGTATGAAAACCCAGTTACGGCTTTTAAACTACCTGATCGGGTCAAGAGGTCCAAGAGTCGATATACGCCAGTTCGTGAACTGGGACAAGACAATTTTTATTGACAATCTTTTCTATGTTCAACCAACGACAATATGGGAAGTAAAGAGAGTGATCAAGGCGGCGTCCATGGCTGGAATCCATGTCCGGGCCACCGGTGGAGGGTACACAAGGTCACCGTTATATCCAGACGAAGGTCAAATATCCATGGATGTTAGGAATCTTGAACGCCATGATGGACCTAGAATGGAATTACAAAAACCAGTAAGAACTGAATATACATTTATTAAAATTTGTTTCTGCTTATGAGAACTTAGATGTTCACTAACTAAATAAAGCAAAAATATATTCTGCTATCAACAGAAAATGTCATGATTGCAGGATACAATGTATTAGTTCTTTTACACGTAGCTGATTGCTTTTCTTGTAGACGGCCGTTAGACCTTACTACACTGTGACTGTAGTAACAGGGGTATTGGAGTACGAACTGAATGCATTTTTGGTGAAGAATGGTCTGTCCATGTTGACACAGCCACTTATTGTTAACGCTACAATTGGAGGAATGTTAGCTACATCGACTCATGTAAGTTACTTTTCAAGCAGCATGATTTTTAAATAAGTACAGTTAGTAAGTTTATGTATTGTTTTTTAATTGTGCTAATTTAATCTCCTTTCAAAGGAAAATCTTTCATAGTTGCTATATTTAGAATTTATCGAAAGAAATATACTCGCCACAGTTTTTAAAATGATAAATACATGACATAATATTGATTGTTTAACAGGGCTCATCATGGAATGCACCAAATTGGAGTGGATTTTTAGTAGAAATGAGAATTGTCAATGCTCGTGGTCGTCTGCTAAGATTTAATATTGAAAGTCATCCAGAATTGATGAAAGCACTCTCGTGTAACCTCGGAATGATGGGGGTCATGTATGACATCACGAATCAGGTCAACTGTACTCTTATTGCTAAGGTCCAGAACCGTTTCGTACCATTACAAGATTTGTTTTACAACCAATCAAATTTGAAAGATGTTGTGACAACACATTTCTTGACAGAAATTTCATGGTACCCATTTAATTCTGTAACACCGGAAGAAGAAGCAGTTTTCCGATATAACCAAACTGTTTTAGATTCATGGACCGTTAAAAGAGAAACAGTATGGCTTCGGTGAGTTTATACCCTCTTTATATCTTCTTGAGTTTATACCCGCGTTATGGTGGGGCATTTTTTCTTTCATCCAACCAAGTCAGGGGTCATCGACCGAACGTGGACTCAGAATCCCTGACTTTGGAGAATATATTTAATTTAAAAGTTAGGCTATAAATTATCGCGTGAAGATGTATCTGAGCTATCAAAATTTTTCTGTAAAATTGTTATTTCGGCTATACATTTAGATTTATGAGCTGAAGAACCGATTAATAATTTCGATTTTTACTTTTTTTTCTTTTCGACAGAACTATTGTATTAGTTGATAAAGTGCCTGCAGACCACGTGATACAAGGCCCTGTGTATTTGCCGACAAGAGGTTCAATATCTGGTGGAAACGAAACAGAATATTGAGAGGAAATGTAAGTAAAGTAATTTTCCACGCGGAGGCAATTGCAAAAGAGGACACCAAGCGACATATTTAAGATTGTGACATCGTGAAATTTTCATATTGTTCTTTACCTTATTCTTTATACTGTGTATACGCATTTTTTTAATTTTATTTTTATTCCAAGGGGCACTAGCAATTGCCAAACAGCTTCCATCAGAGAGTTACCATTACTTGGTAGATGCCTTTGCAACCATTCTCCCGCCAAAACACGGATCAGAAACTAGTGCTGCGTTTGTTTTAAATATTGACAACCAGTTTTCACGTCCACTCAGAGCTTTTAAGGTAATTGCTTTATTTGTTAATAAAGCACGAAAACATGGAAGTCTTTTCTATCTCGGCAGAGCTACAAAGAGGTCCATTTGCTCTAATGGAGCAAAAACACACAGGTGATTTATACATATTGCCCGCTGTTAAACTGTTTCCGTGGATTTTTTTCTTTTGTCCGCCGTTAACATCTCTACAACGCCTTGTCAATATTTACACTGCATTCATTATGAAGAGGACTCGATGGCCGAGAGGTTAAGGTACTATTGATCACGAGGTCTGTCAACACTGAGATTGCGGATTCGAGTCTCACTGCGGACATGGTGTACTCGACTCCAATTGACAAGGACTGCAAGTTTTCCTACCGAAGGTCCGGGGTTTTCTCCGAGTACTCCCGCTTCCTTCCCCAATAAAAACCGGACGCCATGATAACCAGCTTTCCATTTAGACGGAGGGATTCAGTAAGGAAATTTTTATTTCGGATGAAAACCCAAACACTCACTGTTAACTGGGAAAATGATAATTACGATAAAAGTAAATACGTGGTGTTTTTTTTTTTTTGTTTTTTTTTGTTTTTTTTTTGTTTGTTTGTTTGGTTTTTTTGTAAATTATAAAAATATAAGTTATTCTTACGACAGACCAACAGTTATGACTTATTTTTGGTGTTTTTAGATTGTTTTAGAATCCAGTCATACCGATCAAGGTATCCAAACGAACCTAGCGAATAGTGAAATTTTAAAATAAATAAAGCAAATGCGAACTTCCAGCTGATCGGTAATATTCTATGGCTACAGGTATACCCCTAAACTGTTTATTATGAAACAGTCAATGCGGATCAATTGTTTAAAAAAAACTATGTATGTTTCAGTTTATGGCAGAAAAAGTGGAGAAACAAATAAAAACAATAGGATCCTCTCCGATGAACGCGTTTCTTCCCAGATTTCTACAAAACATGGATTGTCTATTGTGTTTTGGAAACAAAGGAATTCAACAGCCTGACGATTCCGGTCGTTCCTTAGTTATAGATTTTCTAGCTCCTCCAACACAAACAGGTTTCTATGATACATCGACAGAGGTATATTATAAAAATAAATCAATTGAATAATATAATTGTCCATTTTAATGGATGTTAATTATATAGTCCAAGAATCCCCTGCAGAGCATTCTCGGACTAATAATTATATTACATTCACGTATAGTCGTGCTATAAATGGTAATTATTCTTAAATCAACTTTAATGCCTTTTTACAGTGACGGATTTTCATATAAGCGTCATTAATTTTTAGTCACAAAATTTTGCGAAAATCTATACTAAGGCCACGCTGCTTTACACAAGTGCGTTTATAATAATTAAATCTTTCATTTGCTACCCCCCCCCCCCTTTTTCTACATTCAAAGTATGTTTTCGGAAGCAGTGTGATACATTTGAAAATTAGGAATACGATAAATTAAAGTTTTTGCATGAGAAAAATAAAAAATTAACGACAGTAAACAAAATAGAATTAGCATCAAGAATTATTTTGTAGCAAAGTTATGAGTTGAATATATTCACTTTATTGTTAACCTAGAAAACGCCGGTTTATGGACGATTTGTTTTCATTTCCAGTTTATTCAAGAATTTCGTCGGGAGAAAATTCGACCTCACTGGGCAAAGCGTCACACCGAAATTCCAGGGATCGTCGACGTCATCAAACAAACGTACGGGGATAATCTAGAGAAGTTCAATCAGCTCAAGTACGATTCTGGGATTGACAAGTGTGGACTCTTTATGAACAGCTATCTTACAGAAATTTTTGGTCAGCCAAAAAATTACTACAAATGGTGTTGACTTTTTGAGTTTACAGTCGGGTTCATATAGTGTACGCTGTTCATTCACTTCCTTGTTAAGTGTACAGTAAATCCGGTTAGATGTCCGAGATCAAAGAAGTTTTGATATCTAATTAATATAATCTTATATGGGTGTGTTTATTTAGAGGTCGTTTGACATGACAAAGGTCGTAAATGGGATGGTAAATTATTACTATCTATAAACAGATCCTACAATATATTAAACTAATATTTTTAATGTTGTAATGGTCCGCTGAATATACTTTATAGAGTGTTGTGGGGCATGAAGTACAAAAGTCTTTATCAACAAAAAATAGTCAATAATGTAGTAAATTAACAAAGCCAACTGACGGCCGGTTTGGGGGTGGGGGGGGGCATCAATTTGCGTGCATTTGGGATTTCAGACTCTTGCTCCCCGTTACAATATTGAAAGATATACATGTAAATTTAGTACGAGTTTGAAATTGTAATTATCAAAATAAAAAACAATAAAGCCTGCACCATGTATATTAACTAAAATCTTAGTACTTTAATATCAATATTTATTTTACTGAAATACTGTACAATATATTTACGATATCAGAAACTTCTATGGGAAAAAATCTCTTGTCTACAATGTTTCGGTTTAGAATTGATAGAAAATTAAAAGGGGTGGTATTTCTTTGCGATGCACCGTAAAATCTTGCAAAAGACGTCCTACCAAGTCAGAGGTTCTGATTCCACTTTAGTTCTATCATCACGTGATAATGGAGCAAACGTGTAATCAGAACCCCTGACTTCGGAGGATGGCGAAGGATGGAAAATGTAAAACATTAATATGCGGAAATAGACGAGATTATTTTACCGCTAAGTGACTAGCTTATTTTCACCTCTTTGTGAAGAGATTATTTTATCACGTAGTGACGAGAATTGTTTACCTTTTAGTACTGAAACAAATAAAAACAATGGGATCCTCTCCGTATCATCGTATAATTTATCGCGTTTATTTGTATTTTATTTTTATAATAAAAAGTCCACCTTCTCTTTGGCAGTGCTCTTTGGTGAGCAAAGGACTTAGACTAACGGAGGGGGTACATATTTTTACCTGTAATTGACATGTATTTTTGTGCGCGATGTGCGCAAATTAAATGTCTCATGCCAAAAACAATCAAATTTTAATCAGATTGTTATTTTGTAAACACCGATGTCCTTTATTATAATTCAGTATTGAATTTTATTCGGTTCGTGCGCTCTGCAACAACTACTTTATGAGGTACAAATGAATGTCATACGAGTTCCGGGTACATATATGGGAGTGAACTATTGACTAAGAACGGTTGATCCGAAATGTTTTTATTTACACAGTTAATAAATGTTTTATATTGGTATAAAATATTTCATATCACCGTCCTATCCGGAATTTAAATCAACAACATTAATTCGATCAGTAAACATAAATACATAGGCAAAACTTGTCATTCATGAATTTCAGGTAGCGTTGCGTAAAGAATTATTCAATAAATGTGTTGACCTCAATAAATTCATTTGATGGATATATTCGTACGTTTTCACACAATTTTTATGGCTGTTATAAAAGTAACTTTGCGTCCTTTATGTGGCAATCATTATATATTTGTTAGGTGTTCATTACTTATTACTTCATATGTTAATGAATTCTGGTTTTTATTTCTTGTCGCCTGCGAACAGTCATCCTCACAAGTCAGGGTTTCTGTGTCCACAGAAACCCCGACTTGTAAGTATGGCGAACAGTTGCAGAGTTTTTTAATTGTTTTTGTTTTTAATAAAAATTATGACATTCTCATATTGGCTCTGTTTTGTCTTGAATTGACAAGTTAAGTTTTTAAGACAATTTTACTTTTTTTGCTTGTTGCAGAGGAATTTACATGTACCTAAATAAGACTCTCTCGATGTTCTGCAAACATGTGCTTTATTTCAGTCTCAGTTATTTTGGAAGAGTAATAAATTGCTGTTTTTCTCTCCAGACATCCCCGACCTCATTGAAAGTTTGCTATTACGTTGATAAAAGGAAATTTTTGATTCGCGACACGATCAGGTCGAAATAAAGACACTTCCAGTAAACATTCACTTACGACATGTCGACTATTAATGCACAAGCATTTTGATTTAGTTCTCCGTCTTACCGACATTTCACAACATAATTGTTTACAAAGAATTAGGGGGCCTCGGTGGCTGAGTGGTTAAGGTATATCGTCTGCTATTGACCACGTGGTATGTCAACACTGAGGTTGCAGGTTCTAGTCTCACTGCAGACAGGATGAACTCGACCACAATCTTTATTGACAAGGATTGCCAGTTTTTACCGAAGGTCGGGTTTTTTCTCTGGGTACTCCGGCTTCCTCCCCCAATAAAAACTGGACGCTATGATACAGCTGGAATATTGCTGAAAGTGGCGTTAAACATCATTTAAACAAAAAAGGAAAGCCAAGAATTAGTCAGTTGATTGTAATTAACGAGTTTAGACAGATTCTAAGTAACCCACGTGAAATAACCAACTATTACTTTATTAACTAAACATCGTCTATAAATTATAACCACTTTACCTCTAAAATTTTTTAGGAAATGTAACACAATAACGGAACATTTCATGTGACAAAAAAATTGTAATAAAACAATTTCAAATCGTATTGTCTACGTAGCCACACGAAGTGCGTTTGGAAATTTACTCGGGAATTTTTCTCAGAACTTGTCGCGAGTTAAAGTATTCTCCATAGGCTAGCAAATGAAAGAATAAACGGAAACTTTAGAATTCCTAATTTGTTTATTACTAGTAAATTCCTTTGTGGCCAACCGGATCTCTTCATCAGTGATGAAACAGATTGGAAATAAATTGTTTTAGTGGCAGATTGTTTGGATAGCAATATTTCAGTCGTAGAATGGGGTCGGAATAACATCACCGGCTACCTGAAGACCACTTCTAATGGGCGGATCCTGTCAATGTAATCACAGCAGCATTCTTCCCATAGCAGTCTCGTTTACCAGTGACAGTAGGAAATACATTCGGTTGTAATAAATGTATTATTTGCTATGCAATGTTTGTTCACATTTTCACTGAAGGCTATGGAAACTCTTAAGTGTCATCTTTAAATATAACAATGTCAATTTAGGTATATATATGTAATATTAACTTTCAAATTATAACAAAATATGATTTTCTAACTACTACAAACATTGGAAACAACATAACAAGTTAAAAATTTTGTATATTTTTCTCGTCCATAAAATACCAGTACTAACAGATAAAAATTCAACCGATATTGAGCACTATTAAATTCTTTAATCATTGGTTATCTAAATGTATAGAATTCAGGATTTTAGAAAATTTTGAGATTTTCTAAATAAACATGATAAAGAAAGATAACCCAAACACAAAACCTCTTGTAATAGTTTTCGCGTTGTCAATTTATCATTTTTCTTCAACTCGACGGAAAATCGACATATATTGGGAAACTTCAAACAAAAAATATGTATAATACAACGCTCTGAGGTGTCTCTCTTTATACACCTATATATATACACAAGCACTTCAGATCATTGAATGAAAACTAGTTTTATAATCAAGTATTCACCCGTGTCCATAAATTTTACAAATATTCCTCAATGAACGAATGTTTTCAACCTGTAATTAAAGATCTTTATTTCTTTTAACAAATGGAAGACCAGAGCTACATATTTGTATACATACTCCGTAAAGCATTATAGTATAACACACACCAACGAGTGATAAAAATCTTATATACTATAGTTCTGAAGGGTATGACTTTTTTTACCCAAACACACATTTAAATAACATTTTTTGACAGTTTTATCCTGCTCAAACGTTTTACGTACTATATTTTTGTTCGAAAAAGTTATTAAAGTGAAGAATGAAAAACAATATTGTAACAAAACTCACCTTTTGGACACAGACGACTGACGCAAAGTTACATATGCCAAGACAAACATATAGAAACAAAGAAACACATTACGGGCGCAAACGACGGACACAAAGTGATATATGCTATGACACAAAAAATTCATTTTGGAAACATTTTATATTACTCTTTTATATAATATGACTGAAATTAAGACATCAAAGGACCGCAGCGCGTGGTAACTTAATTTGTTTGATCTCTAATTATTTTGGGTTTTTTTTGTTTTTAAATGGCAATGTCTATATAAATATGCATTATTTAAGAAATAATTAATGAGGGTATGATGTACTCATTTACACATGGACTGGGCGTTCATATTCGATTATTTTTGACCGAGTGATAGCGAGGTAGAACATATTAATATAAAGGCCCTGCCCATGTGTAAACGAGTACAAACATTACAAGACAGAACGAACTTTTATAATTCCATTATGACAATATCCTGTGTTTTTAGATTCAAGCGGGTCCTACAGGCCATAAAGTCGACAATTTCATGATGAAAAATTTTTGGTCAAGAAATTCTTTCAAGTTTGCAATGTACGGTGGACAAAACACACTAACATTTATTGAATATTTCACGATCATACTGGGCTTCATGTGTTAACTTCACTTTTAAAAAACTTTTCCAACACAAATATTGAATATGAAACGTTAAACAGGATAATATTGCCAAACAATACTGAAATCTACATCAAACATACTGAAATATACATCAAACAATACGGAATTTACATCAAACATACTGAAATCTACATCAAACAATACGGAATTTACATCGAACATACTGAAATCTACATCAAACAATACGGGAGAATCTACATCACACAATACCAAATGTACATCCCACACAGAATCTACATCAGTCAATACTGAATATACATAAAAAAAATTCTGAATCTACATCAAACAATTCTGACTCAACTCAACAAAACACAACACCCCTTTTATTGCTTGAGCAAAACAACCCCGACACTTTACTACAAGATGCTGAATCATTTAACTACAATAGGAATCACTTGATCAACAAATACTGAATTATGTAATCAATGCCGTTGTCAATCATTGTACATAACTTTTTAAAACTCTACCTACAACCAAGACTGTATACTAGGAAACACTACAACCAACAAAGCTGAATCTTTGCTCAACATCGTACTTGTTACACATACTCCATGACTTGTTACACAACACCGTAAAATCATTAAATTTACACCGAACTTAACGAGAACGAACCGTTGAATCAACATCCTTAATATAACAAATACTGAACACTTTTAACCCATCAGTAAACACCGGCTTCTCAGCACTAAATCTTGACACAGCACGGAATAATTTGTTCCTAATACATAAACGCAGTCTCTGTTGACACTGTGCTTTACTCTGAAAAATATTTTAACCCAATAACTTTTTGCATTAAGGGTATGGTACTCCTGTACAATGATTCCTTCCATTTAATAAACACAGCTAGCTGTACTATACATGGCTGACCAACAACTCACCACTGGATCTATACATTTTGATAGTTCTGGGTTCTTGGATAGTTTCATCTTTGTTCAATATCTTACGGTATTACAAATACTATTGGTAAGTCATTATCACCGTTAGTTAAGGTCTCAGATAATAATTTCACCACGTCTATCTACTGGCTACTTTGAGAGTTTATAATGTCGTCATGCTGGTCTAAGAGCTTTTTAAGATTATATGATTTCACCAATTTGGCTAGCTACTTTAAGATTCTATAATGTCTCCATTTTCGTCTAAATGCTTTTCCCCGCGTTAATCTAGCTACTCTCCTGTGAAGAATGCTGATTGGACAAATTTAGCTACTCTCCTGTGAAGAATGTTGACTAGACAAGTCTAGCAAGACCTTAGCCACATCTTCTTCGTCGTTGCACTAAAATAAAAAAAGTATGTTTACATCTAGAAGAAAGGTATTTTTTCAAGCAAGTTCTAAATATTAAGCCACCAAGTTGTAAATAGCCTGCGTTTGCTATCTTTAATATTGGAACATCTTTGTAAATACGTTTTGTAAAAATATATGCCATTCCGATGTTTTGGACAAGTCAAAGACAAGTACGTTTAATTCTATCTCCAGAACTTCTGGCTAAGCCTATTCTTAACTGCCAGCAGCCGTATCAACACCATAACATTCTAAATGTACACCACACACGTCTTGTGCAAATCCTCCAAGATGAAGCGTACGCGGAATCAGAACTCTCAACTAAGGGTTCTGGTTATGGACGGCATGATCTATTGAATGTTTAACTTTATATTTTATAGTAAAAAATACAGCAAAATACAAGTACAGAAATAAAATCAAAATAGATTCTGTCTTCCATCCTGTTCATTGGACGATTTTCTTACCTTATTATTATAAGATAAACGAGAACACTAACCATTAACCCTTAAACTATATAAATTATTTGTATTTGCATTTAGTTATATATTCATCTTACTAAACGTTTTTTAATATATAATAAGCTATTAATACGATTTTTTATTTAAGAACTAACTAACAATCTTGTGAAAGTGGTTTGTTTGTTTGGTTTTTTTTGGGGGGGAGGAGGGGGATTTTTAGGGTGGGATGCAAATGCATGCAACTGTATTTAATTGTTTACCTGTGATAGGGCAGCGTTTGATTCTTCTTCAAGTTGTAAATTATCCAATCTAAAAATTAGTAAACAGTAAAAACACAATAAATAAATGAAAATTAATAAAACTTGAATTACTTTCCGAGAGAATAAAACGAGTTTTATTTAATAAATTATTCAAATTGTGTTTTCTGCAATTAATTATCCTATATGAAACATCAAAACCATATACAACGGTAAATACCTCAGGTCCTGCTTGGTTTGTGGATAGAAATTAGGTAAATCATTTTGTGTCCCATGGCAACAAAATGGTGCCGACAATGATGGCTCTGACATTGGCAAAGGACATGAGCTCGGTCTGGCAACAGTGACATCTGTCTTGGTCTCATTAAATGATTCTAAGATGTGTCTGTTTGGTGTACTGGGAACCTGTCTGTTGGGTGGACTAGGAACCTGTTTGTTTGATGTACTGGGAACCTGTCTTTTCGGTGTACTGGGAACCTGTGTGTTGAGTGGACTGGAAAACCCTAAAAATGTTTTAAATACCTATAAATATATCAAGATTTTTGTGGTCATTTTTTTACAGTAATCTAAATCAACATTTTTTTGTGTTCGTTTTTGTTTTGCTTTCTCTAAAAAGTTTTTCGGAGTAATAGGGTCATCCATTTTTTAACTATGAAAATTAAATAATACAAATATACCTAAAGTATCAGCCAAGCGAGATTGAATCCAAGGATGGTTTGTTTGTGTATTTGGAGGTGTCCAGAGATGGCTTGTTTGTATGTTGGACTGTGTACTCATATGTGTTGCTGGAAGATTCCATCTCTGAGCAAAGTTCTGAGTCTGGAGGGGATGTTGGCTACAATTTGATGGAAAACTGGTTGAGCTCAAAATATCAATATTTGGTCGATGCACGTTGCTCTGGAAAGGGAAACGTGTATTGTTACAGAACAAGGTCTTCTGTTGAAAAGATGGATTAACTATCGGTGAAATTACATGACCTGCTAAAGAGTTTTGGCCATGAAAACAATTTTCAAGCCGATTGTGTTCATAAGGATGATATTGGATGAATGTTCCACATTGACTCTCTCGTTCCATTGCAGGCTGATTGGACTGGTTTATGTCACGTGACTGATGCGTGTGTTGGTTGTTGTTACCCATGACACAGCCATGATGCTCTGTCAAGCCACCAAGGGAAAACTGGTTTCCATATCTTTGGTTGTTAAAGGCACACACTGAATTGTCCCTATAATTAATATTTCTACACAGTTCAGCTAAATGCTGAAGACAGTTTGGGTGAAATTGGTTGGGAACAACATCAACCCTTTCAGCTGAATCCGAGTAATTTGTTTTTCTAATAGCATCTGGTCCCGTGTTTACTGAAATGTTATTGTTTTGGTCAGTAGCACTCAAAGGTAGAACAGTATTCAAAGGTCCGAAATTCGACAGATTGGGTTGAAGCTGTTTTGATAATAAGTTTGAGTGTTCATTTCCACACGGCAGAGCGCATGTCTGCGAAATAACAGACTTTCTAGTTTTGATCGGATTGGTATTGTTGGAGTCGAATAAATATTCTATGTCATCTTTTTCAGTTTTGGTGTGATCTTTTCGTTGGTGTTCTATATTTAGCAAATCTCTCTTTTTCTGTACATATAACTCATAATGTTTCTCTGTTCTTTCAGTTAAAAGCTTTAGTCTGCGTCTGGCATTGGCAAACCAAGTTTTAACCTACAAAGGAAACGTATGCCATGTGTAAAATTGCTTGGTATTTTGAAGGATGATACTTGAATTGTGAACGAGGTGGCAAGTCCGGCCTTTGGCAGGTTGTACTCGACTCCAACCTTATTGACACGAATTGCTGGTTTGCTGAGTACTCCAGCTAAGCTGAAATATAGCTTAAAGTCGCAAGAAACATCGTTCAACTCAAACTTTAATTGACAAGGATTGCCGGTTTCATGAATACTGCGGATATTGCTGAATGCCTCGTGAAACATTAACTCTAACATAATTGTCGGTTACTGAGTACTCCAGCTATTGCTACAAATAGCTGAAAGGCGCGAGAAACACCATTCGACTCTACCTTACCTACTGAGTATAATCCGGCTACTGCTGAAAAATAGCTGAAAGGCGCGCGAAACATAATTACAAAAGATTCCATGCAATAAGATGTTAAATAAATAAAGGTAGCATTCTAATTAAACATATTTCTACTTTTCGTGATTTCAAACAACGGACTGCATGGTCACACATCACCTTACTGAAAAAGGAGGTATGATAGAAAAACATAACATTGCAGGCGGCACTTTACGTCAATAGACGTTTTAAAACAATTTGCTGATGTGGTTCTTTTAAGTATAGAAGGTGCTCTGCACACTCCCACGGGACGTCTGATTTGGCGTCCGCACAAGACCGACTTTGTTTGCCGGTGTCGTATTAAATTTTGCTACCATGACAATCAAGCTGCTTTTTGATGTTCGGAATACTTATTCGGTAAAACATCGATGTGTTCCGAAAGATCGTTATGAAAATCTGCTACCCAATAATAACGTGTTTGGATTATCGCCCTTCCACCAAGTTACAATAACAAAACCAATGCAATAATATGAAATTTTCACGAGAGGGTTGGAGTTGGGGTACGGTAATATGGATGTGCAGCCCAAAAGGGTCTCTTTTTTTCCCTTCCAAATTATATGAAAAGGTTGCTCTTTTCATTGAATAACATATATATTTGAGTAGTTGTAAATTATCCAAATATACCCAATTCCCCTTATTTCGTCTAAAGCTGAGGTTAACCGCGGTGACTAAGCAAATAAAAGTGCTCTATTAACATCACTTGATTACATTTAATGTCTTTATGTCGTTACATAAACCAATAAAACATGTTTCATGCAATGATAACAAATGGTTGTTAATGTGTATAGGAATGCCCACAGATGTTATAATTAGTTGCAATTCTGTGCCACTGTGAAGACAATTGAGGAAATAAACACTAGGAGAACAAGTTCTAAAAGACAAGAAACACAAATACATATTATTCTTTATATGTCATTTTAATTTTTATTGCTTTTGTTTTATAAACATTTTGATAGTAAATGGACTTTTTTCAAAATGGAGGTACAGTAAAATACAATTAAATATAAGAATATTTTTTGTTTAAAAATTCTATATACGATGTAAGTCATCATTGTATAAATAACGCAACCTTTCTTTTGTTAAATGTGTTATTACAAAACCTTTTCTTTTTTTAAACCTTCAATAACTCATAAAACTTTTACATTGTGTGAAAAGATAGATAAAGAATGTATTGCCGCTGTGGCGTAACCAACTCTCATATTTCGTTACAGATGTGTAGCTTAATTAAATACTAATGGCCACAAAGTGATGGCGCTGTAACTCCAAAACTAGGGATTATTTATGATCTCCTATTTGTGCATGTAATCACTTAGGAATTGACAAGGAGTGCCAGTTTTACTACCGCAGGTCGGGGTTTTCTCTACTTCGGCTTTATCCCGATAAAAACTGGACGCCATGATAAAGCTGAGCTGAAATGGCGTTAAACACCATTGAAACAAACAAACAAACATAAACACGTAGGTTCGCGTTCTGGCCTAAAGTATTATGAGATGGTATGGCCGAACCATATAATTGACAAGGATTTGCCTCTTTATTGTGGATTTTTTAACTCGGAACTATGACAGAGCTGTACAATTTCTGCAAGCGGCGTTAAACCCCATTACACCAACCAAAACCTTATTAACAAAAAAGTCTTTGATATTTTATAAATCAAGCGCGTAAATATATTGATGTTTGTTTATGTTTAACGCCAATTTCAGCAATTTTTCATGCTCAGCTATATCGTGGCGCCCAGTTTTTATTGTCCAGTTACACTGTAATAGTACCCCCTTCCCAATATCTTGCCAGATGATAAGATTGTCATATATCAACTGGAAGAAATGAAAATTAACGAATCTAAACATGTGATTTACATTGGACGTTTGCAATCCAGATTATTATTTTAATCATCCAAATCCATTTTTACAAGTTAAATGTTGCCATTAAAATGATCTTAAAGAGAAAAGGACCAAAATACCTTTAATTTTGAATTTTTATCCTGGGGTCAAAACTTGAGCTTTGAAATGCCCCATAAATATTTTTTTCATTATTATTTATCCGATATTGGTAAAACTGTTCTCCCTGGGGCTATACTGTGATGGTTCCCAGTGTCCGAGCTACAGCGCATCTCCGGTAGAGGAAAGAAGTTGTGAGGTATATAATACGACAAGTATTATCTCTCATAAAAAGCTAGCCATCTCAAAGCTTTATTTTTCTTTGTGGACAAAAATACGTACTGTTTTTTAATGTTAATGTTTTAATATGTATTGTTATTATTTACATGTACATCACTTCAGAAAAAGTACACGATGTTTAGATATCCAAATCAGACAACCGTAAAATATAGGTAAGAGACAGCACTATACTATGCATCTCTAGATACGTGGAAAGATGGTTGATGTAAACATTGTCAGTAAGCATGAAAAGGATTAAAATTTGTCTTGTAACCGAAATCATTTGTCCATAAAATACAAATCAAAAGCAGTATTCAAGAAATCATTGTTAGTATCCTTGATCCATTATATTCACAAAAATAGTTGATATAGACCTGTTCGCGAAAATGTTACGCTTCGGAAATTTCGTTTAAGTTTTATACACATTTTATGATAAACATACACAAATCAATGCTCCTTTCCTTTAAAAAAAGTTTGATTCCAATCTAATTAAAATCATATTTTCTCTTGACCCCCTTTTGCTGTTGTCGTCGTGAAAATAGCAAAAGGGGGAGCCAAGTAAAGATATAGTTTTAATTAGATTGGTTTGATTCCAATTATCTTTCATATTTTTCCCCTTTTTCATTCATCGTAAGCGATTCGAGATTTCTCGGCTTTTCTCGAGTGGCATGAACGGCGGTCTGCCCATTATGATTGCTACCGCCCCGTAAAAATGAAGGGTTTTCATCCCTAACTTAGCTCTGCTTACTAGTATTTGTTGGCCAATCGGGTAGCTATCTCCCAACTTAAGCAGCCAATCAAGACACATCATTGTTTATCTGTTATCCTTGAAGTACAACTGGTTTCTGCAGTTTAGAATTTGATCATTTATCCTGTCTCATGCGAAACGGGAAAAAACCTGACCGCGAACCGTAGTGGATAAAGTGTTTGCGGAGTACTGCGTTTCTTGCGTGATCAAGACCCCTTCCTTCTGTAAGCACTTTGCACCCGCTATATTATGCTTAAAACTACGCGCCTCATAACTATTTCAGTGGAAGTCAAAATTCTGTTTCCGGTGGTAAATCACTTTTCTCATTATTTATTGATCATAAAAACAAACAATAAATCAGTTAATCAATCAATAAAATAGTGTTTAAGCTTGTCATGTTATGTATTATATTATAAACTATCTATATTAAACCATTGCTGTGACAGTCTTAAAAAAACATTATAACATTTCCCTTTTGTCCAACACTTAGAATTCCCATGTCATCCATCATTGTTAATCACTTTTTCTATCTTTCTTTACCTATAATTATCAAAAGTGGGACAATCTGGAAGACACCCTAATCAAATGTATAGTCCGAACAAAGATTGTTTGTTTGTTTGATTGGGGTTTAACGCCACTTTCAGCAATTATCATGGCGTCCAGTTTTTATTGGGAGAGAAAGCCGAAGTACCCGGAGAAAACTCCCGACCTGCAGTAGGAAAACTGGCAATCCTTGTCAATTAAGATTGGAGTCGAGTACAACCTGCCAGCAGTGAGACTCGAACCCGCAACCTCAGTGTTGACAGACCACATGATAAATAGTAGACGAACTACCTTAACCACTCGGCCAACGAGGCCCCCTGAACAAAGACAAAAACTCTCGGAACGTACGTATGTACGGTTGTCCTACGAAAACAATGCTTTATAGTTGTTAAAGAAGTCGAACTAAACACTGGTATTGTTAAACAAAGAAATTCAATCTTCTTATGGTTTTGTCCAACCTAGTTAGAATTCGTCCTCTCATGGCTGCTGTACTTATTTTCGACGCGACGTATCAGCAAAACTTGAGAGATGAGGGATCGAATTTTAATTAAACAGATTGTTTTGCTCATAGAGCGGTTTGGGTCATAACCTTGACTCTGTTAACAATGTTCAGTTGTTTAAGTATTTTAGTTGTAAAAAAGGGTGTTAACAGACCCGGTGATCAATAGTAGACGAACTAATTAACCACTCGTCTAACGAGGCCATATCCGATCTGTATTGAATAAATTTATTTGCTAAAAGTTTGATCTGGGCTAAGTACACCATCATGTATAAGAAAATGTACAGTGCGTTTGGTGTTTGAAATTTTCGCTATGTCTGATATAGAAATAAAATATATTTGGATATCAATATTTTGGAGATTTGGAATACTGCTTCGATCTCACTGGCCGATTCTGAAGAATCTTTTCAGATAACAATTTATCGCGAAACTTTAAAAATGAAATATTTCTTACTTTTTCCACTGCCTTTTGGGAAAAATGAGAAGCAAAAAGAGCAAAAATAACAAAAGTGAGAAGGAATTTGGAAAGCAAGCGTCATATAGGAAAAAGTAAACCTTAATAATAATAATAATAATAATAATAATAATAATAATAATAATAATAATAATAATAATAATAATAACAATAATAATAATAATAATAATAATAATAATAATAATAATAATAATAATAATAAAATAATAATAATAATAATAATAATAATAATAATAATAATAAAATAATAATAATAATAATAATAATATTATTATTATTATTATTATTATTATTATTATTATTATTATTATTATTATTATTATAATAATAATATTATTATTATTATTATTATTATAATAACAATAATAATAATAATATGTAAATTTTACTGTTATATCAATTGTTGCTCTATTCAAATTAAGACGGTAGGTAGACAGATTAACTTGCACATATATTAGTATGATTATATATTGAACACTAAAACAAATGTAACTTAATTAAATCTATTAATGAAGGCAAAGTATCCTCTAGAGGTAGCTTCACTAGATGTGTAAGAATTTATCTACGTGTTTATAGCAGTAAACAAATAAAATTGACATTTATTAGTTTCAGTGTGCAACATCATAAAAGTAATTAATGCCGAAAACATTCAGATAAAATCTTGACCATCTTCAAGATATTGTATATGACCGCCTTCAGATTTCATCACTGTTGGATAATTTGATAGAACTACATGTATATCTATATGAGTCGTCAGAGCGGTACCTAGAGTCCAGTGAAATCTTGAACTTCTGGTAGATAGAATTCGCCACGTTAAGAAATTAGAATAAAGTACCATTATATTTCAAGCATGTACCGGTATGTTAAACCGAACAGTCCATTTGAAAACTATAGTAACTATGGACTTACTTATTACATCAAAGTGATACAGAGTAGAATCACTAAAATGGAACAACATGAATTAAGCCCCATACCATTTGTAAAATGGGGGGGGGGGGGTGTGACATGGTCCTTTTTATATGTAGTAAAAAATTCCTGTGAATAAATTTTACCGACAAGCTATTTAGGCTGATGTCGGCGAACGAAAAACTCACCCTGACTTATAACAGTTATTTAAGCTTAAATTACGTTGTTTCTCTTACAAAGTTGTTTTAGGTGCTAGTTAAAAGTAATTCGAAGAAAAGATGGAGATTGTTTTCCTTGAAAACAAACATTTTATAAACATTTGTATTAATTTCTGCACATAATTTATCAGCATTTTCTTTAAAAAAAAGATGGTATAGGTTCTAATTAATTTATAGTTTGTCCCAATCTTAACCTAACAATAGATAACTTTTGATCATTTTAGTATTTTTCTCCCAGCCCCCTTTCTTCTAATCATTTTGAAAAATATGGCATATATATTGATGCAATCACTATATTATGTGCAGGATGGAATTATTTTTGAATAATTATACACATATATTTTTTCTAAAGATGTAAATTTCTTAGTGTAAAAGATTCTTTTAAATATGCAAAAATATTCTTTAGTTCTTGTGTTGTATTTGGGTTAAGGAGACGATTGATGGGTGTGACTTTTTACCCAAACTTACCCAAACATACCCAAACTTACCCAAACTATACCCAAACACACATTAAACTAACATGTTTTTGCATTTTTATTATGTCTTAGCATTTTATATACTATATTTTTGATGGAAAATACAAGTGAATTTATCATAACAATTTTCGCCGCTAAATCGATCTTATGAAGCCCCTTATGATCGTGAAAAATGTATTACCCAAACTCTCATTAAAATGACAATAAAAAAACTGGACCCCTTGATATAGCTGTTAAATTGATGAAAGTGCAAGCTTTAAACACTATTTAAACAAGCAAACTAATACGAGGTCATGTCATTGCATTATTATTGCCTACCATGTATCATTAGATTAATATTGTATACCATATCTGTCATATCTAAGGTAACTGTTTTTAGAAATTGTATTGTTCTTGCAAAACTGTATATGTTCATGAACATAAAAAATCGAGGGTCTCTCCTCCGATTGGTTTGAGTGTAGTGTTCACATTAGTTTTGAAATCTAATAGTATATTTTTGATGGAAAATGTTATACAAGTGAATTTATCATGACAATTTTCGCCGTTAAAATCGATCTTATGAAGCCCCTTATGATCGCGAAAAATGTATTACCCAAACTCTCATTAAAATGGCAATATAAAAACTGGACCCCTTGATATAGCTGTTAAATTGATGAAAGTGCAAGCGTTAAACACTATTTAAACAAGCAAACTAATACGAGGTCATGTCATTGCATTATTATTGCCTGCCATGCATGTATCATTAGATTAATATTTATACCATTTATCTAAGGTAACTGTTTAGAAATTGTATTATTCTTGCAAAACTGTATATGTTCATGAACATAAATAAATCGAGGGTCTCTCCTCCGATTGGTTTGAGTGTAGTGTTCACATTAGTTTTGAAATCTAATACCATATATACCTATTTTTTCTGTGACTATGTACTTTGTAGGTAATCAGAAATAAATGAAGGTAATAACAAAATGCCGAATTCAAAAAAGACAATCCACAAATCAAACAATTTCCGAAACAGGGGCCACATATCTTCTTAAGTCAGAATTCATCTCTGCCACACAAGAAATTGAGACATGCACATATTAATTGATTTATTAACCTCTATAAAATATGATTAAACAAAACAAACTGATAGACCAATTTCACATGCTAAATAGTCTCTCATTCTTATTTAATACACGTATAAAGTTAACTTAACTGATTTAAATTATAAACATAGATAATCGTTTTCATGGCTGCCGAAAAATTTTCTATCAACGTTTAAATGTTAAAAATTAAGGGTTTGACGACAAACCTTTACGAAAGACAAAACTACTCAGATGAAGAAGAGCAATATAACTTTCTACGATAAAATTCCACATTCTCGCCAATTCAAAATTGAAAGCCACCTGTCAAATTTAAGGATAACCACACGACGATATAATCATTTTAAAAGCGTCAAATCAATCAACATTTTCGCTAAACCCCCACAGTATAATAAGATAGAGAAGAGTATTATTGAGGAGATACTTTGTAAACCTGGGCGATGACCCATTTTATTGCGAAATGGTCTGATTTTAAGGGCAAAACGGTTATTATAGTCAATGATGAAAAGTCGCCGTTTCAATGGAAGAACCCCCCCCCCCCCCCCCCCCCGAAGAATTAGACAAATAATTTTGAATTTGTTCCGTTGCAAATAAAAATCCTCACAGGAGGACCACCAGTTTAACAAACTGTTTAAATCAATATCCCAATAAAATGGAATTTCTTTATAACGTTGCCCAAAACTACGTTTTGGAGACATATTGTTTTTGCAACGTTTCTTCTGATTTTATTCCGCTTTCCACTTTTTTACGTTTCCAAAAAAATTTCTCAGAGACGCCTTAATAGAACCAATCGCCCCTTTGAAACATTTGAATATAAAATGTTATGTACTTCAACACTTTTTGAATCATTTTTTTCATTTTTGTAGTGTGTAACACGTAATAGTTTTATACATCTTTAATATAATCTACAGGGTAAAGTTGCTTTTATCAAGGAGAATAGTTCTTGTTCCCCCGTAATACAATACAGAGATATAAGGTATCTTATTTTCATGGGTCATCTTTCTAATTCCTCTTTTGTACAATGTATAGATGTAAGGCATCCCCACAAGTCAAGGTTTCTTTGTCCACACGGGTCCACGAAACCCTGACAAACTTAGCGAGGAAATTCATGGGCTATAAGTTACTATTTTGATTGGCTACATCATACCTTGATGTAGCCAATCAAAAGCCCGCTTTCATTCACGACTTGGTTAGGGGATATCCCGATGTCGATTGTAAATAAACCAAACGGATGTGTTGCATAGACCATGTGTAAATCAGTGTATTTTGTTAATAGTTTGTTATTACCGCGTTATTTATTAGTTGCGTTACGTTTTCTCCCAACTCAAGAATGAGTAAGAATGACTACTGCCAAACACTTTCTTCTTTCAAGCAATTTCATTGGTTGCTATTTTGAAGTATTGGCGTCATACGAAAATCTTCTAGCCCGGGAATTTCCCTGTTACCTTTGTCAGTGTTTCGTGGACACATGTGAACACACCCTCCCTGACTTGTGAGGATGAGATGTAAGGTAGCTGATTGTTCATGGGTAATAGTTTTATTCATGTTTAATATAATCTACAGGGTAAAGTTGCTTTTTTCAAGGAGTATATTTCTTGTTCCCCCATAGTACAATACAGAGATATAAGGTATCTTATTTTCATGGATCATCTTTCTGATTCCTCTTTTGTACATGTATAGATGTAAGGTAGCTGATTTTCATGAGTAATAGTTTTATACATGTTTAATATAATCTACAGGGTAAAGTTGCTTTTTTCAAGGAGTATAGTTCTTGTTCTCCCATAATACAATACAGAGATATAAGGTATCTTTTTTTCATGGATCATCTTTCTGATTCCTCTTTTGTACATGTATAGATGTAAGGTAGCTGATTTTCATGAGTAATAGTTTTATACATGTTTAATATAATCTACAGGGTAAAGTTGCTTTTTTCAAGGAGTATAGTTCTTGTTCTCCCATAATACAATACAGAGATATAAGGTATCTTATTTTCATGGATCATCTTTCTGATTCCTCTTTTGTACAATGTATACTAGATGTAAGGTAGCTGATTTTTCATGGGTAATAGTCTTATGTTTAATAAAAAATACAAATCAGCAATTTCAGGTATCTTATTTTCATGGGACATACTGCTGATTCCTCTGTTATTCAAAGCAAAGATGTAAGGTAGCAGATTTTTCATGGGTAATAATTTTATTTATCTTTAATATAATCTACAGGGTAGCTTGCTTTTTCAAGGATTATATTTCTTATTCCTCTATCATACAGTACAGAATTCAGGTAGCGGTATCTTATTTTCATGGGTCATATTTCTGATTGCTATGTTGCACAATGTATAGATGTAAGGTAGCTGGTATTTCATTGGTAATAGTTTTATTTAGCTTTAATATAATCTACCGGGTAGCTTGCTTTTTCAAGGATTATATTTCGTATTCCTCTATCATACAATACAGAAATTTCAGGTATCTTATTTTCATGGATCATCTTTCCGATGCCTCTTTTGTACAATGTATAGATGTAAGGTAGCTGATTTTTCATGGGTAATAGTTTTATACATGTTTAATATAATCTACAGTGTAAGGTTGCTTTTTTTGCAAGGAGTATAGTTCTTGGTCCCCCTTAATACAATATAGAGATATAAGGTATCTTATTTTCATGGGTCATCTTTCTGATTCCTATTTTGTACAATGTATAGATTTAAGGCAGCTGATATTTCATGGGTAATAGTTTTATACATCTTAATTATATAATCTACAGGGTAAGGTTGCTTTTTTTCAACGATTTTGATTTTTATTCCTCTATCATACAATACAAAAATTCAGGTATCTTATTTTCATGGGACGTACTGCTGATTCCTCTGTTATACAATGTAAAGATGTAAGGTAGCTGATTTTTCATGGGTAATAATTTTATTTATCTTTAATATATAATCTACAGGGTAGCTTGCTCCTTCAAGGATTATATTTCTTATTCCTCTATCAAACAGTACAGAAATTTTAGGTATCTTATTTCCATGTGTCATCTTTATGATTCCTCTTTTTGTAAGGTAGCTAATTTGTCATGAGTAATAGTTAAACTTGTTTAATATAATCTACAGAGTAAGGTCGCTTTTTTCAAGGAGTATATAGTTCTTGGTCCCCTATAATACAATACAGAGATGCTTTTTTAAGGATAATAGTTTTATACCTCTATCATACAATACATAGATATAAGGTATCTTATATCATGGGTCATCTTTCTGATTACTCACTTTGTTGTAATGCATAGATGAAATGTTGCCGATTTTTCATAGGTAATAGTTTTATAGATGCTTACAAAAATCTACAGGGTAAGGTTACTTTTTTTCGAGGATTATAATTCTTATTTACCCATCATGCAATACATAGCTGTAAGGTATCCTATTTTAATGGGTCATATTTCTGACATTTGTCATGCATAAATATTATACAATTACTGTCTTTTGATGAGGTAAATGTGTGGAGTTATTGACTTTTGAAAAAACTGTTATTCACCGAGCCCTGCGGGCGAGGTGAATAACAGAGTTTTTTTTCAAAAGTCAATAACTCCACACATTTACCGAATCAAAAGACAGTTATTGTTTTATTCAATAAAAAAGGATATTCACTAAAAATAAAATGGTTATTCGCCGCGGGAAAATGCATGCGATTGTTATTTATAGAATCCCGGTTATTCCCTTTTTTAAATAACAATCGCATGCATTTTCCCGCGGTGAATAACCATTTTATTTTTAGTGAATATCCTTTTTTATTCAAATTTTTCAGTCACATTATTTTTATACAAAATGTTTTATATATTTTTGAATAAACCGGTATATTGTTAGGTAAATAATATTAATAAAGGTGACAGTGACGTCATAGGAGAAAGTAAATGGTAGCAAAAGTAAGAAAAGAGAATGTAGAGCAGAACTATGGAATAAATAAATAAACTAATGAAATAATCAATCTAGTACTTTCACCTTGACTTCACCTTCTTGAGGGCAACAATCAAATTTCTTAACCCGAACCCGAGGCAAACAACTTCAACTAGGGTTAGTTATATGAATGTCTCCCCCAATAAGAGAGGGTCGTACTTGTTTTATTATATTGTACGCCAACACTAAACATGTACATGTACATTTCAATTTACCGAAATTTGTGTTGTTCTCATCTAAACTTCTGCATTGTTGACCTTTTTATTTGTTTTTTTACCTTAAAGGAGAGTTGTTTCCCTTTTGTTTTATTTCCCCGGGAACAATAGGGTTGTTTCCTTTTCTTTCATTCCATTAACAGGTTAACACTTTTTAATTTTTCTCAAAACAGATAACAGTAGATTTAAAATAATGATAACAGATAACAGCAATTTACATGAGAAAACAGAAAACAGCGACTTCAAAAATCGAAAAAAAACAGATAACACTGCAATTTACATGAGAAAACAGAAACAAGCGAGTTTCTCTTAGGACTCATACTCAAACTTCAGAATTATGGTATTGATGGAAATTTATTACACTGGTTTAAAAACTATCTTTCAGGGAGGGAACAAAGAGTGGTTGTAAGCGGTGGTAGTTCTGACTGGACATCTATTAATGCAGGTGTTCCTCAGGGTTCCATTTTGGGGCCTTTATTGTTTCTTTTATTTATTAATGATATTGTAGAAGATATTAATGCTTGTGTTAAGCTATTTGCAGACGACACTAGCATTTATATAATAGTAGATAGTCCCAAAGTCGCTGCTGACATATTAAATAGGGATCTAGCTAAAATTAATAGCTGGTCAGAAAAGTGGTTAGTACAATTTAACCCACATAAAACTGAAATGATAACTATATCTCGTAAATCAATCAAGCCAATTCATCCACCTATTGTTATGGACGGGCTCAATATTCAAGAAGTCGCTTCACACAAACACTTAGGCATTTATTTTTCAAGTAATGGTTCTTGGCATGACCACATTTATTACATTGTTAAAAAAAGCTTATAATAGAGTTAATTTCCTTCGTAGGGTACGATTTGTCCTTGTCCGGTGTGTCCTGGAGAGAATGTACTATTCTTATATTAGAGACCAATTCTGGAATATGGCGATGTGGTATGGCATAACTATACACAATACTTAGTTAACAAGTTAGAGAGTGTCCAGATAGACGCTATGCGCATTGTTGCGGGAGGGACAAAATTGACGTCGTTAGAAAAACTTTATCAAGAAACGGGTTGGGAAAAACTTTCGGCTAGGAGGGAAAAACATCGACTTATTCAATTATATAAGATTATAAACAAGGAATCCCCAAATTGTTTATGGGAACTTGTTCCTAGTTCAATTGGTGATCGACATCGAAATTTTACTCGCCAAGTCGAAAATATTGTAAATCTTCGTACAAGAACGAACTTCTATTCTGAATATTTTCTGCCTGCGACCATTAACATGTGGAATAATTTGTCATTGGATGTAAGAAGGTCTACCTCGTTCAGTATATTTAAAAATAAATTGGTGACTCGTAGCAAAGAAACCCCAAAATACTATTACGTCGGAACTCGAAAAGGGCAGATTCTACATGCAAGGCTTCGTATGAACAGTAGTTCACTAAATGAACACCTGTTTCTGCGAAACCTTGTGGATTCTCCAAAATGTACATGTGGTCATGTCGAATCAACCTATCATTTTATTTTTGAATGTTATAAGTACGATCAGCTTCGTTATAGTACCATACATACTCTTAATTTAAACCAACCTGTCGATGTTAACTTATTATTGTATGAGTCAGATCTTCTAACATTAGATGAAAATATTAATGTCTTTAATCTTGTTCAAAAATATACTGTTCAAAGCAAACGCTTTTTTTAACTGTATTTCACTATTCCATCATTTCCATTGTCACATTGACTGCTTCTTTTATTGATTACACTTCCTGACAACATTTACATGTCCTTTTTCTTTTTCTATTTCTATTAATTCTCTAAGCATGCTTATAGTTTTGATATTACACTTTGTCGGAATTGTAAGGAGACGGATTAACAAAAGCTTACATGCTTATTTCCGAATCCTGTATGTTATTCTTTGTATGATGTATTTTGTACATATTATTGAAATTTATAATATGATTGTAGGCGCAGCCTAAATGCGAGCATCGCACATTGTTCATGTCGTTACTTCATAGCCCCCTAACAGTGCCTTACATTCCATTGATGACGTGACGTCTTATCTAATGTGTTGATGACATCACAAAACTCAATTTCAAATACAGCGTTTCAGATTGAAAAAAATTTGTCTGGCATTTTTGTAGTAATTTAAAAAATAAACACTTTGATTTTATCGATGTCAAAATTATTTTTGTCTACTTTTATATTATATATTTTTTGTTCGTCTACAATATTTTCTTCGGACAGCTCAGCTACCATCTGAAATGGATGTGTTCATATGGATCACGCGACTTTTTTTACACACACGCATGTAACCGTATAGCTCGCATCTGCGATGCTCGCTAATAATAAATATGTTTTATCTAACAAGCGAGTTAAAAAATCGAAAAAAACCCGACAACAACAGTATCTCATCGAAGGGCAATAGTGTTCTGATTATTAACAGTAAACAGTGTTTTCATTTTCGTTATAACAGTTTACAACAATTTCAATATTTAAGAAAACAGATAACAGCTAATGGTTGAAAAACAGGTACCAGTTACTTTATTTACAGACGTGTAAAAATGACCAAAACACGTTAACAGAAAAGATCTTCCCCCATACTATCGACACTGATCATTAATCAATATCAACACTGTCTCAATATTTTAAGAAAATTTATGAAAGCTTTCCACAAACAAGTCCCATTAACTACCATTAAAAATCCGAATTTTACCACGAAAAAGGAAGCGCATATCTATCAAATTAAAAATTCCCCAAAGATTCAAGAAAATTTGATGAAAACCGAAAGTTTTTGAGCAAGATTATGAAAACAACCCCACCCCCTTTTCATGCACCAAGTCCAATAAATCAGAGATTACCAACAAGTACACAGACTATGACACTAATACAATAAACAAACATGTGCAGTTTGTTGAAAAAAATCTGTGAAATCTTATTTGCAAGATACGAAGGATGGACATTTGTATACCATAATACACACGCAATGAAAAATGTTTAATTCCATTTTAAAGTACATTTACGTAAAATTTAGGTGAAGCTAGCATTTAAAATTTGGGTTTTTATTTCTTTGATCAATTAAAATTAATTAGTTGCTAAATTTATCTTTTGTAATTATGCGATAATTGGGAAATAGTTTAAAACATACCTGAAGACACAATTCCAACAATCATTTCGCTCACAAATGTTTTGAGAGCCAATCTACGGACTGTAGAACAAACGTTTGGTAAATTATTTAGTAACAGAACAGTTTATGCCGTAATTGCATTGTAGATAGTAAATAACATTATAAAAATAACAGTTTGTTTATTAAAATAAGTATTTTAATCGCTCACGCCTATCTAACTCCACCTTACGGTATAAGGGAGATAAATCTTATTAATTTATGTCATACGGTAGCTTGTTTACATGGGTAGTCAATTTTTAATAGCTCCGCGGTATTAAAATTTACTACCGTAGCTAATTTTCATAGGTAGCTCGATATTAATACGACACCGTATTTACTCTTAACGCAAATCCATGGAATCCTAACAAAATGGCTTTACTCTTTAGAAGGCAGGTCATATTTCTATTATCGGGGACTGCAGCTACTTGAAATGGGAGTCAATTTTCATGGTTTCATTATTTATATGTAGCAGACAATAATAATAATGGCAGATAATGAAATCTTAAGGTGTATTCACACTAAGTAACACGATATTTATTATACCTGGTAATGAGTAACACCTGCTTTATTTGCCAGCTCCTCTCTAACCTCCTGTGATGGGTAAGGGTTAAGTGAATTTTTAGACATCCATGTTTTCAAAACAGACTTCGCCTCGTCGGATAATTTTTTCGTCGGTCTTTCGCCAGATGGACTTATGTTTCTTGGCGGTGGAAATCTGCAATTGTTAAGTTCATGCATGGATTAAAAAATTATTTGATTAATGAATTATTAACGTCAATTAAGTAATAAATATTTCAGTTCTATTTTCGACGAGAACGACTTAACAAGAAAAACTGATAAATCCTTTATATTTTCATGATCTGTCCAGCAAAGTTTCATATAGAAAGTTGAATAGGAACAAATATAGTCAGTCCGTAATTTTGATTACAGCCCTACATAAAAAATTCCTGCAGGTGGAAAATATAGGGTTATTAGCCAGATTACATTAGGGTTGGTTAATTTTTGGAAAACTTTTCAAATGTTTTATGTTCACATGACTGTTTAAATAAAATATCAAAAAGATACCAAGATTAATAAAATTTACTATGCCAGACTCGTGTTTCTTCTAATAAAGACTTATCAGTGGGGTTCAACCCCAAACAACATTAAAAAATCCAAATGATTTAGAAGTTATAGAGGTTTTAATACCAAATTTTAAGTCATTAAAAAATCAGAATTATTAATAATAAGTTCTCTTAAATTGTTTTTGCTTCACATTGGCTTATATTTGCCTGGCTACAATAATATAGCTTCTTTTTTTATGGACGTAAAAAATAAAAAAAGAGCTACATTATTGTAGCTTATATTTGCTATCATTATTACTTCTTGCTAAATTAACAATAATATGTAAGGGTTATTTTTATTTTTATATTGCCTGTTTCAAATATTTAAACCATGTATATTGACCGATTATGAAGACGATAACATTATTTTATTAATTGAAAAGAATTCTGTGTGTTTAATTGGTCTAAAAACTACTTTTGGGTCTTGTTAAATCGCGATGTGACGTACTAAAGTTGCATCGAAATATAGTCGATTTTGTTCGCTGTAGTTTCATTCTAAAAATAGACTAAAAGCGGTCAAGCGGAATAAAATAATTACTCGATTAACAATAAAATACATGTAGATCGAATAGAACTATTGTTCAGTAGCCACTCGAAATAGCCGTCTTAATCTCAATCATCCAATTAATGTTTCTGGTTCCTGTCGTCTGTCACACAAAAATCATAAAACACGTCTGCTGCTTCTATATTTGCTATGATAGTCGAGGATATGTTGGCTTTATACATGTTATAAAACAATTACTGACGCAACCCTCTGAAAATGAAAATTCACAGAGCCGCTACATTTTGTCTGGTTGCGCCTGAAATACCGATAGCGATATATTTCAAAGTCAGTATTTTTATAATAATGTTATTTAGTGTGTGTTGTCATATTCGACCTCTATTTAATGACACTTTTATAAAACAGTTTGGTAAATTTTAATATTGTTTCTTCTTTGACCAATACAACTATACTAGATTCCTTACGGCTTCCTTTGGACTTAATACACCTCAATATGAAAAATGTCATTTCGTCCTTGATAACTCTGCGTTAATTGTGTCTATATGCTAAGGTTTTACTTCAGGTTTGCAACTTAAAACAGGCATCTGGTGAAGATAAACAATATTATCTTGTCATAAATTAACAAAACGCCATCAAGTGCGGTTTTTTTCAAAACTAATATTTAATATACGGATTATGGATTCCTCTATTTCCCCTGTTTTTTCTTAAATGGTCTAGTTCAAAATATGATTCATATTGTATAGATAATTTCACACGTATTTTATTCGACTGGTTAATGGAAATCTAGATATCGGTGAGATGTTATTCATCTCTGTTGGCCCCGTCGACCTTGAGGTCAAGGTAAAATGTTATCAACTATGGTATGCGAGACATCGACCTGATATTATCTACCCACATTCTAAATATCAAAAGCCTACCTCAAAATATAGCTCGGACACCATTAGTTTCGGACGACGGACGGACAGACTGATCCATACTTATTATACTAAACGGTACAGTGGCAGATCCAGAGGGGGGGTCCGGACCCCCCCCTTTCGTTTTGACAAGCATAACAAAATGACATTTTAACGGACATGTTATAGGTGTCAGGAAATCGTCAGAATGCAGGATTTTACACCATTTCGTTCAGAGCTTCTGGGGGCCCCAAGACCCCCTGCCGTAATACGACCTCTGCGAGGTCACAAATTTGGACCCCCCCTTTCATTTGAGGCTGAATCCGCCCCTGCGGTATTGAAGAAAAAAAGAATGGATGAGACAACGCCCTATATTTAATCATCATAGGGACTGCATAATTAATATGAATCAAAATAAAGTGAAGAAAACTTTTGATGTTTGACTTTTTGTTCAGTTTTAACGTCAAACCTAAAGGAAATTAAGGCTTTTTAGCATAATTAAATACTGTTTCTATCAACAAGAGTCAAAGTTTATATAGCGAATACATCTATTGTTATAGATTACTACATGGCATTTTCCATATAGGCCCTGATATCAGCCCGAGACTCCCATATCAAGTCAGAGAGCTTGCTCGAGGGCTGATATGGGTCGAGGGCTGATACCAGGGTCGATCTAGAAAATGACATGCCATAAACATTTTTGATAACCACTAGTCAACATTTTGTCCGAAAATAAAGCAGATGAAAACATTTTAATACTTAAAAAACGTTATAAAAACCAAAAAACATATACAAAAAACGTAACAAAAACCAAAAAACATATACAAAATTCTAAACAGTTCACTATCATAAGTTTAAAAGAAAGCAAGTATTTATCAAAGATATGTCACTAAGTAAGAATGCATTGGTTTTTTTTTGTTTTTTTCTTCTTTCATTTTCATACTATCAACAAATTTAGAAGTTTTTTCTGCAGTGACAGCAACTAGCCAGTCATCCGTCATTTTGTTAGATATGTTGACACGTGAGCGGAAGTGCAAAATTAAAGCGGAAGCTAAAAACCGATATATCAGCCACCGGGACTAATATCGATATTAGACCCGAGGGCTGATATCGGTCCATCACTTCCGGTCATATCAAATATGCAAAAATGTTAATATTACTACCAAATATGTGATAAAAAGATTTATTGTATAATGGCGAGATTGAACGTTGAAAAATGACTTTTTATCGCAGCCTTCTTTTACTTTATCCCAAAATTGTCATATTTTGAAGCTTGGATAAATATCTCTATAAACTGTTCCGGACCAAAGTGGGTAAGAGTGACACAAAAACTATCTTGGAATTTCAAAGAAGAGAGGCGCCTAATTGCATTTTGTGGCAAAAATTATCATTTAGATTACGATACCATCGTATTAATTTTGTCTTTGGAAAAGGACGTCGACTGGAACTGTGTAAACTGAGTTGTGATTTAAACATCTACATCTGAATTTTATACTAACTTCTGTCTTGTTCTAAACTTCATCAGTGGTGTAAGCGGCTTTCCTATCTGTATCTCCTTCTCAGCATAGTGTGCATCGTCCCAGAGATCAATCAGACCAGTGTAATCAGAAAACTCTCCTTTCTGAAAAATACAAACACAGAATAGATATATCAGAGAAATTGATAGATACACAAAAATTCGGAAGAGCAATTTTGTAATAATACCTCCGTGCATAGTTGTGATGTCCAGGTGAGCTAAACGCTGTTGTGGATGTCCATGTGAGCAAAACATAGTGGAGGATATCCAGGTGAGCTGAAAATTGCTTTGGATGTCCAGGTGAGCTGAACATTGCTTTGGATGTCCAGGTGAGCTTACACATAGTTGTGATATCCAGGTGAGCTAAACATTTTTGTGGATATCCAGATGAGCTTAACATTGTTGTGATATCCAGGTGAACTAAACATAGTGGAGGATATCCAGGTGAGCAAGACATTGTTGTGGATGCCCAGGTGAGCTGAAAATTGCTTTGGATGTCCAGGTGAGCTTATACATAGTTGTGATATCCAGGTGAGCTAAACATTTTTGTGGATATCCAGATGAGCTAAACATTGTTGTGATATCCAGGTGAACTAAATATAGTGGAGGATATCCAGGTGAGCTGAACATTGCTTTGGATGTCCAGGTGAGCAAAACATTGTTGTGATATCCAGGTGAGCAAAACATTGTTGTGATATCCAGGTGAGCAAAACATTGTTGTGATATCCAGGTAAGCTGAACATAATTTTGGATATCCAGGTGAGCTGAACATTGCTTCGGATGTCCAAGTGATTTAAACATTGTGGAGGATATCCAGGTGAACTAAACATTGTTGTGGATATCCAGGTGAACTACACATTGTGGAGGATATCCAGGTGAGTAAAACATTGTTGTGGATATCCAGGTGAGCAAAACGTTGTTGTGGATATCCAGATGAGCTAAACATTGTTGTGATATCCAGGTGAGCAAAACATAGTGGAGGATGTCCAGGTAAGATGAACATTGCTTTGGATGTCCAAGTGAGCAAAACATTGTTGTGATATCCAGGTGAGCAAAACATAGTGGAGGATGTCCAGGTGAGCTGAACATTGCTTTGGATGTCAGGTGAGCTGAACATTGCTTTGGATGTCCAGGTAAGCAAAACATTGTTGTGATATCCAGGTGAGCTGAACATTGTTTTGGATATCCAGGTGAGCTGAACATTGCTTTGGATGTCCAAGTAAACTAAACATTGTGGAGGATATCCAGGTAAAACATTGTTATGGATGTCCAAGTGAGCTGAACATTGCTTTGGATATCCAGGTGAGTAAAACATTGTTGTGGATATCCAGGTAAGCAAAACATTGTTGTAGTTATCCAGGTGAGCTAAACATTGTGGTGGATATCAAGATGAGCTTAACAGTTATGGATGTCCATGTAAGCTAAACATAGTAGTGATATCCAGGCGAGCTAAACATAGTGGAGGATATCCAGGTGAGCTAGCCATAGTTGTGATGTCCTGGTGAGCTAAACATAGTTGTGGATGTCCAGGTTGGCTAAGTGATATCCAATTCTTAAAGGTATCATGGGAAATCCAAGTGAATATGATTTGCTCATTATTCATAATTGTTGGTCTAATATGTCAGAAATAATTTCATACAAAAAATGACTTTCTAATAAAAAGAATGCATTATTGTTTTTGATCAGTAAATCCATTTTGTTTTCTTTTTTTTTAATCAGAAAATTGATTTCTTGTTATAACAAGTTTGTTTTTTTATATTAAAAAATAAAAGTTGATGTATAAAATATGGAATATATTGTAAGATAGATCCTAGAAAATTTTGTTAAGGGTAAATTCAATAAAAAAAAGTTTATTACACAAAAATGTTGTGCAATTTGACATAAAATTTAATATAATAGTACTTTTGCAGTGTTGTTTTAAAATTGATAAAATTTTTGTTGCAGAAAAACTACTTGATAAAATAATCTTAATAGAAAATAAAAATTATAAAAAACAAAAATTCATAACTCTTACCTTTTGCTCTATGTATATGTGAATCACTTTACCAGAATATCATCCTCCCAAGTCAGGGGTTTTGAGTCCGCGTTCGTTCCATCATCAGTGATGACGGAGCTTACACGGACTCAGAACCCCTGACTTGGGAGGATGCCAGATTATTCAATAATAATTTAATACATGAACAATCATGACATACATTTAAAAATTGCAGATTGTAAAATGGACTGAAACTAGAAATTTCAGGAAAATCAAACATATCATTCATTATAATTATAAATATCTAATTTTATTAAATTTTCACCAAAAATAAAACAAAAAACATCAGAAAAGGTTACAATATTGGAATTGGTTTAATGCATACTGGACTTAACTAAATAAACTTACAATTAATCTGCTTCTTATTTAATAGAGGATAGTAATATGGTCAAAATTAGTCAAATGGGAATAATTTATTTGAAACTTACTTCAAGAATCAGACAGCATATATAAGATTCTTATAATAATTAGCAACAATTAGTAGTTTTAACATTAAGAAAAACAAAATTAATTTTATTCAAGGTGACTTGGTCTGTGGAATTTATATCTCCAGTATTATATCTTTATATATGTTTTTATCTACTTGAACAAAAATAATCTACCACTGCTAAGCATATTTTCCCAATTTTATTCATTTCTATTTTTACATTTTTGTACCACTTATAAGAAAAATAATTATAAGTTTCTCTTGTGTTGTCTAAAACACTATAAATTATGATAAACTTGAGACACAAGCCAATAATGTTGTCACTTAGGTACATTTTTATTTCAAAAAAGGAAAACCATATTTTTTTCAATAAATTAATAAAGTTATGGTATTTTCTATTTTAATATGTTGATATAAATATTTTATAATCTGTATTTTCAACAAAAATTCATTCAAGGATATGATTATCATTGCAAGCCAATACATTAATATAACATATATAAGATATAAAGATTATTTTTATTTTTTGTTATTCTCTCAAAAATTGTGTTTCCATTATTTGCCATTACACAAATGATAAAATAATGAAATTTTATATTTTAAAACCCAGCTTTAAATACACAAAATTTCAAAATCAATATGGTTTTTTAATATGAAACTAGTTTTTTTACAATGAATTAAATTCGGAATAAAACGGTTTCAATCATCGAGCATGTTTTGAAGAAAAACATTCTATAAAAAAAACTAACCTCCAGTAATTCGTAGACTTGCTTGAAGCATCTCTTTTCGTAGTAAAAGGCTATCATCCCTCGCAGAAATTTCTCATTTCGTTTCAAAATATTTAATTTAGAAACATCCAGGTTGGTCAGAATTTTTCCGAATTCATCAAAAAGCCTATTAAGGATCAATGCAGATGCAACATCGCCGAGTAACGGAACATCATTGAAATTGTCTGTCTTTGTAAATTTCTCAAAAAGCTCTATGTAGTTTTCACTCATCTTCAAAGGAAACAGGTAACGTGAAATTTACAACATTTACACCTGAGTAGATATTAATAAGATAAGAAAGAAATTAACACACTTCAAACGATTTAAAGCATGCATTCATTGCTTCAAGCACTCCACTCTTTGACAATAGAAAATAACTCACCTGATGAGCCAATCAAAATAGAGAGTTTTCATAAATGGTGCAAGGTGTACTTTTCATGTACTTTACGAAGGTCCTATGGACTTTTGGTCGTCAACTGATGCTGATTTCATTAAAACTGACACCGGAACAAAGTGTCATAATTATTACACATGTCAAATTTACGCAACGACACGTAGCGAAAATAGAAAAAAATACAATTGTCCATCCATTTCAGCACTGAATTGTGTACTTAACAAGCACCGGCTCCCCCCCCCCCCCCAACCTCCCAATAAAAGCTGAAAAAATGCAGAAATTGTTAAAAAAAATCAAACAAACTAACCCTTTTTCGTATCTAATTGGGGAATGGTGGCGTATAGCTCTGTTAATTTTGAATCACCACACCGTCTTAACGTTTATATTGTCATTTGTTTAAAGTTTCATTTTGTGTATCTCAAATAACAAAAAATGCACTAAAATCATTTGCTATGTGATGTACGACACCTTTTATCGAGACGTTCAGCAGACACACGCTCTGGACAAAACAAGTTGAAGAATTATCACCAAGCAATTAAATTGGATCGAAGGAACTTTTAGTCTTGCTATCGGGCGGACTTGGTTTGTCCTTTGGACGCTCATGGACGGGAAGCCGGTCCTACTGGTATACCAAAGGGTTTTATAAGAGGGATACGACTTTTTTTAGTGAACAGTGTAATTAAACTTGCTCAAATTATTATTATTACCAACAAGACGAAGCATGTCGACGCAAGAAACTAAAATTTCAATAAGAAGAATCTAACAGAGAGTCCTACTAGATGGAGATAAACTGTCACCTGCTCCGATAAACTTCCTGCAGAAACAAAATATGGTAACAGTTAATATGCAAATATTTGGAACGTTATTGTGAGTTTATGATGGAGATAACACTCTCCTCCTGTTCACACCAGTGTAAATGGGAATTGTTTTCAATACAGATAATTTAAGAGTAAAATATCATAATTGGGGCACCCCATCAGTTCATATTATGTTTTTGTTATGACTTGCGCCCATTTGGTAAGATTCCCTGATTAGTTCAGTAGGAGTTGTGGAAAAAATATTACAATTTCACCATGAGAGAGTTATAACAGACATTTTTTCTTACAAAATAATTACTTTTAAGTAATCTTAAATAGCCGCTGCAGTTAGCAGCTTATAACAACAGGATTGAATATGTAGATTAAGATAAAGACTGATATAACTGAATAATATTTTAAACAGTGGAACTGGGACCAGACTGGAAGGGTTCCCAGTGCTAGACCCACAGCGTGCCCCCAGATGGCTAATACGAGAGGTCCTCTCGTTTGGGGGTGTTGTAAGGTCATAATAAATGAAGCCTGACACGGACCATAGTGTTGTTCGGAGAGTGCCACGCTCCTTGCACAATAAAGAACTTTTGTATATTTCGAAAAAGTGTATGTTCATTGTAGCCGCTAGAAAAGGCTAAATTTTTTTATCCCTACCCAGTGCTCGTTAAATTTTGTTATTTTTTGTCCATACCTTCTTCGCTGGTGTATATTTTGTTGACTTGATACTGTTCTAAATATACCTGAAATATTGCTCGCTGGACGTTAAGCAAACATTAAGTCAATCAATTAAAACCATGGAAATTAAATTTGTATAAAAATTCGTCTGGTTTTTATGTGTTAACAAGTTTCCAACGTTACGTTTTACCAAATTGTTCTCTATAAAACATTTAAATTAATGACAATTTTATACTGTTTTTGTTTCATGGTAAATTTAAATTTCCAAAATAGTAATGTTCTGCAAAAGAATGTGTGCAGCATATTAATTTTATATTAATTATTACTTCTTCTTTAGATGGTGGATCACTACTCATTAGAGCTCTTCTATACAGTGGTTCAATTTTTCGAAGGCTTTTATTGGTTCTGCTTGTATGTTGAGGAACGTTAAAATCAATATTATTGCGATTAAAAGCAAAACTTATTAAACGCAATACTTTCCGTTTTAACACACAAGTTTGCAAAATAGCCGTTTTTGAAGTTTTCTAACCAGCGTGGGGCTTGGACAGGTTTTCAGAATAGAAAGTTGAAGTCTTACAAAAACAGCCTTTAGATGGACATTACAGGGCAGACGAGCAAGAACAAGAACTAAATCAACTTGGAGGAAGACCGTTTGAAATGAGCTAAAAGAACTCAAGTTGTCATGGGGTGAGGCATAAACATTGGCTAAGAAAAAAGCTGTCTGGTGAGATCTTGTGTCCAGCTTATGCTCCGACCGGAGGATAAGTAAGTAATATTTGGCTGATAAAAACTCGGACTGAATTGTGGGTATAACATTACGAATGTGTATGGTCTCTTTTATTGATGGTTTTCCTCATAAAGCCAAACTGTCATTGACCTTGCATGCCATTGTGAATATTTTGTAGCTTACTATTAATCATGCCCCCGCAACTAACAATTTGGGCATATTTGTTCTACCCCTGTACGTCCGTCCGTCATTCCGCCCATATGTTTTCTGGACGTTTTTTAAACGCTTGAAGATATTTCGCAGAATTTTAGGATGTTAATCTACAGCGATATACAGATTAAATTTAGGTTTCGTTCTGTTCCGCTTATTGTTAAGGAAATCGAGGGTCTTAGACTTCGGGAATGTCATCAAAACAAGTTTTCGGGGCTTTTTGTAAACACTTGAAGATATTGAGCCTAATTTTGGTATGTGAATCTAATGTGATGTACAGAGTTACAGATCAAGTTTACGTTTCATTCCGCTGATTTTTTCGCGAAATTACGGACCCACGCACATAAAAAACGTTGGATTGAGGAGGATACGTTTCGTTTTGCTCCGATTTTTACACAAATTACGGGTTGGACTTGGGAAATTTCATAAAAATAATAGTTACACTTGTACATCAAGGCATAAGCTACACTGCCATTACCTAATCAAGAGCCCCGTGCGGGATCCGGGTGGCTAAAAGAATAGACCGCAGTCGCGCTAGCTTGTCGTAAAAGGCGACTAAATAGCGCCCAGTACCCTGACCGGCGTGTCAGGTCGGTTTGCCTAAAGACCGACTGGGATGTGTGCCCCAGGTGGTTGAATGGGGTACCCCTGGCAAGCTGGGGTTGTCAGGCCATAATACGGAAAACCTGACCGCAAACCATATTAGTGCACCGTGTTGGGAAAAATGCCACGTTCCTCGCACGTTAAAGAACGCTGCTGTAGTATTCGATATGAGTAGGGATTTCGATCCCGCTACAGGAGGCTAAATTGCCCGACCCTATCCATCCTCCCATTTGCCAGTGGCAATCTAAAATCCGTTACCCCTATTTTTCCTTGTGTCCCATCCCATTTTCATTCATCATCATTTCATGTTCATTTTATCATCCATTTCATGTTCATCGCCTGAATATAGCTGAAATATTGCTGCTCGGGCGTTAAACACCATTAATCAATCAATCAACCTAATCAAGAATCTACCAAGGTAGAAATTTGTTACTAGCACACATATTTTTTTTATCATTTGATACTCCTACAAACATGTGCGGAGCTAGAACCTATAATATACTTGTTATACTAGTCCCACCGCGGAGGCATCATTTGTGTCTTCCAGACAAAATAAACATTTCCAAAGTGGTGCGTCTTCACTATAAAGTATAATAGAGCTTGGTCAAAGAGGTGTGGGGCATCATACATGTCCCAGACACAATACCATTTCTAAGGAACTCATATTTTAGTAGCTGTGTCAAATTAATGGGTGGGACATTACTTTGTCTATTTAGAGTGTTGAGGTGACCAATCCAATATGCCAATAATGCGTATTAGACAAATACAAAAATATCATAATCATCATAAATTATTACAGCAAAATGGAAACAGCTGCTGACATGTTTTGCAAGTCGTGATACTTGATGACATAGGCTCACACTGTCATTTAAGCCACCTTATCTAAATACTATTTTCCCGGGGTCTATTCCGAGGATTCTGAAAAAGTTTTAAAGATGAACATGGCTGGGCCTTATGAGTGAAAAAGTTTTGCTCAGCTCAGGTATTTTTCAATTACCATGAAAACAAAGGAAATAGAAAGTTTGGATTGAATGAAATTGATAAAAAGGACAATTCTCAGCAAAGAACGTGGTTATGATGACCAGGCTAGGTCTGATTGAACTTTCAATATCCCCAATTACTTCTTGGCCTGTAGGCGTTAAAATTAGTGGCTGTCAGATAAACACAACAAATGAGATTACAGACATGCTATGGCCATGGCGACAAGTAATGGCAACTTATTAGTAATGGTACAACAATAAAGACAGACAAACAGTATAAATAGCATCATATATAAACAAAGAACTTGAAAATGTTAAGATCATATTTATTGCACAGATAACATTCATCAATACACTCTTACAAAGCATTTACTCTTCACAACATACAACAATAGTTTAGCAAAATGAAAAAAGCCACATGATAAAGTTATTCCTGGTAAACTTACCACTTGTGAGTATATCTATCTCAGATTTGAAAGATTTAAATGAAATTTTCAGATTAAGTCTATTTTGTATTTCCAAGTAATGAAAATTTGTATATTAATGATGTAAAGCATTCTTAGGACAGAATTCTGTTGAAAAACTCATTGTCAATGAGAACATTGTGGAATATACAAGAAATTTAATTTAACATTCTCATTAAAATCCTAAAATCTTGATCACTAGATGAAAATATGTAGCTCTGACGTTAGTTTATTCACATCACTAGATTCATTTTTATTATGACATAATGTAATCTTCATGAATGGCAGCACCATACAAACATCTCAACTTTGTGGAGATGATGAAGACTATTGTATACCATGATCTACCATGATGGCGCTGTGTTGGCTAATCTTCTCATTCTCCTGAAAAATAAAGTTACATGAAATTGACTGACTGGTGTTTATTGTCCAGTAAGCAATGTTAAATTATTTAAAATGTTGATTTGTTATTGTAAATGTGATTTCAGTTCAGAAGCATACATCCATCCACAATAGGACTTGCCGCAACATGGGCAAAACTTCTAGCTCATCTACACTGCCACTTGGATTGGATGTGTTTATTTTATTGGCTTTGTAATAAGACTTGCAAGTTTACTCCATTCATGAGAACAAATAATGAATTGTTCACTATTTTTACAAGATGAGACTCTGCCTACTGTACACATGATATAAACACACAAGTAAACAAGGGAAATATTACTGCACTGTTAGTGCACATTAAGTTTTATTTAAATGACTACATTACTGATGTAGTTATTTCATAACTGCTTCTATTACTTTTTACTGGTTTCCTTCTGTGGTTCCTGATTATAAAAGGAAATATCCATAAAAATACAATAAGCAGCACGGAACTCTCCTGTAAATTCTACAAAAATACAATAAGCAGCACGGAACTCTCCTGTAAATTCTACAAAAATACAATAAGCAGCACGGAACTCTCCTGTAAATTCTACACACCTTGTATTTCTGTCTTGATCTCTGATCTTCTTTTCCATCTCAGCATCTGTTAAAGTTTCTAAGAATGGGCACCATGAATCAGCCTCATTTTGATTTCTTAGAGCAACTTCTACAATTGGTAAAGGTGCTTCACTGTAAAATACAAATATAAATATAAACATCTGTGCCTTGCATCACTAACTAGTCTGAAGTCTTGCATACAAGTACATATAACATTATTACACAAATTATTGGAACAAATTCTTTGTCTGCTTGTGAAATGGGTCCCAGTCTTTTTACTAAAAAAAATTCAATAACATCACCATTGTAAGCATCACTTAAATGTTGCTGAAACTCTTTTAGATATTTAAGTATGTCTCCTTTATAATGCAGAAAGCTGCATTATAGTATATAAATTTACTGTAAAACCATTTTTTTTTTCCACATTTATTTGAGGTGATCATAACCACACATCAAAATGTTTGTTTGGTGTAACAATAATAGCTATTTATTTTGTTTTTGTTTTTTGGAATGATGTTTAACACCACTTTCATCAATTTTTCAGCTATATCAAGTTGTCCAGTGTTTTATTGGGGGAGGAAGTAAGAGTATGCGGAGAAAACACCCCACCTTCGATAGTAAAAGTTGCAATCCTTGTCAATTAAGATTGGAGTTGAGTACACCCTACCAACAGTGAGACTCAAAACCTGCAACCACAGTGTTGATATACCACGTAATCAGTAGTAGACAAACTACCTTAATCACTCAGCCACGGAGGCCCCTAATTGCTATTTCAAGTACATGTCTTTAAAGGATTAACAGAAACAATATTCTGGTCATATCTACCTAAAAGCATATGTTCTTTGGTGCCAACTCAACTGCCCACGTATACTGTATGAGATTGCTGTGACGAACTCACCCCCAAGACCTGCAAAAGACAATACATTATATATTTTTACCTAAAACAATGTAAAGATTATAAAAATGTCATTATCATTACACAAAGGACAAGGCAGGATAAGGACTCTTTTTGATACAGTACAACCAAAAATTGATTATAACCATTAAACAATTGAAGATTTTCTATGGTTAATATTAAATCCTTGCTCTTAAAATAAAATTAAATGCATCACATATTTTTTGTGTTTATGACATCATGCTGACATAACAGTATTTTCAGACAATAAGTCGTTACTTTTTTCTAGCCTCGACCTATCTTTCGAATTGATTTGTCTAAGCCTTGAATCAAACAAAGTTGGATGTGGAAATTTTTTTCTTCATGGACTGATGAAACATTTCCCGCTTGTCATGAATTTTAGTGCTCCTAATAACGGAGTTATGATACATTACAAGCAAATGAACATTCAGATCATGCCCATTAGTATATATTTCTTAAAAAATGTTGGGACATGTTTTTCGCTTATTTATATTATGCGTAATTAGTTTTTCACTTCAAATCAATGTCGAATTGGGTTATGAAAGGCACAAGAATTCATTATTTTCCTGACACATTAGTTGAAGTCAGGATTAATTGAAAATGAGATAGTAAGCTGGAGATGCTCTTTCCATTAAAGGCTAAAAAGGTGTGGGTTGATCACCTGTTCAGGTGACAGATATTAAGCCAGGTATGCAGAACTGTTTTAATTAAAAACATTATTGACAGGAAATGATTGCTTTTATGAGCTAATAGCCCACATGACATCAATCAACCTGAACTCCAACCATCACACATGGATGCTGAAAATCACTATTTTTCAGCAAAAGTTTTGTGCAAATTTTTAATAATCTATTATATAATATATGGTTGATGCATATGACATAAAATCTTTACATACTTGCCTAAGTTAGCAGTAACTGATACCTCGACTTACGGACAATTTTACTTATCAATGTTTTTTTACCTGCATTTTACCAAAAATTGGACTTATAGTCTACATTGAATAAAAAAAATGTCCGCAAATATGGTACATCTTTAGACATTTTAAGTTGAATTTTATATTTTATAATTCACAATCAATCAAATGATTTATTCTATTTTACTGCAACTACAGTCTTTATTTACTTTGTGGGACAGAAACAATAACTCTACTTACCTAACTCGGCACATAACTTGTTGGCAAATTCTTCTGGAGAATTTTCTGGTTCAGACATGTCCCATTCAAACTGGTCTACTAAGGATATGTTACCAACATGGATATTCAACTGTAAAAATCAGAAAAATTTCTTTTATTGTCTTGGCTAATAATATTCAACAATTTTAAAAAATAACATATAGAGATTAATAGCTGTGTACAGAAACATCCTGACCCTATATATCATATTGTTATGCATGCACATATAAAATTAGTTTAAAATTTTAAAGCGATAAGAGATGTGCACTGAGATTGATTGATTAAATGTTTGCTTTACGTCCAGAGAGCTGTATTTCAGCTATATTCAGGAGAACAAGTTAACAAACAATAAACAAGTGTGGATTGGGAGCACGCTCACAAAGCGATACCCCCCCCCCCCTGCTTCGCTTTCAAGTCCAATTATCTCCCCCTTAATGATATCCGAGGTCAATAAAAATCCTTCATGCACATCTGGATATAATGTACATCCTCTATGCTAAGTTTCATTAAATTTCATAAAGCGGTTTAAGAGGAGTTGTGCTTACAAGGAATGTGGACAGACAGATAGACTGAGAGGGTGATTCCTATATACCCCCCACCCCCCCCCCCAAACAAGTTTGCAGGGGGCGGGGGTATAATAAATTCAGAAAAGATGGATAAATAGGACAAAGATTTTGAATGCCACTTGAGAGTATGGAGTATGGGCAGAGGCATACAAATTTAGCCTTTTCTGGCAGCTACAAGGAGCCTACTCCAGTCGAAATCTGTTAAAGTGGTCTTTATCATGCAAGGAGCCTGGCACTCTCCAAAAAACATTCACATTCGTATTAGATCTGCAAGGGGCATAACTCTAAAAAATTTAGTAGAAAATTCTGTTTGTTTTAAACTTGACTATGTTGCAGATGCTGGAGTACTAATAAAGATTGATTGGACATGGTATTCCCCAAACCATAAGCTTAAGGGAACTTTAGTGCTGCTCATCTTTAAATAAGAATTTTCCTTAAAGATATTAAGTTGTTAAAGGAAATCTAACCATTAATGGAAATTTTTATTATTTTTAGTGACCTACAACATTCGAGTAAAAACTGGATCTCATCAGAACTATTTCACATTTCATCTGACAACAAGAAAATGCTTCATAGAAAGAACAAATCTGACTTCCAATCATAGAAATCTGTGTGTATGTCTCATACTTATATGTGCAGAAGAACATTTTAAACAAAGAATTTAAGAACATTTTACACAAAGTATTTAAGAACATTTAAACAAAGTATTTAAGAACATTTTTAACAAAGTATTTAAGAACATTTTAAACAAAGTATTTAAGAACATATTAAACAAAGTATTTAAGAACATTATAAATAAAGTATTTATCAACATTTCAAACAAAGTATTTAAGAACATTTTCATGCAGAAACGCCTTAATGGCTCAATATGTTGCAGCAGATAAACAATGAACTGATTACAGGTTGTAAGATTAAAATTTACCTTTAATATACATGTAACTCTCTGATCTGCCTGCTGGTCCAGGAGGTTAACTGATTACAGGTTGTAATAGATTAAAATTTACCTTTAATATAACTCTCTGATCTGCCTGCTGGTCCAGGAGGTTAACTGATTACAGGTTGTAATAGATAAAAATTTACCTTTAATATAACCCTCTGATCTGCCTGCTGGTCCAGGAGGTTGTCTGTAGGATAGGCATCAATCTGTTGTCTTATGGCTTGGGAAATGGCAGGAACAAAGTTGATGGGGTTCAGATCTAAATCGTCACATAAAATCTCTGCAAACTGTTCAGGTGTTATTAAACCTTCTGAAAAATTCAATAAAACACAGAGTTTTACATGTACCATACACCAACATCACACAATTTTCATTAACTGCAGAGCAGGTAAAGATTCAACAAGTAAAATTTTTAATCCAATGTTATTTCAAACTTTGTTTTTATCTTGCCAAAGGTAACCACTTAACTCATAACAAGTTTATATTATCTTAATACAACAATATACCGTCTTTTGGTCTGTACAATGCACATATTTATTCTTTTAAAACAACTTAAAAAAAAAACGTCTGTGCATAATACATACGAGTAAGTATTTTTCTAGGTAACAATAAGACTTCTGGAATGTAACTTCATATCCATCACCGTAAATGCTATTATACAAGATTTTGTTACGTTGTATTTATTTTTATGATAAATGCTAATAATACAAATTTAACTTAATAAAATTTGTTTCGTTATTTTATGTTTGTTGGATAATTTGGTGGTGTTCAGCAGAGATTTCCTTGACTGGAAAATGAGTTTGGCAAAATAATGACAAAGTCGAACTTTGACAGTAAATGTATTAAGAGCTATGTTTGGTTTATGCTAACTTACAAGTAAAAGTTTAATTTCCAATAAATAATGACAAAATGTTTTGTCCCCGATTCATTCATCTAGAACGCCATTTTGGTATTTTGATCATGTGATATTTGTCACTTTAAAATTTAAAAACTCAAACACATATCTTTATTTGGATTTTTTTTTTCTGTTTATTAACAAAGATTAATAAAAACAATTATCTTCTTATAAAAAAATTGTTTAATTTCAATTAGCAGTGTGCATGTTTATATTTTTACATTGTCGGGATATTGATCAATAACAATACCACCCTCTAATGACAACTGGTGTAATCTATTGATATCGTTCTACCGGAGTGATTTTTTTGTAAAGGAATTACTGTCATTGGGTCAGTGTCAAAATTTTGTTTTATGAAAACAATCACATGTGGTTCTAGCAGAATATAGATATAGAATATAGAGAACAGTATTAAAGGTTTAATTAAGATTAATTAACTATCATAACAATAACAATGCTGGCTTTTCTGTAAAGGAGTTGTCGTCTGATCGAGTCCCCTTCTGTTTAAACAGGACGCTGTTTTCATTAATTTTATTCAATAAGATGTTACCAAACATAATATCATTTGTTCAATAAACATTTTAATACTAATCGATATAGATTTTAGTGGACTTGGTTTCGTTTTATAATTACATTGAAAATTCCTGTTTATCAAAATGTAACAATTTCTTGTTTTAAGTCAGTGCGTGTTAGACATACGAACTAGACTTTTTTTCCAAATTCTCCTGACAGGAAAGGGGGCGAGCATAATACATAAATGCTCATTATACAACCCAAAAGATTGTAAATTTACCCAAAGTCACGTAAACCTAAACTGCTTGACAGTTTGGTATATATGTATATCTAAAACTAAAATACCTATATAGACCACCAAACTTTATTCTTTTAACTGATTCCAATGTGCTAATATTCTACAATTACCATTTTTATTCCAAGTAAAACAATCTCTAAGTTTCTGGCCGTCAATTTCCATGTCAAGTCGTATAGGTATCAGCTGTTCCGGTTGATTCGAGTTGTCATGGATTTGTGCTGGGTCTGAATCATCAAAACTACAGATATATAAAAGACAAATTGACATAAGATTCAGTGTCTGGCAGCCGGCACAGATTTCTAACCATACAATATTAATATTTTTGAGATGCTTGGTGTTATATATGCATTTGAAGTACACTGAACAAAATCAATCATTGCCCTTCACACATGTTTTGGTACTTTTTTGGGGAGATGCATTCAATTAATTCTGTACTCTTCTAGACTTTATAGATATTTTTTTTGCTCATTATCTATTCATTAATGAAGTCTTTTCATTTTGAAAGAAAAACATTCTTTAGATTTTTTGGTCTGTTTCTATTTTAATATTGTGTAACATTACCTCATCTTAAATGAGTGTACATGAGAATTTCCTAAACCTGAATTTAAGCTAAATAAGGACCTAATGATGTTACTCACCATGTAGGGAATGTTCGTACTTTGGACTTGCCCAGTCTGTTTCTATTTATAGGTGTAGAACATGGTACAGCATCTAGATGGTGAGAACTACTTGGAACAGTGGGGACCCAGCTACTTCTCTTCTGCTTCAAACCACTATAAAAATAAAATGGAACTTTTTAAAGTATAAACAAACAATAATTGTATTACTTAAAGTCATTTCACTTTTTGTGTCATATGATACATGTATGTGCCTGGTACTGACTACTGTGTAAACTAAAAGGACTCTGAACCCAGTAGAAGTATTATGTGTAAGCTAATAAATAAATAAACTTTAAAAAGTATTACAATGAGCTAATGCTCGATGATGATACTCATTATATAACTTCAGAGTGGTCTGAAAATAAATCCCACAATATGGCATGATCGTTAAAAGCTATATTGACAGATTTTCAGTATTGTATCATTTATTATTGATAAATAATGTCATGCATGATTACAGATGACACACTGATACAAACACAGTATACCCCTATCCGTTATGAGAAGCAGGGGTATAGTAACTGGACCTGTGCAAAAACTAATTAAATCATTTTCAAATATGACAACAGCAACATAAACTCTTTGCAAACTAGTACTGGTCAGCATCAGATACATGACCTAAAATTATATTAACTTTAAAGGCAAAATGTATATACATGTACTGAACATATTTATGGCTGAAAACAATAACCCCCGCCAACCATTTACCCAACATTATTTGCATAAAACCTGAGTATTCAACTTACGAGACAAAACTAGGTTCACTGTTGATGGACAATGTTTTAAACTTTTCATCATTTCCTTCAAATATCTGGTCAACTTCAGATGCTTTCAGAAGAGTTATATTGGTTGCCAAAGCTGGCTGTCCACTACCTAACAAGTAAAAAAATTTATATACGAGCTAAGAGTTGTCTGTAAGACCTTGCAAGGCACTCAAGTAGGCTGTGTCTCATGAACTTTATTGTACTGAGTCAACATTGCAACAGTTACTACTCCTTCCAAATCAGTAGCAAAAACCCGTTCTTCGGGCATTGACCCAGCGTGGAAGAAGTCATTTCCATGGCTGATACCTACGCCAGACATGACTGGTATGCACTGTGGGTACTGCATCAAATTCAATAAAAGACCTAAAAGTGGATCTGACACCTGGCTAGAGAAACCCTGCATCACATTAGTAAGAGAGAGCCTAAACCGCCATCAGAAATCTCAAACTCACAAAGAAGCAGCAGAACTGGAAGCACAGTCAATATTGGCAGGAAAAGGACAGGGCATACAGGACTCACTCACCCAGCACTGTACTTTAGAGAGAACTGCACTTGTGGGTGCTTTTAGGTGTATTTATTGGTTAGCAAAAGAAGAGATCGCTCACACCTCTCACTATTCATCTTTACTTGAACTTGCCAAAACTATGGGCTGTGACTATCTGAATCTACTTAATAAAGCTGACAATGTCAACTACACAAGTCAACGCACAATGCAGGATATGCTTCAGACAATCAGTAATGAGATTCAGCAACCCATAACACATGATTTAGCCAACAGTCCTTACTTTTCATTACTTATTGATGAAACAACAGACATAGCAGTTGTCAAACAGCTCTCTCTTATGGCTAGATACTTCACACCCGACATGGAACTCAGGACTTCATTCCTTCAACTTATTGATTTGCCAGACGGAAAGGCTGATACCATTATGAGAGTTCTTAATGACTTCTTAACATCCCACCAGTTGTACACTTCCAGACTAATTGGTTTTGGTTCAGATGGAGCAGCAGTAATGGTAGGGAAGAAAACAGGGGTAGCTACCCAGTTGAAGGCCATAAACCCAGAGATGGTAAACATCCACTGTATAGCCCACAGATTAGCCCTTGCATCAGGACAAGCCAGTGAAACCATACCATACCTGAAGAGGTTCAAAGACATAATGAGACAAATGTTCTTCTACTACCAAAACTCCGCTGTAAGGATGCATGGTTTAAAAGAAATCCAGGATATATTGGGGGACCCAGTTATAAAGCTCAAGGACATATGTGATACCAGATGGCTGTCTCACCTGAATGCAGTGGAAGCAGTTAGAAGATGCCACACAGCAATAATAGTCAGCCTAGAGAGAGAAGCATCTGAAAGGACAGACGCAACAGCAGCTGGGTTAGCAACCTTTGTCAAGTCACCCTTCTTTATTTGTTCCATTGCAATGTTGTTGGACACACTGCCACACCTTACAAGGCTTTCTAAAGTATTTCAAAAAACAGCAGTTGACTTCAGTATGATAGATACATTAGTTTCTTCAACTCAGATGGTACTAACCAAACTACTTGACCACCCAGGGGACAACACCAAAGACATTGCCAGCTACTTCAAAAGTTTAGAAGAGTATGGAGTAAAGTACAGTGAGACAGAGATTGACAAGTTCCATGACCAGGTGTACACTCCATTTATCAACAACATTATAAGCAACTTACATGACAGATTTCCAGACACAACTGTACTAGACTCCTTTTCAGTCTTTGATCCAGACCTTATTGATCAAAAGGACCCAGCTACAAATGAATATATACAGTTCAAGAAGATAAAGCAACTTGCTACCCAGTTCCCTTCAGCAGGATCATATGAAACAGCAAAAGAAGAGTTTGTGTCTTTGCGCTATACAATTGCCAGGATGAAGGATGTTACAACCAAACAAGTGTTAGAAAAGGTATCCAAGATGAAAGACTTATACCCAGTACTATCAAAGTACGGTCAGATTGCATTGGTACTGCCAGTCTCAACAGCAGACTGTGAAAGGTGTTTCAGCACCATGAATAGAATCAAGAGCATCCTCAGGAACCGTCTTAGCCAGCATGTACTCAACTACCTGATGATCATATCAACAGAGGGACCATCATTAAAGGAATTTAACTTTCAAGCATGTGTGACATCTTTTGCACAGAAGAAAAAAAGAAAGCTGACCATAGATTGATAAGTGCCTCTGAAAATTGATGTAAATTTAGTGCTAATACATGTAGAACTGTGCTTAGTGCTCCATTGTGTATTTTTTACCATGTTTGCTTTGTTTTTTTTATCGAATAAATAAAAAATGAACACAGTATTTATAGTCTTTTAATGGATATATTAATGTATTACAATTATTGAAATATACAACAAACTTGGATTCAAAATTGGGTCGACCGACAACGCATACGAAACTGCTAAATGTGATGCTATCCAAAATTTCTGGGGAGATCACTGCAGACTGTATAAGATTAAATAAAGTAACACTCTGCTTTTTTTTCACTTTTGTAAAAATAAAATGTGCACATGTTACATTTATTTGCAATAAAAGCAAGACAATTTTTTCTTATGTTGTTTATAGAACATTCTTCAAGAAAGATTGCTTGAAAAATAAACAGGTTAACCAGTATAAAAGCCCTTAGGGATACTTGTAACTGAACCATGTTGTAATACTGTGGAATTAAATCTGTTTACACAATTTTTACGTTTTAAAAATAAATTTTACAGTATTTTTTTCTTAATCTGAGCACTATTGTTCTGCTTAGTTTTCTACTAGTGGGAGTGGGAAAAATCAAGAGATGGTAACACTTACTGCTTATCTACCCTGACCAACATTTAAGCTTGTACTTATCTTTAAACTTCCAATGTCCAAGTTTAACTTATTAAAAAACAGATAAGCATGTACTAAGTACGTTAACTTATTTTTACAAAATCATTAGTCAAAGTTTAGTTGATGAGTGAAAAAAATCTAAATACACCTGTGCATATGTAGAGGTGCATGATAAAGAAACTAAACAATGTTACCTAATGAAGACACCTTTTTTCTTTCTTCAACTGACATCAATCGTCGCCATAGTGATGGGTATCTTTTGTACAAAGACCCTCTAAACATACGCAAGTAATTACCAACCTGAAATTATTTTTAAAAATTGGATGTTTTGCCAAAAATTAAAGACATATATATGTAAATCCTTGCCCTATGTGACTCAGGGGATAACAAGGACTAGGTAGGCAGGACATGTATACCTGCTGAATGAAAAGCCAAAAACTCATTTATTATTTTCTGACCCCTTTGTCTGAATCCAACAAGGACAAGAAACAATAGTACCAAAAAGACTAAAAGAAAATAAATGGATCAAATAAATACATTTATCTAAAATTATTCTGTGAATGACTCTCATTCTACTAGTATGAATGAAATATGACTTCAGAATATGTGCAACGTTAGGTACTATAGTTAACAAACAAATGCTTCGTTGAATGTTAAATTTTAAACATTCCATTTTGTTCTGCCTTTTTTGTACTTGTTAATTTTAGATAAACTTATTACATACATTTAAGTGTAGGTACAACTACCTGTATGGTGTCTTGGCAGTTGCATACATTCCGCATCACAACTTGATGCTACGCATCTCATTCTGATACTTAATTCTAGCACAAATATATATGTTGGCAAAACGAATGTACACAACATGATACAGGCCGTTGTACCTACACATAATGTATGTAATAAGTATGTATCAAGACCTATGACAGTGGTGTGTAAAGTTAAAAAATTGCACTGAATTTTGCAGAGAAATATAACAATTGAATGTAATTCTTTACTATACACAAAAGTAAAACTTGACAATACAAGATACAGCCTTGGTTTAAACTGTGAATACTATAACCATTTCTTGCAATAAATACAAAAACAATTTTTCTCATTAAAATGCATAAATATTGTAACATAAATAAATTACCAATTTCCAGTTTTTCAGGATTTATCTCCCTTTTTACTAAGGGTTAAAAAAACTATGGCAATCATCACTCAAAGACAATGATCTTGAAATTTAGCATTTTTTTGTATTGTTTGTCCATGCCAATTAAACTTTCATCTATGTAGCCTCAATAGTAGATGTTACTACAGCCATAAACACGCCAGTTTGAATAATAGAAACCGGATGTCACTGGTACGCTTGTTTAATCAAGCTATAAAACAGCTGGCTTCTACCTCAGATTATCATCAGGTAAAGAAGGGAATAAACATCATTAATTAATTAACGATCATGTTTACACAGCAAGGGGTTATAAGAACATCCTCACTCCGATATTGACACCCGTCATTAACCTGAAGTTTATCAAAGACGATTGTTCATTTAAAAGTTTTCAACGTCAAACTGCTGCTGTACCTGAAGTGGACACTAGGTGGCATTTTTTAAAATTGGAAAGTCGTCTGTTTCCATAGGCATAGTCATAGATCTTGAAGGCTTGAATAGTGCATACATGCCAATGCTTCGGATTTTGCCCCCGGGTCCAGAATTTTTTACCTTGTCCAGGCTACTGGGAGGGTGGTTGAAACTCTGGTTTTCTTCTTTTTTCAAGAAAAAATTTTAAAGTCTTCAGTATTTTTTAAATTGCGTTAAAATAGCTTTTTCTAATCAAGAATTAACAAGTAAAAGCGTATGTCACCTAAAAAAAACTTAGTAAGTAAATATTTGCACTCTGGAGACCCCTCAAATAACCTAGAGATATTCTAAAATCGTTTTCGGAGCCCCATGGACACCCACCAGGGTTTTTGCCCTACACGCACTTGGACCTAGACTATATGATCATGTTTATTTCTAATCCATTACAATATATATGTGTACGTCAGCTACGCATGCAATGTACAAACAAAATCTTTTAAACTTGTAACGTGGCAGTACCAAAAACACGGGTTTTACTATCTGTTCTGTTCTGTTGAATGTACATCCTTCCATTTATGGAACACCTCCACTGGTACACACCAGTGAAGTACACGTTTATTGCTTAGTGTGACATTATTCACAAAAATTTACAACATTAATAATAAAATGCATATTATGCACTTAAATCCTCAACTACAATGTATAAAATCAATTGAAGAACATGGCCCATCTACCAATACCATGTCCATGCAGTGGGAGTCTTACATTACTGAAGTGCGTACATTATAAAAACAGATAAGGTTCTTGTAATAACATACTTCTGATCCAACATAATATGACTCTCCACCTTCTTCGATCTGAAATTTCTGAGGCTTTTCACCAAACGTCTTTGTCCCAAAAGTTATCGACGCCATGGCTAGGGGAAGTAATCGCTATAATTGTTTGCCTAGGTATATCGCATTACCACAAAAAATGATATTGACAGCTGCGCTTACCACAGCTATGTTGACTCGCTCAATCGTAGCTGCTATGACCAAAAACACAACTATTTTAATATAAACAACTAATAACTAATAAATAATATTCAATATATACAGAATTATTTATTTATATCAGACACTATTTTTTTATATAAAAAAGCTATATTTTTTGTATATCAATAATTCATTTACAATAATATGATAAATATGAGTATGTCTACCTCTATTTTTCCAGATAAGTTAAAGGTTGCACAAGTTGTACCAGTGCACAAAAAGAATAGTGTATTAACAAAAGGTAATTATAGACCTGTGAGTGTCTTACCAGCAATCTCAAAATTTTTTGAAAGGGCAATGTATGTTCAAGTTAGTGATTTTTTTGAAAACTTTTACAATGTTTATTTGTCTGCTTTTAGAGAGGGCTATAGTTGCCAAGATACATTAATTAAGATTTTGGAAGATTGGAGACATGAATTGGATAATAATAAGTTTATTGCTGCCATTTTGATGGATTTATCAAAAGCTTTTGATTGTTTGCCACATAATCTTTTGTTGTTAAAAATTAAATCATATGGTGTTTCTGACGGTGCACTCAAACTTTTCGATAGCTACTTATATAATAGAAAACAATGTGTTAAAATTGGACCAACCTATAGTTCTTTTTGTCTTTGTATAAAGGTGTCCCGCAGGGATCAATTTTAGGTCCTCTGCTTTTTAATATTTTTATTAACGATATTTTTAACCATATTGAAAAGGGTTCTCTATACAACTATGCAGACGATAACACCTTGTCATACTCTGACGATAATGTTGAAAATCTTGTTAAAACACTTGAAACTGAAAGCAAAATACTTATAAACTGGTTTTGTAACAATCAAATGCAGGCTAATCCTGATAAGTTCCAAGCCATATCCATTGGAAAGAAGACCTTTGATAAAGATATATCTTTTGATTTGGATGGTAATATTATTAAATGTGATGAAGAAGTAAAACTGCTGGGAGTTACTTTTGATTTCTGTCTAAATTTCAAATCTCATGTTTCAAAAATTTGCAAAAAAGCATCTCAGCAGCTTAATGTATTGAAAAGGATTGGAACTCATCTGAATAGACTAGGCAGATTGACCATATATTACTCTTTTATTTTATCTAATTTTAATTACTGTCCACTAGTATGGCATTTTTGTGGTGAATCAAGCACTAAGCACATTGAATATATACAAGAAAGAGCTCTACGATTTATCTATAATGATGTAACATCAACATATGAACAATTATTATCTAGATCCAACTTGCCACAATTGAAAACCAGGCGCTTAAGATCACTAGCCATACAAACCTATAAAATTATTAATGGAAATTCACCAGCATATTTAAAGGATCTAATAAAACCTAAAGCAAATTTATATTCTTTCAGATATACAAATACAGTGGAACAATCTTATTAAAATTAAATCTGTCACTTGCTACCCCCTTTTTGCTATGGTCGCTGCGTGTATACAACGCAGCGACCAATAAAAAAAAGGGGGGGAGCAAGTGAAAGATTTAATTTTAATTAGATTGACAGTGGAACAACCTAGGGTAAGAACCACCAGATATGGCCTACACTCAAGTCGGTATGCTGCTCCAAAATTATGGAATAATCTACCACAGGAATTTAGGGAGAGAATGTCTTTGGAACATTTTAAGGGTCTCATTGGCAAGTGGGAAGGGGATGTCTGTAAATGCAGTTTTTTGGCAAATAGCAAAAGTTACCTTTTGAACTAGGTCATAACTGGTGGGTCATCCATATATTTTTTAATATTTTAATGCTTTTTTATGTTTTTGTCTTGTTTTATTGTTTGCATGAAATCTGTTCTTTTATTAGCTTTATGTGTCTTAATATTATGTCTATGTATGTGTGTCTGCTTAAATAGGGTGCTATATACGCATATGCATTTTTGCATGTGCTTATTTATAAATGTACTACTTTGCTGTGTATGTCCTCTGCATGTGCTTCAATGTAGTGCTGTCTTTTTATTTATTGTTTGTTCATTATGTCATTATTATATATGTGTGTAATGTTTGTAATGCAATGTCGGTTTTAAAAGCTCATTAGAGCTTGTGTTATTTGTTTGTAACTTGTACCGACTTATAAATAAATATTACTTGACTTGAATAACCAGAGACATATAATTACATGTAATTATATGTCTCTGCAATAACAAAAAAATCATAAAATCATTATCTGATATAAAAAATCTAATTCTTGATACCAAAAAAATCACTATTTGATATTTTGACTTTTTTCACTGGCATGTTTATGAGTATTTCTAAAGTTATTTAATTTGTAGCAAACACTAATTACTCTTCCGGCGCACCCGAGCGCACCAATGTCCTTATTGGTACTCAATTTGGTTTTTGTTGTTCGTTTTTGTCGTGTATATTTTGCTTCGATCCGGATTTTGTCACTGTCCTATTTTTTCAATTCTTTATTGTTGATCGTTAGATTTTCTTACATTTTACTATAAACTTACATAAAGTTTCCAGTAAGCTCCAGTAATACACATAAAGAAAAACATAATTGCTGTCAAAATCAAGACAAGTAAAACAGTGTTGAAATGTACTGTGGCACAGTATCACTAAAATTCTATATACCGTCACACCTACATCAGAGGATACCTCAATTCTATATACCGCCACACCTACATCAGAGGATACCATGGTATCACTACAATTTCTATATACCGCCACACCTACATCAGAGGATACCACAGCATAACTACAATTTCTATATACCACCAAACCTATATGCAGATGATACCACAGTATCACTGGAATTTCTACACTTAAACTACTCAGAACCATGCACAAAACCAGCCAACATTCATTAGCTGTGAACGGTGGTAGAATTGATACTACCTTCATCAACGAACCGATACGCGAGTGAAATCGAGTGACAGTAGTCGGGACAATACACTTTTTAAATTGTTCGTGAAGAAAGTCTTGCATTTTTAAACGATTTTATTAATTTTATAAATATGCTTATTGTTTTAGACAAGATAATACAGTAATACTATATCAGTAAGTGCTACAAGGTATGGACAAAATTAGTTTACATTTTATACTCCAAATCTATAGAATTCGTTACATATTCTCTCGAACAAGACAAAATTAAATTCTTAAAATTTTCAAGTACTTCGAATTATACCTCATGAAATTACAATGCTTGCTCTAAATAACTTTCAAAGTTTATGTTGAAATTTTCCAAACCTAAGAAGAATTAATCATGAAAATCTCTTTACCTAGGTCATGACAAATGAAGATTTGAATACAGCGCATTATTTGTTCTGTATCTAAATAAAGTCGGGGCCTTGGTGGCCGAGTGGTTAATGTAGTTCGTCTTCTATTGATCACGTGGTCTGTCAACAATGAGGTTGCGGGTTCGAGTCTCACTTTGGGCAGAGTGCACTCGACTTCAATCTTAATTGACAAGGATTTCCAGTTTTCCTACCGAAGATCGGGGTTTTCTCCGGGTACTCCTGCGTCCTCCCCCAATAAAAACTGGACGCCATGATATAGCTGAAACATTGCTGAAAGTGGCGTTAAACAATATTCAAACAACAAACAAACTAACTAAAGCGACTACAAGTTACTTTTACAATGTGGTAACCAACTTTAACAGCAGCGTTAACATTTGACTTTTCAACCCTTTTACTACTATTCAGCATAATAAGTTTAAAGACAAATTAAAAGAATTTATACAACTCTGCCTAATTAAAAGAATGACAACCCTAAATAATAATATCTGGTTTGGTTTAAAGATGGGACAAATTATACGGACAATTGATAACTACTCTTTCAAAAATTCTTCGTTCCTGAAATCGTCGGAATGCTTGATTTCTGATTGATTACATCTTGGATGGACGTGTTTTTTAACAGACCGTCGGCATTTCAATTGGTACTAACTGTGCTCCATTTCTTGCTTACTTATTCAACTATACGTATGAGGCGAATATAATATAAAGGCGTCTTACTAGCAAAGACAAAGATTTAGCCATCTCTTTCAATGTCACATACTTTCATTGAAATATAAAAAAATTGATGACTATGAAAGCTGGATCAGCCTCATACCTTGACATACATCTAGAAATTGACAATGAAAGTCGGTTAAGAGTCAAAATATAAATATATGACGTCATATATGATTTTAATTTTCCTGTTGTGATTTTCCGTTTTTGTGTACCAACATTCCTTCAACAAGTGCATATGGAGTTTATATCTCCCAATTAATGAGTTTTTCGGTCGCCACCATGACTTAGTTGACCGTTACGGACATCTGGATTACAAATGACTATTGATTTGTATGGTGGCATATATCTGCCCCTACTTGTCACATAATTAAGTCAACATATTTTATGAAATAAGTTGACTTGCCACTTAATTAAGTCTACTTGTCACATATTCAAGTAAACTTGTCAGATAATAAAGTTATAATATTTTTAAGAAAAATTAACCGTATTTTGCGTTTGCCCTTTACATGCCATACAAAAGTTGACATAACTATCTGACAAGTAGACTTTTGTATCCGACAAGTTGACTTATTTATCTGGCATGTGAACTTAATTGTCTGACAAGTAGACTTATTTATCTAACAAGTCAACTTGTCAGATAATTGTCAACATGCAGATAAATAAGTCTACTTGTCAGATAACTTAGTTCACATGTCAGATAATTATGAAAACTTGTCAGATAATTAAGTCCACTTGTCAGATAAATAAGTCTACTTGTCAGATAATTATGTCAACTTGTGTATGGCATGAAAACGGCAAAAACTCAAAACGTCTGTCTTTTCTTAAATATATTAGCACTTTATTATTTTAAAAGTTTACCTTAATATGTGACAAGTAGACTTAATTAACTGACAAGCAGACTTATTTCACAAATTATGTAGACTTAGTTATGTGACAAGTAGGGGCAGATATATGCCACCATAGATTTGTTCCGTTTGTCGTAACCAATTTCCCGCATTCTTACTGGATAATTACTGAGAACCCCGGATATTACTAATACTAATAGGGATTTTGACCTGAGTGAAATGAACGAGGTCAGTAGAACAGGAGCTAGTAGCTAGCGCACCTATAATCACCGGTTTTGTGTTACTCAATTTTTTGTTGCATGTTCTGTGTCTGTTTAGTCATCCCCTCATTTGTTAATCAATAATTTTGCCTGTCCTTTCACTTATCTGTTCATAAACATTCATTGGGATATTCGATTAATTTTTCTTTTTTAGTCTTAAATTCTAGTTACAAATTAGGGGGGGGGGGCAACATCTTTGATCTTTTCTGTTTTACACGTTTGTAAACTGTTTTTTTAAGCAACTGTTAACTGTTTTAAACCATTAGCTGTCATCTGTTTTCTTAAAAATTGACATTGGTGTTAACTGTTATGATCAAAACAAGAACCCTGCATGTTCGGTGGTAATTAGTCAGAACACTGTTAACTTCTTTTTAGAGAGATATGTTCTCTGTTATCTGTTAATTCATTTTATTCACCACGTTTTAATGTAATTGAGTCTTCCTATTAAGGGAGGAATATACGTATACAAGATCACATACTAGTTACTATATGAAAACACTGATTAATGTATACGTTTTCTCGTCGTATCGACCTTCGATGAGAATGATTCTGTTATCTTTTTTTTTTAATTTTGAACTAACCGTTTTCTGTTTTCTCATGCAAATTGTTATCTTTTATCATTTTTTTTTTAAAAAATTTACTGTTATCTGTTTTGGGATTTTTTTAAAAATCTGTTAATGGACCCCCCCCCCCCCTTTCTGGTAAGATATCCCTGACGAATGCGAAAAGTATATACTAATGACCCACTCCCCTTACTAATACTGCAACAGCTTTATATAAATGCAATTTGGTATTTTTTTAAAACTGTTTTTCTGAAATTCTAAAAACGGACCCGTTATGTTAACATTTAATGGGTGGTCCGCTTTCGATCGATTTTTATCTATAATTATAGGTCCGGGGTGAAACGTTAATTAACTCTCGTGAATAGCTAGACTAAATAATAATAAATAAATAAATAAATAAATAAATAACTTGTATTTAGAGTCGGCATATATTACACAACAAGAAAACATAAGCACTGATGTGCTTTTGACCGACTAATATAATTTTAATAGGTCCGGACGCATGCTATTTACAGTTTACGGGTCCGCCCTTTTTTATATAAATTTAATAGCCACAGACCCATACATTATACAGTTTACAGGTACAACTTTTCAAGTTACGTATGAAATGTTCCCTGGGTCCGCATTTCTTATTAAGTGGCCTCGGTGGCCGAGTGGTTAAGGTTGTATGTCTACTATTGATCACGTGGTCTGTCGACACTGAGATTGCGGGTTCGATTCTCACTGCAGACAGGGTGTTCGACTCCATTCTTAATTGACAAGGATTGCCAGTTTTCCTACCGCAGGTCGGGGGTTTTCTGTGGCTTATCCCCCCCCCCCAAATAAAAACTGGACGCCATGATTTGAAAAATTGCTGAATTTTGCGTTAAACACCATCAAACAAACAAACAAACATTCCTTATTAAACTTTTTGTATACCCTCAAAGCTTTAAAATTTACAGATAGGTCCGTTTTTCATAGGAAACATAACATGTACAGTTTACGGATCTGCTATTTTTATTAACTTTTTAACGTCACTTAAAACTAGGACATAACTGCCGAAGAGATCAAAATTATAAAAATACGCAGAAATAGAGTTTTAAAAAAGATAATGATACTCGTTGGACTATTATTAAATACACATTGATCTCATGTATAGACAATAAAGGCCAACGTTTTGTGCATATAAGGTTCCATGCATATTTACAAATACCAACGAAACGATCACATTCCTTTCCCGTTTCCTTACAAAATTATGGTGACATTTAGAGTTTTAGCCACAGACATGTTACTATACAATTACGGCCCTTGGAAGAGGTGAATATCTAAAATTGTCAACCAGAGGTGGGGTTATTTCCCTGAGGGCTTTAGCCCGAGGGAAATAACCCCAGCGAGGTTGACAATTTTGATATTCACTGATTTCAAGGGCCGTAACTGTTTTATTATACCGAACAAACCTTGGACCCACGTCCTTTTATTTATTCTAACATTACAAATCTTTTTTTTTTAAATCGAAATATAAAAAGGATCATGGTTCCAATGGCCATTTTAAATTTCAAGGGTTATTCACCGGTGAATAATAGGGTTATTCAATGGACATGGGTTTTTGAAAAGGTTATTCAACTTTTGTACGAATTTGAAGAAAAATACCCAGATTATTTCACGTCACGTGACCTTATTTCATCCAATTAAATCAATTACTAATTCAGTTACTTTTACTTTTTTTTACTTTTCCTCTTCTTTTCATCCTTCATAGGACAACCATTCATCGTCTGAATGTCATTGTTTATAGTATTCCATCACCAAATTGTTTATTCGTTACCAGTGTACGTTGTACCATATTCCCCTTAGTATTACACCATTACCAATATTGGGTCCTATCATAATCTTATAATAGATTCCTTTATACCATTTTACCATCACCATTTCAAAAATAAACCAAACTCCAGTCGTGCATTATAAATGCTTGTATATAATCCTATATCCTTTCACCTTTGTATTAGTAATCTGTCATTTGATAGGTCATCATAGTATTTACACCTTTGTCTGTTTATTTTTTTTTTTTAAAATTGCACAGGCCATCGTAGTATTTACACCAGGTCATTGGGGTATATACATTGTAGGGAATAATATACATTGTTCAACAATAGTTCATTCAACTCCACCACTGTATCAATCATCTGTTGAATATACATATGTTAAAGTAGTGTATACCTTTTGTTGTGTAGATTATGTAACAATCGACGACAATGAAATTCTAATTTTCCAAGTGTGTAAATTTTGGATCTGGATTTTACTAGACCTGAACAGTCTAGCACTATTTGAATTTTCTCATTATTCGATAGCGTATTAAATTCTATACCAAATGTATCTAATATCGTGTTTCTGATATCTGCTAGGACTATTTCTCTGGTTTCCTCCAAGATTGGACAGACAAGAAGAAAATGTTCCATTGTTTCTGTATCTTTGTTACATAGTTGACATGTTGGATCCAATGTACAGTTCTTATATTTTGACCTATTGCTTTGCAGTATGTACGTTCCGGTCAGCATCTTTAACTTTGTTGGAATTCTGTTTACATCTCTACTTGATTCAGTAAGGTATAACAAATATTGTAAATGCACAGGCACTTGGGGTCAGGATAATTTTTTTATGGAATAAGATGCCAATAAATGAGTTTACAGTGTGTATTCTCTCGTTTGGTAACTAGTCTGAAATGTCTCATTGTGAAATATTGATTATCCCATAATGCAGGCTAAGGACTAAATAAGACAAAAGACTTGAAATAGGGTTGGCATAATAGGGCCACAGTATTTATTACAAAAGAACAAAACTGAATACATCGATCGATTGAAAACTGATTATTTGAAAGTCTTTGCATATCGATAACTTAACTGACGAACGATCGATCATTGGAACAATCAATAAACTGTATAACGATCACTTAAAATGTTCAATCTAAATGGTTGCCGCAGATTATGACAACCTTTCAATCACTTCTAAAAAAGGTAAATTTAATTTTTGACATCATCGTGGGAAACACAGATGATGAGGCCTAAATAGGGTAAATAATACAGTTCATGTAAATCTAATATCTCCTTGCATAACTCTGGTGCAGCGATTTTGCCAACAAAGACAGACGTGTGTGCCGTCAATTACTTTGGTTTTCTCCTCGATCTCGGCCCACCAAGAGGTACAATTGATCAGTCTCAAAGTTCAAACAAGAACAGGTACCTGCAAATATATATTAAAACCCAGCAGAATACATTCACACCAAGCAATAAACATGGAACATATACCAAAAATCCCTAATTATACATGAATATATTTGTAAATTGTAAGTGGAGGGTATTGTAACTGCATATTAACGGTGACCGATAAGGGTGGGAGGGAGAGGAAATTTGCTTGGATAAGACTTCCGTGTAGTCTACCAGTTTTTGAGCACAATTTGGAAAGGAAGTAGATGTCACGTGACGAATAAGGGCAAGACCAAGTGCTTTGTTAAAGGAAAGATTATTAAAAACGTACAAAGAATTAATAAATAAGAAACTTTCAACCAATAGTTATCAAAGATATCTCAAAGGAAATGTAGGGAACAAAACAAGCTTAATTACATATTTGCTTAATGATAAAAGAATTTAAATCTTATGACTTTAAATTCTATTATCCCATAATGCAGGCTAAGGACTAAATAAGACAAAAGACTTGAAATAGGGTTGGCATAATAGGGCCACAGTATTTATTACAAAAGAACAAAACTGAATACATCGATCGATTGAAAACTGATTATTTGAAAGTCTTTGCATATCGATAACTTAACTGACGAACGATCGATCATTGGAACAATCAATAAACTGTATAACGATCACTTAAAATGTTCAATCTAAATGGTTGCCGCAGATTATGACAACCTTTCAATCACTTCTAAAAAAGGTAAATTTAATTTTTGACATCATCGTGGGAAACACAGATGATGAGGCCTAAATAGGGTAAATAATACAGTTCATGTAAATCTAATATCTCCTTGCATAACTCTGGTGCAGCGATTTTGCCAACTTGACAGTGGCACATAAGATACACTGTCAACCGCCATTATGCGGTGAGCTGCACCCAAGACTGTGGCCCTAGGACAAAACTAAACCAAATAAATCACATTGGTATTTTCCTACTCCCAATTATATATGGGATAACAAATACAAAATTGAGCACGAAATCAGCAAACATACATGTATAATGGTATAAGTTACCAAGAATTCAATGAAAGAAAAATGTTATGTATACATAAATTGTAAAGATGTACGAATACACTATGAACCAATCTCTCAAGATGAAGGAAAAGTTGTGATCCAATCATTAGCTAAAAACTGCTCCAACCCCCCTTGTAAATTGTTTAACAGAACTTCAGTACCCAAGTCTGTTAAATGGACACCATCTTGCTTGAGAAATCTAGCGATATTAAGTCGCAAATCTGGATAGTGTATGTAACGACCCCCGTTAGCAATTACAGTATATGCAATAAAATTATTTAGTCTATATCGACATCTTTCCATGGCTTTCAAGTTATTTGAGAATCTCCAAGATGTTCTTGGAAGAATTTGAGACCATACAATAGTAGTGCCTGGAAGGACATCTTTCAACCATAAAATTAGTTCTTTGACCTGAATGCGAAGATTTCCTATTCTAGTGTGACCAATGTTGTTACCCGAGACATGGAGTACTAAAATTGTTGGAGGATTTTCAGTTAAATTCAACATTGTCTGGATATGAGAATGTACTTGCTGAATCCTCAAACCAGCATAGCCTTGCCACCAAATATTTAGGTTAGGGTTCAATCGTTCTAGCCCCAAGTTGAGACCGCCAGGACGAGATCTTGCTGCCCTGAAAGCATCTCTTATAATGGATGAGCCCAGTATCCAAATGTTCACAGGGTTACCTAAAATTCCCATTATATAAAAATTTAGACAACTAACAAATGCAACTTAAAAATTTACAGACAACAAATTTTAAAATTTAAGGTCTTATATAGCGTTTAAAACAAGAAGATTTCCAACGACCTGCCTTCATGATGTCCACGTCATTAAAGCCCTGAATAGCCATGCTAGTGGCAGCCCCTATACGGAAGGAGTGTGAGCTATAAAATTGTTTATCTACACCTAACAATTCCAATGCCTTCTTCAAAACTGTCACAACCTGAAAACGCGTTAGCGGTTTTGTATCAAAATGGCAAAAAAATAGTCCAGAATTAGGAGGTCTTACTTTAAAGAACTGCGACACTAACAAAACTGGACAGTACTCAAAACCAGGCTTATGGTCTAACTTTAAACAAACTCCCTTCCTATATTGATCAGTTTTAGAGGACCCAATTTGAATCAATACAGCGTTTTGATGAAGTGATACATCTGAATACACCAAGGCATGTTGACTTTTGGTGCTACTTAAGGCAAACTCTGATATTCTCAACATTGCATGAAAGGCTACACTAAATGAAGTTCTGAAGAGTAAAGTTTCAAATGCATTTTTGCAGACATTTGGTAAAATCCTGAGAATATTATACAACAAATCTGACGTAATAGGTAAACGATGATCATGCACGGTTCCTTTAGACCTCTTTAGACCTTCAAGTACCTTGCGTACTACAAATTTTTGGGTTGGGTCATCGAAATCGTTTATTTTGCAATAGAAGGAAATACCCGATAGATAACAATTTATTGAAGAATGAGCAAGATTTTTTTGAATTAAATACATAATGAATGACAAAATAACCATTACATTGGGGGGCCAACTAACAGGTAAGCCACTGTTAAGTCTAAATCTAGAAAATTCTGATATTGCCCTCTGATACAGCAAAACTGTGTTTGGGGATAATGACTTGTTTAAAAATTGTTCAATCATGGGCCTAAATGCATCAAAAACTCCTCTGGTATTTGGGTCATCACTGGATCGGCTAAGGGGGCTAGAATCTTGAACCTGTCCATCTGAAAACGTGACAATGAATCAGAAATTTCGTTAATAAAGGAGCAGATATAAATTGGTTTAAATTGGATATTATGCAGCATAGCTATAAGAACAAATTTCCTAACTAATTTCATGATGTTTTTATCTTTAGATGAGCACTTGCTAAGTATCGAGACCACGGCCAAATTATCAATGTGGAGCAATATTCTGTGTTTTTAAGCAAATGACCCCACAAGTAAAACGCTAACAAAACAGGCACCATCTCTAAATAAGCCATGTTCCTAATAAGGGGGGAATAACTTATGCTTTTTGGCCATGAGAGTTGAGCCCAATGCCCTTGAAAGAAGGCACCACAACCAAGTTCAGGATTACCAGACGCATCTGTGAATAGCTCTAAAGTTTGAGAAGAATACCAAAGGCGATCAGGAAAATAAAAATGACCATTAAATTTGTCCAAAAATTCTAACAACATTAGAACATCGGCTTTAACCTCCCCATTTATGCGTACCCTATAATATGGTTTTTTGAGTCGAACACTCCCAATCAGGTCATAAAATCTCCTAATAAATGCACGAATTGCTGGAATGGCTTTCGAGCAAAAGGCCAAAAGACCTGTAACTGATTCCAAATCTTTAACTAACATTTTCTTTTTAAGTAGCATAGGTTTGAGAAGATCATGTAATTTAGACAATTTTTCTTTGGGGATCATAACTAGCATCAACTCGGTGTTGATAATAAAACCTAAAAAAGGTAGAATAGTTGTTGGGCCTAAAGTTTTGTCAACAGCTAGTGGAACCCCCAGATCTTCGCACAAATCAGTGAAACTAGACATCAAGGTGGCACAGTCGTCAGACAATTCTGAACCCATAAAGATATAATCGTCCAGATAGTGGTCCACAGTGTGTAAACCACAACGCAATTCTACTGCCCACTGAAGAAAATGTGCAAACTTTTCGAATAAATTACAAGATAAGGAAAGCCCCATGGGTAAATTCTTTTCAATAAAATAAAACCCTAAAAATTTGATACCAAGCAAATCGAAATCAGCTGGATTTACAATAAGCAATCTAAAGGCAGAGCTTATATCGATTTTCCCTAAGAGGGCCCTGGGACCAAGACTGTATATTTTGTCCAAAATCGAATCAAATGATGTGTACTGCACTCTACATAGTTTTTCATCAATATAAGAATTAATACTGTTTCCAGGTGGATAAGACAAATTGGTTATAAGTCGCCATGAGCCATCAGTTTTAGGAACAAGACCAATGGGGGAGATTCTTAAGGTTGAAATTGGCATGTTTTTAAAGGGACCTAACATTCTACCTATTTCAACTTCCTTTAATAACTTGGCCATGGTCTCTTCTTTGTGCAACTCAGCCGAAATCAAATTTGGTGCTAAAGAGTGATATCTGGGACCAGTATAATGTAATCTAAATCCATTTGTAAAACCAGAAATTAATTCACATGCTACATCCTTCTTTGGATAAGCTTGCAGGAGAGTAGATAACTGTTTGACTTTAATTGGGGTATACCCCAAGTCCCATAGGCGAGGAAGTAACTCTTGGTCTTGAGAACTGCTGAGGAACTCTAAATGAATTTAAAACATGTGAATTAGTCTTCGGAATTCTTACAAGACGCCTAACTGAATTATATTGACCATTAAATTCAATTTTACCCTGATTAGATATATATGCATTCTTTCTGCATGATGCGACTGGATGATTTTCATTACATCTTAGACAGGTGTGACTATACATACAGGTTTGACGAGTGCACGTATTAGAATAATTGAATGGGTAGCACTTCAGGTTGGAATGCAACGAGTTCTGAAATTTAGTAGCATGTTGTGAATTGAAGAAATGTGTGCTAGAATTTCCATTCATGTACAGAAGCCAAAGCTCCATGTCAACATCAGCCCAAGAGCTGGATGGGTTAATGGATTTTCTCAAACGATATTGCTCGTCATAAGTTATCCAACCTAAAGTACTGCGTGAAGCTCCTTGACGGACGACATACATATATTTCAAAAGTTCTTGAAATCTATGTGAGTGAACAGAACAAAATATACTGGTGAATATAATAAACGCAGTTGTCCATTGGTCTATAGACAAAAGCTTTTGGCTGTTTTGGTTGCTTTGTACAACTATTTCACCTTTATTTGATAGAACAAGTTTTTGCACTCCATGAGAATGACTATTATTTAGTAATGTAAATAGCTCAATGTAATCACCCCTTATAATTTTCTCTTTTAAATTTTGTGGCACAGTGGCCGACACTTCATTTGTTACACTTAAAACTGGGGCAGGGGTAAATGACACTGTATTAACAGAATTGCTAGTACCTGGAGAAGAGTAAATAGTTGGGGCTATGGCTCCAAAACCTGCTCCCAATGAAGTGAGTGTTACATTCACACGGTTGTTACATGTTTCCAAGTATAATGGTGCAGACGAGGACTGAGCAAAACCTGTTTGTGTACCGGAACTGGAAGCTAAAGTATTGACTTCCTGGGAATTAGTTGCCATACTACATGTAGAAGTACCAGTTGAGCTGGAAGTAGAATCTTCCAAACTGCTCGGGACTTTCCTTTTCCTGCCACTTCTTCTTAAGTATGACATGATCTGAAACTCAAATAATTTTATTAGTACCAAATAAATCAAATATTGGCAATGCAAAAGTGAAGCATGTGATAAATAGACACAAATAAATTAATACCCTCTGCTTCAGGTATATGCAACAACATTAATGTAATGAAAACAGAAATGCACATTGCCCACACAAAAATATGTATACTGTGGCCAGTGAAGTAAAGTTTAATTGCAATGTGAATACATTATAGTATAGGCAGAATTTATTTCATAACCATATACATGAATAGGTGCTGTGAATATGTATTTCCGATATGATTAAGTCAATTACAAATGCAATAAACGAATATTTCCAAAGTAAGAAAAATTTATTCTTTCCAATATATGTAGTAAGGGTAGTTTAATATGTTTTATCACGTCCAGTTTGAAAACCGATGTGAAAATACAGTTTCAAAGGGGCGACAACTAGTGCAACAAATTGGAAATTATTTATGGAATTATAATTTTATAAATTAAATAATTGTAAACAAAACTTACCATAAGATCTTAAATGTAAATAAAGTTATTATGCGAAATAGAATACATAAAAATTAGTCACTACACAAAGTGATAACCACGTGCACGAGGTATTAAATCGGAGTTTAAAAACCGCGAAAGTTCAACGATAAAATAAGGAGAACAATATTATTTAATTAAAATATGGCTATAAGTTAAGCAACAAAATGAATAACTACATCACTGTTACCAATTTTTTGGTGTCGATGGAACTCAAGTTGTGAAATGGCTTTAAATTTGCTTGGATAAGACTTCCGTGTAGTCTACCAGTTTTTGAGCACAATTTGGAAAGGAAGTAGATGTCACGTGACGAATAAGGGCAAGACCAAGTGCTTTGTTAAAGGAAAGATTATTAAAAACGTACAAAGAATTAATAAATAAGAAACTTTCAACCAATAGTTATCAAAGATATCTCAAAGGAAATGTAGGGAACAAAACAAGCTTAATTACATATTTGCTTAATGATAAAAGAATTTAAATCTTATGACTTTAAATTCTACTAGTTACCAAACGAGTGAATACACACTGTAAACTCATTTATTGGCATTTTATTCCATAAAAAAATTATCCTGAGCCCAAGTAAATGGTGTATGTATATACATACATAATGGATTCGCTGGTCTTGGACTGGCTTCTGATAAGTGCATATACATGTGTTTGATAATATCGATAACAAGACATGAAGTCGCCTAACGCATCGACCTCCATCGTCATCTTTCTGCGATATATTTTGAAACAGTAAAAGTTATCCCTCGGTGTCTGGGATAGTGTTTTGAACTGTTGACTCGGCATACGGCAAACGTTAATACAACAAGGTATGGTCTACACTCAGTGCGGTATGGGGCTGCCAAACTATGGAATGAACTCCCAAATGATATGAGAGGAGATATAAGTTTAAATCAATTCAAGGGTTTAATTAGTAGGTGGGAAGGGGTGGCTTGTAATTGTTCTTTTTGTTGTTAGATATAGTTTGGCATCCCTGACCTCACCGGTGTCTGAAATCTCTAGTGCTCCTTTCAGTGCTGCATGTTGATATGCGTTGGCTTTGCTTTGCTTACATCTTTTATTTTCTAATATGTAAACATTTGTGCTTTTTGATGCTTGTGTATGCTTTTAATATATTTTAGTGCTGTTTCTGCTATTTGCTTTTATGTATCCCATGTCTGCTCATTTTTATGTGCTTACTTGTATCTTACCTGAGCTTTTTATGTTTTTATATGTCTGAGGAAATCTCTTATGTCTGCATGCTTTTATGTACTGTATTTTGTCCTTAAACATGCTTTTACCTGTGATTTTATGTCTGCAATGTATTGTTTGCTTTGTTTGTTGTACTCATATGCCTTAATGTCGGTTTTAAAAGCTCATCAGAGCTTATGTTTTATGTATATATAAACCGTTATCGTTTGTCTTACCGACTATAAATAAAATTTACTTGACTTGACTTGACTTGACGGCCGAACAGTTCAAAATACTATCCGCTTCATCTCGGGCACAACAGTTTGACTGTTCCCAATATCACATTGATTATGATATTCATTTTTTTTAAAATGCACTCGAAGGGAGATGTTTTTTTCAAAATGTTCTAAACTACGCAAAATAAAAATTTTCCAACTTCAATAGGTCAAGGATATTATCATCCAATCATAATTTGACATCAACACACACCTTCCACATTGCGTTCGTAAACACGCGAAACTTGTTGCGGTGTACGTGAGAATCAGTTATTCAGGTGAGTCTTGTTGTATAGTATAGGTAATTTCTGATAGAGTGAAAACTATTTATAAACCTGTAATTACAAACCGGGAAAATTTCAAAGCTTTGTCTTCGTTATTGATATTTACGTGGCATTCAATATTTAATTCCTATGTCCTATTTTATATGGTTCTACTATTTCATCATGCTGAATGATGGAGTTGTATTGTTGTCCGCTTGTTAAAAATTTTATTTGACGTGTTAACACCTTCACTAGTAAGCGGGTTATTTCATTGCAAACAAATCTATACATATATAGCGTGATTGATTAATTCATTTAGTTTTCAAAAACTCTGGACTTTGGACCTTCACATTGTTTACAAAAACTGCACATTTTGGGGGCAAGTTCATGGTCATCTTTGTTTGTACCATTCCAGAGCAGTATTTATTATTGCCTAATTTAAAGCCCAACATGCACATAATGCAGATTAATTAGATGCAACATAAGTGTCACTATATTTCAATAGCTACATCCTTAAAATGTTAAATATTCTAGAGTGTATGTAAATGATAGTAGATATTATTCTTAAACCCTTTCAGAGTCAAAAGTGTATAACAAATTTGGAAATCTGTAAAAAAAAAAAATTTTTTACAATTTATTTTCCAAATAATGTACTGTTTCAGTCAGGGTATTCACCTGATACCATTAATCATGCTGACAGTTTGTCCTGTATGTTTTATCTATAAAGTGGATTAGGTTCAAGGACAAAATTGTCTGTGTTTGGTCGGCCAGGGTACAAAATGATCTTCTTTTTGGACACTAGAATTTCAAATCAAAAAGTTTACTTTGTATAGTTTTTAATTACATAATATTTAATTAATGTGTTTATTTGCATCAAGCTATTTACATGTATACTCTTTGTGAAGATTTTATTCATGATGTTGCACTGTCGTATGACATACTGTACATGTATCTTAATTGTTTTATTTTTAAGGTGTGAAACATGCCAACCTTTCCAGCATATCTTACCCCAGAACAGGAGGATGAACTGCGACAGGTAGCTAATGCTATTGTAGCACCTGGTAAAGGTATTCTGGCAGCAGATGAATCTACAGGTAAAACTTGACATTTATCTCCAGTTAGTTCAGTTTTAAGTTGTTGTTTAAATGTCCTTTAGGGATATTGAAGGAATGTTAAATTAGAAGTCTTTGGATTTTGTTTAAAAATTGTTAACCAGTCATGCTACTTTTAAAGTGTCGGTAGTTTTCTTTGATTAGTCCAACTTATTCCACCAATAGAATTCTTTGTTGCATATCTTGATCATCAGAAAATCATAATCTGTTAATACTTCTGGGTGCCGTTTCATAAAGCGATCGCTAACTAACGTGCTCGTTATCCCATGCAATTTAAATGGGATAACGTGCACGTTAAGCTAACGATCGCTTTATGAAACGACATTCTGGTCAACGGATTTTGAAAGATTAAAATGACTTGTAAATAATCATACCTTTGCTGTTTTTGGCGAGGTAAATTTGATACATTGAATTATTACGTCAGTAAAATTCGGCCTATAAATGACAAAGCAGAACAGCTTATAATAAGGAAGGAAGCAGCATAAATTGTTGTAAATGATTATTTTTAAAGCTGTTTAGTTTCAAATTGTAGGTACGATTGGAAATAGATTAGCTTCAATTAAAATTGAGAACAGCGAAGAAAACCGTAGACGATACAGAGAATTACTGTTTACAGCAGACGACGTAGTGGCAAACAATATTAGTGGGGTGATACTGTTTCACGAGACATTGTATCAGAAAACCAAGGATGGGACACCATTTGTCAAAGTTCTGAAGGACAAGGGAATTATTCCTGGCATTAAAGTAGACAAAGGAGTTGTCCCCCTTGCAGGAACAGATGGAGAATCAACAACACAAGGTAATAACAAGAACTATGTACAAGACTCGGAAATCTAAATCCAAATATTTATTGTTATTGCATAAAAAACACAAATTTAGAACTATTGTCTTATCTGCAACTTGTGACGTGAAAAAGAATCACCAAATTTAATATATATTATTGCCAGAAATAATTTAAAATTATAATTTATGACATTTGTGGTGTCGTATACTTGCATTATGTTTTATTAATCGATCAAAATATCAGTTGAAGGACAATGACAAAAAGTTTAAAGTTGATACTGTAATTAAGAACATAAGCTCAAATGCAATTTTAAACCAACAAACATTAAATAACTAAGCACATAACTTCATATACATGCATGCAGCCAATACAGGCCACATACTCTAAACAGACGGCTAAGACTTCATAGTATGGAATCAATAGTACAGTATTAAAATGCATAAAAAAGCAAGATAGATTATTTAAAACAAAATTAATGAGTAAAATGCTACAGTAGAAATTAGAATTTAAATATAGGCATGTAATATATTAAGCAATTATGAAAACTGTGTCGAGTAGTGGCACCACTTATATTACACACTGGTTAACGGTAGCATATCTTGTGCATAAGCACTAACGTAACAAGTACATACATACTGTCTTAGCTAAACAGTTGTGTAGACAAACATACTTTGTAAACAAAACACAAAGGCACTATGCTAAGCAGCTACAAACTTAAAGTAATTTTCAACTAAAAGCTGTTTCAGTTAAAACAAAGTGACTGAGTAAAAGCTAAAGCTGTAATTAGAAATAGGGTACATAGGCAATGATTAACAGCATGCTTGACATTCCACTTAAGTAAATAAAACAATACAAAAAACAGCTGCATGTTATTCTATTCTGGGGGCCTGGGTTGCTGAGTGGTTAAGGTAGTTGGTCTACTATTGATCACATGGTCTGTCAACACTGAGGTTACAGGTTGGAGTGTCACTGCTGGCAGGGTGCAATCGACTTCATTCAATCTAAATACACGAGGATTGCCATTTTCCTACTGAAGTTCATAGGTTTTTCAGGTATTCCAGCTTCCTCCCCCAATAAAAAGAGGATGCCATGATATAGCTGAAAAATTGCTGAAAGTAGTGTTAAACACCATTTAAACAAGCAAACAATATATCATTCTGTGAAATTAAGCACTACAAAGTACATTTTAGGATAATGTTTTTTTAGGTCTAGATGGTTTGGCAGAGAGGTGTGCTCAGTACAAAAAAGATGGAGCACAATTTGCGAAGTGGAGATGTGTTCTAAAAATTGGACCAGAAACTCCATCATATCAGTCTATGATGGAAAATGCTAATGTTCTGGCCAGATATGCTAGTATTTGTCAGCAGGTACAAAGATGTATATTTGGTTCATGACTATTAGACAGATTCACTCTTGCTGCTTGCTGAAACTGTAAAAATCCTCTAGAACAATGGATTTTACAAATCTTTTTCCACCATATGCAAATTACGTCTGTTATTACTTAACCCTTTTGAACAAAACAATGTACATTAAAACTCATGTTCAAGAAAAACAATATTCAAGAATATCTTTCATTCAAGAAAACCTGAATGGTCTGTTTATCTTAAAAGTTAAGAACTGTATTTTGTATTGTAAAATATTTTAGTGTTAAGAAAAAGTAGTTCATACAAATTTGCATGTATAACTTACACACTGAGAGAAAAAAAAACCCTTTTTTTTGTTGTGGTCAAAAACAGTTACCACCAACTGGCAACACCTTAACTCTTCATATTTATTGTGTTGCTTTGTTTACAGAATGGCTTGGTGCCAATAGTGGAACCAGAAGTTCTGTGTGATGGCGAGCATGATTTATATACAGCACAGAAAGTCACGGAGCAGGTAGGGATAAAAACTGCTTTTACTGGAGACATTTTATTTTCAGTAATTGGAATTTATGATGAACTTTGAAATAATTTCTTTCATGTTGTTCATTATAAATTTTAGGGGCCTCGGTGGCCGAGTGGTCAAGGTAGTTCGTCTACTATTGATCACTTGGTCTGTCAACACTGAGATTGCGGGCTCGATTCTCACTGCAGGCAGAGTGTACTCGACTCCAATCTTAATTGACAAGGATTGCCAGTTTTCCTACCGCAGGTCAGGGGTTTTCTCCGGGTACTCCGGCTTCCTCCCCCAATAAAAACTGGACGCCATGATGTAGCTGAAAAATTGCTGAAAGTGGCGTTAAACACCATCAAACAAACAAACAAACAAAACATTATAAATTTTACTGAATATACATTTTATATGCCTTGGTTTAGTAGATGGATGGCTTTTCATGGGTACTTATTTTTGCCAAAAACATCATCAGTGGAAACGATTACAAACATTAATTATTTTACAATTTATGCATATTATCACTATTTTGCAGTATTTTCCTTTGATCTTGTGTGCGTATTATTCCATCTCACTCTACTAGCCTGAGATGGGCCCATCTCAGCTCGCTGTTAAGACGTCGTTAAGTAAACACTTTGAAGTCACAATGTTACAAAACAGCGATAAACAGATTATTTACGTTTTATAAAACTTGATGCCTTTTCTCGTCATCTCATCTCAGGGCTGTGGCCCTTCGATGAGATATGTACAAGAAAATGCATCTTGTTTAAGAAAACGTAAATAATCTATAATTACAGTTGACCACATTCAAGATGAACGACTGCTGATGTTACAAGTACCTGGTCCAACTTAATCCAGGGCCTGTTGGCCAAGTTTTCAATGCAGAAATTTTGATCACTGGTGTGTTTAACACTGTGTGCTTGTGAGTTTGGGCCTGGATTCAGGCAAGATGTGGTTGGCTCCGCCCTGAAATATAAAAAAAGATTGTCAGTTTGTCAGCAAGAATTCGAGGCTTATAACTAGATACTCTGGCTTCCTACCCAAACAATAGCTAAAACATTCTACAGTTGGCATTGGCCAAATTCTTGAACCAAAAAAACATACTTTCAATAACTGATCTCTTAAAATTTGTATTTAATATTACAGTCCATTTCATTTGCATAGTGAATCAGTATTGTTTCTTTAGTAAATTCACTACCATAATAATAATGCAATACAGGGAATCATAGGGATTGGAAAAAAAGTGACAACACACTTCTACGAATTCCATGCCTAATTCCATATAACCTGTATAAATAGACCACGTCTCTAATGTGACCTTAGTTCAGTGTTCTCTTGAAAGAATGCCAATGTCAGGTTTTGCAGTACTTGTATTAACAAAATTCTAAAGTGCATTGGACTCCAATCTTAATTGACATGGATTGCCAGTTTTCCTACTGAAGGTCGTGGGTTTTCTGAAGGTCGTGGGTTTTCTCCAGTATTCTGGCTTTCTCCCCCAAATATAAACTGGATGCTATGATATAATGATAAATATCTGAAAGTGGCATTAAACAACATTCAAACAAACAAAAACAAATAAAATTCTAACAATTATTTATAACTCACCAAAATGTTTCAGGTATTGGCATTTACTTACAAAGCTTTAGCCGACCACCATGTCTACTTAGAAGGTACTCTACTCAAACCCAACATGGTGACTGCTGGTCAAAGCTGCAGTAAAAAGTTCACAGCAGAGGAGAATGCCAGGGCCACAGTTCTCGCTTTATCTCGTACTGTACCTCCTGCAGTTCCAGGTATATCTAAAGACCTGTTGTTCATTTTCCATTTGACAAAATCAGCAATTTACTGCAGATCTACCAGTGCTTTTACATCTGTAAATAATCTATAGCCACCTATATATTTACTTATAACATCAAGTTCTTCAGTTTTTTCAGAATAAATAAATTCATTATTGAGCACAGCATAGTAGTGTTTTAATGAGTAAATTATTAAAGGTGTCTACCATAAAACAAAAATATCTCAACTTTTCTTACCTGGAAATGCAACCAAATGCAACCTTATGCACAGGGGTTCTCACCAGGTTCTCTGTCAGTCTGCCTTCTAATGTAAAAAACAGGATCTGATAATGTAGCTGAAAATTGTTACAAGTGATACAGAAAACCCCCTTGAAAAAAAAGTTTTTGCCAGCCTTTTGTTTTTGTGAAAACTAATTACATTAAAATGAAATTTTATTACAGTAGAGTTCAATAGACATAGAGTACTAGTGGAGCAAACTACACTGAATAAATGCATCTAATGGCTTGATAAGTAGATTACACATTTTTGATGATTTTTTTCTACTGTTTTCAAGCTACCAAATGCTCTGTATTGAATGAGGGTAATATTTAGATTTTGGGTCATTGAACACGAGTCTATACATTTCCTATGCATCTGTGTTCCTTACAGGAGTAACCTTCTTATCTGGAGGCCAATCTGAGGAGGATTCCACAATCAATCTGAATGCTATTAATTTGTTTCCGGGGAGGAAGCCATGGGCATTAACATTTTCCTTTGGCAGAGCTCTGCAGGCTAGTGTTCTCAAGGCATGGCAAGGCAAGGATGAAAATGTTAAAGCTGCTCAAGAACAGCTTATTGTAAGGGCAAAGGTCAGTAGTATGAAGGGTATACAATTTAAGCTTAGCAGAAATGTAATTTTTTATATGAGGTTTAAAGTTAAAATTGTTCTATTCAATACATGCACGTAATTAGTTGGTTATGGAAACACAAGTTTTGATCATGTGGTTTTCCATTTGCATAAATTAGATGTATTTAGTAAATGCACCAAACTACATGAATCAATCAGCTTTTAAAATCAATTAAAAAAAAAAACTGAAGACAACAGCAGTGTTTTTCACAAAAGTCGTAAGTGTAAAATTCACATTGTAAATGCTGCCGTCACAATGAATTACCTTTTGATCTTACAACACTTACGATAGATTTTACACTTATTTTACAACTTTTTGTGAAATTGACTCCAGAACGACAGCACATATATTTATTGTGTGCCCTTTCCTAAAAAATGATCAGAGGATTAGCAAATATTTATTTTCAATGATGTCAATTCAGCGAAAGTTTGTATCCGCGAATCAATCCATTGAATAAAAATCACGAAAGTTTGCTTACATGAATAATAATTGGTTACAGTAATATCATCTCATACCATGTGGTCTATGTTCTTGTTTTGACTATATCAGAAGTAAGCAAGGACATTTTTCCATGATTAGTGATTGGACCTTTTTATTTTAAGGGACTTTTGTGAGCTCTTACTACATGTAACTTAGCTTCATTGTAAGTGTAAAATACATGGATTTGTTACATTCTGTGACCAGTCATTTTGTTGCCTTTTTAAAAAATAGCCCCCTACTTTTCAGTGGGGAAAATGTACCTAAGTTCTACATTAAATTGGGAAAGACTAATAGGTTCTTTCATACATTTGGGACCGGTTGATCTTTCACGAGTGATAGAAATTGTATGTCTTTTAGCGAGTGGAGCACAGTGGAACGAGCCAAAAGACATAAAAATTTCTATCACGAGTGAAAGATAACACGGGCTTTCCCAAAGGTGCATGAAAGTACCTATTTCTTCCGTAAACCAACAACTTTCACATCGCTATATCCTACAGACTCTCCATTGTTTTAGACTCCATTGTCTCTGACGTCTAATCAGAATGCCGGAAAACAAGAACGTCAAACAAGAACATTGTTATGCTTCCATAACAACGTTCTTGTTTCTAGCGTTTTAATTGGATGACGCACCAAGTACAGACGTGTGCATGTGAGCTAATCTGTATTGGGTCATCTGTACCAGAAATCGGCCATTTACGGAAGAATATTAATGGTTTTACCCTAATTTAGTAATTGTAAAACAGAAATAGAAGTTTGCATGTATTTCATTTTATGGAAATTTTTGTAACTGGTGTTATGTATTACAGGCAAATGGGTTAGCTGCCCTTGGACAGTACAAAGGTGGAGTTGCAGGTGATGCAGCAGGGGAGTCTTTATTCGTTGCTAAACATTCATACTGAATGTTTAATTATACAATGAGGGACATAGAGCAATCATTTAGCCTGGAATAGATTTTTCAAAAAATATTGTGGGACCATTGTTATATTAACTTGTTCATATTGAAATAATTTGTGAAACATATATTTTCTACATGTACTTGTATTTGATGATAACAAAATGAATGCATGTACTGGTAGTAGTATGTCATGGTTTACTCAAGATTTAAAATGTAGACAAGGGCAGTATATTACTGTTTTAATAATACATGTACAGGAATGAAAGACTAAGTTACACAAATTGAAATTAAAAATAAATGAGAATACAATTTATTTACATGGAAACATATATTTTTTCTTTAAAGAGAATTTATTATTTTTTGAATAGATATATTTAAGTGGACAATTTATATGATATATTGTCTATACATGTTTTTTGAAAGTCTGTGTATATGTATTACTGAACATTCTGCTTCTGAAGCAGTTCTTTCTTTAACCTACTCACATAATATATACATATAGAGCTACACAATAAATATATATTTTATTTTTTGATTTTAGTCACTTTGTTATTCTTCCTTCTTCACTTTTATATGGATTACATGTGCCCTGCATAACTAATGATACAGATTTATTGGAGGTGTTTCAAAGGAGGGCTTGTGTAGTCTAACTTTTAAAAATACTGCATCCCCAGAATAAATGACATGAATTTTACTCGACATTGTAAAATTATTGTGTGTTGGAGGGATGTAGTTTTCTATTCATCAAATGCTGTTTTTATGTATCTGTTAAAAATAAATCAAAATGACAATGTGATGCACCAACCTAGAAATGTCAACAATCATAATAATAAATAGAAATAAAAACGACAGTGTGATATACCAAGCTAAAAATGTCAACAACTCTAACCATAAATAGAATAAAAAATGAAAGTGGGATATACCAAGCTAAAAATGTTAAAATTCCTCACCATAATTAGAAATAAATAAAGAAAACCACAATGTGCATACAGGAATCTAGAAACAGCTTTTAAACATATTTTGATCAAGACAAATCTTAACATAATGTAGGCCTGTTATTACAGTACTTGTAGACAAGTTCATTCTGAAAATGTATACTAACTCAACATAACTATCGAAGGCTTCATCTTGTCATTTTGCTTACATACATACTCAATTCTTACCTGTTGTGTTTGTTAGCATTTATGTTCCATTACAAACAGACTAGATACAGTTTTCCTGTTACTTGAACTGGTTCTACTGTTATTTAAACTGGTCTTGATACCCATTCAATCCTTGGTGATATTTCTTACTATAGTAATATATGTCCCATCATAACATGACTATCAGTGATTCAATATCATTTTTCAAGTTGATTAGGTCATCATCCCCCATAGATATATTTTTGTAATTACATTTTGCTTCCTTCGCTTGGTTTTGACAATGAATTATATCCATCTTATCATCTTTATTTTACCTGCAAATAAAACATAAAATTTATTTCATCTTGAAGTTCTACACAGTGAAGTTCTAGTAGAACAAATTATATCTTTACCACAAAATTATCTTTTTGACATCTTTTATATGAGAAATCCGGGGCCTCAATGGCCGAGTGGTTAAGGTAGTTTGTCTACTATTTATCACGTGGTCTGTCAACACGGAGCTTGTGTGTTCTTTTCTAACTGCAGGCAGGATGTACTTGACTCCAATCTCAACTGGCAAGGATTGCCAGTTTTCCTACCGCAGGTTGGGGGTTTTCTCCGGGTACTCCAGCTTCCTCCCCCAATAAGAACTGGACGCCATGATATAGCAAAGACATTGCTGAAAGTGGCGTTAAACGCCATTCAAACAAACAGAATAGCTAAACAACATTCAAACATACAAAATATTATAAATCCTTATTATACTTAGAGTTTGCAAACCAAAATTGAAGTTTTTTACTTCGTTTTACAAATTTAAGATAATATAGTTAATAAGGACTATCAACTAGTGATAACTGACAACCATAAGATATTTTCCTTTTCAACAATCAATTTATATAGATATGCAGATTGTCTGAGAATATGTCAAACTGCTCACTTGGAGCAGATTAATTTGAATATCACAAAATCTATCACATACTTTCATAAATATCACAAAGTATTGGGGACCTCGGTGGCTGAGTAGTTAAGGGAGTTCGTCTACTATTGATAACGTGGTCTGTCAACACTGAGATTGCGGGTTCGAGTCTAACTTCGGGCAGGGTGCTCTCGACTCAAATCTTAATTGTCAAATATTGCCAGTTTTCCTTCCGAAGATCGGGGGTTTTCTCCTGATACTTCATCTTCCTCCCCCAATAAAAACTGGACGCCATGATATAGCTGAAAAATTGCTGAAAGTCAGGCGCGTAGCTCCCATACAAACATAAAATCATTTGCTTGCACATCAGATTGAGATCCATTTGTAAAGCATAATGCTATACATAAAAAGGTAAAAAACGTTCGTTTTTGTCATTTAATTTATGTATAGATTAAACTCCTTAAAACCCCAAAATGCAGGAGCTTCCGGAGCGCTTCCCCTCGTCCCCCTACAAAGGCTCAGTCCTTGACCTGCTGGGGACCTAAGGCGATCCCCAGACCCCTCGTCTAATTAAATTTGCTTGCACAAGGCACAAGGGTCAGCTACGCCCCTGAAAGTGGCGTTAAACACCATTCAAACAAATAAAACAAATTATGTGTCTTACAGCTGTTTTTGTAAAGGTTTTCCCTTTATTTAAACCATCAACATTCTATTTTAGACTTTCATGGAGCCTCTGTGGAACAGTGCTTAAGGTAGTAGGTCTACTATTAATCACGTGCCTGTCAATACTGAGGCTTGCTGCAGGTTGTAATCGACTTCAGTCTTAACTGACAATGACTGCCAGTTTTGCTACTAAATGTCGGGAGTTTTTTCCTGTTACTTTAATTTGTCAATCATGCTTAAGTCACAACTTAGATGTTAGTTGTATTTATTAATTTTTACTGTAATTAAAATTTTCTACATTATTTTTGGCGCATTCGTAGAATTTATTATTCCTTTTCTTGCTGAATTCCACTTTATTGGTTGCAGATAAAAAGATGATATAATTAATTCATTTGTTTTGCTTCCTAAATAAAAAATGTGAATGCAGCGGAGGCGATTCTCGGTTATCGAATCAACAAAATTGGCAAAATGATACACACGCAAGAAATCCTTTCTTTGTTCTATCTTTTGTACACTGATTTATTTAAAAACTTGTACATCAAGTTTCTTAGTTAGGAATTTCTTTGACTGCTGATATACTTACCATTCTCTAATTAGGACATACGTATTGTACTTTTCCATGTATATAGTTAAATAGAAAAGCACGGGGGGGGGGGGTAACTTGGTATATATAGGGTAATACGGATGTGCGGCCCGAATAGGTCACTTTTTTAGCTCTCCAAAATATATGAATAGGTAGCTTTTTTCATTGAAAAATATATCATTGGGTAGTTGTAAATTATCTAAATATATCCATGCCTCAATTCTCATCTTAAGCATGTTAAGCCTATGTAAACCACAGTGATTTTACAAACAAAGTGTTCCATTAACATACATTTATCATTTTGGTAGTAAATGTACTATTTTGTCAATGGGAATGTGCAGTAATAAAATATATGAATAGGTCTGATTTAATCATTCAGTATATGATTAGGTCCTGTTTTATAGTGTCCGAAAATATATGAATAGGGTGGGTTTTCAAATGTCCGTCCGCAGACCTGTACCTAAAAGTATCCTTAGTTACCCCCCCTCCCCCCCCCCCCCCCGTGAGAAATAGCTATTTGATTATATAGAGTTCCCGAATTGTTCCGGTATTATTTATTGATTTAACAACATATGCTTACCTTCTAGGGATATTTTGATACATCTACATGTTCATTAATAAATAAGTAAACATTTTCAACAACTAGTTTTATTTACAAACGACCCTTATCAATCCCCGTTAACAATATTTTTAACAGTGGTGTCTGTTCATCCTCCAAGGTCAAGGGGTCGGAATTCCACGTTCGCTCGTGATAATGAAGCAAGTGCAATCCGTGACATGGTAGGATGTTGTCTAGGCATAATAACTATTGCTATAAATATAAATATGACTTTAACTCTAAATTTAACACAAACTCTAACTCAAAGTTTAACTCGGATTGTCAACTCGAAGTGAAAATCGAATTCCAACTAAAACTCGAAATCCAACTCGAACTCGAAGCTAAAACTCGAACTCTTAATTTGTCCTAGTTCCTCTTGATTATTAATTGTCAGTCCGTTTACAATTCTGCAAGAAAGAACCTTCATTAACTTTAAATCTTAAGTTTTCCTGCGCCAAGTGTTTATTGATATATTTGAAATAGAATTTGAGTTATTTCCCATAATTTTATGTATTTGAAAAAATGTCATGTTTAGTAGAAAAATAGAGAAAAATATTGACATTTAATCAAACTTTCAAGAACAATTGATAAAAAAAATGCAACAGAATAAAAAACAAATTAGTTCTTGTAGGCAACATGGACAACTTTGTTAAATGAGTTTCAGATTTCACTGAATGCAACATTTGTAAATTTATCTATATTCTAAAAATATCGCAGAATGGTTTCTTACTACTTTTATCATTTCAGTTATAGTAATTATGGCCTATAAATCCCCAAAAATAAAAAGAAATTTTTTTTAAATAAAAACCAATAGGCAATAAGTCCGTGCGAGACCGTTTTACGGTAGTCAAGGACGTTAAAAACCCCCATAAGTAAGTAAATCAGCACCATTGGTCAATAATCCGTTTTAGCCGGACGGATTAAAGTTTTTAAGGGCTCCATCTTTTTGACGGAATGATGCAGATAAAAAACTGTCTAAAGGAAGTGGCAGTTATTTTGAATTTCTTTTATTTGTCATCAAATTTCCTGGTAGAAGGTACTGGCTGTTTGTGGCAACTTTTGTTTACAATATGTTTGCAGCATTTTAAAACTGTTTAATCTATCTTCATTTTACTTTTATCAAATACTATGGTTCAAAAGGAACGGTTCGAAATGAATCGTACTAAAGGCCTTCTACATGTACTTGGTAAATATTAGTGTGTTGTCGATGCTTGTGCTTAAGTGATGGCGAAATTCGAGGTAATTTGGCAGGTGATAAACGACTTTTTCCGGGCGGGTGGGTGGGGAGGGGGATGGCAGGGGCTCACAATAACTTTTCAAAATCTTTTTTTTGTAATAAAATAAGAGGGGAGTAAAATTTTCTTTAACATAAGAGGGTAGATCCAATTTTTTTCCAAAGGTGAATAGGTAATGTCCAATTAAAGAGAAGACTTCTATTGCACCCTTTGATTCATTTTGACATAAAGCTTGAATGGTCCATATTCCCGTATATTGTAAAGTTCTCAATATCTTTTATATTGGTTTGCCAATAAGTTAGCCTGAACTTTAAAAGTTCCTAAGTTGCTGAGATATTGGAAGTACCTTTAAGTTCGCGAAACGGACTGCCTGTTTTTAATCCATTTTTTATTTAAATCGTTTCTGTTCACAATATATGAGATATCTTTTTATTTGAGACATAAATGAATAACATATTTGTATTATTTCCGTTGATATTAGCTTTTTTCAGTAAATTAACACAACCAATTTATTAACAACGGCAAAGGAGGGATCCAAATATTTTCATTCTAATTCGTCTTATTTTTCCTCAACCCCTCCCCCTTCCGACGATGTTGTACTCAGTGTTTAGCAAAAACACAACAAGTAATACCAACTTCTTGTAGTGTAGATGAAGACCAAATATATCTTATTTTAATTGTTTCTATATTATCTAAGAAAAACAGGAAAGAAAACCGACTTAACAACAAGAGCCAAAAGTCAAGGGACAATTACAAATCCGGATATAGTCAAACATACACAACGCATCACAAAAACCAAAAGCACAAAAACAGAAAGAGAGTAACCCGAACCCATTAAAAACCATGGGTGCTCTCAGGTGCTCCGGACGAGTAAGCAGTTTTGCCTGCCCCTAATTAGACACCCGTCAACTCGTTGTCATGTCTAGGTAAATCCAGAAATAGGAAACACAACCTATGACAGCGAAAATGTCCGATCGTATTTCAGAGATTGATTTTCCATAACGATCAATTAAGTCATGGTGACGACCATTGAACTTCTGGAGAGATAACATCAACCTAGGTACAACAAACCCTTGTTTGTGTAGTTTATAGCAGTCAACAGCAGTCATCAGTCTTGAAAATCGGAATACCGATCGCAGGATCTAGAAGATCGTATAAATTGTGAAATGTACACACCATACACTGGAGCTGCTGGAAACTTACTGTCGATGATAGGGAAGTAAATAGTTTTTAGTTTTGCTGAGTCTTTTTCTAGAAGAGGGTCTAATTAAGAGGCTGACCTTAGTTTATTAGTGGTGTCTTTAATTTCAAGCTCGCTAGTGTAAATTGAATGCAAATAGTCACCAAATTTAGCATTGTTGAGGGACAAAACATCATCAATATAGCGGAATGTGAAATTAATGGTATGGGCCAGTGTCTTTTCTTTCTTCTTTAGCAGGCCTTGTAGGAACACAGCCTCATAAGAGTACACAAACAGGTCGGCGAATAGAGGAGCACAATTAGTACTCATTGGAATACCAACAGTCTGTTGAAAAACCTGTCCTCCAAACATGACGAATATGTTGTCGATAAGAAAATCTAACATTTGACAAATTTGGTCTTCAGTATATTTATTATTTGATTTAGTGTCATTGATGACGAAGTAATTTCTGTTATGGCTAATTACCAGGTATTTCTTGAAAAAGCAGCTTTTAATAAGATCTTAAGCAATTATCAAAATTATTGACCATCCCACGCACAAAAAAGCGTTGGACGGCAGAGGATTCTCGGACTAAAAGTCAACTAAAAATATATGCCAAAGTTTAAACTAAGTAATCGTAAAAACAGAAAATTGCTATCTACTGGCATGAACTCCATTTGCATTCTGTGCTAACAAGATTATTAAGCCATGATGGAGCAATGTTATTAATAATTATGAACGTTTCCAGTGACATGGTTCGAAGTCGACGGAATTGTAGACATGCCAAGAATATAGTACTCCTGGAACTTTAGAGCTCCCGTAGAGCTTGTTACACAGTTGATTTCACCGAGAGATAACAGTGCTATACTTTGTAAATGTATCTGTTTCCGTTGACCACATACATTTATTATCAGATAGTAAAACAATCATCAGGACCACAGGTGGTCTAGGGGAAATTTTAGTCGTATATTCTTGGCATGGAAGGCATCCCAGCTCTGATGAAACTACTTTCTGTAGATCTCTTTAATAGGTCATAGTATGATGATGTTTAATACAAATACACAAAAAAGTCTTCAATGTTTTGCTGTTGTTAGTTTTTGAGCAGAAGCCAAAGGGCAGAGGTTAAAGTCGATTAAAATATAATCCTCTGCATGCCACCCAACCAACTTTTTTAGCGTGCGACGCTACAAAAAATAAACATAAAATAATAATAATAAAGCGTTGGACGGCAGAGGATTCTCTACCTAATATAAAAGTATGAAATATTGTAATTAAGCCTGCATAATGACTCGAATCATCTTCGCTATCCAAATTTTATGATCCGGTCCCGGGGAGGGGGACCGGATTGTACTTTGCTAGCAAAGATGGACTCAGATCGGACTCTAACGTTTTATGATACAGAGTTACTGAGCTGCCTTTATATATATATATATATATATATATATATATATATATATATATATATATATATATATATATATATATATATATATATATATATATATATATATATATATATATATATATATATATATATATATATATATATATATATATATATATATATATATATATATATATATATTATATATATATATATATAAAAGTCTACCAACCAGTAAGCTTATTAAGTATCGGATCGAAAAACATGACGATACAGCATAAACAAAAAATAATATACAAGTCTAAAAGATTATGCAACGATACAAATGACGGTGTTTCTTGTCAAAAATTTAGATAAAGACTGACCAACGAATGGCCTTAGTCATTGAATGTCAATATAAATAAATGACGTAAACATGTCCTAACATATTGATCTTAATCTTTTTCATTTCCAACTTAACCCAAAATAGTTGCTTCCCAAGTCCGCCAGCCGCGGACGTGCCGTGCTGTTACTTGGCTTTGCTCAAATATTCCAACAAGATGTAATCAAAACTACCAAGGTGACAAATTCATTACGCCAGACGCGCGTTTCGTCTACTTAAGACTCATCAGTGGCGTTTAACTCTAAATGCTTAAAGTATTTTTTCATTCGGTGATGGAATAATATAAGTCCACTGGGATCGTGTAAAAACACAATACAGGTAGTTCAAAATATTATATAAAAGTCTAAAAAGAGTCTACCAACCAGTAAGCTTATTAAGTATCGGATCGAAAAACATGACGATACAGCATAAACAAAAAATACAAGTCTAAAAGATTATGCAACGATACAACGATACGATATATATATATATATATATAAAGTCTAAAGGAAGCTACCAACCAATACACTTACTAAGTATCGGATCGCCAACATGACGATACAGCATAAACAAAAAAATAATATATAAGTCTAGAGAATTATGCAACGATACAAATATAAAGATGTTTCTACTATAAAATAATTATATTAATAAATATGACAAAATTTTCGACCAACTGATGGCCTTCTTCAGTGTCAATATCAATCTATAATAAACGATAAAATTTGGATACTGGTACATCAGCATCCGGTAGTGATGTGATCGGATCTGATTTTATTGATCTTGAACTTTCTCGAATCACATCTATCAGTCATTACATAAGGGAGAACTGTACAGTTGTATAAACCATCTTATCTTTAACTTCTTGATATTCATGAATTTATTATTTATATTTTGAATAATATTTATTGTTTTTGTTTATTCCTTTGGGGTGTACAGAGCAGAGCTCTCTGATCCAGAATTTATATATATATATATATATATACGTCTACAAATTAAGCCCAACACTGTTTGAATTAGATTTTTAACACTGTCAAATTTTTTTGCTTACCCTCAGCGGGATTCGAACTCACACCGTTGTGACACTGTGGCACCAATTCGCCTGCACTATGTCCAGCGGTCTAGACCCCTCGGCCAAATCCGCTATATAAAAATATAGCTTCATTAACCGGGGTGAATCGTAGACATAGACATAGTACATGTGTACTAGCGTGTGACGATGGAATTTTCGTAACCAATACGTATTAATTTGACAGTAATCTAATTCAGCATTTTTGTATATATTATATAGGATGACAAAGTTACTTGTCATACAGTCACAGTAAGAAATTTATTTACAAACGTGTAAGTATTGTGACAACCATATAATATATCTATCCAGCGGATTTCTGAAACATCAGAAATACAGGGTTAATATCAAATATTTATATATACGTCTACAAATTAAGCCCACCACTGTTTGAATTAGATTTATATATATATTCCTACATAAGCATCAAATTTCAGTTGATAGTCCATTTAGAACTACATCCAGCAATTTGACAACTTTTTCAAATGTTTATTTGGATCCCTTGACTTGGGGGGATGAACTCAATCAAATTAAAGGACTTGCATATGGATGACCGCTGTTTGTATTTACTTTTTTTCAGCGTAAATATTTCTGCGTAATATTTTTAATTAGCTTTGTTCAAAATATAATGTCTGGTTTGACATAAATATAAAAAAGATTTTCTAAAATGGGAGGTGTGTCTCAGCTGTCCAATCAGATATGGATAAAGTGATACGATATATCCTAGAGCGACACGTAAGAAGTAAACTTCATTGTTTTCTTTTTAAAACTATAATAAGATAAATCCATTTGATTTCTACCGTTTTTATATGTCTATAGTTTGTTATTTAATGTTGAGGCTATATGATTAAAGAGATTTTATAGTCGAGCTGTACTATTTAGTTTCACGTACCGGAAGTCGTATGATTCCAACTTCAAGGTACTTCGGCTCCTGCAATACACGTTTCTCAGTTGTTGACATCAGTTGTCAACTGTGGTTACATTATGGATTGTGCAGGCGATTCCGTCACTGTGGTACCATCTAAAATGTGGGAACCGAATAACTCAAAAATGACAAAAATGGACCAGCTAAGACAATTGATTAATCAAAAGTACTCCGCGAACTTAAGTATGTAACGTTTTTACTTTTTGTTTTGGTTTGAGCAAAATGAGAAACGTGAATTACGTATCATACACATGATACAGTTAAAGATCCATAACCATGATTCTGATAGATAATTAGTTATATAAGTTCCTGCAGCATAAACTCAGTCTTAAAGTTGAAACGCGTGATAATAACTAAGTTACATGTCAGCAATAATGATTCTCAACAAAATCTAATTGGTCATTAATACTGTAAAAAAAATTAAACCTGCTGACGTTCATGTATCTTGATTTTATTGGTAAACATTTAAAAAAATTTAAGTAACAAAAGCTAAACATGGAAGGTGTTGTGACTTCTTAAAAAATTTGAGTTGTGTCCCCTTATTTGATGTATTTTGTTGAATAAATGGTGTATAGTAGATGATATAGAAAAATAATGATATTTTATAAAATTTTACATGAAAAATAGTAACAGACATGCAATAGATAATAAAACTGTTTAGTTGGTGTAGGTAACAAGGGAAAATTTGTTAAAACAGTGTTTCTGATTATACTGTATACAATAAATTGTTATATTGGTCTATAATATAAAACAATCGATTATTAAAAGACCTTTGACCAAAATCCGTATTGACCATACGGATTATAGTTTTTGAAGACTCCATCATTTGATGGAATGAAATAGAAAGACGTTTCGTGATTAGCTCATCAGATAGGACCAAGTTAAAGCAATAATAATGTGCATGTTTGTAGCATTTGAAAACTCGACCATAACAAGTGATCAATCTCTTTACAGATTAGACAGTAAATAATCTTTAAACTGCGAATATTACATTTTTTCTAAACCCATATTTACATATTATATTTTTTTCTTATATTAGAATTGAAGTAGGGAGTTTCAATTTGTTGATAGAATAAAAGATAATTTGTTGCAGATATATTGTTATATAGCCTGGGCTTTCAAGTCTAAGCTTAAAAAAAAGTCACAATATGATGATAATAGACCATTTAGCACATGTTTTTAGCCATATGATGGATAGAAGCAGGTGCTAGTCTGTTAAGTTTTGTACAAAATAGAAAATTTGATTGAAATCAATAATTTTGGATTTATTGTATTCTAAAATATTTGTGCATCACATAAACTTAATTTTAAACAGATTCATTCAGAATAACATATTGTATGCAGAGTAAAAGTAGAGCTACGTTTGTTCATTTAAGCATTACTTTTGACTATGGCTTCAACTGATTGGCTATTTAGTAACCATTTCCAGTTTCTGGAGTTATGGTTTCTGATCACATAAAAGTGCAGATACATGTATCATTAGAAGTGTAAACTTGTATAAGAATTATATGGAGTTTATATATTGAAAAATATTTACACCTGATACCTCACTATATGCACTGTATATCCCAATGAGGAAGTCTCCTGTTGGTCATTATTCATTTATGATAAAAAAAATTTACCCTATTAGGAAGTGCATGTAGTTGTTTTTACGGATTATTTAATATTTTGAAGCCGATTCATAAATTCATAATTTATAACGGGCAGTTGGATGTGATTTAGAAAATAGCGGAGTGTAAAAATAAAACAATTAAACAATTATGAGAAAATATATATTATTAATAAGTAAATTTTTGTTTTTACATAGATGTTATGGTAAAGTTTATTAAAATTGCCTGCGTTTGGTTGATAAAAAAAGTTATTTCTATAATCAGAGACATATAATTAGATCTCTCTTGACTACTACTTCCTGTTTAAAGTTATTTAGCTGGGTTATAATTTGGGACCATTAACTCACAGTAATACTTGTTTAAATCTAACTTGTTCACCTAACGTACATATGTACCCGTCGCTTTTCAGAGGAGGTATACAAATACTCGTCATTGGCTGGGATTTCAGTACTATTACATATACATTAACTTGGACAAGTTATATGTCAGAAACTTTTTATACCCAATGTGTACTAGTATTAAATTTACTGTGATCAGACATGCATGTAGATGTCATAAATATATTGTTTTGAATTGAGTGGAGTATTAAAAAAATATGTTGATACAATTCTATTTCTCAAATCTCTACATTTAAAATAAAAAAATGTTGAGTCTTCAACAAAGATCCAGTTGAAACTAATGAATTAGGTGTTGTAGAAATATCAATTAAATGTGGAAGACATAAATGGATGTAGTATACTGGCCAGGGAAACAGATAAATAGCAGATAATATGCGGATGAATAACTCCCAGGCTGCTCCATTACGAGTAATGGAGCTCTTTGTATCTCTGCCGAGATAAAAAATTCCAAGGTGCTACATTACTGTATCTAAGAAATGATTACAATAAAATACAACAATACATAGCAAAATAAAAAAAAATATTAAGATCCGACTCAGTTGGCAGGGGAGGATACAGGAATTTGTGTTAGTGGAGGTGTAAAAGTTTGGTGAGGGGTCTGGGTGCCGCTTAAGGCCCCCAGCAGGTCCAGGGCTTCTGGAATCTAAGCATTTGGTAGCCATCCAGACAAAGTTTTCTAGACTTTTTTTTTTTAATTTTGCCCCTTCTTTTAACTGGCTTTATTTTTCAGCTATGACCATAAATAATGAATTTTCTTTAATGAAATATCATATTCCTTTTCCTTTTCTCTCGTTCTCTCTCTCTCTTTTTTTTTTTATTTAGAGAGGGCATACGTCCGGTATGCCTTTCCTTGGATCTGCGCCTGGTTGGTACCTCATTAAATACGTCAAAATTTGACCATAAAAATTTACATGCCAAATAAAAAAATGAATTTATATAAATGGCAAAGACATCTTTTTTGTTATGGTAGTTTATCTTAGAATTATAGATCAGCTCGTGTCAACACTGCATGAGGGAGTTCTAGTCAAATTCATAGACCGAATTATCTGTCGTTCAAAAGCTTATTTTATCATTCCATATTTACTTTTTTCTATTCTGACGTTTATTTTTTATTTTTTATTTTTTATGTTACTTAACATAAAAATATAAAATAAAAAATAAACGTCAGAATAGAAAAAAGTAAATATGGAATGATAAAATAAGCTTTTAAACGACAGATAATTCGGTCTAGTCAAATTCATTGATGTTTAGATGTACAAGTTAACAACTTTCAAGTTTAAGAAATTGTATGTGTTTGTTTATGTTTTGTTGATTTTTTTGTATTAGAACATACTGAAACATCTCTTCTAAAACTACTGCGAGTTTGTAAGCAGATATATGTTACACAAATGTACCTTGTATAGTTTCAAATTCAGATACAATTGTACTAAAGATTTGACAGATAATCAAGAGTTAAGTTCCAGTTATGTCCCCTTATTATGATATTTTGTATAAAATGTCCATTTTCATTTTATGATATAGAAATTTAATATTCTATATTGGTACAATTAAATATTCAATATGCAATTAATGAAATACTATATAAATATTATTTGTTTAAGTTTTAAAATACAAAATTTGTAAAAATTATGTTTTTATTATATCTATTGCAGCCAATTGCTGCATTTTATGTCTCCCAATTCAGCCCAAATTACTAAGACCTTTGACCAATATCCGTATAGACCTTGTACGGATATAAGTTTTTATAGTGCCATCTTTGGATGGGATATAACAGACATGAAATGACAAATAATGTAGAATTGGTTATGTTAACCTTAAAGGTACAAATGAACTGTGTTACACTTACATTAATTTGACTAAGAATACAGAATTGTATTCTTGGAATTACTGACTATGTCTTGCATTTTCTTGTTTTTCTTTTTATCATCCCCCTCCCTTTAAACAAATCTATTTTGAGCAAACATGACTGAACTATGCATACAGAGAAGATTCATGTGAACTTTAACTTTTAATTCTAGATTTCAACTGAACCTATCTGAGCAAAACTACGGGAATCATGTATTAAGTTTCTGTTACTTACAAAATTGTAAAATTGATACTGAAAAGCAGTACATTGTACTTGTTTCTGATTAGAAAAATCTTAATTATTAAATGCCTATTAAAATGAATAAAAAGTCCATTTCCTATCTACCAGATTTCTATAATGTCTGCTGAGTTCAATTTTGTTTTTTATCAGCTGAAGATAAAAAAAGCTCTTTTTTTCAAGTGGACATTTTGTTTATATTGCATCAGAAACACCTGTGCATAATAAAATGTAAATTTTTATAACAGTTATGTCCCTTGAATTGGTAAGCTTTTTCTGGCCTCCACCTTTTGTCAGATTTGTATGAAATCAATATCACAGCTATATAAACAATATTAGAGATAAGAGGTAAATGACCATACAAGCAGATTATTTATTTCTTCATTGTGTCTAAATTTTGATCAGTTTAAAAATTACTTGACTATGTGTTCATTGTTTTTTATCAACAGACACATACAGAGAATTTCATCAGTGGTCATGTGATAATTACAGTGAATTCTGGGAGGAAGTTTTCAAATTTACAGACATAATGCACTCACAGCCTTATACACAGGTATGATGTCCTATAGGTTACAGACATAATACACTCACAGCCTTATACACAGGTATGATGTCCTATAGGTTACAGACATAGTACACTCACAGCCTTATACACAGGTATGATGTCCTATAGGTTACAGACATAATACACTCACAGCCTTATACACAGTTATGATGTCCTATAGGTTACAGACATAATACACTCACAGCCTTATACACAGGTATGATGTCCTATAGGTTACAGACATAGTACACTCACAGCCTTGTACACAGGTATGATGTCCTATAGGTTACAGACATAATACACTCACAGCCTTATACACAGTTATGATGTCCTATAGGTTACAGACATAATACACTCACAGCCTTATACACAGGTATGATGTCCTATAGGTTACAGACATAGTACACTCACAGCCTTGTACACAGGTATGATGTCCTATAGGTTACAGACATAATACACTCACAGCCTTATACACAGGTATGATGTCCTATAGGTTACAGACATAATGCACTCACAGCCTTATACACAGGTATGATGTCCTATAGGTTACAGACATAGTACACTCACAGCCTTATACACAGGTATGATGTCCTATAGGTTACAGACATAATACACTCACAGCCTTATACACAGTTATGATGTCCTATAGGTTACAGACATAATACACTCACAGCCTTATACACAGGTATGATGTCCTATAGGTTACAGACATAGTACACTCACAGCCTTGTACACAGGTATGATGTCCTATAGGTTACAGACATAATACACTCACAGCCTTATACACAGGTATGATGTCCTATAGGTTACAGACATAGTACACTCACAGCCTTATACACAGGTATGATGTCCTATAGGTTACAGACATAATACACTCACAGCCTTATACACAGTTATGATGTCCTATAGGTTACAGACATAATACACTCACAGCCTTATACACAGGTATGATGTCCTATAGGTTACAGACATAGTACACTCACAGCCTTGTACACAGGTATGATGTCCTATAGGTTACAGACATAATACACTCACAGCCTTATACACAGGTATGATGTCCTATAGGTTACAGACATAGTACACTCACAGCCTTGTACACAGGTATGATGTCCTATAGGTTACAGACATAATACACTCACAGCCTTATACACAGGTATGATGTCCTATAGGTTACAGACATAATACACTCACAGCCTTATACACAGGTATGATGTCCTATAGGTTACAGACATAGTACACTCACAGCCTTATACACAGGTATGATGTCCTATAGGTTACAGACATAATACACTCACAGCCTTATACACAGTTATGATGTCCTATAGGTTACAGACATAATACACTCACAGCCTTATACACAGGTATGATGTCCTATAGGTTACAGACATAGTACACTCACAGCCTTGTACACAGGTATGATGTCCTATAGGTTACAGACATAATACACTCACAGCCTTATACACAGTTATGATGTCCTATAGGTTACAGACATAGTACACTCACAGCCTTGTACTCAGGTATGATGTCCTATAGGTTACAGACATAATACACTCACAGCCTTATACACAGGTATGATGTCCTATAGGTTACAGACATAATACACTCACAGCCTTATACACAGGTATGATGTCCTATAGGTTACAGACATAATACACTCACAGCCTTATACACAGGTATGATGTCCTATAGGTTACAGACATAATACACATAGATGTGGAGGGGTCATGTTTTATAAAGTAATTGCTCTTAAAATTAAACTTGTCACTTTTCTGCCCTTAAGCTTTAACTGAAACATTTCTTACTTCACTGTGCCACTTAAAAAGTAAACATGTTGGTAAAAGTACACAGCAGATTATTTTAATTATTGAGTTACCAGTCACTGGTAACCAAGCAATAACGTGACCGGACGTTGGTTTTGGATAATGTTGGGTAACATGAATGTACTATCCTATATTAATTAAATAATATATAGACTAGCTAATTATTATGTAGTTGGGGTCTTGGTTTGTTTGTTTGTTTGAATGATGTTTTTTATCGCCACATTCAACAATTTTTCAGCTATATTGTGGCGTCCAGTTTTTATTGGGGGAGGAAGCCGGAGTACCTGGAGAGAAGCCCTGACCTTAACCACTCGGCCACCGAGGCCCCTGGGGTCTTGGTGGCAGAGTAGTCTAATTTGTTAGCTACATGTATCAACAATTAATCATTTGCATGTCAGTACACCTGAGGCAAGATGTGCTTGACTTAATTGACAATGATAGCCACTTTTTTTGCCAATTGTCCAGACTTTTTATCAGGTACTTTGACTTTATCCCTCTGGCTGGCCCCCCACCCCCCCCCCCCCAAAAAAAAAAAAACAAAAAAAACAAAAAAAACAAACCAAAACCCTACCATTTACACACATTATTCTTGTATTTTAATAAAATCCTGTACCTGCAGGTTGTTGATAAACACAAAAATATAACAGAAGTACCAGAATGGTTTCATGGCTGTCGACTGAACTTTGCAGAAAATGTGTTACGCTATAATGATGACAGGATAGCTGTGTATGCTACAGGTAAGTCTACTCCCTACTTGTGGTAAATGAGATTTATCTCCCATTTGCTGAGTTATTTCTTCTACACAGCAGGTACTAGACCGAATTTTACTGCCATTTTAATCCGAAGTTAGTTTTGCTGATTTGTCGGATTTAAAAAAAAAGACGGTGCGATTTATTTATTAGTTTCTATTCATTCCTCGAGCTCTACTTCAGTATTTCCTTATTTACAAAATACACAGTTGCTTCCCATTTGCAAGAGTTGTGTTACATAACACCAGGTATCTGGTACTGAATTGATAGGAAAACAATTTTTTTTTGTTTAATAATTTATGTGGCCTGATTGGAGAATTAGTTTGCACATCATAATAAATTTTACCAGAGGTCTGCTATACTTGAATAAAGAAATATTACAGAAAAAAAATACTGTTTACCTATAGAAGATAATGTGCGATAATCGCACCCTCTCTTTTTTTTTAAAACTAATAAATAATATAAACATAACTTACCATTATTGATAATATTTACAAACAACTCCATAAGATTTTTGATTGTTTCATTTATTTATTTATATTTAATGTCCAGGTGCAGTTGTTTAAGCAAAATTCAGGACAAAACATGTACACAAACAAAAAATCCGTATCTAGGTATTTCCTAGAGGGGAATACACGATAATAAAATTTTGATTGCCACAAAAAAGAGGTTGTGTATAATACTCATCAGGGATTATCAGATCATTATGAGTATTATACACAACAACCAGGGTGTGGGGGGGGGGGTGGGGTAGTGGCTTACATCTTTAAACTATATATTGTTAAGCCACTGTCATAGCAACTCCAAATTATTTGGTAGTTTTCCCTATAAACAAGAAACGTCTTTGGCTAAAATTATCGTCTTGGCTTCAAAATAAGATATTTTTGACAAGGCCGTTATGATCTACCGCATGCTTGCACGTTTAAGTAGCTGCAATTAATGAGTGGTCAAAATACTGAAACACAGAAAGTCATAACAGTCTAATTTTAAATTGCCTTGTATCTGTTCATGAAACATTTGCCAAACAGGAAGTGTTTCTATAGGAACTGTAGTCTGTTACTCTTTGTTTCTATAGGAACTGTAGTTTGTTACTCTTTTTGTCCATTTAGGTGAAGGTCTTGGCGTGTCACAGAAGACTTTCAGACAGTTACGAAAATCAGTAGCAAGATATGCTACTGCTTTAAAGAAAATAGGGGTACAAAAAGGGGACAGGGTTGTAGGTAAGTTAAAAATAGAAAAGTTTGGCGAGAAAGTTTTTGGTAAGGTAGGGGCATAATTTTCATGAAGTAAATAAAAAGGGCAAATAGTGGTAAAAGTTGGTAAGTAAAAAATTTGGTATATACTGTGGACAGTTGTAAAAACTGGTGTACACATACATGTAAGGGACTGAGTTGGTAAGTAAAAATGGGTAACATACTGGGGACAGAGTAGGCAAGTAAAAAATGAGGTACGTAAACTCGACACAGAGTTAGTATAGCCAATTTATATCAATGTCATATGGAAAACAATCTTTGATTCTTCTGGTCGATTTCTGATACAGATGAGCGCATACATTTGTACATACTCATCTGCAATCATTGCGTCATCCAATCAAATACATGAAACAAGAACGTTGGTATGGTAACATAACCATTTTCTTGTTTAACATTCTTGTTTCAGGCATTCTTATTGGATGTCTGAGACAAGGGGAGAGTCTAAGGATATCCCAATGTGAAAGTTTTTGGTTTATGGAAGATATAGGTACTTTCATTCACTCCACTCACAAAAGGACATAAAATTTCTATCACTTGTGGAAGATCACCCAGTCTTTCCAACAAGCGTATTTAAGAAATATTAAACTTGATCATAGAAAAAGCATAAGACACAGATATGTTGTCAGAAGTACAAAATCAAAGGACAAGGTCATTATAACAAAGCCATAGCTGACAACACATACTAAAACAACAAGCAACAAACTGGCATCACCTACACAAAGTAACACGAACCCATTTTAAAATGTTTTAATGTCAGGCATTTCAGAAATTTGAGCATATTCTGCTTCAGTGACATCCATCATTTAGAAATTTGAGCATATTCTGCTTTAGTGACATCCATTATGTCTGGCGAATTCTCCTAGTAATCGGCTAAGGATTCCAAGGGTCTTTGATTTACACATCTTTTATTGACATATTTAAATTAAAACTAGAATTGTATTGTAGGTTACATTCCAAACTGTTGTGAAGCCTTAGAAGCTATGTTAGCTGCAGCAAGTCTTGGTGCCATATGGAGTTCTACATCACCTGACTTCGGAGTACAGGTATTATGAAGTGTTATCTAATTTTAAATACTACAGCCTTTATGCTAAACACTTTTCACTTGGCTACACTGTATTAAACATAAACTTGATCTTTTTATAACAGCGTACCAATAGTGTTTGGATTCTACAGTTGGAGAATTTGTCATCTACATATAATTGACCTCAGTAACTTCGTTGTGTTAAACATAAAGCATTCATAATAAACTAATACTAGATTCTAAAGTGCTTTGAATCCTTACCAGGTGTAAAATGATTATATACTCCTAATCAATCCTAGTCATAAACAATCAACACTCCTTATGCTGACCTCATAGTAAGATTTTTCACATATTTTACCTTGGTCTCAATCAAATTGGTGTCCTAAATGGCTGACAATTTTGCACCTCAAGGTTACCTTGTTGATAAAAGTATATATATATATATATATATATATATATATATATATATATATATATATATATATATATATATATATATATATATATATATATATATATATATATATGTCCTAAAAGAATCAAAATAATTTATGGTGGCAAGAATATGTACCAATTTTACCATGGGTTTGCCCTTTATGCCCACACTTGCTAACGCTCCGGGTTAAAATATTGGGCATAATAGTTCAGCTGGTAGTTAAATCAGTATATCTTCATGTCCCAATGAATTATTTCTTAATTAATTCCTGCTAAGTACCTGGAGTCGTTATAACCTCCTTCTCCCCTCCAATAAAATCTGGATGCCATGATACCGTTAAAAAAAAGTACCATAAAATCCAACCAACAGTTGATATTACACATACACTACACTTCTACTATTTAAGATAAACTTTCATCAACATACAGTGAACACAAAAAATTAATTTATTTGTAAATAAAATGTACATGTTGGAATTCTAACATATAGAGAAATGCATATCGTTACATGTATATCTGTTTCAGAGAGTTCTCGACAGATTTACTCAAACTCTTAATCTGTTTCAGGGTATTCCTGACAGGAAAACTTGAATTCTTTAATCTGTTTCAAGGTGTACTCGACATATTTACTCTGATTTTTGTATGTTTCAGCATGTTCTATACAGATTTAATAAAACTTTTAAATCTGTTTCAGGGTGTTCTTGACCGATTTACTCAGATTCGTCCCAAAGTCATATTTAGCGTAAATGCAGTGTGGTATAATGGAAAAGTACATAATCATTTAGATAAACTCTCACAGGTTGTACAAGGTATTTACTCTTATTACGACCCCTTAACCTTTGAGCTACACGTACAGCAGTCACTCTATGTCTGTGGTGTATCATTCATCATTAACAGTTACTCTTCTTATCTTCAACCTATATAATTTATATCAGGTTCTAAAGAGTATTAAAGATCTAAGTGTACTCCAGATACTATGAACTGTAGGTTTTGTCAAAGTAAAATTACTGCTTTCAGAATATAAACTTGTATTTTTGGCTCAGTTGTTGGGTCATAATTAAAAGTTATTTTAAAATTGACACTTCCATTCTGCAGGTTTATCTTTTGGAGAAAGTTGTGTCATAACTAGAGTCGAGTGTTTGTTTAAGTTTAAGTTTTAATTTATCACTTTAATCCATCAGGTTTACCTGATCACAATAATGTTGTCATGTGACAACAATAAGTGTAAAATGAATTCTTTTATCCTTCAGGTTTACCTGATTTAGAGACAGTAGTTGTCATTCCATTTGTTCCAAATGCATTATTTGATTTATCTCATATTAAAAATGGGTGAGTATTTATCATATAAATTCTGTTAATCTTTGTGTGTGTTAAAATAGTTTTTGTCCTAATAAAGATGTGACAACAATTTAACTTCCAATTCTCAGTTTTAATGTGGGGCCTCGGTAGCCTAGTGGTTAAGGTAGATCGTCTACTATTGATCATGTGGTCTGTCAACACTGAGGTTGTGGGTTTGAGTCTCACTGCAGGTATAGTGAATTCAACTCCAATCTTAATCTTAATTTACATCGATTGCCAGTTTTCCTATTGAAGGTCCGGTTTTTGTCTGGGTACTCTGGCTTCCTCCCCGAATACAAACTGGACGCCATGATACAGCTGAAAAATTGCTGAAATTGGCTCAAAAACCCCATTCAAACAAGCAAAAATCAGTTTTAATGCTGAATTATTTTGTTTAGAAATAAGAATTTAGTGTGATAATTTTAAACCATCAATATACAAATGCTATTGACAATGGCTTCTTGTTTCATGAATAGAGCTTATTTGTTCAATAAAGGTTTTTTAAGGACATAAATATGTTAACCATTTGTTCTGAAAGTTTTTAATTTAAACAACCTTAAATAGCTAAGGGAAGAAACAGAAAAAGAGAAGATAAAACTTTTGAAATTGATATAATAGTTGTAGTTATTTTCTATTTCAGTTGTGCTTTACAAGATTTTTTACCAGCAGAAGAGGATGTCACAGATCTGAAGTTCGAACAAGTCCCATTCAATCATCCATTATTTATCATGTACTCTTCTGGAACAACAGGTGCCCCTAAATGTATGGCTCACTCAGTTGGGGTAAGTGTCGTGTACCCTTCTGGAGCAACAGGTGCCCCTAAATGTATGGTTCACTCTGTAGGGGGTAAGTATCATGTACCATTCTGGAACAACAGGTGCCCCTAAATGTATGGTTCACTCTGTTTGGGGTAAGTATCATGTACCATTCTGGAACAACAGGTGCCCCTAAATGTATGGTTCACTCTGGGGTAAGTGTTGTGTACCCTTCTGGAACAACAGGTGCCCTTAAATGTATGATTCACTCTGTATGGGGTAAGTATCATGTACCCTTCTTGAACAACAGGTGCCCCTAAATGTATGGTTCACTCTGCATGGGTATCGTGTTCCCTTCTGGAACAACAGGTGCCCTTAAATGTATGATTCACTCTGTATGGGGTAAGTATCATGTACCCTTCTTGAACAACAGGTGCCCCTAAATGTATGGTTCACTCTGCATGGGTATCGTGTTCCCTTCTGGAACAACAGGTGCCCTTAAATGTATGGTTCACTCTGTTGGGGTAAGTATCATGTACCATTCTGGAACAACAGGTGCCCCTAAATGTATGGTTCTCTGCATGGGATATCATGTTCCCTTCTGGAACAACAGGTGGGGTTAGTATCGTGTTTCTTTCTGGAACAACAGTAAGTGTATGGTTCACTCTGTTGGGGTAAGTATCATGTTTTCTTCTGGAACTACAGGTGCCCTAAGTGTATGGTTCCTCCTGTTGGTTTGATTTCACATAAATATGTTGGCATTAGCAATCATTCAGGGCACCTGTAGAAATTTGTATGTCTTGTCTTTTCACAGTTATAACTGCAATTTTCTATAATATGAAAGGGAGTACTATATTTTAAGTTGATAAATTTATACCAGTTAAATATTCTGCGGAAATTTTACAATTAATCACATTTAACATGAATCATTGACGCGCTACCAATAACGTACACTGATGTACTTGGTAGTTGAATCGTCAGTGAACATGAAGAAAATGTTTATGTCAAAAGCTTTTTGATTGAAGCAAATAAGATACAAGACCATAATTTAAATAGTGAAAAATAAAGATAAATCCAGTTTAAAAAAAATTAAAGAAAAACCATAATCTTTTTCTGTAGGGCCAAATTTAGTTGGTCGTTTGTGAAAGAGGAAAGCAACTTTTTATAGATGGCTTGATATATTATGGTCTTGTGCAAAATAAAACTTTTTTGGTTAATTCTAGGGAACCCTTTTAAAGCACATGGAGGAGCATGTTATACAGAGTGATATGGACAGAGATGATGTTATGTTGTATTACACCACAGTGAGTAGTCCTGTAATGTCAGTCACTTTAAGTTCATGTTTGTACTATTCAGGGTTAGAACAAGTTAAGCAATTACTATAAAAGAAAATCGGTGGTATGACTATATGGAAAATGACAGTTAAGCAATCACTGTAAAGGAAAATTGGTGGTATGACTATATGGAAAATGACAGTTAAGCAATCACTGTAAAGGAAAATTGGTGGTATGACTATATGGAAAAAACAAGTTAAGCAATCACTGTAGGAAAATTGGATGGTATTAGTATGGGAAAAGGCAAATAAAGCAATTACTTTAAAGGAAAATTGGTGGTATGACTATGGGAAAAGGCAAGTTATGCAATTACTCTAAAGGAAAATCAGTGGTATGACTATGGGAAAAGGCAAATAAAGCAATTACTTTAAAGGAAAATTGGTGGTATGACTATGGGAAAAGGCAAATAAAGCAATTACTTTAAAGGAAAATTGGTGGTATGACTATGGGAAAAGGCAAGTTATGCAATCACTGTAAAGGAAAATCAGTTGTATGACTATGGGAAAAGGCAAATAAAGCAATTACTTTAAAGGAAAATCGGTGTAGGACTATGGGAAAAGGCAAATAAAGCAATTACTTTAAAGGAAAATCGGTGTAGGACTATGGGAAAAGACAAGTTAAGCAATCACTGTAAAGGAAAATCAGTTGCAGGACTATGGGAAAAGGCAAGTTAAGGAATTACTATAAAGGAAAATCGGTGTAGGACTATGGGAAAAGGCAAATAAAGCAATTACTTTAAAGGAAAATCGGTGTAGGACTATGGGAAAAGACAAGTTAAGCAATCACTGTAAAGGAAAATCAGTTGCAGGACTATGGGAAAAGGCAAGTTAAGGAATTACTATAAAGGAAAATCAGTTGTAGGACTATGGGAAAAGGCAAGTTAAGGAATTACTATAAAGGAAAATCAGTTGTAGGACTATGGGAAAAGGCAAGTTAAGCAATTACTCTAAAGGAAAATCAGTTGTAGGACTATGGGAAAAGTCAAAGTTAAGCAATTACTATAAAGGAAAATCAGTTGTAGGACTATGGGAAAAGGCAAATAAAGCAATTACTTTAAAGGAAAATTGGTTGTAGGACTATGGGAAAAGGCAAATAAAGCAATTACTTTAAAGGAAAATCGGTTGTAGGACTATGGGAAAAGGCAAGTTAAGCAATTACTTTAAAGGAAAATCGGTTGTAGGACTATGGGAAAAGTCAAAGTTAAGCAATTACTATAAAGGAAAATCAGTTGTATGACTATGGGAAAAGGCAAGTTAAGCAATTACTTTAAAGGAAAATTGGTTGTAGGACTATGGGAAAAGACAAGTTAAGCAATTACTCTAAAGGAAAATCGGTTGTATGACTATGGGAAAAGGCAAGTTAAGAAATTACTTTAAAGCAAAATCAGTTGTAGGACTATGGGAAAAGGCAAGTTAAGAAATTAATTTAAAGGAAAATCGGTTGCAGGACTATGGGAAAAGGCAAGTTAAGAAATTAATTTAAAGGAAAATCGGTTGCAGGACTATGGGAAATGACAAGTTAAGCAATTACTATAAAGGAAAATCGGTTGTAGGACTATGGGAAAAGGCAAGTTAAGCAATTACTTTAAAGGAAAATTGGTTGTAGGACTATGGGAAAAGGCAAGTTAAGCAATTACTATAAAGGAAAATCAGTTGTATGACTATGGGAAAAGGCAAGTTAAGAAATTACTTTAAAGCAAAATCAGTTGTAGGACTATGGGAAAAGGCAAGTTAAGAAATTAATTTAAAGGAAAATCGGTTGCAGGACTATGGGAAATGACAAGTTAAGCAATTACTTTAAAGGAAAATCAGTTGTAGGACTATGGGAAAAGGCAAGTTAAGCAATTACTATAAAGGAAAATCAGTGGTATGACTATGGGAAAAGGCAAGTTAAGAAATTACTTTAAAGGAAAATTGGTTGTAGGACTATGGGAAAAGGCAAGTTAAGCAATTACTTTAAAGGAAAATCGGTTGTAGGACTATGGGAAAAGGCAAGTTAAGGAATTACTATAAAGGAAAATCGGTTGTAGGACTATGGGAAAAGACAAGTTAAGCAATTACTTTAAAGGAAAATCAGTTGTAGGACTATGGGAAAAGGGAAGTTAAGAAATTACTTTAAAGGAAAATCAGTGGTATGACTATGGGAAAAGGCAAGTTAAGCAATTACTATAAAGGAAAATCAGTGGTATGACTATGGGAAAAGGCAAGTTAAGGAATTACTATAAAGGAAAATCAGTTGTATGACTATGGGAAAAGGCAAGTTAAGGAATTACTATAAAGGAAAATCAGTTGTAGGACTATGGGAAAAGGGAAGTTAAGAAATTACTTTAAAGGAAAATCAGTGGTATGACTATGGGAAAAGGCAAGTTAAGAAATTACTTTAAAGGAAAATCGGTTGTAGGACTATGGGAAAAGGCAAGTTAAGCAATTACTATAAAGGAAAATCAGTTGTAGGACTATGGGAAAAGGCAAGTTAAGCAATTACTATAAAGCAAAATCAGTTGTAGGACTATGGGAAAAGGCAAGTTAAGCAAATACTATAAAGGAAAATCAGTAGTATGACTATGGGAAAAGGCAAGTTAAGAAATTACTTTAAAGGAAAATCGGTTGTAGGACTATGGGAAAAGGCAAGTTAAGCAATTACTATAAAGGAAAATCAGTGGTATGACTATGGGAAAAGGCAAGTTAAGAAATTACTTTAAAGGAAAAACGGTTGTAGGACTATGGGAAAAGACAAGTTAAGCAATTACTTTAAATGAAAATCGGTTGTAGGACTATGGAAAAAGGCAAGTTAAGCAATTACTATAAAGGAAAATCAGTGGTATGACTATGGGAAAAGGCAAGTTAAGAAATTACTTTAAAGGAAAATCGGTTGTAGGACTATGGGAAAAGACAAGTTAAGCAATTACCTTAAAGGAAAATCAGTTGTAGGACTATGGGAAAAGGCAAGTTAAGAAATTACTTTAAAGGAAAATCGGTTGTAGGACTATAGGAAAAGGCAAGTTAAGCAATTACTATAAAGGAAAATCAGTGGTATGACTATGGGAAAAGGCAAGTTAAGAAATTACTTTAAAGGAAAATCGGTTCTAGGACTATGGGAAAAGGCAAGTTAAGAAATTACTTTAAAGGAAAATCTGTTGTAGGACTATGGGAAAAGGCAAGTTAAGCAATTACTATAAAAGAAAATCAGTGGTATGACTATGGGAAAAGGCAAGTTAAGAAATTACTTTAAAGGAAAATCGGTTGTAGGACTATGGGAAAAGACAAGTTAAGCAATTACCTTAAAGGAAAATCGGTTGTAGGACTATGGGAAAAGGCAAGTTAAGCAATTACTATAAAGGAAAATCAGTTGTAGGACTATGGGAAAAGGGAAGTTAAGAAATTACTTTAAAGGAAAATTGGTTGTAGGACTATGGGAAAAGGCAAGTTAAGCAATTACTTTAAATGAAAATCTGTTGTAGGACTATGGGAAAAGGCAAGTTAAGCAATTACTATAAAGGAAAATCAGTTGTAGGACTATGGGAAAAGGCAAGTTAAGCAATAACTATAAAGGAAAATCAGTTGTAGGACTATGGGAAAAGGCAAGTTAAGAAATTACTTTAAAGGAAAATCAGTTGCAGGACTATGGGAAAAGACAAGTTAAGCAATTACTTTAAAGGAAAATCAGTTGCAGGACTATGGGAAAAGACAAGTTAAGCAATTACTTTAAAGCAAAATCGGTTGTATGACTATGGGAAAAGGCAAGTTAAGCAATTACTTTAAAGCAAAATCGGTTGTAGGACTATGGGAAAAGGGAAGTTAAGAAATTACTTTAAAGCAAAATCAGTTGTAGAACTATGGGAAAAGGCAAGTTAAGCAATTACATGTAGTATAAAGGAAAATCGGCAGTAGGACTAGGGGAAAAGGCAAGTTACACAATTACTATAAAGAAAAGTTGATGTAGGACTATGGGAAAAGGCAAGTTAGGCAATTACTATAAGGAAAAATCGGTGTAGGACTATTGGAAAAGGCAAATTAAGGAATTACTTTAAATGTAAATCAGTGGTAGGACATTGGGGAAACGTTTCATCGTCACAGGTACATTCTGAATAATGGAATGGTTAGACACTGGTTACAATAGACCGCCAACTTTCATTGTGTGTTCTGGTCTACATTTTCAGTTTTTGAAAAAATTGCTATAATCTGAGATCATGTTGCACATAATGTAAAGCTTGCAGCTGACAGTCATGTTTACTGTTACCTTCACTGGCTCTTATGCTTTATGTCTGTTGAAGCACAGTGGACTGTGCATTGCTTGATATTAGTCAATTTTGGACTTTTGAAGAGGTCCATAAAGCGTAAACATGTAATTAGATTAGCCAATCAGAATTATAATCCAACATATCATTTGTAATATTATACAATTACTGACTTGGATATAGGTCGTTATCAGGATTTCTCAACCAGAGAAAATGTAATAATCACCAAGCCGCCAGGCAAGTTAAGGTTGATATAAGTTTTAATAGACTAAAAATTTATATTGACCGATGCCAAAGGGTAAACAAACAATATCAGAATATAATGGTCTTAACCAATAGAAATCATTTTAAAATTCATAATGCCATAAAATTTATTATAGGTAGGTTGGATGATGTGGAATTGGTTGGTGACAGTATTGGCTGTGGGAGCTGCCATTGTGTTGTATGACGGTTCACCCATAATCCCAAGAGACACCATACTTTGGGATTTAATAGATCAGCTAGGGTAAAACTATCTATTTCATATAAAATTTTTATTTAAAAATGTGCACAAACACTTCACTTTAATTCTCCAGAAAATGTGGTACATTTAGTAAAAGCCTAATAAACAACAATGGGGACATATTGATTGTTAGGGCCCCGCCATTTAGTGGTGGATTCCCTATAATATTCTGGGCTATAACTTTTTTATCATTTGAGGTAGGCTTTTGATATTTGGTGTGGGTAAATAACATCAAGGCGATGTATTGTATACCATGGTTGATGAACTTTGACCTCAATGTCAGTTGGACCCACAGATATAGATACCATCTCACTGATATTTAGTTTTATCATACATTAAGGGTTATACCAATACAAATTACATGTAATAAAAAACAGTCATTACAGAAACTAATGACAGCGGACAAGTCTTTGTGAAAAATTATTTTCAGTAAGTTTTAAAGTACCTCTATATATACGAGTGGCTAAGTATTAGGAGATGGATATAATATTGTTGGAAGGTTTATCCTTACACCCTTTTAAGTCCTTATATATCATAAATGGCAAGCAGTGCCAATATTTCAATCTAGCTGTGTGTTTTTATGCATGATATCTTGCCAAGACATGACGTTGCCACACCAATGATACTTAATATAATTTGTATACAAAGATATAGAATAAATTTTTAAATTTGAAACAGTCCCTTTGATTAAATATGTAATGCTTTTATTCAAACTCTTAAATTTGAGTTTAAGAAAATTCTTTCAAAAGTCCTTACATTAGCACAAAAAAATCTTATAAATCTGGTTTTTCTTTCAGCATTACATTTTTGGGAACCAGTGCTAAATGGATTTCTGTTATGGAAGATAAGGGGTTGACACCAGGTTAGGAGTACTTCCCTTTTATATTTTTTTGTGCATTTAAAATGTCTTTTAGAATGAACCTCTAAAAAAATAGGACCAAGAGTTTCCAGCTGGATAAATGGAATGCACTACAAATGGCTTTATGTGTGGATAGCTATGTTAAAAGAATCTACTATTAATTTAAGAACATTCATGAACATTTACAATAACTAATGCTGGTTTTGTGTCATCTGTATTATGCAGTGGTTTTTAAAATGTATTTAAACCTTTTTCTCCTACCATTAATCACCATTATAAAACAGATTTTTAGAAAGACTATCCTTTCACTTGTGTTCACTTTTAAACTGACATAATGCTAACAGTACATTCAAAATAAATAAATCAACATATGTCTGTTAGTCAGTCTCATGTTAAAGAAAAAATGAGTGTAGAAATATTTGTTTACTAGTATGAAGCTTTATAAGTTACAGTAATTTTTAAGTTTATTGTGTGTTTATATGTTTTAACAGGCAAAACTCACAAATTAGACAGCCTTAAAGCCATTTTGTCAACAGGATCTCCATTAAAACCACAATCATATGATTACGTGTACAGGGAAATAAAGAAAGACTTATTGTTGGCATCAATATCAGGTACAACAGTTGAATGAAAATCTAGAAGCAATTAAATGTTCATTTTATAGTGGCCGGGATGTCTGTCTGTCAGTCTGATCGTCTGTCCATTACACTTTGGGGAACTAAACTCCACCAACATCACTGAATGGAATTTGATGAAATAGCTTCACAGAATCTTTGTCACATAGTGCTGTAGTGCCATTGTGCAGCTGATATTTAACATTTTCATCAGAATGACATTTGGGTTTTACCATAGAAAAACATGGACTTCTTCTTGGTTATTCTTTGACATAGGGGGTACTTATTTTGTGTAATCAATTCCTCCTACAGTTTTCAGTCCAGTCTGAAAAACTTCAAATAAATACTGCACATGTTTTGAAGATGTACATCTGCTATTATGGAATTTTTGAGGTTTTTATTCCAACTTCCCAGACTTGACAACTTGAGTTATTTTTCTGACAAATGTGGAGAAGACTGTACCTGTTTTGTGTAATCAACAGTTTTCAAAACAGATTTGAAACTTCACAGAAACATTGCACCTTTTGTGCACCTGCAATTACCTGAATTGTTCTAGGATTTCTTAACCATTTTTCCAGAATGAGAAGTTCATAATTATTCAGAAAATGTGCAATTGACAGTACCTATTTTGTGTACATGTTATCAACACCTCCTACAGTTTTCTTTCCAGATGTTTTGAAGATTTAGTAAGTGGGGGTATCAGTTACTGAGTATTGCTCAAAGTCGTTTTAGATTTAATATTATATTGACAAATTTCTGCCTTTACAACTTCTTAAATGAAGAACTGAAGAATTTAATTTAAAAGCTACTATGTATTCAACAGGGCTTACAGTAGCTTTTCAATTCCATGTGGTGATACAACAAACCAATTATAATTGAATATTGTTGCTGCTTTAAAGGAACTAGAAAAAGTATAAGCAACGATGGCTTATATAAAAGAAATCTGCTTTTGGATTATCAAAAAAGTTTTAAAAAACCAATCATTTCATGTAGTGTCCCATCTCACTCAATTAATGTGAGATGTCCTATCTCACCTCGTGTTCAAGATCTCATTAAATGAACACCGTGACGTCACAAAAGATACAACACAGTGATAAACAGATTTTTGTATGTTTTATGAAACTCAATGCATGTGTAACCAGTAGGATTATCCATACAGACAATATGTATACACTATACAAGGCTATCCAAGAGTTCAAATATCTCTTTATTTTGATACAATATAAATGTTCATACATATGATGAACATAAAAAATCCAGTGGATAAAAGACCTAAAAACAAAAACAATAATAAATATTAATTGTCTTAATCAGAACTGACTGACAAACTAATTCAAAAGTAGAAAGAAATAAGGCTTACCAAAAAGTATCTATAATTCAGTTAAAGTAAAGTACAAAAATACTATGCGTCTTTTCTGCACGATGACCAAATGTAAAGTGAGTAGACAGGAGTAAGAATAGACGTTTTAACTTTCAAAACCTGTCAAACTGGCCGGACAAGTTGTCAGATACAAGTTGTCAGATACAGATGGATACTAAATGACCGAAAGTGACCACTACTCACATTAAAACCAAAATTACCTAAACTATGTAAATATAAATCCAACTTACAGTTAATAATATAAAAAACAAGACAATATTTTATCATTCAGTCTGAATGATTCAAAACAAGTTTTATTCTAAAAACAACCAATATGTATATGATTCAAAAATACAGTCTACCACACATGTTATCTTCATCTCATTTTGGTCTTTAGTAATAATATAAATAAAGTAGTATTATTATTACTATTTATCAACGGCACAGCAAAAATAAAAACATTTATTCTGAAAAAAGTATGTTAAGAGTTATTTTTCAGGTACAAGAAGGCTACATGTATTCATCATATTTCATTTGTTCTCACCAATCCATGACATTTTATTATATAACAAACATTTTCTAACATACTTTATACATTTTAGGCGGTACAGATATTATTGCCTGTTTTATGGGACAGAACTGGACTATACCAGTTTACAGAGGGGAGGTACAGGGTTTTAATCTGGGTTGTGCCATGGAAGCCAGGGATGAATTAGGTATATCAATATAGTTTGTAATTGGGCATTAATTTATCTTTCTTCATAGATTTTTTATTTAAAGTGGGGTAGGATTTTAATCCTTCTGGCTTTTTGCTCAAATGGTCCAAAGCGTCATGTGAGCTATTCACATCACTTGGTGTCTATTGTCATCATAGACTTTTAACATTTCAATCTCCAAATTACTGGGCCAATTAGATCCAAACTTGGCAGGAATGTTTATTGGGTGGTTCTTAACAAGTTTGTTGATCAAATATTCATCATAGATTACAGGTCCAATAATGCATTCTGATTGTTTTAAATTTCAAAATTCATTTTCTGACAAACTGCTTCACAGAAAGAAATGGGATTTTGTTCAATCTTCACAGCAACAATAACACACAAAAAAGGGTGAGGAAGTGAAAGATTTTAATTTTAATTAGATTTACATGGAAAGAGCTCAAAGTGTTTACAATAAAAAAAAATGCAAGAACATTCATGTCTCCAAAACATTTTTTTTGTAAGTCAGGTGAGCATTACAGGCTCTTAAGAGCCTCTGGTTATTATATGGTTTAAATAAGACAATTTTTTATGTCACCAATTAAGTTTTCTGGCAGTAAAATTTAAGATTTACAGTAGCAAGTATTCACTATCTTTTCATTATTAGTTAGAAATTGTCACAATGATGTATATTAAATATTGCGTATGTGTATTGTTTTAGTCATACAATGTTCAAGTATTTAAGGACAAATTACAATTTTCAGGTAAACCGCTCTTTGATGTAGCTGGAGAACTGGTCTGTACAAAGCCTTTCCCATCAATGCCAGTATTTTTCTGGAATGATTCTGACGGTGAAAAATATAAAAAAGCCTACTTTTCATTGTTTCCAGGTAGGTGGTCAATAGGTTTATTTTATTTTATAAGTAGCCATTCCAGAAATAAGTATATCATGGCATTTTTGTCTTTTGTGGTTAGGTTACATAGAATTGTTAAAGTGTGGGTTGGTTTTGAAAGTCTTCTTTTTATTGTGCATGGTGGGTTTTTAATTTTATTAGCTCACCTGACCCAAAGGGTCAGTGTGAGCTATTCTCATCACTTTGCGTCCGTCGTCGTCGTCGTCTTCGTCGTCGTCGGCCGTAAACTCTTTACATTTTAATCTTCTTCTCCACAACCACTTGGCCAATTGGAACCAAACTTGGCAGGAATGTTTATTGTGTGGTTCTTAACAAAGTTTGAGTTTTTGGTGCTGATCAAATATGAAACATGGCTGCCAGGGCCATTAATGCGTTCTGATTGGCTGAAATTCAAAAATCTTCTTCTCATAAACTGCTTGGCAGATTGATTTGAAATATTGCAGAAATGTACCTTAGATGGTCCTCTACAAAGTTTGAGTTTTTTGTGCCGATCCAAAATCCAAGATGGCCGCCATCGCAGGACATAGTTTAACATAGGACCCTATAGGAAAAACATATAAACAACTTCTTCTATGAAACTGTTCCACACAATGAAGCCAAATTAATAAGGAAATGAAGGTTGCATAATTATCTTATTGTTTTGGGTTTTTCGAGCTAATTGCAAATTCAACATGGCTTCCAGGGCCATTAATGTGCTCTGATTGGCTGAAATTCAAAAATCTTCTTCTCATAAACTGCTTGGCAGATTGATTTGAAATATTGCAGAAATGTACCTTTGATAGTCCTCTGCAAAGTTTGAGTTTTTTGTGCCGATCCAAAATCCAAGATGGCCACCATCGCAGGACATAGTTTAACATAGGACCCTATGGGAAAAACATATAAACAACTTCTTCTATGAAACTGTTCAACACAATGAAGCCAAATTAATAAGGAAATGAAGGTTGCATAATTATCTTATTGTTTTGGGTTTTTCGAGCCAATTGCAAATTTAACATGGCTTCCAGGGCCGTTAATGTGTTCTGATTGGCTGAAATTCAAAAATCTTCTTCTCATAAACTGCTTGGCAGATTGATTTGAAATATTGCAGAAATGTACCTTTGATAGTCCTCTGCAAAGTTTGAGTTTTTTGTGCCGATCCAAAATCCAAGATGGCCGCCATCGCAGGACATAGTTTAACATAGGACCCTATGGGAAAAACATATAAACAACTTCTTCTCTGAAACTGTTCCACACAATGAAGCCAAATTAATAAGGAAATGAAGGTTGCATAATTATCTTATTATTTTGGGTTTTTCCAGCCAATTGCAAATTCAACATGGTTTCCAGGGCCATTAATGCGTTCTGATTGGCTGAAATTCAAAAATCTTCTTCTCATAAACTGCTTGGCAGATTGATTTAAAATATAGCAGAAATGTACCTTATGTGGTCCTCTACAAGGTTTGAGTTTTTTGTTCCGATCCAAAATCCAAGATGGCCGCCATCACAGGACATAGTTTAACATAGGACCCTATGGGAAAAACATACAAACAACGTCTTCTCTGAAACTGTTCCACAAAAATGAAGCCAAATTATGAAGAAATGATTAATGGATATTTATCTTATTATTTTGAGTTTTTTGAGCCAATTGCAAATTGAACATGGCTTCCAGGGCAACTAATGGGTTCTGATTGGCTGAAATTTCAAAAATCTTCTTTTTACAAACCGCTTAGCAGATTGATTTGAAATATTGCAGAAATGTACCTTAGATGGTCCTCTACAAAATTTTAGTTTTTTGTGGCGATCTAAATTCCAAGAGGCCACCACGGTGGAACACAGCTTAACATAGGACCCTATGGGAAAACCATACAAACAGCTTCTTCTCTGAAACTCAGTTCCACACAATTTAACCAAATAATGCAGAAGTGATAGTAATCTTATTATTTTAAGTATGTTTCGAGCCGATAGGAAATTCAACATGGCTGCCAGAGCTGCAAATGCGTTCTGACTGGCTGAGATTTTAAAATTCGTTTTCTCACAAACAGCTTGGCAGATTTTAGGATATGTGATATTGTATGGTTCTCTACCAATTTTGAGTTGTTTGTTTCGATCCAAAATACAAGATTGCTGCCACTATGGAACATCACTTAACATACTAACCTATGAAAAAACAAAAACTGCTTCTTCTCAGAAACACTCCTACTGCTGATTGTAAATTCAACATGGCAACATTCATAGAAACAGCATCTTCACATAAACTCTTTAGCATTTAATATCAAAATTTGCAAGAAAAGTATTGTCTTAAAAAGTTTTTTTGTAAGTCAGGTGAGCGATACAGGCTCTTAAGAGCCTCTAGTTAAAATATTTTATGGATATTGAAAAGTGATGATTTTCCTTCATTTTGAATATATAAGCATATGCTTATATATACTGATTTTTCTATTGCTTATAAAAATAAATGCTAGTCTAATTATAATTATGTCAACTGAACATTAAAATCCAAACAGAATTATTATATGATTTTATTTTATTTTGACTATACCATTTTGAGTTTTGCATGGTGACTAAAACAATTAGTGCAAAATGCACTTTCATGCCTACTCTTCAGGATAGAGTATTAAATTGTATGGTTTGTCTTTATTAAAATTGTTATGTGTTGCAGAGGTCTGGGCACATGGAGACCACTGCTGTATAAATAAAAAAACAGGAGGCATTGTAATGCTGGGCAGAAGGTGAGTAATGACCCTGAACACTAGGCAGAAGGTGAGTAACGAGCCTGAACACTGGGCAGAAGGTAATTAAAGACCCTGAACACTGGGTATAAGGTAAGTAATGACCCTGAACACTGGGCAGAAGGTGAGTCATGACCCTGAACACTGGGCAGAAGGTGAGTAACGACCCTGAATACTGGGCAGAACACAGTTTCTGATCTTAATAGAAAGGTTTTCATCTCATACAGGTACAAGTAAAACAAAAGTGGTTGCTTTACACAGTAAGGTTTTTCTAAATCTAAAATCTGAAGATGTCCTCAGTATATCCTCGAAAACTCAGATTGAGGGAAATTCATTGGTGTTTTATAAAAATTGGACGGTAAACATTTTTTTAAAAGACAGATTTATTTCATTGATATGATTTTGGAACAAAATGTATCTACAGAATAATAAATTTGATAATAAGGAAACTGCGGAATTGCAGTGTTGATTGGGCTTTAAAAGTATGCAATATTTCACATCTTTTTTGTAGTGATGGTGTACTAAATCCCAATGGTGTGAGGTTTGGAAGTGCTGAAATTTACAATGTTGGTGAGTACATCATTTGGTTTATTTGCAGCTAACATTTAACATGTAATTGATGATAGCTATAGCAAATATAAAAAAAGATGACACAATTCATGGAAAAAATGATTAAAGTGAAAGTAGAAAACAGATTTCATTAGTTTTAATTATCAATAATATTAACATAAGTTTTTCTTTGTATTGAAATATATATACTTAATATTATTCTTGTAGCTATTTTGTGTATGTTATTAGTCATGCTAATAAAGCAATACTAACACAATTAAATTATTTAATTGTTATGTGTGAAGGTAATAACAAAATACTGAACACAGAGGAAACTGTCAAAAAAGACACTCCACAGATCAGTCGGAGAAACCGCCAAACTCCAGAAACAACATAGCAAAGGTTATGTGTAATTGATATGTATCCATGGTAACAAAGTTTTTTATGTGGTCTACAGGTAACATTAAAGTAAAGTGCACAAACCATTATTTTAACCTAAAAAGTTTGTATGTTACAAAAATAAAATCACTAAAAACATGTATGACATTCATATTTTTTACCAATATAGTGGAATCCTTTAAGGAGATACAAGACAGTGTTTGTGTGGCACAGAGGAACAAAGATAACTCTGAAGAGAGGGTTGTTCTGTTTGTCAAAATGGCAACAGGAAGTTCATTTTCCAGTGAACTGGTTTCCAGGATTAAGACTTGTATAAGGAATGAACTCAGTGCTAGATATACCCCAGCTGTAATTTTACCTATAGATGATATTCCAGTAAGAATTATAATTTAACAGCAGTTGTTCATAAAAAATGTATAGGTTAGTTGAAGGTTCAAAATTAGACCCAGGAATGTTGCAGAAGGTAAACTAATGTGCAAGCAAAACCTACTTGGTGAGGTATCCACAAGCCGCTTAATGCCCCTAGTGAGTCCAGCTAAGATAGCCCCCAAATGATACCATTTCAACAAAAAATGTTATGTTTTTAACCAGAATTCAGTGTGAACAGGCTGAAAATAGTGCAAGCAAATGATTTTTTGCATTAGAGGAGCTACACCACTGACTTTTTGTTAGTAAAGTGTTACTATAGTGTGCTAGCACTTAAAAAATCCAACTAGCCTCTCAGCAGGCAAATGAAACATGCAAACTATTCATAACATACTGTCTCAGCAGCTCACTTTTAAAACGCAGAGTTATAAGGGATTGAATGAGACATTATTATCTGTTATACCTGATGTATATTTATAGATTATTTACGTTTTTTGAAACGAGATGCATTTTCTCGTCGTATCTCATCGAAGGGCGACAGCCCTGAGATGTGATGGCGAGAAAGTGCATCGAGTTTCAAAAAACGTAAATAATCTGTTTATCGCTGTTTTGTAACATTGTGATGTCACAGTGTTTACATAACGACGTCTTGACAGCGAGCTGAGATGGGCCCATCCCACGCTAGTAGAGTGAGATGGAATAATATCGCACATAAAGATCAAAGGAAAATACTGCAAAATAGCGATAGAAGTTGTTATTTCATTGGTTGAGGCATGGGTAACAATCTACTCTGTCAACAGTTAACAATTTTTTGTTCTGTCCCCCTCTCATCTATAGCCTCCTTGTAAAGCTTTTGGGTCTAGTGTGCATGTCTTTATTAGCTCACCTGACCCAAAGGGTCATGTGAGCTATTGTTATCACTTTGCGTCCGTCGGCGTCTGTAAACTTTTTACATTTTAATCTTCTTCTCTGAAACCACTTGGCCAATTGAAACCAAACTTGGCCATAATGTTCATTGGATGGACCTTTACAAAGTTTTTGTTTTTTATTTTGATTGGTAAACCAAAATGGCCGCCACCTCAAGACTTAGTTTAACATAGGACCCTATGGGAAAAAAGTTAAAAAGGGCTTCTTCTCTGAAACCGTTTAACCAATCAAAACAAAACTTACTAGCAATATTGTTTGGATGGTCCTCTATAAAGTTTGTGTTTTTGATGGGAATTGGAAATTCAAAATGGCCGCCACCGCAGGACTTAGTTTAACATAGAACCCTATGGGAAAAAGTTTTAAAAGGCTTCTTCTCTGAAACCGGTTAATCAATGGAAACAAAAACTTACTAGCAATATTGTTTGGATGGTCCTCTATAAAGTTTGTGTTTTTTATGGCAATTGGAAATTCAAAATGGCTACCACCGCAGGACTTAATTTAACATAGGACCCTAAGGGAAAAAGTTTGAAAGGCTTCTTTTCTGAAACCAATCAACCAATGGAAACAAAACTTACTAGCAATATTGTTTGGATGGTCCTCTATAAAGTTAATGTTTTTTTATCCCAATTGGAAATTCAAAATGGCCGCCACCGCAGGACTTGGTTTAACGTTCGACCCTATGAGAAAAAAGTTTAAAAGGGCTTCTTCTCTGAAACCGTTTAACCAATCAAAACAAAACTTTCTAGCAATATTGTTTGGATGGTCCTCTATAAAGTTTATGTTTTTTATGGCAATTGGAAATTCAAAATGGCTGCTACCGCAGGACTTAGTTTAACATAGGACCCTATGGGAAAAAGTTTTTAAAGGCTGCTTCTCTGAAACCGGTTAATCAATGGAAACAAAAACTTACTAGCGATATTGTTTGGATGGTCCTCTATAAAGTTTATGTTTTTTATGGCAATTGGAAATTCAAAATGGCCGCTACCGCAGGACTTAGTTTAACATAGGACCCTATGGGAAAAAGTTTTTAAAGGCTTCTTCTCTGAAACAGGTTAATCAATGGAAACAAAAACTTACTAGCAATATTGTTTGGATGGTCCTTTATAAAGTTTATGTTTTTTATGGCAATTGGAAATTCAAAATGGCCACCACGGCGCAGGACTTAGTTAAACATAGGACCATATGGGCAAATAAAAAAAATCTTCTCTATACAACCGGTTAACCAATGAAACAAAGCTTTCTAGTAATATTGTTTGGATGGTCCTATTTAAAGTTTATTGAAAATTACAGGACTTAGTTTAACATCAGGGAAATGCCATCTTCATTGCCTATAAAATCAGGTGAGCGATACAGGCTCTTAAGAGCCTCTGGTTTTCACATGACATTGATCAAGCAGATACAATTTTGGTAAAAACATTCAGTATAATAAAACATATAGCTATACTGTAAACCATAAGCCAGGGCTCACCACACTGGGCAAAGTGGGTGACTTTGTCGCCCTACTGTGACCTGAAGTCGCCCTATGACGCCTCAAAAGCGAAGTGGAAGTCGCCCGGTTATTTCCCTCAAGTCTCCCAATGGTTCACAGAAGATAGTTGTATATGATCTGGTCCAAATAATTCACCCAGACTACCAATTTATCAGTAAATATGTAATTCCAATAAAAAACGGCAAATAATATGCGTATTTAACATTTTTTCAAAGGATTTACATCTTTCAACTGGATTATGCTCCATTTGTTTATTTACCGGATGTGACTAATTACTGGAAGTGAACAACGAAGAAAAGTAAAGTACAACGGCCCATAATGAAAAATCATACTTTTTTATATAAACAAACACTTTCAATTGGTTTCAAACTTCAGTTATTTCTAAGTGATTTGTATTTTAACAATTTTCTTAGATAAATATACGAGCTGCACTCGAAAGAATAAAGATGTATAGTAATTGTTGACATCATGATAAGTTCTGTAGATGGGTGTCCCATGATGCAATTTTGATCAGCACAACTTTGTCCAAGTGGAAGTGTGCTGAACAGAAGAAATATTTCTGGGTTTAATGTTATGTTATTCTATCTATCTTCTTTGAAAATTTTGCTCAGATAAACATGGCATGTTCATAACAAACTGTTAGAAATATTATGATGTATACAAGAACTTCATGAATGATGTTTATGTCTACACCTATACAAATACTTTCAGTTGATCTATTTTTATTTGTGAATACATTGTATGGCTACAAGTACTGAAGTAGATAGAAAAATAGTTGCCATATCTGGTGCTTTTTTAATTGATTTTATAATGATAAAGGTTATGTGCTATTTGATATTGCATACCATGAATAATAATGAAAAAGAAAGAAAAAAAAAACTTAATCTGAGTGTGTTATGGTTTAAAAACACAAGAGAAATAATCCAGGAAATCCACAATTATAAAAAAAAGATGTAAATAATGAAAAATGTAGGTAAATACTGCAAAAATTAATTATTTGTATGGTCGCCCTGGTCTCCCTGAAGTCTCCCTATCAGGGCCTCAATTCTCCCTGTTTGGCTTCTCCCTACTTTTTAGAGTGTGGTGACCCCTGTAAGCTAGAAATACCTGAACTATAAGTATGCTTTAGGTAGAAGTACAGAGGTTAATACAAAACTTATGTTTATTGACATAGTAATTGTGCTAACCCAATAAGAATAAAGTGCTAATTAGAGTTGAAATTTTGACTTTCAAAACACTATCAGTGGTAAAGACTGTAAACGTGCAAATTAAGTAGACAATCTTAGCTAAAAGTATTCATTAAATATAGTGATATATTACCTTTCAGTACACAATCAGTGGTAAGAAGGTAGAAGTAGCAGTGAGGAAGGCTATAATGGGTGAAGATGTCGTACAGAAAGGAGCCTTAGCTAATCCACAGTGTATTGAACTGTACCGCAATATCAAAGAACTGGAGGGATACTGAATCTCACCTAGAGAAGGGGTTTTATATATTCCGTTGTCTCTAGGCAAACAAATAATTAGAACATAATACATAGAAATATTTGAGGGTTTTAAATACTCATATTTATCTCACACATATATAAGAAGAAAAATTATGGTACATGTGTACCTATACTATGCAAATCAGTGTCTATTTATATATTTAAATATTGATATGTTAGTCTCAAAGTCTCAGTTCACATATACTGTTTATTTTTGCATAATGTTCTATTTGTGCAGTTTAAGTGTACATCATGCACTTCAGATGCAGTGATAAATTATTAATGACAATCTTACATGTACTTAATATCATACATAGACCTGGTCTCACCATAGCCCTTTTTCACAAAGTAGTTACAAGTCTTTACTATTTTTGTCTCGCCTGTGACGAATTTCGTCGCTGGAGGCGAGACATATGTATGGGAATCCGGCGGCGGCGTAAACACTTGACATCTTGCTTCATATATTTGTAAGCCCAAGACCTAGGTCCAGAGGTAGCTTATGATGAGTACTTGCCAGTCAGTCACCTGTCACCTGACCTTGACCTCAATTTCACGGTCCAGCGATTACGTTAAAGTTTTTGAGTTACGGCAGTTCCTCTGCAACTACGCATGGTAGGATGACAATATTTGGTGTAGAGGTTGCTGATGACTAGTACATGACTGTCTGGTAGTTGTCACCTGACCTTGACATCAATTTCACGATCCAGCGACTACGTTAAAGTTTTTGGGTTATGACAGTTCCTCTGTAACCATGCATGGTAGGATGAAAATATTTGGTATATAGGTTGCTGATGACTAGTACATGACTGTCCGGTAGTTGTCACCTGACCTTGACCTCAATTTCACGGTCCAGCAACTACGCTAAAGTTTTTGGGTTACGTTAGTTCCTCTGTAACCATGCATGGTAGGATGACAATATTTGGTATATAGGTTGCTGATGAATAGTACATGACTGTCTGGTAGGTGTCACCTGACCTTGACCTCAATTTCACGGTCCAGTGACTACGTTAAAGTGTTTGTATTAGGACAGTTGCTCTATAACTATGCATGGTATGGTGACAATATTTGGTATACAGGCCGCTGCTGATATTTAATGCTATTTACGTAATGCTTATGACGAAATTTATTGTTGTTACTGATGCGGAATGCAGGTGAGACGTTTTTCTGTGTCCACACTTGTTATATATTTATGTAGATGCAGTTTTACAACTTGCAAAACAGTTAATGGTACTTAATTTTTCAGGCAGAAAGGTTTTAATGCATTAATTTTAGATTATTAAAACATTTCTGGTTTTATATTGATGTTAGATAATCTAATCTGTTTATAACCAAAGTCCCAAATCAAAATTGTATGTGATGCACTTGTAGATAAATCATTGCACAATGTTAAAAATTAATGAAAACCTACTGGTATACAAATGAGGGTTTCTTTTTTAGAGTTCTGGTGCTTGTAGTAAGAATAAGGTGTTCTGATTATGATTCAAATACGTTATAATAATTCAACATCACAGAAAAGAAGAACTTCAATCAAAGACTTCAATTTTACTTTTTGTAGGAGCACTGCCTGACAGCATGAGGAAAAACATGTTTAACAAATGATTTTGAAAAATTACTGTTATAATTTTTTGAGAAATTAATGAAGTTAATGTCATATATCGCCATCATTGTTCTGTAGAACTGTGTTGTCTAAAAAGGTTGTGCAATGATTTGAAAGCAAAACATTTTTCTTGAGAAAATATAATGGCAACACATGGAGAAATTATTTATACAAATTTGGTGCATTTAATATTTATACATTCCTTCTTGAACAAATATTTATATAAATTGTTCTTTTATTTATACAACAGAATCAAATACTGTTTTATTATTACAATGTTTTGTTATTACTTTTATATCTATTTTATTTTACTCTGATACATGCAATTCTAAAAATTGCTCAAAAAATAGCCAACAGATGTACCTACCCAATCTAACAATATCAGCTATTGCAATCAAATCTCGTTCTTTTTTAACAAGTGTACAGAATAGAAGCATGTGTCAAAATTTAAATAATAAATCATACCATAATATTTTTAATGGAACACAGGTGTGTAAACACATGCTTTTAGTTCTGATATGCTGAATTTATGAAAGGTTAAAATATTTCAGCATAACTTGTACATGTTTATTCAATCCATCAAAACTCACAACTTATATACCTACTTAATTTTATATACAAACATATTGTATGGTTAGATCTCCTTTGTGTTTTGTTTGTTAGTGTTTCTATAGTAACAGTTTTGTATTTGTTATTTTTTGAACAATGTCAAGTATTGTCATGGGAGAAATAAAATGAAAAAAATGGGTTAAATTATTTTATAAGTTGTATGCCTAAAGTTATTAAGAATTTAAAAGGGGGATTTGATTGTTATAAATAGCCAAATATCAAATCTCAGAGTCACCTTCAAAACACAAAACATGGTGGTCAGTATAAAGAGGGATAAAGACCAGTAATAATAATAGCAGTAATGCCAAAGACTTAAAACAAGAGGACAGCAGAACCATTTAAAAAATGAATGTGAATATTCAAGGAGAATGTGTTCTGCATTGTAAGACGTGTATTAGTAAAAAAAACAAATGGTCCTTTTATATATACAGTTCAAGGATCCAAACATTTATTTGTTATTAAAAGGTAAAGGCAATTAGCATAAAAAAGCATTGTTTGGTAGAAAAGTATAATGTAGACATACTTTTTGTTTTCTTTTGCACTCAATCTTTTGTCAAAACGTTGTAGTGCCACCTGTGCCATTGTTAAACTTTCAGTTTATCCACAACTCCTCCTAACTAACTGGAATTAATCACTTTATTATGATATGCTTGTATGTACAATCTTTTTAAATTTATAGGCTATGATGCTTGAGGTGCAAACCCATGTTACGGTATAGTAAAGCCAAGTTTGGAAAAAAGGGTGTGTAATATTGTAATCTGCTTCTCCCACAGCTTTCAACCGAGATCTCGGAAACTGTACAGAAAGGTTGTCCATATATTGAAGTTGTGCACTTGCTTCAAGGAATTTTCCAGACTTGGCTTTTCTTCAAATTTTACAGAAGATACTACCTATTTTGTTTAATCAATTACCACAATTAACAATACAGTTTTCAACCCAGATTTCTGGAGTATTACTGAAAGAACACATTGAATTTGTGGACCTGATAGAACTGAGCAGTAATTTCCCGGATTTTGGAACTTAAGTCTCTATTTCAGCAAACTTTACAGATGGTACCTATATTGAACTCCTCTAGAATGATTTCACACTTATTGATTGAAGTTGTGCACCAGCTATTATGGGATTGTTTACATAATTTTATTCCAGCATTTTCTTGTTTTCTTGGAAAGAAAACAGTACCTTATTTTGTATAATCAACTCTTCATACAGCTTTCAACCTAGATCGCTGACACTTTACAGAAAGATTGCACAGATTAAAGCTGTGCACCTGCTATTATAGAATTGTTTGAAGACTTTTTAACATTTTCCCAGTCTTAGAAACTTGATAATTTGTCTGCAAATTTCTTCAGTCGGTACCTATTTTGTGTACCTAGGGTTTTCATACATGATCTCTAAAGCTTCACAGAAAGACTGCACATACAATGTTGGTTTTTTTCATATTTTCCCATTGTGGAGCAAATTTGACAAAAAAAGGTCCATACATTCTGAGTAATCGCCTTCTCATACTACTTTCGATGGACAATAACTCTCTACAACTAAATTGTCTCTTTGTTTTCAGTCTTTTGGGATTTAGCTATTTGGATAGAGATGAGGGCAATTTTCGCCAGGTATAGGAATACAAATTGGCTTATAGCAGAGCAAATGTATGGTGGTTGGATGAATTGAGGAAATCAACTGCTAGTTTTCAACCCAAACCTTTTAAACTCGACATTGTGTTCCTATGTATTTCAGATAAGTGCAAACTATTTGTGACTACATTTTGAACATTTCTGCAAAACTTCCAGATTGAACATGATTAATTTATCTAATCAACTTCCAAACGTTGTAGAATGTATATGCTTGGACGTTCCTATTTTCCATGCATTTGGAACTCGTTTGTGAAATATCCAGATTATCAAGTTATGTCCTGTTTTCAGCAACATTCTTTAATGTTTTGATATAAATATGGAACATGGAAACCATTAAAGCATTTCAAACAATTTAAAAAATTCTTACATGTAATTTATGATCCTACCTTAGAGTAGAGACAGCAAACACATTTGGATACCCATTGGCAACTTCTGATAAATGAACATGTACCTCAGAGACTTTTAGTTATTTAGTTCACATCAGACTCCAAAAATGTCTTAAAGGGAAACTTCGCGAAAAAATGAAAATTTGATATGTTATTCTTCAAATAAAAAGAAATATAATTGCCTTTTGATGTTTTATTGTATTCTTTACCGTTACGCTTCTAGAGTGGATTAAAGGTGGTAAAATTTTGTATATGGGGGCCGCCATATTGACATTATTTTATCACGTGACTGCGTTTGTGACGTGATAATTGTAATTATCCAGTAAATATGATAAATAATCCAGTTTAAAAATATGTTTTTCTGCCTTAGCTCTTTGAAGAATATATAAACTGTGGCGATGACTAATGACCGGCTGACAACATAAGATTACCAAATAAGTCTTAATGTTCTTTGTTTTAACCAGAGGCTCTTAAGAGCCTGTATCGCTCACCTGATTTTATAGGCAATGAAGATGGCATTTCCCTGATGTTAAAGTAAGTCCTGTAATTTTCAATAAACTTTAAATAGGACCATCCAAACAATATTACTAGAAAGCTTTGTTTCGTTGGTTAACCAGTGGTATAGAGATTTTTTTTATTTGCCCATAGGGTCCTATGTTAAACTAAGTCCTGCGGGGGAGGTGGCCATTTTGAATTTCCAATTGCCATAAAAAACATAAACTTTATAAAGGACCATCCAAACAATATTGCTAGTAAGTTTTTGTTTCCATTGATTAACCGGTTTCGGAGAAGAAGCCTTTAAAAACTTTTTCCCATAGGGTCGTATTTTAAACAAAGTCCTGCGGTAGCGGCCATTTTGAATTTCCAATTGCCATAAAAAACATAAACTTTATAGAGGACCATCCAAACAATATATTGCTAGTAAGTTTTTGTTTCCATTGATTAACCGGTTTCAGAGAAGAAGCCTTTAAAATCTTTTTCCCATAGGGTCCTATGTTAAACTAAGTCCTGCGGTAGTGGCCATTTTGAATTTCCAGTTGGCATAAAAATCATAAACTTTATAAAGGACCACCCAAACAATATTGCTAGTAAGTTTTGTTTTGATTGGTTAACCGGTTTCAGAGAAGAAGCCCTTTTTAACCTTTTTCCCATAGGGTCCAATGTTAAACTAAGTCCTGCGGTGGCGGTCATTTTGAATATCAGATTGGGATAAAAAACATTAACTTTATAGAGGACCATCCAAACAATATTGCTAGTAAGTTTTGTTTCCATTGGTTGGCCGGTTTCAGAAAAGAAGCCTTTCAAACTTTTTCCCATAGGGTCCTATGTTAAATTAAGTCCTGCGGTGGCAGCCATTTTGAATTTCCAATTGCCATAAAAAACACAAACTTTATAGAGGACCATCCAAACAATATTGCTAGTAAGTTTTGTTTTGATTGGTTAACCGGTTTCAGAGAAGAAGCCCTTTTTAACATTTTTCCCATAGGGTCCAATGTTAAACTAAGTCCTGCGGTGGCAGCCATTTTGAATTTCCAATTGCCATAAAAAACACTAACTTTATAGAGGACCATCCAAACAATATTGCTAGTAAGTTTTTGTTTCCATTGATTAACCGGTTTCAGAGAAGAAGCCTTTTGAAACTTTTTCCCATAGGGTTCTATGTTAAACTATGTCCTGCAGTGGCGGCCATTTTGAATTTCCAATTCCCATCTAAAACACAAACTTTATAGAGGACCATCTAAACAATATTGCTGGTAAGTTTTGTTTTGATTGGTTAAACGGTTTCAGAGAAGATGCCCTTTTTAACTTTTTTCCCATAGGGTCCTATGTTAAACTAAGTCTTGAGGTGGCGGCCATATTGGTTTACCAATCAAAATAAAAAACACAAACTTTGTAAAGGTCCATCCAATGAACATTATGGCCAAGTTTGGTTTCAATTGGCCAAGTGGTTTCAGAGAAGAAGATTAAAATGTAAAAAGTTAACAGACGCCGACGACGACGACACCGACGACGCCGACGGACGCAAAGTGATAACAATAGCTCACATGACCCTTTGGGTCAGGTGAGCTAATAAAAGTATTTTTTGTTTTAACCTGTCTTTATTGAACTCAGATATAATTTACCTAAAAAATAATTGTAATAAAAGATATATTTATATGATTATTTTTATATAAAAATTAAAATTCCATGAATAATTTTGCACGTCTTGAAACGGCACTTGTACCTGGATGTGAAAATGTTACAGGTAAATCATTACTCGTTTATGAAGGGTAATTAACAGAATTAGTAGGTAATTACTTGATCATTTGACGCCGACTTTGAAGTATGAATATTCAGACTTTTTCAAAAGCTAACCAGATTAAAGGTTAATCATGTTATTCGAAATTAGAAAGGCACACCCCCTCCTGCCAAGACAGGTATGATTTAAATACACCGAAGTGTCAGAACACAGGATGTATATAAGATTTTGAATACCTTAAGATGCCAAGTCAGCGGAAACGTAAAACTTAAACGTTAACTCAAATATACACAACATGCAAAAAGTTTGGAAACTGTGTTACGCACACGCACAATAAATGTTACCAGTCATAACAATTATAATAATAACAATAATAATAAATATAAATGTACTAAACGTGAAGTGAAATTTTGATGCGCGAAAACCAGAGTATTTACAAATATTTCATTTAATGACCGTTATTTCATAAATAGTCAACTTCGCAAATATTTTGTATAAAAAAGTTTCGTTCAATAAGTTGCTTAATCTGATTAAGTTGAAAATAATAATACGAATAATTTTCAATTTAATTAATATTAATGGCCTTTTTTTCCTATTAAAACTGACTTTTTTCCTGTGACTTTCTTTCCGTTTACCGTTGTTGCTGCTGTGGAAATAGTATTAAGTAGAAGTCTTTAAATTGGTTAACCACTCGGTTTTTTTTGCTTATATTTAGATCAGGTCTTTCCACAACCTTGTCTTATAGTACAACCTTCTATTATTGACCGTTTCGCATTATTATCATACGACGACTTTTAAGGTACTTGGATGTCTAGTATCGCCATCTAGTGATGAGATGGTGACAAGATGGCGGACCTCCATAAATGCATTTTTTACACGGTAAATTCCATGCAGAAACTTAACCACTGAAAATATAATAAAACATCAAGAGGCAAATGTGTTTCTTTTTCGATGAAGAATAACATATCAAATTTTCATTTTTTCGCAAAGTTTCCCTTTAATATTTCCTGTCTAAAACTTTCAAGATGTACACCAGCCACCACATCCTGGATCTAGTTTAGTTATGAAGCACCGACATTTGATTCTTTGACTTATGTCTACTCCGATATTTATAATGGTAAAAAATGGGGTCCATCTGATATAAGCAATTCTAACTAAACCAGATTAGCTACATCATTGTAGCTAAAACCAAACCTGCACAATGTGTTATCAAATGCTGATGAGCACCAGCTATTTTCCTCTAAAATCAATTTAAATAACAGAATTTTAACCAATCGGAAATGATTGCGCATGGCTGTCTTGTGTTGTCAGATCAAGATTTGACGTGGAATCTGACCTGGATCATTCGCACCAAGTTACAAAACATTTAGACATGGGTTTCAAAGGCCAAGATTTCTTTTATTTCAGTCAATCCGAGAATTTACTGGTACCTTGGAGAAGTTGATACAAAATGTGCAGTTTACAGATGATGATAAACAATGGATGCCAAAAGCTTACATGGTCATAGGCAAGGTGTACCAGAAGTTGGACATGTATTTTGCTTCATTTTGTTGTTTCATGAGAGGGGCCTGCCTCCCCCCCCCCCCCCCCCCCCCCCAAACCCACCCTCTGGATCTGCCACTTATTCCATACAGATAGCAAATCAATTGGATAAAATGTTCACCTGTACAATATTCATACTGCAATGGTCCTGTCGACAGAGAATTCCTATACATGTAACCTTAACTTAAAATAATGAGTGCTTTAGCAATTTTAGTAAACTTTATTAGTTTTGAACATATACACTGCCAAAACATCCATGTCAGTAAAAAATATTGAAATCTGATTCCTGTTCATAACAATTTATAAAATTACCTACATATAAAATCTACATCTCAATATTGTATTAAAATTTCTACATAAAATATTTGATCCACATTCTTATTGTAACAGTTTTTACTATGTAAAAATACTTAACAAAGAACTATAAGTATGTTACACAAACATATACCTATATTTATATATTCATGAGATGACACAATGAAATAACTATAAAAAATTAAAGTCCAAATAGAAATTTTGCAAATGGAAATTTTTTTCTAAATTTATTGCACATCACAAGAACAGACTTCCTTCATATGGCACAACACCAATCTAATTTTAGTACATATAAATGACTGAATTTCAAATTAAGAAAAGAGCCAAAAAATGTAAACAAGAAATTAAATGCAATATGTCCACAGTTTTTACTAAAGTTCATCCTTTCCTGTGGAAGACTCTTTGTATCGGAGCTGGAATGACGTTAAAATATTCAGACGTGAACCAAGCTGCTCTTTCTTTTTATCACTTATTTTTCCATCCCTAATTTTTTCAACTCTCTTTATTTCTTCATCAATATAGGATTCTCCTTTTTCCAGCACTTTTCTCATTGTCTTGATATAAATATCTGCTGATTTTTTCTCGGATTCCTCCTTTAATTTGTCTACCTCTTTTTCAGCATCAGATACAATGGCTGTCTTTTGATCATTGTCTGTTGCTTTATAAAATTTTTTCACCAACTCGTCAAACTGTTGTATGCAATCTGGTAATCCAAACCACAACCCTGTAAAATGTACAAATATAATATTTTATATACTTAAAAATCAATCAAAGACAGAAATGGCCGATTTCGTTAAACAGGAAGTAGGTGAGCGACGGACCTGAAATCAAATCCCACGTTATGGGAGGCCATGCTGATGCTGCATACAAATTTCATTCAAATATTGCTTTCTGGATGTTAGTACAACCTCTCATACATGCTGTTACCCATAGATTTGTGTGTTAACTTGTTCTCATCCTGAATATAGTTTAAATATTGCTTTCTGGATGTTCTATTCTATTATTCTATTAATCTTGGAACCCTACTTATTTGAAACACTGATTACGACATACATGCATTAATTGTTTTACCTGTCTGGCTATCGCCTATGACTATAGTAATTACCTGTCTCTGCCATCAGAAACTTTTTAATCTCATTGGCATTCTTTGTATTTCCTTTATAAGGAATACCATCCAAATTTCCATTAACAAACAGTCTGTATGCTGGGAAATGTTCTTTTACTATTGCAAATTTTTCTGCTAGATCTTGATTTTCCTTTTCTCCATAATCTGCAATCAGATATAGTTTTATTATACTTCAGTATATAAATTACATCGAATTTCAATCTACAATAAATTTGCTATTTTAACCATTTTCTGTTCTGTAAGTCACTAGTTTTCAGAACTATTTATTGCCTGATGACGAACTATTGACTGGCAAGATCATTTTCTGTTTTGCCAGTCAATAGTTTTTAGAACTATTGCCTGGTTAATAGTTGTTTCATGGTTGTGATGGTTGTGTTTGTTATTTAGAAAAAAATGAACATTCAAATTGTTCTGATATTCAGCCTTGAAACTACCTTTTCCTGGTACATTTATTTTAATGTGTTAGCAACTGCCAACACTTTGTATCTTATGTTTGTTTGGTATAACAACACACTTACAGACTGGATTTTCGGGAAATAGTAAGTTTATTATTCCCTCGGATACAATCATATCCAGTCAATAAGTATTATTATTATCGTCTAATCATAACATTTGTTCTAACATAAAATTATTCAAATTAGTATTTGTTTTCTTCTTCTATTATACAACAAATCCTACTGGTACCCTAATATTTATGTAGTGATCATACAGTAAATATATTCAAGTAGGCTAGAAAAACTGTCATTAATAACACTCGATGCAAATGCAAACTCAAGTAATTCTAACAATTATGCTACATAAATTCTTAACTTCCAATTCTTATTTCTTATTCTTTATTGATCAAATGATTATAATTACAAGTACATATTAAGACATGAGGGGACATATTAAACACACAAAAATATAAATAGTATGAAGCATAGCTATAACTTTAAGGTCAGTTAAAAATACTGATAAATCAGTTGGGTTATGTATTTAATCATATCATTTCTAGGTTTGGCAGCTCTAAATAAAAATTTTCCAAAACTACTAGTTACTATTGTTACTACTAGAAGGATATCTCCAAAAATAAGGCTTAAATACATGTTCATGTACAATAGACATTTAAATCTTGTACCTCTGTGATTCAACATCATCAGCAACATAGAAAACTATGGAACGCAATGACTGCCTTATGTATAAAAAATTCTTTGTATGCGGTGCTTACTACCTTATATGTACATGTGATGTAGATGACAAAGTATACTCCATAGACACATGATTCTATATACGTATTGCTTTCTTCATCAATGTAACACACTGGACATGCTGGAATTAACTGGCTTTCGTGAAAATTTGTATAACTTTGTCATTCTTAATTTTTATTAATGATCAAGATTTCAGCTGTCAAAGGGATAAACGTTATGTATTATTGTAATAATTCACTAAAATTTAAATAAATGAAGGTTTCGTTGGCTGTTTTTGGATATTCCAGTTGAAGGAACAGTAGTCATAAATTTCATATTCTTTCTGTTTGTTTATGTGTGAAAGCAAATATAAAATTAAATAAATTAAAAAAATCGATCAAAGACAGAAATGGCCATATTTTGTTAAGTAGGAAAGGGACAGACCTGAAATTGAATCCCACATTATGGGAGGCCATGCTGATGCTGCATACCAAATTTCAAGAGAATGTGATTAGTAGTTGCTGAGAAAACTGTTCCAAAATTTTTTCCTATTTTTACTCTTGAAACAGTCTAATTCGGCTTGAAAAACAGGAAGTAGATAACTAACTGACCTGGAAAGGGGAGGCATGGTACAACTCATCATGCTAAAGCTGTGCACCAAATTTGAAATCAATCCCTTTTGTAAAAGCTGAAAAAACTGTTACGAAAAATTTTCCTATTTTGACCCTTGAAACAGTCTCAAGAGTCTAAGTCCGCTTGGAAAACAAGAAGTAGATAACTGACTGATCTGATCCTATTTTTACAGTCGAAACACGGTACAACTGTTACAAAATTTTTTTCCCCGCCTGCACAACATTCACCATACTATAACCCGAATTTTCACTCAGTGAAATCCGGCAAAAAATTGATGTGTCTAATCATGATTTTTTCATTGGCTATAAGAAGTAAGCAATCTGACTCAGCATGTGATTTTGAACAACAGCAACAATGTTGCGTCCATATTTAAGTTGTAACTTGTAACAATCGCCTATAAAGTAGCAAGCACCATATAAAGTTGTAACCACCTCATATAAAGTAGTAAGCACTGCATATAAAGTCATAAGTACCACATATAAAGTAGTAAGCAATGCATATAAAGCCTTAATCACCACATGTAAAGTAGTAAGCACCATATACAAAGAACTTTTCATACACAAGGCAGTCATGGTGTTCCACAGAAAACATTGTTTATTTCAGGTGCAACATATTTGTTTAAGTTATTTTTAGCTATATTATGGCCACTAGATTTATTGTGGGTGGAAGCAAGACTGCCCAGAATAACTCATAACCTTCGTTCAGGAAATGGGCAATTCTTGTCAATTAATGTCTTACACACCCAGTCCCTGCCCATGTTTGGCTGTCCCTTGCAACACTGGTTTTGATATATCAGTGATCAATAGCAGATGTCTAACATCCTGTACAAATTAGGCTCCAGAGGACCCAACATAAGAGAGAAAAGAATAGTGTCAATGTGTATTACCTGAGACTTGTACCTCTGCAGCAAGAAGTTCAGACTGTGATAATGTTGCTGCCACAACTTCTTTGAAGGTGTCTTGTTTTTCTCCATATGGATATGTTTCATCAAACTTTACAAGCACTGCTTTGTGGTGTTTAATTATCTGCAAAATATAAATTACATGAAACATTAAAAAATTGCAAGTAATAGATGAAAACCTTGAATATATATCGGCAGATAAAAAATGTGTATTGAATTAACCCTAAACATGAAACAAATACTTTTATTAGGGTCGTATTGTCTGCTGTCTTTTTCTTTTAATCTAAGTTGGAAAGGAATTGTTGTGGCTTATACGTAAATACAGACTTAATCGAGTTTTTTTTCGACCCGTTGATTGTTGTCAATGGCTGTATTGCGTAAAATGCAAATGGCGTTATGTACCCTCAAGTGTTTGAAGATCAATGTTTTGATTGCAATCATTAAGGGATTAAAATAAAATGTGTAATTGTTTTGGTTTTTTTTTGTTTTCGTTGGTGAAAGTTGACAAATTGTTAAAAAACGTGGCAAAGTCAGACTCTGATGTCTTCATCTTGAGACGTTTTGTGAAAACTTGTATGTGCAGATTGTACATGCATATACGAATTTTTCCGAAATTTTCTGGTCAAAGAAAGGGGTGCAGACAATATCTACAGTATACATGTACATATGAAAAGGAGAGGTTAAACATGAGCTTTATTATGATTTAAAAACATTTACACTGTATATGATATTTCTGCAAACTGAAATGTAAATCTACTGTGTATGTAGCTTTCAACAGCTGTACTTTCCCAACTGGACCTCAAGCAAAAAAGTTTTTTAAACAACAAAATTTGAACTTTGTCTAAATTTAAATTACATTCATATTTGGCAAGAATTTTTTGATAAATCTAAATCATTCCATTTCACACATGTCACATGACCACCAGTAACTTAGTACGTTATTTTCAATTATTAAAAATGGTGGCCAGCTTGAATCAGTGATCAGATACTAGTGTAATTTTGAGTTAACTGTTCAAGGATCATAGAAATCTAATTATTATATAGATAGAGATGAAATATCGAATTTTCCGAGTGACAGAAATCACGGTAAATCACATGTGAAAATTATCGTTTATTTTCACTCTCGGGTTTTTTCCCGCCAAAACGTCATAATGGTTTTGTACTATACAGCTATTCATCCGCCGTTCATAAAATTTAGGATTAAGCATGAAAATTTTACGAAAACAATTTTGATCTATATAATAAATAGGATAATCAATTGGGCATCGTGAATATCCTAAATATGATCACTCTTGCCGCATAAAGCATCAGATTAAACTCGTGCGCGGAACAAGTTCCGCGCACTCGTTTAATCAGATGCGTTATGCGGCACTCGTGATCATATTTTGGATATTCACTCCGCCCAATTAATTATCCTATAAATCACTAGTTCTAATTGGTCATGGCTTGAGATCTAGAGCGTTCACAGATGGCAGATGCAAAGTAGAGACACCAGATAGCTCTTCCAGACTTGATCATGGTTCAAAATGACAAAGTGTTCATAGATGAATGGAAGATGCAAAGTAAAGACACCAGCTAGCTCTACCAGACTTGGCCATGGTTCAAAATTACAGAATTCACAGATGATTGTCAGATGCTAAGTAAAGACAACAGCTAGCTCTTCCAGACTTGGTCATGGTTCAAAATGACAAAGTGTCCACAGATCAACATGATCAATGGCAGATGCTAAGTAAAGACAACAGCTACAAAAATGTAGCTCTTCCAAGACTTCATTCATGTAAATCAATCGAGTTGAAAAGGTCCGACTAAACTTCAAAATCAAATGATATTTTGATAAAAGAAATACATATACAATGAATTTGATTAAAAGTTGTCCATTCTCAGCAAATGCATTATAATTTAGAAATCATGAAAACTATCCTCAATATGATTTCTGTTAAAAATCAGGTATACTTTCAAAAATATAAATGACCCCCCCCCCCCCCCCTTCAGACTGATATTTATGTATATAAACATCATTTTAAAGATCTCAACTCAAAGATGTCGACCTTTACATTTTTTTCCATGACTGGTTTATTGTGATTTATGTAGTTTACACAGTGTGATTTATAAATTTCTAAAGAAAACACACACTGAACATGCAAGATTTCAAGGTAATTTAAAACACCTAGGACCATAAATTTATAATTACAAAGAATCACTAAACATGTTTATTGCATTTGAATTACAATATAATTGTTGCAAATTTTTGTTCTGCTTTTGTCCATCAAGGGGATCAAAGTAAGAAAGCATTCAATACATATACTGGTTGATGGGATTTAGTTGTTAATGTATAATTCAACTATCAACTTATGGACAAAAAAATCCATGATTTTCTGACAGATCAGTCAACGTAAAACTAAATTTTATGACTATTACCTGTATATGTACTTTTTATTGTAAAAAACCAGTTGACATGTCATCAATATATTTAAAGGACAAAGTCCAAAAACCAGATCAACACATGTACATGCCAAGGAACAAAATTGTTAATTGGTTGAAGTGAAATCTTTACTTTGATTGATTATATCGTTCCTTTCCATACTGGGGTAGGGGGTTCAAGCCTTACTGCATGTACATGTTGGGTGTGCTCAATCCCAACCTTATAAGTACTGACAAGAACTGAAATTTTTTCCTGTCAAAGATTGGAGGTTTTCATTGTGTAATATGGCCTCCTGCTCCAACAAAAATTTGACATCATGATATACCAGTACAAGTGTTGCTAAAAAATTGCTGCTAGTGGCATCAAACCCCAATCAAAGAAACAGACATTCCAATACACATGTATGAAGAATTATTTGGTTTTACACTTGTTACTAGTTCTTTCAGCTTGATCAAAGAAATGCCCAGCGCATCCCAGCTGGTCGGAAGATACTGAACGACATATCAATGGTGGTTGTCAGTGGTTGTCATGTAAGGTAATAGGTGGGGCTTGACTATGGTATATTTTGATGGAGGGGCTTACACTATGGAATAACATAAGGTTGGTATGATCTTACCAACCATATGTTATTCCATAGAGTAAGCCCCTCCTTCAAATTATTAAATGAACTGCAAATTGCTGCACAACAGAGATTGTCAAGACTGACCATACTGCACATGATCATGTGACAACAATATGATGTCCATTTCAAATTTGATTGCGTGAATTATGTTACAAAACATAATACTATAAATATACTCGTGCTGATGCAGTTATTTGCTGGAATTTTATCTCATAAAAGGCATGGTATACATACATGTAATACCCATGTCACACTTTGCCAAAAGTACAAGCGACCAATCAAAATAGGACATTAAATATTCATGAAAACGAAATTTCTACAAGTGTGCACACTGTTGGTCGGCAAGTGGTAGCAAAGCGAGAACGCGACCAGACGTCGGTTTCCAACAATGGGTTTAATTAAACTCTTTCTATGCCCATTAAACTAATTGTTCCAGTAAGTTATTCAGAAATATTATGATTGAATGAGTTGTTCTTACCACAGTCTAGTTCTGCCAGACGTTATTAATTCATGATGATCTTTACAATGCAGCTGAATAGTGGTATGTATTAGTGGCATATTTTAAATAAGCCAAATAAAAAATAAGGATTACCTCAAGTTCAACATTTAATAATGCAAAATTATATTTGCATAATACACTGCTTTTAAGCACCAGTTTGTGTGGTGGAAGACCCATTTGAAAAAGTACAAAATCATCCCTGGCTAGTGTTGAAATGAATATTGGAAAGATAGAAACATAATGAAAATTAGTATTTTGGCAGTAACTTTCAACAAATTTAATTAAATCTGCTGAATAATAATAATGGTGAATCTTACATTAACTACATAATATATTATGATTCACAATGATGTTATTTTCTACTTCTAGATCTAATAGTATTTTATTTATAATTCAGTCAATTCATGTAAATACCAAAGAAACATTTATTTTAATGAACAGTTTTGTAACATTCTTTTTTTATTGTTATGTTAAATATTTATGAAAATGTACATGTATTATATAAGTAGACTGATTAGTTAATCAAACCTTCAGGACTGTCTTTGATACCAGTGATTTAGCTTGCGCTTGCCACTTTCGCAATTGGCAAATCGTTTTCAGAAATAACGAATATATTTTGAACGTAATTTGCCCCTTAAAATGTTAAAAATCTAAAAATTTTTATCGTCAAAATCGGCACAGGTAAATCCTCAAATCTTACCTTTGGTACAAGTTTACGGCCCAAGCCAATCAAGTAATCATGTAATAGACATGTCACAGTACATGGTTTGATAATTAATCTGTTAATTACTGTTTACACACAAGATCAAGCATAAATAATGACGCAGACAAATAAATTTAATTACGATCATTGATTTTTGCTTGGATGCCGATATGAGTTGCTCAATTTTCTCAAAACGTCAGTCGATGAGTATGAGTGGCATAAATATGTGTTGAATGGAGAGTTTTATCACTTTCAAACATTGCCACTAAATATTGTCATGATAATAAGAAATCTAATACCGGCAAAAGCCGATCAGACGTCTGACGCAATCCAAATTTAAAGTAGAATGGTCGAAGATATTTCCGTCTATATATATTGACGAGAATGCAAAGACAATGTTCTGCAGAGACTGTAAGAACGCCGGAAACACAAACGTTTTCACGACAGGCTGTCAGACCATGCTTAAAGACTGCATACAAAAACATGTCAGAACCACTGGCGACCAAAACGCTCAACAAACTAAATTGATGAAAGTTAACTGGGACCAAGGTTAAGCTAACGCCAACAGACAAAATGAGGCAGATGTTACCAGTTCCATGGCTAACATTTACTTCATTTCCTTAATCCTCAATAAAGGAAACTGCTAAAAAAACCAATATAACAATAACAAGGGCAAGTTAATACACGTAGCCAACTGTCCCTTGCCACTGCAGCATCGAATTGCCTAAGAGGCATGAGAAAATAAAATGGGGGAAAATTTTTTGTGATATATTTAGTTTTGGGACAAAATATAATAAGCATGTAATATTAGAACTGTTTTGACAGGTGTTTGGGAAAAGCTAGCAATTAGATGAAAAAACTTATCAGAATGTGAAACTCTAGTAGAGTGTTTGATAAAATTTGCTTTCAATATTATTCAATAATGTTAAAATGGTTAAGGTCCCATAACAGTGATAACTCCTAAAAAATTTGACAAATCAAAATGGTTGTAGAGTACTAGTATGCACAGATACACATCACAAAAATTAATCCTATTAAATATCAAAGCAATCCATTCAATGATTTCAGAGATGTATCCACAAGATCTAAAGCAATTAATTGTCAAGCGGTTTTCAAGGAACAGGGTTCGACATTAATTTTTTTATTTACTTGTCCTTTCGGACAAGTGGTGTAAACAGTTGACCTGTCCGAAATTTACATTCACTTGTCCAAGCTTTCTTTCAATATTATAACCTAATAGTACATGTCACTTGCCTTTTATGATTCTCAATTAATTCATTGAATCAAATATGCTGTATTATTGAATTATTGATTTTTTAAAAATATATTGTTGTATAAAGTAAACAGATTGATGAGAAAGCTCAGAAGTTACATGCTTATAGTTACAGGTAGAAAAAAATTAGGATAATTGTTATAGAAATACAGTAAAAAGGTGTAAAAGCCGTACAGCTTACACAAGAGCACCAATTATCTTTTAAAATTGATTTGAATCAAACAAGTAGTTTAAATTATAGTGGGATAAAGTATCATTGGAAGAACAGAACAAACAGTTTTATTAACTTTCCAGTCTTCTTTTTACAACATAAAATATATCACACATTTCCAAGTTAATTTTAATGAAATGAATCAAATGTCACAAAACTGTACAAAAAAATAAATGTTTCTTTGTCATGAGTAAGTACACAAGTTGATTGAATTATTAAATGAAGAACTAGAAGTAGAAAATGTCATAATTGTGTAACATTTATTATGTATTCAATAGAAAAATGCACTATTACAAATATTTAAAGATTTAAATAATTGTTTTAAAGTGACTACCAAATACTAATAGGTATTTATTATGTTTAAATCTTTGCAGTAATAATTATCGTATTTGCAATTTCCGTAACTGACTTCATATCCTCTCTGGAGACTGTCATATTTTCGTGTTTTCTTTTTACCGGTTTCCTCAAAAGATATTATACTACGCTTTATGCACACTGTAAAGTTTATGTAGGAACCAGCTTACAAATGGCACGTCAACATGATGAACATAACCGATGATAACGGTGTGACAGAAATACAACGATATCTGATCCAAATGGCTATAAAATTAAAAGGCAATCTAAGGCAACTTCAAAATCGCTTTTAAGATGAACAACGCAATCAGGACTTTGATTTTTAAATGCATTTAAGATTGTTTCAAACTTTTTACTTGTCCGATCGGACACGTACAAGATTGGTTTTACTTGTCCGAACCAGACCTTAACCTGTCCTGGGCGATCGGACAGCTGTTAATGTCGAACCCTGAGGAAATGCGTCCACAAGATCTACCATTGTATTATATTGCTGAAACGGTCAAAAATCCAGAACTCCTACAAAATTTGACAAATCAAAATTGTGTTACAGTATGCACATATACCCATCATAACAATTAATTTTACCAAATATCAAAGCAATCCGTCATGCGGTTTCAGAATAGATGCGCCCACAAGATCTAGTCATCTACTATTGTATTATATTGCTGAATTGGTCAAAGTTCCATAACCCCTACAAAACTTGACAACCAAAATGATGGTACAGTATGCAAATCTACCCATTATAAGAATTAATCCTACCAAATATCAAAGCAATATGTCAAGCGGTTTCAGGGGAGATGCGTCCAAAAGATCAACAGTTGTATTATTTTGCTGAAATGGTCAAAGTCCCATAACTCCTACAAAATTTGACAAAGCAAAATGATGGTATAGTATGCACATCTTCCCATCATAAGAATTAATCCTACCAAATATCAAAGCAACCCGTCAAGCTGTTTCAGAGGAGTTGTGTCCACAAAAGTGTGACCGGTGGACGGATGGACGGACAGATGGATGCAAGGATGCAGACCATTACTAGGTCCCTCGTTGCGGCAGGAAACAATTATATGGGTTTATTTTGAGCAGTTCAAATTATTGAGGATCAATGAAAGACCTGAAAAATACAACAGAAGAATCAACTGCAGCAAAATTGTTCAATAAAATAAATGTTTTTTTAAATAAATTGTTAGAATTAGTATAAAATTACATTATTGTGAACCCTATAATAGTATGTATTTAATGTAAAATGGACAAGTATTTTAACATATTTAAATTTAAAAAAAAAAGAAGAAAAAAAAAAAGAAAAGAAAAATGACTTCCAAATTAATTTTTTTTTTAAATCTTGCAATACTAGTTTAAATACTGGCTGCATCGTATTTGCAATTTCCAAAACTGAGTTCATATCCACTAGACATTTTCTAAATTTCATTTGCTTTGCTGCGTGGTTTGTACAATTTAAAAGTCAACAGGAATCAGCGTTAGGGCTTTTTCTGGCCCATTTTGGAAATGCCTTTTCAGCTGAATTGGAAAATTTATTGACATTTTATTTCCTATGAAAATCATGAAAAGCTTTTTGAAACCTCTATTACTGATATGACTATATAAACAAAACAAGTAAAAATTAGACACATTGCACGAGTTAAAATAACAAAATTTTGTCATCTTACAACTCTAAATTGCAGCCTTATGGGTTTCAATACTACTATTAGCAGGAGTAGGTTGATTGATTGATTGATGTTTAACGTCCAGCAAGCAATATTTCAGCTATATTCAGGACGTAGAAGTAGTACTGTTTAATGTAAAGTAATATTAACTTAAAGTAGGTTAGCACATACATAGCAATAAAAATAAGCTCTAATGACCTTTTAGGAAACAAAACAAGTTGAATTTCCCATAGGGATTGAACTTTATAAATGGGAATGACAACCATCCTCTTTGTTGGAGGGGACAATTATTAGTCTCTGTAAGTTGGACTTGTAATACTGCCACCAGACTCATTTACATTGTTTACAACATTGTCATTGTCGTCTGGCAGTTTCATCCTTTCGGCAAATTAAAACAAGTGTGGACTGTGAGCACGCTCACAAAGGGATACCCCCGCTTTGCTTTCAAGTCCAATTATCTCCCCTGAATAATATCCGACAGCAACGAGGTTGTTATTTAAACCCCCTGCTGTGTAAACATGATTGCTAATTAATTAACCAATGTTTATTCCCCCATTTACCCGATGCTAATTTGAGGTAGAACCCCAGCTGTTTTATAGCTTGATTAATCAAGCTTACCAGTGACATCTGTTCTAATATTCAAACTCACCTGTTGCCTATGGCTATAGTAACATCTACTAATGAGGTTAATTAAATAAAATTTGATTGGCTAGACAAACATTACAAAAACAATGCAAAACCTTTATTTCAATATCACAGTCTTTTAGTGATGACAGTCGTAGTTTTTTTTTTCTATAGGAAGTAAAAGGGGAGATAAATCATGTAAAAACTGGAAATGGGTCAATTTTATTTATGGGAATTAAACATGTAATATGTATTTGTAGGTAAAGAAAAATGTGCAGGGTGGGTGCATTAGAAGGTTGCAGGTGCCATTTTTCCTGTCTTATGCATGAATAATTTGCGCAGGGCACACAACATTCTTAAACTACAACTGTCACATACATATTGTTGTCAGGAAGAATCGTGCACTCAATGCTTTAGGGACACCTCGGCCATAGTATGACTTCGGCCATGGACACTCATTACTTGAAACATGCTGATGTTTGCCCATTAAAGAGAGACTTTTGTCTTACCTTGATAGTAACAGATGCTGACATTAATATTTCTTCCAAACAACTCATTACTCATCCCCCCCCCTTTTTCAGATTAGTCGATAGCAGATTATTTTTTTGATATATACAAAAATTAAAAGTTTATAAGATAACTAATTAATGTTCATATTGAAGATATCTTTGTACCGGTCAAGAATTCTTACTTTAAAAAAAATCGTAAGGAGTGCACAACTGCAATGCAAGGTTCGAACGTGTATTAAAATTTGAAACGAGTGTATTATCAACGCTTAATTTTAACCATAAAGAGTGTCCATCAACACTGCATGTTTATTGTTTAATAAACATCTTAACTAAAGCATATTTGCCGCCCGAGTGATTGCTACCTGCTGAGAATCGGACGACAGGTAAATATCAATCGCCATTTGTAAGGATACGTAATCACGCATCGGAGACGGAATTGACATGACTGAAATTCGTACGCATCTGACAAGTGACACGGACGCGTACTTGGACGCGTTAGATGTTGAAAAGGCGCATCTAGACGCGTTGCGAGGATCCCTGATCAATGAAAACTTAAATATTTATCCTAAAATAAAATCATTATATTAATAATGTTACTATTTTAATAGTAAATCATTGTCAATCTTTGATTGATTAATTAATAAATTAAATTAATGATTATAAATTAAACACCACTTAGGCAAAGAAAAAACATCTTTGATGTCAATTAACTAAAACAACATTGTTAACTATCAAAGGATGTACCAAGCTAAAGAACAAGCCAAGTACAATAGAGATACGAGTTTGGAGAAAATATAAAGGAATATCCAAGCACATTGATCAATCTTTGTAGAACTGAATAAAATGCATAAAAAGCATGTGTGTTTGTATTTTTGAATGCTCCTTGTGGGCCCTTAATTGGCTAATAAAATTCATATTCATATTGTATCATGTCTAAAATAAATGTATTTAATAAATGAATGCATGACATGACAGTGATATAATGTGTATGAATAAATGATTGATGATTGATTGATGTTTTACGTCCAGTAAGCAATATTTCAGCTATATTCAGGACGTGAAAGTAATAATAATTTGATTATTTAACATTTTTCAAAATTGTTCATCTCTCCCTTAGTTCTAAAACATTATCTCATACAATAATATGAGCATATATACCGATAAAAGGCAAGTAAAACAATAAAAATATAGATCACAAATTGCGGGATAAATTAAATTTTACTGTACAAATTAATTTCCTTTAAAAATTTTAAAATTGTGTAGCCTGCGACCATTGTAAACAAACTACTGTACGTATTTACAGTATAAAAACTTTCACGAATGTGGGCCACGTCCACACAGTCCATCAAGAAATGCTTGATGGTGTATGGACTGTTGCATGGCACACATTCGGGTTGTGGCTCATTGTTTAAAATATAACTATGTGTCGTCGTCCTGGTATGAACTGGTACAGTACGCCCAGAGTGTGTGGTCACTCAAACACTCAAATTAGAGAAATTTCTCGGTGTTACACGGTGTATCACCGAAATTTTTTCGGAGAATCACAGTGTTTCAGAGTGTTGTTATCTATCACCACCTTAAAATTAATTCCCTTGATGTACCGACTTTCGGGTGTAACACGGTGTAACACTGTGTTTTTCGGATTTTGAGGGTGTAGAAAATATATTGTATCGATTGTTTATTGCAAGCAAAGAACCAAATAATGTCTTGCATTCTAATTACTACTAGTACATGTACAAAATTAAAATGTATTCAATCATCGAACTTCACGATTTTTCTTTTCAACTTTTGTTTTGCGCACGTAGAAATAACTTATCAGTCTTTATCTATATGTCTATCTATATTTAAAAATTAATTATAAATAATAGCGTCTTTCGTGGTTTCAACAACGTTAACAATTTTATTTATTGCAATCCTGGAAGTCTGAGGAGAGTGAGCTGTGCTAGTACAATTCACAGTTCAGCTTCTTTCACGCGAATTTATGCAAATCGTGCGCATGCCTGGAAACCTATTTTTATTTATTCTATTAAACTATTTTACGTGAATAAGATTTTTTTCAAACAGAACTTACTTTTTTTTAATTTCGGCAATACTGAAGTTAAATGTAAAGCTTTTATCCCAAATTATACTTTATGCAAAGCACACGGTTTAACAGGTCAGTTGTGTATTTATGTACATGTTACACGTGGCTTTAGTCTAGAGTAGGGAGAAAAATATTTTAAGTGTATGCCTATTGTCAATTTGTTGGACAAACGAAACTAAATTCGCATATTATTTCAGTGAAAACATAATGAAACTAGAACGATTAAAACAACAATCATCGTTATACCGGAAACAGTTACTTGGCACATAAATCAATCGATCTATTTTTATCTCTAATATGGGTCAAATTCGGTGTAAAAAAAAATTGACGTTTTTAATGTGTATACGGATAAATGTTTTCTAAATGAAATTTCTATTTTTATTTCATGGTTTGGTACATTAAAGATGTAAATGTATATTTGACCTCAATTACTTTCTGCTGACCGCGTGGTTAAACAGTTGTGTATTTATTTTTGTCACGTGCACCTTGTCTAGAGAAAACGTTAACATTAGTGTATTGCCGGCAAAAAAAAACCGAATTGATATGATGCTTATGAAATAATAAGGACAAAACACATCATCACTGGTATACCGTTTGTTGTTACTAACACTACAAACACCAAAACCTTAATTCCCGCAGAAAACCTTAATCTCCGGTGGAAAACCTTAATTTTTTAAGGAGTCCCGATAAAATTAAGTGTTGGTTTTTTAAATTAAGGTTGTCCCATGGAAATTAAGGTTTTCCCTCGGAGATTAAGGTTTTCCCGCGGAGATTAAAGTTTTTTGTTGATTGGACCCCTGGGTCGGTTTTAAGCCCTCTGGCATTATTGTTGATAACGATCATCAGTTACTCTGCATATACTGTTCTGTAGGTGTATGACATTGGTTTTAAATCTATATATTTATGTATAAAATTAATTCTTGTCGAAAATAAATATGTACGAAAATCCCAATGTAAATTATGAATGAACGTGAATGCATTTTCTATCAACCTTATTTCAGAAAAGGCGTGTATTTAAAAATTTTTACTATACAAATTATTAAAATATAATTTTTCAAGTTACCGTTAAGTTATTATTTTTCCATTTGAAGATAGGTAGGTAAGAAATATAGAGCAATCAATACACGGACCGAACTTGCAATACACATCCGCCATACTGTTTTGTTTACCTGTACAGAAATGAAAGGAATAAAGGACGGATCTTATCTTGACTATATCTGTATATGTTGGGTTACGTTGTAGTATCCAATACTGTATTTTATACAATGGATATTTAATTATTTTATTAAATTATTTTTTTTTTATTCGCAGGTTTATGGTAAGTTTATGGTATTCATATTATTGTTCTAAAAATCTAACATGTTGTTTCTTTTGCATTTTTAACCTTTCGTTGTGTTAGCTTTATATTTTTATACATTTTTATTATTTAAACTTGTTTAAACTCGTTATTATTACGTTGGGTTTCTAATGATTTTTTTTTATTTCTTTAATTCGAATTATGGTAATTGTTAACAAAAAATTAAACGTGTTATTAGTAATGAGTTTTAACTTTATAAACTTTTAGTTTTTGTTATATTTTAATTTAAGAGAAATTTATTTTCAATGAACAGCACGTGTTCGCCGTTTCCTGTTATTTTCTATTAAGCTTTAAATTGTTTCAATTTACAATTTATAAGCAATAATACATTCATTTTAAATCATTTAAAACACATTTATACTGTTTTATTTTACACCGTAATTTAAGAAGATCCGGTTTGGTATAATTAAATAGCTAATGCTGTAAGTATCGTAAATAATATTGTTATATCTGTATAAAGTATAAAGATATGTATATATTTATATTATCTATTGTATTTAGAATTAATAAGGCAAAGTAATTTAAAACAAAATGTCCTCATAGAAAAGTAACTAATCTGGGCCTTATTCTCTATAAATCCTGTAGGCGAGAATGGGAAGTATGAATTCATATTGTGCATCATTTGTACCCCTGCCCGCCAGTATGAAGTTATACAAATTATTATGTTTTTTTTTTTCAGAACCTTCAGAAAAATGCATTCCTTGGACTCCAACAGAGCACATCATTTTTTGTGCAGTATTGTTCTGCGGAAGAAATATTGTGTAATACAATATTGGACTATATGTCTTGTTAGATTGTGTATAAATAATTTGTTTTGTAGTTATTGTTCCACTACATATATTATTTATTGTAGCACATTATTGGTGGGTCGGGGCTGAGGGGGGGGGGGGGTTGCTATTATGAATCAGCGTCCACAAGGCACCGTGATAAAAAGGAGTCCAGAATGAATCACCTCATCTGATGAGGTTGTTAGATTTTTGTACCAATCAATCTAACATTCAATTCGGATGTGCCTCCGTTAACCGCGTATAAAAATATATATATACAGACGGGTTTCAACAAAATCAGCAATATATCGCTTTCAAAGAACACAGCTAGCATTACAATGTGCAGTTTGAACAGCTTTACCGTAAATTTGATCCACGGTACCATTTCTTCCAATTTGGAGTAGCTATATGTTGAAAGAGAATTTATATTGTACGTTTTTGCCACAAAGACATTATGTATCATGCCATCAGTTTCCGTGCATATATCTATGGTTTTATGTATTTAAGAACGATTCTCAATGCTGTTCTATGAATTGTACAATTATTAAAAAATAAAATAAATAACTTCCACCTTTTTGAATCCGCGCATGTTGAATGTTATTCAATATTTGGTCGTCAGAGCAATACCTATAGTGGGCATTGTGATCACGATTGTGATGCAACTGTATTTTAAAATAATTAGATGTATATTATTTCTTTTTAACTGTTCGAATTCTTGCAACTGGACTAAAAAAACTAATTAACACATGTCGATCATATTACAATCTATCTTCATTGGCAGATAATAAGCTTCATTCTGATTGGTTGATTATTTCCTTTGCTCTATTGTATATGTATTTATGGTCTCTAATTAGTAAATGATGACCACTAATTTGAGCCTAGGACTTTAATTAACTTCAAACATTAAAAATTAAATATCATAACTAATTATGACTATTAATATCTGTAGTGTGATTTTTACAATTAAGCCCCAGTACCAATTAAATTGATTTTCAAATAAACATTTATTTATTGAGTTAACTTGTAACAAGAGCCATATTGAGAAAATACTACCGACACTATATATAACAGCTTTGTATGGAAATATGCCTTCACTTTTAACTATGGATCGGTATATGTGTTATTGTTCCTCCTGTATTCGTTACAATGGAAAATCTCTTACTATGCGCACTGTAATGCAACATGCATCACAGATGATTAAAGATGGCTTTACGCCAGAAACCAGCCCGTGGTTGCAGCAATTATATAGAAGTAAAGAAGAGACTATCTCAGTAAGTTTATTGCATAATCTTAGAGTAAACATTTCAAATTAGGAACATATAAAATTATAAAAACATATAGATTTAGCAAAGTAACAACAAAATTTAACAACAGTAATTTTCATGAACGTAACAAACATAACAAAAATAACATTTTAAGCTGAAAACACAAATCGTCCTCTCCTGTCATAGGATGGTGGATCTCACTTTCGCACAATTTCTTCTGGATAGACTGTACTAATGTCTTCAACTAAGAAAACTGAACATCACAATAAATAAGACAAACAGATATGCAATGATACAAAAAAATAAAAATAATATATAAACGTAAAATTTTCGGATGCTATATCAAAAGAATTGTACAAAAATTCCTACTTTATTAATTATTCAAATGTTCGCAAATAGAATATTTAAATTGATTTGCCTCTCTAATAATAATAATAAAGCAATTAAATTACTTAAAACCACGAACACATTCATAAATAAAATATAAAATAAAAAAAGAAAAAAAATTGCATGAAGCTAAAAACGAAGAAATGTTAACATTTACAATTTGGAAATTACTGTCAAATTGATGTTTGAATAATATTCTAATTAGTCAATTATTCTTTGAGTTTTCCGCTGATATTCGACGGAAAGGCATAATAGCTGAGTATGGGATTTCATTAAGGGTCATGTATTCATTTTTGTCTCAAGCGTTGAAATAATTTTAAATAAATTAGTATCGATTAGCTAACTTCAGTTCAAGAAAAACAAAAAATTCAAAAATTTGCACAGCCTTAATACCAAACTTATAAATTGAAACAATTAAAAGCTGAATAGAAAATAACAGAAAACGGCGAAAACGTGCTTTTTATTGAAAATAAATTTCTGAGCAAATTAAAATATAACAAAAAAGAAATGTTTATAACGTAAAAACTAAGAACTTGTTATGAATGCAAAACAAATAACACGTTTAATTTTTTTTTTAAATTAACATCATTCCAATAAAACAAATAAAATTGACATTTATAACAAACAAAATCATTAGAAACCCAACGTAATAATAACAAGTTTAAATAATAAACATGTATAAAAATATAAAGCTAAAACAACGAAAGGTTAAAAATGCAAAAGAAACAACATGTTAGATTTTTAGAACAATAATATGAATACCATAAACTTACCATAAACCTGCGAATAAAAAAAAATAATTTAATAAAATAATTAAATATCCGTTGTATAAAATACAGTATTGGATACTACAACGTAACCCAACAGATACAGATGTCAAGATAAGATCCGTCCTTTATTCCTTTCATTTCTGTACAGGTAAACAAAACAGTATGGCGGATGTGTATTGCAAGTTCGGTCCGTGTATTGATTGCTCTATATTTCTTACCTACCTATCTTCAAATGGAAAAATAATAACTTAACGGTAACTTGAAAAATTATATTTTAATAATTTGTATAGTAAAAATTTTTAAATACACGCCTTTTCTAAAATAAGGTTGATAGAAAATGCATTCACGTTCATTCATAATTTACATTGGGATTTTCGTACATATTTATTTTCGACAAGAATTAATTTTATACATAAATATATAGATTTAAAACCATTGTCATACATCTACAGAACAGTATATGCAGAGTAACTGATGATCGTTATCAACAATAATGCCAGAGGGCTTAAAACCGACCCAGGGGTCCAATCAACAAAAAACTTTAATCTCCGCGGGAAAACCTTAATCTCCGAGGGAAAACCTTAATTTCCATGGGACAACCTTAATTTAAAAAACCAACACTTAATTTTATCGGGACTCCTTAAAAAATTAAGGTTTTCCACCGGAGATTAAGGTTTTCTGCGGGAATTAAGGTTTTGGTGTTTGTAGTGTAAGGACTGTATATATTTGACTTTTTCTTTAATTACCGTATATCAAGTTGTTCTTAAAAAAATCAGTTCTAGTGCAAGTTCCGATATTTGCGAAAATTATTTTTTTAAAATTTTAAGTTCTAAATTCTTCGTATTGACATGACTTTACCAGTCTATATCTGTTGGTAATGCAAGAGTGACTAACAACAAATTGAATAAACAATTATTTTTTGCAATTTGGGGTAGAGATAAGCTGTGGGTGATTTTGAGTGTCTACACTGAAAATTTTCGGTGTAACACCGTGAAACACTGTACACTGTGTAGAGTGTTTGAGTGACCATACACTCTGGGCGTACTGTATGACCACCCCCCCCCCCCCCCGAAAAGAAAAGCATTTCCAAAAAAATATCTCCAACTAGTAAAGTCTCAGCAAAAATGACAAACCAAGATCTTTCTTCTAACTTCAATGTAATGTTCAGATTTTCCTTCCTTGTTATTATTTTACTGTTAACTTAAGATAAACAAAATTAAAATGTCCATGCCTGGCTAAGTCGATGCATGTTGTCACTTTTTTAAAGATGCATTTACTATTATATTACCTTCTCGAAAACACCAGAGTTAAGAAGAATGGATCCCTTGATATTTTCCGTGTTGCCAAATGCAACAAAACCCAAAAGTACAACAAGTCCAAATAAAACTTCTGCTAGTTTAGTCTCCATGCTTAGATGCTGGATGATGTGGACCAATCAACAAGCTCGATTTATATCAAACGGAAGTTATTCGCCGGCTGACACGTTTAAAGTGAACTTTTATTTGTTTGGTTAAGAGAATTTTTGGAGATTTTTCTGGTTTCCTGTCACAAAGAGTCTCCTGTGCTTTATAGCAACACCTTTTGTAAATAGTTACCAGTGTACTACTTGGTATTCCTCTGGTATTTACCTCTGAAAGATTTCAAAAATTTTACCCGGAAATCTCTATTCTTTTCCTTGTTCTTCTGTTATTGTGTCCATATTTTTGTTCCAGCATGTTTACGTACTCGATTTTGAGAGGGGCTTCAGCAGGTATAATCTAATCAAGACTTATCTTAGAAACAGGTTGAAGGTCTCCTCTGTTAATATGCTTCTGAAGCTTTCTCTGCACCCTGCTGGTTACAAGACTTTCAACTATAAGAGGGCCCTTGAGTTTTGGTGTAAAGCCAATGATAGGAGGATTCTACAGTATTAGTTCTACTAGTGCTTAACTATACTCAATAGTAGCTGCTTTATGTGATAGTGCACACCTCTGAATAACTTAATCTATTTTATTTTATTAAGCAAACATTGAAATAAAAGATCAATGGACACATTTTATGTATGTCTGTTGTTATCTGTATACTTGTTTTTTGCTGAAAATAAATAAAACATATGATATAACTTGTGTTAATAGTTTATACTATACAATTTAGTAACCATTACAACGATTGCATCTGAGCAGATGGTTACAGCGCGACCGCAAAAGTGACTAAAGCCTTAAAAATCCTAGAAAATTCCCTGTCAGAGAATTATTTTTCTTGTTTGTTGCTGTTTGCTAGTACACTGAAGCGTGACGTTTTAGAGTAAAAACACAGTAAATTTATAATTATTTAGTAACCCATTTACTTGTTTTAATTACAATACTCGAGGTCTAACAATTCCAGACAGTACGAATAAGACTTAAGACACCACAGTACCATCACTCCTTCTTTGTCGACACCACCATACTCTGGAACCAACTACCAGACAGCATAGTGCTTGCCAGTTCCGTAGAGGCATTGAAGACTGCCCTAGGGAACCATCACCAGTAATATCTCCGACGCACTCTCACCCGTTGTATAAAAGCAAGTATTGGATACTTCAACATAACCCAAACAGATACAGATAATTGATGACTTTCCAATTTAAAAAAACCCCACCTAGTGTCCACTTCCGGTACTAAAAACTGAAGCCGCAGTTTGTCCTGTATGTTGAAACCTAATTTTAAAAGGACAAATGTCTTTGATAATTTTTAACGCTTCAGTTGAATAACAGGTTTGAATATCTGAGTGAGGAAGGTTATTAAAACAGCCTGCTGTGTGAACATGGTCGTTAATTAATTAACCGATGTTTATTACCCTATTTACCTGAAGCTAATTGGAGGTAAAACCGCAGCTGTTTTATAGCTTAAACAAGCTTACCAGTGACATCTGTGTTGTATTCAAACTCAACTGTTGCCTATAGCTATAGTTACACGGGGTCACCTACTAATGAGGCTTATTAGATGAAAATTTAATTGGCATAGACAAACAATACAAAAACCATGCAAAATCTTTATTTCAATATAATAGTGATGACAGCCGTAGTTTTTTTAACCGGAAGTAAAAGGGGAGATAAATCATGTAATTCGAAATGGGTCAATTAATACTGACAGTAGCAACTATACTATTTATTTTTTATAGTATACATATTTTAAAAAGACACAAGCCCCACAGCCCCGTGTCTGGGTTAGTTCCATTAATAAAACCTTCCATTTCATGTTTATTTTCAACATTATTTGGCAGATAATCATATTGTTTGTTTACAGTTATAAATGGTTTCATTTCAAATAATAATTTTAAAAAATGAAAAAAAGCAATGAAAATGATAAATATAAACGTGAAAGGGAGGTTTTATGTTGTGTATGTTCATTTTTCAATTCAACCTATCTTCACAAGTTTCAGACAATTAATCAGTTAATAAAGTATCATTATTCTATTAATGAACAATCTATCAATAATGGAATAAAAAAATATCGGTTAAAATATAAATTTCTGTAATAAATTACATATTTGCATCCAAACCATTGAGATATTAATACATACTGTAGTGTTATATATTTTTCAAGTAGCCGCAGCATGTTTTATTGAGTAAGCTACATGTAATAAGGGTATTGAGTATTTTACAATTTTTTTTCATGAGATACCTAGTCAAGAGAACAAAGGTTTTAAAGATTTCCTGTATCTAAAGCTCAAAAGCTCAACTTGAACATTTTAATCTACATTAGATTTTTAGATCAACTTTATGAACAAGTATGATCTCTAAAAGAAGACCACATTAACCCACATAATTTTGTTTTCATTTCAAATTCGGATGCTTTATGCATAAGTTATTCATAGCTGATATTTAGGGGGCCTCGGTGGCCGAGTGGTCTAGGTAGTTCGTCTACCCCTGATCATGTGGTCTGTCAACACTGAGATTGCGGGTTCGATTCTCACTGCAGGCAGGGTGTACTCGACTCCAATCTTAATTGACAAGGATTGCCAGTTTTCCTACCGCAGGTCAGGGGTTCTCTCCGGGAACTCCGGCTTCCTCCCCCAATAAAAACTGGACGCCATGACATAGCTGAAAAATTGCTGAAAGTGGCGTTAAAACACCATTCAAACAAACAAAAAACAAACATAGCTGATATTTTAATAAGACATCATGCTTTTGCTATGTACCAGTAAACATAGCCATGTTAAAATTCCAATAAATTTAGTTTGCACAAGCATATGTTGTCAGTTTCATATGGTGGAATTTTATTAAAAACTTCAACTTTATTAACAAATATTATCATTGTTAATAAAGTTGAATTTTAGTCTGAATTCTGAGATTTGCAAGATTTTACAGACTGCCATTAAATTATTTTTCTCACGCCTCAAGATTATGAATTATTATACACTGTATGTCGGAGGTGCATCAAGTAACAGCCATCACTAGCACACAAACAGATTGCCATATATGTCATAATCAAGATCAAAATAAAATTGCAGACAAAAAGTTACTTAAAAAACATTTTTATAAATGTAGCCTTATTATTTTTTTTAGATTAACAGTACTTTGAAGATATACATGACAGAATGACATCTGCTGGGGAAACTAGTGTTACTCTGTGGGTGAAGTCAGAACTGTTTAGTTATGGTGCTTTACCCATAGCACCTCATCCCAGACTGACATTTAATGTAAGATCACAACAATCAGTAACAGCACATACCTTATAAACATACATATAGTGGTTATTGTAATAGTTGTGATAAAATACTGATAAATATTCCTGTTATAATCCGTCAAGATGAAATGTATCAAATACATTTTTGGTTGAATTATTACACGTAAATTACAGTAATTCTTTTATTTGTTTCTTTGAATGTGATTTTATGACACTGATATTTTTCAGCTATATCATGACATCCATTTTTTATTTGGTTATACTAGTAAGGAAACCAGAGTTCTTGGTGGGAACTCTGGACCTTCCACAATACACATATTGCAAAACAATTTTCATGACTTTACCTGCATTTTTTTATTGAATATGACATGTACATGAACATATCATTGCAACATAAGACTGCTAAACTTCACATTATAATCTTAGTTATTAATTTATATTGATTTGGGTTGAGATTATTAAATTATGTTTTTGATTTACACTTTGTCTTATAGTAGTTTATATTCATAAAATAATCACATCTGTGTTAGTACATAATTCAAATATAGATTGAACATTGAAGATGTTGAAAGTACATATGTCAACTTCATTTATTTTACAAAACATCTGAAGAGTCATTGTTCAACACATAACTAAGTTTGGCAGTAATGGGAATACATTTATAATTTATTTGTGTATTAATTTAAACAGAACATTAAGAAGATTGTGATATATGCCAAGAATAAAGGAGAAACATGCTTCCCTAAAATGAGGTCAGTTCAGTACATATAAAGGAGAAACATGCTTCCCTAAAATGAGGTCAGTTCAGTACATATAAAGGATAAACATGCTTCCCTAAAATGAGGTCAGTTCAATACATATAAAGGAGAAACATGCTTCCCTAAAATGAGGTCAGTTCAGTACATATAAAGGAGAAACATGCTTCCCTAAAATGAGGTCAGTTCAATACATATATACTTACTACATAAGTGGTTTTTGCTTGATGTCCTTATCTGTAAACTTTTATATTTCAATCTTCTAGCTTCAATAAAATCACTGAGCCAGTTGAAACCAAACTTGGTAACAATGCTTATCCCATGGTCTTTTACACAGTTCATGTTTTTAAAATTTTTTGTCTGGAAATCCAAAATGATCACTGCCACAGGACTTGTTGAACATGTAAACATATGGGGAAAGTATTTAAAAACTATTCAGAAATTTCATAAGATGGTCTCCTATAAAGATCACGTTTTACAGGGGATAATGGCCAAATCAGGTGAGTGGTGCAATCTCTGCAGAGCCCTTTAAAAGTCAAGTAAAATTATAGTAACATCTTTAACAGTAAATAACATTGTTAGAAACACCAAGAAAAAAATCTAAAATAGCAAAAAGCAGAAACTCTGTGTGTTGAAAAAGGGTACTTTACAATGCTTAAATTAGGTGTAGGAAACAAATTTGAAATTTTGGCAGACATTGCACTATTATACAATACTCTTTACAATTAAATATTCTGAAAAAATATACATTTATATTTAAATATACCTTTTTACAAATTTGGGTGAGGGAGGAAAAGAATATCAAGCAAAGGTTTTTTAAGCCAAAGCTATGACTAATGTATACACACAGACACTATTATTTTCAGTCTAACGCTGCCTTTTTTATACTATTACAGACGAATTACAAACATAATTCTAAAAATATTAATGTTTTAGATTAAATTTTTTATGTAATGTAACTTTTTTAGTTATTCAGTCTGGAAACACATTGCTTGTAATAAGCTCCTCCTAGCTGAAGATCTGGCATGGATGTAAGTAGCTTTACATATATATATATATATATATTTATATGCTATTAGAATGAATTGGTTCTGTACACAATAATTTACAAATTAAATATTTATAGTGTGAACTTAGAAACCAATATACATCTGTAATAATGTTACTAGTCAGTGATAAAACTCATCTTGTTTTATACTGCTTTGTGAAGGTTTCCAGTAATAGCGATACATAGATTTAATAGTATCTATCACCATTGTACAAGCAAGACAAGATATTCTCACTAATGAGACAGAGTGTTACCTTTTTCTAGCCGGTTAAGATATCCTTGTCTCAACCCATGGGTGAGATTAGAATTTCATGCCCCATTTCCCTTTTTGCTATTACATATCTGAAAAATGTGCTCTTGCAGCTTTAAACAACATATACTCTTAATGTTACATGCCTGCTGAACAGCTGAGTGATATAGCAAGTGTAATGACTTTCTCCAGTCTACAATCTGGCACACTCCCGTCAGGCACTATAAAAACTACATTGTAGAAACTGTTCTGTAGATTAACATTTTTGAGGATTGATGAACTTTACAAACTGTTTACATTGATAAGAAATGTACTGTGTTCATAGGTACTTCCACACCTGTCACCTGTTTAGTGAGGACATGTCCCCAGTAGAGAGGGTGGAATGGGATCAGGAATTTGCTAACTGCCCAACAAAACAAGAAAGAGGTAATATGTAAATTTTTTGGTATTGTATTGATGCATTAAAAACCCTTATTTATATGTTTTAAATATTAACATTTTATTTTTACAATTAAATAATGTTGTTCCTAGAAATACCCTTTTTTTGTTTATACAAATCTTAATTTAATTCTCTTACATAATTACAAAAAATAACAACAAAATTAAACAGAGCATACATATTTTTTAATAATATCATGTGTCATATTTATGTTGAATACAGTAATATCTACATTAGAAAAAATATATAGAGTTTACCTTTGTAGCTACACCATAGAGAATAATCTTTGTTTTGTTTGTGGACAATTTTTTTTCTTTTTTTATTGATATGTTTGATTAAATTATTTTATCTCAATGTATATTTCAGAACAGTTGAGATCCAGAGTTAAAGTAGACACTTTAAAGTTTGTATTATATTTATATGCTCAGCAAATTCATAAAGTGTCTTTAAAAGCTTCCTTAGTAGCAGGTGATGAGTATCCTTAAAAAATATAACATACTGGAAAAACGTCATACATTTCTTTTTATCTTGTAGGTCTCTTATATTTTGTCCAGAATTAAAAAGTAGCATTCATTGGCTTCAGTGGCAAAGTTGTCTCAATGTAGTTAGCTGTCTACTAATGATCACAGACATCTAAACACTCAGGTTGCATGTTACAGCCTGTGATAGACTCTGACCTTACTTGTCAAGGATTCCCAGTTTTATGCAGATGGTCACGAGTTCTCTCCAAGTACTCTAGTTTTTGCAAAAATAAAAGATAAAAACTGTATGCCATGATGTAGCTGCAAAATTGCTTAAAGTGGCATAAAAACCACTTCATAATACATATGTAGCTTCATTTGAATTCACTTTTAATTTGTTTAACATAATGTTGAGTTAGTATGACAGAGTTTTCATTTTATTCTGCAACTACCGCTTCAACTATACAAATATGACCCTACAAATAAAGCAAAGCTTTATTTGTAAAAAATGATGTCATCTTCTGGTACCCTTGTCCATACTTCTAATGATATTTAGTATTCTGTTCTGGTTTACGGCTTGTTGTCGAATACGATATTTGTTTGTTATGTCAGGCTATCACTTGAATACGCGCCAAAAATTTCAAGTAAAAAATCGGCTAGAAGTGCACTTTTTTCATGTTTTGCATAAGTATTAAATGTATTTTCTGGTTGCAGAATAAAAACAATATTTGTACATTGTCAGAAAATATAAAGTTTATTTGTACTTGCCACAAAACAGGTGAGAAATGCTTGGCAGAGCCTCGCATTTCTACCTGTTTCTAAGGCTCGTACAAATAAACTGTATATTTTCTGACAATGTACTAATATTGTATATTTATTCCCTAAAATTATCTTAAAACTTAAAATTGCATATATTTTTTATCGTGTCATTGTTAATATATGAATTGTTATTAAAATGAGTTAATTCTGCTCTCACTTGCATTATCATTTTGTATTTTTTATTATGTTTTTATGGTTTACGGCTAATGTCATCATAGCAAACCAATCTGGGAAGTGTTTTATAAACTTTGGCTTTGACAGTTGGGCAGTATATTTTGGGTAAAAAATCAGTTTTCCAATAAGAAGGAATAACAATTAATCTTAACACAAAACAAGATGGCCAACAACAAGAAGTAGTTCCCCAGATCTTGATGGCACAGGGAGATCAACACCTAGAGGAAATAAGGCAAGTTCTATTAACCAAGGCTTGGTGTAAAATTTAAATCCTAAAGTCATCATGAAGATGTGCAAATCAAATCAATCATCTTAACCTACAATAATTTTTTTTTTAAGTAAAAGTAAAAGGAAAAACTTTTATTCCAGGCTGTTATACTGAGTGGGAACTTTGATATATTTGTTGTCAGTTTGCACTTTTAGAATGTACCATAACAAATTGAGATGCTCATTTAAATTTTGATTAACTAATTAGCAAATCGAGTTACCTCACCTCATTTAACAACCTAAAGAACTACAGAATGTACTCATTTGTTTGGGCCTTTTAGTCACATGATCTAAGGTTACCAGTATATGATCTGAACAAGGTTTTGTTAGGTCTTCCACATGATCTCAATAGAACTATGGATAGGAAGTGAACAAGTTCAAATTTCGATTGGGTGCATCAGGTGAATCCCTTATTATTATTTTTTTACTGCAACACAGTAAAGGTTGCACAATACATAGTTGAATGGTGCATGTCTTTAATATTTTGTCTCATATTGCATACAGATGAAAACCCCCCTCCCCTCACTGGACATAAGCAACCATTCAATCAAATTAAGCCAATCAAATTTAAGTATTGATGTCTTATAGATATCTATTATGGACTTTTCATGAGGGAGCTGTTTTTCTATAGTATTGTCTTGTGAGTATAGTGCACGAGCTGGAAGGTGAGGGCACCATACCTCCAGAAAATACTATAGGAGAACTGTTCCAGAGGGAGAAGTCTATGATTAATTTGATAAAAGTTAATATATGTGTCTTATTAGAATCAAAATAATTCATTGGGAGCACAAATGTATACTGATTTTACCACGGGTTGGCTCTCTATGCCCACATTTTACCACAGGTTGGCCCTTTATGCCCACAAATTTACCACAGGTTGGCCCTTTATGCCCACATTTTACCACAGGTTGGCCCTTTATGCCCACATTTTACCACAGGTTGGCCCTTTATGCCCACATTTTACCACAGGTTGGCCCTTTATGCCCACATTTTACCACAGGTTGGCCCTTTATGCCGACATTTTACCACAGGTTGGCCCTTTATGCCCACATTTTACCACAGGTTGGCCCTTTATGCCCACATTTTACCACAGGTTGGCCCTTTATGCCCACATTTTACCACAGGTTGGCCCTTTATGCCCACATTTTACCACAGGTTGGCCCTTTATGCCCACATTTTACCACAGGTTGGCCCTTTATGCCCACATTTTACCACAGGCTGGCCCTTTATGCCCACATTTTACCACGGGTTGGCCCTTTATGCCCACATTTTACCACAGGTTGGCCCTTTATGCCGACATTTTACCACAGGTTGGCCCTTTATGCCCACATTTTACCACAGGTTGGCCCTTTATGCCCACATTTTACCACAGGTTGGCCCTTTATGCCCACATTTTACCACAGGTTGGCCCTTTATGCCCACATTTTACCACGGGTTGGCCCTTTATGCCCACATTTTACCACGGGTAGGCTATTTATGTCCACATTTTACAATTAAAAAATATTTGGGATAAAGGGCCAACCTGTGATAAAATCAGTACATATGATTTCTCATTGAATTATTTATTACATAGAAACATAGACATATGATGTTTGAATTTTACTGTCTTATTGTTTAAACCTGTTGTTTTTTGTATACAATATGAAGCATTATTATTTTTTTTAAATAGTGCAAATAAAAACTAGTTAATATTATACAAATAACTTATGAAAAAATGAATTAATAATCAATATAAGCCATTTTGTTTTTAAATTGTAAGAATGTTTGAATTACAGACATTGGATGATCACAGTCACATGGTATTTATACAGAGTAATATTCATGAAATACTAGAACTTCTTGTAGAACCAGGTAAGATAGACAATTATTAACCAATGTAGTAAAATACACTTGAAAACGACCAATTATTACAAAATTGTGAATTTGTTACTGATAACTGGTTATTTATAGGAAAAAAAATCTGGTAATACGGATTTCAACTCTTCTTGACAGAGTATTGAGCATGTGTATGGCATTAATTTGAAATAGTATTAACTCGTTAATAAAAGTATCATGAAATGGTTGTTTTCATATTTATCCTGTATTATGTCCTCCTACAGCTGTACTTGGAAATAATACAGGATTAATATTAAAACAACCATTGAATAATACTATAGCATAAAATTGGTTTAAACTGCTTACTAGATTCCATGATTTGTTCATTTCAAAGACATATTGGATATTTCAGTCCATTCAAAAGCTTAGTGAACAACTTAATTGATATCAGCCATTTGTACAGTTCACTATTTTTAGTTACAGAGGCAGTTGCTGACCTAATACAAGATATACAGGGTTAGTAAATTTATAGAATTAACTAACCTTGTATATCTTGTATTATGTCAGCAACTGCCTCTGTAATGAATATATCTTACTGACTGTCCTAAAACACAGGAATTCAAGCAAATAATTTTTATTCTATGTATATAAATTTTTCCAAGAACACTTACTTTTACCTACTGACTATGTATAATGTCTACTATATAGGATATGTCACCATTTGACATTAATCAGCCAATCCAGAATGCAGATTCTTACAGGAGGCAGGATATAGCTTATTGACCATACATTTCATCGTGACTTCATGCCTCGTGAATAAAACTCAACTAACAAATTTTACCTAGTACATGTAACTGCCTAATGATAATTGTTCTTTTTATTCACCTGCTCAACATAGTTGGGGGTATATAGTGGTCCTCATGTCCGTTCTTCTAAATTTTGTTTCTGGATGATCATTCAAAAAGTTTGCATCCATTTTGAATGAAATTTTGGGATATTGTTATATACCAGGTTGGTAAGAAGCCTTTTGACTTTGGGGGGAATCCGTCAAATTTCAAGGTAGCAGTCCACAAAAAACGTTAGAAATTTTTACAAAAAAGATGTTTACGGACAATAACTCAAAAAGTTTGCATCCAATTTGAATGAAACTTTTGGATATTGTTATATATCAGGTTGGTAAGGAGCCTATCGACTTTCGGGGAAATTCATGAAATTTCAAGGTAGCAGTCAACAAAAAACATTAGAAAAAAATGTTTCCAGACAATAACTTCAAAACTTTTCATTCGATTTCAATGAAACTTTAGGATATATTTTCATATAAGGTGGCTCAGAAGCCTATCAATTTTGGAGGAAATCTGTCAAAAGTTTATGTGTCTAAAAAATCTGTAAAGTCTGGATTTAATATTGTATATTTGACAAGCTTTAATTTCTGCTTGATCAACAAAAACTTTTTAATAAATATCAGTAACATTATTTTGCAGTAATTTGTAAGGAACATTCTGTACACTTGAGTTATCAATCAGATCAACAAGGTTAGCCTTTATTCACTTATTTATTATATCTGTAAGAATGTTCCATAAAAAAATGCTACTACTCTTAGCTGAAATTCAACATGAATTCAAGAATTAAAGAAAAACCTAAAAATCATGAAAAATTAATTCCAGTTTTTTGTGGTGATATAACTACAAGCTACTACCAACGTTGATATATTTCTTATGCAGACTTGGTTAGTTTATTATATTGCATTTTCAGAGAGTTATAACAAAACCAGTCCATCAGAGTCTGTGATCAATGTTCAGGCTTTGTCTGCATTAAGTTTGTTGATTGCTGGATCTGTAGACAAGTGCAAGTAAGTCTAGTAACAGTCATCTGAAAATTCTTGTAAATGTATGTACGATTTAAACAACCAAAACTATGAATTCTTTAAATTTTGGGAATAAAATTGAATTTCAAATAGTATTTATTACAAGTAATTTATTTTATATATGCTGAACAGCTTTTAGAGAAAAACACATGTATTGAGGTATCACCGGCATAATTAAAGGGAGATAATTTGTGTAATTTACAAAACTTGCAGCATGTTTTACTATTTTTTCTGCAGATCCCTTCTTCCAATACAAGATATAGCAGTATTACAGACAGTTCAACATAGAACAGGATATTCAAAGGTACTTTCAAATAAAACTTTAAACAATGAAATGTTTTGGTATAATTCTTCTTTATAAGTAATCCTCAGTTTATAGGTGTCTTTGGATGGGTATGACACAAATAGATCTTCAACTGACATAAGTATTTGCTTTATCTAATAAGTTGATTAGAATTGATGACCCACAACCAATGTCCCAGAATAATTGACTTAATATCCCTTGAAAGATGCTGGGTTTATTCACAAGCTAAATATATGCTTCTAACTAATATACGAGTTTCACATTATCTTTGTTTCTAAAAATAGATCGCTCTTATCAGTTCATAATGGGGCTAAGGGTGTATAGATCTCTATAGCTTCTGTAACTAACAATGGCATGGAATGTAAACATTACAAAAAAAATACGTTCTAGATCAATTGTGGATCATGATATGTGTTAAAAGAAATTTTAAGAGAAAATGGCAAATTAAGCGTGTTTGTCACAAGGCAGATTTTAGTTGCCAGGTGTTGTCATTTAATCAGCTGTAGCCAATCGAAAGAATGCAACTTCCCAAACAGTAGTGTTACCCCAACATGTGCATGTATAATCAAAGTTAAACTTATGAAAAAGTAAGTCCAAAGACACAATAAAATATTCAATATCTAAACCTACAATTTGTATACTTCCATTCCCAAAGTGAACATTATGAAAAACAATAACAAGAATAATTCATCAAAAGTTCTCTAGCCAAATGGTAAAAAATACCAAAGAAAATAAGACTTTGAAATATATGAGGGGAGGAGGGGTCATCATCCCGAATTTCCAATCACAATATTAGAAAATCCCGAATTCCCGGTCGTACAATTGTCATGTCCCTGAATTCCCGAAAAATTCAGAGCGTTAATCAATAAAAAATTGTCCAGATGTTGTCAATTTGGCCAATATAGAAAAGTAGATCAACCTGAAGTTGCTATACTAATTTGACATAATTTTCATACTATTTTATTATTAGCAACGAACAGCAAGTTCAGCATTTTAAAGGGATAAGCTAGAATGACACTTGTAAACTGTGATAATATGATATTCCCTTGTCTTCGGAATCCCTGCATACTAATGTAAGGTTTGACATTAATTAAACCATAAAAATTAATAGCGGTAACTTTATATCCCGAATTCCTGGCGAAAAAAATGTGTTCTTTCCCGAATCTCGCTTACGTTTTAATCCCAAATTCCTGGTCAAATTTTAAACAAATACCGAATTCCCGTTAAAACAAATGCCCAACCCTGGCATCCTGAAAAGGTTCTCCCTACACTCATATATATGGCCACCTACTTGAATTTCGACAATTTTCCTTTATTCAGCATTGTAAACAACAAATTCATAACTGCTTTTATCATGGCATTTATCATGTTTATTTCAAATGATTAAAAAAAGATGTTTAAACCAAATTAACGTCACAAAGCGAATATGAAATAATAACAGAAACTTAGAAAGTAAAGCAATTTATATATTGTACAACAGAAAAAAAACAAATATTTATACAACTATTCTCTACGACTGATCGGACTGATACACCCTTAGCCTCGATCTTGCTAAACTTCCGGTATATTCTACAATCCTGAACAAATCGGAATAAACATGTTGTGAAAAGGGTATATTCTGTCAAATTTGTTAGGTAATGTGCCTTTCATACATCAGTGATCTTCCAAAAAGGCATCAAATCCTTATATTTTTGAATATTTTTCCCTTTATCATGTTTATTTTGTGTTCCTTTTTAGATCCTCATTCAATATAATTGTCAAGTTTTCAGTAGGTGGTTGAATAATATCAGGAACAATTTGCAGTCTCGTCAAAATATATAGACGGAAATATCTTCGACCATTCTACTTTAAATTTGGATTGCATCAGTCTGATCGGCTTTTGCCGGTATTTGGCTGTACCGCGACATTCGACCTTTGATTATTTGGCATACTAAAATAGTTGGTAATCATGATAATATTTAGTGGCAATGTTTGAAAAGTGATAAAACTCTCCATTTGACACATTTATTCCACTCATCGACTGACGTTTTGAGAAAATTGAGCAACTCATATCGGCATCCAAGCGAAGATCAATGATCGTAATTAAATTTATTTGTCGGCGTCATTATCTATGCTTGATCTCGTGTGTAAACAATAATTAACAGATTAATTATCAAACCATGTACTGTGACATGTCTATTACATAATTACTTGATTGGCTTGGGTCATAAACTTGTACCAAAGGTAAGATTTAAGAATTTATCTGTGCCGATTTTGACGATAAAAATTTTTGATTTTTAAAATTTTAAGTGGTGAATTAGGTTCAAAATATATTCGTCATTTCTGAAAACTATTCGCCAATTGCGAAAGTGGCGAGCGCTGGCTAAATCACTGGGAACAAAATTAACTATCCATTGAAATGACAGTATTCCAAAACAAATACATGTAAACTATCCAGTGAAATGACAGTGTTCTAAAAATATAAGAATTTAGTGTATTAATGATTGTTATTGATTTAAAGAGATGTTCATCTGAATTGATTTTCAGCACTATTTCTTTATGAAAATTCTGAAAGTTTAGTTGAAAATCTAAAATATATTTCTAACTTATTACAGTTATGTTTGGCACCTATCTTTAATACTTTTTAAGTGTTTGAAATCTATTTCGCCTGCAATCTATTTATAGTAAACTTTGTTTCCACAGATGACAAAGACATTCACTATACGACCACTACAGTTATGGATCAAGGACTGTTTGGTGCAGAACATGTTTGGCATATCAGCCTGCATAGCAAGTGGGAGACGATTATCATGGGCCGTGGCAGGTACATTTTAATGTCGTAGTCTGTTTATTTGGCATATCAGCCTGCATAGTGAGTGGGAGACGATTATCATGGGCCGTGGCAGGTACATTTTAATGTCATAGTCTGTTTATTTGGCATATCAGCCTGTATAGCGAGTGGTCGACGATTATCATGGGCCGTGGCAGGTCCATTTTAATGTTGTAGTCTGTTTGTTTAGCATATCGGTTTGTATTGAGAGTGGTCGATGATTATAATGGGCCATGGCAGGTTCATTTTAATGTTGTTGTCTGTTTATTTAGCATATCAGCTTGTATCCCGAGTGGTCGACGATTATAATGGGCAGTGACAGGAACATTTTTACATTGTAGTCTGTTTATTTGGCATATCAGCCTGTATAGTGAGTTTTTGATGATTATCATGGGTTGTGGCAGGTACATTTTATTGTTGTAGTCTGTTTATTCTGCATATCAGCCTGTATTGTGAGTGGTCTAATGGGCCGTGGCAGGGCATTTTAATGTTGTAGTCTGGTATATTTTAATCTGTTTATTTGGTGACATGTATGCTGGATTTTAACACACTTAAACAGCTAGACAATGTTAATCACTAGATGTCAAGACATACTCAAAAGTACAAAATCTGAGACAAAAATTATATGGCTAACAAAACTCTCAAACATAATCAACATACACGCAAAGTATACAACAAATTTATGTACTGTGAAAGTACTTATATTCGTGGGTATCAATTTCGTGGTTTTACCCAAAATTACAAGTATGTGGATTTGAAAATTCGTGGATTTGTAATTTTGAAGAAAAATTTTTTTGTGGTATTTGACTGTACTCGTTTAGAGTCGGCACATGGAAGTGTTCATTTAATAAAGATATTGATTTTCACAACCTAATAAAGATGATCAAGACATATTTGTAGTATATAAAAAACAGGTGTGTAGAAAGGGGGTGATATTAACGTCAGGCTGAAGTTCGCCTCAGATTTGACGTGCCAATGATAATTGGTGGATGACTAACTATTTAGACCACTTAACCACTGTATATTGTTTATCTACTTTAAGGTGAAGATAAGGATGGTAAATCAGATGCAAAGAAGAGAGGAAAAATAGCTACAAATGCTCATGTTGTTCCAAAGGAGCACATTAAAGGGTAAGATTACAATTCTAGTAAGGGGCCTTGATGGCCAAGTGGTTTAAGTGGTTTGTCTACTATTGATCACATGGTCTGTCAACACTGACTTTGCGGGTTCGAGCCTCACTGTGGGCAGGTGCGTTCTTAATTGACAAGAATTGCCAGTTTTCCAACTAAAGGTCTGGGTTTTCTCTGGGTACTCGGCTTCCTCCCCCAGTAGAAACTGGATACCATGATATAGCCTGAAAAATTGCTTAAATTGGCGTTAAACAATACTCAAACAAACAAACAAACAATTCTAGTATATATGACCGGGTACTTGTTTTTGTAAGTTATTAGTTTTCAAAGTGCAATTTGTTTATACACTGTTTGCCTATGACATCATTGGAAAAGTATCTTTATTTTCATTTAATTTTTTTATTCAGTGTATATACATCTAAAGTTATTATCAGTGTTTAGTACATACAAGTAATACCTGTATTTTGAGAAATGGAGAACAATGCAGTAACAGTATTAATAAAGAATTAAATGCATTCTTTTAAAGTTTCATTCACGTATAAAAGCATTGACTGAAGTACATTTTCCATTAAGCACAGTAGCACGGAATTTTTTAGCGCTGGCCACTTTCGTCATTGACGAAATCATTTGAAAATTGACGATAGATTTCTAAATCAATTTCGTCACCTGATTTCCAACAAGTACTAAAATTTTTCGTTACAAATTCATTCTACTAAGTGTAAAACGACATATTTATGACCCCAGAGCCAATTAACAGGAAATTTAACTATTTCACCTCGATAATTTTAAACAGCAGGTGTCAATCGCCGAATCAATGTTTTTACAGGTAATCCGATTAACACGATTAAGTGGTGCTTCTGGTCAATATACGCAAACAAAAGTGTCGTAGATCGTACTGATGCCCACAGACTTCCACCTTTCGATTAAATATGTAATGCAAATAAAAATAGCAAAGATTTTGCGTATTTAACTCATGTTTCGTTTGCTGGTTTTAAATGGATTACGCGCCATTTGTGTACATCCGAGATACGTCTAATTACCAATAGCTACCACTTACCACTTAGTTTTGGCAGAGATTGCTCAATGGAGTGATCACATTAGACCAATTAAAATCATTAAAGGTCCAAATCCATACCATAAAGAATTTTTTCCATACTTATTCCAGTGAATGAAATTAAAAAAATACATATAAAAAACTGTAAATAAATGTACATAATTTTGTAAAAAGTGTTTGATAAACTTAGGAAAAAATAGGAATTATGAAGAAAAAATTATATTACTGTGTAGATAATTTTATTGTGAACATTGTGGGAAAATTTCATGGATTTCTGATGGATATTAACAGAGAAATTAAGATAAGAATGCATGCATGTGCATGATGTTTACAAATCTAACTAATTAGATAAAATATCTTGGGGGCACACGCAGCTAGAAATATAAAATGATGCTGGGGCATTATCAGCAGTGATTCTGATATCAGTGATGGGGCTGAATGAGTTAATGAAAAATTGTAATCCATTGATATGCAAACGCTTTTTAAATAAGTTTTAAAATTAAAATTCTTTGAAAATGTATAAACATTTTGTTATAATCATTTTTAAAAACAAATTTATACACTGCAATTGAAAGAAAATAGTTTTTTATACTATGATATTTCACCAGTACAATGAATGCATGCTTCTGAGTAGATGCTTATACAGCTCATTCGCTAAAGTGACTAAAGTCTTCAAAATCCTAAAAAATTCCCTGCAGTAGTGGGCATTAAGTAAGCGCATGCTCTTCATGGCTACCAGTTTCATTGAGAAATGCAAAGAATGACTCTACGTCCTCTGTAACGGTTTAAACCAATAGAAATCTAGGATATCCATGAAAGATATACGCAATGTAAATATATGACTATGAATACCCTGTATAATGTTATTCAGTATTAGCTGTATTTACATGATTTATGTGCTGATTGTAGACTTTTTTTATTACTTTGCATTCAATGTTTTCTATATGATTAAAATAATACATTTATCATTACCCTACAAAGTGGAAATGTTTATGCATTGTCCCTTCAGATTGTCTTTGAATTTAAATTTAAAATTTTTCTTAATTGATATAGTTTTGCATTATACACAAAACGTGATATTGTTCATGTGTTATTCTGTCTAATTGTGAGTAATCTATTTTTAGGAACAAAATAATTATTATGAGTCAAGTCAGCAAACAGACAATTGGCAGAGTAAGTTAGTTTTGTTTGTTGGAGTAAATCTGGTTAAACCACTTTCAGCATTTCAGCATTTACTGGTCACAGGCAATTAGTTCTTGTCACCCAATCTCTTGACAATTTTTGTGAAAAATTAGCATTTTATAAGTAATAAGCATAACTTGTTTAGGATTTCAGATAGTTTAATCTATTAAATGAAGCATTTGCCATCGATTTCAATGGAAAAAATAACGACACAGTCACCAGAATGGCGATAATTGCTTCTTGTCATTTTAATGGCTTGAACTTCTCTCTGACCAGTACATATATTTAAATATATAATAGTGTCCTGATTTATGACAAGGAGCAGGACTAGAAAATTATAGAATAATAAATTGCGCAATGTGAATATTGAACATCACGAGTGTCGTAGAAAGCATTTATTAAACAAGTGCATGGAGCTTGTTCCTTGTTTTGCGCACATGTTTAATCGGAATATGTTTTGTCACTAGTGATAATATTTTCAATATTCACGATGTCTTTTTGATTATCCTGTTTATTACATTGAGGAATATTTAATATATTGTCAAAAACTTGAAGGAACTTTTTTTTAATGTTCTTGCGCTTCAATGTTTTCTTTAAATTGTAAAGGACATATATTGTGACGTCACTTCCAGGGAGTGAAAGAACTGAATTTATTATTATTATTAATTTACCGGAATTTATTTCACTGGGAAATCTCAGTATTTCATTGCTGTCAATATAATAACTGTGAATGCTTCTCAATTAAGGTTGGGCCCATTCATAACTTACCACGAAACTGACTGTAACTCATGTGATCAATACTAGATGGTTAACTACCTAGAACCCGCTGCTATTGGCTGAGTTATTGGTCTGAGGCTAGCCATATTTGTCTGAGGCTAGCCAGTTTTGGACTGAGGCTAGCCATATTGGACTGAGGCTAGTCATATTGGGCTGAGGATAGCTATTGGACAGAGTCTATCCATATTGGTCCGAGGCTAGCCATATTGGTCTGAGGCTGGCCATATTTGACTGAGGCTAGCCATATTGGACAGAGTCTAGCCATATTTGTCCCAGGCTAGACATATTTGACTGAGGCTAGCCATATTGGCCTGAGGCTAGTCATATTGGACTGAGGTGAATAATAAATGATCTAATACATCTTTCTTTTTCTAGAGTTCCAACACCTTAGAGAACTGTAGTATAAAGATACACAGGTGCCATTACTCATACCTGTATCTCTTGTCTCCTCTCAGGTAAGTGGAAAATTTATTGGCAACCACTGCTACATGTAATCTTATTTTATTTATTCTTTACTATACTAAATGCCAATCCCCCTGGAAAAAATTGTTTGCTAGCATTTTTTCATTATTCTATATTTTACCTTTTTATTATGAAAATTCAGTAGAAAAAATGTAGATACGATAACCTGTCCATGTTTTATAGTATGCCTCTGTTGTTAAGTTGTTACAAATCGTCCTTGACTTTTGCTACGGAAATTTCACATAATAAGTCAGTCATTTTTGTTTCTAACTGGACCTTACGATGTTTACAAATGTTCGTCTGCTTTCGTGACATTCAATGGTATTCGGACAAACCGCGAGACTTTTCCCGCCTAAACTGCAGACGACATCACCTGAAGCATTTCGAGTAGACAACAATCGATTGTTCCTAAAGTACACTTCCGTTCTAATTAAGGTCAAATTTTAGTATGGAAAATCGCCCGTTCAAAATTAAAAAACTGCCATATTTCAAAACGCTGAATATCTCGGGGAAATAATTATTGAGTTCAAAAAGTTCCCTTCTTGATTTACAAAAGGAGCTTAAGCGGAACCATACGCAGTAAGCAGTTTTCATTTTTCACGCAAAAAACCTTCTACACAATACGTCAACACTTAGTATAGGAGTTGATTGACATGTCAAAGTATCTGGTGTTGGATATTATTTTAATTCATTTTGGTTAAGTTTTATTAACCTGAGCTAGAAGTCTGATATTTGTAAACATGGCAGAAATGTCCAAGCATGTTTTCATATGCAAAAGATTGGAATGTACATTATTATTTTATTTTTAATCAGCTTCCATGTATCAGATATTAAGCATGTAGAATTTTAAGTTCAGAATAATTAGAAGTTTGCACAGAAATTGTGTACGAAAGTTTCAGACTTTTGCTACCAAATGTGTCTTACTCTACATTTATCTCTATTTTGCAGTATTTTCCTTTGATCTTTATGTGCAGTTTTATCCTATCTCACTCTACTAGCGTGTGACGGGTTTATCTCACCTCACTGTCAAGACATTGTTAAGTAAACACAGTGACATAAAAAATGTGACAAAACAGCGATAAAAAGATTATGTCATTTTATGAAGCTCAATGCATTTTCTCGTCATCTCATCTCAGGCCTGTTTCCCTTTGATGAGATAAGAACGAGAAAATCAACCTCGTTTTATAAAATGTAAAGAATGTATACATTGTATTAATCTTCATATATATATTTTTTTCAGATCAGTAACTATAGAGAAGTGTAGAAACACGACATTAGTGCTAGGTCCAGTAGAAACAACTGTATACCTCAGTCATTGTGAGAGAGTGACACTTATAGCTCCCAGTAGAAATGTTATGATTAGGTAAGTCAACTCTATACCTCAGTCACTGTGAGAGAGTGAAACTTATAGCTTCCTGTAGAAATGTTATGATTAGGTAAGTCAACTCTATACCTCAGTCACTGTGAGAGAGTGACACTTATAGCTTCCTGTAGAAATGTTATGATTAGGTAAGTCAACTCTATACCTCAGTCACTGTGAGAGAGTGACACTTATAGCTTCCTGTAGAAATGTTATGATTAGGTAAGACAACTCTATACCTCAGTCACTGTGAGAGAGTGACACTAATAGCTTCCTGTAGAAATGTTATGATTAGGTAAGTCAACTCTATACCTCAGTCACTGTGAGAGAGTAACACTTATAGCTTCCTGTAGAAATGTTATGATTAGGTAAGTCAACTCTATACCTCAGTCACTGTGAGAGAGTGACACTTATAGCTTCCTGTAGAAATGTTATGATTAGGTAAGTCAACTCTATACCTCAGTCACTGTGAGAGAGTGACACTTATAGCTTCCTGTAGAAATGTTATGATTAGGTAAGTCAACTCTATACCTCAGTCACTGTGAGAGAGTGACACTTATAGCTTCCTGTAGAAATGTTATGATTAGGTAAGTCAACTCTATACCTCAGTCACTGTGGGAGAGTTACACTTATAGCTTCCTGTAGAAATGTTATGATTAGGTAAGTCAACTCTATACCTCAGTCACTGTGAGAGAGTGACACTTATAGCTTCCTGTAGAAGTGTTATGATTAGGTAAGTCAACTCTATACCTCAGTCACTGTGAGAGAGTGACACTTATAGCTTCCTGTAGAAATGTTATTATTATATAAGTCAACTCTATACCTCAGTCACTGTGAGAGAGTGACGCTTATAGCTTCCTGTAGAAATGTTATGATTAGGTAAGTCAACTCTATACCTCAGTCACTGTGAGAGAGTGACACTAATAGCTTCCTGTAGAAATGTTATGATTAGGTAGGTCAACTCTATACCTCAGTCACTGTGAGAGAGTGACACTTATAGCTCCCTGTAGAAATGTTATGATTAGGTAAGTCAACTCTATACCTCAGTCACTGTGAGAGAGTGACACTTATAGCTTCCTGTAGAAATGTTATGATTAGGTAAGTCGTTATTTCTGTACTATAAATATTAATCTTGTTGATCACTGAAAGAAATAAAGGTTGGGGTTCATTATGAGTGTTTTGTCTTTATAATGGATGTTTTGGCACCTTTTTAGTTTGCAAGATAAAGATTTATTCATGGTATTTATTCATTAATTATAATTCTTTATATATTTGACTTACAGTGCTGTAAAATGCCCCCCCCCCCCCCCCCACCCAAAAAAAAAATGTAACACTTTTGCCCATAATTTTATTGTATGTATATTATAAGAAAAATGTATTGTATAATCAAATCTCTCTAGTCATATTCCTTGGATACAAGTATCATTTCTTGGTGCTATTACACTGGCAAATCTTATACATGTACGACATATTAATATGACCTATTTTGTAAACTGTATAATTAAGGTTATATTGTTTGTGATGCCACATGATGAGCTGGTACCAATATTGTTTAGTATAAGGACACAGAATTCAGTCTAATTCACCCAGATTTTGACCTTTCTATTTCAGTGGTAGTACACAGTGTAACCTGTATATCCTGACCCCCAACAGACCTGTGATATTAGGGGGTAATGATTCCATAATTTTGGCCCCATATCACACATTTTACCCCAGTATTGAGGAACATATGACCAAAGTAGGCATTGGTAGCTCTAGAAATCTTTGGGACCAGCCACTCTGTGTTGGTGAGTTATATATAGATATCTAGAAATCTCTGGGACCAGCCACCCTTTCTTGGTGAGTTATATATAGATATCTAGGAATCACTGGAACCAGCCACTCTGTGTTGGTGAGTTAAATATAGATATCTAGGAATCTCTGGGACCAACCACTCTGTGTTGGTGAGTTATATATAGATATCTAGGAATCTCTGGGACCAGCCACCCTTTCTTGGTAAGTTCTATAGATATCTAGGAATCACTGGAACCAGCCACTCTGTGTTGGTGAGTTAAATATAGATATCTAGGAATCTCTGGGACCAGCCACTCTGTGTTGGTGAGTTAAATATAGATATCGATATCTAGGATTCTCTGGGATCAGCCAGCCTGTGTTGGTGTGTTATATATAGATATCTAGGAATCTCTGGGACAAGCCACTCTATGTTGCTGAGTTAAATATAGATATCTAGGAATCTCTAGGACCAGCCACTCTGTGTTGCTGAGTTAAATATAGATATCTAGGAATCTCTAGGACCAGCCACTCTGTGTTGGTGAGTTATATATAGATATCTAGGAATCTCTGGGACCAGCAACCCTTTCTTGGTGAGTTATTTATACATGTAGATATCTAGGAATCTCTGGGATCAGCCAGTCTGTGTTGGTGAGTTATATATAGATATCTAGGAATCTCTGGGACCAGCCACTCTGTGTTGGTGAGTATATATAGATATCTAGGAATCTCTGGTACTAGCCACTCTGTTTAGGTAAGTTATATATAGATATCTAGGAATCTCTGGGACCAGCCACTCTCTGTAGGTGAGTTTTATATAGATATCTAGGAATCTCTGGTACTAGCCACTCTGTTTAGGTGAGTTATATATAGATATCTAGGAATCTCTGGGACCAGCCACTCTCTGTTGGTGAGTTATATATAGAAATCTAGGAATCTCTGGTACAACTCTCTGTTTAGGTGAGTTATATATAGACATCTAGGAATCTCTGGGACCAGCCACTCTGTGTTGGTGAGTTATATATAGATATCTAGGAATCTCTGGGACCAGCCACTCTCTGTTGGTGGCTTATATATAGATATCTAGGAATCTCTGGTACTAGCCACTCTGTGTTGGTGAGTTATTTATAGATATCTAGGAATCTTTGGGACCAGCCACTCTGTGTTGGTGAGTTATCTATAGATATCTTGGAATCTCTGGGACTAGCCACTCTGTGTTGGTGAGTTATATATAGATATCTAGGAATCTCTGTGGCCAGCCACCCTGTGTCGTGTTATAATCTTGAAATGTACATGTTGTATGTATCAAAATGACTGTAAATCAAACCCTTTAAATAGTTTCCTATAACAATTAATAGTTAAGCAGTGATTAATGATCATAAATGCTACAATTATCAGAAAAATCATTTCTGTTGAATGGATGGGGAATTTTTATCCATGGTTTATGATAGTACTTTATATGAATAAAGGTAAAGGTCACAAAGATAGGGAACCAGTCTGAAAACTTACTATTCTTTTTAGGTCCAGATCACAAAGATGAGGGACCAGTATGGGAACTGTTACCTGTTGCAGAATTCTTCACATTTAACATTCCATTTGAAATAGAAGGAACAACAAAAGTATGTACTCACATATTTAGCTGTTTTGTTTTGTTTGTTTAAATGGTGTTTAAGGCCACTTTTAGCAATTTTTCAGCTATATCATGGCGTCCAGTTTTATTGAGTGAGGATGCCCGAGTACCCGGAGCTTCGTTTGGAAAACTGGAAATTCTTGTGAATTAAGATTGGAGTCAAGTACACTCTGCCCACAATGAGACTCGAATCCACAATCTCAGTGTTGACAGGCAATGTGATTTATAGTAGACTAACTACCTTAACCACTCTGCCACTGAGGCCCCTAAGCAGAAAAATTTTTGTACTATCGAATAATAATTTGTTTCTGCCAGACTAGTTATATCTTTTGTTATTATCGATGTTGAATTTATACTTGAGATACGGTCATCTTTTCCAATTTGGTAGACTTTGCTTTGATGAGGAAATCCCAACAGGGTCTCTCTGTGTTAAAAAAAAAGAAGTAAATACAATTCCTTATGACATTTTAATAAAACATATGAGACCATCCTTGAAAAATAGTTGGTTTGCCTTTTTCCAACAATGTGAGAGGTGTGTAGAAAGTTATAACAAGACACTTTTTTGATACATGTATAAAAAACATAGTACAAATTATTTTTTGTATAAAGTTTTTGTCTCCAAAACCAAAATTTATAAATAGTTGGCCGTGTCCAGTTTGGTAGGTTGGATGGGAAACATCAAACTTGATAAGACAGATGAAGAATCAGACCCTCTCTTTCTTTCGGTTTTTGTCTCGCCTGCGACGAAAGTCGATGGAGGCGAGACATATGTATGGGAATCCGGCGGCGGCTGCGGCGTAAACACCTGGACATCTTGCTTCATATATTTGTAAGCCCAAGCCCTAGGTCCATCAGATTTGGTCCAGAGGTAGTTTATGATGAGTACTTGCCAGTCAGTCTTCTGTCACCTGACCTTGACCTCAATTTCACGGTCCAGGGACTACGTTAAAGTTTTTGGGTTACGGCAGTTCCTCTGTAACTACGCATGGTAGGATGACAATATTTGGTATATAGGTTGCTGATGACTAGTACATGACTGTCTGGTAGGTGTCACTGACCTTGACCTCAATTTCACGGTCCAGCGACTACATTAAAGTTTTTGGGTTAAACAGTTCCTCTGTAACCACGCATGGTAGGATGACAATATTTGGTATATAGGTTGCTGAGGACTAGTACATGACTGTCTGGTAGGTGTCACCTGACCTTGACCTCAATTTCACGGTCCATCGACTACTTTAAAGTTTTTGGGTTACGACAGTTCCTCTGTAACCATTCATAGTAGGATGACAGTATTTGGTATATAGGTTGCTGATGACTAGTACATGACTGTCTGATAGGTGTCACCTGACCTTGACCTTAATTTCACGGTCCAGTGACTACGTTAAAGTTTTTGGGTTACGACAGTTCCTCTGTAACTATGCATGGTAGGATGACAATATTTGGTTTATATGTTGCTGATGACTAGTACATGACTGTCTGATAGGTGTCACCTGACCTTGACCTCAATTTCACGGTCCAGCGACTACGTTAAAGTTTTAGTATTAGGACAGTTCCTCTGTAACTATGCATGGTATGGTGACAATATTTGGTATACAGTCTGCTGCTGATAACTAATGCTATTTACATAATGCTTATGACGAAATTTATTTTCGTTACTGATGTGGAATGCAGGCGAGACGTTTTTCTGTGTCCACACTTGTATTTTGGTGTGAGAATATATTAAGTCCCATTGCTTGCAATTTAGCAAAGCAGGAGTGAATCACTCACGGCACTGATGTCAAAAAGCAGTTGCATATACATGTATAATCAGCCATGTACAACCTTGATGTCATTCGAAGTTGTCGATGGTTTTTTGTCAGTACATGTTTAAGATTGCTCATTATTGATACATGATGATGATATTTTTTGGTTAAATTACCTGATTTGCATGATGTGTTAATTGGCATTCTGTTAAGTTAGGTTTACTAACTGAAAAACATTGAGAACCCCGAATGATGTGTTGCAACTTGAGAAGGTGTGGTATGTGTAAATTATGTTCCATATATGGTAATTCTTACTATGGAATCTTTGTTGTAGTATTCAAATTTAGCATGATTTTACTACAATTAGGTCACAATTATCCATATATGGGAAATTAACAAGGTTTTCTCAAGAACTAACCTCTGCCGTTAATCCGACAAAACACAAAACTAAAATCTGATTATTACAACATTTACATTCGACTTTGATAAAAACGGACATTGACACCTGTGGTAGACCCAGACAATCATCAGTTGTCAGTTCCTGCCCAATAATACCAGCTGTTTCTTTCGTGTCGGTATTGACAGTTTGGATTTAGCAACACACAGACCACTCTACAGACAACTCTCCTCTAAATATAACAGTACTATTATTCTGTAATGGACCATTTTTCTCTAATGTTGTCTGGTGAGGTAAAGTGCTAGGAAAACTGTTTCTGAGGGTAAAGTTTGTACCGTATTTAAAGTGGTTTTTTTTCACCTGGGGAAAATTTTGCATTTTTGTAAAAAAATTGTGCCAGATTATTTTGGTGTTATGTTATTTTCGCTTTCCTTAATCAGAATGAATGACTCTATCGGTTTTCCTAATATTTTGCACGTTTTTATTTTTACTGCGAATATAGTGAAAATTAAATCACTGTGAAAAAAACCACTTATACGGTAATAGATTTAGAACATAACATATTTCTGGACCTCTATGGCCGAGTGGTTAAGGTAGTTCGAGTCTCACTGCAGGCAGGGTGCAGTACTCGACTCAAATCTTAATTGACAAGGATTGCCAGTTTTCCTACCGAAGGTCGGGGGTTTTCTCTGGGTACTCCGGCTTCCTCCCCCTATAAAAACTGGATGCATTGATATAGCTGAAAAATTGCTGAAAGTGGTGTTAAACAATATTCAAACAAACAAACAAAACATATTTTTGAACAGTCTTTACTCCATCTAGACTTGTGCTTCAATAATGTATGTAATTTTTCTTTTCTCATGTGAGTACAAAGAGGTGCCATTACTCATAATGGAGCAGCCTGGGAGTGATTACCGCCTAGATGTTTTATCCATATTATCTGCCATTTAACTGTTTAACTATTTTGCTAAATACATTTTTATGTCTTCACCATTTAATTGATATCTCTGCAACACTTAGTTTTAACACTTTATTCGTAATCATGGCATTGTTGACAAAATTTGAATTCCAGATGCATAATTTCTGAATCAGTTTTGACAAAAAATTGCATTCCATATCATTTTTGCTATATTCATTGCAATATCCTGAGTACAATTTTTTCCTGTAATTATACACTACGCAATTTCTGTTTTGTCAACAATGCCATGTTCAAATTAATCAAATAGGCATAGTGGAAATATCAGCTGAACAGCAGAGAAAGTATAAATTATTCATTAAACCAAACCAGCAGTTTAAAACCGGACAATATGTATAAATCAAATGTGTGTTTTTGCTACATTACAAGTAAAAGGGACCTCTTTGTAGCTACACCGTGATAAACAAAATTTCAAAGAGCAACATTATAGTAGCTATTTTGACTTCACTAGGAACAGGCCTATACTTGATGAATTGTGATTAGTCCCATTTCCAAGTACATGTATAGTCACCTAGAGTCAAGTTGAAGTCTGTTAAAAGGTAGTGATGACTAATTATCTAATGAAAAGTTAAGATATTTACATGTTATATACCTCCTTATAAACAACCTTGTCCATAGTTGTGAAGTATTTATGTTGGTGATAAAATATAATCTAACTCACTGATGTGCTTACATGAATAGAATTTTGCTTGGTATAAAACACAAATTTCTGGTCACTTTAAATTGCAACAGTACTTAAATTTGCATCAAAATAGGGGAATATTTGTCCGCTGCCTGATTGCGCTGCAGTTGTGTGGTAGCATCCCCTGCTTTTCTGATAAAGGAAGATGGTGATTTTATTCATGTAATAAAACAATTACTGACTTTGATATATGGTTTCTATCAGGATTTTTCAGCCCTCAAAAATAATTTCACCTCGCCTAGCCGCTCTTTGAATATTACATTATCTCTGGCTGATAAATCCTGATAACGACTTATATTAAAGTGATTAATTGTATAATATGTAGTTATTTGTGTTGTTTTAGGGTATACCTGGTGGTCTACCAAGTAAATATCAGAAAGCTGTTTCACAGAGACAGAAACAGATTGATAGCTGGCAGAAAACTGTCAAAGATGCTGGACTTAATAAAGAACAGAGGAAAGAGTTTCAGGCATTGGTCGAGTCCAGATTCCATGTAGGTATCATTGTCAGTTTACTTTGAATGGATAAAATATCAAATATCACTTTTCATTGTAAAATGTTGTTTTTGTGAAGATAATCAGCCAAATTAAAGTAAGATCTTAAGATCCCCCAAACCCTTAATTTCTCCAGCCTGGAAAATCTAAAATCACATTACACATCATTAATCCTATCTCATTTATTTCTCTGCATTGCATTGTAATTGTAACCCTAGATGTTTGTTTTTTGTGGTTAAATGCCACTTTTAGCAATTCTTCAGCAATATCATTGCATCCAGTTTTTACAGGTTTTACTTGGGGAGGGGGGAGGAGGGAGGGGGATAGAGTATCCTGTAAGTTTTATGTCATCTATTCATCTATGCTGTGACAATAAATTATAGGGGATTAATAAGTTAAATGTACGTTAATTTTGGCCGGATTTCACAGAGTGAAAATCTGGGTTAAAGTATGGTGAATGTTGGGCGGGCGGGGAAAAGATTTTCATAACAGTTTTCTCAGCAACTACTAATCACATTCTCTTGAAATTTGGTATGCAGCATCAGCATGGCCTCCCATAACGTGGGATTCGATTTCAGGTTTGTCGCTCACCTACTTCCTTTTAACCGACTTAGTTAATTTTTAACGAAATCCGGCCATTTCTGTCTTTGATCGATTTTATTGACATTATCTTGTGATATTTTTATTTATAGCCGAGTACTTTTGTAACTAAACAATTCTACCTCCTCTGTGAGTCACACCTTTAATAAGGCCATTCTTTCAATGCTGACTGGAAGATCTAATACGAAAGGGACAGATCCAGTGATTGCATTGGAGATGGACTATTATACAATACAAACATTTTAATTCCAATATCTTGTTCAAAATAGTATATTAACAGTAATTTCAAGATACATTAATATTTAAAATACAACCATGATATATTATTTAGGTCTTAATAAGTTTGCTGTATATGAAGTGTATTCTATTTCAGGTATGGCTCGCAGAGACTAACTACAAAAGAGAATTAGACAGTTTGGTTGTACCGACTACAGGTACATCAACATCATAGCAGTACAGACATAGTTGTAGATCACATTCCGTCCAGTTTCATGTATACAAAATAATTTTGTCTGACATTGTTTATTGTTTACTGAGAATCTGCCGGAGTGCTATTTTAGACATTTTTGTTCTAGTATCCGACGCATAATTGAAGTCGCCGTTTAATTTTATTTTTCAACCAAGAAATACAATTTTATTAAATCAATGTTTTGCTGATTAATGATACCAAATTAAATACATTGTTTACTTTGAGTCAATGTTAACAGTTTTGAGTAAAAATAGTTAGTTACTCAAAGTATTTTGGATGTTTCCCGAACATTACTGAGGTCTGTTTCGTCAAAAAACAATGACTTCCGAGACACCAAATATGATCACGTGGTCAGTTGTGGTCTGGATACCTTAACAGTTGCAGAAAATATATATAGAAATAACTTATGTTATCATGAAGTTATGAAACAATGAGTACATGTTGTACAGTACATACATATTTACTTCCTGTGCAGTCAGTTATGAACAAGAATTGATAGATATACAATTTAATTACCGGTGACAACTTTCATTGTGATAAACCAATTTCACCATGTCTCACTTTATACTGTCTCTTATCTACATATTGCTTTTTACATTACACTGAAAGCCAGAAATTACCTAACTTTACATTGTTAGACATTTATATTATTAAAGTATTCAACACCAAAATGCTCTTTTTGCCTTTCTGTAATTTTTTCTTCATTATATCAGGAGAAAAAATATTGTTACATTTTGCTTCCCCTATTAATGTGCTAGATGTAACATAATACAGTGTCCTATCATTATAGCACCATTTTTTTACCCACAGTTTGAAAAATGGGGGGTATATTTAGTGATGGGGTTCCTACACCACTGCATGAAATTCAATTGAACTGTTACAGAATCTTTGTCACATAGTGAGCCATTGTGTGATTGGAAAGAAATTTGGGGTTTTCATATCAAAACAGGGATGTTGCCATTGTACTTAACACTAGTGCATGGAATTTAACTATACTTTAACATAATCTTTTTGCACCTTAAATTGTACATTTTGATTGCAATAATATTTGGGGTTTCAAACAGCAAAATATAGACTTTGCCATTTTTGCCATAGTGATATTCGTCTCTTATCTGCAAACTTCACTTACACCACTGAATGGAATTTGATTAAACTTTCACATCATCTTTGTCACATAGTGCCCTTGTGCACTTAATATTTTACAATGTGTTTGGCATGATATTGCCATTCTTTAATAAAAGAAGGCAGGCGGATCAAACAGTGAGCAACACTTAGTTTTTCTAGTGTAATTTGCCATCCTCTAATATTGCCACCTGATGTTATAGTCCCTCTCCAAGATTCAATAGCTTTGTATATACCAGTAGAGGACCACATAAATTATTCCCATTTGCACATATTGCTTCATTTAAGCCTTGTAAGAAAGGTGGCAGTATCAAGAGGGGTGTTATGTCTAGAACTTATAAAAATAATCATACATGGATTTGTGGCAACTTCGTATCTTTCCTCAATACTTTGTAAATAAAATTAATTGATCACAGCAAAAATTAAAATCAACTTATGTATTTGTTCTTGGGGCTTATTGTTTAATCAGTGATTAGCCTAATTGTTTGATAAACTATATTGTAAAATTGCAAGAAAATATTAAATGTTTAATGTTTTGTATTAATTTCTCCACATGTAAAAAAATTTTTGAGGATCATTGAACATAATGATTAATGCAGTAGTTTGTTTGAATGATGTTAAACCAAAGTGGCTTTCAGCAACATTTTTAGCTATATCATGACATCCATTTTTATTGCTGTGGAAGCCCGAGTACCCAGATAAAACGCAGACAATAGGAAGATTGGAGTCGAGCACACCCTGACAGGTACGGGATCAATAGTCAATGAACTACCTTAACCACCGAGGCTCCTCCTCAGATATGACAAAGTTCACCAGAAATATACACTGATCGAAAAAAGTGTTGAAACCAATTATTAACAGTCTAAATCTTGCTGTGTTAAATGATTGTTTTCCTTTCATTAGTCAATAGTATCACCCATGTTTTTTTTGTTAGAATATTTAGAGTTACCAGTATTAGCTTTTTGCTGGTTTATTTATTCCATTACTGTTGACAAATGTGGAGACTTATCTGCTACTTCAATGTATTAACAATTCATGTACACAAAAACAAGCTGTAGGATCTTCCCAGACCTTTTCCATTTTTGTCTTGCCTGTGACAACTGTCACAGCAGCTGAAACATATTTTCCAGCAGCAGCATTAACACTTGACATTTTGCTTTGTAAACTTAAGCCATAGGCCATAAAATTTTGGTCCAGTGATAGCTTATGCCTGACCTTGACCTCAGTTTCAGTCCAGTGACTACATTCAAGTTTGTGTGTTTTGTTTGAATGTTGTTTAATGCCATTTTCAACAGTTTTTCAGCTATACATGTATCATGGTGTCCAGTTTTTATTGGGGTAGGAAGCCGGAGAACCCGGAGAAAACCCCGACCTTCGGTATAAAGTTTTTGAATTAGGTCAGTTCCTTAGTAACCATGTGTAGTATGATGGTAATATTTGGTATAGAGGTTGATGGCACAGCATGGTAGGATGACAATACATGTATTTTGTATATAGTTTGCTGATGAGTAGTATACGACAGTCTAGTGGGCGTCACTTGACATTGACCTTAGTACATGACAGTCTAGTGGGTGTTACTTGACATTGACCTTAGTACATGACAGTAGTGGGTGTTACTTGACATTTACCTTAGTACATGACAGTTGAGTTGGTGTCACTGGACATTGACCTTAGTACACGAGTCTAGTGGGTGTTACTTGACATTTACCTTAGTACATGATGACAGTTGAGTAGGTGTCACTGGACATTGACCTTGGGTTAACAGTCTGCATAGCAGTATAACAATACCGTATAGCGGGTTATTTTAGCGGGTGTAAAATTTGGCGGTTTTTAGGTCAAAATGTATTGCAAAAAATTTGGTGGTTTTAATTTTGGCGAATGGGCAAAACCATAGAAAAAAATTTGGCGTTCTAGCAATCCCGGATAGCATGTGTTTGTGTATTTTCCAATTGGAACGTAAGTAAACAAGGGGACTACATAGGAAGGGGAAAGAAACAGGCTATATTTCATGTACAAAGACAGAAACTTAATTACGGATGGAAACTTATATACAGGATGGCATTTATCTGTTTTTCCTCCAGAAATTATCTGAAGAATTTCTCCTGAAATAAAAACGGTTTCATCCTGTTCAAGTGTTTAGTTTTCCAATGTTTTTAAACAAATTTTTTTACAAATCCACCAATTTCTTATAAGTTATAATTGATAATTTTAATTTTGTATATACAGGATATACAGGTAAAATCACGCTGCATACAAATTTCGTAATTATGACAGATTTATCAATTGTGTGGTTCGATGCGGTGCTTATCCGCTTGTTTATTTAACGGTTTAAATGACAGTTAATCGAGGTGTCAATTTGACAACTAGATCACAATCAGTCCTTTGATTTTTAAACACAGTACAAAACAGATGAATAGATTTGTTGATTAGTCAAAATAATTTAAGACATTTTGCGCAGATATTGACCAAATCAGCCGTAGGACTTTAATGAATAGTTTTATTAAATCTAACCTTTAATTAACACAGTCTTAGTTATGTAATACCAATATTTTACAAATGACAATGTTATTGATTAAATTAACAATACCGATCGTCTACAAAACATTTTACCAGAGTTTCTAAAATCGTGAATTTTAGCGGTTTTTATTTTGGCGATTTCAGTTTGACCGCTAAAATACGCCAAAATTTGCACCCCTCTAAAATAACCCGCTATACGGTAGTTGGTATATAGGTTTCTCATCAGCAATACATTACAGGGGCATAACAGTACATTGTTAAATGTGTAAGCCCTTATCAGCAATAAGTCTGCGGACCACTTCAGGTTACCAGCAGTTGTAGGGCAGAGCCGAAAATTATGTTTGTGCTACTGTTATTGTTATGCTACTGGAAGATGTCACTTAACCTTGACCATTTATAAAAGTGACTGCAGCAGAATGTATTTTATTTATATGTTCCTCATGAAGCAATATATTTCACACTGTTGTGGAATGCAGGCCTGACATTTTTTCTGTGTCTACACTTGTTACAAAGTTCACTTCAAATTCATGAATTCTCTCCCATTACAGCAGGTATTTCATTAAGGTTAACAAAAATATGTAACTTTCCATTTGTAACAGACATTACATTTTCCTGAATTATTTCTGAAATATCTTTTTCAATAAAATATTTTAACACTGAAATGAAAACTGTTAATGCAACATTTGTGCTGAAAAATGGGAGTAACTTATGCAGAGATAATCTAAAATGGTAACCAGAGAAAGTTAGAAATGCTAATCATAGCATATTTATAAGGGCAAGCTCATAATGTTTTTCTACCACCAAACAGGTACCAAATTAATTTTGATCCCTTTTGCACCTAAGGGAGACAATCCAATATGAAATATACAGAGCAAGTGTTAGATAAATCTAATTTCTAGTTGCACATAAAAGAAGTTTACCATATTTGCTCCTAGTTTTTTTTCTCTGGGGGTGGGTCGCCTTGGGTAAAATCAAGTTTGAAGTAGTTCTGAACTAATTTCTGTGTTTTATATATAATAAAGAAAAACAAATGTGTACATATCATTCAAATTTGTAACAACAGTAAAATATTTCGGGCTTTTCAGTCATAATATAGCTGAAAAATTGCTGACCTTTAATGTAATGCAAGAAAGAGAAACTATAGGAAAAGACCAAAATATCTACATGTCTTGTTATAAATTGTCACAATGTTGCCGTTTTAATACTAAAAATATAAACTGTCTCCTTTTAAGTGTTTGGACCTTGCCTAAGTGTAAGAGGCAATAACACACTTATCAACACTAATCCAGCCCACCTATGCTAAAGAAAAAAAAAGGAAAACGCTTTTAAAATTTTTATTTAGAGTACTTGCTACAAGCTCTTGTCAATTTCATTAAATAAATAATACTCAAATATAACGATATGTAAAGTACTTAAGAAATGATTCATAGAGGCTGTAGTTTATCACTGTCTACTACGGGATGGCCATTTATGTTGCATTATTTTATTCCTAGCAACAGGAAGGGATAAATTAGGACTTACCATGGCCAGCCCATGGTAAAACAATGATAAACCACAGCTTCTGTGAACTATTTGGATTCTAATAATATGAAAATTATGGTACATTGTATGTATTGGCCAACACCATTTCTGCCATAAAATGGCTGTTCTGGAACAAAGTTGATTATTATGTTGTTGAAATATATGGAAATTCTTGCTATGAAGTAGCAATAAAATTTCTGACGTTGGTCGGGTGATACATAAATCCTTGTTTACCGTGGTTGTGGTCTCTAAATGTTCAAAGCATGTCGTATTAGAATATTTATATCAATCATTTGATGGTCTACAAAAACCAAATTAATTCAATTAGAAATATTCAACAAAAGAGTCCAAAAAAGAACTACTAGCAAATCTCTGTAAAAACATCCAGATTGTAAGGCCAACAGATTGATTGATTGGATGTTTGCTTTAGTCCTGTAAGCCTAACAGAAAGAAATGGCATGATCTTTAGAACTGACTCCTGAACCTTAAGCCTAATGATAAAACGAATTAAAGCATAATTATAACAAAATAAAGCAAGCTCAATTCCATAATATGTGTAAATAATGAAAAAAATGGCAAGTGTTTGGGTGAGAAATCAAGATGTCATGTTTGAAATATATCAACTTCAATTACCATGACATGATTGATAATCTAAATGTTCACAAGAACACATTTGGAAAAAGTATAATGAATTTTTATATTACAACAGTAGAAACACTGTTACATTTTTCCTAATTGAATGTTATCAAAATATTCATGATTTACAGAGCACTTTAAAGTAAAGTTATCATCCTCTTCTATCACAGCTTGGCAAACTTTTCTGTTATTGCATCAACTGAACTTCTGAAATAAAAAAAAATATCATTTCAGAATTTTTTTTACAAAATCTTAAGAAAGATATGAATCATGAATATGACAGCAATTTTCAGGTGTATCATGGCATCCAGATTTTTTTGGGGGAGGAAGCAGGAGAACCCGGAGATTGGAGTCCAGTATATCCTACCCGCAGTAACACTTGAACTTGCAACCTCAGTGTTGACAGGCACATGAGTACATGGAGAAAACCCACGACCTTCAGTAGGAAAACTGGCAATTCTTGTCAATAAAGAATGGAGTCGAGTATATCCTGCCTACAGTGAGACTCGAAACCTCAACCACAGTGTTGACAGGCCATGTGATTAATAGTAGATTAACTACCTTAACCACTCGGCCACCGAGGACCCCATGATATAATGATTGATGTAACAAAATCAAAATATAATCAAGAAATAAGCTCTGTTAATGAAAAACTTTAAATATTAGAAGAATGCTGTATAATTTATCAATTAGGATTTCATGGTAAGCATTATATACATATCAGTCATTTTATGCCTGAAGCTGTCTTTTGATTGGATGTTTGTGGATAACAAAATTTATCATTCTATTTTAAGTTCAATCAAACAATATATTCTTAATGAAGACAAAGTTTATATAGACCATTATGTACAAAATAATTATTCTATTACGATCTTTGTTTAAAAATTACAAAAACAATGGTGTGATCATAATTCCATGGACCATTATTAACACATCATTCTTGCAACAGAGAATGATTATTGATTTGTAAAAACAGAAATCTCTTTCTGATATGTGTTGGTTATAAACCAACAGAATAATATGGTATATTAAAAAAGAAGACATACTGTATTTCTGACTTGAGAATTTTCTGTCCTGAATACATTATCTCTGCCACCTGTGCAGCCACTGGGTCTGCTCCTAGAGTGGCAACAGCCACTACTACATCACCCCTAGAATGAATTGTTACAAAATCCTTATTAATACAAAATAAAAAACCATACAATTATTTTCATTATGCCCGTGATAACAGAATTATTTCAAAGTTGTCATTATGCCCGTGATAACAGAAAACATTTAATCACATGTTAAGAAATGGACAACCGATGGATGGACATTTGTATACCATAATACATTCGTCATGAACAGGTGTATAAAACAAATAGGTGCAATATTTGTCAACAATCAACAACAAATATAGTATTGTCTACCATCTGTGACTTCGATCTTTAGCCTAACATTCCTAAATTTAATAAGTTGGGGTTTTTTTTGGCATTATGCAAGTTTAATAAAAAATTGCATGCTGGGTTTAAACCATTTTATTTTTAACCATTATATAAGCAACCTCTACTTTTCACCTCATGACCCCAAGATCAATAGGCATTGTAGCATTGTCCACTACCCATGTGACATAATGTATCCAAGTTTCATGAAGATTAGATGTATGGTACCAGAAGACATTGTTCTGAAACCAATGGCGGACACCAAACTACATAGAGAAAAGCCACTTACTGCAGCATATAACATCCAGTAGCTACATAACTGGTGGTTGCCAATACAAATGCATGTTTGATAACAAAGCACAGAACATTTGTATAATTTGACTTACTTTGTATAGAAAGCAACTAATTTTGGAGCATCAAGGTCACCATGTACTACAATATCATCATAACCAAAACCATATCCTTAAATAGAACAAATATAAAATGATAAGTTTTTAATATCAATAGTCAATAAATTCATCAGGGCTATTCCATTATAAAGTTAATGGTAGGGTAGAAGGGAAGTTCACAAGCAGAACTGTTTTCATTTATCTATGATGACCTTTAATGACCCCAACTCATTCCCATATAAAAACTATCTTTCTATTCAGTGCAGACTTTTTAACTGAATGGAAGTATAATATGAGTTTTTAGCAAATAGAGATGTACACATTTTAATCTTGTCAAAATACTTTTTGAATTTCTTGCATCTCACAAAACAAAATATAAGTGCAGCTAATTTACTGAAAAACAAGTCTGATGAACAATTTCAGTCCTAACAACATAGAAACTGTACTAACCTGTGTATCTAATACTCTTCTTGTACATCATGGTCCAGAAAAATGGTACACTTCTAATGTCCACTTTCTTGTCTAATATTCCTAAAGCAGCGGCCTTACCTGCAGAAATGATAAATGTAAAGACATATTCAAATTATTCCATTTGTACCATTTAAGACCAATTATCCCTTAGCACCAAAATAACTGGGACATGACATTTCTCAGATTTTGCTGATTTTAAATTCATAAGTTGCAATTGACCATTGGATCATAAAAATGATGACTGTTTGTTATGATTGACCACGGTTGCCATGGTAACTGAGGCGGTCATTTTTTATCATTTCTCATACTGCGAAATAGCCTATATTCAATTCCCAATGTGTTATTCAAAAATCGATGCATATTCAATATAATGTTTTATTTGCTTAATTCAATACCTCATTGACAATATTCAAAACAGTTTCAAGACTAAATATAAATGTGTAGTCAGAATGAGGCTATCCAATATGTCAAGAAATCATGCATTTTTTCTGGAATTTTTCTACTAAAAAATTACCATTTTTGCCACTTTACTGACTCCATTTTCAGAAAATGCACCAATCACAAATACTCGTCATGAATATAATTACATAAATTGATGATTAATATTCAAAACTAAAAAAATCTCAATGGGGTAACAAAAGATGTCTATAGAAAACACTGTCAAAGATGGTTACCATGGTAACTTGTGAAAAAAAGCCATTTTTGTATTGTTCAGTATTTCCATGAAACTACTGTTTCTCTTAGGAATAAATTAAATCATCCTCAATTTATATTTTTAACAGACATACTATAAACTTAAAGTGACATTGAAATCATTTCAGGGTACAGTGTCTCAAGGTCAAGGTCAACTAAAAATTGAACTTTCAAATATGAAAATCTCGAAGCAAACTCAATTTTAAGTGACCTTGAGAACAACACAAGTGACCTTGAAAGTTTTCTAAGGTCATACTATGTTGAAAAGATCCTTTTAGGTACATATGATGACAACAATTGTTATCTTGGCTCATATTAGAAGTATGGTCATACATGTATTTAAATATCGAAAAATTGCCGTTTTTGACCATGATAACCAACTTTAACAGTGTTTTTTAAAGACATTTTTTCTTACCCCATTGAGATTTTTAAAATTTTTAAATATTAATCATCAATCTATGTAATTATATTCATGATGATTATTTGTGATTGGTGCATTTTCTAAAAATGGAGTCAGAAAAGTGTCAAAAATGGTAATATTTTTTACCAAAAATTATAGAGAATAATGCACTATTTCTTTACATGTTCAATAGTCTCAGTCTGATCACACATATACTTAAAGTGTTGTAACTGTTTTGAATATTGTCAATGAGATATTGAATTGAGCAAAGAAAGAAACTCTATTGAATATGAATCGATTTTCCCCTGAAAAATTGGGATTTGAATATTGCCCTTTTCACTGTATTTTAATCGGCTCAAAATGGCCGCCACCGTTACCATGGCAACCGAAGTCAAATCATAACAAACAATAATTATCTTGTGGTCCAATGGTCAATTTCAACTTATAAAATGAACATCAGCTAAATCTGAGACATGTCATGTCTCACCCTATATGGAAATCCTTTGATCCTTATGGAGAATTGGTGTTAAATGTTCTTAGAAAAACGGATGCTGTGTAATCTGAAAGACTATTGATATTGTGATGGAAGTTTTACTGGTATGATTTCCCCAACACACCTCAATACTTTTCATGTAAGTTATATTTTAAATATAACCAAAAGCATTTCTCCTGAAGATACAAAATCACACCATTGTTCAATTTTTAAAAAGACGACTATCTTATTTAGGAGAGGACTATTCATTTTTAGGTATCCAGACCACAATTGACCACATGATCATAGCTGGTCCCCTGGATGTCCATTGATTTTTAATAGAGCAGACGTCGATAATGTTCGGCAAACATCGGAAATACTATCTGAGTAACTAACTTATTTTACTGAAAACTATTAACATTGACCTAAAGTTAAACTATATTTTAACTTGTATCAAAAATTAGCAATACATTGATTTTAATAAAGTTGTATTTCTTGATAGAATTTTAAAATTAGACGATAACTTCAATTAAGGGTCAGATATCTTAAATCTACATAAATTTAACAGTCATTTGATACAACATCCTGAATAGACATATTTTCAATTAAAAGAAAAATGAATTTTCAAATGTAATCCAGACACAGGTAAAATATTTTAAAAATAAAATACCATGAAATAATTTCCTGAAATCAACATCAAACGATATATTACCCCATATATCTATACTTCGCACACATGCTATCCGACATTATGTCATAAGAGGTTTTACTACATCACAATTTTGAAGTTTACATAGAAATAAAAGTCAATAAATAAGACATATCAGCGGAATGTAATGGTAAAATATTTATTTTGTTTGTTTGATGCCACTTTAAGCATTTTTTCAGCTATATCATGGATTCTAATTTTTATTGCGGGAGGAAGCAGGAGTACCCAGAGAAAACCCCTGACCTGAAAAAGGAAAACTGGCAATCTTTTCCCCTAAAAATATTTAATAAATGTTCTGTTAAAGTGTATTTTGTCCACCGTACATTGCAGACTTAGTATGATTTCTATACCAAAAATGCCTAATCATGAATAATGGAGCTAGAAAATTATGGCCTACTTGAATCGAATAACACCGGCTTTTGTCATATTAGAATTGTAATAATTTATTCTGACTATGATGATGTAATCTTGCTATTGCTCGGTAAAAAATAATCTAATGCAAAGGCCCAGCCAAAGTGTAAATAAGTACAACATCATACCCTTCATGAATTATTATCTTACCATGAGCATGGGCCATCTGCCAGTGTTGTACATTGACTTGCTGATCGTCTGCTGAAAACAGTGGAAATTCTACAATGTCTCCTGCTGCATAAATACCATCAACATTTGTCTTCATGTGCTAAAAATAGAACAAAAAACATCAATAGACTACATTTGTTCCAAACTTGTATATAAAAGTACTAAACTTTTTAACAGGCAAAAATTATAATGTATAATGAATGGTTCAAAAAGGCCAGCATAATCTCTGCATTTTATAAATTAGCAGTTTTCATATTTATCTTAGCTTACATTGGAGATTGATGTTTTAGGCAACTGACATAGTAAATAAAGTTTCCAGAGTTTTCATATTCTTAGCAGTCATTTTTTATTAGATCTCTCAAATTTCTTAGCAAACAGAACTAGATATCAGTGAGATGGTCCATCTCTGTGGTTCCCGCAGACCTTGAGGTCAAAGTCAAAGGTCATCAACCATGGTATGCAATAAATCGTCTTGATATTATCTACCCACATACCAAATCAAAAGCCTACCTCAAAAGGTAAAAACTGTATAGCCCGGACACAATTACGGAAGGACGGATGGACAGACTGAGTGGCGGGGCTCTAATAATTTTATGTTAATTCTTTACAATTATTATCAAACAGGATCTATACTCAAACATTTTCCCATCCAGTTCTACAAAATGTGTGTTCATGGCAGTTGTCATAGTTACCTTATCTACAGGGATAAATCCTCTGTTTGTCATGTTAATACCAGAATCTTTCAGAAAATCTGTCGCTGGTACAACCCCTGTCAAAAATAGTAGAAATGAGTCATACTGTTAGCAACAAAATAACTCAAATTTTCAAGGTCTATGTTGGAAATTAAAATTTTCATGTATATAGCTAAAACATTGCTGGATGAATGTCTATAAATCAATCAACATCAATTTATAAATTTATGGCTGTTTGTCGATACTAAAAGCTATTAGCAATACACATACTGGTCACAGAGTAGTTCTAGTCGGCAAGTAATTCTTGCCGCCTGATCTTTTGACAGTTTTTGTGAAGAAATCGAAGTGATAATCGTAATTTGTTATGGATGGAAAATCGTGAAATCTATAAAATGAAGCCTTTTCCATCAATTTTAATGGAAAATTAATGGCACAGTTGCCAGAATGGTGAGAATTGCTTCTGTCATTTTAATGGTGAGAACTACTCTCTGACCAGTACAGGTAGACATTCTGCCAGGTGATATGGGCGGGGAAACTGTATACCAGGATTAATGAACCTGATTATTCCTGGATTATCAATATTGCAGAGTATTATAAGAAATGCCCATCTCTTTATATGTTGAAGAATATTAAGAATTGTGGTAAACATAGTTGTGGTAAATTTCGAAAACCCATTAAAATCCATAATTTCCATATGTGGTCAAACCAAACCCTAATTTTGTAGACGGCCATAACATGCCCAATTTTTAATTATCTCTGAATATCAATAATTTTAAGTACACTAATTAGTATTACAATAATTTCAAGTACTGAAAAAAAAAACATGCAGACATTTTGTATATACATGTAGTTCAATGAAAATGAGGAATGCCTTCAGAAGATGTGATATCCAAGGTCGTCTACTTGTGAGTGCTTGTTTTCATGACATACAACATTAGTATTAATGTATAATAAATATGTACATGATGTATAAAAAAAATAATTACATAAACCTGTCAGACAATTTGTTTGGATTGACCTCAACAACATTCCTCATTTTAACCCTAAATACTTCATGTTCATTCAAGTAGCACCTATTACTTGGTATGTAGAGATCACAGACTGCACTTAACATATCGCAACAATCACATGAAAGTAATATGGTGGAAAAAACAGCATTAATAATACAGAATCTCCAATGTAACATTAAGTGATGGACAAAACATGCTTGGATCCACTACAACTGTTTAAAAATTGAGTTCAAACTGGAAACCTTATAGCAGTATTGGACTGGTAACTATAAAGTATAGCAGTATTGGACTGGTAACTATAAAGTATAGCAGTATATTGGACTGGTAACTATAAAGTATAGCAGTATTGGACTGGTAACTATAAAATATAGCAGTATATTGGACTGGTAACTATAAATTATAGCAGTATTGAACTGGTAACTATAAAGTATAGCAGTATTGGACTGGTAACTATAAAGTACAGCAGTATTGGACTGGTAACTTTAAAGTATAGCAGTATATTGGACTGGTAACTATAAAGTATAGCAGTATTGGACTGGTAACATCAAAGTATAGCAGCATTGGACTGGTAACTATATAACTATATAAGTATAACTACCCTAAAGAACAAGGGTCTGAACTATTTACAAAGAATTCAAATCTTTAGGAAAGAAACAAAGATAAATAACATTAAACAAACAAATTTGCTATTACATTAACTGTCGTCTTAAACTTACCGACACCCAATATAGCCAGGTCACATGGTACTCTGGTATCGTCAGATAGGACAGCCTCTGTAGCTTTATTGTTATTTCCAACAAATTCTTTAATTCCTTTCTCAAAATAAAACTTGACTCCTTGGTCTTCATGTAACTGTTCAAAACATGACAATTTTTTAACCTATTATTTATGTGATATGTTTTTCAATTAGACAACAATTCTATGTAAAATTTCTTCTTTGTTTGCAATAGTAAATAGATTGTTTTTAAATACACATAATTACATAATATTAATATAAAATGAGAATGAAAATCAAATAAAAAACAACTGAATTTAATTAAAACGTAAAAATATAATGTTAATATGAAACACTATTGAATAGCATATGACTTATCCATTATTACAAAAACTAAACTGTTTCAACATTGAAATGAAAACAATAATACACAAGGAGTGAAACATACATAGCAGTGCTTATAGATTAAGGAACACATAGAGAATACAATACATACAAAGTTGTTAATACAAACCTCTTGAAGCCAAATTTTATAATATAGCCTTTACCTGTTTTATGATAGTCCCTAATTTTTGCCCTAGGATATTTTCAAATGGGACATTCCCTCGAACAAGAACAGAGACAGATTTAGCTATGGTGACCATATATGCTGCTACCTCCATACCTAAGGAAACATCAACCTATTTATATGTTGTCAAACTTCAGTTGTTTGTGTTTATCAACATCATTCCTGGCAAGGCCACATCAACAATTTGTTTATTCTCATCTCAACTTCATGTGCATTGTTTTTAAAAGAAACTAATGTTGGATGAGAATAAAAAAATAAGTTAAATGGGCTAAAACATGATTCTTCTGTATACTGCATTGTGTTTGTTTACACAATTTTGTGTATCAAGCCTTCTATTTAAACATTGATAATGCAATAGCAAGATCTAAAGGCCATCCATATAAAACTATTGGTTTGCTGTTTCTGGACCAACCCATGTAATACAGCCCACACCCAAAAAACCTCAAATCAATGTTTTTGAAAAAAATATCAACCATTTTAAGTATGTTTTTACTAAAAAAAAGACGTATTTAAAAATTTTGATAGGAACAAACAATAAAGAAAATATACCAATTAGCTTCCCAAACTGAAGGTTGAAAAACAGCAAACAAATTATTTGTTAACTTTACACTTTAAAAAGTATTGCATTATTTGGACATATTTGATAATTTTTTTATACATTCCCATATACAGAAAAATCAGTGAAACTATACAAACATGGTTAGTAATTACTAGTTGTTAATTGTGCAAAGTTTAGATGCATAAGCCAAGCCAGTACAATAGAAGAACAGGATTTAATTTAGTATCTGTTCTAATTTTCTTCACAAAAATAAAACCACATATTCAGTTCTTTAAACTTTTCAAGGAAATAAAAAAACTTCTTATATTGGTTTTCAAAAACAAAATCTTAATCCAAAACTGGTTTAGGAATCAAACATGAGAGAGTTCTGCTGTAGCTTGATGTAAGGAGTGTCATAGTCAACACGTTATGGCAACTCACAGAATCGAACTTGATTAAAAATGAAATAATTCAGAATTTAGAATATATTAAGCAAGTGGCAGTATTATAGCAATCTGAAAGTCTGTCACCAAAATCTGATCTAGCATGGGGAACAAAACAAACAAGACAATGTTTCCACACTTCAGGAAATTTGGACACACAGACAGACAAAGGAGAAATCTAGCATAGGACTGTGCAATTCCTAACTTAGTACTGAAAGAAGGTTTCCCTGATTGAATAAAAAACTTTTTAATTTGAATCGGGCTGTTTCCACAATAAGAAAAAATGTCGTCAGAGATTTTAAAATTCACCTGGTACATTTATACAAGAACATCCATAAAACTTGTAGGTTTGCTGTTTTGAGAAGTGAGTAGGTAGGTAGGTTCATTGTTCTAAATAAAAATTTGTGTAATAAAAACATGCCAAATACATTCTAAAAAATATTCAAAAACATTAATAAAATGTGTTGGTAGGGCAGTGACAGAAATTAACGGTCGCCCACTCGCCCACGGCGACTAAATTGTCAGCTGGGCGATTAAAATCTTGTTTCAAAGGAGCCCAGCTGGCGACTAAATTCTCAATGAGGACCTGGGCGAGAGAAACTTGTTGATAAGGGGGCCAAACCTCTCTGACGAAGCTTTTTTTAAATAATAAAGCATTTTATTAACGTACATGTTTACCGGAAACAAAAGTTGCTTAAACTGATCCCGAATTTCGAAACCCAGTCGCGAAACGCGGAATATTTCGTGTTTTTTCCGTAACAGATCGTAACTACAATCATTTTCTGTTTTCCGATATGCAATCGTCGATGTGGAAAATGGAGAGAATTAAAAATAAACTGGGGCATGATGATGATGAGGAAGGGGAAACAGATTCTGAGGTAGAAAACGAACTGAATGAGGATTGTGTATATAAAAAACTTTTGTAAAAATAAAGATGTACTTAAAAATTTATTAAATTTTTGAGGGTGCGTGCCTTTTACACGAATTGTTCATTCTCAATGGTGACACCTGGGCTACTACATTTTGATCTGGGCTCCTAAATTTTAAAATGTAGGGGCCCAGGTGGCTACTGGCTAAAAAAGTTAAGTTCTGTCCCTGTAGGGGGTGTAATTTGGTGGGTTGTTGGAAAAAACAGCAAACCAACAATTATTTATGAATGGCCTCACAATGAGAATTACTGAAATGAGGCTGTCACTGAATATCTTTGGAACATTCCTGTAAAACTTTGATTTTCAGGATTTTCAACCACATTAGAACCTAAAATTTGTGTTCCTTGTTAACTTTAAGAATTAATTAAACTTACATCCAAATATAACACAGGAACTAAATTAGGATTCCAGATATACAGCATGTAAAATATGTTGTATGCAAATTTGAAGCAAAATTTTAGTACAGATGTTGTACGTTAAATGTTATTTGTGAAAATATACTATAAATAGCACAATGCAAATTACAGGAAAACCCCTCAGTTCTAAATTAAGCTCTATATATCTAGTCACCAAGCGTTTATTAATGTAGGGACCACACAATACCTTCTGCAAGACTGATCCTACTTTTTCACCCAGAACCAACTGGAATGGTACTTTTATAATGTCTACAACCGACAGACTTGCGGCTTTGTCTGCCAAAAACGCTGCCACCTCCATACCTTAAAGAGTTTCACCACATATAATAATGTTTGGCAAACGACAAAAAAGCTTATTCATTTAAGTACACAACAGAACTGAAGATAGGGGGGGGGGGGGGGGTCTCAACATAATTTTTTAAAAGAGAATCTGTCGTTAGTTATCCAGCCTACCACAAATTTTTTGGTGTTCATGGTTACTCAGCAGTCCTATCTGCAGTGCATTTTAAAGCGGTCAGCTCAAACATGCAAAGATTTCTAAGATCTGTAGAAATTTTAAGTTCCATTTGGAGGAGGAGAACGTGTTTCCTTGAAAAGGACATGTTTTTCCAAAGAATGAGCATGGAAAATATACATCTAATCACCATATACAACAGGTGTGACTCATCTGATATCACAGAAATGAGACACCTTGTCAAAAAAAAGTTCCTAATACCCAAAGCCCTAACATAACAGCATTATCGTTTATAAAGCAACAGCTGGCGTGTTTAATACTACATACAGTTCTATGAAAATTACGTATGTGTTACAATAATGTAATACTAATTAATGTCTGCACTATCGAAATTTATCCAATTTACTGCTGATTTATTTAAAGCTGACCAAACTGAAACACTTTAATTTACAAAAATAAAAAAACTGAAACAATTTCTCAAATTGCACTCAAGCAACTATTGTAACCAATTACAAACATGGTAAAATTGATTTTCAAAAAGGATAATTTTTGCTAACTTTTTTATTTCTGACTACATACCAATGAAAGATGATCCAATGATGACAACCTTTTTGCCCTTAGCGGCCTCAGCTATTTTATTGGCATCATCTGGTGTTCTCAGCAAACACACATTGTCAAAGTTAGCACCAGGTATTGGCAATTGCCTTGGTCTAAAAAAAAAGACAACTCTGTTTAGATGGCTGAATTAATACAGACATAAACAGTAGTCCCTCAGTGGAATAAAATTACTTCAGAGAAAAAAGAAAAAAATCTTTGTGACATCCATAAAATTGTGAAGGCACATATTGTTTTGATAAAATTATCTGTTTGAAATGTTATTCTATAATGTGAACAACCCACGTTTTTGGCTGTATTAGTCAAACTTTATTATCACAAAAAATTATTGACTCTCTAAACTAATAGAAAAACAAAATTTCCTGATGAACATCAGTTTTTACAGTGCAATGTTGCCTATCAGAACAATTACAATAATGATTGATTAAAATCACACCATGATATGAAGTATGTTTTTCTGTTTGAATGGTGTTTAATGCCACTTTCACCAATTTTTAGATATATCATAACCTCGAGTTTTTATTGGGGGAGGAGGCTAAAATACATGGAGAACACCTCCGACCTGCAATAGAAAAACTGGCAATCTTTGTCAATTAAAATCGCAGTTGAGAAGACCCTGCCTGCAGTCTCAACCTCAGTGTTGACAGACCACGTGACTAATAGTAGTTTAACTACCTTAACCACTCAGCCATCGAGACCCCTAATATGATCAAGGTTTCCAAGTAATTGTGTAATGCCAACTTTGAACTTCAGTAACTGTGTTGACAAAACTGGCTGCCACCCGATGGCAGTACAATGGTTTTACATAACATTCTAATTAATCACCATCTCACTTTTTTCTATTTCTTAACAATACTTTGATTGGTTTCAACGAAACTACATGTAAAGCTAGCACAGTGAGCACTTAGGATCTGCTTTGGGCTTCAATGGAACTATATACCAAGCTTTGTTCAACCGAAAACCTATGGAGGCATTTATATTAAGCACATTGTTACTAAGCATGAGTGGATATGATTTCTGCTTTATTTGTTGTAGCTTATTGGCTGTGATAATTACATATTAATGTCAACATTATAATGTACAATGGAAAAGAATCCGAAGAAAGAAAATACTTGTAAAAAGATACCCAAAAAATTATAGAACTGATGCAGCAATTGAATAAAAAAGGATTAAAAAATACAATGGTGGTGCCAACAAAAGTACTTACTTTCCTCCGGTAGCTACAACAAGTGAAGTATAACTTAAAGATGATCCATCTTCAAACTTTACTGTCTTAGCTTTACTGTCTACAGATATGGCCTAAAACCAAAGGTTGGAGAGATAAAATTAGCCAGACTCTCAACAGAAATGGCTTATATCAAAAGCTATACAGATTAATTCTTTAAATATTTATTGTTCATTTATCATAATTTCTTTTATAATATCATACAAAGTTGCAGTATTTAAAACAGGAAAATAAAAAAATCTTTTCGACTTGATATCAAATTCGTTGTTACCATGGTTACCATGCCTGATGTAGATTTGTAGTTTGTTTGAATGAGGTTTATTATAAACACACCCTGATATGATGTATGGTTTTTCTGTTTCAATGGAGTTTAATGCCACTTTCATAAACTTGACGCAGCTAAAGAAAGCCATGACCTTCTGTAGTAAAACGGCAATCTTTGTCTATTATGATTTAAGTTGAGCACATCTTGTCTGCAGTGAGACCCAAACCCACAACCTCAGACTTGACAGGGGTGTGTATTCAATAGTTTGATTCACTATATTAACCACTTGACCACACCGTAGAAAATGTCCTGAAATCAATCTATTTTAGTTTTGGATCTTCTTGTTTCTTGACATTTTATTTGTTAGAAAAGTTATATTGAAAAAATTGAAGAATGTGTCCATGGGACACGGATGCCCCCGCTAAAGTAAGTCCCAAACAGGAAGTAGTTGTCCAACAGGTCTGAAAGTCGCTTAGGACGTACAACTTGTGATACTGAACAACCCTGCCAAATTTCAAATTGTTCTCGTGTACGGTTTCTGAGAAAAGCTTGACGGAAATTTGTACATACAGACGGACGTATTTACGTACAAATGAAGTCCCAAACAGGAAGTAGTTGTCCGACAGGTCTGAAATTCGCTTAGGACGTACAACTTGTGATACTGAACCACTCTGCCAAATTTAAAATTGTTCTCATGTACGGTTTCTGAGAAAAGCTTGACGGAAATTTGTTCGGACGTACGTACGGACGGACGGACGTGAGTAAAACTTAATGCCCCTCGACATGTCGTCGCGGGGGCATAAAAAAACCAAACACCTCAATAATTCTTTTCTCACAAACGTTAATTTCAGAGTTATACGTGATGGCAGATACTCATTTTCTCTCAATTATTACATGTTATAAAAGTAGCTTCAATGTTTAAACTCAGTCTCAGCAGTCACAAATTAAATAGTCCAAAAAACTATGTAAAGGAAGAGAATAAAAAGCATTCAATCCAATAGTATCTGAATCATTAGGTACCTTCTTGTTTGTCTGTATATCTATATTATTAGTTTTGTAGAAGTCTGCATTTCTCAGGGCTATTCCTTCAGCTGTAGAGTCCATGGCCTAAATAATAAAAAAATATTAATTTATATCCACATAAGACAAAGTCTTAGTAAAAACTACTTTTTATTGTTTTTGTTTGTGTGAATGTTGTTTTAACATCACTATCAGAAATTTTTCAGCTATATCATGGCATCCAGTTTTTATTGGGGGAGGAAGCAGGAGTACCTGTAGAAAACCCCTAACCTTCGTAAGGAAAACTGGCAATCCTTGTCAATTAGGACTGGAGTCAGGCACACCCTGCCCACAGAGAGACTCAAACCCCAATCTCAGTGTTGAAGACCACATGATCAATAGTAGTCATACTACCTTAACCACTTGGCCACAGTCCCCAAAAACTACTTTATAAGGACAATGAGCAAAGTTCTAATACATATCTCCCTTTCCAACAGAGATTTTTATATGCAAATTTTTACTGTAAGGAGCTAAGGTTAACAAAAATGTCATATTCTTGTATTTCTTTTTAAATCTAAATACTATCAAAACATTTTTGTAATTGTAAAAATTAACATATCAGAATTAAATCTGAGGAAAATCATATATAAATTAGAAATTTCATTCTCAAAGATATGGCTTCACAGAATACCCACAAAACACTAAAAGGATCACAGTATGGTTCTTTAGTGTTGACTATTTAAGATATAATTCATTGCGGCACGAATATATACTTATTGGCCCTTTATGTCCAATATTTTACCTCGAGAGTTAGCGAGGGGTAAGATGTGGGTGAACCAGTGGTAAAATCAGTATATATTCTTGCCCCCAATAAATTATTTTGATTCTAAAAGGATATATATTAACTTTGAAATACTGTAATCTTTGAGTTGCAGGACTTGTCAGCCATTTGTGACATCGTTAAATATGCTAACAGACTTACTATGAGGTCATTCAAATATGTGAAAAATCTTACTATGATGTGGTCATAAAGAGTGTTGATTGTTTATGACATTGATTAGGAATATATACTCGTTTTGCACCTGGTGTGGACTCTAAGCATTTTAGGCATGTCATATTAGAATTTCAAATTTAGAATCTGTATAAATCTGAAGTACAATATACCCTCTACAATATGCCACATACTTTGCTAAGCTTGACTCGGTCATATGGCAGGTGCTTTTCTTGTGTAGCTATAGTAATTTTGCCAGTGAATCCTTCCTTTCGGAGTGTCTCTGCACACATTACGGATGCTGGTCCTAAAAATAGGTAAAATATTATTTAGAGTAATTAGATTTTATTTAAAAGAAATGTGGACAACCATGTTTGCAAAAGCATGAAAACCACAAGGATCTTATTCTAATATTTCAAAATATGAGAAAAAAGGCCTTTATACTTTCTATAAATATCAATATTATTAGAATTCCATTTTCGGGAATTTATAGTTATAATGATATATAACTGTCCTGCCTTCACAAAGAAACCTTCTTTTTTTACCTACTTACGGTATCCGGACCACAAATGACCTCGTGATCATATTTGGTGTCCTGGATGTCAATTGTTTTTCAATAGAGCAGACCTCGGTAATGTTCGGCAAACATCGGAAATACTATTAACTTCTTTTTACTAAAACCGCATTTGTTTTTAACACTGACTCAATGTAAAACAGTATATCTTGTATCATTAGCAATCAAGTGATTCAATACACCTGTATTTCTAGGACAAAAAATAAAATTAAACAATAACTTCAATTATGTGTCGGATACTTTAATAATATTTTGAAAAATTCTGTATGTCATGTGAATATTTTCTTACATTACTTGCTTTGCAGGTCTTAAAAATCTCTACCAGAAAAAATCTTGTCATGGAGACAGAGTAATATGTCCTGATAAGTTGACTTCAAAATATTTATTGAATCTGTATACAAGAACAACTAAGTCTGGTTCCAGTTCTTTATCCAAAGAAAAACAAGGGTTAGCAACAACACTTTAAGGTCTCCTAACCACAATTGACCACATGATCATATTTGGTGTCCCGGATGTCTATTGTGTTTTAAAGGAGCAGACCTCGATAATTTTCAGGAAACATCAGAAATATTATGTAACTATTAACTTTTTTTACTACAAAACTACATGTGTTTTCAACATTGACTTAAAGTAAAACAGTTTTTTTGTAACATTAGCAATCAATTGATTTAATACAGCTGTATTTCTTGGTGGAAAAGTAAAATTAAACGGTAACTTCAATTATGGGTCAGATACCTTAAGTAGAGGGCTGAGATGACTTTAGTAGACAACATTTTTGTGTTGGATTGAACTAAAATAATAAATATATGGTAGTGGTGATGTCAAATAGACAGCCTACTGTTTGAGGTTCATGATCATCCACAGAAAAACTGGATCAGATAATACATACCACCACCAATGATGAGAACTGATTGCTGATTGGATGATAACTGTTTACACATTGACTTTTGAACTTTGCTGGAAGTCAGTAATGCCTTGTCACCTTTGACCTTCACCTTTCCATCAGCAACTGTAACCTTTAATTATAAAAGTCTTGCATGTGTTAATTCCAATGTTTTGTCATAAACACTATGTTAAAATAAACACTATGTTTAAAATACATAAAGACACTAACATTCATTCATTTTGTCAGAAATAACTTTTTTACTTTTAAATGCTTGCTCAATTTACCAAAAAGCTCTGATAATTTTTTTAAACTGACACAACAACTTATTGTATCCTACTAAAAAATTCATTAGAGATAGAAAACATCAGGCGCCTATCGCTCACCTGAACCTGAAACCAAACAACCCTTTTTTATCCAGCTTTTCTTTGCTATAAGGAATTGCCCAACACTTCTGCAAAAATCATTAATTTTGACCTTTTAAGGGAAATAACTCCTATAAGGAGGATCTTTTGATGGTTAGAGGGAGAAGGGAGGTTCACTTCAAATTTGCTGTACCTGTTATACTTTTTTAACTATCAGTCGAAAACTCTCTCAACCCCCCCACCCCCCTGTTTTTTTTCATTTTTTCTATTTTAATCCAATGTAGCTATGTAGGTAGTCAGGTGTCATGATTTGCACAATTTTGGTAGAGGACATCCTAAAGAGGATGTGTGCAATGTTTCAAAGCAGTCCTTTCATTGGTTTAAGAGGAGAAGGTTTTTTAAAATCAAGTAAAATTGATTAAAAAAATGTTCAAGGAGAATAATTCCTAAACGGTTCATCAGACAATCTTGACCCTAAGTCATTTTTGTAGCCCTCATAGAGCAGAACAATTAAGCAATGCTAACTTTTTCTCTAGTTCTATTAATTTTCAAGATTTTGAGGCAAAAATGTCAAAAATAATCAATTTCGACAATTAAAAGGCAATAACTCCTATAAGGAGTCATCATACAACTTCAACCCAATGGAGTGTTTCGTAGAGCTTTTGATGCAGATGAAGGCATGTCTCTTCTTTTTTTCCTGTATCTGTTACACTTTTTTAAATATATGCCAAAAACTGTATTTTACCCCCCCCCCCCCACCATCCTATTTTTAGCCATGGTGGCCATGCTGGTTAATCTGCAGCCATGGTAGGTGCAAACTTGGTTGAGGACATTTGACAGATGATGTGTACAAAGTTTCAAAGCAGTACTTTCAGTCGTTTCCGAGGAGAAGATTTTAAAAAATCAATTAAAACCGATTAAAAAAAACAGTTCATTGGGAATAACTCTTAAACGGTTAATCAGACAATCTTGACCCTTAAGTCATTTTTGTAGCCCTCATAGAGCAGAACAATTAAGCAATGCTAACTTTTTCTCTAGTTCTAATAATTTTCAAGATTTTGAGGCAAAAATGGCAAAAATCATCAATTTTGACAATTAAAGGGCAATAACTCCTACAAAGAGTCATCATACAACTTTGACCCAATGGACTGTTTTGTAGAGCTTTAGATGCTAAAGAAGGAAGGTCTGTTGGTTTTCCTGTATCTGTTATACTTTTTGAACTATAAGCAAAAAACTGTATTTTGACCCCTCTGTTTTATTTTTAGCAATGGTGGCCATGTTGGTTGTTCTGAGGCCATGATTTGGGCAAACTTGGTAGAGGGTATTTTACTTATGATGTATGCAAAGTTTCAAAGCAATCCCTTCAGTGGTTTTGGAGAAGATTTTTGAAGAAAAGTAAACGACGATGACGACGACGGACGCCAAGTGATGGCAATAGCTCACATGACCCTTCGGGTCAGGTGAGCTAAAAATGAGTATGACTAAGGACAGGTCGTAAATCTTGTATAGACCATACAACAGACTGATTGTTAGTCATATGACTTTTTGTGAAGAAGGGACCTGAAATACAGTAGAACTTCGATAACTCGAACTCGCTGGGGTCGCCAAAAACAGTTCGAGTTATCTGTTGTTCCAACCACCGAAGTTAAACAACCTCCGGAAATGTATCTGTTCCGTACCGTGACTGATTTTTGTTTATAAGTTGCTCGTCAATTTTTCCTACATGCGGTATGGTTGTTTTTGGGAACTCAAATTTGTTTTGAATGTATGTAGATGTTTATTTCATGAATTTTGACACGAATAAAGTAATTTTAGGTGTAATAGTTTGTGAAATTTGAAATTGCTACATCGCTTACTATTTACTTTCGCTACTGCACAAAAGCCCGTTTGAACTCGGTATATCCATAACAGTTAAATTAAGTTAATTATTTCAACAATATTTATTGCCGACACATTTTTCACAAATTATTTTAGCTTTAATATTTGGTTTTTTAAAATATCAATTTAACCACAGTTGTCAACAAAAGTCGTAAATGATATTTAACTGGAATATTTTCGTTGATTTGATAATCTGCTTGGTAAATTTCATATTTTCAATTAAAGAAACAATTAATGTCTATTTGCCTTTTCAAACTATTCATCAGTCATGACATAATTATTATCTATTATTTTTTAATTGACATACATTTAATTGTTATGGCTTCTGTTATCAACGTCCTTTATAACTGAAGTTAATTGCTTCGCACTGACGCTTATAATTTTAGTTCGAGTTATTGATGGTGACTTACATGAGTTTACCATCAAAAGGACCTATAAATGAGTTCGAGTTTTCGAGAAATCGGTGTTCAAAAAACCAGGGATAGAAATAAATGTCGGGACTTTAAAAACAGTTCGAGAAATCGGTGGTGTTCGAGCCATCAGAGTTCAAGCTACTGAAGTTTTACTGTATGTCCATGGGACATAGAAGCCCAAACAAGAAGTAGTTGTCCGACAGGTCTGAAAGTTGCTTAGGGCGTACAACTTGTGATACTGAACCACACTGCCAAATTTCAAATTGTTCTCATGTACGGTTTCTGAGAAAAGCTTGACAGAAATTCGTACAGACAGACGGACAGACTTGAGAAAAACTAAATGCCCCCCCGACATGTCATCATGGGGGCATAAAAATAGTACCTCAAACTTAGGAAGACTATCTAAGCCTGGAAAATCTTCTATATCTCCAGTTTTAACATTAAAACATGCTCCATGCCAAGGGCAACGAACTCTTCCATTACATAAAGCACCTGAAAAAGACAACTTAACACATTACACTAGTAATATACTGGTATATCTTTATGAGTGTAACAACTGTCAACTAAATGTTTCTATACTGACTAAATAATTCTATACATATTATTGTAAAAGTACTTATGTTTTGTAACTAATAGGAAAAATTAAATTTAGTTAGTACATTCAATTTAAATGGCTCTATACTGTGCTGGACCTGCAAGAGAGATAAGATACTAATCAGTCTTACCTGTAGAGCATGTTGTTGTCTGTAGTATTATTGTACTCTCTAGTTTCTCTTACCAGTAGGGGAGATAACTACAGATACTGACCTGTGGAGCAAGTGGAGCACCTGGTAATTACAGCACAGAACTGTCGTTTTCTCTGAGTAGTAGGGGAGATGATTGTAAAAACACTAACCTAAGGTTAGTCTGTACCTATAAAGTACATTTGTTGCCTACTACTTAGAACTGTCCCTTTCTTCTTACCAGTAGGGGAGATAACTGTATAGATACCTACCTGTATCTAGTGGAGTACCATAGTGAGTACATTTGTTGCATACAACATAGATCTGTCCTTTTTTCTGACCAGTAGGGGAGATAACTGTATAGATACCTACCTGTATCTAGTGGAGCACCATAGTGAGTACATGTGTTGCATACAACATAGATCTGTCCTTTTTTTTTACCAGTAGGGGAGATAACTGTAAAGATACCTACCTGTATCTAGTGGAGCACCATAGTGACTGTATTTGTTGCATACAACATAGATCTGTCCTTTTTTCTGATCAGTAGGGGAGATAACTGTATAGATACCTACCTGTATCTAGTGGAGCATCAAAGTGAGTACATTTGTTGCCTAAATCATAGATCTGTCCACTTTTATAATAATAATAATAATAATAATAATAATAATAAGCTTTATTTGACGTCGGCATGGTAAGACAACAAAGCAACACAAGCTCTAATGAGCTTTTAACCAACTAATTACATAATTCATACAAGAAAAACATACAAAGTCTACACAAACACAATATCAAAAGCAACTGTAGAACACAATTAAAAGATACATAGCAATTAAAGCAGCACAATTAAAGAAACAAGGTTAAAAAAATATATAAGCAATGCAAGTTGTAAAACATAAAGTTAAAGGAAGCAATCAACACATATAAAAGCATAATTAAAAGACAAGTAGACACATAAAGCAAGAAACAAGCAAACAACGCAAAAGCACAATAAAAGCACACAACACAAAATTCATTTAAAAGCACTATGTTTACACAGGTTTTATAACAATAAAAATAATAACTTTTCTTACCAGTAGGGGAGATAACTGTTAAGACACTAGCCTGCAGCCAGTGGAGCACCATAGTGAGTACATTTGTTTCCTACATCATAGAGCTGTCCTTTTTTTGACCAGTAGGGGAGATAACTGTATAGATACCTACCTGTAGCTAGTGGAGCACCATAGTGAGTACATTTATTGCCTACAACATAGATCTGTCCACTTTTCTTACCAGTAGGGGAGATAATTGTAAAGACACTAGCCTGCAGCCAATTGAGCACCGCAGTGAGTACATTTCTGTCCTTCTCTGAACAGTAGAGGAGATACTGTAAAGACACTAACCCATAGCTAGCAGAGCACCATATGAGTACATTGAACATTTGTTGCCTATAGCATAGAACTGTCCTTTTTCTCTGTTTAGTAGGGGAGATAACTGTACTAACCTGTAGCTAGTGGAGCACCATAGTGAGTACATTTGTTGCCAACAGCATAGAACTGCCCTTTTTCTCTCACAAGTAAGGCTTTTCCTTCACCTACATCTACTTCCTTCATTCTGAAAAATATATGTATCTTGAATAATATGGATAAAATAAAACAAATATGAAACTTAGAATAGTAGAATAGTACTGTGAATTGACTAGTAATGAAAGAAAACGTTACTTGAAGAACTACTTGGAATGAGTGATGGCATCCAATGGATCTTCTTGCACTAAAGAACATGTTTCATCATTCATCATTTTGATTTAAAGACATCTTATTTAATGGTTGTTCCTTGAAATACAATTTTTTTTATTGATTACATAATTTGTTACATAAGTTTCTCACCAAACACAATAACAGGCATTACAAAATCAAGTAAGAGTAGAATATGTACAGGACAAGTGTAATTATACATGAATATATATTGCTCGGCTAAGTGGTCCAGTGGTCCAAGTCAGCCATCTACTATCAATCACAAGTCCACTGGGGTTGTGAGTTCGTGGCCAATTTCTGCAAAGGTGTGTGGGTGTTCTAAGCAATAGTCTCAACACTATCAAGCATGTCTTGGTTGAGTGTTTTGATGTGGCCTTTACATGGGAATGTTTGATGCTGTAATTTCTTATTCCAATTTGTACTGTGACTTAACGACACAATTTGCAATTTTTAAAAGAAATAAATTTACATTAAAAAATGTAATTTAACTGATAATTATGATTTATTTTCATGTTTTTGTATGTGTGTATCACAATACCATTGTCCCAAGTAATTTTTAATCTATATCATCTGATCATATAATAATTGAAGTTTGTTTTTGCACACAAAAACAATGTCTCTCCTCGTTTCCCATGTGGATTTTCAGCACAAAATCTATGTTCAAAGTTTGATAACTACCACAAAATTTTGAGGATAAAAATTTCCTGGTAATATACACAACTAAATATGGTGTACTTGCTATATACCAAGTTTCATAAAATTTGGTGGAGCAGTTTCAGAGGACTTGAGCAGAAACCACGATCTGTGAAGAATTTCTGGAAAAAGTTCAAAAACCGCACAAAATTTTGAGGATAAAACTTTCCTGGTAATATGCACAACTACATATGGTGTACTTGCTATGTACCACGTTTCGTAAAGTTTTGTTCATTAGTTTCAGAGAAGCTGAGCGGAAACTATGATTTAGGAGGAATTTTTGGAAAATTCTAAGTTCAAGGGGCTATAACTCCCAAAACCAGAGGCTCTTAAGAGCCTGTATCGCTTACCTGATTTTATAGGCAATGAAGATGGCATTTCCCTGATGTTAAAGTAAGTCCTGTAATTTTCAATAAACTTTAAATAGGACCATCCAAACAATATTACTAGAAAGCTTTGTTTCATTGGTTAACCAGTTGTATAGAGATTTTTTTTATTTGCCCATAGGGTCCTATGTTAAACTAAGTCCTGCGGGGGAGTTGGCCATTTTGAATTTCCAATTGCCATAAAAAACATAAACTTTATAAAGGACCATCCAAACAATATTGCTAGTAAGTTTTTGTTTCCATTGATTAACCGGTTTCGGAGAAGAAGCCTTTAAAAACTTTTTCCCTTAGGGTCGTATGTTAAACAAAGTCCTGCGGTAGCGGCCATTTTGAATTTCCAATTGCCATAAAAAACATAAACTTTATAGAGGACCATCCAAACAATATTGCTAGTAAGTTTTTGTTTCCATTGATTAACCGGTTTCAGAGAAGAAGCATTTAAAAACTTTTTCCCATAGGGTCCTATATTAAACTAAGTCCTGCGGTAGTGGCCATTTTGAATTTCCAGTTGGCTTAAAAATCATAAACTTTATAAAGGACCACCCAAACAATATTGCTAGTAAGTTTTGTTTTGATTGGTTAACCGGTTTCAGAGAAGAAGCCCTTTTAACATTTTTCCCATAGGGTCCAATGTTAAACTAAGTCCTGCGGTGGTGGCCATTTTGAATATCAGATTGGGATAAAAAACATTAACTTTATAGAGGACCATCCAAACAATATTGCTAGTAAGTTTTGTTTCCATTGGTTGACCGGTTTCAGAAAAGAAGCCTTTCAAACTTTTTCCCATAGGGTCCTATGTTAAATTAAGTCCTGCGGTGGCAGCCATTTTGAATTTCCAATTGCCATAAAAAACACAAACTTTATAGAGGACCATCCAAACAATATTGCTAGTAAGTTTTGTTTTGATTGGTTAACCGGTTTCAGAGAAGAAGCCCTTTTTAACATTTTTCCCATAGGGTCCAATGTTAAACTAAGTCCTGTGGTGGCGGCCATTTTGAATATCAGATTGGGATAAAAAACATTAACTTTATAGAGGACCATCCAAACAATATTGCTAGTAAGTTTTGTTTCCATTGGTTGGCCGGTTTCAGAAAAGAAGCCTTTCAAACTTTTTCCCATAGGGTCCTATGTTAAATTAAGTCCTGCGGTGGCAGCCATTTTGAATTTCCAATTGCCATAAAAAACACTAACTTTATAGAGGACCATCCAAACAATATTGCTAGTAAGTTTTTGTTTCCATTGATTAACCGGTTTCAGAGAAGAAGCCTTTTAAAACCTCTTCCCATAGGGTTCTATGTTAAACTAAGTCCTGCAGTAGCGGCCATTTTGAATTTCCAATTCCCATCTAAAACACAAACTTTATAGAGGACCATCTAAACAATATTGCTAGTAAGTTTTGTTTTGATTGGTTAAATGGTTTCAGAGAAGAAGCCCTTTTAAACTTTTTTCCCATAGGGTCCTATGTTAAACTAAGTCTTGAGGTGGCGGCCATATTGGTTTACCAATCAAAATAAAAAACACAAACTTTGTAAAGGTCCATCCAATGAACATTATGGCCAAGTTTGGTTTCAATTGGCCAAGTGGTTTCAGAGAAGAAGATTAAAATGTAAAAAGTTTACAGACGCCGATGACGACGACAACGCCGACGGACGCAAAGTGATAACAATAGCTCACAGCTCACCTTTGGTCAGGTGAGCTAAAAATTTTGAGGATCAGAATTTCCTGGTAATTTGCACAACTACATATGGTGTACTTGTTATATACAAGTTTCGTAAAATTTGGTTGAGTAGTTTCAGAGGAGTTGAGCGGAATAACTTTGTGACGGACAGACGGACGGACGGACAGATGGACGGACATGACAAAAACAATGTGTCTCCCCACCATGTGGGGGGAGACATAATTATTTATTCACTGCATAACTGTTTCTGTGCTCAATTTAGATGACATATTGTTTGCTGGACGTTAAACAACGCAACAATCAATCAATAGGAAGGTGTGTTAACTCCAACCATAACTGACAAGGATTACCCCTTTCCTGCCAAAGCTTGAGCATTACCACCAATACTCTTACTTCCTCGATAAATAAAAACTGGATGCCATTATAAGACTGGAAAATGGATGAACATCCTTTAAAAAAAACATAAGAAGTTCATAAATATGGTTTTATGAGCATTTGGGTTGGTCTCAGATCTCCTTCAAACAGTTTATGAAATGTGGATAAGAGAAGCCATTCCTTTTTCAGTTCTTTGTCATAAAATGAAACTGGCTCATGTTTAAAATAACTTATTTTTAGAGCAACAGTAATACCTGTGCACATCAACAATTTACAATAATGAATTAGTGCAAGTTTAGTTTCATTCCTTTAAACATGCATGTAGAGAAGACACCTTACACTTCTCTTTAAGCTCTTACACTCTCTATTTAAGTTGAAAATGACTGTTTTTCCCAATTACTTCTTGAGGAAAATAAATAGCTGTGGCATGCAAACAGTTCATAATGTTCAATTAGTGCAAGTTTGGAAAATTCCTTAAAACATGTATAGATTGAATTAATTCATTACATGTTTTCCTAATGTCCAGTAAGCAGTATATTAGATATCAATGTTATCAAGATGGGAAAACGTTAACATACAATGAATCAACACTGGTAATGGGATGGACCACAGAACAAGACGGGAACAAGTTAACGAACAATGAATCAACCCTCTCCCACATCAATAAAAGAGCCTAAACTATCTGCGACCTGTGGTTAGAGTCTTTGGAACACTTACCATGTTTGAAGTAGTGAATAAGAGAAGCAAACCCCGAACCCGCTTTTAAACAAGTGTGGACTGGGAGCACGCTCATAAAGGGATACCCCTGCTTTGCTTTCAAGTCCAATCTCCCCTTTATGATATACGAGGTCAATAAAAATCCTTCATGCACATCTACATATAATGTACTTCCTTTATGCTAAGTTTCATTAAATTTCATCAAGCCGTTTAGGAGAAGTTGCGCTTACCAGGGATGTGGACAGACGGACAGACAGACAGGGTGATTCCTATATACTCCCCCCCCCCAAACAAGTTTGCATGGTATCAAGCAAAATTCTTCAAAAACAAAAAATAGTAGCTGTTCATTATTAAGAAGCTTTGCATTGTTGGTATAATTCCTTTCAGTACTTTAGAAGGAGCTGAAGATAAAAAAGAAGAGTTATCATGCCACAAGATAACAGTGGCATCTATGCAGGCAATAAAATGACAGTGTGTCTGTTGTACATATCTAATTTATCAAACACTGGGCTGATTGAGTGTAGACTAGGTGAACCTATCCTGAACAGAGAAGAAATCAATTTATGGACTGATTGTTAATGGAAGGTTTGATTTAACACTGAATACATCTGAATTTATTATCAAGACGATTTCTACATGAGTGGAGTACCATAAATAATTTCTCCCATTTGAAATATTATGATGGGAAAAATATCTTGCATTGTATATTAACTGCATGTAAAACTACAACATAAATACAGACCATATTAGAACTATATATTTACTGAAAAACCCTTATCCTGGAGCATAAAAAAAAAATTTTCCATGGGACACTCACACCTGTAATGGACTGACATTGCTTATGCAAACAAAATTTCTAAATTAATTAAATATATTTATTAAGTACTTTTAAAAACACTTAAGAATTTTAAATCCATGGCTTCATGTTATATGCCACCTGTTGCATGTGAAATTAACCCTTAAGTTGTTAATGTGACATTTATTGTAAATTTCCTTACATCTTCCATTAAATATCTGTATTATACATCCCCATGACTAGTAATTACCCTACTATGTCTGACACTTCCTTTTGTCTCAGTTTCCTTTTCCCTTATATAATCAATTATTACTTAAAAACTTTTAATACCCGGAAATAATGTCTCATCGATAGGTGTTCTACTGTATTGAGGATTATAGAAAGACATGGAACAGTTATACCTGGAAATGTCACATCAATAGGTGTTCTACTGTATTGAGGATTAGAGCAAGACATGGAACAGTTTTACCTGGAAATGTCACATCAATAGGTGTTCTACTGTATTGATGAATAGAGAAAGACATGGAACAGTTATACCTGGAAATGTCACATCAATAGGTGTTCTACTGTATTGAGGATTAGAGCAAGACATGGAACAGTTATACCTGGAAATGTCATATCAATAGGTGTCCTACTTTATTGATGATTAGCGAAAGACATGGAACAGTTATACCTGGAAATGTCACATCAATAGGTGTTCTACTGTATTGAGGATTAGAGAAAGACATGGAACAGTTATACCTGGAAATGTCACATCAATAGGTGTTCTACTGTATTGATGATTAGAGCAAGACATGGAACAGTTTTACCTGGAAATGTCTCATCAATAGGTGTTCTACTGTATTGAGGATTATAGAAAGACATGGAACAGTTATACCTGGAAATGTCACATCAATAGGTGTTCTACTGTATTGAGGATTAGAGCAAGACATGGAACAGTTTTACCTGGAAATGTCACATCAATAGGTGTTCTACTGTATTGATGATTAGAGAAAGACATGGAACAGTTATACCTGGAAATGTCACATCAATAGGTGTTCTACTGTATTGAGGATTAGAGCAAGACATGGAACAGTTTTACCTGGAAATGTCATATCAATAGGTGTCCTACTTTATTGATGATTAGCGAAAGACATGGAACAGTTATACCTGGAAATGTCTCATCAATAGGTGTCCTACTTAATTGATGATTAGAGAAAGACATGGAACAGTTATACCTGGAAATGTCTCATCAATAGGTGTCCTACTTTATTGATGATTAGAGAAAGACATGGAACAGTTATACCTGGAAATGTCTCATCAATAGGTGTTCTACTGTATTTAGGATTAGAGCAAGACATGGAACAGTTATACCTGGAAATGTCACATCCATAGGTGTTCTACTGTATTGATGATTATAGAAAGACATGGAACAGTTATACCTGGAAATGTCTCATCAATAGGTGTTCTACTGTATTTAGGATTAGAGAAAGACATATGACAGTTATACCTGGAAATGTCTCATCAATAGGTGTTCTACTTTATTGATGATTAGAGAAAGACATGGAACAGTTAAACCTGGAAATGTCACATCAATAGGTGTCCTACTTTACTGATGATTAGAGAAAGACATGGAACAGTTATACCTAGAAATGTCATATCAATAGGTGTCCTACTTTATTGAGAATTAGAGAAAGACATGGAACAGTTATACCTGGAAATGTCTCATCAATAGGTGTTCTACTGTATTTAGGATTAGAGAAAGACATATGACAGTTATACCTGGAAATGTCTCATCAATAGGTGTTCTACTTTATTGATGATTAGATTAAGACATGGAACAGTTATACCTGGAAATGTCACATCAATAGGTGTCCTACTTTATTGATGATTAGAGAAAGACATGGAACAGTTATACCTGGAAATGTCATATCAATAGGTGTCATACTTTATTGAGAATTAGAGAAAGACATGGAACAGTTATACCTGGAAATGTCTCATCAATAGGTGTTCTACTGTATTAATGATTAGAGAAAGACATGGAACAGTTATACCTGGAAATGTCACATCCATAGGTGTTCTACTGTATTGATGATTAGAGAAAGACATGTAATAGTTATACCTGGAAATGTCACATCAATAGGTGTCCTACTTTATTGATGATTAGAGAAAGACATGGAACAGTTATACCTGGAAATGTCACATCAATAGGTGTTCTACTGTATTGATGATTAGAGAAAGACATGTAATAGTTATACCTGGAAATGTCTCATCAATAGGTGTTCTACTGTATTGAGGATTAGAGAAAGACATGGAACAGTTATACCTGGAAATGTCTCATCAAAAGGTGTTCTACTGTATTAATGATTAGAGAAAGACATGGAACAGTTATACCTGGAAATGTCACATCCATAGGTGTTCTACTGTATTGATGATCAGAGAAAGACATGTAATAGTTATACCTGGAAATGTCACATCAATAGGTGTCCTACTTTATTGATGATTAGAGAAAGATTGATTGATTGATTGATTAATGGTGTTTAATGCCCAATTAGAGAAAGACATGGAACAGTTATACCTGGAAATGTCACATCAATAGGTGTTCTACTGTATTGATGATTAGAGAAAGACATGTAATAGTTATACCTGGAAATGTCACATCAATAGGTGTTCTACTGTATTGAGGATTAGAGAAAGACATGGAACAGTTATACCTGGAAATGTCACATCAATAGGTGTTCTACTGTATTGATGATTAGAGAAAGACATGGAACCGTTATACCTGGAAAATTTCACATCAAAAGGTGTTCTACTGTATTGAGGATTAGAGAAAGACATGGAACAGTTATACCTGGAAATGTCACATCAGTAGGTGTTCTACTGTATTAATGATTAGAGAAAGACATGGAACAGTTATACCTGGAAATGTCACATCAATAGGTGTTCTACTGTATTGATGATTAGTGAAAGACATGGAACAGTTATACCTGGAAATGTCACATCAATAGGTGTTCTACTGTATTAATGATTAGAGAAAGACATGGAACAGTTATACCTGGAAATGTCACATCAATAGGTGTTCTACTGTATTGATGATTAGAGAAAGACATGTAACAGTTATACCTGGAAATGTCACATCAATAGGTGTTCTACTGTATTGAGGATTAGAGAAAGACATGGAACAGTTATACCTGGAAATGTCACATCAATAGGTGTTCTACTGTATTGATGATTAGAGAAAGACATGGAACAGTTATACCTGGAAAATTTCACATCAAAAGGTGTTCTACTGTATTGAGGATTAGAGAAAGACATGGAACAGTTATACCTGGAAATGTCACATCAATAGGTGTTCTACTGTATTAATGATTAGAGAAAGACATGGAACAGTTATACCTGGAAATGTCACATCAATAGGTGTTCTACTGTATTGATGATTAGTGAAAGACATGGAACAGTTATACCTGGAAATGTCACATCAATAGGTGTTCTACTGTATTAATGATTAGAGAAAGACATGGAACAGTTATACCTGGAAATGTCACATCCATAGGTGTTCTACTGTATTGATGATTAGAGAAAGACATGTAACAGTTATACCTGGAAATGTCACATCAATAGGTGTTCTACTGTATTGAGGATTAGAGAAAAAACATGGAACAGTTCATCGAGATATATACTGCATGATTGTCTGTTGATAAACTTCTACATGTCTGGGGACAAGTTGTCTGAATATTAACAGACTTAGGTAATCACATTTGTTTTATTTCCTAAATGGAAGCAAAGGGCAGTAATTTATACAAAAGTGAAGATTTATCGTTCAGGTGTGCTGTCAAGGTCTAGTAAACAACTATTTGGACAAAAATAATTTATACACAAGTCATGGTATTGTTTTCCAAAATCTAGGACATGGGCACTTAAAATAAGACGTGACAAACAAAGCATTTATATGTTATTTACAGATAAATATATAAAAAAACACAATTTCTGAAAAAAAATTTTGTTCAACTTATTTTCCTGTATAAGAATACTTTTTATTCTTTTTAACTGTTAATTTTAATAAAACTAAATTTAAGTTTGAAACCCTAATATATATTTAATTCTTACTTCTAGAAAGATTATGATATCCCAATCAATAACAGAATTTAATTTTAACAGTCAAATATTTGAAAAACTTACTCTCCATCCTTAAGATCATCAACACCACAAACTACAGCTTCCATGGTCGGCATAGCAACTGGTACTTCTGCAGAAACAATTAATGCTGATTCCGGTAGAGTTGGTTCCTCAATGGGTATAGCAGGCTCTGCAGAGGGTACACCTTCTGCAGGTAGGTCTATAATGTGTCCCGATTGCTCCCTAGTATCTGCCTCCACAGGGGATAGTTCTGATCCCGGAGGTGTAGTCTGGAGATTTATCACTATACTGGACTGTACAGTGTCGGAGTCTTCAACAGGCTGATCTTCTGTGATTTCAGGTGTATCTTGGTTCAACTACAAAGTGAAGCATGATTGAAATTTATGCATCACATGTTTAAATCACTCTATATATAAATTTGCCAATAATAAATTCGTGACAGAACAAAAAGATCATATATATTTCACCTGTATAATTGATTGAAATGTTATTTTTATTTACCTGAAACCACCCTTACTGAACCAGGTTAGATCTATTGAGTGTCCTTGACCTTGACAGAATTTATCTTATTGAATTGTTTGTATCTACCTAACATCATTAGATATTGAGTTACATCTAAATAATTATTGATCATAGTGTAATCATTACACAAACTGATTTCATGTTTATTTCCTTTTTGTTATTATACAAGGAGAAATTTATTTCCCAACAAAAATATATTCTAATATAGCCAAAGATAGACAAGGGTGGAGAGACCCAGTTTCTGACTACACACCAAAGACATACACAGCAGAAAGGAATAAAGATATAAAATTATAACAAAAAATAAATAAGATTTAAAATCATAACTTAAAATTTAGGTAATGAGTGAACTGGTAATAAAAGAAACAATGCAGAGTGTACAAGAGTCTACTTGAATTATCATATTTGTTAAATGAATATCTGGTGTAAGTACCATATATTTGAAGACCACAGTACAACAGCTTTGCTCCAAAACTTTTAAAGGATACAAAAATGCAATATTACGACACCATGATTAGAGAGTCTAAAATCTTTTTAAAATCAATTGTTTCTTTTTATTTTGAAATCTTATCACTGTCCAAACAAATGGCTTAGCAAATGTATATCATTAAACTGAACAACAGAAAAATTTATTCAATCAACAAGGGGTTCCATACACTTACAATTAAAATAATTTTTCATTAAATTTTCTTCAAACTTAGAAATAGTACATACATGTAATCATAGTTAATTAAAAAATACTTTTCTCCAAGATTATTTAAGAAGAGTTGATAACCTATATTTAAAATTGTCTTATAGAGTGTACAAAGAAGAGAATAAAAATCACTATACCATGGGTCACCACACTCTAAAAAAGTAGGGAGAAGTGACTTCTCCAATATTAATCCAGACATTGAAATCGATATTTCCAATAGATGTATCCATTTTTCTATTTCACAAGACCAATTTTTAGACCTCTACACACCCCCCCTCCCCAAAAAAAAAAAAATTTTCTCAACGGATTTGCATGAATCACAAAAATGACCCAAGAGCAACCCAAAAAAATGGAAATCAGGAAAAATCCAGAAAACTTTAACCCATGTACTTATTAATTTACATAAATTGGTATTCATTTCAGTTTGAATGGTGTTAAATTCCACTGGCAGCAATTTTTCAGCTTTATCAAGGCATCTAGCTTTTATTGGGGAAGAAAGCAGTAGTACCCGGAGAAAACATTCAACCTTCCGTAGGAAAACATGCAATCTTGTCAATTTAGATTGGAGTGTAGCACACCCTGCCTGCAGTGAGACTCAAACCTGCAACCTCAGTGTTGACAGGTTCTAAAATTTTAGCATCTGAATTGAAAAATTATAGTTGAAACTCTTAAAATGAGAGTTTAAGATTGTGAAAAAAAACTGATAAGAAATTATTTAAATGCAACTTTTATACCAATTTTTTAGCTATATAATGGCATCCAGTTTTATTATTTGACAGACTATGATGGATGTTTTATGATATACAAATGTCTGTTCATCTGTCACACTGCATGTTGAGAATGCCTTTGGATTTTCTTCAAACTGAACCCAACTGTAGAGTATGATAGCTTCATGGTCAGTACTGTAACAGTTTCTGGCAAATTTCTTATATTTCGTTATAGAGTTATGGGACTTTGTTAATTTAAAAAAAAGTTGGTTTTTTTTAAGTTTTCATACTTGAACACAAAAACACTAATATAAATTATGGTGAAATTTTGGAGAATTGTTTTATTTCAAAAGATGTGAGTTTTCTTCTGATTTTTGATAAATACTGGTTTTTTTTTATTTTAAAGTTATGGGACATTGTTCATTAAACTAGAGGCTCCCAGGAGCCTGTATCGCTCACCTGAACCTGAAACCAAACAACCCTTTTTTACCCAGCTTTTCGTTGCTATAAGGAATTGCCCAACTATCAGTCAAAACTCTCTCGACTCCCCCCCCCCCCTTTTTTTTCATTTCTTCTATTTTAAGCCAACGTAGCTATGTAGGTAGTCAGGTGTCATGATTTGCAAAATTTTGGTAGAGGACGTTCCTAAAGATGATGTGTGCAATGTTTCAAAGCAGTCCTTTCATTGGTTAAAGAGGAGAAGATTTTTTAAAATCAAGTAAAATTGATCAAAAAAATGTTCAAGGAGAATAATTCCTAAACGGTTCATCAGACAATCTTGACCCTAAAGTCATTTTTGTAGCCCTCATAGAGCAGAACAATTAAGCAATGCTAACTTTTTCTCTAGTTCTAATAATTTTTAAGATTTTGAGGCAAAAATGTCAAAAATAATCAATTTGGACAATTAAAGGGCAATAACTCCTATAAGGAGTCATCATACAACTTCAACCCAATGGAGTGTTTCGTAGAGCTTTTGATGCAGATGAAGGCAGGTCTCTTCGGTTTTCCTGTATCTGTTACACTTTTTTAAATATAAGCCAAAAACTGTATTTTACCCCCCCCCTTTCCGTCCTATTTTTTAGCCATGGTGGCCATGTTGGTTAATCTGCAGCCATGGTTGGTACAAACCTGGTTGAGGACATTTGACGGATGATGTGTACAAAGGTTCAAAGCAGTACTTTCAGTTGTTTCAGAGGAGAAGATTTAAAAAAATCTATTAAAACCGATTAAAAAAAACAGTTCAAGGGGAATAACTCTTAAACGGTTCATCAGACAATCTTGACCCTTAAGTCATTTTTGTAGCCCTCATAGAGCAGAGCAATTAAGCAATGATAACTTTTTCTCTAGTTCTAATAATTTTCAAGATTTTAAGGCAAAAATGGCAAAAATCATCAATTTTGACAATTAAAGGGCAATAACTCCTACAAGGACTCATCATGCAACTTTGACCCAATGGAGTGTTTTGTAGAGCTTTAGATGCTGAAGAAGGAGGGTCTCTTTGGTTTTCCTGTATCTGTTATACTTTTTGAACTATAAGCAAAAAACAGTATTTTGACCCCCCTGTTCTATTTTTAGCCATGGCGGCCATGTTGGTTGGTCTGAGGCCATGATTTGGGCAAACTTGGTAGAGGACATTTTACTGATGATGTGTTCAAAGTTTCAAAGCAATCCCTTCAGTGGTTTTGGAGGAGAAGACTTTTTAAGAACGTTAATGACGACGACGACGACGGACGACGACGGACGCCAAGTGATGGCAATAGCTCACATGACCCTTCGGGTCAGGTGAGCTAAAAAGGGGGATTTTTTAGCTTTCAGACTCAAACTCAAAATACTGGTATCCTTTTTTTTGCTTATTTTGATACATGTGAGCTTGAGTTATTTCTTTCAATTTTGGTAAACCATGATTTTTTTGTTCTACAGTTATGAAACTTTGAGAAAAAAAGGGGTTATGTTTAGTTTTCAAACTTGAAATAAAAACAGCTGGCATCATATCTTGAAATTTGTGGCATTATTGATATTGATAGATGTGATTATGTAAAGTGTATAGCTCTTGTCCTCATCTTTACACTGGGGTATCATGGACTCATGGCCCAGCTGTTTATTAGGGAGGAAACCAGCTTACTTAGTGAAATAGGGCAGAGGAAGGAAAACTGGCATTCCTTGTTAATTATGACTGGAGTTGAGCACACCCTTCTGGCTGTATTAGTTGAACCCCAACCTCAGTGTTGACAGGCATGTGATCAATAATACATAAACTAGCTTAACCCCTCATCCAACAAGGTCCCTTGATAAGAAAGGACTAAATTGAAGAAAAAAAATGTTGTACCAATTTCAATTACCTCGTCTTCAGCCTCAAAATTAATCTGGGCCTCTTGATTATCCTCTTCTATATCTTTCTCCTCACTGTCTACTGGAGAACTGACGTCTTCTCTTAAAATCTCCTCATTTGATTCAACTTCTGACTGGATTACTTCCCCTTCTGTACTATGATCTTCACTGACCTCAAAAGATTTACTTTCAACCTCTTTTGTTTCAACTCCTTCACCTTCTTTATGAATTACTTCCTCCTTATCATCACTCTCCCCTGTAACAGTTACCTCTTTTGGAACAGTGTCCTCTTTGACAACAGTTTCCTGTTTTTTATGAGATTCTATATATTCCTCTAATGCTCTGTCAATTTGATCACTTTCCTCTTTAGGATTGTATTCACTAGAATCAGAATTAGTTTTAGAACTTCTTCCGTTCAGACTGTTCAAACTTTCTGAATTTTCAACTGTATTAACCTCTTCCTTTATAGTTTCAGTAACTTCAGGTGTATCTGTAACCTCTGTCTTTTCGTTTCTTTTATCTGGAGAACCTAAATTAGAATTTGAATCTACAGAGCTATCTAAATTGATCTGGTTATTCAGCTGTGTATCTCCGTTCAGGTTTTGACTTTCCCGTTTGATCAACAATGACTCCCTTTGCTGTGAAGACTTGGGTCTTTTATGTGATGCCTTCTGAGTGCCACTGCCTACAAAAGTCAAATGTTATATGCCTTCTGAGTGCCACTACCTACAACAGTCAAATGTTATATGCCTTCTGAGTGCCACTACCTACAACAGTCAAATGTTATATGCCTTCTGAGTGCCACTACCTACAACAGTCAAATGTAATAATCTATTTAAAGGCTCAAAAGACATTCCACCTAACATTTTCTGTAAACAACCCAATAAAAAAAATGCAAGTACATTGCAATTCCTTAATTAATCCCTTTCAATTAAAATATACAAAGATTTTATAAACCAAACACAAATCACTAAAAGACAAAACCACAAATCACCCAAAATGAGCATGTTTGAAGCAGGTATACCATGGATTTTACTGGCTGTAAATTCTAACACACTCCAATCACAACAAACATAAACAAATTCTATTTGGATAAAAATAACATCAAAAAATATTTACAGAACTAAGATGTTGTTTTTAATTCCTCATTTAATCCTTATTGATTATGTTAACTTGCCTTAGAATACAAATTATAAGTGACCAAAAACAGATCTGTTACTAGGTTACATCACGGCTTAAAATTACGACTTGAATGGATAACCGTCTGCACACAGACAAATCTATCAAGTAATAGTTTGTATAATGACAGAATTTCTATCCTATCCATCAAAATACATCAATGTACAATATATCACATTTTGTACTCACTATATAGACATATTAACACTAGAAAATACAAGTAATAAGAAAATGTCTTCAAAACAAATCAAAATGGTGTAAGGCATAAGGATGGGTAATGGAGATTTTATTGCACACTTTATTGGTATTGGTAAGATTGATGCAATGCTGACCATCTTTTTTGTCTTGCTGTTTTCCAATCCACCATTTGATCAGTGGGTAGTTACATGCAATGATGGATTGAAACAAATATTTTAGCCCAAAAGGTTTTGTTTTTTGTTTGAATGGTGTTTTAACACCATTTTCAGCAATTTTTTAGCTGTATTGTGGCGTCCAGTTTTTAGTTGGGGAGGAAGCTGGAGTACCCGGAGAGAACCCCCAACCTGCGGTAGGAAAACTGGCAATCCTTGCCTGCAGTGAGAATCGAACCCGCAATCTCAGTGTTGACAGACCACGTGATCAATAGTAGACAAACTACCATAACCACTCAGCCACAGAGGCACCATAGCCCAAAAGGGTACAATAGGCTTAAAGATAAAAGTGCAAGATATGTCTGGAAACAGTTTAAAATTCCAGATACTACAAAATTAAAAAGTTAACAATATTGGGGTTGGAAGATATTTCTCGTTTATTATAGGTATCTTTGTTGTACCAGTAACTGTTAAATAATCTGAGGAATCAGTCATTGAGTACCCAATCTTTTATTAAGATTTAAAATTGTGTGTGATTTACCATACTACAAACTGTAATACTAATTTTACAATAGTACCTCAATATGAATATTATGAATAATTCAAAATAATTGAACAAATTACATATACAGGCTCTAAATTTAACACAAAACATGTAATTTTAATTAGGATAGTTGAGAAAATCTGTAATTTCATAACTCTTGAACAACCAAAGTGAAAATCAAGAAAAAATAAAGGGAGGTTACTGTGATCAATTTCCGTAATAAAGTTTCAAGAAAATGTATTACAATAAAATTGAGTTATTGTACAACATGAGATATATGTCCCATTTAGCAAGAATTAAAGTTCTATAACTCTAGAAAGACAAATTGGAAATCATCAAAATCCAAAGAAAGAAATCTTTTGTCCAAATGTTGTGTTAAAAATTTAATAAGAACCGACATGAAGCAGTAACATACTAGTGGACCAATGGACTATGGTCCACATATCATATTATGTCCTGCCTACAGGTGAATAAAACGCTGACAGGGGCCTTCTTTCTTAAATAAAAATATGTATATGTAAAGATGACAGAGAAAAGTGTCTGGTAAATAACATACAATGTAAATTACATGTACTTAAGAAGACAATAAATTCAAGCATGTCATATACCTGTCAATATATCTGTATGATTTTATGTCTAGGTGATGTCATCATGTATTATTTCCATAGTTTTTTGTGATGTCAATACGCTCAATAAATTTGCTTTAACAGGAATTTTTGCAATTGTTGATGTACCCATGAAGACATTTCATATAAATTGTACATTGAAGAAATACTGGTTCTAAAGATTAAACTCTTCACTTCCTCTCGATGTCAAAGTGACAACAAAAATTACTAATAGAATATATTAAATGATTTCTTGGTTGAGACTGGTGTTACGTCTTGATAATTTCAAAAATAAACAGAAAAACCCCAAAATTCTACCCGTAAAGGACAAGAATTCACGAACTATGGCTTCCACCCCCAATCAAACTGAACAGACTACACAGTATTACTGAAAATTTGCTACAAATTTCATAAACCACCTTTCGGCAAAAGAAAAACAAAAATTTAAACCACAGGAATTAAAAACCAAACCCATTAAATAAGGATTTATTGTCGTTCACTACCTACTCACAAAGTTCTGTGTGTTCAATATCCACGCAAAGTATTCTGGGTATCCTACATCAACCACAATAGCATTTGCCACACCATGGTTGATGCCATTAGAGATATTTCTCTTGGCGGATAAGCCTTAAACGCAACCATATCAAAAGTTTATAAATAGACAATATAAAAAATACACAAGATCTCATAAATTTTTTATCAACATCCGTCTTTGTTTACAAACATCATTTGCAGGAGGAAAAAATGTAGTCCCGCAGTAAATGGGGGATGACATGTGGCAGAGGTTATATCTGGGAACCAGTCAGGTTCTCTGTGCCAGAGAGCACTGTGTGTTTCACATCTAATAAAAACTGGATGCAGTGATACAGCTGATAATTACTGAAAATGATGTATAAAACCAAACCAACAAACAAAACAAACATAGTTCTTACCAATAATTTTCCTGAAATTCCTACTGGTCAGAGAGTAGTTCTCGCCATAAAAATGACAGAAGCAATTCTCGCCATTTTGGTGACTGTGCCGTTATTTTTCCATTAAAATCGACAAAAAAGGTTTCATTTGATAGATTTCACTATGTTTAATCCAAAACAAATTACGATTATCCCTTTTAAAATTCTAATTTTTCACAAAAACTGTCAAAAAATCGGGTGGCGAGAATTACTTGCCGGCGAGAACTACTCCGTGACCAGTATATTATACAATTCTTTCTTTGAATAAATAAAAAAGTCACTTACAAACTGCTCCCATTATGTTACTTAGAAACCAGCACAAGAATATCACTTCATACAAGACCTCATCAAGAGTTCCAGATTCATTGTTAAGAGATTATAATAAAATGAGAAAGTTCAAGATTTTACTTATATGTAAAGAATGAGCAGTAAATCAGTACTGGACATAAACATTCTGATAACAGGAGTTTGAAGCATTTGTTAAACAAGCATAATTATTAGACTGTTTATTTACTGCATTGTTTATCTCAAAATAAGAGCAAAATAAACAAATCCCAGGTATGATACACTCCATCGGCCTCATACATTTGGGTTAATTGTTCTACCTCTCCTTAGTGACTTTATGTTCAGGGGAGATAACTCAACTAGAGTGTGCTCAACAAGCAGACAGTGTGAATAGAAACTGTAGTTTGTTTATTCATCACAAAAGATAAAATTAGAACTATGTAGCCTTTTAAATGATTAAAAATGAATAATTCTTCAATAGATTGTTACTTTAACTTCTTTCATATCAAATAATGTTCAAATTATAAAATTTGTTTATAATCTTGATATCTTTTTTAATGTTTCTTTGTTTGTTTCAGTCGAATTGAATGTGGTTTAATTCCACTTCAAGCAGTTTTTCTGCTTTTAATGGTGTCAATTTTTTTATGTAGAAGGAAGCCATTATAGTGCCATGTGTAAACCCCGGACCTTCCACAGGAAAACTAGCAATCAATATCAATTAATGTTGGAGTGGAGCACACCACGGAGCCAGCAGTAAGACTTGACCAAAAACCTCCATGTTGGCAAGGCCTAAATTAAAAGGTTGTTTGATTCCTCATTCCCCGACCGACCCAGAAATTGCGGCCGACTCAAAAAATTTTTTTGGTCCAAGTTTGGGATTTTTTTTTTTATAGCAAAACCGGAAGTGTGGATTGTGTCAATTCCAAAACTGATTAAAAATTTGTTTTCAATACTTTTGTTAAACATTTCATGAGGGTATGGAGTCTATTCAATGGTGGTTACTGACTGCCTACAGTTTATTATAACCTGCCTGCTGTGTCAGAACAGATATTATATATGCATTAGAAAATTACCAAAAAAAACCCCACCTACCTACCTACCCATCTTGAAAAATGTGGGTAGGGGAGTGGGGAAACAAACATTTTTTTAATTGTGGCCCAAGCCTGTAATCAATATTAGCTAGCTAAATACTATAACTACTTGGGCCCCCAGGCCCTTTTTTATAAGTATCTTTTCGCTGTCTTCCCATTTAGCCAACTTTTTAAAATTCAGGTATTCCCATTTAGCCAACTTTATTTTGTTCACCTGTTGACTTGTTTATTTAGCAATTATTCAGGTGTAATCGGTAAATAAATTAACAGTATTTTTGTTCCAGGCCAGGTTGTTAATATTGTATGAAAAAAAAATAAAGCAAAATAAAATAAAAATAAATATAATTTAATTTTTAAATAAATAAATGATAGATATGAAATAAATGTTACTAAAAATAATTGTAAATAGTTCTCACTCATTAAGCATATTTATATTATAATAATATAAATATACCATTCACGGTCTTATTGTTGGAGAAATGTACCCACTCATTTACGCATTCCTTCCAGATAAACACCAAACAACGTACCAACGACTTTTTACCACTATTAAAAGACTGGCTTCTGACAACAACACACCACTCAACCCAAACTCCATCTTTTTTTACTTTAGCAGCACGAAACGCTGCTCAGACAGAATTCCCAACTGCAAACATCAAGGGCGGCCTCTTTCATTATTGTCAGTGTGTGTGGAAGAAAGTACAACAACTTGGTCTGATATAACAGTACAAGCACAACCCATTACTGCATCAGCATGCCAGAAGAGCATCTGCACTTCCTTTAGTACCACTAGACCAAGTAGAAGATGTATGGTTCACATGCCAAGATGCCTTCCAGACAGATGATCCTTAGATCACCAGCTTTAATGATTACATCACAACTTACTGGGTAGAGACAACACCAGACAGATGGAATCACCATACAACAGTAGGACACGTACCACCAACCACTTGGAAGGATGGCAACACAAACTTAACAACCCCCTCCACAAGGCCCATCCAAACCTGTACCTTATTATTGAGAAACTCCAGCAAATTCAGGCCGCCAACGAAATCCAACTCATTCAATACTCTGCAGGCGGTAAACGAATGATAAGAAAACTGAAGTATCGAACCATTGATTCAAGGCTTGATCGTCTTAAGCAGAGACTTCAACAGGGTGATATTAACATACTTCAGTATACATATGCAGCTGCACATCTTCTTAAGTTGGGATAATTGACATTTATTTACTGTTATTTATGTTATTATGTTACATGAAATACATGAAATAAAATAGTTGATTGTATAAAAATGCTTCCTTTTAAAATGCCTTGGATAAAACAGAGAGTTTTTAAAATGCAACACAAACTTCTACATCCAGAATAATGAAAATAAACAATAAAATCTCAACAAAATGGCAATTAAATCCATCAAATACCAGGACAAAATTTACTGACCCAAGTTTTAGGTGACACACATGCCAAGCCCTTATTAAATTTTCTTTTGTTCTTAATTGCCTTTGATTCCATTTAGCCAACTTTTATTTTTTACCTATAGTACCTAAAATTGTAAAAAGTTGGCTAAATGGGAATGAACCATCTTTTCTAGCTATAATGGCTATAGCTTGATGTCCACTTGTACCAAGAGAGAACACTGCCATAGGCGGAGCCTGCTGTGTTACCCCTTCGAATAGTGCATTTATTGGAATGATTACAATAAATAAATATTGATAGCAAGATATTTTTTTGATATCAAATAACTGGGTAAAGAGTTAAGTAAACATTAGTTTTAAAATAATAAATTTGTCTTTGAATTTAGGAGTATGTAAGTTTATGTTGCTTACATGTAAATCATTCATTAGAAACAACAAGAAAATGATCAATATAGTGCAATCTAGACAATATTATTCTCATCAACAATTATTTGATATATATGAATCACATTCAATTATCTGCTCATTTTAAGTGTAACCTCAATAAAGAAATGTCGAAATGCAAGACTAGTTCATGCTGCAATGCCAGTAATGCTAGGCACTGGTAACTGGATCCTGATGTGCAGGACAAAAGCCCACCAACCACAAAAGCTCCCTTCCAAGTATTGTTTAGATGTTGTATATTTAATAAATATTTTATGTTCTAAAATGTATGTATCTTTGTTTTTTTTTATAATGCAAATAGAATTATACTGACTTGACATAAAACAATATAAGAATAAGGCTTAGAAACAGGGAAAAGGCAAGGCTCCTCTGAGCCCCTCCTCAAGTCCTTATATTGTTTTCATGTCAACTCAATACACTTACATTATATTTAGACTGCAATCTACAAACATGGCACATAATTTTATAACTTCTATTTATTTTGAAACAATTTTTAAAATTCTAACCATTGAAATGTCCCTTTATACATTACACAATGAATATATAACCTCAGAGTGCATTGAAATTTTTTTCGGTTATTAGAATTGATTGTGACATCAGAATTTTGAGATAATTAGCCACCTGGTAAATTAGCCACTGGTATATTAAAAAATAAATATACAGTAAACAAATTTAAGGATGTTCGCTGGTCATGTTGAAAATAACAAGGTATCTAAATTTATATAATTGAAAAATAGACCATAGCTAAAGGTACAAAATAAGCTTAAAAAATTCATAGGTTGCTAAACTCTTTTTCGAGATAATAAGCATCCAAAATTTGGCGGGAAAAAGCTTTCTCTGACTTTTCATAGGTTTAGCATTGGAAATGTTTTGGTGTAAAAACTATGAAAAAATAACACGAAATTTATAAAACTTTGTAAATTAGCTTTAAATGACCCAATAAACCCTATTATAAAAAGAAAATAGGGGGTTGCTGGGCAAAAAAATTATCCCTATTTTAACGGTAATATCTAGAGGATTCTGAAAATCTGACAGAAATCTCTCAAAAATTGACCAGCGATCATCCTTAAGCTGCTTTAATAGAATGATAGCAGGATAAAATCATATACTGTGTAAAAGGAGTTTTCTAAATGTATACAAAATTAAATAGGTGTGAAAATATTATCAAACAAATTACAAGGCAGTTTGCACAGCAAATTCTTTGATGTTGTTTGATGGTGTTTAATGCCACTTTCAGCAATTTTTCTTTGAAATACAGCTGTGGAAAGATATAACATTTCCTTCATGCAAGTTACAATACAGGCCAAGAATTAAAACTTCTGCATGTAAATTAAACTGACATGCACTTATTAAAAAATGTAGAAAATTCAGGGAGCATGCATTGAGGTTAATAACTCCAACACTAAATGTAAACGGTTATTAAACATCAGAAAGTTATTAATTGTAACAAAGTAATTGAAAGTTATAAAATTAAATGACTATATCAATGAGGAAATATGATTACCTGCAAATACACCTGTGAATACCTGGACAGGTAAACAGATATATTTAAAGCCTTCCGTACATAGAGACTCAGCGATTTACTTCAGGTCATTTTTAAGAACATGTATATTCATATGACTGACTAATAATCTATAATCAAACAAATGTTAAGACACATGACATATGCTCCAGGCAATACTGTTTACAGTAAAAACTGACTTAATAAAACAGATTGGGTTTACAATATCCATAACGAGCAATTTTATTATACATTATGGGCCATTTTTATTATTATTGATATTTGGGGACCATAACTTAGAGTTTCATTCTATTAGTAAGGATAGCATATATAAGCTGATTTTCATTGTATTATTTTCTTTCCAGGTGAATTTTTTATCTTTTTATTTCATAAAGCCCTGTCAACACTTTAATATACACCAATAAAAAGACTTCTTTTTTAAACAAGAAATGGTTAGTAGTAGTTATACTACAAACCAGCTAAAAATTTCTGATCATTTTTTAGTTACATTTTTTTTCATTCAGATTTCACTGTACTTTGTCATGAGAAGCATCCCATGAGATTGCATTTCAGTCACAAGACAGCAATTTTCTTACCTGCTAATAAACTTCTTTAGTTTGATACTAATATAACTTTACTTCCAGACAATGTCGCAACTTTGTTTTGTTTGTTTGAATGGTCGTTAATGCAACTGTCAGCAATTTTTCAGCTATTTTATGGCATCAAGTTTTTTGGGGGGGGGGAGGAAGCCAGAGTATCCAGAGAAAACCCCCAGCCTTTTTGTAGAAAAACTGGCAATCTTTGTCAATTAAGATTTGAGTCAAGTGCACCATGCCCACAGTGAGACTTGAACCCATAATCTAAGTGTTGACAGACCACGGGATTAATAGTAGATGGAACTACCTTGACCACTCCTTCTGAGTCAGTAAAGCTTAAGTTGCTGGTTTTCAGATCAAAGTTCTGCTTTGACATTGAAGGATATAACCAACACCTGACCAACACGGTTACTCGGGATTCCAGTAAATAAAACAGATGAAGAGACGGACAAGGGTAAAACAATATATTCCCACCCCACCTTTCTTAAAACTGGGGTATAATAATCTATAAACACAATAGGAAACATCTCTAACTTGACCAGACAGGTGGATGCATTAATTCAATTTGTCTTAATTCATATTTTGTCTCTGTCATGATTTTTATTCATGTTAACAGATCGATTTTCTTAACTTTTTATCCTTCTATGTGTTTCCAAAAGTAAAATATTTTTAATGCAGTGTCACTTTCATCAATTTTAATCAAGTATCATATTTATTAGGGGAAAAAACATAAGAACCATATATAAACCTCTATATTTACATAAGAGATATCTAATGTTGTTAAGGATGGAACGTAAATCGACATTAGGTCGTCACAGTCTTAAAGTCGTCGGATTTCTTTATCGCAAGATTCTCGTTTATTGCTTCGTCAGACAAAGTTAGGAGACGGTCCATGTTAAAGCAGAAACATTTTTCCCTAAAAGTAATTCCTAGCACTATTTGTGAAATAATCTTATTATAAGATTCTAGTGTTTGTTGAAAGGACCAGGAAAACTATGTCTTTTTTCTCTCCTGGCGATGATATGTTTGATAATACCATGCACTGGCGATATGCACTTAGGAACTAATCGAGCTAAGGGAATTAATCCATTGATATGTACCATGTATCATAAGTGTAATATGTAATAACCAAACGATTATTTCCACTCTATCGTGTGTATTTATTGGTGTGAAGGGCATTGAAAGTGATTGACGACTTAAGGGCACTATCGACCCCCTACGGTTCTGGCAGTTATTAACATAAGAATAAATTGTGCATTAGTTCATCATGTTGATTTGATATGGAATTTGAAGTCACAACATGTATTACATGTAAGCGAACATTACACCCATATTGATCAATTTGCCCTTCCTAGCCACATTCGTGTAGATTGTTGAAAAGTTTAACGTATCTATTCTATAGCAATCTTGAATAATGTTTATATCCCATGACGGGCATTGGTGGCCGAGTGGTTAAAGGAGTTAGTCACAACTACTGACTTTGCCTTTCATCACCGTGGTTGTGGTTTCGAGTCTCGCTGCAGACAGTGTGTACTGGGGTATGATGAAATAAGTTGACGACATTACATCCGACTAGATGACGACTTTCAGACAGTGGTGTCCTGGAGCCGTCAGAACAACCCTTCTGTCTATTTTCGTTTATTTAATCATATAAGATAAACATCTAGAATTCCGAATGATGTGTCATTTGGAGGACAAATGTTTTTTCATGTTTTGCAATACAAACGTGTATGCCTAAATGTCGTCATAAAGTTAAAAAGATACAATTAATTCAAGAACTGACGACTTAATGTCGATTTACGTTAAAAGGAAATATTTTTGGAGTTTTTTTTAAGTTAGAAGAGTTTAAAATTTTTAAGACACTATTTTATTTTAGAGTTATCTTTCTTTGGATCAAAACTAAGTAGGGAGCCTTTGTGGCTGATTGCAAGTGATGAAGGTAGACTGCAGGTTTGAGTCTCCGATCTTAACTGACAAGGATTACCAGTTTTCCTACCAAAAAGTGGGGGGTGGGGGGGGGGGTGGGGGTGTTTTCTCTGGGTTCTACCACCAATAAGAACTGGACGACATTATATAGCCGAAAAATTGCTGAAAGTGGCACTAAGCAAACTTTTTAAAAATTTTGCATCATTGTTCGACAACCTGCTGAAGCTGAAACTAATTATACATGTATTATGCTAATTTTTTTAATGGAAATTATTGTTCAGCTTGATCACAAAACCCCAGTGTTGACTGTAACTTTATAAGCAGTAGGTGACCAACATAACCACTAAGGCACCGCAGAGGCCCCAAAAATATTATGAATCACAAAACAAGGAAGTACACATAATTATTCAATATACTCTTATTACAATCAATGTTACTGTACATGTTATGAGAGCAATTTTCTGACACAGTTGATTGAATAACAAACAGACATACACAAATATTTATATGATAAAACATCGTAACGGATGACACATCAGAATTATCTCTCTGAAAGTTAGTACGACAACCATTTATTTTGGTTTCATAATCTACATTTACTGTTTTATGACATATAACGGAGAAATGCTGTGACGCATACAAACTACATGTTAATCACTTGTACAACAATCAACAGATAAATTACTTCAACGTTAATGAGAAAATTTGGTTTTCTCTCACTTAATACATCATTAATACGCCCAATCCTAGGAAAATATAACCAAAAAACAATCTCCGTGATTGGTGTGTTTGCTTATACAAACATCAAACAAACATTTTCAACTTGTAATTTGTAGAGACCTCAGTCTTTGTGTGGTTTATGGTAGGCCATTGTAAAAAAACCAATTTCACTTAAATTTAATTACATAATATTTAGAACTCTGTGACCAGCTCTAACCACACCATATGCCAGCAAAACTCTACTGTTAGGGGCTAACAACTCCTTCCATCAAATGACCAATTGTCATAGAAATAGTTTGTCCTCTATAGTGTAGGTACATGGACATCTACAAGTATGCATTAAGATGAAATCTTTGGCATTCCGAAAAATATATTACTAGAACCCCTTTATAGGATCACAGTATTAAATACTGGCCAAGCTTAAAAAACGACAATGAATAACTTTCAAAACACATGAAGTTAACAAATACATTGAGTATTTACAGCTGCCTGGTATTTGATCATTAGGAGAAAACATCCTTACATTATTTATTGAAGAAAAGAAAGATGTTCTGAAAATCCCTTCATAGATGATAAAATTTTATGTTTAACTTTTATGTACAAACTATACTGCTTCTGTTTGTGCTCTTGTTTTTTTTTGTTTTTTTTTTTTGGCTGAATGCCAATAGTGTCTTTTTTAATGACATTCAATAAGTTTCCCGAACAGGAAGTTGCTATTGTAGTTATGTTGACATGATTTAAAGGATAAATAGAATATAGATTACAAGATTATAAAGTCAAACAGAAGTAGTGTGACAGAAGGAAAGTCGTCTAAAGTTTACACGGAAATTATAAATAAGATGGATGTGTTCAATTTGCAACAAACATCATTGAAAGTGAAAAAGTGAGGGGTGGGGGGTGTAGAGGTTAGGTTCAAAATGACTTATTCATGTTTGGAGACCTAGGTGGAGTGGTAAAGGCAGTTAGTGTACTGTATTGATGATGTGCCTGTCAAAACTGAGGTTGTGAGTAAAGTCTCAATTTGGGTTGGTGTGCTCGCCTCCAATCTTAATTGACATAGATTGCTATAGTTTTTTACCAAGTGTCTGTAGTTTTTCTCTGGGGACTCTGGCTTTCTCCTCCAATAAAAACTGGAAGCAATGCTATAGCAGAAATTGATTGAAGTGGTGTTAAACACCATACAAACAAACATTCATGTTTTGAAATAATGTAACAACTCTAAGAACTATTTATTTACTTACAAACGAGCTAAAATGATATTACATTTGGGGATTACAACTAAATAAGCTATCAATAAGGAAATTGTCAATTGTTTTCCTAAAATTTCAAGTGCTGGAGACATTTACAAGACATTTTTTTGTTAAATTATTTTAACTGTGACCTTCAGCAATTTTTCAGCTATATGAGCTAGAAGAGATTTTGAAAAATAACTAAACAAGTGTGGACTGTAAGCATGCTTACAAAGGGATACCCCCTCTCACTTTCAAGTCCAATTATCTCCCCTTATTGATAACGGAGGTCAATAAAAATCCTTCTTGCACATCTACATTTAATATTCTTCCTTTATGCAAAGTTTCATTAAATTTCATCAAGCGGTTTAGGAGGAGTTGCGCTTACAAGGGAAGTGGACAGACCTACAGACAGACAAGGTGATTCCTATATACCCCCAATATATAGGCCAATACAGAAATTATCACATAATGACATCTTTATTAATTAACTAGTCAAAAGCAATCAGGCCAATACAGGCTGGTACTAGGCCACTACAGGTAGATCAGGCCAATACCGATATTGGACTAGTTAATTCGGTATTGAACTAGTTCAGCAAAATATATCATATTGGCAGTTTTACTGTTATCTAAGTGAATATTAAAGTACATGTAGCTAATGAATAAAGCTTAATGTATAAGGTTGATACAAGATTATATCGATGGGATATATTTATCAAATAAGGACTTTTTACGATGTCAATACGTAGTTATATGGACCGTGGAGGAAAATATTGACCGAGGACGAAGTACGAGGTCAGTATTTTTCTACAGGTCCATATAACTACGTATTGACAGAGTAAAAAGTCCTTAATTGTTATATAACATATGAATTTTTCTTTATTTATTTAAATTTAGAATAATAAATTGCATCATACAATATTGACTCATTGATAGTAATTATAGAATCATTCGAACAAATAGAACTTTATTTCTTACAACCCAATGGCAATAGCGGAGTCGGAAGAGTATATACGGATCTATTTTTAGAAACAAGCCTTAAATATGCTTTATAAATAGTAACATGCCTTAAATATGCTTTAAAAATAGTAACAAGCCTTAAATATGCTTTAAAAATAGAATATATACACAGAATATTTTGGGGGGACATTGTCTACACGAACCAATCAAAATTAGGACTTAACACACCATATGTAATATCATCTCATATTAACCTCATACCAACGCAATTATTGTGTATAATATTTTTTCGTATGATATCTCTATTAACTCTACACCCTTTATACTTGTGTCATGACACCAATACATGTTAACACCTTGTTACACAGTACACCCTATTATACAAATTCTGAAGAAATCAACAAGTTTACATTTACTACAGATTCTACAAATTACCATGTAAAAAAAACCGAGCATTTTAATCTGTACAAATTATCACAATACAAGATGTACACATACCAGATTACCACGATAATGTAACACCAGGGGCAATTGACCTTGAAGGTGACATCCCTGTCATTTGATGAATTACTTAACACCTGATACCATATTTAAATTGCCTACTGCAAAAACACATAGAAACAAATTGACAGGAAATGTCAATTTATGGTAGTGCAAACATTGCCTGATGATGAGAATACGAACTTTCCTGCAATCAATCGTCTATTTATAGCACTATTTGACCCGCTGGGATATACAAGTACTGCATGGAGTCTAAAGCCAACAAAATGGTTATTCAAATTGGCATTGTTGTCATGTAAAATTTTTTTACTTGTCTTGCAGAAAAATGGAACAACTGCATACTACCCTTTTTTCCATTAATTTATTGTTTGTTAACTTGTTCTCATTTTACATGTAACTATACTGGTAGTTGAAATACTGTTAGCTGAACTTAATACAAACATCCAATCAATCAATCATTTAAACAACCACCAGAAAGAATCTGTTTGTCCTTTTAAACTAGTTACTTTAGAAAAATATTGAACTGTCAATTAGAATTTGGAAAAGCTTGGCATTGACAAAGTAACTTCTGTGTCTGGTAATAGTAATACAACAAATATCTACATACATGTACTAGACTACATGAAACATATCTGAAAGCAATGTAATACCCATTGATTATTTAGTTATTTTATTGTAAATATCTTGTTGTTCTTTACTCCTCTACATTTATGCAGTTGCTGTTTAAAAGGTTTCAATACTAATAATAATATACTGTATATAAGGAGGGTAACTAAATTAGTTTTCACTCATGTAACCTGGGGCACTCAGAAAATCAACATTCTATCGAGATATACACGTAACAGCAAAAACAAACACTAACAAACAAAATAAAATTTTCACCTTTTTAATTAATTATAGTTAAATCTTTCACTTGTCACCTCCCCCCTTTATTATTTTTGAGACAATACGAGAGGGGGGAGCAAGTGACAGATTTAATTTTAATTAAAGTTATTGTTAACCTATTGCACATCAAATGTTAGTAATTGTATGAACTTCTATTAAATTTTCAGGTTAGTACAATTTTCCACTCGACGAAAGTTTTGTCCACTCAAGACTCAACAGTGGCGGTCAAACCACAATATCCCATGATATAATGAGAGTACTGATGAACTCCAGGGTGCCGTTTCATAAAGCAATCATTAGCTTAACGTGCACATTATCCCATTTAAATTGCATGGTATAATTAGCGATCGCTTTATGAAACGACACCCAGGAAAACAATTAAGTCATTGTTAAACTATGAAATAAAAGTTAAATATTAAATATCAGAATACAAGAATTCTTCTTTATAATGAACATTATCTATTGTACTTACTTATATCGTAAGATTTTGACTGTCCTTTCCCCATGTTTCTCTTTTTAATGAATTATCTCCCTTAACAAAAAGTAAATCATATCCTCTTCATCACATCAAAACATCTTGCGATGGTGTCAAAAACTGTAACAAACAATGTAAAAATAGGTAAATCTTATTTCTTACATACATGTACATGATCAACATCCTTGAAAAATTGACCATGACCTTGCAGACAATATATAGCCACTTAATTAAATTTAACATGTTATTTAGCTTATACATTTTTAAATACACCAGACATTTACTTGTCAAACAAATTACCTTTCATTAATTCCATACTGCGTATTACAAATTTTCACTATCATTCATCACTGTGCAACCTTTTATCAAGATGTGTTATTACAGTTAAGTTTTGACTTTTAGAAACAAATTTTGGCAAAGATGTTAACTTAGATATCTAACTGTGATAACACTAATGTATAAAGATGGAGTCAGTGCTTAGTATGATAAGGAATGGCAGCCATTTCATTCATTATGTTGCAGTTTCCAATGATTGGTTAATTTTATGAAATATTGCATGTAATTTCTCCCAAATGTTATGCAAATGTTCCCTCAAGAACTCTCAGCAGCATATGCATTCATTTTCCCTCAGACACGAAAAGTTGTCTGTTAATAAAAGCAAATAAATGGTGGAGGGGTAAGACTTACAAGAAATGTCATTTTTCTAATGAAATCAGAATTCTTGTCTATAATTTATTCATCTCAATTTCAATAGAAATTTTGAATAAATATTTGTCCTTAAATAAAAGTCTGTCACATCTCGAGTGACTCTATATAGCTATCATACATGTACAAAAACTTATAAAATCTAAATTAAAGTCATGATGATGTGTGCCACATGTGCATATATCACAATCCAAGCCAATTTCAATCACTCCAAGCAAGAAAATGAATGGTTCCTTACATTCAGTTCTTTATCCTGTCATAAATTTATTATTTTTCAAAAAAGCATACATACATATAAATTGTATGTATATTTCATAAAAAATTCAACCCTCCCCCCTTATTGCTATGTTGCACAAAATGTGTACAATGCAGCGACAAAGCAAAAAGTGGGGAGCAAGTGAAAGATTTCATTTTAATTAGATTGGACACCTGTATAACTGTGTAATTCATTATTGTGCATTATTCCCCAATACACAATGGAAACCAGGAAGACTTGTGGCTGAAAAGGAAGTTCATCTAATTCAAACTACATCTGGTAATTTTAACATTATTACCTTATGTTTCTCCACGTAATAAAAAAACAGACTGATGGATCTGCTCGTCACAATTAAAAGGAAATTTCAAATTCTAAACATGATTACATGTAATTAAAAGCACACAGACTAATGAAAACTACAAACCAGTCATGCATAAGCAATCGTCAAGTCCAGGAAACACATATATACAGACTTCCCCCTTTACTGATATGTGACAATTTATCTACTTAAACAATTGTGTTTTAACTATCTTTTTTTAAATAAACAACTACAGTTTTTTAAAATGATATTTATCGGATTAAATAGAGCACAAAAGAACACAATAGGAAATATACAGTGAAAATGATCACCATTACATATACCTAATAAGGCCACTGCAATTACCCGTAAATTCTCTTTAAATATATTATTGATAACTGTCAAGTTATATATGACCGACTTTCGACAAAACAGTTTTCTCTGTATGAACAGGAATTGAATACTTTTACCGGTAGTTGCTGATTTTGTATGACAAAAGGCTTTTAAATTTAATGTAGATTTTAAAACATGCATAGCCTGCATATAAAATGCATCCCTAAATGACATAAAAACTAGAGTAAAAACACCTGTGAGCAATGCTCACCATTGATACCCCCCGCTTCACAATTACTTTGAAAATTCAGGTGTTCTTAATTATGAAATTGAAACTTTATCTAGTTAAACGTGAAGGCGAAATTGCAGATAATACATGTAACCCTCCCCAATCCCCCAAAGAATGGCATCCCCTATGTCAATGACAAAGTCCATGTTTTTCTATGGCAAACCTCCAATAATATTCTGATCAAAATGTTTAATATATAGTGCACAATGGCAATATGTGACCAAGATTCTTTATAAGTTTCAACAAATTCCATTCAGTGGTGTAGGAGGAATTGCAAATAAAAGATGGGTATCCCATTATGTCCATTACAAACTCCATGTTTTTCTATGGGAAACCCCAAATATCATTCCGATCAAAATGTTAAATATCTCCTGCACAATGGCACTATGTGACATGGATTCTGTGTAAGTTTCAACAAATTCCATTCAGTGGTGTAGGAATGAGTTGCACATAAGAGATGGGTATCCCTTATGTCCATGACAAAGTCCATGTTTTTCTATGGGAAACCCCAAATATCATTCCAATCGAAATGTTATATATCTAGTGCACAATGGCAATATGTGACAACATTCTGTGTAAGTTTCATCAAATTCCATTTAGTGGTGTAGGAGGAGTCGCACATAAGAAATGGGTATCCCCTTATGTCAATGACAGTCCGTGTTGTTCTATGGGAAACCCCAAATATCATTCCGATCAAAATAATAAATATCTCCTGCACATTGGCACTATGTGACAAGGATTCTGTGTAAGTTTCAACAAATTCCATTCAGTTGTGTAGGAGGAGTTGCACATAAGACATGAGGACCCCCTTAGGTCAATGACAATGTCCATGTTTTTCTATGGGAAACCCCAAATATCGATCCGATCAAAATGTTTAATATCTCCTGCACAATGGCACTATGTGACAAGGATGCTGTGTAAGTTTCTTTAAATTCCATTCAGTGGTGTAGGAGGAGTTGCACATAAGAGATGAGGACCCCCTTAGGTCAATGACAATGTCCATGTTTTTCTATGGGAAACCCCAAATATCAATCCGATCAAAATGTTTAATATCTCCTGCACAATGGCACTATGTGACAAGCATTCTGTGTAAGTTTCATTAAATTCCATTCTGTGGTGTAGGAGGAGTTGCACATAAGAGATAGGGACCCCCTTAGGTCAATGACAAAGTCCATGTTTTTCTATGGGAAACCCCAAATATCATTCCGATCAAAATGTTAAATATCTCCTGCACAATGGCACTATGAGACAAAGATTCTGTGTAAGTTTCATCAAATTCCTTTCAGTGGTGTAGGAGGAGTTGCAAATAATAGAAAGTGTAACGGACGGACGGACGGCGCGAAGGACGGACGGACACCATGAACACTATATACCCCCCGCTTTTCAAGCGGGGGGTATAATGAAGAGTAGAATATTCTTACAATAATAAATAAATTTTACAGTAAGAAACTTTATACAAAAGGCTTTCAAATTTAATGTAGATGTGAAAACATGCATAGCCTGCATATATTATACATTTAAAACAACATAAAAATGACAAGTTAAATGTTCTTACAATGATAAAAAAGTTTAATTTAATTCACTAAAACAGATATGGAGGATGGAGGAGTTGCAGACAAGGACCCCCCCCCCCCCCACCCCCTTTACAAGTTGACAATGACAAGAGTTTCGAAGCTAATTCACTTTCAGCAATTTTTCAGCTATATCATGGCATCCAGTTTTTATTGGGGAAGGTAGCTGGAGTACATGGTGAAAACCCGACCTTCGATAGGAAAACTGGCAATCCTTGTCAATGAACATTGGAGTTAAGTGCATACTGCCCGCAATGAAACTTGAACCAGCAGCCTCAGTGTTTACAGACCACGTGATCAGTAGTAGACGAACTACCTTAATCACTCGGCCACTGAGGCCCCATGCAAACTATAGAATATCATTTAGATCTCGTCATAGCACAACCCATAACCCAGATACACCTATATCCACCCCAGAGAGTGCTCAAGGGTTGATATGAGTTGAGGGCTTGTTATGGAATGGGATATTACAAGACCCATATGATACTCTATCAAATATTTCAACGATTTTTAATACATAATAAAATCCTGTAGATTTTTAAAGGAAACCATTTGTTTTCTTTTTTGTGCATTGATAGAAAAAAGGCTTTTATTTTTATTTTTAAGTTCACATCCATGATGTCTGCCATTACATTTGCCATCAGCCCATATTATATCATCAACCGATCAGGGGTATGTTAAATTTTCTACCGGGATGTTATAGATAACAGCCCCCCTTATGGGTTTATGATCTTTAGTCTGAATCACACATGCATAGTATCCATATTTACACTAAATATATGATAAATTGGTTAAACTCCTTCACTATAGATGTAGGAATGGAGGAGTTTTGGCCACCCTCCCCTCTTTCAGTTTAAAATTGACTTCTTTTACCAAGAAGAATTCTTCAAGAACAAACAAATCTGCTGAAACTGATTCAAAGTTCACCATTTAGAAGCTGTGAATGTTCTATTGAGTTTAGGAGTTGATGAAAAACTCAGTGTTATAATAAATACAGATGTAGTCAACAATTTATTACTACAAATTTTTAGACATAAGATAAATTAAATTCTTTTCCAACTATGTAATGAATTTTGCAATCAGAATTCTTTTGCTGCATCACCGGGGGGGGGGGGGGGGGGGGTAGTTGTAAATTATCTAAATATATCCATGCTTTAATTCTCATCTTAAGCATGTTAAGCCTATGTAAACCACAGTGAATTTACAAGCAAAGTGTTCAATTAACATCACTTGATTTGAATGTACTATTTTGTCAATGGGGATGTGCAGTAATAAAATATATGAATAGGTCTGATTAAATAATTCAATATATGATTAGGTCGTGTTTTATAACGCCCGAAAATATATGAATAGGGTGGGTTTTTAAATCTCCCGCAGACCTGTACCTATAAGTATCCTTAGTTACTCCCCCCCCCTTCCACCCCCCGTTTGCTGCATTAGAGATCTTCAACACATAAAATCTGTTAGTGTGACAGTTATATCATGAAGTCCAGTTTTTATTGGGGGAAGACGCCAGAGTACCCAAAAGAAAATTTCCTCCCCCCTGTGACAGGAAACTGGGAAGTTTTGTCAATTAAGGCCATAGATGAGCACACCCTTCATTACGGCATGAACTGACAACCTCAGAGTTGACAGGCCATGTGATTTATAGAAACCATATGGCTACTGAGGTCACCCCCCCATAAAATAAAAAAATCAATAAACAATTAAGAGCCATAACTCAAAAATTCCTTGAATTTAATTTCCTACTGGTATATGCTATAAATTAGAAATTAAAATATATAAAATTGTAGTCAGTGTTTTATGAATATTCAGAGAAATTTTCAATTTTATGAATACACCTTTGATCTGTTATGTTAATTATGCATAAAACTACAGATTTATTGAACAATAAAAATTTCTAAGATACTCGATCATCATAGACCATTTATATGAATACTGATTTATATTTTATTTAGGCACATTTTATTTATATGTAAAGCATTGTACAATACAGCATGTTGGCTAAAAGTAATGAAAAATGATATAGATGTAAAAGAAATATAAGGAGAATTGTGTACAAGATGGTATATAACAAATTTAAAATGTTTTTAAATTTTATTACTTTCCTTAAAAATTTGTGTTTAAAGAAATAGTTCATATGCATATAATATCAAGCATACTGATGTTACAAGGAATACTGCATTTCGAAAGAAAACCATTCAATCTACTGTCAGGCCCCAGTGCCATAAAACTTTTCGAGTAAAAATATTTTGCTCAGCATGAGTATTTTCTCAATTACCACGACAACAGGGGAAAAAAAAAAAATTTGAATAAAAAATTCTTAGCAAAGAATTTGTGTATGGCACCAGGCCCACTGTCTTCTGTTTTGATTAGAATTCTTTATACAAGTGTTAGATAGAGGCAGGTTAGATGTACCAAACATTTCATATTTTGGCTCTGATTAATAGGTGGACGGAACCAAAACAAAGCCCATACATATAAGGCCCCTGTCACACTGACCACGACCTCACTACGCTCTCCACAATATTCATAATCGTAGTAAAGTCGTGGAGCTTTGATTAAAACGTGGTCAGTGTGACACCCTACACGACAGTACTACGATCATAGTATGATGAATTACGGGGAAATTATATTAAATGGTCAAATCTAGTACGATGCTACTACGACCATCACGAGTACAGTACGCTGCTTCAGAGACTGTCCTACGACCAGGCTACGCTTATTCCACGACCATCCACGACTTCGTTACGATACCAATACGACCTTTACGATCATTATACGTCCTTGCTACGATACTACTACGCTCGTTACGTTTCTACTACACTTATACCACGATTGTTGTACGTTTTCACTTTTCTGAACATGTCATGTTTGACATGTTTTTGGCATTTAGATTTTTTCACTTTTAGTCTTGTTTTCCTTAAAATCACACAAGAATCAAGTGGTCGTAGTTCAACTTGCTTTATTGCAAGGCCAGCATGTCTTAATGATGAGAGACTTTCTTATAATGGCTTTACGACGACAACGAAATCGTAGATGGAGGAGAAACCGGTCAGTTTGGGTTCAACCGTGGCTTTCTGCAGACAGACGTCTACATTTTGGAGATTGGGATCAACTTATGACCAAGCTACGTTTAGAAGACGAGCAATCATTCTTTAACTTTGTTCGACTGGAACCACGAATGTTTGACGAGATGCTTCAGAGGGTTGGTCCTAGGATTACCAAAGAACACACCAACTTTAGAGCTGCTTTAGAACCTGGTTTAAAATTAGCTATAACTTTAAGGTATCTGGCCACAGGGGACAAGTACTCTACACTCCAATACCAGTTCTGTGTAGCACGTAATACAATCAGCATACTTGTTCCTGAGGTATGCCGCGCCATTGCTTTGGAATACAAAGCCGAGCTAGTCGCGTGTCCGACAACGCACGAAGAGTGGGGACTTATAGCTGAGGAGTTCCTCTACAGATGGAATATACCTCATGCATGTGCAAGAGCGCTAGACGGGAAACATGTCACAATTAGATGTACACATTACACTGGCAGTCTGTATTACAACTATAAAGGTTTCTTTGCCGTTGTGTTAATGGCCCTTGTGGATGCCCAGTACCGATTTATATGGGTAGATGTTGAAGGTGTAGGTTTGATGTCCGATTGTCAAATATTAAACGAATCCGAATTGAAGCCTGTGTTTTTCAACTTGTGAGAGAGAGGATTTAACTCCACCGCCCCTTCTTTTCCTCGATGTTCGCACAGTGATTAAATTACACACAATATGTAAAAAGATGAATACACTGGGTAATTCTACTAACCACAGCAATTATCTGACGTCATTTTGTACAAAGGTCATTTTTAAGGCGTAGTTGGAACGTAGTAGGTTCCTACTAAGGACGTGAAAGACATAGTAGCATCGTAGTGTTGTCGTAGTAAAATTGTATTGGCTGTGGTACAATCGTGGTAAGGTCATAACGAGGGCGTAGTATCGTCGTGGTGGGATCGGCTATCAATACGACCAAGACAGACTGCTCTGCGACCTTCTCACGATCTCCCTACGATGTTAGTATGCTTTTATTTTCACCACGAGCGCACTACGAATGTTTTGAGCATGTTCAAAATTTACGTAGCACAGTCGTAGTCACCCACGACCAACCACGTTCATAACACCACCTCCTCGACTCCAGGACGACTGCACTACGATGTACCACGATTTAGGAAAAAATCCAGATCGTAGTAAGGTCGTGGTTCAGTGTGACGGGGGCTTAATTAAAGTTTGTTTTTGCATACAAAAACGATGTCTCCCCCTGTTCCCCAGAGGATAAAAATTTCCTTGTAATATGCACAACTAAATACGGTGTACTTGCTACATACCAAGTTTTGTAAAATCTGGTGCAGTAGTTTCAGAGGAGTTGAGCAGAAACCAAAAATTATGTTCCACATACTTACTCAATAAACATCCACACAGTTTACCATTATATACAACAGTTATGTTTGTTTTACATGTCCAATCAGTGGTAATCAAAAATGATTAAATGATATCCCAGTCCAACCCAAAATGCTTACTGTTACGAGTGGCTGATCGGAGGGCCAAAGCCTGTCTAACAAAATAGCATCTATAAGCCACTATGAGCAAAAAAATGTGTCCAGAGTGGATCCAATGATAACAGCCCCCCTTTTTGAGATATAAATAACAAATCCTGAATCTGCCATTGGTTACTGTATAAGGGCAGTATTAGATAACTACATGATCATGACATGGGTCAAAAACCAGAGACACAATGTAGGTTGGGTTAATTTTTTATCCATTACTTTATTATTGAATTTCATCATATATGCCATGCAAAATGAAAAGAAATTCCAAATTGCATTTCTGAAATTTGATTCAAAATGCATGCGAACGCAAAAATAAGAACTCACATTTTTTTAGGGGGTCCCGAATTACAATAATAAGTGCACGCAATAATTTTCGAATTTACAGTATGTGATTGAAACTGTGCATGGAGATTAGAATTACCAGAAATTATATCCCAATACCCTACAGTCATGTAACTTATTTGACAAAAAGGGTATAGCGCAAGAACATCACTACCATGATCAAACAGATAACATTTCCAGATCACCATACTTTACAATAATTTCAATTACCTGATAAGGATGATGTAGTACATACTTAACAGATACATTTTGTCCATACAAGGTGACAAAATTCTTATCTAAAGATACTACTTAAAAGCCTCCACTCCCGTCTGATGGTAAATTAACCACAAATTACCTGACTTCTCTTAACAAAAATACATTGGATCAAAAACAGGTTTTAAATTCCGTGCTCCTGAAGAATGTAAAAAGCATGTGCTGTATTGTAAAACTACATGGATACAGATTGTACATAATAACGTCAAACTATTTATCCTTGGGGCATTAAAAACATGTCACATGGTACATTTATCTTATTATAAAACATAATATAAATAATGATCCCATTAACAATATATTATGTATGTACGATGATGGCAGATTTATAATGTGCATACTGTACACAGAGAACAGTAAAACTTGTACTTAGCACATGTTGACCAATTGATCTGTCGATTGATTCCATGATGTGATGGCTTAAAGTCTCCATCAGTATACATTAATATAGAATATTTTAAGTTTCAGACAGTGGCTGGAATTAAAAATTTAATAATAGATGATTTCTAAAATTAAGGGAGAAGTTTATCATGCTACTATGATATGTTAGAACTAGAATCGTCTCAACAGTAACACTGATACCGTAATACTCATACTATCTATAAGTCAGTTCGTGTAAGCAAAAGTCAGTAGGCAAGTTTTGGCTGAAAAATGTCGGTTTTGCTTTTGATTCCAATATAAGTCAGTCATGTTTTAAGGAAAATGTGAGCATGCTATTTTCTCCTGAGTATGCAAGAAAAAATCAATTGTAAAGGCATGGATTCCTGGTAGGCAATCATCAAAGCATGGATACAGAGTAATAAAATTAAATATTCAACACTGAACTTATATACAGCCTTTTGATGTTTTATCATCGGACAGTAAATTCAACAAATTTCCAGAGAAAAAGTAGTACCCCGGTAAATGGAAATAAATGTCCAGACTTTTAGTATAACCTGAGTATTTTAATGACAAGTATGATTTTAAATGTTACCAATAACATATACATTGTATGTTACATATGTATCGTCAGAACATGTTATTTTCATACCCTTGTAGATACACAACTAAAACATATTAGGTCATGAAGATTTAAAATAGCATATTCGATAAAAGATGTCCAAGATTTCCAGGTGTAGCATACATATACAGATCTCTTTAGACCAGCATACTACTTTATATGGTTCAAACACATTTTTCATCCAAAAATTCCATATTGATTCTGTCATTGACACTTACAAATTCCCATAGAATACAAGACAATGTTGTGTATAGGTAATATATATACTGCAGTTCTTATGAATTAACATCATATGATAAATATTTCATGCTAGTTTTGTTCACCTAAAATGGAAACATTTCAAATAATTATACATTATTTTGGCATTTAAATTTTTCTGTTAATGAATTAATATTTTTAATGAAGATTTCTGTAATCAATAAAAAAAAACAATTTAGCTTACCTTTTTTCCAATTAGCATCAATATGTTAGAACAATTAAATCCCAGGTAAGAACAGGTACAAATTTTTAATCAGTACTCAATACGCTGAGGAGATGTACAAGATAATGAGTCAGGTTTTCTGCCCACCTTCTGGTAAAAATTCTATTGTCATTTGTCAACAGTTTGTACAGGTATACAACATGTTTATTATATCTTCTGAGTGCTTTAATTGACAACTTTAATGCCTTTTGATTGCACTGAACTTTTGCTACAGATTTAAATTTTTTAATTTAATATACTAGGTACAAAAAGGTACACTGTTTTCAGATAAAATTGTCTTGCAGGTATAAGCCTGATATTAAATTTTGTTACAAGTGTAATCAATATCGTTTAGTACACAATTACTTTCATAAGGAAATTAAATTCTTGGTCAATTATAACAGTTTTTCTAATCTTCTGTATTAAAATTAAATACCACATTTTTGGGGTAAGCTTAAACATACTTAAAACGAAACACAATATGTTTTTAAATTACTGCATTGCAATGAACGGTTCACATAAAAAAGGGAAAATAATACAAAGTTTTTAAACAGTTAACACAAAATTAAAGAACAAAAAGCTCACATGTTCTTTTTTTTAATATATAAACCTTTTTTTGTCAGTTTGAGAAAGATTTAAATAAATATATCACAGAGTGATCAGGAGTAGTGAAAATGCTGCTTTGGCAAATTTTAAGTTCAGAATTGGTCCAACTGTTATAATAATAGTAACTAACATAAAAACAATCCAATGATTTTGTTTTACACAGTTGACAAACCAATGACAACTGCATGATTGTGATTTCTGTTTGTTTGTAACTTTTTAACACAAATTTAAGGTTTTATTTACCATGAATCACCTCTACCTAGTTTCTATAGATATATTGGTGCTTAAGCATCTATGGTTCCTCTAGGATGAATTCCCAAAAAACACAATCTAATTAAAATTAAATGTCACTATCTCCCCCTTTTTATTATTGTCGCTTCACAATGACAAAAGGAGGGGAGCTAAGTAAAAGATTAATTTTAATTTTAAGTTTGTTTTTGCGTACAAAAACAAGGCAAAACTAAATATGGTGTACTTGCTACATACCAAGTTTCATAAAATTTGGTGCAGTAGTTTCAGAGAAGTTGAGTTGAAACCAAGATTTACAAGGAATTTTTGGAAAATTCTAAGTTCAAAGGGCCATAACTCCCACAAAAGTTTTGAGGATCAGAATTTCCAGGTAATATGCATAACTCCATATGGTGTACTTGTTACATACCAAGTTTCATAAAATTTTGGTTGATTGGTTGAGTAGTTTCTGAGGAGTTGAGCAGAATAACTTTGTGACTGACAGGACAAAAACAATTTGTCTCCACACCAAGTGGGGGGTGGGGGGGACATAGATTGCAAAAAGCATCAGAAATGCCTGAAACAGTACCAAACAATTCAGCACAGAAATTATTGTAAACTAAAAACAAACCAGCATGGTAAGGGTTAGCTATAAGACCGGGCTTTTATTCTCTCATTAGTCCAATATTCTTTAAATGGTAAAAACATATTGTACCTGTACAAATGTAACCCCAATGAGTACTGTCCAACACAGGTCTTCTAATGTGTATTGTACCTACATGTAAAAACGTATATTATACAATTAATGACTTTGATATAGGTCGTTCAGGATTTATCAGCCAGAAAAATGTAATATTCACAGAGCCAATAATATAAATCACTTTATAAATATACAATGTCAGGATAGTCACATTAGAACAAATAATGTTTATTTGTTTTAATTAACATATTTTTAATACCATAACTCAGTTTTACTTAAGTTTTCTTTCTAGTGGTATGGTTTTAATTTTTTTTTAATTCTGACAAAATAGGTAGTGTTTTATCATATGCACTTCACAGCTGTAGGTTAATGTTACATGGCCTGATATTATATCTTAAAGATAGTCTTAATACTTATCTGTATCAGATAGCATGTCTCAATGCTACCTTGAGGGCCCATGAACACGGAAAATATGCATAAAACACAGGTGTATCAAATCTTGTGAAGCAGTGTAAGAATAAAGAAAATATCACCTCAACAGGGAATTGAGCAAAATGATTACATGAAAAAAGTTTATAATTAGAATTGGACAACTAAGATGAGTTGTACCTATGGCACAACACAATTTCATCATTTCCATGCATCTGTGTGATACATTTTTCTCTGTGAATTTCTCAGCTATGTCCAGTTTTTTTTATTGGAGGAGGAAGCTGGAGTAAATAGTCAAAACACCTGACCTGTTAAGGAAAGCAGGCAATCCTTGTGTCGAACACGCCCTGCTCGCAGTAAGGTACATGCCCACAACCTCAGTGTTTATAGGCATGTGATCAATCAATAGGCCACTAATTTACTGACCTTGATGAGAACTGAAGTATGTATCAAGTACATGTAATAGTACATATGATGTTAACTTAGTGTGGCAGTATAGAGCTCATATTATATAAGCCAGTTCATACATGACATATTTATAGCTGGTAAAACAAGGTATCAAGAATTCGAAAAAACATGTCTTTTGTCTCCTCAAATGAACCTCCCGGTCAATTCAAGGGCAATTCTAATAATAGATTAGACCTTGTTACTATGACCTAACTGGAATGATTAACTAATTTGTGTACATACGGAAAAAGTAACAAAAATCATTATTTGTCATAATGTATTACTAGCAATGACAATTGTTAGACTTAAGATGTTTTATTGTTACAAGTGTAACAAGTGGGTGGGACAGTGTCTACATCAATGTGCTTGATAATTACTAGAAGGCGCAAACAGTCAGTCTACACTGGAGGCATCCTGAAACATTTCTGTCTAAGCAATAATGATAATCATATTGAGTGACATTAAATAATTATATATGTTTCCATACGTGCCAATGCTCTGGATTTTACCCGGATTCTCTGGAATTTTTACCCATGTCCGGGCTACTGGGAAGGTTGTTGGAATCTTTTTTTTTTCAAATTGTGTTAAAACAGCTTTTTCTTATCCAGAATTAACAAAATGCATGCGTACATTAGCTCAAAAGACTTAATCTGTACTCTGGAGACCCCTCAAATACCTAGAAATACTCTAAAATCGTTTTTGGAAAGGGGTGCTTCGCCCCCACAAGGGCAGGTCCTACTAAACGCAGAGAGTATAGAGAAGTAAAGAGAAGTAGTTAAAAAATGGTTTATTTGATTAAATAAAGGTTTCTTATATATGCATTTGTTATATTTTTTATAAATTGACAAAAATACGACCTTATTTCAACATATTTCGTCTGTGAATGGACGATTTCAAGCAGTTCGACAATGTTTACATAGGTTGTAATGGCGGACAGTAGAAAGAAGTAACTGTAATGAATCAAAAATGATGTTTATTATGTAATAAGTATTATTATGAACAATTTCATCACAAAGAACCTTTTGGGTGAAAAATTGTTATTAAGACCATAAAAAATAGTGATTTCATAAAAGTAAACTGGGTGTACACTCTCGTACGTTGTGTAAACAAATGTGCATATAATTACACCACGATTACCGGTTTTGTTCCAGATTGGCAGTTCATATTGGACAACCATTATATACAATGAATAAAATATATAATGGAAGAGCCTCCACGCCACGTCAAGGCCATGAACTTTGTGGATTAATTTTTTTTAATATATTATTGTGACCCCCCCCCCCCCCATTTATTGCCTGAAATGAAAGCATTTTATTTGAAGATTTGTGTGTTTTCATAATTTATTGTATATAATAACCCCCAAATTTATGACTGTAATGCGAGTATTTAGTTAAATACTGTCCCTGTTTTATATAAACGCAATGGTCATTTGATCCCCTCGTAATTATTTGACACATCTGTTAATTAATTTGAATTACATTTTTGTTGCAACACGCTTAATTCTTCATTAGGACATCGCAATCCAATTAACACCACTTTCCCTGATTAAACAAAATAACGCACAATGATCAATTATACTTAATCGGGTCATCAAAAAAAAAATTGTTAGTTTAATAAATGACAAGATTAAAGAAATCTTCCACATATTGTTTAGTTTACTGTTCAAATGCTCAAAATTTCTTTCATTAGTCAATTTTAAATTATTTTCTTTGATATTTATTTCTTTACTGACTAGGAGAGGAAACCTACTGTGATTTAAAAGAAGTCGAAATGGAATATGAAACCTCATCGAACGTAATCTTACTTCTGCATTTTTTAAATAATATTATCGTATGTTTGATTCAATTTTTAAAATAATTTGTATACAATATTATAAAACAAAATAACAAAATATATAAGAAACTGTCATGCCATACTTTACACAGATCCACCCCCATAACCACCCGGAATTTACTGTTCAGTTTTGTCAATTGCCATATTGAATATATATACATCGAACAAATTTGGATGAAATAAAGTCGGTTATTAGGGGAAGACTGGGTACATTCGGACACTTTTCAATTTTCTAACAAACATTCATTTGTATGGCCATACTGCTCACGTGACCTTTGCGAGGGAAAGTTTACTGGAAAGTCATGTTATTTTCTGATCTAAAATTAGAAGAGCATTGATTGGATATTATCAATGCTTGCTCAAAATTACAGTAAAATCCGCGAACATGATTCAGGGTACATTCGGACAGATTTGGGTAAATTCGGACACTCACTAGGGTATCTTCGGACAATCAAATACATGTTAAAAGTTAAGCAAAGCTAAGTCATCAACTTATAATTAGGGAAATGATACATTGTTGACAATGTTGTCAGCGTTAGCAGACAAAAACAACCGTCACCATTATCCCGTTTAAAAGGACCAAATACGCAACGGTCTAACGGACATAGATAATGTGTATATATAGTGTGGGCTGGCATAGTAAACATTATAACGGTTGTTTTATCAATGTTGTTTTTTTAATGTCATCTATTTTCATTTATTCCACATAAATTATCTAAATATATCCATGCCTCAATTCTCATCTTAAGCATGTTAAGCCTATGTAAACCACAGTGATTTTAAAAAACAAAGTGTTCCATTAACATCAATTTATCATTTTGGTAGTAAACGTACTATTTTGTCAATGGGGATGTGCAGTAATAAATATATGAATAGGCCCGATTTAATCATTCAATATATGATTAGGTCCTGTTTTATCGTGTCCGAAAATATATGAATAGGGTGGTTTTTCAAATGTCCGTCCGCACACCTGTACCTAAAAGTATCCTAGTGACCCCCCCCCCCCCCCCCGTGTCCTGGACCCAATGGGGACCTAAAATTCAGCTGTCCCCAGACCGCGACTCCGACCCCAACTTATTAAAACTGTTTGTGCAATATACTCACGTGAATATACTGTAACATAAGTTGGACAAGGTTTCTGATAAAGCCGAAGAATAGTTTGTGATCAATCCTAGACCTGTCTTCAGATGACAAGCAGCTTTTAGCTTTAACCAGAGACAGTCTATACATGTAGTAATCATGTACTTAGTACAGACTGCTTTAACTATATATTACTCTCACCTGACACTGGAATGGCGCGAAAAGTAATTATCTCCCCTTCTATTGATTATGGACAGCTTAAATGACCACCTAAAATATTATTTCTGTGAATAAAAAATATTGATTGAATGATTGATTAATCCCCCCCCACGGACGAAAAAACTGGCCTTTTGTAGCGAACTCAGGGCGGCTGCCTTTTTTTAAATCTCCAAAAAGAGTTAACGTCTGTAGCTTAATCTGTTTAGTATGACAGTATACAGAAGGCCTGACTTAATGTCTATAAAAATCTGTTTAGTATTTAGTATGCCCGACCTAACGACTAGCAAGCTCCGTTTAATATGACATAATACATAGGTCTCTTACGTTTACCCAGAAGTCCCGGCATAAGTAATCTTAGGCCGAATTTTACTCACGTTATAATCCGAATATAGTAAATGTGATTTGTCGGATTGACAAAAAAAAAAAAACAAAACAAAAAAAAAACGCGAGGATACTATTATTCGTTCTAAAGACATCTTACCTTTACACAGAAGTCTCGGTATAATTGCATCTTACCTTTACCCATTGGGTTGTTTGAACAATTTGCAATAAAACGCGACTGTAATGGTACATATGAGGAAATACCTTTCCCCCAATAGAAGCGTTTCATGTGAAAATAAAATATTTTAAATTTCACCATCATTTGAAGAACAGAAATGGACATGACATTACACTGAAAATTTGCATTTTTTTAATTTTTAACATTACCACGTTATTGCTGACGTTTCTATGACTTTTCATTGAATGACGTGACGAATTCCGCAAATTTTACATATATTTTAACCGTTACCCATGATTAAGGAAACGTATACATGTCACGTCCCGTCTGTATTCGTCCACTCTGTTAAATGCTATTTTATCTTTTCTTGTCAGCGCTCTTCATCTGTTTGTACTTATTAACTATTTAACACATTTCATCGTGGACCATTGTATCACTTGAATGCTGTCTCCAATATAACTAAAATTAAATCTTCTACGCGGAGACAATAGAAAAAGGGGGAGCAATGGACAGAATTACTCCGAGAATCTTCTGCCGTGCAACGCATTTTTTAGACTTGGATGGTAGCGTCTGCCGTGCAACTCGCTTTATTAAATTTTGTAGGACACGCTCCCATCATTCTAAAAAGGCGTTGGACAGCAGAGGATTTTCGGACTAGGGACAGGTTTAATTTTTTATTATATTGTACCTACCTTAGATCCACGCTGAGAACGTTTATTTGTTCACAGCACATTTCAAATTAAAGAAGAAAAAATAATAATCGCAAAACGGCACAAATTAGTCTACAGAGAAATTGATCTAATTGTGTTGACATGTGGTTTTAATTGCTCTTTGTAAACTATATATCATTGTTTAATAAAGAGTTAAACATAAATGAAAATAGCATCTATTACGTGTGTAACTGCATTTTTAGCTATTTTGCCTGGAATATTGTTATTCTGTCTAAAGGAGAAATATTGATAAAACTTAAACAATACTGTTCAAGTTTTACCGAAGGAAGAAAGCAAGGTAGATCCATTAATGAATGATATATAGCAAGGTTGGTCCATTACTGAATTAGCAAAGCAATATTGGCCCATTATTGGAGTAAGAAAACAAGATTGGTCCATTACTGAATGGGAATTCAAAGTTGGTCCATTGCTAAAGCATGGTATAAATGTTAGGCCAGTATCGTTTGTATAGGTGACAACTGGACCGGGCCACTAACGAAACAGCATATATGGCCCCGTGATCCCAAAAAATTGTCCAGCTTGCTCCCAACCCTATTCATAGCGAGCCCACTTACAATAAATACTGGATCCCCCTCTGTGACCCATTTCAGAATTTGTCCATTACTGAAGGTGGAAGCAAGTTGGTGCAGTTGGAGTATTAAACAGGTAATTTACTTTTCACTTCTACACACCATTCAGCGTGCTCGTTATAGTACACATGCAAACATTTATGACTTAATTTTTACGATTGCAAAACGCCTTCTTTATAGTTAGAGTTATCGCTCTTGCTGTATACTCCATGAATGCAATGCCAAGTGTTTTGATTAAGCATGTGAATTAATCTCGTCTTACTGAGCTTCCAAAGCAATTAAAAACAAAATAGTCAATTATGAGTAATTAACTTGAGAAAGTAACAAGAAAACAGGCTGCACAACTTTTGTAAGCTGTAAATCGTTACATATTCAATATTTTGGACTTATTTTAAATAACAGAGCGGACCAAGCAAAGTGTTATTGGTCTTATTGTGGTCTTGTCCCTTTCTATAAATTCAAATTTAAGAGGGACTCCTTTTCCGCAAAATCTGGATGTAATATAGCAGTACTATTGAATTACATTAAACATCAAACAAATGGACGAATTTGGTAGCAATTGGAACATTTGGAACAAGGGATCTTAGGTATAAGATATCTTATAATCTGTTCTTTATATGATATCACATAAAATATATAATAGATTTTATAATATTTATATAATATCAATGCTCTGATACCCAACTTTTAAAGCGTAGGATTAATTCTGACCCCACTGAAGAACTACAGCACTACTACCGGAATTGTTATTCTTTTTTCTTTTTTGGAGGGGGATATTGACTATTCAACATCTGTTACTTCTGTCAATTAATTTCAAGGAAGTATTTTGAAGTATTCGGCATAATTAGAACGAATAATCGAACCCTCGCCTTTTTTTCTAAAAACTAAAATCGGATTGCCGAATTAGGCATATATCAGCGCGGAACATTCAATGCATTCATTCATTCATTCGTTCATTCATTCATTCATTTCTTTATTTCCTCTTCAGCAGAGATTACAATGACATGAAGTATACATAAAATAAGCGATCAAAGCAAAATCAAACATATCATATAATTGGGGATAAATTTATAACTTAACATTTAATGCAGAAACACGACGGAATACATTACAATATTGACTGAACTTTGTTGCCGTAAAAATCCGATTTTAGGTTTGTTATTTGTCGGATTAACCTCGCCAAAAAAGGCGAGGGTACGATTATTCGTCAATATTGATAGTTTTATTTTGTGTTAAATATGACTTGTATGTTTGTTTTAACGAGACAATTAAAAAATATTCAAATTCTTTATTGCAAATTACACCCATATGGGTCAAAGCAACATTATAACATTATAAACAAAAACTTTAGCATACAAATACAAACATACTTGAAGTACAGTAGTTATTATTTCTAATATAACTACAAATGTAGTACATTTTAACCGATGTGGACCCTATTTTCGCATTTCAAATGATTGCTTTAAAACGTCCTTAACATAAGTTAGTTAAATGTTCTGATTTTGGACAAAGGATATATTTTACTTTTTCATCTGCATTTAAATTTGCAAATATATCGTCTATATTTGAAATTTTTGAAAAGAAAATATCTCTTGGTAGAGTATTAATTTGACAATGTAAAAGAAAACGTTTTTCGTCTTCAAGAATTTGGCATTTATAGCATATTCGTTGACATCTGGGAATATTATGATATCTCCCTTGTTCTATATGTAAGGTATGGTCACTCACCCTTAGTTTTGTTATCATTTGTCTATATAAAACTATTCTCATTTACTAGATAGTCTTCAATTTTTATGTCTGTTTTCAGTTGACTAAATAAGTAACGTTTAGATTCGTTATTTAAATTATTTAATTTAGTTTTAATTTTATTTATATAATATTCAGAAATTAATTTTTTAATTTTTTTCTTTAACTTATCTGCAAGTTTAAAAAATGAGACATCTAAATCTTCGTATTCTGATCTGTCAATGTCTAGTTCTATAAATAACTTTTGCGCCATAGTATACCAAGTATATATTCCCTCGGTGTGTATACCTAAATTAAAACAGCGAATATGAAAGATCTCGTAGACTTACAACCTATTGCATTAGACGCACTGTATATTAATTACTTCCCGTAGTATCTCGTTAACTTCCCGTAGTATCTCTTTATACTTCCCGTAGTGCGTTTTTGTAGGCGGTGTAGTTAAGGGTGCAGGTCAACTCGTACCTCGACCAACTCGTACCCTACCAACTCGTACCTCTACCAACTCGTACCTTTGCATTTAAAATAGTAAATTTTGTTTGTTATTAATAATAATAATAAAAATATATGTTGTATATTAGATAACAAATAAATATAGTAAATTTAGTACGTTATTAATAATAATAATAAAAATATATGTTTTATATTAGATAACAAATATTTTTATATATTTGACTCATTTTTACAAATATTTTGCAATTTGCGAACAGATTACGCTTTTTTAACAATTAATTACAAAGAAAAGGATCCAATTATTATTTTTAATTGTCCTATAATCACGACCGCATATTTTTCTTGTGTACTTAATAATTTTTTTACTCAAAATTTGAATTTTCCAGTTTGCAAACAGATTACGCTTTTTCAACAATTAATTACAAAGAAAGGGATCCAATTATTATTTTTAATTGTCCTTTAATAACGACCGCTTAGTTTTCTTATGTTAACTTTATAATTTCAAGTTTTTACTCAAAAAAATACAAAGCCACACGACTGTAAAAACTGGCCTGAGAGATCAAAGTTAAAAGTAAAGACAACAAATATTTTCCATAAACAACGAAATTAAATGCGATGACAATATAAAATCAAAGAGCAATTTATGAAAATATTAATTTACCATGGACTCTTCGCGTGTAATATATTCGCGTGCAGTTTGTTTGCGACAGCATCCATTAATCATCAACACACTTTCCTGTGACTTTTGCAGTTCATTGACTCACTGGTAAGTTTATTTTTGTTTCCGAATTAGCATGCAAATAAAAAATTGTGAATGTCTATAAAAGCAAGCTTGAGGTTTTTTCAAGTTCTTTTAAAATCAACGATATACACTTTCGCTGTTTATCCAGAGTGTTCGATTCAATTTATGATTTTTTTTCCACTGTTTTATTAATATTGCATTAAAAGAAGAACACTATATTTTATAGAACATGCGGAATCGTATTGTGTAAAGAATAGACAATAATTGTATTTACCTTCATACGCGTAAACACCATAAATTAATTATCACACGCGCGTGTCACTAATCCTATCAACATGTATTAAGTAAGCTTTATTGCATCATCGAAATATAGATATGAAATTTAAATTTTACCCAATAATGTTTATGGTAATATTTAGTCATTTATGTTTGCCCTAAATAGTCTCTATTTCCCCTCTCTATGCCAATGTTTTTACTCTTGTATTTTCAGATATCACTGTTTCTGAATGTCGACAGTCTGTGTTATCTGGTGAAAAGATACCATTTGTCTGTAAGAGATGTGACAGTTCACCAGTTGAAGAAAGCACCATAGGTTCCATTGAGTAAGGTACTTTCCATGTATCTCTAAACCAGTCCACCAATACCACAACAGACCATGACCAACCAGCCAACTCAACTGCTTCTGACCAAACACAAGACAATTCATTTGATCACACTCCAGATGCAGACAACTCCTTAGACTCCTCCAAGTAATTTGGTTTATAACTTATTTTTTAATTGTTGTAAAAAAAAATCACTAAAATTATTAAAATTTGTCCTGTCTTTTACAGATTGACCAAGGCTTTATTCCTGTCAACTTCTTAAAGAATGATATCCGTGTAGACAACCAGCGACATATTCTGTTTGCTACCGATGACCAGCTAATAGTTCTACAGAAAGCACACCGTTGGTTAACAGACGCCACCTTCAAAATTGTGAAAGGGCCATTCAAGCAGTTGCTTGTTATTAGTGCTGTACAATACATATGATAATAAATAATAATAAATATTAAAAGTTTATATTTTTAGTTTAACATAATTTCAGCCATTTATTATATTGTGTCCTTTTTCATTCTACCATATAATGCAAAGGTACGAGTTGGTAAAGGTACGAGTTGGTAGGGTACGAGTTGGTCGAGGTACGAGTTGACTAGTATCCGTAGTTAATGCAATACTATTGTAAACAATAGTAAAGATCTTTAACGTGAAGTGGAAGGGGAAATATTGTAGTTGAATCATATTACCAAATAAAAACAGGAAACAGGTAATCGATACGACTTTAATTTACAAATAAATTTGAACATAATAATATATTTTAAACTCCAATGTAATTTATGTTGTGGAATGGACTGACCAGTTTAGTCAATTACCACGAGGATATTCTATTAAAATAAAGAAATCGCTCTAGACAAGTATTTCCACAAGAAAACAGTACAATTGAAAGGGTAAGAAATGTACCTTGCTCCTGGCTACCTTCTGACAACACTTACGACTACTCTTTGAGGTCTTTTATGCGTGCCACTTTCACAACAAGGGACCTCGGATTGAGAATATGTATCTAATAAAAATTAGTTGTGTTCTGCTTCCTGCACAGACAAGATCGCCCCTTGTGGAAGGGTTTATCGCAATAGCCATGTCATATTTCTCAAGGTTCTCTGCAGGTAAAGGGGATTAAAAGCAACACCGCGATAAGATTTATTTAAGAATTGAATGCATTCTTTTGCAGTTTTATATGTCAAATTAAATTCAAAAGAATGCATTCAATTCATATAATTATATTTTAAATCAATAAATGGGGAAATTTATGACAAAGTTTAGGTAAATGTTCGATTTTGTTTCGATATGCTACTACGCACCAGTTTAATGCTATTGACTTTGCTATGAAACACTGCTTTTGATTTGAAAGATCACGTGTCATGACTGAATTCGACCAATCAAAATGACTGATTTCAATGAAATATAATATATTTTTAGTTGTCAAACCGGCAATGAGGTTCGTCAACGAATTGGAAATTTTGACTAGATACAGTTAATAATGTAGAACAACAATACCGAAGAGCTGGACAACATTAGTTCTTTCCCGCGTAGAGATCGTGAATTCAGGCACACAATCCGACTTCGCTTTGTATTTGTACTTAAGCACAAGCACCCACCAAACCCCTGCTCATGGGTTGTAGATTTGTAGATCATGATAGATCATGATGTTGCTTACATCCATGTTCAGTGAATGTTATAACGTGATATAAGCATGCTTCGAAAAGAACAGACTATTTAAATTTAATAATTGTTGTGACTGTTTTTTTTAATGTTTTTAGCTGGGTAACAAAACCTTTAATTATGTTATGTCTAACAGCCAACCAAAACATTTGTAAAGGAATTCAATAATCATTATTTCTTTACGAAACAGTAACAGATAGAAGTATTAAGTTCTGTTTAGAGATAAATCTTAAATCCTTAAATTCCACTAACAATTACGTAGAAGAAGATGTCAAATCGACAAAATACTTGTTGTGTTTGGTGATGCATGCTTTAACAATTATGAAATGATCCTACCAACAACTACACAATTACGCGCCCCTCTAAGCCGACTAGATTCTCATATGCTGATTTTATTCAACGTCTGTTACAATAGATCGCACAAGTATATAACAAAATGACTTTAGCTTCGCTATATAAACTATGCTTTAAGACACAACCTGTAGACAGTTTAATTTGATTTATATCTTATCATTGAAAATTGAGTTATAAATGGACTAGACAACTTTTATTTCCGAATCATATATTTTACTTTCTTTCCTCCAGCACCCATAGAATATATATTTTGCCGTTAAAAAGAGATTCCGGAGCTTCCGATTCTGACGATTCTCACATTGATTTAAAGGACATTGATTTCTGACAGTTAAATTGTGTCGTAGCTACTTACATTGTTGCTATAAAGAATTTGTTGTTCGTTATGTCGCACAAATAATAACGGCTATTCTCAGGTATCTCTCTCACACAGATTTTGACCAGGATTAATGCAAATTCTTCATTTTACCTGGTATCTGTTTTATTTATTATGGTCGTTGGTTTTCTGCCTGTTGCCCTGGATTTGTAATTCATTCTCGTGTTGTGTACATTTGAGTGTCTACGTGTATTTTGATTTACAGCGGGTCCTACAGTATTTTAATTGTGTTACCATTATTATTTGCAGAAGAAAAAGTAGTAGTAAATGGTAACGAGACATTTATCTCGTACACGAGTCACACTTAACTGTAATGGCGAACGACCCTATTTACTTTGCTTCCCTCCATCAATATTTAGAAGTACTTAAAAATACGCAAATAGTTCATGGCGTTTATTATTGTTAAATATCAAAATATTTTGTGAAAAAATATTTATTAGGCCAGTTTTGAATCTATCTTTATAATTTGTATTCTAGTTGTTATCATCCTATATTATTTTGCATGAAACATTACTCGGGAGAGATACGTGTTCCAAACTGGTATTACTGGCTTAGCACATGTTCTATCTCTTTTTCTGTCTGCCGCTTCTTTTGCCTCCTTAAACAATACCTTGCATGACTGTTATGCAAGATAAAATAATATTTATAATATTTGTAGTCTTTTAAGTGGAAAAGGAAACTACTGAGAGCTAACTCAATGATTATTTTCGCCGCCCAGGAGATTAGCAGTTGATAAATAATTTTATCATATACTTATTGTAAATAACTTATATTTTTACTGTACGATAAAAGGAATAAACGGGCAAACATTTGATATTTTACCAGATTGACAAAGCGGGGCTGATATAGAAATGTTATTAACTGCTTCCGAAAGTTATTACACGCTTTTCCGTAAGTGTTATCACATGCCTTTCCGTAAATGATCGGAATTTACCGAAATTGTTTACAAATATGACTTCTAACGATATTAAAGCATACGACATGCATGATAAGATGCATCGGAGATGGAAAATTAATACTTTGGAATATTTTGAGACAATGAAAACTTACAAACAAAAAGAAACACACCGCGAGTGATACGATATTATTATCTAAATGACTTGAAACTAATACGATAAGATGTTGAATATCAAACCTTGGGCTATTAATACATATGATATCAAAAATGTCATGTAATAATCTGATACTAGTTAATCTATCCTAGATGATGTTGCACTGAGTTTTATCTGTAATGATTAAATTCCAGTTAATAGAACATTGCTTTTTAAGCGTGTAATAACTTTCGGAAGCAGTTAATAACATTTTGATATCAGCCCCGCTTTGTCAATCTGGTAAAATATCAAAATTTTGCCCGTTTATTCCTTTTATCGTACAGTAAAAATATAAGTTATTTACAACAAGTATATGATAATAAATGATATCCAATTGAACCTATTTGGATGTGTAGAGTTTATAGAAAACATTATTTTATACATTATATAGACGACAATTTTGTACCATCTTTCAGAAGACTGTTCCAGTACAGAGTAAGTCTTTGAAAGTTACCATAACATTCTTTGTAAATATTTATTAGATACTCATTATAAGGCGTTTTTTTCAATCTGATCGGAAATCTAAGATACCTGACACTTCAAGACGTTGTTTGACATTAAAACAACGGAGAAAATATTTTAAAATGCCTTTTCCTTAAACCAGGTAAACCAATGTAAAACAAAACTTACTAGCAATATTCATTGTCATATTGCTAGGTTAGATAGTATTATATTATACTAGTGATTGGTTAATATCAATATTGATATAGGCCCGCAGAAAGGATACCCAATATAATGCAATGTGGTTTCGTTAGACTTTTTTCGGAACTGTGGCTTAGCTCTTAACATATTTCATGTTCCGACTTGAAAGTATTAGAATTTGAAAAATGACTCCTTCCCTCAAATTATTGTTTCTAAATCAAAATAAATAAATCTTACGAGACCACTGACTTTTGAATGTCTAGAAAATATTATCAATCTTAGATAGAAAATAATGTCGTCATGTGGACACGCCCCTTTGACGTCATATATTACTCCACGGAACAATTACAGGTTGTACGGTGTCCTTTTTTCAAAAAATTAAAATTACAAAAATGACATTTTTAGTTTATTTTTATGTTTTATTTTATTTATAAGTATTAACTAAAAAATTTTTTTTCAGACGAGGGATAACAAAATTTCCGTTTTGCATTTTGTATAATGTCTTATATTTAATGAGCACCACTCTATTAAGAAAATATCCTACTAAAAATTCTTAATAGTTTATGTCTGGGATTCATAAACACAAAAGCATAGATTTTCTTGTATTAATAATATGTTTAGTTAAAGTTATGAAAACGAAACAAAACTAAGAACGACAACTCATTTTGTTATAAATGATCTAGTCCATTAAATGCATTGATAATTTAACTATGTTTTTTTTTCAGTTCCGACGATTTTAAACTAAATCATTGTCAAACAAAGACATACATGGTTTTAAAATCACAAATTTAAAAACAAAACGCAAAGAGGAATAGGTTTCATTGTGGAAATATTTGTTTAATTTGATTCATAAAAAGTAAAGTTTGCGATAACAATTTGACTTTTTATTTAATTGGTTGTGGAATTAATAGAAAATTAAGGTTCAATGTGGTATTAAAAATGTCGATTATTATCTCCGATGGGTATTTTTTGTATCCGTCCAAATAAAGAAACCCTCGTGGATTCAGGTTATGACCCGTTTGATCTTTGTGCATTCGACTTTTCTACAATTGTAATTAAAATTGTTGGCATAAATGTAAAACCAATGCTACGCAAGAAAAAATGGCACTCCCGATTCTTTTTCGATTTTGTTTATATGATATTGGAAAAAAATGAAACGCAGGACTATGATATGATTTTCTAGACATAAGCTTCATATGATAATCACATGATTTACATGCAAACGAAGTTCATGCACTTATATGAATATTTACGAAATACATAAGCCTTTTAAAACTATAATAGGTTTGTTCTAATTAATTTTTTATACGACTTGTTGTCCGTGTTTAAGTCATAAAATTATATTTTAGTAAATTAAATGTTTTTGTTTATTATTTGTCTTTAAATTGTTAGTTTTCGAATAATTTCGCTGCTGCTTTATAAAATAAACAATTTGAAGAGACGTTAAAACCACACTAACCTATAAATATTATACCTTTGTCGCATATCAGTTATTTTATGGACTATTTAAAAGAGAGTTGTCATTCAAATGTCTCCTAGGATAGGTTTTATTATTTTTTAGTGAATAATAATATAAGACAATCATTAAGTTTCATAATTTTTGCATAAAATGTGCAACATATCATGCATTCATTTTAATGTTAAAGAAATAGATTATTGGAAGAAAGATGTGCGTGAATTTTATTTACACACATGCATTGTCATACCTTATAATTTGTCAACATTTTTTGCTAAGCGTTAGGGATAAAAATGAATACAAATATAAGGTGTGACCTTTTATATCTAGAACTGGTGTTAAAAAGACTCATTAAATGCACTCCATTGCATGCCGGACTGTTCAAATTACCAACAACTTTGATGTTATCATTGCAGCTGTAAAGAATTGCAGTAATTAGTTCCCTGATCCGAATATCTTTGTTTGCGGAACGGTGTGCTGAGTACCGGACTATTAGTATGAATGTTACTTAATATCATTAATATTTAGCACACTTTCAGTTGAAAGCGGCAACATTTAAAACGAAACCAAACTTAACATAAATTATGAAGAAATCGATTTTTTGCCTTTCCTACAATGTTAAAAGACCGTGTGCTGAGGAACATACCGTAAAGAAATCATCTAACTACATCTTTAAAACGGCGTATGGTGCTACAAGCATCATTTTTGACCGAGCTTTTTTCCCTCTGTTCAAATCTTTTTTGATGAGAATAGAAAATTCCTTTACACGAAATTCAGAAATAAAAGAATTGATGCTGTTGACAGCAGCATATTTTCAGTAGAAAAGAAATGAAAGATCAGATCCATTCATATTTCAAAAATTAATCTACTCCAATTGTGTCTTATAAATATACCAACACCATTGGCCGTAAAATCTTCAATTATAAACAAGAAATGCAGGACCTAGACAGTGAAACATACCTCGAGCAACCTTCCGAATGAACTTGTTCTCATTATCTTTTCATATACAATCGCTCTGGTCATGTAATTACTGGTAATCTGAACATCATTGACAACGAGAATTTTTGAAACATTATTTCTCGCGGTCCAAAATTCAGATATCTGGAATTTTAAATTGCAAAACTATTATAGATACAGTCGAAGACTATGCCAGAGAGTGGATTAGGAGAGAAAGGGAACAAGACCTATATCCGTATATAAAGGAGATGGTGCTATGAGGTGCCTCACTTCCTTCCATGACAAAATGTTGTTATCCCTGCAGACAATGTAAGGCTTCTAACAAAATTGTATTTGGATATAAGTCACATTATTATGAATGCTGCACACAAGAGCAAAACATCAATGGTACCTCTAGTAATTCCAATTACATACGTAATATACAGAAAAAAAACGAAATCCGCGCTAACCATAAGTCCTTCATGACTTCTTGAATATTAACTACAACAAAGGGTCTGAAGACGTACGATACGTGTATTAGAGTCCAATATTACATAAAAATTCTTACAAGGAAGGAACATAGTCGGCTCATCTACGTGCCCTACAAAAGAGTTTTCAAAACGGTTTAGATTGTCTGCTGTTAAATGAAAGCCGAAATACTGTGAAACTGTTTATAAAGGTCATATGTGAATTCTTAAAAATACCAAAAAATTTTTGTTTTGGACAATTTAAAATCAAGATCGATAGATAAAATTCCATATGTTAGAACCTTTTATTATTAACTCTTTTATACCACCTTGCCTCACCAGAAACTACAATTCCGTCTTCAAGAATTTACACATAAAGCCTTCACTTTCACATATACCTACAATTATGTAGTTTTAGCTAGGTTACACTCAAAATACGTTTATTTCTACTAAAGAGATAAAAAGAAAATCAATGTTCAGCGACGAACAGGTTTATAGTATGCTCGACAACATATTTGTAACTTTTGTAACGTTGTTTTCAACACACAATCAGAATTCCAATAGGTAAAAAACTATGCCCCAGTACTTGCCTCCCTGAATTTGCTGAGTGGCTTCCGTAAATATAACCTTCAGAACTGGAAATTACATCAGTTTAGACTTACACCTCGAATATGACACCAACTGTCTTCAAAGCACAAGAATTTAAGACAATTTTAATTTCAAAATTATAAATTTTTCTTACTTATGCAGCAATATCTCAGCTTCTCATGCAAACGGTGTCTATATTTCTCAAATGATCAGGTATGCAATCGTGATTAAAGATTTGAAGACTGTTTTTTCGATAGACAAAAACAATGAAACGCTTAAGTTAGTGAAGGAGTCACAATCCAAAAACCCCATAAAAACAACGAATAGATACAAAAATAAAAAAACATACTTGGCGAATATCAATCAAAACATCAATTTAATTAAAATACATGCAGAGGTCTCCCAGAAGACAACAAAACCCGTTAAAACATTTTTGATTTCAGAATGGAGACACAAAAGACAGTTTTAATTCTGCTTCGTATTTATTTAGATCCATGTTTTAAACTGAACAATGAGGATCGTTTAAGCTTTAAATTATACGATAAGCGTGACTACTTAAACAATTCCACTTTCTTAGTAGTATTCCTGCAGAATCAGCTTATGGAGTTTACATATAGTTTGAGGTAATAAAATATTAATTCGGAGATATTTTCTCAGAACGTTCTATGAAAGGCTGATAAAGAAAGGGTTTCTTGCTTTTAAAGTCGTTTATATATAAATGTATTGTCGTTATTATACATTGGTTGATTGTATCTGAAGTTTTGTAACAGACAGTAATGGATATTTCTATTTACGTTGGCAGTTTCCACTCTCATTGTGACCTCGCATTGATTTGTGCCATAAGTAAGATAACTGATGGTTAAGAGTAAAGAAAGATGTACTAATTTTTCCGAACACCTAAAATAATCCTGCTGTTTATAAAGGTTCATGTTACAAGCATCTTTCTTTATTTACTAGTTTTTACGTTAGTACACGATTCCTCATAGTCGAGTTTTGTTTGTTTTTAAACATTGATCAGTTTATTTATAAACTTTTATTCAACATTAAAAAAATAAATATTAAATTATATGCCACTTATATCGATAACAAATTACTTTTTTCGACGGTTTCAAAATTTCGAGATGACCACAGTTGCACAAATTTCATCAGAATATGTATTTAATGTCATAGTTTAATAAAGACACAGTCATGTAATCCATTTAAAACCATGCACAGTTAAACTAAAACAATAGAAGTGTCTTATTTTCACTAAAGAGTTTAAATTTACTAAACGTTCCGAAAGGTCCCTCTTCACGTGAAGAAAAAAAATTAGAAATTATAGTTCGTTGTATACAAACGAAACAGCCGTAAAGTCCGTCATTCGCAACTTTAATGTCTTGTTATTTGATTATCCAGTTGTTGTATTTATGCATGCACGCTTTCTCTTGATTTAATTTTGTTTATGAGTATATATCTCATGGAAGGAGAAGACTTAAGTTTGTTTCAACTAATGTCTGATCCTTACAATATATGAACATAAAATACTCATATACTCATAAACTAAAACGTTAACAATAGGAAAGCTTGGCAATGCTATCTAATTGATACCCCGAATCCATATGAAACATCATGGAAAAGTCCACGTTTGCTATTAAAACGCCAAATATAATTGCGATCAAAATGTGAAATATCAGGTGAACAGTGACACAATATGACAAACATTCTGTAAAAAAACAAAAAGTTTCAGCAAACTCCTTCAGTGTGGTGTAGTGGTGGTTAAGAGATGGGTACCCCCAAAGTCAATGTTTTGCCATTGAAATCCCCAAATATCATTCCGATCAAGGTACACAATGATACTCTATGTCAAAGAATCTGTAAAATTTTCATCTAAATTCGAAATGTTATTCCGTTATTAATTATAATATGATTTTTAATCATTGTTAAGTGGAATCTAAAGGTCATTTAAGGTCAGTCATTCTGTTCGTCGGAAATCCCACTAGACGATTATACATTAATTGAATTATGATTATTGTAGCTTTTAAAAAACGCGAAATTTAGGTACTATTTTGGTCTTTCATCTGCTTAAACATTCTAAGCATGACCTGTAATTGTCCTTCGACCTCATAAATTTTTTTAACAGCGAATTATCAAATAACACAAGCAGAATAATGCTCATAATAAAGTTTTGATTTAATGCGGATAGAACGTCATTCAGCTGTTACACATTTACTAGAGAGTAGAATCCGGTAAAAAAAGGAGTATTAACAGCTGTGTAGTGTACTTTTATGTTTGTCACAGAATTGAAACCTAGTTAGAAATATATTGTTATTACTTTATTCAAACTAAAGCTAAAAGTTTTTACTGATAGTTGCTCAAAGCTTTGTCGTGAGTTAACCCATATGGCAGAACTTATTCCTGTATGTGTACTTAATATTTAAATTATCTGAAATTTAATATGTTGGGTTTGTATTGACATACTAAATTGCACTGATACATTGTCCATTCGAAGTTATGTGAAATTGTATTTCAACGGCTATTCATATGTAAATATAAAAACAAATTCAATGCTTTTAAAATCATTTATTTGGGATTCGCCAATATTAAAATATGCCCTTGTATTAAACACATGCCATAAAAATAACAACGAAAATACCTTTTCTGGGAAATGAAAAGTTATCTTATTGATGTTTGAATATCATTTAAGAAAGCTGTGGTGTCCAAAATGTCTTAAATATTGTTGTAGAAAATTCTCAAGCATGTGTCATGACTTGTTTGCCCGAAAAATATCGGTAATCGATCGTCTAAACACAAAATACCCTTACATATTATGGCTTTTGAAATAAAGTTACATGTTTTATACATTAGGAAATTAATTCTTTGACAATTGATGCAGATGTTTTTTATATAAAATATTAACATTAAGCCTATTTGTACAAACTGTAATAAATTTAAAAAAAGAAAGGTCAACGACTCCTTATTTCTTTAAAAAATATATTAATATCCGTGTGGAATCTACATATATCATCTGTTGAATCATCTTCTTTTAAAACTTGCCTCTTTTCAATTGAAAAGATGATTTTTTTTATAATGTTATGAAAAGATATGCAATTTAAGTGATGCATTATGTGTTGTAATCAAATAAGTTAAATGATATATGGTCGTTAGAACTGAACATTAAATACCTTTTTCAAGTTTCAATATATGTCAAGTACTTTTGACGATTTAAGTTAATTTCTTTTACATGTTTATAAGCTTAATAAATCAATGAATTTATTACGTCTTATATTTAAAATTAATTTAAATAATTTCGACATGCAAGTTAAAATTTTCATCGGTTTGTAATTCTTGGGCAAATTAATGACTTCCATATAGGCCTAAATTTAATAATTAACGAAATATTAGAAACTAAACCATTTTCAAAAATTTAATTAAATAACATTTCATTAATATTAATGTATTGATGTATTCATTAACAATTTCGTCATGCCTACAGGTTTTATCATACGTCAGTAGAAGAAATTCATTCTTTGTAATATAGGCTTTATATGTTTCCAAAATTGAAATGGATTTAGGTAGAAACTAGTTTGGGCTTACTCATGCGTCTGGAGCAAAGACATTATGTGTTCTGATCAGCTTTTAAATTATTGCGTCATTTTGTTTCTTTGATGACAAGATCGACACTCAATTTTCAGTGATGATCCTGTTTGGGAAGCAGAGATTTAATCTGTTTTCATTTTGATTAGTTCAGCAGTAATAGTACATATTATTTTATTGTACACCGACGTTACATTCATATGGTTATTTAATTCCAACCAAAGAGAAATGAAGAGACATATATAACAAAACAGAAGAGCATATGATAAGAGTGCAATATAATGACAGAATTGAAAGAAAAAAAAATAAAAAAGATTTTCTTAAGCTATATAGGGCGTCCAGTTTTGTTTGATTTTGCCTTCGATTATCATACAACTGTAGTTTAAAATACACGATTTGTAAATACAAACACTAAAGGTTAACTACGAAAACGAATTCAAAGTGATAAAAATATAAAAATATAACGAGAACTTATAGCGTAATTACAATATTTAGGGGACACTTGTTTCATTTGCATATTAAATTTATACCGATATTGATACTTTCTGTAAAAAGACCGAAACGATCTTTTTAGCAACATCAAGCCGACTGAAAAAGAATGGATTAATGGGCGGAACAAAACATTTTTGCATTTGTTGCGGCTGCAATGAACCTATAGTTGTCGAAATTCCAAAAAGAGTCTTTATCGTACAAGCATCGTTGCATTTTCCACACTTTGAAGCCACCACGATACGCGTTTTTGCAGAGCTTTGTCAAATGCAACGGTATCGCAGAGAAAAAGATTTTTCTGTAACGGAATCTAATGGGGTTAGATTACGCTCAAAGAAATGTCAGAAAGGCATCTTACAGTTTATTTTATATAACATGCATGTGTTACATAGATGATTTATTCGAAAGTCCTAAAATCGACCAATATGAAACTAACGGAAAGCAAAATGGGGGCTCCAATGATCCAGGACAAACTTGCTTATACCGAGCCCTGGTTTTTGTAAAAGTTCTTGTTTTAGTTTGATCTCACGCAGAAAAATAACAGCATGAAAACCTAGTTTTTGGTTATGTAAATCATCATTGCTTAAATGGTGTCTTTGCTAAAAGGACATTTACTTCTATTAAACATTTGCTAACTTTTAAACAATTATATATACGGGGAAAGATAGGTAATAAGAAGATTTATTGCCACTGTGCCTTAATGAACGTAACCAGAACTGAACGGAAAACTTGGAGTCCAATATTTTGTTTTTCAAAACAAATGTCTACTAAATAAGTGTTATTACGAAAAGTTCAAACAAGCACTTCAAACGTTTTTGGCATAGACATATACAATCAAACGTGGCGAGATGTTTTATTTTTCATGTATGTTAGGAAGTTTTGTTTAAAAGCTTTATAATATTTGCAACATTAATTTACTAAGCTATAAAATAATTAATTTAAAAAATAAATATACTATTTCATTTAAACATTGATGAACGGCAGATCAATAGAGTTCCGCACTATTTGAGAACTTTTTATATTGGAAAATCTCCAAAAAAATACTAATGATAGATTGTCCCTTATTGAGGACATAGATACTATACATGAACTGACTCAGTTTGATCAACAGAAACATGAGTGGGATTTGATTGTATTTTAACACCCTTCCGGAAAAAATATTGAAATTAAACTTTCTGCTTTGACCATATATGTAGTGGTTACATGCGAAAAGATCAAAGTAATTCGACAGAAACACATTTTCACCGCATTCTATCCATATTTAAAAATGACAGAAATTAGGAGATAAGAAATAATGGCATGTCTATATTACTTTTGTAAAAGTGAAAAAAATGATGGTTAGATCTAATTTATTTTAACTTTTGTAAGCTGTAATTTCGGACAGCACCTAAGACATTGTAAGCTGTAATTACGGACAACACCTAAGACATTGATATTTCACCCACAGGCGTGTCACACATATAGCATTGATAGCAGTAATAATAATGATACAAAAGGTCATTTCCTGATTTTCATTTCCGTATACCGATATGAAGTATTTTAAAAAGTTATTAAACTGGATAGTTCCAATTATTATACAAACCTAAAATGTTGTCAAGCTAATTATAGCTGAATAATCGATGGTATTGACTTTAAAAAATACTGGAAACGTTAGATGGTTATTTTTTTTACACTTTCTGTATCTAGTTAAGGTATTCAAACATTTAACGATGAAAATAACGTGGGCCAGTTATTGCTATGTTTACTATAAAAGTCCCCACACCATGTATTATAAATGTAGCTATAGGGTATGAAAACACCATTATTTCTTGGGAATATAAATCAGAATACATACGAGTAAAGATTGTAGCAAATAAGTGTTCTCCATGATTTTACTAAAAATTTCAGTACTTCTAACGACATTCGTAGTGTCAGTATGCTATTCTAACTCTAAAGACATTGATAATTCAATTAAGAGTTTTTATCATCTCACACATATGGCATCAAGTATTTCAACATTTCGACACAACAGCCGAAGTTACAAAACATCTATATACCGAAAGCATTATTTTGGTGAGAAAAGCTGCAGATCTACATGTGCAGCAGAAAAATCTAATGATGTCGGCAGTAGAGCAATTTGTCCTTGGTACTACGATATTACCTTTGATCGGAATCGAATACCGTCAATTATGTTGGATGCTAGATGTCGCTGTCATAGAAAAAACTTCACTCTGATGGAAGGCGTATCCAGCTGTAAAAAGGGCATGCAAAATATGTCGGATGTTTCTTGCTATTGTGAACGACTAACCTTATCACTACCGGTATTAAGGAGATACAATGATACTGCTGACTGGGAAGAAGTCAAAGAAACTATTGGCGTTGGTTGTGTATGTAGTAAACCAATACAAAACAAGGGCCAGTAGTAAACATGTGTATACCCGAATAATAAACAATAGATCCATTTTATATGCAATTCAGCGATTCTTGATGGATATCAGACAATCTACTTCTACAAGATAAACAAGTTGCAATGACTGAAATTAATTACCAAAAGCCTTTTTAATAACCAATTTTTCAGACATTTACCCAGGAGTCATTATTCGGAATTTTGACAAAAAATAAGTAAACTCCGCTTCATTTTTTAATTGAATTTAAAAAGTCTGTAGATATTAATTCATGAAAAATTGTTTGACTTGACTGTATGAGATTGTTAAAAAATGATAAAAAGTGAAAATCAAAACTAATGGCTATACATTGCTTTACAGCTCATATTGCTTGCGTAAATTTATTCTACCTGCTAGTTTTAGTGGACATTTTGAAACTGTTTTGAATTGTAGCAATATCAAGGGTATAAAAGAAGTCTCTATTAATTTTAATTTCAATATATTTTTAACAACGATAAATTATTTTTACTCATGTAATTGTCGTGATGAAAATATAAAAACCTAGTTAAACTAAGATAAAATTGTACTTCATATTGTGTTGCTTGAGTATACCATATCGGTTTCCAACAGATAAATTTTAGCAGATTTAATTTTAAATCTGATTTGCTAGGATTTTTTAGTTAAATATTGAGAATAAAAGAATACAATGCAACCAGTTTTTTAAAGACCACCTACCTTATAACATTACCTGATCAAACACGAGTTTCTATTTTCACAAACGGTCTTTGTTTCCTGTTTTTAGATTAATAGTTTTATTAAACCACAAGCGGCGGCGATCCAAGTGAAAATATTTAATTTTAAAAAAAAAACGAATGGCTAATCAGTGCATAACGGCGAATACTGCTTGTGTAAATTTCGTCTTCTTACAATTATTACAGTTACAGTGGGCATTTTGAAACAAACTATACAAATACTGTTTGTATTGTGTCAAGGGTATATAGACAATTTATTATGTATTTAAATTTCCATGTATTTTAAATATTTTCACTTATGTATTTTAACACATGTAATTGTTAGAATCAACATGCAAATATAAGTTGATGAGGCTTTTTTATATTGCATTTGTAATTACAAAAAGATATTATTGTATCACATATTGTGTATTTTAGTATACCATATTGGTTTTTATTAAATATTTAGCGAATGATTTGTGATTTGTTTTAATATACCTCAGCTTAAAAAGTGGGGTATAAATTGATAGGGATTTGCGTTCGCCTGTCCTTCCGTCTCCCCCCACCCCCGTTACACTTGGAGGTATCATCTCTGATACCGCTACTTCATTTACATCTCGGAATTAAATTATATAACCCTTTAACAGAACACGAATTGACAATGTAGAGCTGATATTTTACACTTTGATCAGAATTATATTTGGGTTGGAAAGCGATGAGTATCAATTGGTTGGCATGTCTCAGTTTTCTACTTTTAAGCAGAGTAAAAGCGATTATTTGCGCGGTTTTTTTTTATTAAGATATTGAAAATTAATGAATACAATCAGTTATTTCAGACCACCTTCTTTATAACAATACCTGGATCAAACAATAGTTTTGACTTTTTTTAGCCTTATTAGTTAATGGCACTAACTACAACGTTTAAGGCTTTTTCAGAAGAGATCGATCCAGGTAAACTCTGATGTTACAAGGAATGATTATTTAATTTTTTTAACTAAATACAAAATATAATTTTAACGCCTCGATTCTAATACTACATTTTGAATTTGAACTCGTGTTAGAAAAAAGTAAAGCGAAATAACGTAGTTAAAGGATCTTCAAAAACAGGAGCGATCTTGTTTATAGTGTGGTTATAGACAAGAATCTTTCTTGTATAAGAGGTTCCATGAGACTTGGGTTTGAGCTGTTTTTCTTTGAATTAATAAGGAACATTAACTTGTAAAAGAATTTTTGTTCATAAGTTCCATAGTCCCTACACTAAGCTCAATATTACCTCACCACACCACTCTACTGGAGCAAACACACCCAAGTTATACTTATTTTCCGCAATTTAACTACTGTCGAGTTTAATCCTTTTTTCTTTCCCACTGGTGTGAATCACTCCTGCGGTGCTCCATTATACGTAATGGGACCTCGAGATAAAAAATCTAAATGTCCTTATTACCTGGTAATAATAACCCGAACTATCCATCTTTATTGCAATACCTTAACAACATACATTGAGAAATGTTTCACACCCCAAAAAATAGAAAAAAAAAACCCAAAAATTACATCTGCAAAATACGAAACCAACAAGAGCGACATTTTTTCCATAGACAAAAAACATGCCCTTAAAGGTGACAATAAATTAAATACAATTACACGAAGCATTAAAAAGAACCAAGGACAAACGATGAAAGAAAAAAATTCGATATATTTATGCAATAGGACACGGGTTATAAAAAATTGTGGAGATGATTAAATTAGGAAAAATAATCAAATACTTGCCTTTAGCTATGGAAATGAAATAACTTGAACAGTAATAAATACAATACGTTACACCTAAAAAATTATTCAATGCTAATTGTAAAATTAGTTCTCGGCTTACGATTGTTGAGTGGAAACGATTGTGTCAGTTAATTACATGTATATTAAGGTTTTACGCGCAAAACTTGCTCATCAGGTATAAAGAGTGTTATCAAACTAAAAAAATAACATATTTCCATTTGTATCTAAAATTGACTTTTAATTATCTTCAGATTTATAAAATAAATTATTATAAAGAATAGAAATAGAAACAAAAAGGGTATTTGTTTTACAATTTTCAGGCTGGTTGGAGATTGGAATCTTATGATCGAAAGTTCATGTATGTGAGAAAACGTGCAAGCATTCAAATAGCATATGTTGATTAATTGATTTACATCGTTGCAGCCGACTGTGTATGAATGTCTGTGGTCAAAACTTTCCAACTCTCCCTATAGTGCAGAACGTACAGCTTTCGTTCTTGTTAGACATTATTTTTTACCACAACCCTTACCATCAAAGTATTCATAGCTTCGAGATTCAATTAATATTCCAACATAACAGATAGAAACATTTACTCAACAAGCTATTTTCAAAAACGGGATTTTGTATTAGATAACTTAATAACTGTTCTTAATGGTAATATTTGGCTGGTAAAATTTAGCTTCATAAAGTAGCAGAAACAATGATAACTAGCATCCCTGACGAACACTCAAGGTGATAATTCCAATTTAGACGAAGGATCGACATGTAGAAGGGGGTCCACTAGAGATTTTAGCTATATAGTGACCAAAAAGTGAACATTGCTTAGGAAAGCATTGCTGATCAGTTATTGGAAGTGGGTCTGATCTCTTATATCTGTTCTTACCGAAAAACTTAGGCGATTAAATCTCAGATACAATAGGTATTAAAAATGAAATGAAACCATTGCTACATACGTCAGAGTAACACTAAAAGGAAATTAATTATTTGAAACAAAAGGTCTGTACACACGTTATAAAGGTCCAAGCATTGGAGATAAATGTAAGTCACCAGCCTCTTCTATTGCGTAAATATGACAATGAGGTTGGCGTTCTCTGCAAACAAATAAGCACAACTTGAATCTAGAGTAGAAAGTCAAGAATAATTCCCAAGACGTTAAAGTCTCAAGATGCATAACATTAAATTTCGTACTGATGAAAATGGTAGAATCTTGTAATATGGAGTAGGTATTGCCAAAATGTGAGCACAGACAATATAGTCCTTTATTATCAATATCTAATTTGCATTTCATGATTGACGTTACTTCCTATCACCCTAAAATTGCCTCTAAATTCCAGTGGTCACGTGACGTCTTTCTTTGTGACTGTGACGTCACATGAAGTGTAATTTGATTGTCAGTTAATAAAGATCGATTTAGAGATTGCAAAAAAATAGTATGAAATGTTTGTTGTTAATTTTGATATAACATTTATTTTATATCGATGTCAACTTTATTTTCAAGTCTTTCTTAAAACTAATTTTAGTACTTTTCTTCATTCACTTTGTTCCAGTTTTTTGACGATATCAACTTCCGGACGAAAAAAATTCAATATCAGCATTAAGCAGATTTTGATCACGTGATTTCATTTTGATAAAATGACAGGTAATTGCCGTAGAGCGCACCGCTCTTCGTGGGCAGCTTCGCTGCCAGCTGCGAGCTGTGCTCGCTATCATATAAATACAGAAGCCTTAGCTCTACATGTATTTAACGAAAACTTAGGACTTGAGATCACCAGCAGTGACATTGCAGATCATACTAAAGTGGTAAATTAGAATGGAAAGTATCATGTTATTGTACGTTTCATCTCCTATATAACACCCGCCAATTCGATTAAGAAAGATTTGAAAGAAGATCCAAGTGACATTTTTATAAAAGATTATTTAACATAATTCAGAACAAGTTTAACTAAACGATTGGCTTAATTGAAGTTTGAAAAGCTTGTTTTGTTTTTTGGGTAATGTTGAACGCCACTTTTAGTAATTTTTCAGCTATATTAAGGCGTCTTGTTTTTATTGGAGGCGGACTCCGGAGTACCCAGAGAAAACTCACGACCTTAGGTAGGAAAAAGTTTGAAATGCAATTCAATGCTTATTGGACCCAGATTAGTAGGATCTTTGTGAAGATGACAGTTACAAGAACAAAAAAATATAATCAATGATCACCATGACATTGCCAAACTGGAGCAAATTATTGCAGCCCGAACGACCGACAGACCATTAGTTTCATCGCTAACTGCCTTAAGGAACGTTATAGACAAGCACCGAGACAGATCTTTACCATATATGCCCATTTGTAAATACAACATTTATTATGTCATCAACATATCATATATTTTGTTGATTATTACATTGATGCCCACATTCTATTTAAGGCATTACCTAATGATTAGTTGTCACTTATGGTAAGTCCATTACGTCCTTAATAGAATTTCATTAGGGTGGAACAGGGGGAATTAGAATAAAATTAGGTTCTCCTGGTTGTGGTTCAGCATTTGTATGTGTAGGTAGCGCATTACAGGTTTTCAGGCCCGTGCTTTGTAGTTTGGCAGACATGTCCCATATCGTGTTATTCAGCACGATAATGTCCTAATGTTCAGTTCGGCATAGTTTTCGCATTGTGTATAGAGGACGTATAAACAGACAGTATACATAAATAGTGGCTTGTTGTATGTATGCATAATAAATATGTCGCATAGGCGTTGTCGTGCAGCGATCCACTTTATTATGTTGTTCTTTCATTACACCATTACGGTCTGATTTACTATCGTTATTCAGCACAACAACGTCCAACTGTTCAGTTCGCTAAATTTACCTCGCTTCAAATATGGATACTGATAGAGACGATTCACAAGACCAACAAGATAAAAAGAGGTTTCTATTACAGACATATTAAAAGGAGTAAAAGCTCAAGATGACGTTAATTCCAAATTAAGCTAACAATTATCGAATTTTAAAAAAGTGCGCGGTTCTTCAGTTCGTGTAGCCTCTCAAGTAAATCAACTGAACCAATAAATGAATTAGTAAAAAATGAGTATTTTAATAATTCTTTACCTGATTTTTCTGATTTCAATTTAACTCACGATTATTATGAATACAAACAAGGTCAAGCTAATATCATCGTGAAAGGTAAAAAAAAGAAAAGAAACATTACAATGGTTGTGAGATATGCGGTTGTTTTATTTTTATTTTAGAAAGCATTTTATACGGGTAAAAGATACCATTTTATACCACCCCTCCATCTGTTTGTTTACCAAACAATCGTTCAGCCATGCGCGAAAGTGAGTTTGTCGTCGAGGCAATTAATGACTTATTGATCAGAGGTTTAATAGTAGAATGTTTTAATAGACCTATTGTTGTCAATCCTTTTACTCTGTCGGTGCAAAATAGTGGGAAAAAGATACTTTTCTTTGACCTTCGACACGTTAATAAACACTTTTGGAAGTCCAGCGTTATGTTTGAAGATATTCGTACCGCTAAGCATTTTAGTAGAACAAACACTCTGCACACCACCATTTAGACATATTCAAACCTCATGCAGGTTCTTACAATTTTTAAGGTTTTCATGGAAATTTGGTGACAAGAGACATTTTTTCAAGTTTTTTGTTTTATCGTTTGGTTTAAGCTCAGCATGCTATATTTTAACAAAGGTCACACGCCCTTTATTTAACAAGATGGATTTGTAAAGAAAAAACATGTTTAATGTATTTTAACGATGGTTAAGGTACACTTCATCCAAGCAAGCTAAACAGGTTCTTATTTATAGCGTATTAGTTCCTAAGGTTTACCAATCTTTGTAGGAACCAGATAAAACATAGATTTTTTCGGATATAGTATTTATACGGAAAAGTGTTGCTAAGTATTCCAACTGACAGGCTTTGAAATGTTATAAAACGATTCAACAAATTAAGTTATCCTTAGAACGTTCTTAAAATGTCAATGTACGTTCTGTACCATCTTTAGTAGGAAAATATGTGTCCATGTCTTATGTTATAGGGAACATAGCCTTTATCATGACTAAATATCTTAGCAGTAGATATTAATACCACAAATTCGTGGGGAACATGTATTTCTTTATCAGATGATTGTATAAATAGTCTACAGTTTTGGATAGATAACATTTATTTGATTAATTTCTTGCGAAACCTTTGTTTACAGTGATGCTAGCAATATTGGTTATTGTAGATATATCGTTAAAAATTCCAAAAGTATAGCGCATGGCATGCAGACGCAGAGACCAATAACAAAAAGGGGGAGCAAGTGAAAGATTTAATTTTAATTAAATTGTGTGATAATATTTTTTTCATTGATTCTTTATGGGGACTGCGTGACATTGACTGCTTTGCCAGTGATTATAACTGTAAATTACCAGTTTATTACTCCAGATATTGGAATGTGAATTCGACTGATATCGATGCCTTTATGCTTGATTGGTGAGGAATTAATCGTTGGTTTACATCACCTGTTAGTTTATTGTCTAAAGTACTTATTTACATGAAACAGTGCTTTGCATTCGGCACAGTTATTTCTCCTTTGTTGGGATCGCCCATCTTTTGGCCTTTTCTGTGTCCTGATTGTAAGGAGTTCAATGATCATATGGTAGATTTCCGTAATTTACCCACTAACAAGACTAATTATTCTCTGGGTAGAGTGAAAAGGTCAGTCTTGGTAATATAGATCTGCCATTTAAGATGATTGCATTTAGAATAGATTTTAGACATGTAAACTAACACCTTAATACATTCAGTATGTTGTGGTACTGTTAGCTATTGGTTTAGAGTATTTATGTTGAATTTGTAGTTGTGCTGGTACATGTACATGTACAATACATGTACCAGCACAACATATATACTTGTTTAATATATATCGACTAATAATATTTTTATTATAAATATGTTTTAGCATGCTTTCAAACGGGATATTGATGAAATGCCAGATAAACTACTTAGCACTCCAGATTGAGTTTCAGATTTACTTTGTTTACGTAGAGCGGTTCACACTGTTAAGAAATAATGTTATGGTTTTCAACGTCAATTTGGCAACCAGTCAGAATATTCAAGAGGAAGATACTGAAAAAACTTTTTATTTTGCACTTTAATTAGCGACGCTCATCTACTCTTGCAATAAATTTTCTCCGCGAACAGATGCTTTTGATAGCTTAAAATGGTCACAAACAGTTGTCTCTTCTGTGTCTCCGACAGAATTCGATTTAGTTAACAGTGGCGTAGCTAGTTTCTGATTGCAGTGCACTCAAAACTTACGGAAGGGTGCAGGGCAGGGTCTTGGTAGGGTCCAGGGAACGAGGTCCCCTTAAAGCTTCGCGGATATAGCCTTTGAGAACTAAATTTTTTAAGTATATGGAAAATCATATTTTAAAAACGAAAATGAAAATGATCTAAGTGAACGTATTTTTAGTATTTTCATTACCCAGCTGTACTTTTAGGAAAATGGAATCATTTTCTTCATTTTGTGTGATGCGGAATTACGTCATGTTGTAACATCGGACCAAAAGTAGGAGAATTTCCGGACTGAATACTACCCAGACAAATAGAATGAGTATGGTTGGAGAATTTTTGGACTGAAACCTACCCAGAACATATAGAATGAGTATAGCTCTTCCTCTTCACTTGTCCTTCCTTTTTTATTAAAAAAATTGCCGTTCTGCTTGTGCACGCAGGTGCGTCGTTGCATAAATGGTAGCTACGTCACTAGTTAAACATATATTAGAAAGACCAACGAGGAGAGGAATATTTGTAATAAAACTAAAAAAAGGAACCAATAATGCGATTCAGTCAAACATATATTTGGAGGACCAACGAAGAGAGAAGGGTTGGTACTAAAACTCATAAAAAGGAAACACAAACGCCAGATTTATAACGATTGATGAGTGACAAAATTTGTACGAAACGAAATATTTATTACCAACGTACTATTTTGCAATGTTGTTGTCAAATGCAGGTTTTTTCGACGTATTTCAGAATTATTGAGTTTGCGACGTTCTGATTTTAAGTTTTCTACTTCTGATATATCTGTGTTAACTGAACAAAGCAAAACGGATATTTACAGAGTCGGTAATTGGTTAGTAATCTCTCGTGCGGACACTCAACTTTGCTGAGTAAAAAATCTCGAGTTATATATAGAGTGGCCAGAAATTTCATCTGAATAGAACATTTCATATTCATTTCGCAATTTAGTTTTAGTGAAAGGTCATCATGTGCTGCATCCACAATACAAATTGTTAACCTACTCTCGTACTAAAGAAATATTTTTTGAAGCATTTAAGATATTTAATCATACAGACTTCACAGTTTGCGAGCAGGCGGTGCTATCGCAGCTGCAAAGTTTGTGTAGCGGATAGACTATTTAAGCGTCTTGGGAGTGGAAACCAGATCCTTCCAAAGATGGATGCATGTAGGACGACTTAGAATCCCGTTTGAAGGTCTAAATATAGGAAATTGTCTTTAATCTGTGCCTTATTGCCTTATTATTCTTGTTATTATTTTTAATACTTGCGTTGTGTCTTTCATTTGTTTCAGTCATCCACTTTAATATGTTTTTGTTTCATCACGCCATTACGGTCTGATTGCTGATTGCAATTACTGCGTCGTTTTGTTGTTGATAATAATATTGGTAAATTACCATAAAATAATGAAGTTATTTTTTGACCAGGAGAAATGTAAATATCATACGAAACTCCTAGCACAACAAAACTTGTAACATTTGTACTGTATCTTTTGTGTAGCGTTATCCTTTTTGTGATTAATTTCGTAAATATTATTTAGGCAAGTTTACTGAGCATATAATTCCTGGTTATTATTATTCCAGTAAAAAGTGGAAAATATTAATAATTAGAGAAATGAAAAAATGAATTCCAAGTAAATTTTATGTTATTCTCACATTGATCAGAAAGACATAACATAAAGATACATCTGATCCAGTGCATGCGCATATTATAAATTAATGACACTGTTATAAGTTTGTTAAGAAACACTGTTTCTCGTGCATTACGATAATTCCGCACATCGAGATTTTAAAGTTGTAGGTTTACCAGTAACTTTTAAAAGTGAAAATTCAACCATCGAGATTTGAGAAATTATCGTAAAAAACGGGAACAGTCTTTTATTTTAATCTAATTAATCATTTGAACTATCAAATTCCGCGCGTTTAATGTTAGGTCCTTTGTTGCCAAAGGGTCTAAATGTCAATGAATGTGAGGGTGAGGTTGCATAGAAATGCTACTGTATTGTACATGTAAGTTGCTAGAAAATTCTGTAAATTTGTATGTATTGTTAGTTTAGTTTAAACATATTTTATTGATAGTATCAAACATTTTTAAGAATAACAGAACAAAATATAACAATGGGATTCGGAAACAAGCAATTAACTTATATTAATCCGTCTCCGTTATAATACAAACAATTTAAACATTAAACATACATAATGCATGCTTATTAAATAACATCCTTTTAACCATCAAAATATGTGCGAGGAATAAAAATAATCTAAGTTCGTAAAGTATAAAGTATGTATTGTTGAAAGGGGGTGAGAAATGTTCTTGTTGTCTAAAGGAGTAACCATAACACCGAGTGACAACAACACACGAACAGTCATCAAATCTCCTATAAATCTATCAATCCTTATCCTCTTTCCTGTCATTGTTTTATCGTTCTGATTATTCATTCTATTTTTGTATTTGAATAATTGAATGTAATACTTGTTATGTCACCATGTCCATATAATACTTGTATCAGATTTTAAACGGAGAAGACTTGTATACAAATGGGTTAATTTAGGCACATTTCGCACATTGATTCTTATTGGTGTAAATATCGAAACGCAGATTTCGTTGTCGTTAGGCGAGATTTGTATCATGCAGTTTATGCACTCTTCCTTATTGAGTGGAATTTATACGGGTTTAGTATGTATACATTGTATTTGTTCATCGTTTGCCGTTATAGCATCATAATGTTTGAAATACTCCCCTAACCACCCGATATATATTACAATGAAATAATTATGATTGCGTGTTTTATTATTGGATCAATTTTCTTTTGTAGAAAGTTACTGATGCTTTTATTGGCAATGATGCTAATGGTTTATAGTGCTAATGAAAGACATTTATAGTTTAGTAAATTTAAAAAATGTATTTAAAAAGAAGCTACACCTGTTAGCTTATTTTAGCCTATTCATATGTTTAGTTATATATATTAACTAACCTATATTTGTTTGAACTTGGCGAATAAGAATATAAGCGTCCTATCAAATGTCAATGATCTATGACAATCTATGGCCTTAATTGGTATAAATGTTCTTTTTATCAGGTTACTAGCACTTATATGAATTGCTGAATAATGTTTAGCTAAACAAGATGGTTAATGTGTAATTTACTAGGTATCGTTGTTATTGCAAATGGAAATTGTTCAACAGATTAAATTAATGGAATAAAAATATATACGCGTAATATAGTTAATGTATTAAAATTACTGCTACGCGGGAATGTATACCATAATTTCTCTCATAATTTTCTATCATGGCTCGACACCAGACGTTCATTTTGATATGTGCATTTATTCTGAACATAGGTAAGATAGTTTGATTCTGTGCCACAAACAGACAAATCGAGTCTTACGTATTGCTTAGTGCATTCTCCATAAAACATAGTTTATTCGCTATATTTATTTTGATTTTTTTTGTAAATGGAGATATAATAAAAACCCAGCAATATTGTGACAAATTAATCATCATTTTGCAACAATTCGCAATAAAAACATTATTGTTTCCTTTTTGATATAATTAAATATTTGTTATCTAGATTTGCAAACCTTTACATTATAATGTATATTATACTTGATATATTGAGTAATAAAAATTTAATTTCGAATTAGATTACAAAAGCATTACAAAACCACATTACAAAAACAATGTAATTTTTACTCCTTCTTACTGGATCATGGCTACCTTCGGATATGGCTTATCTGATTTTTACCTGAATGACACGACAGGTGGAGCAGTTACTTACCCTTCCGGAGCACCCTATTTTGTTTGACCAAACCTATTTGGTTTGTATGTTCCTGACTTATTTTATATTGTATATTCCTCGGTATCTTTGATTCTTTTTCCTTATTACTACAAACGTTGGTAATGAAAATTTACGAAACAGACAAAAAAATTATTCAAGAATATTTATAAAATCCTGAAGAACATGATAAATTTATAAAAATGTTTTTGAAATGGATAATAACTTTGTTAACGAACAATATTAAGATTAGATTGCACATGAGAAAAGACGGAAAGTGTACCTTTTTACACAATTTCTTTATCTTAAATCAAAAAAGTAAATTATACTGATATGTCGCCCCAAATAAAAGTCTTCATATATAACAACCATTTTAACGAAGATGGACACTTCTTTTCCTTTCAATTATAGGACTTTTATCTTTTTCTTATATCGGTGAAATTCCTGCACAAGTTTGTTTACCGGTATGTTTATAATCATCTTCATTCTTACAGCTTTTTTGCGTTTCAAACAAGTTTCCTTATAAAAACGTTTACTGTCGTTCAACTACATATATTGAAATATGTAATTGTATAAGACTGTCCTTAGTAATACACACACACATTCAGAGATGACAACAAATGGAGTACATCTATTATTATAAAAACGTTTCCTGTCGTTCAACTACATATATTGAAATGTGTAACGGTATAAGACTATCCTTAGTAATACACACACACACATTCAGAGATGACAAATTTTCGAAGATTGGTACACTTTTGTAAAATTAAAATATGAATTTTTTGAAAAAATTTTTTCTAATTTATATATAGGACCAATATTTGAATATGCTTCAGAGCTGTGAGTTATCATTTCGTTTTAAAACCATAACGTATAAAAACATAAGTAATAACATGCTTAATATAGTATTCTTTATAACGAAATTGTGGAAAGGGTCTAAACGCTCGACAAAAACGTAGGATATTGCAGATGTTACATTTAAGTTAATATAATAACAAAATATTTAAAATGGTTTAATAGCCTCATCTATTCTAACATTCTAACAGCTACATCTACTGTATATCATCTAATCAATGAGAAGGGTTTGTTTTCGTTTGTTCATTATCTACTGTGAAAGATTCATTCTTCCTTTTAACTAATTGATATTGGAAAGACAGGGACTTTGAAACATCGAAATTTATTCTTAAGGTAAACTGTACAAAAGCATGTTTTAATGGTCCGAGAAATTAATTGTTATATGGAGACAACCTAGGTGTTATGAATATTTATTTAAAATGAGACATCATCCGAGGTTATATCACTTAAAGTCCGTCATGCAGATGCTGCGCGGAACACTACAATGATGCTAGTAATTCATTACTAAGTAATCTACCCACCACACAGCTTACCTCCTTTGCCATGTTGTTTATACGAATAATTCAATATAACAGGTAATGATTAATATGTATGTTTAATGTGTAAAATATTCTGCACTTTTTGACGATTGACTAATAAATCATATACAATTAAAGGCTGCCAGGCGTGCAGGAATGGATGGATAAGTTATAATGGTTCTTGCTATTTATTCGCAAGAACTCCAGTCGATTGGCCTGATGCATTGGTAAGTAGATTAATATATCAATCAGTCAAAAAATATAGAGTAGCGTCAAATCCTAAAAAAAAACGGACATGAATAAGTAGTACGTATATAGCAAAAATATGGATAAGCTGAACGCCATATCAGTCACATAAATGTCGTTTCATAAAACGATCGCCAATAACGATTGTCGTTGGAATTAGCGTTAACGTAACGACGGATTAGAGTTTGCTTCAGTGATCGTTTAATAAAACAATTTTTACTCAAACGTATCGCAGTCGCAATTTGACGCTTACCTGTAACACTTTATATTTAGACAGAAATCTTTGACAATGAAGGTAATAAGAAAATACTTAACACCAAAGAAACTTTCAAAAAAGACAATCATAAATCAAAGTCCAAGAAACGGGTAAACTCGAGAACCAACAACCAAACGACTCTCTATTGTTTGAGGGAAGTTTATCATTAAATAAACCGACGAATAAAAATAAAGTTATAGAAAATACTAATGAAGAAACAACATTTTTGTTTCAAAAAGTTGAGGAGAATTCGTATGGGGCATTTTCTACAAGCATTGACCATACCAGGCATAAGTGTAAGAGTACTTATATATTTTCGAATGTTTTATTTATGTACATGGAACAATCATGAACTTATCACATCGACTTATTTTAATAGAAAATTGTTATTATTATGAGTAATTGGGTAAAACGATGGACAACGAATCACAAATCGTTCTGTTAAACCGACGCCACGTTTTTTACAAAGGATACAAAAATTATCTCTATATATTTATCACGTCCTCTTTACGCTTTTCATTTCATCCTTTACATTGATAGGCTATATGCAATGGAATGAATTCCCACTTGGTGGAAATTGAAACAGCAGAAGAAGATAATTTTATTAGGACGACATTACAAAGTCTACAAGCTAAGCGTATGTTGACTCTCAGAAACCGTGTATTAATTAAGTTTCATTAATTTAACTATATCAGCTCCCCTACCCTTAAAACATAAACACATTCACATTTTACAAAAATACGTATTTTCTTTCATTCAAAAGAGTATATTAAAATCCAGTTACTTAAAAAATTCTCTTAATAAGGAATTTATAACGTGCAAATATTACACGTCTTATGCTTTTCAAGCCTTTCGTGTTTACCAGTATGTTTTGTTAACAACTCTAGAATGACCTGCTAAAACAGACTTATGTTTGTCTATTAACGTTTAGCTTTTAGTAGTAGTTTTTGAAAATGTGTTGCTACATTAGCTTATCATTCTTTACATTGTCAAAATGCATGAAAGTAACACCCAGACTCAGGAATATAATACTTGAATAAAAGTATAATATCTTCACTTGTCTGCATTTAAAAACTAAACCTCTTGTTTTACTTTTAATATACACATATCCTTTGGTTTTCACTTAGTTTGCATTTAATGTCAATTACTACAATTGCAATGTTGCGTGTTTATGTGACAACGTATTATCATTTATAAATATATTATGTTAACATATATCAATGGTTTATAGTCGTTGTGTCCATTTCGTACTAAAAACAACTATTTCATACCATGAGCGTTTCATGCCATGTCAGTTTCGTACCATATGAAAATTTCAATGTTTGATATTATGTTCCTGCAACAGACAGTTTCATATCATAACCATTTTATACTACTAGCATGTGGAATATTCATTTTCAACTCATGTTTCAACTAAATTTTAAGTATATATTTGTTTAAAAAGAGTGATATTGATTGTTAAAACAATAATTTCAATTGTCTCTTTTCGAGTTAAACTTTGAGTTAATCATTATTTTGTTACCATATTGAACACAGAAGTCCTGCACAGATATTTTGTCACATAATTATTGGACCACTCCTTACATTGTACAAAATAAAAATGATACTGTGGCAATTATTAATTAAAAGTAATGCCAAATTGAATCATGTTTATGCGCTAACAATCAAAATATTAGTTACTGTGGGATGAGGCGTACCTGTACAAACATCTTTACTAAATATTCATCAAGAGTATTATTAATCAGGTTCTATTCATACTGATGGCTATTGGATAGGAATGTCAGACATAGAAGTAAATAATTACTGGAGATGGATTAATTCTGATAGAGTGCCTTCATACAGCAGATGGAATCCAGGTCAGCCTGACAACAGGCCCGGAGAAGACTGTGGTGTATTATGGACAACTTTTAACTTTGAGTGGGCGGATCATTTCTGCAAAGATAACGTAGAAATGTTTATTTGTGAAGCAGAGTAAGTATTTACTTCAATTCCAACATAAAAAGATAAAAAGATAAAAATAATAGTATTCTCAAAAACGACTTATTGGGTTGATTTCAACCCATTATTATTCAAATAATGAAAGCGAAATTTAAAATCATTCTTTCGCATGTAGTTTCGTATATGTGTTTTATTTTCCTTTTCTTGTACTCTTGTTTAAGATATTTCCCACTTTTACCAGTTGTTTTCGGCTATATCATAGATGCAATTTTTGTTTAGAGATTAAACCAGAGTTCTAGGTGAGAACCCTGCCTTTTAGAAAACAATTGGATATTCTTATCAAGGTTATAGCACAATAGTGTCGTAACACCGGTAATCACGAAATGACTTACTACCAATACCACTCAGTTATCATTGCCCGTCATACTACTAGACCACTTAGCTGATAATACACATTTTACTCATGTGTAAGTTTGAATGATTATATACCATATAAGCAGTGGTAATTATTAACCTAGGTAGCATTACAGGTTGGTACATGTACTCACAAATTCCTAATGTACAGTATAACTAGATTTTTTTTATTAGTATACATTTTCATCATGTAATCATTCAGAAACAAAATAGTCTGAAATTAGGTCTATACTTGAAATTTAAATAATATATTGATAGGACTTTTTCATAGACTAGATCTTTTTGATTGCATTGAGGATGAGCACGATTGTAAAATTTAGTAACATCACATGTATTTGAGACTTTTCCGACAGACGGTCGTATTAATCGCGATGTCTTTAGTACACATTTTTCGTTACTTAATAAATCAGATGCAATTGTATTTTTTTTTCAGATCTAAGACAGAAGGAGGACAAATTATTGCATAAGAAATAAGAAAAATAACGCATTATTTTTTCTCATTCATACATTTTGTAATGTTTTTAAATAAAGAATTATAATAAGATAACAATCGTTTGAATAAATACACAAAGGTGTAAAGTGTAACTAGTAACGGTAACATTTAAGACATTAGGGTTAACCTGTTCTAGTTAACAATACTATTATATTACAACAAAAAGGTAAAAAGAAAAACATGAAAACCAATACTCCCTGGAAAAAATGTCTGAGAAAGACATTAGGATTGAAGTACATTAAAGGTATTAAATGAGTAACATCTTAGTATAAATATTTAGTTTTGGTGAATATAATTGAATACGGTCAGTCAAGCAATGTCCAGCTACGGGAATAACAATTTTTAGGTTGACAATAATTGTAATTAAAAAAGCAATGTCTGCTTCCAAATATAATAATTAGAATTTTGATTAACATATATTGTATGGAAGGGTAAGCAGCAGGTATCTTTATGAACTCTTAAGATAATTCAAACTAAAAAAGCACACATAAACAACCAACAAAACGATTGTAAATGAATGTCTGTTATTAAAACTTTCCAATTCTTCTACAGAACGATGTTTGGACTAATAATATTTCTATTTTTCACCTTTCAAGGTTTTTTTTCTATTACAATATCCGTTGCTACGAAATTTAATAAAAATGCCAATACAACATATAGAGACCTTTTATTGCTAAATTTCTGTAAATGCATGTTACCTGTTATAATGAAAAAAGAAAAGAGAAAGCATTTCTTATCTACCTTCCAGTTATCAATGATATATAGTGGAATTTAAAATCCTATTAATACCTTAAATTTGTTGTATCATGGCTTGTCACCGCACGTTATTTTTGATATGTGTAATTATTCTGAACATGGGTAAGCTTGCATCATGAAATAGAGCTTATCTATTAATTTAGTAAAATTTGGAAAGATGGTTTCTAACAATATTGTGAAACAAAACTATCATTTTGATAAAATTCCGTTAATACAATTTAGACATATATAAGTTAAGATTTTTCTTTGAATCCTTAACCACATAATCGATTAATGAAAACTGTCATAAGACAATCAAAGGATGCAAAAATGACCTATATTTAGAAAAGATTATAAGTACATCTTTTTTACAAATTTCCCGATCTTAAACTTAAAAAGTAAATGATACTCATATTGATCATTTCGATTTTACGCCCCAACTAAATAGATTCTAACTTTAAATGTAAGAACCATCTTAAGTAACACTTCATTTCTTTCGAATTGAAGGACGGTTTATTCCTCGAATGCCAACAATTCTTTGATGTACCGAAATTTACCTGTAAAATATTTGTTGCATTCGAGGAATAGGGTCAAATTGTTGTAAAAACAAGTGTGCATTATACAAACAATCTTCTCAATTAATCTTACATGTAAATTAGGGAGAGGTCTTTTATATATTGTTTTCTATTTTCTCAGTTTGTTTCACTAGAAGATGTCTCTTTTATATTTTCAGTATTTAATGCCTCTTTTTGAAATGATTTAAAAATAACATTTTACAATTTTTATTTTTATAAATTTCATGACTTTTTATAAAAAATTGAAAAATAGCATTTAGCACAAATAACCATACAAGCACAATATTTAGTCAATACATTTTTACTAAAGATGCTAAAAGTAGGATGCAGCATCAGCAACTGTAATGTGTTCATCTCTCTGTAGATGTTTCTAGTTTAAGGTATCAAAGTATGTATTCAGTTTCTCTGCATTTTCTCTTTCGTTTTCCACCAGAAGCGTATTGGAGAATCTGTCATCTTGAGAGGGCTTCCTGTCGCTGTAAATAGCTCAACTAGACGGTATATATTTGGGTGTGGAACTTTAACAACTTTCTTTATCTTGGAGTGCCATCCTTTTAGTTATTGGTGGTTCTTGGTGTCAGCTTAGACATTTCAACTTAACATCATTATGTCTGGTACACAGTATTAACGTATTATCAATGTATTCATTTCCATATTAAACATATTTAAAAATTAAAATGAAATTGGTTTAAATTGTTGGGAAACTAAATTATTAATGTCAAAATTTATTTGCTTATTTTAAGTTTTTATTTATTTATCTATCTTTTTTATTACTAAATTTTGTATTTATTAGTGAAAAATTTATATATTTAATTCTAACTATCTATTTGATACTTTTATACTTGTTAATTAACTTAATTCTTAATTCTTCGAGGAATAGCTACAAAATAACATGTTGGCATTCGAGGAAGACACGTAAAGGACTTTATCTGTTTCTTTTATCAGTTAAAGTCATGTAAAGGTTTGCTTATACGTGTAATATCTTCATTTTAACTGCTTTATAAATAAAAATAACAACTAGTTTCTCGCTAAATGTGAACTATCAACTACTTGAAATTTGTAACTGTGTCTCTAGTTTAAAAAAAACAAATTAGAAATAATGTTTATTGTGTATTCTGGACCAATATTTAAATGTTTCGGAGCTGTGAGAGTATTACAGTATTAACAACTGCTTGACAACTTATTCGACAGTTATTCAAAATCCGAGTTAGTTACATTTTTATTAACTGTATTAAAGAATTTTTAATTGGTCCGAGAAAACTAAATATTATATGAAGACAACATAGGTTGTTGGATTTGTTCTTTAATATAAGATATTCTTCGAGTCAATATCACTCAAGTCCGTTATGCAGATGTTGCACTAAATTGATTATCATTACTTTTTAGATGCATACTTTATTTTGATGCTGGAAAATAATTTCTAAGTAACCTATACCCACCTCCCCAATCAAACATATCACCTTCCTTGTCTAATTGTTTATTCGACCATTTCATTTGTGTTACTGTAAACCGGTAATGACTTCATACCATTGTACAATTATTCTGCACCTTTAGACGATTGACAAATAAATCATATTATACAATTAAAGGCTGCCAAGCGTGCAGGAATGGATGGATAAGCTTTAATGGTTCCTGCTATTTATTCTCAAAAACTACAGTCGATTGGCCTGACGCATTGGTAAGTAAAACAGCATATCATTTAGACAAAGAAAGCACCTTGATGAGTAGAACATCGCATCCGTGACAAAATATTAGATATATTTTGTAGCAGAACGTCATTTTAGTCACTAAAGTATCAGGTGAATTCGTAAGTAGAAGGTGATATATATCTGTCACATAAAAAACGTGTTTTTAACACCCATATAACATTGAAACAAAGGAAAAGAACCAAAAATGTTTTAAATGAAAGCAACACTGATTAAAATATATTTAAACCCCAAATAGTCAAAATACAGTGCCTATATTAAAACAGATTTTAAAAAAATGTATTCAAACACCAATAAAAAAGCCAACAAAGCAAAGGTTTAAATGAAATCAACACAATTTTTAAATTTATAAACACTCGTCGGCAGGCCATGTGGAAATTGTTATATTCAGGTATAAATATTGTATATTATAGTAACGTCCATTAATACATTGCATATCCATGCGTATATTCAGCAGAAGAACAGAGAAGTGTAATTTAAAAAAAAACTGGTTAAGGTATCTGGACCACAATTGACCACGTGATTATATTTAGTGTCCCGGATGTCCATTCTTTGTCAATGGAGCAGACCTCGGAAATGTTCGGCAAACATCGGAACTACTATTTGAATAACTAACTTTTTTCCTCAAAACTGTTGACATTTACTCAAAGTAAAACAATATATTTAATTTGTATCATTAAATAGTAATATATTAATTAAATAAACTTGCATTTCTTGGTTAGAAATAAAATTAAACGGTGACTTCAAATATGGGTCGGATAACTTAAGTCAAATAGATGACATTGCATAAAAAATCAAAGAGTTAATTGTATCCAAACTGGCTATAATAACTGTCATGTCCATCAGCATACTTTTTTATGTGCTTAAATTTTCAGGCATGTTTGTTAACTTTATATTATCTTAAGGTCAAGGCGGCGTATTATCACTAACTTAGGTCACCAAAAAGATAAATCTTAGCTGCGTTAATCTATACGGTTCAGACGATTTCATTTTATGTTGGCTGCAATAAAATGTGTCACTTTGATTGATTATTATTGCTCTGTCATATGCGCCGTGGACTTTATTCTTAAACACCAGCAAAGTGTATCCCTCACTTTAATTATTGACCCTTTCAGTAAATCGTCTTTAGGTAGCTATGTAAACTTCTTTGCACGGAAATTTGTAAGCAGGAAAGAAGAAAGTGTTTACATTTATTATCACATGAATACAGTGAATTAGTGTTTTGACTTAAGACATTTATTTATTACATTTGTGTCTATTTTATTCCACATTTGATGTTATTATTAAAATATTTCTGTGTTGTTCTCAATGATTATAATTGTCCTTGTTTTATTTGAGTTATTTTTATCACGTCCTCTGTACCCTTTTCCTTTCATCCTTTATATTTACAGGCTATATGCAACGCCATGAATTCCCACTTATTGGAAATTGATACAGCAGAAGAAGATAATTTTATCAGGGGCACATTACAAAGCTTACAGGCTAAACGTATGTTGACCCGCAGAAATAATGATTATAAGTTAAAAAATCGATGTTTTGTTAATGACCACAATTTCAGCCCTCATCGAGTATATATAAATCCATGTATTAAACAATTATGTTAAATAGGGAACTTACCACGTACCAAGATTAACAAAAGCTTTCAATTTTGTATATTGCATTATTTATCGTGAACGATTCTATAATAAACTGCTAAACCGACATCTATTTGTTAAGTTTGCTTTTTTAAAAGTAGTTGTTGCATTGGTTTATCGTCACATGAATTTAACATTAACAGTTAGGATGATAATAACTGGACACAAGTATTGTAGATCTTCTTAAACGTCTTGTTTTTGGTAATAATTTGCATAATATTTTTTCCTTTTTCTATTGGTTTATATTTAATTCCAAATAATTTAATGTTAATTTTAAAACATATAAATAAAAGGCTAATAATTGCAATTTGATACTCAAACTTTTCAAACTAGTTACCTAAGGATGTGATGTACCTGTGTTGAGATATACCTCTGACCAAGATATTTATCAACTTTATTATTCATCAGGTTCTGTTAATAGTAATGGTTATTGGATTGCAATGAATGACATAGAGGTCAGTACTTCATGGAGATGGATCAATTCGGATAGATTGCTTTCATACAGCAGATGGCATCCAAGTGAGCCTACCAACGACCGCAACGAAGACTGTGGTGTATTATGGACTCCTTATAACTTTGACTGGGGCGATTATTACTGCAACAATAACGCAGAGGCATTTATATGTGAAGGGGAGTGAGTATGAAGTTGAATTCCAACATAACATTTGTATGTTACTCAATACAAAACCTTACAGGTGAAAAATAAACGAAAGACGGAAATAATTATACTTCTTAACAACGACTTACTGACTCTTTATATTATGAAAAAATTATTTATTTCATTATTAATGAAAAATAAAACAAATCATTTTTTGTATGTATGAGATATTTCACTTTAAGCGTTCTAAATTTGTGATGTTGCGCTAAATCACGACTGCAATATTTATTGGGAAATTTATCCGGACTCCCATGTGAGAATCCCGACCTCCCGAAAGAAAATTGAATATTCTGATCAACGTTAGAGGGAGTGGAATAAAGAATAAAAGCCAGAAAAATGGCTTACTACATCTATCGCCCGAATAGTTATGTCATTGCGACTTACTACTAGCCACTATAGCCTTTTATGTATGTGTTTCAATGATTATATACCCCATATCGTCATTGGGAATGATTGACACTGGTTTCAAAATACTAGACTGTTTGTTTTCACAGTATAATCTAGCTTAGCTCCTTAGGGAAAAATATGTGAAAAGGGGGCGTTAAACACCTTTCAAACAAACAAAAACAATTGAATAATAGTAACATTATTCAATTACTCATGTTACAAATGTAAGAAATTATTAAACTGTTTGATGTTTGGATTTCGTTCTTTTTTCAAGGTTAACTATTAAATATTTTTATGATTATTAAGAAGTTAGGACTACAAATGTGTATAAATAATATGTTTTAAGGAACAATACATAGACAAATTTCATTATTGCTTGATAACCGTGGGTTTTGAAATTTATCAAATCGATATATGTTTCGCTTTTTGCAACAAACGGTCGTATTCATCGCGATGTCTTCAGTGAAATTAAGTCGTTACTTAAAAATTGTTATACTGTCATAAAATGCAACAATCATTATTTCATTTTTAGGCAGAGAACAGAAGGAGGACAAATTATTGGATAAGACGAATAACAGAGAGATATATATTTAATCATATAATTTTTGACTTCATAAATAAAAATATTAATCATTAAACAAAAGCAAATTATTGGAAAAGACAAATAACACATTGATTTTTGTTCATTCTGATATTTGTGTCTTTATGAATAAAAAATAATTAGAATTTAAAGGGCATTTGATCTGAGAAGCTGATGATGAAGGTGAAAGTGAAAAGGAGGGTATTTTCCGATATTTTCCGATATATATAAACAAAGTGTCGCTTCCAGTCATGCAAAATTAGTTATTTGAGACAAGCAAGTGGTCACTATTGAGACAATATGGTCATTCAAGACTGTTATACTCATTCCTAGGGACAAAATGTCATTTCCGGTTTCAAAACCACATAATTCATAATCCAGTAAAGTGGGTCATCATGGTTCTAAAAATATATGGTTGCTAAGGAATTTTTATAACCGTTTTTTTGTTGCTGTGGTATGAACTTGATGTATGACTTATTACCCTGGGCACACAAGCCTTGTTTAGTAAAAATGTTGTTTCGTAATTCTTACTTGCACCTTCTCGCTTGCATGTTTAGTTTTTATCATATTATTCGTTACTACAAGATTCAATTAAATTCCAATAAAACAGATAGAGACGTATTATTAGTGCATTTGTCTGATTGCTTATTTTTTAAAATCAAGTACCATTTATTATGAAAAAGGAAAAGAGAAGCATTTCAAAGCTTCCTATCAGTTATCAATGATATATGGTGCAATTTACAATCCTGTTAGCGCCTTCAAGTGTATAAATGGTCTTTTTTATCAAGCTGTAAGTACTTAATATAAATTTTCGAATAATGTTTTAGCGATTTATAACATGGCTATTGTGTTGCTGAGTAGATATCGTTGTTGTTTCAATTCAAATAATGCATTTATTCAGTAAAGTAACGCAAATCAAAATAATGTAAACAAAATATAAAAGTACAATATAATACCACATAGTTAATTTTACAAAATTACTGCTACGCAGGAATGAATAAAAATATACATTATTTAAACCTTTTCTCGACTTATGCTCACATTATTTCCTATCATGGCTTGTCACCCGACTTTTATTTTGATGTGTATATTTATTCTGATCATAGGTAAGCTATTTCTCCTCTACAGCACAAACACAAAAAAAAACCCGAGTGATTTTGTTTTCATTATTAGCATTTACTTGGAATTATGTAATTACCAAAAATGTAAGTAATAAAGATTTATTTTGGAATCAGATAAGAAAAGCACGCTAAAGAAAAAACAAGTTATAACTTTTTAACTATCAAGGTTGTTAATGAAAATTCCGTAAACAGTTTAGAAAAATTCAATTAAAAAATAATGACAATGCTCATAAATAATCAAGGATCAAATAATACAGAAAAAAATTGTCAATGATTAAATTTAGCATAGTTTGTATGTTAGGATTAACGGACAGTGCACTTTTTAAACACAAATGTCGATTACATTTCAACTATAAATGATAATGATGTTGCTTTGTTTATATTGCGCCTAAAAATATCTTCATGAATTTCAATTGTACATTATAAATGCAACAACCCTCGAGTAACGCTATGTTTTATTTCGAATTATATATTTAATCAGTTCTGTTGTTAAAGTCATGCAAATAGTTGTTTATTAGTATGTTTATAGTAATCATCATTCTAATACCAGCTTTATGAGTATACAACTGGCTCAGAACAGTCAACAGTTCGAAACTAAATGAAATTTTTAACTGTATCACCTACTGAGAAGGGGCCTTGGATACTACTGGTTAAGGTAGTTCGTCAATTATTAGCCACGCGTTCTGTCAATTCTGAGTTTGCGGGTTCGATTCTCACAGCTCTAAACTCCAATCTTTATTGATTTCCAGTTTCCCCACAGAAGGGTGGGTTTTCTCCGGATACTCCGGCTTCCTTCCTCCCAATAAAACTTATACGCTATCTTGTAACTAAACATAAGCTAAAATGACGTTAAACACCTATCAAACAAACAAAACAAACACTCAAATAACAGGAACTAAGATGAAACATGGAAAACTGCCCTAAGCAAAACTCAAGAACATATTAGTATCTCTTTTAGAGATACAACAAGTGTGATATACATAATGTACCGATTACATATTTTATGCAAATTGAAATATAAATTTTTATTGAAACACAATCAAAAACAATATTTTTAGTCTATGTTACATCAATTTTTAAATATGCTTCCTAGCTGTGGGATTGGAAACATCGAAGTTATTCTAAATCTAAATCGGTTTCGTTTTTCTGAAATTTTAACTGTACTCAAGCATTTTTTAATTGAGATATATTTTTGGGTAATATCATTCACAGCATATCATGCAAATTGTATGCCCGCCGAACACTAGAATAATTATCATTACTTTTGCTAAGGATTTATTACTAAGTAGCCATCCCCCCCAGCCACCACATCTTACCTTTATGACTTATTGTTTATTCGATTATCTCATTTAAGTTGTTGTTTACCTGTAAACATGTATTTTTACATGTGCAAAAAAATCTGTACTTTAAGGGTGTAGTGGATGATTGAGTTAGAAATCGAAATTAAGTTAGAGGTCGAGTTGAACTTCGTGTTTAAACTTCGAGTTGGATTTGAGGTTAATTTGAAGTTTAAATTCGAGTAACATTTGGAGTTGATCATCCGAGTTAAACTTCGAGTTAAAGTTAAACTTCAAGTCAAAGTCATATTAGTTGTAGTTTTTATGCTTAACAGACACCAATTTCGAAATATCGTTAACATTGATTCTGTCATTTCTAACAAAATTGTAAAAAGACGCGTCTTTCTTGAATATGTCAATTACATGTACCATAATATTATTAGAAGATAAGCAACACTTCCTTTCGGATTGTCAAATCAATAAACACATATTGAATCAAATAAATCCGGTTCGCTCATGTACTATTTCCGGAAATCACAAGTCCTGGTTTTTCGAACTCCCAAATGCTTGAACATTTTTCGTTGTTCCATTCGAGTTCGACTGTAGGAACCCCAAAAATATAATTGTTAAGGATCCTCAAAAATATCAAAATTTTAAAATTTTAACCTGAAACATAATCCAGGCTTATGCAAGAAAAAAATTACAACAAAATCCAAAGCTCAATAAACCGATCACTGCTAAATTGAATCTCAATTTTCCCGAATTTTACCAAACACGTATGTTTTCAATGGAATCCAAACACATGAAACAAAAATTTAACTTGAACTCTAACTTTCTTTTAACCTCGAAGTATATTTAACTGGGGCTGATGTACAATAAATGACGATAAATCTACTTAGTTGGATGCCAAATTTCTACAGGAATGACTCTAAAACCCAAATACGATAAATAATTAAATGATCATTTTTCAAAAGTTCACATGTCAGTAACAGAGTTCTCAATGCAAATAACGAAAAACATTTCAACACGATATGCATGCTTAAAAAACCCCGATAATATTCGTTTCAAGCTTACACATGGTTTGAAATGAATCTTCATAGTTTTTTTTTATAATTATCACAATAACGCTTAAGGGAAGTAATGTCACGCAAGATAATTACAGGTAAAAATTTTTACTTGTTAATAACAAGTCCCAAATGAAGTGTTTACTGTTTTAAAAAATTTTTAGGTGACATAGAGAATTCTGAAAAAGCTAAAAAGCCAAATATCATATTTAAAAGCAAAATTAAATTTTGTCCATATTTTACGTAGGACATATTTAACTAAAAGTTTACCTCTGGTGATCAACTCGAAGTGTAACTCAAATTTAAACTCGAACTCGAAATCCAATTCAGTCTCAAAATCGAAGTTTAATTCGAACTTTAGAACGAACTCTAACCGAACTATAGCTCTAACTCGTAATGCACTATACTCCACGTTTGGGTGTATTAATATAATTGTATATTTAAAGGCTGTCAAGCGTGCAGGAATGGATGGATAAGCTTTAACGATTCCTGCTATTTATTCGCAAGAACTCCAGTCGATTGGCCAGACGCATTGGTGAGTAGAACATCATATCAGACACTAAAAAATCTTGCTGAATAGAACTTTATATCAGTTACTGTCAGAAACAAAACCAAGTGGTAAGTTTTACAAAATCTAAAATTAGTACTTATCGTTAGTTTTGCTGAAATCACACTTACAACTACACTTACGACTCAAATTAGACTCACGATTTTTTTAAAATCCCTTACATATACCTTGACGAGTGGAACGTCGTATCCACTACAAAAATAACATATATAAAAAGCAACCGTCGTATCAGTCAACAAAATAACAGATACGTTAATACGCAGAATGTCACCTGTTTGCATTTTAATGCGCAATTGTATAATAACGCAGAGGTTTATTGTCACTTACACATACCGCAAAGATAAATCTTAATCGTGCACACCAAATTGTAATTGTAAACGAATGATATTGCTTATTTTCCTTATAACATGGATGCCAAATAAAAATAAATTATACAATAAAACAATGTTTTCATATTAAAACATTAAAATATAATAAAAATTTAAACATTTAAAATTAAAAAAAAATCATACAACTTCTTTTTTTTAATGTACATTATTTAGAAATGTTTTATTTGAAAAATGATTACAGAAATATTTTAGCAATTTCTGTTCCTCTAACATTAAAATATAATAAAAATTTAAACATAGAAAATTAAAAAAACCATACAACTTATTTTTCTTCAATGTACATTATTTAGAAATGTTTTATTTGAAAAAGTATTACAGAAAAATTTTAGAAATTACTGTTCCTCCATTAAATATACCAATACATACTTTATAACACTTTATTCTGACTTAATTCTCGACACTTATAATAATTCAATGTTAATACTTTTCGTATAAAAGTGTATATAATAAATACTTTTTACGAATTCTACAAGACTAATACCATAATTGCTTAATATTAAATCTCAACCATGTAACTCATAACAGTTACAATACAGGCTTTACTTCACATTCACCATCATGAATTGGTTGGCCGATACGGATTGTCTGCTTAAAACATTAACTGGACTCAGACTACAAGTTTAGCTTTTCTAAAAAGCTAACCGTCTCTTAGCTGCATTACAAATTTTAAGGATTTATTAAAGTATCTGGTTTTTGTAATTTATATGTAAGATAGGTAAACTATGTACATGTGCCTTGTAAGGACTTTGTTTACGCTAAACTTTTATCCAATGGTGCTTGAGAGATTTAAATGCCTGTCGTCACTTTACACGTGATGTTTAAAAAATAATTAAACAAAAGTTGACTCCCTAAACAACAAATGTTCAACATTAGCGGTAAAAATATGTTTTGTTAAATTTGCATCAATATCAGAACGAAAATAAAGATACAGAACATATATTTTTTTCCTAACCCAAACAGCTTTAAAAAGTAGGGAGATTTTGGTACAATGTTTACCTTTTAATTGTTCACTGACCAATGCATTGAACGAAATATAAGTCAATATGTGGAACGTAACATTACTACAATAAAATGCTGATTAACGAAAATAAAGATATTGAACATATAATTTTTTTCCAAAACGGCTTTATAAAGTAGGGAGATTTTGGTACAGTGTTTACCTTATAATTGTTCACTGACCAATGCATTGAATGAAATAGAAGTCAATATGTGGAACGTTACATTACTACAATAAAATGCTGATTAACGAAAATAAAGATATAGAACATACAATTTTTTTCCTTCCAAAACAGCTTTATAAAGTAGGGAGATTTTGGTACAGTGTTTACCTTATTATTGTTCACTGACCAATGCATTGAATGAAATAGAAGTCAATATGTGGAACGTTACATTACTTCACTAAAATACTGATTACAACCCCGATTTGACCTAAGAATATATCGAAATTTCAGTACACATACTAGTGCGATCCTGAGGTAAACCAATGAAATGAGAAAACTATTTATAGATTTAGTTAACCACCCAATCAAGTAACAGAGAGTCATTTACTCCGAAGACTGATCATCATTTGACTATGTATACCGTCTCCCATGGGAGACGGTAATTAGCTATGTAACACAGCGGTATCACACTGGGAGCAATGATTGCTTTCTTGATAAGATTACCTAAGGTTACCCCATTTGTTGTTTTATGAGTTTATACTTTTTGTAATACATTTTTGTGTTTTAACCTATGTTTTCGTTGATTGTTATTTTTATCTCGTTCTCGTTCTACTTTTTATTTATAGGCTGTATGCAATGCCATGAATTCCCACTTGGTTGAAATTGAAACAGCAGAAGAAGATAATTTTATCAGGACAACATTACAAAGCTTACAGGCTAAAGGTATGTTGACTCTAAGAAACCATGTATACTCGTTAAGAAAAATAAGAAGAAAACTGATCAAACAACACGAAAGTCAAGAAACAATAACAAATTAACAAATCCTGATTTAGACAAACATATAAAATGCAAAACTTAAACCAAAACACAAAAACTGAAAGTGAACTATCCGAACCAAATAACATCAGTTGCTCCAGACGAATAACCAGTGCCTGCTTCTAATTAGACACCCATCGAGTAACTTATTACGATGAAGTAGGTCATGTGAAGACCATAGAACTTCTGGAGAAATAACATCAACCTAGGTACAACAAACCCTTGTAGCTTAGTAGTCAACACGTAAGCGAGCTTGAAATGTTACCGATCACAGGATCTAGAATTACGTATAAGTTATGACATGTACACACCATGTGCTGGAGTTGCTGGAAGTTGAAATCATCAACTTTGTCATAGAGTCTAGTTTGTTGTGTTTCCGCGTCTATTTCTAGAGGTAGGAAGTCGATCCTTAGTATATTGGTGGTTTCTTTAATAATAAACTCGCTAAGTAAATTGAATGCACATATTTTCTCCAAAAAAGAAACGCATTTCAGATTTCTGAAAGATTTTAGTAGATGTATGTTTTTTGAGCCCGATTTGTATTGCTGTTTAATTAGTGATCCCCCTAAAAATCAACGTATTCATATTCCTAATAAATATTCTTTATTTAACTAATATGAGAATATTTAAAAAATAGTTATAAAATAAATTTGCCATTAAGAAAGTTACGACGTGTAAAGGCTAACACATTATACTTTTTAAGATTTCAATTGTGTTTGTGAATTTATTTCTTTGACAAGTCTTTAATCACCCGCTAAAAACGACATCTTTTTGCCAATTGGTATTTTGATTTTTTACAGTATGTTTTTGAAAGGTGTGTTGCTACATAAGCACAACATTAAATGGTCTTTTGTTTTTCACTTAGCTTGGATTTAAGGTATTCGACCCACAATTAAAGTTACCGTTTAATTTTATTTGTCGACCACGAAATATATAGCTTTATTAAATCAATGTATTGCTAATTAATGATAAAAGTCAAATATATAATATAACTTGAGTCAATGTTCACAATTTTTAGGAAAAAAATTTAGTTACTCAAATATTATTTCCGATGTTTGCCGAACATTACCGAGGTCTGCTCCATTGAAAAACAATGGACATCCGGGACACCAAATATGATCACGTGGTCAATTATGGTCCGGATACCTTAATTCCAAATTATTTAACGTTAATTACTGCAATGTAACACTTCATGACATCGAATCAGTTTTTAACATATGTTTACATATATGTTTAATGAGTGTAAATACGTTGTACATTATTAGTACATAGATTCGAAAAAAATTCCGTTTTAGACGTGAACTCGTTTTATTGAATTTAACATTATTTGTTACAATGTGAAAACAATAATAATTTAAAAAAAAAATACAAAATATTAAGTTTACCACCAATTCTTTCAAACCATATGTCGTACCTTTACTAAGTTAAATACCTCACCTTAATATTCATCAGGTTCTGTTACTACTGATGGCTACTGGATTGGCATGACTGACATAGAAGTAAATAATTCATGGAGATGGATAAATTCTGATAGACTGCCTTCTTATAGCAGATGGCATCCAGGTCAGCCGGACAACAGGCCCGGAGAAGACTGTGGTGTATTATGGACAACTTTTAACTTTGAGTGGGGTGATCATTTCTGCAAGGACAACGTGGAAATGTTCATTTGTGAAGGGGAGTAAGTATGTTATCCAATCGTTATTCCTAGTAAGATAAAAGAATTACGAAAATTATACTTCTCAACAGCCACTTAACGAGTTGATTCAATTAATGAAAGATAAAAAACATTCTTCAGGTTGTTAGGTATGTGTTGAATTTCCCGTTTCTTGTATTCTGAATTTAAAATTTTTACGCACGTTTACCATTTGTGTCAGCTACATCATGGCTGCATAATAAGCAATAAAACAATAGAAACAAGATAGAACCCGGACCTTATAGTATTGTAGTGTATTTAAAGTCCGATAACCGAAAGCCAAAATGAATGACTACTTATACACTCTACTTGAGCCATCGATATGCCTTAACCTTATGTGTATCTTTAAGTGATTATATACCTTATAAGCAGTGGTTATAGTTGACGCATATAGCATAAAGACTGGTAGTAATGATACTCTTATCTCACAAAAATTCTGGCCTAGTTTTCTATCAAATGATATTGAATTTCGTCGGATACTAATCTTCCAACAAAATATAGACAACATAAACTTTAAAAAAAGCTGAAAGTGGCGTTAAAGCTCATTCAAGCAAACAAACAAAAAATCTAGCACAGTAACTTATGCGATTACTATGCAGGTAATTATAAAACAGTTAGGTTTATATTTCCATTTCTTTTCAGAATAATTTAGTACATATTTACTTAGTAATTAATTTAAAAAATATACTTGGAAGTTCCGACTACTTAAACAGTGTATTATAATTTTAGGAGTTTTGCATATGTTCATACCACCATTGCTCAATGATGCTAACAAGCATGTCTTGTCACAAGTAAGCAACGCCATACTTTCTCTTTACATAACAATATTTTAATAAAAATGCAATTGCAAATGTAATAATTTATTTCTATTTCAGAAATGCAACAGAAGGAGGACAAATTATTGGATAGTACAAATTGACAATAACACAACGGTCACATTTAACATAATGGGGTTAACAAATTTTTGTTTTCGAAATAAAACATCTACAACAAATAGTATTAGTAGATAAATGAAACACAAAAACCAATATTCCCTAAAACAATGTCTGAGATTGATCTAATGGTATATCATAGGTATTCAATGCCAAACTTCTGCGTATAATAATGAAATTTTGATAAACATAATTTATATCGTTAGCTTATCAATGTCCAACCTACGAGTATAACAATTTACTTTTAGTTTGAAAACAGGTGTATACTAGTTAGATAATGTCGAATATACAAATATAACAATTGGGTTTCAAAAACAGTGTTTGCTTAGGTGAGAAACTTCCACATTCCCAGAATAATCAATTAATATCAGTGTATGGTAAGTGAAGCAATGAGTTTTGATCAACCAAAATTGTATGTTAAGGTTAGCAATGTGTACGTTTCTGGCATCTACATAAAATTCTAAATAAAGAAATACACACAGTAACAGACAACCCTTATATGATTTTAGTAGTTTTCGGCGAAGAAATTTTATAATATTAAAATTGAAACCTTCCTAGCTGACGTGTACAGATGAAAAGAAAAACTTGTTCTGACTGATATGTCAGTTTAAAAAATATTGTATTCATCAAACAAGTGAACTTAACGAAATAATATTAAATAAAATGTCGAATAGGATTGGGAAAATAGAGTGAAACAAATCCCCTTTACCTTAAATGATTAAGTAAAAATAGACGGATAACTAATTAGCATGTGATGTAATTACATATAAAGGTAATGACAAAATACCACCCTGGAAACTATCAAAAAAGACAGTCCACAAATAAATGTCCCAGAAACCGGCTAAAAACGAGAATCAAAAACCAAAAATGAAGCAAGTACTGAGATAATCCTGACTTGATACAGGCATAACAAAATAAATATTGGGTTAAACTGAGTTTTACAGCATGCTGAACCTTCCTATTCCTTTATAGTAAATGACTACACCATTGGATGCATTGTAGTGGTTTTAAATCATCAATCTCTGTTCACACTAATGAATGACAATTATCTGGTTTTTTTTAATACAATTTGAACAGTTATAAAACCATTTCTATTTTGGCTCACTATCGTGTCTAAATAAGGACTATAAAAGGACAATATAATAAAGCTGTTTGGGTCAGATCATACTAGGTTCCCTGTGTTTGAACTCCGACACGTCCAGTAATAATACGTAAAGCCTAAATGTTTGGAGAGCACCACGCTCCATTAATAGCGAGCACAGCTCGCAGCGGGCAGCGAAGCTGCCCGCGAAGAGCGGTAAGCTCTACGGCAATTACGTGTCATGTGATCAAAATGAAATCACGTGATCAAAATCAGCTTAATGCTGATATTGATTTTTTTTCGTCCGGAAGTTGATATCGTCAAAAAACTGGAACAAAGTGAATGAAGAAGCACTAAATTTAATTTTAAAGAAAGACTTAAAAATAAATTTGACAACGATAAAAAGATAAGGTTATATTTAAAAATGACAACAAAAATTTCATACTATTTTTTGCAATCTCTAAATCGATCTTTAAAAACTGACAATCAAATTACATTTCATGTGACGTCACCATTACACAGAAAGACGTCACGTGACCACTGGAATTTAGAGGCACATTTAGGGTGTTCGGAAGTAACGTCAATTATGAAATGCACATTATATATTGATAATAAAAGTCTATATTGTCTGTGCTCGCATTTTGGCAATGCCTACTCCATATTAATAAAGACTTCTTTTCAAGGTTTCAAAAATACATTGGTTCCGCTACTCAAAACTAAATGTAAGCCTCTACTCAATATTCTATACTTTACCAGTGGCAAACATGTTTTACTTTTCTTCGAATTGTTTTTTGTTACTTTGTTCTTGTCCTTAATATCAATGAAATATTGCTAGTTCGATACTCAATCAATCAGTCAATTCAACCAATCAAACTGTCCGGCTTTTACTTGTTAACATAAGTAAGTTGCGTCAATTAAGGTAACCATTTTTTGTCATTAATAAACGATCTAGAAATCAACTCAGTTCGCATTCTGACAATATTTTACCGATTTTGATGTTACATAAATTTTGTAATATAAACACGAACACTTATTTATACAGAGTATTTTCAAATAATATTCATAGGTTTTTTCATATCATAAAACCCTGCCCTCAATTTATCAGGGTTGCGAGTTCTATAGAGTTTTTAAACCTGATTATTTGTTAAGGTTTTTTGGTGTAATAAATATTTTGCATGTAAATAAAATCGAGCTGACAGCACTCATACAGTGTGCAATTAACTGATTTGAAATAAAGAAATCGTCTAGAAAAAGAAAAATGTAAGTATATGTAGTTTCATCAATATTTGGTGATTAATATTGTATAATAAATTTTACAAATTTGAAAACATGTTAAAGCACCTTACACGAAATAAGCCGTGTAATACGATATACAGACATCAAAACGACAATTTTGTAAATTACCCCAAATTCCCAATTTGTTATTCAGTCAGAATATATTTATATTCCATGACTCAAATTTAGTAATTACAATATATATTGACTACAACATAATAACTCTTATTGATATTAATATTAAACAAATATTTCATTCAGTAATATTTACGTGTATGACATTTATATAACAAGTGTAAGGACTTGGTACGTTATTAGGAATATCCAGAAAGAACATTAAAGTGCGTTGTTGCTCCACCTTTTTTGTCCCAAATTCGCATTGAAAGGGAAAACAAAGTGCAATCAAAATAATTTCAGTCTAAAATATGTTTGTCGTGCAAACAGTAATATTTTAATTTAATCTAGGACATAGATTAAGTTGATGGTAATTTAAAGGCGGAAGGGATAGGTTAGTGATTTAGAACTTTTGATGGCAATAAGAGAAGAGATTGGGTTGGATAATTAATCTCACAGCCGACCAACTACAGGTCACTTTGAAAAAGCTGAGGTGTTTTGAGTGTTTAAAAGGCAGAGAGCGCGACACTCCTTTTATCTCGGATTGAGTGTCCTGCTATGAAGGAAGCTGTAATTTTACACCTTACAAGGGTGCCCTTTTGTTCAACAATTTCGTAGATTTGAAAGACCAGGTTCTTTTTTCATTTCCTTAAGTCATTTATGTGTTGTTTAATATCTGAACCGAGACCACAGTAATTAAATCTTCCACACGAATACAATTGTACTCGTGCCTTTGCGTGTAAAATCATATTGTAGATGTGGTTACGATTAAAGAAACATTTTTACGCTTCGTCAATTCGATATCAATGCTCAAACAATCAGTGCTAAATATTATACATGTAGTCGTACCATTTTTGTTTCAATATCAAGAGAGGTTCAGTTATGTACTATATTATATCCCTTTCTAATCAACCGTGTGGTCTAATTGATGTAATTTAATACCTGAATTGTTTTCCATACCCTTTGGCTCACGGCTGTTCCTGATAATTTATGTCATTACATTTCATAGAGCTACGACAAAATGTGACAAAGTGACTATTTCATTTATATTCAGTTTCCGTATTAAAAATCTACAAAGTTAAGGTATTATAGTTCATGTTAAGGAACCATGTACTTTACTGCGGGTAGCGTTAACTATAAATATTTTTCTAAATTTCACCGTTACATTAAATTTACCATAGGAGGACCGTCGAAATTAAAACTTCAGTTCATGAATAACAGAACTGGAAAATGGATGACGTTATACAACTTACTTTGAGCATAATACTTTTTAATATTTTAAGTTACTGGTAAAGATATTTATATATATAAGACTAAATTATAGCCCCTTTCATCGATAACCGATTGGTTGACTACAGCTACTTTCAAACCTCAAAGTAGATAAAGAATAACTTACGTTTACAACACTACTGACTAAATTAAACTATCTAAATATTTAAGGATTCCAGAAAATTCACCATAATTGCAATCATGCGAGTGATGCTCTTTACTATAGATTTGGTGTAAGTTACATAAAGTATCATAATACATACACAATACAATTAGTAGTCCATTACAAATAAAGAATACATCAGCCAAATTAAAATTCCATGATAGCCTTTGTTATACAATTTAATGTATGAAATGAACATTGTCAACTTCTGAAGAGGATCGTCATTTGCAGCTCCCTAAAAGTTGCATTTGATTTGCAGTTTGATGTAATGTTGTTTATGCGTAGTAAAATTGTTTTCACACTTAAAACGCATTGTGGGGTTTCCTCACGTTTACAAAACTATAAATAATAAAAACAAACATGACAAAGATAATAAAACATTTTTGTTTTCATACTGTAAAATTGTATTGGAGTACCCTACATTTCCATTTATAAAATATTTATAAATAAACGGTGCCAGGAAAATACCAACCACACTATCAACATATGAAAATTTCCCTCTTGTTTTAGCCATCGTTCTACAAATAGTTGCATGCTAAATATACTATACAACGTAAATAAAAACATAACCTTTGAACAATGCAGAAACTGTAGCCTTAAACTTTTTATGAAGTGACAATCTAAATCATTTTTTATCAGGCAAATTGAAAAAGCACAAAGGAAATCTTCCGCTTACGATTTGTATCTACAGGTGAGATATCACTAGGTAAGAATACATTCGTTAAATTTTCAAAATGTCAAAATGTATAGTACGGGCATTCTTTTAAAGTGATCGTGACGCGATCATGAAGATTTTATTCAATTATGGTCAGTTCCGACAAATATATCCGATGCTTAATACGGAAGTTTTAAAACACTTCAAAATGAAAATTTCTCATAAACTGTTGATAACTGTATTAACATCTTAAAAGTGTTATAAATGTTAAAATATTGCATTTGCACACATGCATATGATGATTAAACTAAAATTATATTTTGTAAGTAGATAGAAATGTTATTTAAGTGGATTTTTAATTGTTAAAATATACCTGTTTGTACTGTACTGTTGAAAAATGTGAACCCATTGTGTTATTAAGTTACTCATAAAATGTTAATTGTAGTTATCAACCATCAACAATAAGTCTACTGCCAAGTACATTTCATCGTTAACATTACTTAATTAATAATATCTGATAAAACATAACTATATCTGTTTAGCTGCAAATGTTATAATTACATGTATTTATTGCAAACAATCATCAAAACGGGAATAATAATACCGAAGTAATAAGATTTGATACACAAGACTTCAAGACTTATCAGTGGATACCAAACCATACAAATGGATTAATGGTTTCGGTAGCCAGTAGTTAAGGTAGTTCGTCATCTAGTATTGATCACGTGGTCTATCAACACTGAGGTTGCGGGTTCAAGTCTCAGTGCGGGAAGCATTTACTCGACTCGAATCTTAATTGAAAAGGATTGCCAGTTTTCCTACCGATGATCGGGGTTTTCCACGGGTACTACGGCATCCTCCCCAATTAAAAACTGGACGCCCTGATATAGCTGAAAAATTGCTGAAAGTGGCGTTAAACAATATGAATTAACAGTCACCAAAGTTTACACATAACAAAATGTGAATAAATATACATATTTAAGTAAGCAATGACACCTTTTTTATCATTGAAATATATGTTTATATGGTTTCTCAATTAAACATTACACCGTATTTTGTTAAGATATAAAATATATAAAATATGCAGGCATATATTAATTAGAAACTGTTAGAATATTAAATCTATCGTGGCTATCTCTATGAATATCGAACTAGCACATTCGAATTTATATTTTAAAGAGTTTTTAATTAAAAACCAAATTTGATGGCAGCATAATAACTGAATGACAAAGAACTGCCTATATCTGCGTTTTAGCTAGCATTCGTAGTATTTATCTAAATTGGCTATAGGTGTTTGTTGCCATTGATAAACTGTTGGTATGTTTATAGGTCCTGGTGTTAATTGTGTGTGGAATTTTGGACTCTACAGCTACATTTCCAAATACCTGCCAAGAACCTGATAATCTCAATCTGGAAATTGAAAGTTTATTAAAAAAGAATGAAAACTTTCATAACTCGTTATATATGCTAGATTCGCTTAGAAAATCATCATATCAATATGAACAGAAGTATAATGAAGCTGTAGAAAAATACAACAAGTCCGTGTACTTAAAAATACAAGGGAAAAGAGAGTGTCCATCAAATTTGACATCAGGAGAAATATCTGTTTGTCCAGTGTTTTGGGAACTAAATTACGATACATCTAGGATTCCTAGAACAATAATCCAAGCAAGATGCTCGTGTAAAAACTGCATTTCAGTACGAAAAAACATGGATATTCGTTATGAATGCAAGCCTGTTTACACCTATGAACGTGTTTTGCGAAGAGTAAGTTGTGACGATAATAACATTTACCGTTATGAACAACTAATAGAACCAATCCGAGTAGGATGTTCATGTGTTGCAATAGTGCCGTAAATATGCATTTAATAAAGACATGTTCCACTTTATCTGGTAGTATTTTAGTGAATCAACTGTCTCTTTCATCCTCTTAATATTATCAACAATAATGCATGTTACAATTATACTTATTGTACCCAAACACTACTTGATAACGCATATGAAATGCTTCCAGTTTTCAAGGGAAAAAACAACAGAATAATTCAATTGATAACATTATATTTTCTATACTCTTAAGCAGCTATCATGCACACTGAATTATAGTTATTTTTATATTTCAGTGTTTGATTAAGTTGTTTCCGTATGTTTAGGCATTTTAATGTGTACTGGAAAGGGTTTATTGCAGGTACAAAGCTACCCAGCGTGCCTCCAGTTGACAGATAGGGATGCCTTTTAATTGTGTGTTTATGTATTATACCACGGAAAGCGAACAATAGTGGGGATATTGTTTAAATTGCCACCCTCCTCACACGCTAAGACCCAGTTTGTAAATAACAGATAAAAGTTGGCTCGTAACAGGCTAAATTCTCCGTCCATTATTTTTTTTATCACATTGTTTCTCCTGTTGTTTCTGCAGTTGTCTGAGGCAACATCCGACAACAACTGAGAAGATTTAGCATTCACTTCAACACTAGAAAATGAAGGTGACGCCATATCTCGTTTTTTTACAATTAATTTATTGTTTGTTAAATTGTTCTCGTCCTGAACATTTCTAAAATACTGGTCATTGGACATCAATCAATCAATCAATCAATCAATCAATCAATCAATCAATCAATCAATCAATCAATCAATCAATCAATCAATCAATCAATCAATCTATCTATCCATCTATCTATCCATCTATCAATCAAGACAAATAAAAATGATTCCATATAACTTTAAAAATAGAAAAATCACGTAAATTTAATTGAGTTGAGTTTGTTTTGTTACTGTATAAATATATACCGGAACCAAACCTACAATTTATTTGTTCTAAGGATTTACTAACTTACGTTGTACATATAATGTAAATAACATTGTAAATTTATGTACCATGTTGTTTATCCAGTTTTTATGGCATGGTGGTATTTCAGAAATTAATTTAAATATTATATATTGTATTCTTATATCTGTATCTTTTATTATTATTTTTTTAAATTTAATCCATGTTTTCAAAAAAAGCTATAAAATGAAAGAATTTAATTGTTTTGTTTTCACTATAAATACGATTGTTCCACAGACAGACAAACAAGGAACAGACAGAACTGCATGAAATATAGAAAACAATAAATTAAAAATACAGATGTGAAACCAGGATCTAGGAAATGTTAGCATCATCAACGACACTCTTCGTGTTTTATATCAAATATATGTGAAAATGTATATTCGAAGGGCATGAAGATGCATATATACAGCTCAGGTGTACCTCGTGTCTCTAATGCTAAATAGTTATGTGTTCCTATATGTTTTAATACTCTCAACTTAATAAGTCAGATTGAAGATTTTACGGATCCAGAACTTCCTGTGGGTGTGTTTAAATGTGTATAATTACACAACATTCGTACATAATCTGAAAATATAAAGTGTATTTTTGTCAGCCTAATAAACTGATAGAAATTCAAATAAATGATGTATAAACCGTACAAACGAATTAATAAACCGTACAAACGAATTCATAAACCGTTTAAACGATTTAATAAACCGTTCAAACGGATTATTAAATGATACAAACGATTTAATAAACCGTACAAACGATTTAATAAACCGTACAAACGGATTAAAAAATCGTACAAACGATTTAGTAAACCGTACAAACGATTTAGTAAACCGTACAAACGATTTAATGAACCGTACAAACGGATTAATAAATCGTACAAACGATTTAATAAATCCGTACAAACGATTTAATAAACCGTACAAACGAAATAAATATTTTTTTTCTTTTTGTTGTTTGGCACAAATAAGCCGTCGTAGATATTCTCTCTGAAAGTTACGTCACAATGAATTTTTTCGTTAGGGACTCACGTCACAATGTATCTTTCATATCACATCTTTGCCCATTGTAAACGACATTTTCCAAGCCGCGCGAGAAATAAGAAAAGTTTTTTTTATTTTTCGTCGTGCCCTAGTAATCATATAAAGAGAACCAGAGACATATACAATTAAAAAACGTCAGTTTTAAAATTTATACTCTTGTTATCTTTGTATTTATTGAAATGGATCATAAAATGATAACCACGTTGGTGAATAATAATCGACGTAGGTAAGTCGTCTTTAAAAGAGATAATATGACGCTTTACAAACGTGACGTAACATATTGTTATAGATATCAGACACATACGTGTCAAGGTAACTTCCATTTCCGTGTTTAAACAACTGTTTTTGTTGTCGATTTTTGACGATAGGGAACTTCAATGGCATAATCAAATAAGTTACATAAATTTCTGAAAGTTTGTTTAGTTTTTAACAAAGAATACTAATCATATGGACACTTTTTTGCGTATGATTTTCTCCCAATGTCATAAAATTCAAACTGGAAAACCAAATGCGATTTCCATAAATATTCCTTATTTTCAAATTTAACTGCATATTCTACAGTAAAAATTTTATTTCAAGAAAAGATTATGAAAATTGTAACTTTTGTCTAGTTTTTGAAAACACATACAAAAACAGATAGGTTTATATCAAATTATGGGTCAAATTTTGTACACATAACTATTACTTTTATCCAAATTAAAAAAGTCATTGACAACTGGCCTGTTCACTCAGTGATGACTAAAATTAAACTGGAACTTTTAATGCAATGAGAAAGGGGAATTTAATAAAAACTTTTACGTTCTAACTGTTGTTCCACAATTAATATGACTAATATTTTAATCGTCGATTTCCATTCAAATCCAAAGCAGGAAATCATTTTTGCGTGACATTCATCGTAAATGAAGTGTTAATTAATAAAAGACTTTTCTGGACTTTATATTCTAAGTTTTAACGTATTTTTACTTATATATGATTTTTGGTTAATTTAAACATCGTGTTACGGGTTGCAACAAATGCTGTTTTCTTTTACATGCATTATCATAGATACAGACGCAGTGTGTTTTGCGCCTTTCTCGTTCGTTTCATTTCTTAGTTTGATCGTTTTTCAACTAAATATTTTTTTCAGTTTTTCTGTACAAAATTCATGTATTCCGTAAACGTTGTTGTATACAGAAGAAATATTTTTAAATATTATAGCTTCCTTTGATAGTCAGTTTTATTGGTATTTTTAATAATTATAGTGATTTGGATTACAAATATGTGTTTCCGTTTTATCATCTGTTTGATTATACAGTTATTTTACAGAATTAAGTGTTTTGTTTTGGTCCTCTGTTGTGTTTAATTGTTTATTTTTTTCTGTCTTCTGTCATAACTTATTTGTGTAAATGTACAATGGTTTCCTCTTATCGATTATTTCCATTAATCGTGTAACTTGTGTCTGCGAATCACAAAATTGAATCTGTCCGCATCGAATCAAAGTTGCTTTCCATATATAGCAAGACATCAAATAAGGAAAAGTATATTTTTACTATGCATCACCTATGTACATTGAAATAGCTGTCAAAGATGAGGTTTCAGCTTTGAAATGAATTTCGTAATAAGTGTACAAATGTACAAAATTAGTCTGATCTATATATTTTTTGTTATTTATTTATCAAATTATGAAAAATAAAAGAAAATTCCTTGCTACTAGTCACCCACACTTTTAAAATTACTCTTGCATTACAAACAAAACATTCACCTAATTTAGAAGTGGGTAACTTCCGAGTTACCTGGTAAAGACGTGTTCTAAATTCCAATCTTCATGTAGACATATTTGATCAGTTTTAGAGTTATTTGTTGTACACGAATGTAATAATTGTAATAACATAGTAATACTTTTAATATTTAAATATGTTCTCTTTATAATAATCGTTTAGGTATAAATGTATTGTTTACTCTTTGATTTATGATATCAAATTCAATAAACGGAAGTAATATATTTCCCTATTATCAATTTATCATTTTGGCATTTAGTGCTTGAATGGTATCTGTATCGCTATGGTCAATTTGTCCTTCCAATTATTTAAAGAGAAAAACTGGAAATAATTGAGACGGTAGTATCTGAAATGCTATAGCGTGATTACCACAGGACAGTGCCTCACCAACAACCGTCTGCTTGAGGATAACAGGACAAATAAAACCACTGTAAAGTGGTAGAGCCTCACCAAGAACCGTCTGCCTTAGGATACTGCTCTGGAGTTTTTTTTTTCTTTTAACTTGGCATAACTTATAACGTCACTAGCTGACAGATGTTCGTCTTGTAACTTCACAACTGCCTAAATTACGGACACTTAGAAGCTAAGCGAAAAAAAAAACATTCTTCAATATCAAACCCCGAGAATTCTCGGTCAAATATCATTTTTCAACTATTAACGTCCTATACTCTTTACGAAAGAAATACAGTTCAATCATATTACTTTTATTTTTCTGCACAGTTTAGTTTAAAGTTGCATTTTTTGTTGCGTTAGATTTGGATTATGATTTGTTTTTTCTATAATCGATTTAAATGAATTTAACATTGCTTTTATTTTTTATTTTTTGTTTCTGTTGTACAGACTTGAAATACTTGCCCTGGGCTAATACAACAGTACATACAATGTACATTAAAAAAATATATGTTTTTGCACAGCGTACTAGATCGTTGTGAGATTTACAGTCTATAATATGCACAGTATATGTTAGTAAAATAGTATATCTATTAACAGACAAACATGTAACAAATCGCACATGTTTCGGTTTTCCGTTTATATTAACAAAGTTTAAAATGATCACAAAAATTTTCATTTACATGTCGTAAGCAGGAATAACAGTTTCCTGATACAAAAACTCAACGTTGCATGTGGTAACAGATCTCATTTTACAACCAACAGCGCTACAGGTTCTGGTTTTGAAATAACATTATTGAAAGCTGAGTAGCCGGAAACATCAGGTTGCTTTGTGTTAAGTCCCAGTGCTATTATAAATGTACGTGAAATTATACTGTATTCATATTATAAACCGTTTAACACGATGATACAATTAGAATATTCTTACATAGTAAGTGTTAACTATCAATTATCCATCAAATCCAGAAAAATCAAACAACATTTCATGAACAAATAATGACTTAGACTAACGATATGTAAATAAAGGAAATGTGTGCTGGGTTAAGCAATTTTATATTAGCTCATATTTAAACATAGTATCAGGCAATTACGGACGTGCGATATCTGTAAATATTTAAAGGAAAGTTTGAACATAATCAATAAAAATCGATAGTTTGGTATCTTACAAATATCTTACTGCTTCTTATACATATAAATGGGATTGAATTAACCACTCAAAAATTCTTGCCGTGATAGAACAAAAGATCTCTTTTGTTTGTGTACATTATTTAAAAATTCGACATAATTTCATGTGTTTTATGGTATTTGTGGGTATTGTTTTTGGAAAAATTCGGCTCTTTATTATTTTGTAGGCGTTCCCTTAATCTGATGTTTTATAATAGGGCCCCGGGTGGCAATAAAATTGGATAGTTTAACTCTTCTCACGCCTTAAAATGAACTTTTATACCACTACCAAAGGTACGCCTATAGCCAGGTACCACGACTCTTACCTTAATTGGATTGGTCAATTGTTGTATACATAAATATTTCCTTAAAAGTAGCCAATGAAACTAAAATTGAATAATTTATTCGGTATTGTATTACTGATTTCTGAATGGACAATACTGTAACATTTTTTTAAATGTGATTTCGAAATAAACAAACAAGCAAAGTACAAGCTGTGACGTAACGCCATGCGATATGCTATGAAACCTCGAGTTATATATTTATAATACGAAGGCAATAATTGTTTTATTACTCGAAAACAGCGAAAAATAAGGGGAATGTATTTATGGTTTATGTTTCAACTTTGTCAATATTTTAAACATTAATTAATATCGCTTGAAATAATTTGAAACATAAACTCTTTTTATGGTAATTATTTGCCGAACCCGGAACCAATTTTCAGAAATATGAAAAATGTAGTGTAAGGTAAAATAATAAAAATAACAGAACAGGCTTATCATTAATTAATTATTGTTGGTAAATAATTGTTTTCCGTTTCCGGAGTAGACTGATTCGTGTCGGTTCTGTAATTTCTTGTTATTGTTTGATATTTTGTTTAAAATACAGTCCGAGTCAGATTATTGTGATGAAAATCAAGGCCATCTTTTTTTCTAGAACAGACAAAAAATACTAGTGCGTAATCGAAAAAAAAAAAAAAAAATCCAAGATCGAAATCACAAAGCCATAACTAAAAAAGCTAGCAGATATAAGAAGCAAAACACACACGCATAAAAAAAATACGTAAAAGCAATGTCGGTGATATCAGGTAATCCGGAAGTGTTAGCTATACTGCTTCACTGGTGATAACTGTTGTGCAGAGGCGTAGCATCGCATTTGATATTGGTACGACGGAAGCCGTACCTGCCGTACCGGCGGCTACACCTATGTTAAGATATTGGTACGACGGAAGCCGTACCTGCCGTACCGGCGGCTACACCTATGTTAAGATATTGGTACGACGGAAGCCGTACCTGCCGTACCGGCGGCTACACCTATGTTAAGATATTGGTACGACGGAAGCCGTACCTGCCGTACCGGCGGCTACACCTATGTTAAGATATTGGTACGACGGAAGCCGTACCTGCCGTACCGGCGGCTACACCTATGTTAAGATATTGGTACGACGGAAGCCGTACCTGCCGTACCGGCTGCTACACCTATGTTAAGACATTGGTACGACGGAAGCCGTACCTGCCGTACCGGCTGCTACGCCTATGAAAAGACACCAATAAAAAATATTTCTGAAAATTATTGGTACGGCATGCCGTACCTGCAAAAGTTATTGGTACGGCATGGTACGACGGAAGCATAAGATTACAAATATTATCAATAAGCAGGGTCTGTTATTGTGAATTTGAATTGTATTTGTAACGTTTCGTTGTTTGTTTACAATAAACCATTTACTTTGATAATATCAAATTAAAAGGTTTTTTGTTTTCCTTGCCTTCTGAATTGGTGGGTTTGCAGTTTATACAATATTCCCTTATGCAGTCTTTGTCGAAATATTTTTTTGAAGTTTTTGTTTCATCTTTCACTTTGTATATTCTTAGAACGACTAAGACAAATCGTCGACCCGTTTGGGGGAGGGGGTTATCATAGTATAATACAGAAAGCCTGAACGACTAAGACAAATCGTCGACCCGTTTGGGGGAGGGGGTTATCATAGTATAATACAGAAAGCCTGAACGACTAAGACAAATCGTCGACCCGTTTGGGGGAGGGGGTTATCATAGTATAATACAGAAAGACTGAACGACTAAGACAAATCGTCGACCCGTTTGGGGGAGGGGGTTATCATAGTATAATACAGAAAGACTGAACGAATAAGACAAATCGTCGACCCGTTTGGGGGAGGGGGTTATCATAGTATAATGCAGAAAGCCTGAACGCGAACCATAGTGGATGCATCAGATAACGACCTATTTCGTATCTATCGAAAGAGAGTAGGACATTTGCAGCCCCTGCAAAATGCTTAATTCTCTATCCCCCATTAATTTATTGCTTGTTAACCTATTGTAGCTGAAATATTGCTCTGTGGAAGTTAAACTTTTGGTTTTGTTATGAAAAAATCAACATATAAAATTATATTTTTATTGTTTTAGATACATATATAATTTCATATGTTGATTTTTCTTACAAGCAGTGCTGAAGTTTATGGTTATAAAACAATTTGACGTGTTAAAAATGTATGACCGGAAAATACCATATGACTGTTCAGTTCAAGTACATCCATAAATTGACATGGACATGATAAAATACACAGTAACTTATTCTGATCACTATGAAGTTTACGATGCGGGCAGTTTATTCTTACATTGTAAGTTGTAAGTTGCATGAAAACATACATATAAAATGAAAATGGAAATAATATTATTTTGTTTTCCAATTAAAAAATGCTTGTTTTAAATGAATGTTTAAGGTAGGTGATCTGGGTTTCCTACACCTTTTTAAATTAAAAAAATTGCGAATATACATTCATGACATTATAATGATAAATTTGTGATGCACTGAAATGCGTTTAACTGTTTTCAGTTTTCAGTCTGTGTATGATGGCGTAATCCTGGGATGTGGCGTTTTTATATACACTGTATTAAAAAGGAGAAATAACATGAAAACAAGAAAAATTTAAAAATTATTATTTGTGATGTATTTTTTCTGAAAATAACCGTATGTTATAAACAGCCTACAATAACATTGAATTTGTGTTCGACTACTTTTAAAAAGGTATTGATTACCTTTTTGAATAATATTGATTAAAGTTCAAGAGCAATATGTCAGTTATATTTAGGGAACAAAGAGTTATGTATCCTTTGGTATAAATCATTGGATATTTATTCGTTAAATTGGGGTAAAAGAAAACGTAAGATATAACAAGTAATAAGTCAAATAGACCATAAGCAACATATGCTTTGGAGCAAAGAAAATTAACGTACAAAAATCTAAATATTGTCGATTTCAAACACGAGGTCAAGGGTTAAAGCGTTCGTATCAGATGAATCAGGCCAGTGTGTTCAGCTATACCACTCAAAGCAACCTAAATGCAATGGCTCACCACACTTACAGTTTTGACTATTAGAGCTTCAGACTTTTTTCCTCTAACTTACATATATGATATTTGGCACACAAAATATAATTCTTTATCTTTATATTTATTTTACAGGTAAAATGGTACATTATTTGCAGTTTTATAGATATTTCGACAACAACAGAAAATTGCCAAGATCCAGACAATCTCCTAGAATTAGCCACAAAGTTAGCTGTTGGCAACATTGATTTTCATAATTCGTATTACATGTTAGAACCGCTGCGTGACGCTATCAGGAGCAAAGAAGGGCATTACCATAACATATCAAAAAATTTCAAAGGGACATTTAACATGAAGATACACGGAGAAAAAGAGTGTCCAAAGTATCTAAAGCCATCTTCTAAACACATGGCCTCAACATGTCCTGTTTTTTGGGAACTGACGTATGACACCGCACGTGTGCCGCGAACAATTGTACAAGCCCATTGTGCGTGTAAGAAATGTCTTGTTACTGAAGACAAATCCTACCTTCGAGATCGCATGAACGAATATGAATGTAGACCTATATTTTTTTACGAACGCGTTCTACGGAAAATTGGTTGTGATCCAAGCAACGTGTTTATATATAAACCAGTGACAGAACCTATAAGAGTCGGTTGTACGTGTGCTATACCAATTGAAAAATCATAGATTTAAAAATATTTCAAAGTTATGGTTAATGTAGAGTAAAATTGTGAACAAAACAAGTGCTGATTTATTAAAATGTTAGGTTAATTTTACCAAAAATGCAAAAACTTGGTACTACGCATTTTCCTCTAGTCAAAATACACGCTTGCATAAATGTAGAATACATTTAACTCTTATGTACCTCTTTATTTATTAATTTATGTGCTATGTTTGTAAGACAACAAGACACGCGGGTGAATTCGGATCAGACTTACGGAAGTGTAATCATATAATTTTTCGAAGAAGATGTTTAGAATTGAAATAAGATGTTTCCTTAAATATGAGATTTGAAGAGAACTAATACTTGATGCTATAAATGGCAAGAATACTTACATAATCAAAGTGAAATGTGATGTTTTTGAAGAATTAAAGTTGAAAAGAGATATGATGTTTCTGTTAACCCCTCATCAAGCAACATTTACAGTATTTTTTAAAAATAACGACAGGAAAATCATTTGCAAGGTCAAGGACGCTCGACATGTACGGTCATAATAGTGAGGTATCAGATCCGTCAAATTCTTCTCTACGAATTAAGAAATGAACACTCATGGAACGGAGAACAATTTGTAAAAGCTTGTATAATGAAAACTATTTCGCTTGAAATACTTACTTGATTTGAAATGAGAACAATTGTCATATTTCTACATCTAAACATGTTACATTTAGTGCTTGATATTAGGGTTTACATACCCATGCTTTTAAATGTGTAGTTCTTTGCATATTCGTTTCTGTTGTTCAGTTTAGAGGTTTATTCGAAAACTAAATCTTATGTATAAAATGCGCAATGGTAATGCTTCCGAATATTTAAGAGATATTTTACATGACTACTCTGATGTTGGACATTTTAATTTAAGAAATCGACTAGATTACAGAACACCATAGTGTCGACTTGAGACCTTTTCAAAATCTTATTTTCCCTCAACAGTTTGATTGTGGAACTCTCTTTCTCAAGATAAACGATAATTACCAACTTTTATGCGCTTGAAAATGTCCCTGAAAAAAGAAAACTATATTATCCCATCATATTTTCTAATAGGAAATAGAAATATATATACTATTCATACTAGATTACGTCACCGTTGCAGTTCCCTAACCTCTTTGAGTCCAAGTGCTCCAGTAGGGTACGCAACTTCTGCTCTACACGTGGCGTCCGTCGTATAACAGGAGTATACATATGTATTGCGATTGCGCAGTTGTACAATATGCTGTCACCATTTACATAATATAACAGTACTGTTCTTTTCGTCATATTTATTTTTCAAATATGTACATTATGCATTTTATAGTAAGGAGTAATCTCACTCAATTACCAGCAAAATAATCTTTACCACAAGTCTAAGTATACAGCAGTTATGTTTGGTTCAAGTCTGTCCGATTCCTAACAGTGACATTCTTCCATCATAAGCGCGATAACTCGAGTTACAATATTTCTATGAAATCGACATGTTCATGATTTTGTTTTGACTATTTGTGTAAAAATATTTTATGAGCATCAAACACATAAAAGATATTTTTATTCGTGCATATACTTTTTCAAAAGGTGCTCTGTTAAAACACTTTGCCAACAATAAAGTTACATTATTGTTTATCTATATTTTAACACTGACTATACGTTTACTTTTCCGTTAAGGCGAATTAGACTGGATTATCTTTTGTTTCAAGAGACCATGATCAGGCAGGTCAGTCGATATGAAACCCTGAGGCAGGGAAATGACAGCAAAAACTCGGACCAATTCCTCTAATCTGTTCTATTAAGTTACCTTACAAACCGCAGAGATATCTACAGCAGTTTCTCAAACTACCTGCTTGGCATTGGGTCACGCCTTAAATAATTAAATTAATGAACTATTTTAGAAATATCTGAACGGCAGCGTATTATAAACACATGGAACAGACTTATTATAAACACCTGGAACAGACTTATTATAAACACATGGAACAGACATATTATAAACACATGGAACAGACATATTATAAACACATGGAACAGACTTATTATAAACACATGGAACAGACTTATTAAAAACACATGGAACATACTTATTATAAACACACGGAACAGTCTTATTATAAACACATGGAACTGACTTATTATAAACACATGGAACAGACTTATAAAACACATGGAATAGACTTATTAAAAACACATGGAACATACTTATTATAAACACACAGAACAGACTTATTATAAACACACGGAACAAACTTATTATAAACACATGGAACTGACTTATTATAAACACATGGAACAGACATATGATAAACACATGGAACAGACTTATTAAAACACATAGAACATACTTATTATAAACACACGGAACAGCCTTATTATAAACACATGGAACTGACTTATTATAAACACACGAAACAAACTTATTATAAACACTCGGAACAAACTTATTATAAACACATGAAAAAGACTTATTATAAACACACGGAACAAACTTATTATAAACACTTGGAACAGACTTATTATAAACACATGGAAAAGACTTATTATAAACGCATGGAACTGACTGACATATTATAAAAACATGGCACACATGGAACAGACATATTATAAACACTTGGAACAGACTTATTATAAACATATGAAACAGCTTTATTCATGATAAACACTTGGAACTGAATTATTATAAACACATGGAGCAGACTTATTACAACACATGGAACAGACTTATTAAAGACATGGAACAGACTTATTAAACACATGGTACAGACTTATTAAACACATGGAACAGACTTATAAAACACATGGAACAGACTTATTATAAACACATGGAACAGACTTATTATAAACACACGGAACAGACTTATTATAAACACACGGAACAAACTTATTATAAACACACGGAACAAACTTATTATAAACACTTGGAACAGACTTATTATAAACACTTGGAACAGACTTATTATAAACACTTGGAACAGACTTATTATAAACACATGGAACAGACTTATTAAACACATGGTACAGACTTATTAAACACATGGAACAGACTTATAAAACACATGGAACAGACTTATTATAAACACATGGAACAGACTTATTATAAGCACATGGAACAGACTTATTATAAACACTTGGAACAGACATATTATAAACACATGGAACAGACATATTATAAACACTTGGAACAGACTTATTATAAACACATGAAACAGACTTATTATAAACACATGGAACTGACATATTATAAACACATAGAACAGACTTATTAAACACATGGAACAGACTTATTATAACAATTGGAAGCTTGCTCCACTCGCAAAACTCATAATGTTTTTATCACTCGTGGAAGATCACCCGGTCTTTCTTAAAAAACTTTAAGAATCTATTAGTGTTCTGTTTTGCGCACTGGAAGTTTTTAGAAATTGCTGTTATATTCTTTACAGTTTCGCCTGATACACGAGTCCTCTTCTCTCCAACAGTGGTTTTTGAAAATAGGACTTCTCTTGATCGCCAAGTGAATCGTGGCAATTCCTACCGCTAACAATAATTACTGTAAACTATGTCATCAAATGTTTACTGACGTAATGATGCGTTCGACCTGTGAATGTCGTCTTTCAGCACGTCAGAGAGTAGCTACAAAAATGTAGCTCATTTTTATGGACGGAGCTACAAAGAGGTCCCATTACTCGTAAATAAGCAAAAACACTCTTAGGATTTATACATATCTTTCGCCATTAACATGCTGTTTTTGTTTAATAAATACCTTTTCCTTTCTCCGCCGTTCTACAATGTCTAGTTAAATCATTTTTACACTTTTTCCTATTAACGGCATTGTTGACAAAATTGAAATTGTGGAGTGTAGAATGGTAAAAATTTGATAACAGCTAATGCAATGAATCTGGAAAAAAATGACCGGGAATGAACATTTTTTACCAAATCGATTAAGAAACTATGTACTTCCGGAATTCAAATTTTGTCAACAATTCCATGATTATGAATAAAGTGTAAAACTAACGAATAAGGTGTTGTAGAAATATCAGTTAAACTTCAATGAGATTAAAAAGTATGTAGCAATTTAGGGAAACAATTTTATAGCTGATTATATGCATAGAACTCGCTCGGATGTGAATCAATTCCGGCTGCTTCATTACAAGTAATGGGACCTCTTTGTAGCTCCGTCTATAAAAAAGGAGCTACATTATTGTAGCTAGTCAAAATGGAACTTTCTTCGAACTTAATATTAGCACTTTCGTTTAAATTTGTGAATTAAGCTTTTACGACTCGTGTCCTACTTAGAAAGGCGCCCTTTACTGATCTTGAAGACTTATTTGTCCAAATATCTACGTGGTGCTGCCGCCGAATATCATCGTAAACTAAAAGCGTCTTAGATACCTAACTTCCATCATGTTGTTAACAAAACATGGTGCTTTTCTTCATAAAATACTGTTTATGAACATTTATATATGGTTTGTTGTTATGCTTGAATCTTTCATAATTATTCATGTTGCACATTTATGCTGGAGTTTAACTTATTTGTCTTTTCATCTCTGTTTAGAGAAAATAAAGGATTGATTGATTGATTGATTGATTGATTGATTGATTGATTGATTGATGTCACATTGCTGCTGCACAGTATTTAAAAAAAATGAAAACTCGCCTTTATCACATTATATGTTTAATGACGCATCTTACACTGTCCAAAAATTTTGCCTTGACTTATCTCCCCTACCATTGCAAAAGATATCAATTTCAGATTCAATTTGTCTATTATTATTTATCTTATTCCTAAACCTTTATATATCAAAACACAAAAATCGTTAAAAACAATATAGAAAACACATCTTGAAATCCTCTCGTGTGCATCAAAGTGGTCTTTTTTCGTTGATACGTGTTCGTGAAGGTGTTTATGGTTTTGGGGTCGTTTGAGTGTTTCAGGAGTTGGAATGGTATGGTTCATACGGGTAAGGAGTTCTGTTTTTTTATTTTCTTCGTAAAGTTCCATCGTTCGTACAGTGTAAATGATGCTATGGTTTTAACAGTGTTCATAATGTGAAATCACACATTGTTTAAATAAAATAACGGAAGTGACAAGCACGTGTTCGGGAACATTCGTCAACGGGTACAAATCGTATGTTTGAAAGTTAAATACTCTGTTATTATAGAATATATTTATATCGGACTTTTTGCATTCTTTTTTAAAAATTATATTCTATGTTTTTCATTTAAAAATAAAAACATAATTTTTAGATTGGTAAGGCACTTTAAGGTATTTGGAAAATGGGGATTTCTTTAAAAATATTTTCAAATTCGACAACATTGTACACCTTAATGCGCTTCTTATTTTAGCGACAATGTATGGATGCTTTTATCACAATACTGATCGATCTAAGACTTTTATTAGTCAATACGAACGTTGGTATTAAGGAAGTTTTGTGTAAAGAAATCATTTAAAGAGGACGTATTTATTTCATTTCATTAATAGAATATATCCAATAAGATGATATTTAAATTTAGGTTTTAAACAATTTAAAGTAACCTTCATATTAGTTCACATAAACAATGCGAGTTCAAAGTAAAAAAACCAAAAAAAAATTTTATGTTGTAAAATACAAGTAGCCGGCTTATTGTAACTCTATTGTTACAAGGTGTATACAACGTACAGTCAACCGAAAAATTGTATATAACAGAAATAAACAGGGAGGGTGGCAAAGATAATCCGATTCTATGAAATCCCAACCCTTACCCTCCCCCCCCCAAAAAAACTACACACACACAAACAAAAAGAAAAATAAAGAAAAATAAAAAGTATAAAAGGATATAATATATAGGATTTAAGAAACAGACACAAATAATGGGACAATTCACAATCTGTACAGCCTGAAAATAGAATATTCAATATGTATCTTCGCGCCATGACTAATACACTGTATTTAAGTAATATTATGTTAGCCTTCATCTATTGCGGGAATAGTCCTTCTGCTGCCAGAAAGGTATGAAGCGTTCGTTAAGGATTGAGAATTTTTTACTTTTGTCGGCGATAATGCCCCTATTATTTAAAAATTCTACAAAAGGGGTTTGAACCACTAAACGGGGTGGATTTCTTCAAACTATTATATGCTTTTCTACCAGTCTTTCCTCATTATATATAGCCTGCCAACAATCCTCTATCCACCTACAGAGACAAGTTGTGAAGATCAAGCCAGCAGAGTGAAGATCCGCAATACAAAAAGTGTCACATGTAGCAGAGATTATTTATTGACCAAAACGGCTGGATATAAAAATTTCCTTAAAAGAAGTATATTGGTCACACTACACACTAAAAGTAATGAAGTTATGATTAAGTAGAGACATTATGAAAGTCTAATCACAGTTAACCAAAATATATAGTAGAGTTCAGAAGCAGTTCTTATAGTATATCATGGGATAGTCAGACATTTTATTTGGTTTATAGTATAGTGACTGACGAATGTTTATAGTATAGTGATGACGAATATTTGTAGTGAAGTGACTGACGAATGTCTATAGTATAGTGACTGACGAATGTTTAAAGTATAGCGACTGACGGATGTTTATAGTATAGTGACTGACGAATATTTGTAGTATAGTGACTGACGAATATTTGTAGTATAGTGACTGACAAATGTTTATAGTATAGTGACTGACGAATATTTGTAGTATAGTGACTGACGAATATTTGTAGTATAGTAACTGACAAATGTTTATAGTATAGTGACTGACGAATATTTGTAGTATAGTGATTGAAGAATGTTTAAAGTATAGTGACTGACGAATATTTGTAGTATAGTGACTGACGAATGTTTATAGAATAGTGACTGACGAATGTTTAAAGTATAGTGACTGACGAATATTTGTAGTATAGTGACTGACGAATGTTTGTAGTATAGTGACTGACGAATGTTTAAATTATAGTGATTGACGAATGTTTATAGTATAGTGACTGACGAATATTTGTAGTATAGTGACTAAAGAAGTTTATAGTATAATGACTGACGAATGTTTATAGTATTGGGACTGACGAATGTTTATATTATAGTGACTGACGAATGTTTATATCATAGTGACTGACGAATGTTTATATTATAGTGACTGACGAATATTTGTAGTATAGTGACTAAAGAAGTTTATAGTATAATGACTGACGAATGTTTACAATATAGTGAATGACGAATATGTTTAGTATAGTGACTGACGAATGTTTGTATTATAGTGACTGAAGAATGTTTATATTATAGTGACTGACGAATGTTTGTAGTATTGTGACTGATGAATGTTTATAGTATAGTGACTGACGAATGTTTAAAGTATAGTGATTGACGAATGTTTATAGTATAGTGACTGACGAATGTTTGTAGTATAGGGACTGACGAATGTTTAAATTTTAGTGACTGACGAATGTTTATAGTAAAGTGACTGACGAAAATTTTTAGTAAAGTGACCGACGAATGTTTATAGTATAGTGACTGACGAATGTTTATAGTATAGTGACTGACGAATGTTTATAGTATAGTGACTGACTAATGTTTAAAGTATAGTGACTGACGTATATTTGTAGTATAGTGACTGACAAATGTTTGTAGTAAAGTGACTGACGAATGTTTAAATTTTAGTGACTGACGAATGTTTATAGTAAAGTGACTGACGAAAATTTGTAGTTAGTGTCTGACGAATGTTTATAGTATAGTGACTGACGAATGTTTATAGTATAGTGACCGACGAATGTTTATAGTATAGTGACTGACGAATGTTTATAGTATAGTGACTGACGAATGTTTATAGTATAGTGACTGACTAATGTTTAAGTATAGTGACTGACGTACATTAGTAGAATAGTGACTGACGGATGCTTAAAGTATAGTGATTGACTAATGTTAATAGTATAGTGACTGACGAATGCTTAAAGTATAGTGACTGACTAATGTTAATAGTATAGTGACTGACGAATGTTTATTGTATAGTGACTGATAAATGTTAATAGTATAGTGACTGGAGAATGTTTGTAAAATAGAGACTGACGAATTTTGTATTATAGTGACTGGCGGATGTTTATAGTAAAGTGACTGACGATATTTGTAGTAAAGTGACTGACGTTTGTTTATAGTATAGTGACTGACGAATGTTTTAAGTGACTGACGAATATTTGTAGTATAGTGACTGACGTATGTTTATAGTATAGTGACTGACGAATGTTTAAAGTTTAGTGACTGACGAATATTTGTACTGTAGTATAGTGACTGACGAATGTTTGTACTGTAGTATAGTGACTGACGAATGTTTGTAGTATAGTGACTGATGAATGTTTATAGTATAGTGACTGACGAATGTTTAAAGTATAGTGATTGACGAATGTTTATAGTATAGTGACTGACGAATGTTTGTAGTATAGGGACTGACGAATGTTTAAATTTTAGTGACTGACGAATGTTTATATTAAAGTGACTGACGAAAATTTTTAGTAAAGTGACCGGCGAATGTTTATAGTATAGTGACTGACGAATGTTTATAGTATAGTGACTGACGAATGTTTATAGTATAGTGACTGACTAATGTTTAAAGTATAGTGACTGACGTATATTTGTAGTATAGTGACTGACAAATGTTTGTAGTAAAGTGACTGACGAATGTTTAAATTTTAGTGACTGACGAATGTTTATAGTAAAGTGACTGACGAAAATTTGTAGTTAGTGTCTGACGAATGTTTATAGTATAGTGACTGACGAATGTTTAAATTTTAGTGACTGACGAATGTTTATAGTAAAGTGACTGACGAAAATTTGTAGTAAAGTGACCGACGAATGTTTATAGTATAGTGACTGACGAATGTTTATAGTATAGTGACGAATGTTTGTACTGTAGTATAGTGACTGACGATAGTTTGTAGTATAGTGACTGGCGAATGTTTGTAAAATAGTGACTGACGAATGTTTGTTCTGTAGTATAGTGACTGACGAATGTTTGTACTGTAGTATAGTGACTGGCGAATGTTTATATTATAGTGACTGACTAATGTTTATAGCATAGTGACTGGCAAATATTTGTAGTATAGTGACTGACGAATGTTTGTAGTATAGTGACTGACGAAAGTTTGTAGTTTAGAGACTGGCGAATGTTTATATTATAGTGACTGACTAATGTTTGTACTGTAGTATAGTGACTGACGAATGTTTGTACTGTAGTATAGTGACTGACGAATGTTTGTACTGTAGTATAGTGACTGACGAATGTTTATAGTATAGCGACTGACGAATATTTGTAATATAGTGACTGACGAATGTTTGTAGTTTAGTGACTGGCTTATTTTTATAGAACAGTGACTGGAGAATGTTTGTAAAATAATGACTGACGAATTTTTGTATTATAGTGACTGGCGAATGTTTATATTATAGTGACTGACTAATGTTTATAGTATAGTGACTGGCGAATGTTTGTATTATAGTGACTGGCGAATGTTCGTAGTTATAGTGACTGACTAATGTTTATAGTATAGTGACTGGCAAATGTTTGTAAAATAGTGACTGGCGAATGTTCATAGTATAGTGACTGAAGAATGTTTATAGTATAGTGACATACATTTATACCAAGTAATGTGAAAATATTTTAATCATCCAATCGCGTGTATCAGTAAAATTTAGTTTGCACTACAAACACTGGGAATGGGCTGTTCTCAGCTTGGGTTCCACATACATTGTGCGTCCTAGTGTTGTATAGGGGATGCTCTATCGTTTAGGAGTTGTCATGTTATGATACAGAATACCGGGCTGCGGCTCAGATTCGGTGTTTGAAGAGTGTCACGCTCTTTGCATGTTAAGAACCCCGTTTGTAGATTTCGAAGAAAGAAGGCGGCATTAACTGTAGCCTCTACAAAAATGCAAATGGGATATCCCTTTTGTGACTTTTTATATCTTCCCACTAACGGAACTATGGCATTTCTACATTAATTAAGGATGTTAACCAATCAATTAATCAATCAATCAATCAATCAATCAATCAATCAATTAATCAATCAATCAATCAACAAATCAATCATCCATTCATCATATACATTAATATATATAAAAAATATGTTTGTATTTGATCATAAAATAGTTTTGCCTGGATACATATATATTTAACCTGAATGTTTAAATTAAATGTTTTATTCACTCGTTAAGTTTAAGAATACGAATTCATTACAACGGTAACATATTATGTGTGTTACGCTATAATGTGTCGCAAAAGAGTTTGGAGGTGGCTTTATTTATATTATCTATGCATTCTATATAAAGTTACAGTTGGCATAGGCCACGAGCATCCTTTCCAAGTCATGTGTTCATAGTTCACGCTCGCCATCATAATGACCACGAATCAACACATTATTGTACTAATTCAGGCCAATGCAATAACATTCAAACAGTTTTTCATTGAATATTTTTAATTTGAAGACTAGTGAGTAGTCACTTGTGGTAAACAAGTGCTATTTATGCAAAATAATAATAATAATAATAATAATAATAATAATAATAATAATAATAATAATAATAATAATAATAATAATATTTTTATCGAGATAAGTTCATCAACGATAAATAAAACAAGCGCACGACAAGACCTATAATAGCAAGTGTACAGATCGACATTCACGGAATGGAGGCAGTCTGTTATGAAAGAGGAAGTTGACGTGAGTAAATAAAGATAAAATATTGATAATAACAATTAAATATAGAATATACTAAATATTTGTTGAAAAATATCTTAAGTAAGAAAATTTGTATAGCAACAAAGAATATTTGGAATTCTATTAATAAACAATACGCCTCTGTAATAATTCCCAGTTCATCCCTCTTTTTTGGTCAAATATTTTAGTAATTTATACTAGCATCATTTTTCACATTCTTGCATATTTATCTTCCTAATTAATTTCAAAAATAATAAATTAAATTTCCGGGCTTCCTTATTGTAAATTAAAACGACTAATTAACGATAACTCTATTGTACAATTGTTTAAGTCTTTTGAAATGTATTATCGCAACCTATTAATAAAATCTGTGGGTTTTCCTACAGTTTTCGCGTATATAAAAACACAGAAATAGTCAAGAACTAAATAAAATATCCAGTCTACATATGCAAAATGAGGTTTCTTATACAAATAATGGTTAGTACATGTACACGCAGTATTTTTAAGATAACTTATTTATTTTGTATAGAAATGAATTATTATGCAAGCATGGAAGCACTGAATAAAATCAACACTGAGAAGATGTTAACTATACGTCCAAATGTCATTGATAAAAAGTAAAAAAGTCCATTAGGTCAAAAATCAAGAAAAACACTATTTTTTCTTACATTTTCTTAAATATTCATTTAATCATGAGCAAACAAGTATTTGTTCATATTTTCACATCACATAATTAAACAATTTCTGTTATTGTAAGATACAATATATATATTAATTTTTTATAAGAAAAAAATCCAATACGATGTGATTCAATATACAGATTTATTTATGAGATTTTTTAGATATATTTTTGCTGACTTGCCAACAACTTTATCATGTTGATCTATATTGTACAGTTTTAACAGTCGTTTCGTTCTTTTATATTTTTAGAATAAATAAATAAATAAATAAATAAATAAATAAATAAATAAATAAATAAATAAATAAATAAATAAATAAATAAATAAATAAATAAATAAATAAATAAATAAATAAATAAATAAATAAATAAATAAATAAATAAATAAATTATTTGTGATAGAAACACCGCCATTTGTATTTTATCATAATCCTCTAGACCTGTATATTATTATTATTATTATTATTATTATTAATTTATTTATTTATGCTGCATCGTCATTTTTTGATAATTTGTTAGATACCATTGTCACCTCTCGAATATACTTAAATGTATTAATCAAATAAATAAATACACGTTACCATTAACAAAATAATGTTAACACATATTTCCATATTTTATATTGAGACTTCATGGAAATTTGGTTGGTAATTCCATTGTTGAACATTCATAAATGTATAGATCCAATACATAGTAAAAACACTTCTGATTAATTAAAAGAAACGTCCTGCTGCTACATGCTACGTATGGTCTCGAACATAATTCCAATCTGATGTTAACGCAACACAGTTATGTAACCCATTTGTATTGGTGACAGAATATATTATATTAGAATTTTGTTTTAAAAGTTTTCCTTTATTTCGATATTTGATGAACTTATTTCTTTCCAGACATTTTTTATTTAATTTTATACACTAGTGATTTATTAATGTTCCTATACTGCTAATACATATATTTTTTCAGATGATCCTGTCGGTACTACAAACTGTACACACTACTACAGAATGTGTAGATCCTCCTGGTTTCCGACACAATATAACATACGGGTCACACGACATAACATTAAATAGTAGATACATTCTTCCAAATGGAAATGATGGCATTATGCATGGTTTTGGAACTCTCTACGATGTCTCGGATTACAGTCTTATTGAAAAGATCACAGAGACAGAAATTGACAACTTTGGCTCATGTGACCTCTATACAAACAGGAATTTTAACCACGTTGGATACGAACCTGTATCTATTAGCTCCATTTGCCCATTTTATTTCGTAAAGACAAAAGATGAGAATCGTATCCCACATGTGCTTTATGAAGCCAAATGTGTGTGCAGGAATTGTATTGATAGTATCAACAACAGTAACACATGTAAAGAGGTATACTACTATGTACGTGTTTTGAGACGTACAAGATGTGTTAATGGCGTATATGAGTACAAGTCTATTGTTGAACCTGTAGCCACGAGTTGTGGCTGTATGAGGCCACCGAAAGTTACTACCAGACTGACTATGCCGATGTAACTTATATTGTTATATTGTTTAATTGTTTTTCATTGCATCTAGTCAAAATAAAAATATTATATTTTTAATTTAATGTTCATGTTCTGTTTATGCTATTTAATCTATCTTTTGAATGAGATCAGTTTTTTTCCGAGCCAAAGATTTGTATTCCTATGAAAAATCAATCAAGCATCGGTCGGGTCTTACCAAAGATATTATGATTTCAGCTACTCATGTAAGCATTAGCTAGATTGGAAAACGACTTAGGACTATGTGTATGACGGGGAATACCTGCTTTATGTCAGTTAGTTACTTTACCATCATTTTGTTTATTATTCCAAATGCCCATTATTCATAATTTACTAATTAACTGTCACTTCATGCAGCTAGAAACAGGTATTTCTCTTATAATGGCCTTACAACCTTTCGATAAAATAGTAATATAGTGAAATTTAGATGTTTTAAAGTAATTTTGCAAATTTATTCACATAAACTTAAATTTGAGAGTGAAGGTCTAGTAACAAACAAAATTTAAGAAAACATAATTTAATGGTATTTCTTGTTTAACCACACACGGACTAAGTTTGAAATCAATAGTTGATGTCGATTGCTAGGCCCTGACTCCATTCTTCAGAAAATGAAAAGGAAATCAGTAAAGAGAAACAAAAATAACTAAGCGAGTTCCACAGCACTATTCTGCAACACATGCGTGTTGGTCATTTTAGTTTTTGCGTGTACTCGATGAGTGTTTTTCTGTTTGTGATTATCTTTCCAGAAAAACGTGACCTAATAATAAAATTTAAAATCACTACTTGCCTACAAATAAGTACATGTGTTAACGCCCATAGATATGAGAAGTTACTTTAGGCAGTGACGTCATCCAATACATGTACTTATTTGTGTGCATGTAGTGATTTTTAATTTTAATACTTGGTTTGTCCAACTAACGTTTAGTTTTTTTTAATTTCGTATAATTTAGTTGCTTTCATCTATTCTTTTAATTAAAAAAGTGTTTTTGTGTCATTTTGTTTTTCATGGATCAAGTATTTGTCTAATGGTTTTAGTAGTAGAGTTTGTGATTTTGTAAGCATTTTAAGAAGTTAAACTGCTCGTGCTTGTAACATTCAATGTTATATTATTACATTAGGATCGTATAAAAATCCATGCCAGATTCCAGAAATTCTGCGATTAGTTTTGTTTCGTTTTATGACACTAGCTCGGTATGGTGAATTTAAAACATTCCACTCTCTTTATAAAGTAAAGGCTATAAATACAATACATGTGTTAATTCCAATAACTTAAGAGTTAGCCTTATTTATTTCGCTTAACAAGTTTAATTCACTCTGAGTTTTCCAGATATTTCAAGTTGACAATAACAAAATGTGCATAGATAAGCTGTTGATGAAGTCTGTGCCATAGATTCGAGTATTTGAAAGTTGTATAAGGTCATATAGGATATATATACAAGCGTCTAAGTATTGTGACAACCATATAATATATCTATCCAGCGGATATCTGAAACATCAGAAATACCGGGTTAATATCAAATATTTATATATACGTCTACAAATTAAGCCCAACACTTTTAGAATTAGGTTTTAATACTGTCAAATTTTGTGCTTACCCTTTGCGGAATTCGAACTCGCACAGTTGTTAGACTATGGCATGCACTCGAAACCCCTCGGCTAAATCCGCTATATATAGCTTCATTAACCGAAGTGAATGACATAGTACATGTAAAATAGCGTGTGAAAATCGAATTTTTGTGAGCAATCCATATTTATCTGACAGTAATCTAACTCAGCTAATTTTTAATATTGTATAGTAAGTTACTTGTCATACAGTTACAGTAATATAATAGAACGTACGTCGATCTGAGTCCAACAGATTTATTACAGTGTTTTAAGCATATACATGTAATTGACCGGTTTCTTAACAAATGCAAGACATGTTGTTATATAAAACATAAGAAATGGTAGAGAATTAGAAACAATGGAAACAAATGAAACATTCTGAAGAAATATTGTATATAAAAGATAAGATCTGATTTTTTTAAAGGCGAACGGACATTGAAGGCTATTTAAAAGCCTGCTAAGTTTTACTCTTTAAACTGTGTTCACCTTATAATGACGTTGCCTACAATTTTGTTCTAAACTATGTTGCTACTGCAAAGTCCAATGCGAAGTACATTGGCAATATATTAATAAAGGATGACTCTAGATTCCAAGTAAATCTATTATAAAATTATACAGTTGTTGCACTATAAAAGGAACAGTCAAATTTTATTGTTTAATTTTTTATTTCCTTTAAAAAACATACAAACATATATTACTATGAATGTAAGTTTTCTTGTAAAAACCTATAATTTTAACAAGTGTTTTATAAGTGTTTGTATGCCTCACTATATTTTTTGAATTAATGACATAATGATATTTATAGTATAGACCTGTATAATTGCCAAACAATACATAAATGTTCGAACTACAATTTTGTTCCTATTCAAATATTCAGTTTTAAATTGCATTTAACGCGTTTAGTTGTATCATAATATTTATACCAAATATCATATGAACAAATATTTTGTATTTTCCATGAAACAAAACCACATATTATCTGATGAATGTTGGGTAGGTAATTAAATATTCGTGAGACAGAAATACGGTTAAAAATTAAATGAACAATTAAAACACGTCCGCTGAAATTGTCACTACTAATCGTCATTATATTTGACAGATATTTTTTTAGATAAAATACTTGTATATGTTTCTATAGTTTATTATGTAACAATGAACAAGTAGGCTGGATGCAAAGTGAGAAAAAACTTTGTCCGAGTTAAAAAATGTTTTGAAGTACAAGTGGTTATTTTAACCCTTGACCAATATTTGAGACAAATTAAACAAAAGAAGTATTTTGCAAAATGTAAAATAACACATATACAGATATCATTTTCCTTCTCAAAATAAGCTAATTAATAAAACTGTTTTAGTACAAGAATAAATACAAGATATATCCATTTTCAACGTGATAGTGTTAAGCTAACTGTTGTTTATATGGTGCACTATTAATTTAAATACTATAAGGGTCATTCATTATTTTCCAAAATTACGAAATATAGTCTTGTTTAGTTGTTGTGTTAATTGACCTAACACATCTTTTCTTAAAAATTACATATTGCATTGTGATCAAAAGTTAAAAACAATAATACCTTTAGCGAAAATACATAGATCTCATTGATCTAAACATTTCAAATTGAAAATACGTATTTCTCTTAATGTTATTTTCCATATTCGATGAAATTCGCCGTGCAGCATAAAATTAGATGTTATTCTACATTATAATATAAGTTATTTGAGTCTGAACTCTTACATAATTAGTCCGTGTATAAAACACTGTTCGACCAGGTAAGTTTTTCGTAGGTCTAAGCTTTGCTACAAATGCACCGTTTTCATGAGCGACGTAATAAACTTTTCATGGATATTTTAGATCGCAAAATAGAAACAAAACAAATGTTGCAGTGTAACCTTTTTATACATTTCATACTTTTCAATCTTATCACAACAATCATACAGTCATAAAAACATACCAATTTATTATTTGTAAAAACGGCTAAAATATTTCTCTTAAGAGTGACGTTTTACTGCGGAAAAACAAAAAAAGTGGCGTCATCATTAACTACATACACAAACGTGTTAAAAATATGAATACTAGAAATAATGTGTAGTGAGGAATCTGTAAATAGAAAAAGTCATGGGTCCTTATTCTGAGTAAATGTGTTACAAGATCTATTCTTTTAAACAATTTGTACTTTTAGTATGGTGAATTTATAAGTGTTTCATTTATACAACATCATTTGTTACAATTTTGGCCATCTTAAATAATGAACAGTGTGAACAATATATCAGAATTTGAATCAAGTTTGATTAATTTGAATACACATATAAATTGTTTTTCGTCAGATCGTTATTACGTGTAAATACCCATACTTTATTATTACGCTGTTCATATATGCTGCTATTAATAGATCGGCGTTGTAAGCCGAGCTCTCCATTATTTGCGGCACACCTTGTTATCCTGTATATATCCTGACGAGGCGACCACTCGTTTGAAAAAAAGCGACCCGGATTAGGCTGCCCCGAGGACGTCCTACCCCCAGCTTCTTATGTTTGGTTTGAAAAGTCATATCTTCTGGGCAGGAAGATTAGGATGTTGAAAGTGACCGGCTAAGCACAGTCGTCTTTCAACAGTTTTGTCGTTATCCGTATAAAGTCTTCTATACAATTGGGTCGTTGTTGATTTTATCTCTTTCGCGCTCACGTTCAGTGCCATTCTAAGCACTGTAGTGTATCATCTGTATAAAACCTTTTAAGTGACTTGTTTCGGGTTAAATTTTTACAACCAAATAGGATAGTCTTAATAGCTACTATAAACAATTTCTTTGAAATTTCTTCACTTTTGTAACAGAAACAAAAATGCATTGATGAGTTGATGAATATTTGATAGTTATCGGCAAAAGATCCGAGAAAGAGCCTTGCATTTCTGTGTTTCTATCTGTCTGACAAATGTATAATTGTGTTGCAATTTTAAGCATATATGGACGTATAAAACCAGTTTTTAAATTAAAAATAACAGTGTTGTTATCAGTTAGAGGAATGATTTAGTATTTTTCATAAAAAATGAAACAATCTGAGAAATATTGTATATAAACGATAAAAACATTTACTGTCATTCTCAAATTTTGGTACAATTGAATTGTAGAAAAGTGACAAAGTAAATTTGCCTTTATATATGTAAAATGGTTTTCTTTGTTTGTGCCAATGCTCACAAAATATCATTCAGATAATATTTTGCACAAGGCATAGGAACATTTCTTGAGATTATATTCATTAAAAGTACACACATTTTGCCGGTAACACAAAGAAAAGAACTGGCATCACTACAAAAGTAGTATTTGTTTATTTAATAAATAAAATTCTTAAGGGAAACAACTAACATTAAAAAATATATATATAACACTATAACTACATTCAATGTATAAGCCAAACTTTAAATTAATCTTTGATGCAAGAGAATGAAGCTAGGAAAAAGTAAAACGATTACGGATAATCAAAGTTGGAAATTGCATCGCCTAAAAAATATCAATGAATATAAATGTAAATTTTTATTTAAACCCTGTTAATAGTAACATGAGAACTTGAGGGAAAATATCCAAATTCATTTTGTTGGCATTTTTCTGATTTGGTGATATACGCCGTGCAGCTGATATTTAAATGGTACACCACATTATAAGTCATCTGTGATTGTACTTTTTTGGTTTAAACACACTTCTTGTCATAATACAATTCAATGTTAACACAACAACAATAATAAACAATAATATAGTCGTAGCACGAAACATACAAATTTATTATTTGTAATGTTTATAATGTTTAGGTTTATTGCAAGACAAAGATAGTAGCGTCATTATACAAGTACATTGTACATTCAGTGATACATGCAGCGTCTTATGTGCGTAAATTTTTCGAAAACGCTATAATATTTATTCTAATTAGTTACTATTAGATCGATTCTTTTAAAGATTGTCTGGTTTAGTATGGAGAATTAATAGTGGCGTCATATATACAACAACATTTCTTACAAATGGACCCATCAACAGTACATAAACATATTAGAATAGATTGCACCAACGATTTTTTTCCCTGTAGATGGCGTAAATGTACTATCAGTTATACATTCGGAACAGTCCCGGAACCTTTCTGTCTTTATCATTCCCGTTCCGCCATTTACCTTAAGATTTACCGTTTGTATACCGTTAAATAAACATGCCTCAGTATTGCTGTGTACCAGGTTGTACAAATTCCGGTGGTCATAATTTTCCTAAGGACCCAGAGGTACACAGAAAATGGAGAGTAGCGATCAAGCGGATCGATTCAGTGACGAAACAGTTATGGACACCAGGGAAGTTTGACATTGTTTGTCATATGCACTTTAAAGAGACTGACTACAGAGAAACGCTGTCAGGTAATAACAAACATTAATCAGTTGCTCACACTTGTACACAAACAAAAATTGTAAGATTAAAACGATCCATACATTTGAAATAAATTTAAAAGGTGTAAAATTGTAATAAACTTTGACTAAAGTCTATTTTGTACAACATGTATCAGTATTATACGTATTAAAATCTGTTGTTGGAAATCCTTGTCATTCGACAATATTAAATGAATGTTTTGGTGCTGATTCATTCTATTATTACTGTACCTGTAAAATCTTACATTTTTGTTACATGTACTGATGTAGGTTCCTTTTTAATTACTTAAATAAAAAATATATACATATTATATGCATGTGTTTCTTATAAATTTTATACCATTTAAGGCTAGCTATCTTGATATATTTCCAGTAGCGGGTCCTGTGAGTTGGAACTCCCCTTTCCATAAAAAGTTTTGTTTTCAATTAGATTTTCAGGAAATTGGGTCTGGAACCCTATCCCCTTTTTCGTTTTTAGTAACATGTAGGTGGAATCCCCCTTTTGATAAAACAATTTCTGGATTTCCACGTCATCATATAGATCTGTAATATATCGTTAATATTGGTTTTGTCTACATTTTCATATGCATATTATAATGTACACATTTATTAGACATGTGCATGCATAATGTAAAAGTGTACACACACATATATATAGATGAATATCAGAAAATCAATAATCATCAAAACTTGATAAAAAAAATTACAAGTGTTCAATATTTTATTAGATGATTCCTTCCCCTTACAATCGAAATTTCCATTGGATCCTATATCAGTCTATACAGTTGTGAGTTATTTTGATTGTTTTTATGGTAAATTAAACAAAATGGGTACGTAAGTGCAAAACTATTGTGTATAAAGCACTGATCTTTTAACATAAAGCATATAAGTAGTTTTTAATAGCTTTGATGTAATAAACATGATTTTGTTATTTGTTTGTTGAAAGTGTTTTTTCTATGAGTTTATATTTTTGTTGATCTTTGTTTGCTTTGTGGTTTCTGTTTATTTTTTTCAGGCACAAAGATAATGGAACTGGGACTTATTCTGTCTTAGAAGTGACCTTCAAGACAAGATTAAAATCAGGATGATTTGTTTAAATGCCTTTATTCATTTAAAAAGTTTTACAACATCAACATTCATAATTATAGTAAAAACAAAGTTTTACACTTTAAAAATTGCACAAATATTTCCCCTGACCAAAAGATTTGTCAGTGATTTTACAACAAATGACAATCAATATTCTTCAAATGTCATTTGACATTTGTTGCTTCAAATGTCATTTGACATTTGTTGCAAAAACACTGACGAAGCCTGTTGGTCATTTGAAATATTTGTGCAACAAATTTTTAAGTGTAAAACTTTGTTTTGCTTTAATTATGTATCTAGATGTTGTTGTACAACCTTTTAAATGATATATTTATATATATCTTAAAAAAGATTATCATGATTGATTATGAACATATTGGATTTTATCTAATGAGTATTTTAAAAGTAGCATCAAATTAATGAATCATTGTCTGTCTGAGTCTCTATATTCATATTCTAACTGTGACTGTCAAAATAGAAAAAAACTATTAAAAAATGTAAGTTTTTGATAAACTTTAAATAAATCTGTAATATACAAAAAGACAATATCATTAATACCTTCATAAAGAGATCTAAAAAGTTTTCTTAATAGGTACTCATTTTTTTCTTGTATTTTACCCTTTAAATTGTTTTTTTATAGATACTAGGAAAAGACTTCTTCCTTATGCTGTTCCCACAGTTTTCAACTTCCGCAAAGATTCTACAAGCACACCTCAAGACAGTAGGTACAAGAAGAGGAGGGAACAGGAATACCTTCAGAATGATGACATTCAGATGGAAGTTGAAGTAGCTGAACCGGACAACTCTAATAACCTGGATTTTGTTGTGGATGGCGTCGAGCCACTTCAGATGGAAAAAGGAGAACAGTGCAGTTTACTTGGTTCATTCTCCATTGAAAATTTCATAAATGATCCCAAGCGTATTAAATACTACACATCCTTTGAGAACTATGACCACTTTATGTTATTTTTTAATTGCTTAGGTCCATCTGTCTTTGATTTGAATTACAAGTGTCAGTCTCTTTCTCCAAAGGATCGACTGTTTTTAACTCTTATACAACTTCGTCAAGTTAAGGATGATATTGAACTAAGCTTTATGTTTGATATATCGGAATCAACTGTGTCCAAAATAATAATTTGCTGGATAAATTTGTTGTATTTTCAGCTGAAGGAGTTAGATATGTGGCCTTCAAGAGAAGTAATTGATGAGTTTATGCCAGAAGATTTTTAAACAGAAATTCCCAACAACAAGAGTTACGTTGGATGCTACGGAAGCTCCAATTCAGAAACCTTCACATGTAGATGCCCAGAGCATAACTTGGTCTTCTTATAAGCATAAGAACACTTTAAAAACCATGGTTGGTTACACACCAAGAGGTACTGTGTCATATGTAAGTGATTCGTTTGGTGGGTCTGCCAGTGACCGTCAGATCATTGAAAAGTCTGACCTCCTTAAGCCAAATAAAGGTATGTTCAATCCTAAGGACAGTATCATGGCTGATCGAGGAATCATGGTGCATGATTTGTTTGCCACACCGGATGCTTACGTGAACACACCTACAATGTTAAAGGGAAAATCTCAATTAGAGCCTCATGAGGTGGTAATAAATAGAAGAGTCGCCTCAAAGAGGATACATGTTGAGAGGGTCATTGGCCTAGCCAAGAGATTTAGAATTTTAAAGGAAGATCTTCCTCCTGGCAAACTTGTTCTTGGGTCCAGAATAGTGTTTGTGTGCTTTGCATTTATTAACTTTAGAAAATCTATTGTAAATCAGAATGCTTAAGCTGCTCTAGTCTTAAATCTTAAGAAATTTGCCATGTGGTGTTCAAGTCGTTTTATACTGTTTTGTCTTTCAGATTACTGTTTTGAAATGGTAAATCACTGTTAATTCCATCAAGAATTGAGGAGAACAGAGTTTGTGGAAGTTTTTTTTTCTTGTTTTAGCAATTTTCATAGTTTTAGAAGCTATAGTATAAAACTGCTTATTTGAGTTATTAAAAACTACCAACATGACCAAATGAGCATTCAGAAGTTGTTATGAAAAAATAAAAAATAAAAAATGTTTTTTATTTTATAATTAAATACATTTCACTAGCCTTATCATCCATTTACATCATCAATGGGTTATCCTGGAAAGAGCATACAACAGTATAGAAACTGTAGTGGTAGCCTTCAAAGCCACCTGATGAGTACCCTTGGCAGGGACGAAACAGTTTCCTTATCTCTTTTTTAAAGAGATTAAATTCTTTTTTATATGTAATTTTTTGGTACACAGATTTTTGATTGATGATCTTGATTCTTCGAATGTCTTAGAAACATAAACCAAAACATCTACATGTAATATAATGATAAAATATTTATTTATTTTCTTTCTGCTGTATAAGTTGGAATAAAAGATCTTTTACATATTCTTTAAAAATCATTTAAAATTACTTCATGTACCTGACAATAAATTTTGCTAATTCTGAGACGCATTTTTTTTATTAAGGTGTCTCTAGGGTAATACACTTGTCAGAGCATCTTTTTGCACATATTGATATTATATGATAAATTAGTTGGGCTTTGGGAACAAAAAACTATACAATAAAATATATTTTATCAAATTAGTAGCAATTATGACTTGAAACAATGACATTTTAATCATTATTTAAATTTCCGCCATTACTAAAGCAAAGGGAGATAATTTGTATAGAAATTAAAAAGGAAAATTTTGAATTTACTTGAATATCTTGGAAAAATGGTACCCCGAAAATATTTCAAGATTATTTCAAAGAACATTTAAAAAGGGATACTTCTTCAGATTTTGAGCAAATTCTTCTCTAGGAGCTTCCATAGTTTTCCCCCTATATATTCTACATAAAAATATATAAATATTGCTAACGTAAGAAATCAGATAGCACTCTTAAATTAATGGTGACCCCTTTTCCTATTTGATATTTTTTATTTATACATTTTACAAGACTCTTCAGAAGCCCATTAGCCAAAATGTTGAAAAAAATCATAATCCTCGCCATCTACAACTGAGAGGCTAAAATGGTCTATAGTACTTCTCATAAAACAGTGATAATTTAGGAACAAGCGAGTGTAAGCAGAATTCTTCATCAAATTTGATTGTTTGAACGAAAAAGTCTACAAAAGTGTAGACAACAAAGTAACAACACTTTTTCTTAGCAATGAACATTTGTCCCTGAACCTGTGAATAATATCGACTGCCCTCTTAACATAATGTCACCATTACTGACTTTTCTTAAAAAAGGGAAATTCTTTCCAGGCAGTATAGCATCATTTCTTCCATTGTATGGACATGTTACCTCCACACACTTGTCGTCATCAACAATTGCATCAGGTGATGCACCTAAAAATGGAATATCTGACCTGACAAACAATCCAGCTTTCCTACATTTCAGCCCTTTCACAGATTCTAATTTCAACAATGCTTTTGATTCAAACTGTTTTCCATGCAAAAGTGGAAGACTTGTGAAATTGTTCTTTTGATTTAGGCTGTGACATAGTTTCTCTTTGTTTCTTCTATCTGTCATCTTCAATATTTCACCAAATCTTGATGCAGTTAGACGCCACTTTCTATGATGTAACCATACAGTACTTTTGGTCTGATTTCTTGTTGTTCTTTCTATCTCTCTACATTCTTCTTCACTGACCTGCCAAAGAAATAATTTTCGCCGGCAAGTAATTCTCGCCACCCTATTCTTAGCATTTTAATGTAACAGTTGTTTAAAGACTTTGTATGTGCCTTGTTAAGGATCTATTTTTGAATCAAAGATAAGACAATCTGCTATGAGGATTTTTAATTATCCAGTGTAAATTTCCAGATCACCTTCTTGCTGTGCAGCGCAGATGAAGCCAGGGCTTTATTGACCAGACTAGTGTTGTAGCATGCCGTAATGCGCCAGGAGCTAATAACCAGCGCATTTCAATCTGGCTTGAATGGTCAATGTCAAACTGGAAGAAGAAAGGTGGTCTTCCTTGTCTTCGGTGGGTAATTGCCGGGCATATTCTTAAAGTCAACCAATTGCGTAACTAATCTGTTCCATCTAGTAGCTCAGCTTCTCTCTTCCGAAGAAGTTCTCGACGATGTTTCGGGCTTCATCGTATTTTGCGCTGTTTGTCTCAATGAAGGTTATAACAAAATACCGAACACCGAGGAAACTGTAAAAACAATCTGACTTCTATTTCGTCTTCAACCAAAAGTGAATGACGGCATGTAGATATTTGCTGCCTTCAGATCATGAAGGAGTTCATCAGTCTTTTCCTTCTACAGTTTTACTTGCTATTTTGATCACTGTAACCTTTTTTAAAAGCGTATTGCGCTGCAATCCACGAAGTGCTTTTTATGGCTTATTTTTTAAAAACCAGATAGGACGATATTCACATTTGCCGCTTTGAATAATTTGTCTTTAAATCTGCATGTCTCGTGTGATTTCCAGATCTTCTTAATACTATGCAGCGTAGACAAAGCTAGTTCTTTATTGACCAGTAATGTGTTGTATCGGTCCCCATTGCTATTGTCAAATTTTTGTGTTATTTCATTGTCGAACATGTATAAATGTATTTATCCTAGACTTCTGAACAATTTATTGGTCTCTTTATACTCCTTGTTAAAACACGTACATGATAATTCTTGTATAAAGAATGTTTTAATAGGTGTTTTTAGTCCCACTGTTTTCGATGAGTTGTGGTTAATAAAACGATACCCAGATAACTGCCTACAACCAAAATATATATAATTTCAGGTGATACTGTCGGTATTACAAACTATACACAATAGATCGTCATTTTTGCCGACACAATATAACATACTGGTCAAACGACATACCATTTTATACGAAATACATGCTTCCAAATAGAAATAATGTCATCATGCATGGTTTAGGAACTCTCTACGATATCTCGTAATTGAGTCTGATATTAAAATTGACAACTTTGCCTCATGTGACCTCTTTACAAACTACGTTGGATAAAAGCCGGTGTCTATTAGCTTTGTCTTCCCATATTATTTTAAGACAACAAATGTTACTGTATTTCACGTGGACTGTATTAATAACAACGTTGTAACACATCTAAAGAGGCATAGAGTTATATACGTGTTTTAGAAATGAGTCAAGTATGTGTAAATGTCGATATCCCGTAGCTACGAGTTGTGGAAGTATAAGGCTACCGAAAGTTACTTCTAGACTAATACGTCGATTTTGTAAATATTGACACATTGTTTACTTGTTTTAATTGCATCTAGTTAAAATAAAATCATATTATATTTATAATATGATGGTCCTATTTATTCCATTTCATATATCACAATCATGACTTTTGATTCACTGGATGGGAGTCGAATTAGGGACAGGCACTGCTTACTTGTCGGAAGCACCTGAGTGATTCCCAGAGACCATTTCTTCTTATGGGCAAACAAACTACATCAATCGATCTTTGCATAGCGTTAGCAGCCAACAATCATTGGATTCGATCGTGATAGATTCACATATTGTAATTGTGAACAGGTATAATCACAGAACGAGGGAAATTGACATAAATACATATGCCTGTCTTTTTAACGTTCCTCTTAAGAATAAAAATAATGAAATGAGCGAAAAAAAGTGGCAATCTAATCTCGCAGTAAAAATACAAAGCCATCAAACACACAACAAGAAACACATTACAAAACAGAACAACAAAAGGAATAAGATCAGTTAAATATTAAATCAAACAAATGCACAAATCGAAGATGACTAAAGAGGCAAATAATAAGATAATTTTGATTCCAAAAGAAACAAACATGGACAACTTGTAACAAGCTTTCTTTATGTGTATGTGTTTCCCTAGCACAGAACTATACTTTTGCTTTTGTTAATTATGTGTACGTCTTGCAGAAATAAGGCTAAACTTTTATAATAGGAACATTCAAAACGCATGAAAAATTCGGTGGAAATAAAAATGTAGACTTTTCCTACAAGTACAACTCAATATTTTCTGCATCGCATACCCTATTTTATGTCTACGCCTTATTAATGTACAGGCATATTTTCCTTATAGAGTAACAGTTATTCTATATGTGTACAATTCTATTGTTTAACATGTAGTCACGAGTTGTGGGTTGTATTAGACCGCTGAATGTTACTATCAAACTGACTATGGCGTTTAGTTCATATTGTCATATTGTAGTTGTTTTATTTTTTTTAATAGCATTTAGTCCATATAAAACATATCATATTTAGAATATGATGGTACTATTTATGCCATTATATCTTATTTCAAGCAAACATTGTTTTTAAGCTATAGGTAAGGTTCCCTATTCCAAGATTCGACTTTTGAACATCACTATTACCATCTTAATGGATGTTTAAAAAGGGTCGGGCACTGCTTACTTGTCGGCGTGTACCTATGTATATTATTTGCTACACGATTATTCATGGTTTTTACTTGTTTTTCGGATTTTGTCATTGAAGAATACTTTTTTTATTCATGTTGATCGTTCGGATATCTTACACTTTGCTTAATGTATATCAGTATATTATTCTCTGTGAAGCGTTATCCAAAGCGTACAGTCTTTACTAAATTCTACTCGGTACAATATTTTTTGACGTCATAAATATGTTGCAACGAAATTCTACTAAAGTTTTGCTATGCAATAACCCTTATTATTTAATGTAAAATTTTATGTTATTTCTCAAACCTTTTAAGATGAATGAATAGAATAGGCACAAAACAATAATATATGTGATGAATAGTTGACATTTTATACAATAGTCAAGGGACAGATGATACACGATACAAAATAAAACTTTAAAGTACCTGAATATGCTGTTGTTCGAAATACAACGATTGCTTATTTAATATTTCAAAAGGTTAAAAGTTATAAAAAGTCTGCTGACGTTGTCTCTAATAATCATCATTAAATATGACAGATATTGTATGAGATAAAATACCCTAACTGTGCAATAGTGGTGGTTGGGTTACATGTAACATGACTGCACTGAATCAAGACACGTGAATATCCCTTATAGTCCATTGGCGAATTTATAATACAAGGCTATTGCTACCTGATTGATTTAAGTTCATTCTTCTATTCTATTAACCGAAATGAAATCTTTAAGGTAGGGTTTTTAAAAATGTCTCATTATCAGATAAAAAACAATCCCGCTGACATTTGTTGACCACACTATATCAATTTTATTTCGATGGTTTTTATTGGTTAACGTATAGTTTTACATAATGTAGATAGAAATATATCAGTAATTTATTTGAAAAATTTTCCAGAGGTATTATGTAAAACGTAAAAAAAAATTACACGCAAATGTCCCCTTTCTTTGCAAAATTAACTATTTCTAAAATTTAAAAACCTTTTAGATAGAATACATGTAAGTCATTGCAACACGTTTTATGATGTTAAACTAACTGTTCGTCTGTCTTTATTAAATATCTATTCAGTATAAATTCCAGCGTAAATATCATAAAGGGCATTGGTAATTTTCCAAAATCACGAAATATATTCTTTTTAAGTTTTGTTTTAAATATTTCTGTTTGAAATCATAGGAAAACAATAGTTTTTGTAAATTGATACCTTTTCTTGATGATATATTGGACAAACAGTGATACCTTCAACAATAACCCTATTCCGTGAAATGTTCTAAGTAGCTGAAGATTAGATGCTTATTGCTAGGATTAGAGCTAAGTTATAATTGTCCTATAAATTCGAATAATCTATAAGGCATTATAAATACCAGGGCAGGTTGCTCACTTTGCATATGTAAGACCTCCAAAACAGTTATAGTGGGGGAGCGCTTTTACCAATGTGGGGTACTGGAGTCGGCCAACATTATATTAGAGAAACCCGGCCGCTAGTAAGGCATATGCTGCCTGGTTTTTCGACCGGATATCCCGAAGCCTGGGCTTCGACAAACCACTATTGTAGAGTCAGTGAATTACTAACAAATAAGTTTACAAATGAGTTCAATTTACGTCACAGCAGAGTTAACAGCGTCTGATGTTGTAGACTTGTCTCAGCTTCTAAGACCAGTAATTTTCCAAGTAACGTAGTTGAATACAGGCTTAGTTTCTGTGTTTCTATGCATTTCATTACCATAATCGGGATATTAGCATGTGTTTATTTGTCGAGAGCATTGGGGTACCAAACATGTATCTGAAGTAAGAAACTAATTTAGGGGAAGGTCATCTAGCACATAGGATGCCGGAACCTGTATTGTTGTGTAATATCTATTGTATTATTATATTGGAGTGTCGTTTGATACAGTGGATATTGATGTTATCGGTATTTTGTCATTTGGTATACAGTAAAGTAGGTTATACACAGATATATTGTAGAGTAACATGACTGGTGCCATATTACAGGCAAGCACTGCTCACTGAGTGCATCGATGAATTTTATAGGTTTCGAGCCACTCATTTCTCGGTTATAATTTTACGTTGTGAATATAGTTTGTAGCATCAGTTGAACGTTAAAAAAGTGTATCGTTGACCTCGAGACGTTTGTGTCAATTGAAAGGCTTTTAGATCCTGCGTTTAATCAGGTATCTACTCCATTCAATTGTCCTGCTTTTCTCTTGCGCAGATTTTCCGAGAAGTTCATTTATACTGCTTACTTGTCGGAAAATTCAGGCATTTTATCTTGCTATTATGATCATTGTAAACCTTTTCAAATGCTCTTGCGCTGCATTCAGGAAACGTCTTCCAACAATGGTTTTAGGGCTACATCTTTTATTTTGTGTTGAATGTTTTTCAACATTATGTGGGCGCATAGGGCAAAATAATTTTAATTCAATGAAGTACTCTTAAAACTAGAGATACTTTTTGCAGCGCAAATATCTGCGACAGTAGTATATGTCTTGTCCGACTATCTTTTCCTTCATTTTAAGACCTACAACATTTATATTTAGTAAGATATTTGTACACATAAGGATACTGTGCAGGACAAAATATTTTAATTTTCTTGAAAGTGAAAGTAAAGACAGTTGAATTGTTGGATAGTACGATTGCGGGTCATGTCAAGGTATTCTCGTACAGCTTTAAATGCTACATTTTTATATTTCGCAGAACATTTGAAAGTATAATAGAGGTGTGCAGGGCTGGAGGATTTTTGGTTTTCTGAAAAAATTCCAAAAGTAATTTTAATCAACTTCAAACAACATAATACAGATAATAATAATTGTGTAAAATTATATACCTTTAAATGAAAATAAAAACCATTTCAGGGTAATAGTTTACACAAAGTTCAATATTTTAATCTTTAGTGCAATAAAACACACTAAAAGTTATTTCTTCATATCAGCTTCATTCTGGTCAGCTGTTACTGTGTCATTCATAAGTTAAATTATCTTCTTTCGCAGTAGAATAATTTTTTTCTCTAGGGGAACAATCATCTACATCTTTGGATCTCTTTAATTAATCACAACAAAACTTTTCCTTCCTGAAGATTCAACAATATTTTCTTCATGGATATCGATAGACTCCTCCTTTTTGAAACTATCATCTTCTTGTCTAAAAAGTATTTAAGTCATCATTTAGTTTCTGCCATTTACCTCTTAAAACTGAGTTCATCTGTAGCTTCATTAAACTTTCTTTTTTACTAGCTGTCATTACTTTAACTATTCTATTGAATTTGTTGATTTTCGTTTTTGCTTGATTCTACTATAGAGGCACCACCACGGCTGTATAGTTTGTCGCAGGAGGACTTTCCAGCTTTTGTCATTTTGTAAACCAATCCAGTTAAGTAATCACTTCTACACTACTTTAGCCGGTTTTTAAGCCTTTCTTCTAAATGTATGTTATTAAGTCAGTCGTTATATAGAGTACATCATTCAAACGCTGTGTACATAACAAATGCATAATTATATCCAAAATACAGTTATAGTGTTAACGTAAGTAAACTTATTTCCTTTAAAAATTCCGATAAACGTCTAAATGTTACGAGGTTAATACAGATTAGGGAATGATCTATGTGTAAAAAATGTTTGCTGTACATAAAGATAAACAATATTTGGTAATAATCAAAATAAAACTCCTCCAGTTTCTAACAAAAAACCCCTTGATAATATAAACTTGTTAAAAGCTACAAAGAAAGGGTTAAGTGCCGATGACGTTTGGAATGCTGCTAATAAACAATTCGTCAAAACCTTAATCAATCGCTGAATTTCACTATTGTTTTGTATATTTATAAAAGTTCCAAGTTGTTCGCTCTTTAATTAGTCATATACATAAAAAATATAAACTAGCATCATTTTTACACGTTAATTATAACGGACGTATCCGAAATGATTGATTAAATGTCCGGTCTTCCTTATTGTAAAAACAGACTAATTAACAATAAAGTATTTAAATCTTCTATTACCTATAAATAAGATACATTGTTTCATTCATCTATAAAAGCAAAGAAATAATTAAAATTATAAAACTTACATATAGAACAGACTACACAAGCAAAATGAAGTTTCTTATAATAGCACAAATAATGGTTAGTAGTACTTGCAATCTTATTTATAATTTGTATTGAAAATTGTCATGAGATAAGTCTGAAACACTGTATAACATTGTACACGAATTTTCCAATGCTTGAAAAGAAGGACAAATAGAGATCCTTCGAAATCTTTAGTAAACAAAAATAATTCCATTTTGTTGTAAACATTCAGTATAACACAAATACATAACAATTATCTAAGAGTGTTACATATTACATAAACTATTTTTAAACATTAACAATGTTTTCTTGTACTTCGATGGTTGCATGTTGCTATATTATTAGTTTATGGTTCTCAGGTTTCCAGGTTTACTTGTACTTTGTGGATTCTCTTTTTGACGACTTTCTAAGTTTTCGGTAGTTGGTTATTACCTTCATTCGTTATTCTGTTTTATTGACGTTTCACTTTTAAAAGACTATTTTATATTTTATTTTCTTTCCAGGCATTTCTTTATAGTTAATGAACTAATAAACTAACATTGTATTAATGTTTCTCCTTCTACAGCTAATATATGAAATTTCAGATGATCTTGTCGGTATTACAATCTGTACACACTACTACAGAATGTGTAGATCCTGCTGGTTTTCGACACAATATAACATACGGGTCCCACGACACAACATTAAATAGTAGATACATTCTTCCAAACGGAAATGATGGTATTATGCATGGTTTTGGAACTCTCTACGAAATCTCGGATTTCAGTCTTATTAAAAAGATCACAGAGGCAGAAATTGACAAGTTTGGATCATGTGACCTCTATACAAACAGGGATTTTGACTACGTTGTATATGAGCCTGTGTCCATTAGCTCCGTTTGCCCGTATTATTTTGTGAAGACAAAGGATGTTAATCGTATCCCACCTGTACTTTATGAAGCCAAATGTGTGTGCAGGAATTGTATTGATAGTATCAAAACCAGTAACACATGTAAAGAAGTTTACAGTTATGTACGTGTTTTAAGGCGTACAAGATGTGTTAATGGTGTATATGAGTACAAGTCTATAGTTGAACCTGTAGCCACGAGTTGTGGCTGTATGAGGCCACCGAAAGTTATTACCAGACTGACCATGCCAATGTAACTTATATTGTTATATTGTTTACTTGCGTGTATTGCATATAGTCAAAATAAAAATATTATATTAAATTTATAATATAATGTACATGTAGTATTTTTGCCATTTAATCCATCTTCCAAATAAGATCAGAATTCTTTTCTGAACCATAGGTATGTTTTCCTATTGCAGCATTAGACTTTTTACATGATCATAAAACCTCTACGAGTGTCTAATAAGAAGCAGGCATTGCTTACTATTTCGGAGCACATGATGTTTTGAGCGATTGGTTTACTGATTCTTGTTTTTGTTGTTGTTTTTGATTTCCTCTTTAGGGCATGTGCCTTTGTCACAATCCGGATTTTGTTTCTGTTCTTTAGTTTTCCATCCTTATCGACTGTTGAGATTTTTTTACATTTTACTTATTGTACACAGTATATTATTCTCAATCAAAAGTTATGTTGCAATATTTACACATTTCTTCTTAATCATGACGTCATCAAGGTGTTAAAGTATTAATGGAGTTCTATTAAATTTTGAAAGTCTGATAATTACTATATATTATACTTATACTATTAAACAAACCATATAACATACGATGTATAAGTTGAATAGTTAGTTACAATATACAATCACAAATCGAAAATGCCTAATACGGTATGGGATTAAATAATTTTAAGTCTCAATGATGGGAAATAAAATAGATTTGTAAGGGTTTCATAATTCATCACTGAACGCAACAAACATAAACAACTCGTTTATATATAAATGGAAAGTTTTTCGTTTAATTTTGATGATTTTGGTCAATATTAATTCTTTATTATATAATTAAGGTATTTGAGCATTCAGGTGTGAAATGTTAATCAAGCGCAGTTTTCTTTCCACGTGTTTATTGGTCCCTTCATCACATCCAAAGTGCACTATTTATCGCAACATATCGGTTTTTAAATCCTGAATTTCTAATTGTCAAATCACTTAAAGGAAGCATGACAAGGAGGCGGATAACAGAAGCACAGAGATTGCAAATCAACTGCATGCATTCAACTGGTATGTCTTACAAGGCAATAGGACGTCAGCTTGGCTATCATCATACCGTCATTAGTCGTTTGGTCAGAAAACACGTTGCCACGTAAAGACCGTTCCTGGTCTGATCGACCATATGTGAACCCAACGTGAAGAAAGGATCCTTGGTACCTTCCCAGCATGCACCTGTCTCAAGTAACAATGGTAACCTGGAAGTAACCTGTCAGCCAGAACAGTACGAAATTATCTTAAAGCTCAATGATTGCGGTCAAGCGCCCAATGGTTGATGATCGCCATCGGAAGGTTCGCCTGGTGCAGAGCAAAACAAATTTGAAGCCTAAGAACCTGCAAAGAATACACTAGTCAAATGAGATCCGATTCTTACTCCATGTAAATGATGAGTGAACCCGTGTTAGGTAGCAAAACACAGCTTACACGCCAAGAAACACTGTTCAAACAGTGCCTTTTGGTGGGCGCTCATTTATGGTGTGGGGCTGTATCTCACATGATTGCAAACTGCATCTGGTAACAATCGATGGCAACCTTAAAGGCGAAAAGTACACCCGCTTACACCTGTAGTTGTGTCTCATTTTGAAAACCACGTATTAGAGTCTATACCTTTTTTCATGGATGGCAACGCTAGACCTCATCGTTCTAGGTCAGTAAGGGCATATCTCGAAAACGAAGCTGTGACCACATTTCTGTGGCTTGCAAGAAGTCCAGATCTCAACGCAATAGAGCATCTATGGGATCGATTGGGTAGGGGATTATCTGCTCTGAAACCTCCTCCACAGAACTTGCAACATGTAGAAGCTCAATTACACCGGTAATGGCAACATATAACGCTTCAACAAATTAGACGCCTTACTAGAAGTATGCGACGCAGGGTTGCAGCAGTCATTCATGTGGATATACCCGATATTGACCGTTCGACGGGTAATTATCAATTTGGTGTTTATGGTTGACGTTTTTAAGTGTGATTAGACAATTAAAAACAGTTTGAAGCTTTGGGTGACAATACTTTCTAAAGACTACGTGAAAGAGCAAAGAACGTCCATATTTTGACGAAATGAAATGTAAATAAAATAATGAGACTGCACATGTTCAAATATGTTGTGAAAACAACATTTTCGTGATAAAAAAGATGGATTGAGCTTTGCTAGTCGAAACTAACAACAAATACTGTAGTTTTTGACATATTTTTGATGATAAGGTCAAAATAAATTGCCGTTATACGCATGCATTGCTATATGTTATTGAATATTTAAATAGACGTTTTTTTCCGAAGCGTTTCATGCACGTCATTTAAGAATAGATATTATTGACAACTTGATACAATGTTTACGAAAACGCGATATCAATAAAGGATTTATCGTCGTGGTACGATCAAGGATGAATGTCACAGCGATAATAAAACATATTTTAACTTATTCACAATTGTTCAATTTTAAATTGTATGTTTTTTAGTGTACACTCCACAAATACGAGATCGAACAAGTGTAATTGTCCAATAGTCTGATTTCAATAGAATTTATGTGAACATATTATGTGAGGAATGCACAGCAGGCAATGAAATAACCAGGCGACAAGAGATACACGCCGCCTATAATAAGTAGGCCAATACTATATCTATGTCGTTGTTTGAGATACAGTTCCAGCATTATGACAGATTTTCAAAGCGGTTAAACATTAAACAAACAAAACACGTCAGCTGACATTGTTGATAACAATCAACATTATGTTTGACAGATATTGTATGAGATGAAATGCTTTAATATAGTTTTATTGTCTAATGTATTGTGTAACGATACTATCAAAATGTAGGTAGTTCATGGGTGAGAATAACTTTTTTCGAGAAAACATATGCTTTGATGTAGGGCTTCAAAAATGTACCAATGTCCGATAATTTTCAAATGATATCCGTATTTTAAAACAATAGCCTTTTTGCACAAATTGTTTGTAACTTTTTTACATGTCATAATACTATTTAATGTTATTACAACAATAATACGTCGCTTTCAACATATTATAGATCTAGTTATAGGAGGAAAAATATGCAATGCCGATCACGTGATTTCATAAAATTTAGGGCTGTTTTAGTCATTTGAAACGAAATGAGACGGCTTAAGAAAGAGGATGCAAAACAAAACCTCTTATGTGTTGTACCGGGGTGAAAAACCCACACTAAAACGTGGGTCGAGTTTTATGCCGTTAACATTATGTTTAAGACGGCCTAAATAAAATCACGTGATACGATATATCTAACTACCTATTTTAAAAGTGGACAATACAGTCATCAAAAGAAACATACACATTTTATTATGTATAATGTAAAACTGGATAAAGTAATTTTTACTGGGGTTAAAATATCATGATCATAATACATTTTTATTAATTATCCGAGTGGTCTTTGAAAATTGTCCCCAGTGGTTTTTGCTCCGACTTGTCATGATTTTATCATAGAACTACAAAAACAGATTTAATTCGAATATGAATAAATTTTGTGTTAACACTAGAAATAATGTATCTTGTGCACTAATAAATGGGAAAAAATGAATGTTCTTAAATCTAACTATTGCGTCACCAGATCTATTTTAAAAGAGTGTATATCTTTAGTATGCTAAATTAATAAAGGCGCCAGTTATACACCACTTGTTATTACGTGTAAAAAGCCCATACTTCTTTTTGACACCTAGCTTCATCGTTTTCGTAAATATTTCTGATAATTTGTTAAAAATAAATCTATTCTTACATGACGTCTTTAAAACGCTTTCGAAACAAATATCTAAATATTCAATAACATATTGTGCCGCATGCGTATAACTGCAATTTTTTGGCATTCTCATAAAAATATGCCAAAACTACAGTATTTGTGGTCAGATTGGACTAGCATAGCTCAAGCGATACTTATAACCACAAAAATATTGTTTTAACAAGCACGAGTACCATTTAAGGTGCCATTATCCACATCCCCACTATCCTCTTGGTGACTTGTCTACAATCTCATACACATTTCATACTTGTATTTAACTTATAGTCCATAGAAACACTGCCCGTTTGCATCTTGACGTCGGGGTGGGGATCCTATGCAAGCTTTCCCCTTGAAAATGACAAGTGCGGCAGAACCCCCCTTTTCATACAACTTATGTTAAGTCGTTTTCTGATTTATATTTCTTCTACTTTTACACCAAATATTGCAGATTTTCTATGACCTACAGAAAAAATTGTAACACGGGAAGATCGAACAGCCAAATGAAACCCTTACCTATGGAGTGGCGTTATTTCTAAAATTCACATTAATTTATCATTCCGCAATATTGATGATGTTTTGTCCCTCAACAATGCTACATTTGGTGACTATTTGCATTCACTTTTCTCTAGGAAGCTTGAAATTAAAGACACCACCAATACATTAAGGTCAGCCACTTACTTAGACCTACGTCTAGAAAATAGACTCAGGGAAACTACAAATTAGACTCTACGACAAACATGATGACTTCAACATTCCAACGGTCAACTTCCCGTTCATCGACAGCAACATTCCAAGCAGCTCCAGCGTATGGTGTGTACATTTCACAACTTGTGCGTTATTCTAGATCCTGCAATCGGTATTCCGATTTTATAGACAGATCACTAATGTGTGACTGCTAAACTACTCAAACAAGGGTTTGTTGTACTTAGGTTGACGTTATCTCTTCAGAAGTTCTATGGTCGTCCCCATGGCGTAATTGATCGCTATGGAAAATCAATCTCTCAAATACGATCGGACATTTTTGCTGAGTCATAAGTAGTGTTTTCTATTCCTGAATTTGACTTTTTCCTAGACATGATAATGAGTAACTCGACGAGTGTCTAATTAAAGGAAGGCACTTCTTATCGTCCGAAGCACCTGAGTGCACCGATGGCTTTTATAGGGATCTGGCTACTCTCTTTCTGTCTTTTTGATTTTGGTTTTTGTGTTGCTTTGTGTGTGTAGGTCTGTATCCGGATTTGTAACTATCCCTTGACTTTTAGCTCTGCCTGTTCTGTCATTTTTTTTGTGCGTCAGAAACTTTTGTGGGTGACTTAAAAATGGCCGATACAAAATCTGCTGGCTTTTATTTTGTGCTTAAGCTTTATTCTTATAATATACAATTTGAATTTAGTGTATTTGTTCATCCATATACTGTTAATGTACTTCGCCCTGGAATATGTCATACAGTCGCAATATCGTGAAAAAGAGATAGTAAGTTTAGACTATGAGGCCAAAGTTGCACTTAATCGAGGTTTTTAAACTAGCTTTGAATTTCATCTTAACTGTCTCATTGTTATTCATTGCATACAATAATTTTTTGGATCGTTTTCTTTGTTTCTATTAAAAATCCACAACAGTAATTGCAAACAAATCAAATTATTATTCCGAACATGTAGTCCGAAAATCTGTTCATTTCATTAATAAATTTCAATAAATAATTCAACAATAACTAAACTGTCCATGTGGTTACAAATAAAGTAAGTTCATAACAAGAATTATTACCATTGACGTCTTGAGCCTCGCAAATTATTTTTATTCTTTTGTTTCTAGTCTGTTATTTCCTTATAGTATCATAAATATATTTATAAACAAATGTGAGCTTTTAGTAATGTGATTTATTGAATTATGTCCTGTTTATTATTACTTGACTTGTCTTATATTTGAGTATCACATTATCTATATGTTCATTCAATGGTGTTTGTTTTGACTTGTCTTCAAATATTTTTGTTGTGTTTATTTATATGTTCATATACTTAGATATTTTCCTAAATGAAAAAAATATTAAATAAGTCCCAAAATTGCCTCAAAGATGCCCACTTTACGTATGAAATAGAAAACACTGTCAATGTGGGGTTTGAATGCCTTTTTTCCGTCCAATTTTAGGGTTACTGCAATATTATTGGACAACAACTTTGCATTCAAAGAAAAAAATAAGAATTACCCCAATTTAGACATGGTTACAGAAAACAACACTCTTGCATTTGTATATGGGCTGAACACAGTTGTTGCTGATTTAACAATGAGACTAATATTATCTGTGGTGTTCTTAATTTTGTGGTAAACCCTTATGTTGACTATTATAATTATTTAAACATCAACAATCCAAATGCAAGAATACTGTCTTAGAAATAAAAAAGAAAGAAAGCGATCTCCCCAAAGGCATGATTAATGTGCTTTCTTTTTACTAAATCTTACTGAATCAACAACAAATTGTCTTTATTGAACCCAGTTATATATCAGATCATTCAATGGTAATTCTCGAACTATCATCCCTTTCCAAAGGCAAATGTTTATGGAAATTAAATTATTCTTTATTGTATGGCTAAGAATAGATAAAAAAGGATAAATTATTGAGGTTTAGAACAGTATGCAACCCATGTCTACAATGTTAAGATATTAATGAAATAAAAAATAGAGAACTATAAATACTATAAATACCAAGTTATTTTTGTAATAATTAATTAGTGGACCTTAGGGGAAAAATGATTTCCTATTCTGGTTTAATGGAAGAGGAAAAAGAAAAACCAACAATTCTTTATCTGTGGACACATTTACTAGTTAAATTATACAAAGAATATTAGATGGTAAAAATTATAACAAATCAATTTGAAATATTAAATAAGACAAAATTATTGTATGAAAACTTATACAGAAAGTAGATTTAACAGAAACAAACATTAATATTTAAAAAAATCGTGTGGCTTTGCAAGGTTTTGTTGCAGATTCTTTAAATTAGTCTGCAAACATTGGGAACTAACTTTTACTAAAACAACAAATATTATAACAAGTTTATGAAGGAGTGAAAAGCCTGGTTATTTATTTAAAACTGGTTTCTCATCTTAATACAGTCTACAAAATTGGTTAAGGGGGAATTGCAAATATATTCCAACAAGCGCTTTATAAATTAATCGATATTGATTATAAATGTTTCATCAGTGGCTGGTATATTTGGAAAATCATCAGACTAATATATGATATTATGCATTTTATTGAGGAAAAGCAAATCCATGGACTGTTACTACTTATTGATTTTGAGAAAGCCTTCAATTCTTTATCATGGGAATTTTTATATCGTGTACCACACTATTGTAATATGTATGATATGTACCCAACTGTTAGTGTTTTTAACGACAGATTTTGTAAAATGCTTCCACCAATACTCAACATGATAAACAAGTGTCACTAACAACTTATATGCATCCAATCTTCTATTTTAGACGCCGCATTGTAAAGCCCAGCTTGCAAATCTGTTTAGAACGTTTATGTCAAGAATCTAAAAAAACCATATATAACATTGGCAGGAAATGGTTGATAATTTCAAAGACTATATACTATTTTTCTTTGCTGTTGCTCAGTTACATTTGCCCCCGAATCTATTCTTTTCTTGCCTTATAACAACTGATGCTCTATTATTCACGATACAATTCCGTCATAAGGATTTGTGTATATTTTTGCTAGACTTTACATATTTAATTTTCCGTCATTGAGACTTTTAATTATTATGGTTGTATATTTGTTAAATAATTATTCAACACATTTATCTTATGTTATATGGTTTGTTAAATAATATAAGACTAACTCCATTGATATTGTTACATTTGGATGATGTCATGATTAGGAAGAAATGGTTAACAGTGTTCAATTCAACAATTACTGCAACCTAACTTTACTAACAATATACGGTGTACAATATGAAAACTATAAGAAATCTGAACGTTCAATAAGAATGGCGAACTACGGATAGAGACAAAATCAAGAATGAGAAAAAGTCAAAGACACGTGACCTAAAGAGGAAAGCAAACCCCCTCCAAAATGAGTAACTTTAACCTCTCTCAAAACTAATCCGTATGTCCACTCAGGTACTCTGTACGAGTAAGCAGTGCCTGCTTATATTTAGTCACTCGTCGAGTTTTCATGATCTTGTAAAAAGTTTCATGCTGCAATAAGAATACATACGTATGGTTGAGAAAATTCTGATCTCATTTGGAAGATGGAATAAATGGCAAATATAAGTTACATCGGCATTGTCAGTGAGGTAGTATCTTTTGCGGTGCCCTCATACAGCCACGACTCGTGGTTACAGGTTCAACTATAGACTTGTACTCATATTCACCATTAACACATCGTGTACGCCTTAAAAAACTTCCATAGTTGTATACTTCTTTACATGTGTTGCTGGTTTTGATATTATCAGTACAATTTCTGCATTAACATTTGGCTTCATAAAGTACATGTGGTATACGATTAACATCTTTTGTATTCACAAAATAATACTGGCAGGCGGAGCTAAAGGACAGGCTCGTATGCCACGTAGTCAAAATCCCTGTTTGTATAGAGGTCACATGATCAAAACTTTCCAATTTCTGCCTCTGTGATCTTTTTGAATTAAACTGAAGTCCGATACTTCATAGAGAGTTCCAAAATCATGCATAATGCCATCATTTCCATTTGGCAGAAAGTTTCTAAGTTTTTAATGTAATGTCGTGTGACCCGTATGGTATATTGTGTCGGAAACCAGGAGGATCTATACATTCGGTAGTAGTGTATACAGTTTGTAATACCGACAGAAGATTAATAAATTAGATTTATTAGTCATAGACCTATATCGGAGAAATATATATCAATATACCATTAGTCTATAAACTATAAAGAAATGTCTCGAAAGAAATTTAAAACAGAATAATGAATGAAGGCAATAACAAACCACCAAATACTTAGAAAACTTTCAAAAAATAGAAACCACAAAAGTACCAGAAACTGGCAAGCGTGACAACCAACAACCAAGAATATAGCAACAAACAACCATTAAAGTACAAGAAATCACTGAAAATGTTTAAAAATAGTTAAAATGTAACATGTCACTCTGTTACAAAATTGTTACTTATGTGTGTTCTGATAGGTGTTTGACGTAAATGGTTTTAATTAAAACTAAAGGTAGTTAGATATAAACGCAACTGGCCTGAACATTGTTGCTTAGTATTTATATATTTTAATTGTATTGGTTAGAACTCTGTACCTTTTTTATGGATAATATCGGAGTCGGAAATTTCATCGGCTAAACGGAAAAAATAAATATAAATGAATATCATGTTATGAACAATAGTATGGGGCAAAATGCTACTATGAGCCATTCTCAGCTTTGCTAAAGCATCCATTTTTATTGGGGGGGGGGGGGAAGAAGCCGGATTATCTGGTAAAATGTAAAATTTCCAAGAAAATATTAAATTTAACAGTATCATTCTTTTCTATTTAGGACAAGATGAAAGGTAATTCACAAAGATATCCTTAAAACATAGACTTTCTATTTTTTCTATTGTTTTTGGTTCATATCACTGCGACTTTCGAAAAGTAAAAACGATTATTACATAAGATATATGTTTGCCTTTTTCCTATTGTCCTAAACCAGTACACGTGACTTTCCTTTCCTATCATATTGGTAAGCAAAACACTCATTCCACTCAATAAAAAACCATATTGCACTCTCGTGAGAAATTTATGAATGGAAATACCTAGCATGTGCTGTGTCCGCTAACGGAAAATACGATAGGCAATCAAATCTTCCTTCTTTAATCCCCTAAACCAATCAAAATTGTCGTTCTGACTGATATTCGGAATTTGTTGTTGTTTGTAAATATGGTAAAGTCATCGAGTGAACGTTATACAGATAGTTCTGGTGCAAATAAGCGAAGATTTGCAGATATTACTAACTTGGAAATTAATTAAATCATTAACAAAAGAGATGGTGTAAACACTCACAAATCGAAAGATCAAGCAATTTGTTTTTTTACAAAATATTTATGTGAAACGGAGATGTCAGTTAGTTTGAAGACGGCGGACCCTCGGGAATTTACTCATATTTTTGTTAATTTTATGCAGAAGCTTCACTTCGTTCAATATTATTCTAACATGCTCCATAAAACCTCATATTGATCTCGTTCAAGTGCAGTAAGTGTTTATTATTTCACTCTAAATATTTTTATAGATATATGAAACAAAATCAAAACAAAACAATAAAATGAAAAGACAATATCGCTTGAAAAACCTTTACGCATTTACTTAATTGTTCCAATTTAGATTAACGTGCGCTATAAAAGTCCCCGTTACTTTTATATATTTGTCTCTTGTTTATTTTCACATTAGGAAATAATACAGCAAGAATAGGAATATAATGTTCTAGATTTTTGGATTGGCAACATATTTTTATTTTTAGAGATTGTGTTTTTTGTCATCTTCGCTAGCCAAGTGTTACGATCATGTCCCCCCTCTCTTCCCCCTTGGCAGATCTAGATAAGTGTTTTGTAATTCCCGCCAACGGATTCACATGTTGCGTCCCTTTATATTACATCATAATCTGCCAATCAGAATAAGGCTTGTATATCGGTTTGGTGTCATTTTTGAAGTAAAATGGCAGCGCCCAGCTTCGAGAAAGCTTGTGAATTTCTAGCCGCGCTAGAAATCAGGTTACATCAAGTTACATCAATTTAGGCAATTTCACAACGAAAATCTGTTTTTGTTGGTACCACGCGAAGCTGAAAATCACTAGCGGATAGTTCGAATTTGTCGTTGGTAGACCAAGAGCTTGTTACATGTTGGCGACGACAAGTGGAGAGGGATATTGAAGTCAAGCGTCTATCAGGAGAAATTAAAATTGATTGCTATAGATGAGACACACACAGTTCAGTGGTAAGCAACATTAATAATTTATTTCTTCGTTTATTTATTGATATTTTATGACTTTTCGTTCGTTTACTGGTGTCATTACACATAGATGTGTTATTGTCTCTGCAGGACGATTCATCCCATAAGTAAAACGGACCACGGAAAATATATAATAGTAAATACAGATATTGTCATATCAACAAATAATTATTTATATAAAAATAATATAGTAGAAAAATAATTAATTAATGCATTAAAATTAATAAGGAAAAATTATTACAAATTATTAAAACTTTTACAATGATGATTCATTATACACTACTAATTAATATTAATTGATTGATTGGATGGCTGCTTTACGTCCAGCGAGCAGTATTTCAGCTATATTCAGGACAGGAACAAGTTAACAAACAATAAATCAACAGAAAATGGGGGTTGGATGGGTCACAGGGAATAAAATTTTGACTGCCATTGGAAAAGTATGGAGTTTTGGGTAGGGGCGGAAAATATACCCTTTTGTAGCGGCTACAATGAGCCTACTCTTTTTCGAAATCTACAAAAGGGGTCTTTATCGTACAAGGAGCGTGGCACTCTCCAAACACGTTACCCACTACGGTCTGTGGTCAGGCTTTCCGTATTATGACCTGACAACCCCCAAACGAGAGGGTCTCCCCTAGCCACCACCCTGGGATGCGCTGGGCTGCTCTGCGGGTCGAGCACTGGGAACCCTCCCAGTATGGTCCCAGAATTAATATCGAAGGTTGTCAATTGCAACAATATATGGTCGAGCTATTCAGAAGACACAATGACAGCTGTACATGTACATGCATGTCTAACAAATATTTAAGAGTTTTTTTAATTAAGGGTTTATTGTTGTCTTATTAATACTAGTATGTACTTGCAATTGACTATGTCGACTTTGTTGTTATGTGGAATGTCATTAAAAAATAAAAATTCTCTACACTGCCTTTTCCAATAAAACCTGGATGCCATGATAGTGTTGAACACCATTAAAGCAAACAAACAAAATAACTGATAATCTACTTCATTAACCAACTGTGGGAGGGTATTTCAGGTAAAACAGTGTAATGTTAAAATAACATGATAGTTAATATATACTTGGAACTAATATAATTTTAACAATTTTGCAGGGGTGAACAAAGTAAGAATGATGATGACCCATTTAGAGAATGGTTTTCAAGGTTAGAACTAAGGTCTCCTTGTCCTAACCTTCCATTGGCTGCATTAACAGCTATTTCTGGACCCAGTGAAAGAAGAAAAAATATGAAAAGGTGTTGCTTAGCTGCAAGAGCAGAAGTAATACTGGAGTCTTGGGACACACCAACATTAAAATATCCACTGTTTCCTATCCAAACAAAGATAATCTTGAACATGTGTTTGAATGGGTAATAAACAGCATAAAAACAAAACATTTATATATGCAATTTTCTGTACAACTATAGCAGATGTACATGTAGCAAAACTGTACCTGATGTTTGTAAAATTATTGGAATCAGTTGTGAACATTTTCAAATGTTCCACAGCAAACCAAATGAAAAAGTGAAAGAAAAAATATGTCACGACATGACCATGGATGACAAGATTCTCATCCTGATATGCACAAATTCAGCAGTAATGGGAGTGAATTTCTAGGGTGTTCACAATATCGTACACTGAATAACCCAGGGAAATGGAAACAATTGCACAGCAATTAGGTAGAGCCGGCAGAGATGGAACACTTTTTGATGAACTTGTTTTGTTTATATAACACGAAGGACATATGAAAAAAGTAGAGTGTGACAATGTGCAAACACCAGCTTTTGTGTTCTAGTTAAATTACTAAACCTTCTTCTATTGCACCTGTGCACAATTGTTGTGATGTTTGCGACAAAAAATACCCTTGTCATGCTTGTATAGAGGAGACATGTCCAAGAACAGATGTTGCTGCTGTGGCGACTCAACAGGATTCTGATTCTTCTAATGAAGAAAGTATGAACAGATTTATTTATCCAGGGAGTCTAGAGCATTCTCGAAAGAAGCTCGAGTCATTTAAAAGTTCATGGACCGAATATAAATCTGGAGCATTACTTCACCATGAAGTCCTTCAATGATTTACTTATACAGTAATGTCAATATTGCACGAAGATGTGAAATATTATTTACACCAGATGAAGTTATGAGAAACTTTCATATGAATATATGCCAAATAAAATGCATTGTTTTTGAAGATACTGAAATGTACAACATATCGGATAGTGATTGTAACACCCCATCTTATTAAAATGTCAGAACTGACATGTCATTTCTATAATTACTATGGTTAATGTATATTTTGCCAATATATTATACATTTTAAGGTAAAAATTGTGTTTTTCCTCTTCAGAAAGTATATTGTTGCCTTTATTTATATTAACATATATCAGCATGAAGCCAGGATGTTGCATGCTTGCAATACAATCTACCAAAATTTATCATCTTCCTATTTCATGCGGATGATTTAATACAAGTTCTAGCTGCCATATCTTTACATGTTGTGTGCATTAGTTAAAATAAAAACTTGACAGAAAATCATTGTAACATCTTAACTAATTTCTCCAGGTATTAGGGCTTCCTGCCCTAATAAAAATGGACGATATGGCATTAAACACCATTTACAAAAACATACATTAAGTGGTGCATGGAATTCATTCAAGTGTGATAAAGTTGTTACAGGTTAGGGTCAAAGGTTGCCAGTTGTTTCTAAGCACTACAGCTTTTTTAACCAATAAAATTACTATTGGTCACCACGAAACAACTGAAATATTGTCGACAGTGATGATCAATGCTAACAACCAATCAATCAATATCATACAGGTAGCAACCAATAAAAAAAGTAAGAAGTACTAATGTAAGACAATAACAAACAGGTTTCACATGGATTATGATCTTTTATGTGACAGTACAGTATTACAAATGTGGTGAAATATATTTTACAATGATACATACAAGTCGCTCCTTGTTTTCTATGATCCATTTATAAAGATTGTCTATCTGTATACATGACACATTTTGGAAACAGTATTCACGACCAGGTTTATAATATACTATTGATCACATGGTCTGTCAAAAATGAGGATGCGGGTCGAGTCTCACTGCAGACTAATCTTAATTCTCCAAAAAACAAAATCAGAACGCTATGATAAAGCTGAAAAAAGTTTATTATTCCTTGGACTAGAAGTTTAACCAGATTGTCATTGGGAATGTTATGGCAGTGCCTCCATGAAGGTTTGTGCAACAAATCCATTTACATTCAGAACCTTTCTTTGGCAATAAAAGTGAAAACAGTATGCTATGAAACCAAACAACCATAACTTTTATTTTGTACGATAATCAAGGCGGAACATTTGAAATTTATCATTGCATAATATTCTGTCCACATCTCCCATTTTACAGGCATCATATGTATCACTCAGCAGACATGCACATTTCATTAACTATGCTATGTACAAGGCAATGTTATATTGGATTTTGAGCTAGCTGGTTCATCAATGTCTAGATCCTCCAATGATCCTTCCTGAGTTGTCTTTTTAATTCAACAGTTGTCTTTTATTTTTTGGTGCAAACTTCACAAATACATTTGTTTTCCAGATTGTCAAACATTATTCTTTTTTTATTTGTTTGGTCATCAAGGGCTGATGTTCTTTATGAAATCTTGGATACCTCTGTAAAAAAACAGAATGCATTTCTAAGTACACAATACTTCAGCTCAGGAGGATGGTACTTTCCTTTACATTTGACGACACGACAATGTTCACTCTACTTCAATCCCTTTTGGTGTGAATGAAGTGCACTTATTTTAACTGCCTTTGCCTTTTCGATGGTAATTTGTAGTAGACACTGCATGCAAACTACCTGGTACCAGTGGAGAGACAAGCTAGTTTTGTCCACATCCAGAATTTAATCAATAATACATCAAGTTCAGTCAACTGTTGTGATGTTGATAACAGTAGTACCCAACCACCCCCCTTTTTCTGATATATTTATCAAATGTTAAATGCCTAAAGGAATGTAACCATATAACCAATGATGTTTTTTTAAATATAAAATATTATTACCTTAACTTTATCTGGCAAAAACTAATTAACACAAATTCTTTTCCTTTTCAATACATTTTTAGAATCCATAGCAGATATGTAGTTGCTGACGCTATTTGCCTTTCTTGGAGTTATAGTTGTTGATATCTTCGTTTTTCTAGCTGTTGGCGAGTGCAATATTTTGTGCTTTGCAGTCCTGGGACGTATCGACTTGGGGACGGATCGACTACGGGACGGATTGGTTTGGGGACGGATCGTCTAGAAATCTTCTCGTCGGGGTCGTTACGTCTGGGCTAATTGCTGCGTCTGGTTGACATTTTCATCTGACATTTCAGTAGGCGCCACAGAGAAACGCTGGCGGAGCGTACACATTGTTGACTTGTGAATTTTTATCTAAGCAAACTTATCAGTTGATATTTCTCCTTTTTAGTATGCTTCTTCGATGTATCATATTCGATCTTCGAAAGCATGGAAAGTATGTTACAAAAACCGCAAACAAGTACGTCATAGAAATCCCATCAACAAGGGTGCGGTATTTAAGCCAGAATTTCACATAACTTATTAAAAACACAGAAGGTGTTGACAAAAATCGTACGACTGTCCTTCTTAGGTAGAATTTTTTGATGTATCATTGTACCATGATACACAATCGGTCGTCGCCATGATTTGTTTACTTTCATAAACGTACACGTGTTTTTTGTTAAACACACTCTGATTGGTGCAGTTGTTGGTTCCTGCATCCAATCAAAACCGTTCCTGTGTGACACCGAAATACCGTCTAGATCTGCCAAGGGTGTAGATAAGAGTATCGGATCGTAACCCTTGGCTAGCGAAGATGGTTTTTTGTCAGCAGGTAATCGGAACTCCTTGGCGATTTGGTTCTGTATTCTAATGAAACTGAATTACTTCAAAATCTTATTAAAGACAGGAAGATAGCAAATGCCAGATCCTTTAATTTTATGTGTAGATATTTTCATGACGACCTTACAATTTACGCCAATTTGTTGACTGGATTCCGTTAATGCATGTTAGTAAACACTGCAGACAATCCATTTAACAGAAACAAGAAAGAACAGCAAAAAAAGGCGCCTGTCTGTAGTTGCCTACCATCCAGTTACTCACTAGTCATGTAAGTGATAAATTAAATTGGAAGAATATGAGCATCATATTAATGTATGGAATATTTCGTTCATGTGGTGAGGCCATCTAGCTGTTCTAAAGGACATCTAATAAAGAAACAGAGTATAGCAGGCTCTAGTGAATAAGAACATGGTCAGATTTTATATTTGTCAATACTTTATATATGCACTAATTTATTTTATTTTTTATATGTATAACGAGTGTTGTAAAATTTCAAAGCGGCTCTAAAGGGGTGTTTTAATTGCCTTATGATTTTTCAGAATACTCGCATGCTTATTTCAAAACCTGTGCATCAATCGCAATCGATTTCAACAGTTCAAACCAAAGCAGCAATCGCCTCAATTTGAACCGATATTTCTGAGACCATTTTTTTTAATGACCAAACAATAACAATATCAATCGATATTTTCATAGTAAAAACAGCCAAAACTGATTGGAATCGATCGTGATAGATTCAAATATTGTACGTGTGAACGGGTATATCACACAACGAATGAAAATTGACTTTACTATATATGCTTGTCACTTTAACTTTCTACTTAAGAATAAGAATAACGAAATGAGCGACAAAATACCAAAGTGGCAATCTAATCTCGCAAAAACTAAAAAATACAAAGCCATTAAACACACAACAAGAAACACATTACATAACATCACAAACAAAAGGAATAAGACTAATCATTTAAGTAATAAATTTAACAAATGAACAACCACAAATCGAAGATGTCTCACGAGGCAAATAATAAGATAATTTTGATTCCAAAACAGAACAAACGTGGACAATTTGTAACAAGCTTTTTTGATCTGTATGTGTAATAATAATTAAGTCTTCCTAACACAGAACTGCACCTTAGCTTTTGCTTATTATTTGTAAGTCTTGCAGAAATAAGGCTAAACTCTCATCATGGAACGGCAAAACGCATGAGGCATTCGTTTGAAATAGAAATAGAGACTTTTCCTAGTACAACTCCATATTTACTACATCGCATACTCTATTCATGTCTACGCCTTATGAGGGTACAAGCATATTTTCCCAATAGAGTAACAGTTAGTCTGTATGCGTACAAGTCTATTGTTAAACCTGTGGTCACGAGCTGGGGTTGTACGAGACTGCTGAATGTTACTATCAAACTACATATGACGTTTTTGTTTATATTGTCATATTGTTATTGTTTTATTGTTTGAATTGCATTTAGTTCACATAAAAATAACATGTTTAGAATCTGATGGAACAATTTATGCCATTAAATCCATCTTTCAAGGAAACATGGTTTTTAGCTATGGGTAAGGTTCCTTTTTCCCTGATTCGACTTTTCGTGAACATCACTATGAGTTAATTAGAAACGGGCGTTGCTTACTTGTCGGCGTGTACCTATGTATTTTATTGGGTACAATGTTTTGTTCTTTCTTAACTTTAGATTTTGTCATTTAAGAATAATTTTTGATCCTTGTTAATTGTTCGGATATCTTACATTTTGCTTATATAGCAGTATACTATTATATAGCAGTATACTATTCTCTGTGGAACGTTATTCAAAGCGTACAGTTTTCACTAAATTCTACATGGAACAATATTTTATGGGGACAAAGAAATGTTGCAACAAAGCTCTACTTAAACTCTGCTATGCAATAACCCTTATTACTTAATGTTAAACTTTGTTATTTCTCATACCATTTGAGATGAATGAATAGAATAGGCACAAAACAACACAATATGTGATGAATAGTTGACAGTTGATACAATAGTCAAGAGACAGAAGATACACGATACAAAATAAAACCTTAAAGTAACTGATTATGCTGTTGTTCAAAATACAACGATTGCTGGTTTAAGATTTCAAAAGGTTACAAATAATAAAAACGTCTGCTGACGTTGTCTCTAATAATCATCATTAAATATGACAGATATTGTTTGAGATAAAATACCCTTACTGTGCAATAGTGGTGGTTGGGTTAAATGTAACATGACTCCACTGAATCAAGACACTTGAATATCCCTTATAGTTCATTGGCGAATTTATGATACAAGGCTATTGCTACCTGATTGATTTTAAGTCCATTGTTCTATTCCATTGACTGAAATGATATATTTAAGGTAGGGTTTTTTATTACAAAATATGTCTAAAATATCTTATTATCAGTTAACACAATCCCGCGGCCATTTGTTGACTTCACTGACCACATCAATTATATTTCAATGGTTGTTATTGGATAGCGTAAAGTTTGACGTAATATAGATAGAAATAAAACTGTTATTTATTTGAAAAAATTTCCAGAGATATTATGTAAAACGTAAAACAAAATTACAGGCAAATGTCCCCTTTCTTTGCAAATAAAGTATTACTCAATTTTGAAAACCTTTATAGTAGAATAAATATAAGCCATCTCCACACATATTATGAGGTCGTCTTGTCTTTATTATAAAATATATATTCAATATAAATTCCAGCGGAAATATCATAAAGGGCATTGATAATTTTCCAAAATCACGAAATATATTCTTTTTGAGGTTTGTTTTAAATGTTTCTATTTGAAATCATAGGATAACATTAGTTTTTGTAAGTTGATATCTTTTCATGATGATGTATAGGCCAAACAGTGATACCTTCAACAATAACCCTATTTAGTGAAATGTTCCAAATAGCTGAAGATTAGATGCTATTGCTAGGATGAGAGCTTAGTTATTATCGTCGTATAAATTCGAATAATCTATAAGGGAACATAAATTCCAGGGCAGGTTGCTCACTATGCATATGTAAGACCTCCAAAACGGTCATAGTGGGGGAACGCTTTTACCAATGTGGGATACTGTAGTAGGCCAACATTATATAAGAGCAGCCCGGTGCTTGTAAGACATATGCTGCCTAGTTCTTCGACCGGATATCCCGAAGCTGGGCTTCGACAAAACCACTATTGTTGAATCCATGGATTACTAACAAATAAGTTCACAAATGAGTTCAATTTACGGCACAGCAGAGCTAACAGCGTCTGATGTTGTAGACTTGTCTCAGCTTCTAAGACCTGTAATTTTCCAAGTAATGTAGTTGCATAAAGGCTTGGTTTTGTGTTTTTATGAGTTTCAATACCATATGCGGCATATTAGCATGTGTTTATGTGTCGTTCTATAAGAGCATTGGGGTACCAAACATGTATCCCCAGTGAAAAACTAATTTAGGGAAAGGTCATCTAGCACATAGGATGCAGGAATCTGTATTGCTGTGTTATATCTAATGTATTATTAATATATAGGAATGTCGTTTGATACAGTGGATATTGATGTTATCGGTATTTTGTCATTTGGTATATAGTAAAGTAGGTTATACACAGATATATTGTAGAGTAACATGACTGGTGCCTAATTACAGGTAAATACTGATCACTGAGTGCATCGATGGCTTTTTACAGGTTTTGAGCAACTCATTTCTCGGTTATAGTTTTACGTTGTGAATATAGTCTGCAGCATCAATTGAACGGTAAAAAAAGTGTATCGTTGACCTCGAGACGTTTGTGTCAACCGATAGACATTCAGATATTGCGTTTAATCATGTATCTGCTCCAATTGTCCTGAATTTCTCTTCGGCAGATATTCCGGAATGTAGAGTTCATTTTTACTTCTTAATTGTCGGCAAAAATCAGGCATTTTAATTTTCTATTTTGATCAAATATCTTCCAACAATAGTTTTAAGAGTACATCATTTATTTTGTGTTGAATGTTTGTCAACATTATGGGAGCATACAGGGCAAAATAATTTTAATTTAATTAAGTACTCTTTGGGCAGGACAAATATCTGCGATAGTGGTATATGCCTTGTCCGACTATCTTTTCTTCATTTTAAGACCTACAGCATTTATATTTATTAAGATGTTTGTACACATAACGATACTGTGCAGGACAAAATATTTTAATTGAAAGTAAAGACAGTTGAACTGTTGGAAAGTACGATTGCGGGTCATGTCAATGTACACCTTTGTTCAGCTATATTCTCATACAGCTTTATATGCTAGTTTTATATTTGGCAGCAAATTTGAACGTATAGTAGATGTGTGCAGAGCCGGAAGATTGTTAAATTTCTATAAAATTTCAAAAGAAATTTTAATGAACTTCAAACAACATATTACAAATAATAATTTTGTAAAATTATATAACTTTAAATGAAAATAAAAACCATTCATTGGTAATAGTTTACATAAGGTTCAATATTTTAATCTTTAGTGCAATTAAACACACTAAAAGTTATTTCTTCATTTCAGCTTCACTCTGGTCAGCTGTTACTGTGTCATAAGTTAAATTATCTTTTTTCGATGTAGAATAATTGTTTCTCCTGAGAACAATCATCTACATCTTTGGATCTCTTTTAACTGATCTCTACAAATTTTTTCCTTCATGAAGATTAAACAATACGTTCTTTATGGATATCGATAGACTCCTCCTTTTTGAAACTGTCATCTACTTGTATAAATGAATTTGTATAAAAAAATTTATGCACATTCCAGCCTAAGTTTTAATCAGAGTAGCAATGGTTGAATTTATTTAATAGCTAATGCTAATTATTGTAACAGCCACCTTATACAAAGTAATAGCCAGTGCCTAATTGATGGAACAGCCAATTTGGGTGGTCAGCGTCACTTTCTCAATTCAGCCATTTTTGATGCAAAAATTTTCTTTTGTAATAAGGAATCTATTTCATTTTATTAACGATCGAGTGAGTTATATTGTGTGTGACAATAGCATTTAATTTTAGAACACTTTGATGTTATGTGTACATACTTTTTAAGTTCGATAGAATGATGTGAACGGCGGAGACGAAACTTTGTAAACTTACGGACATTTCTGATTTCATCTTTAGCTTCATTAAACTTTCTTTTTTACTTGCTGTCATTTCTTTAACCGTTCTCTTGAATTTGTTGATTATCGTTTTTTCCTGATTCTACTATAGAGGCAGCACCACAACTGTATAGTTTGTCGGAGGGGGGACTTTCCAGCTTATGTCATTTTTTAAACCAATCCAGTTAAGTAATCACTTCTACATTGCTTTAGCCGGTTTTTTAGCCTTTCTTCTAAATGTATATTATTAAGTCAGTCGTTATATAGAGTACATCATTCAAACGCTGTATAAATAACAAATGCAGCATAATTATATCCAAAATACAGTTATGGTGTTAACGTAAGTAAACTTATTTCCTTTAAAAATTCCAATAAATGTCTAAAAATTTTAAGGGTTAATACAGATTAGGGAATGGTCTATGTTTAAACGAAATGTTTTCTGTACATGAAGATAAACAATTTTTGGTATAAGTAATAAAAAAAAAAGTTCCAGCTTCTAACGAAAAACCCCTTGACAATACAAAGTGGTTAAAATCTACAAAGAAAGGGGTAAGTACCGATGACGTTTGGAATGCTGCTAATAAACAATTCGTTTAAACTTTAATCAATCGCTGAATTTCACTATTTTTATGTATATTTATAAAAGTTCCCAGTTGTTCGATTTTTTTAATTGGTAATATACATAAAAATATAATCTAGCATCATTTTAACACACATTTACCATCATAGTTAATTATAACTGACGTATCCAAAATGATTGATTAATTGTCCGATCTTCCTTATTGTAAAAAAGACTAATAAACAATAAGTATTTAAACCTTTCTATTACCTATAAATAAGATACATTGTTTCAGTCATCTATAAAAGCAAAGAAATAATTAAAATTATAAAACTTACACCTAGAACAGACTACATATGCAAAATGAAGTTTCTTATAATAGCACAATTAATGGTTAGTAGGAGTATTTGTAATCTTATTTTTAATTTGTATGGAAATTGTCATGAGATAAGTCTGAAACACTGTATAACATTGTACATGAATTTGCCAAAATGACATACTTGAAAAAAGTATAAATATAGATCCTTCGAAAGCTTTAATAAACGAAAATAATTCCATTTTGCTGTTAACATTCAGTATACCACAAATACATAACACTTATCTAAGAGTGTGACATATCACTATAAAACTATTTTAAAACATTGTCAATGTTTTCTTGTACTTCGATGGTTGAATGTTGTTATATTATTAGTTTTTGGTTTTTTGTACTTTGTGGATTCTCTTTTTTGACGATTTTCTTCGTATTCGCTAGTTTGTTATTACCTTCATTCGTAAGTTTGTTTTTATTAACGCTCCACTTCTAAACGACTGTGTGATATTTAATTTCTTTCCAGACATTCCTTTATAGTTTATAAACTAATGGCATATTTGTTTCTCCGTCTACAGCTAATATATTTTTCAGATGATCTTGTCGGTATTACAATTTGTACACACTACTACAGAATGTGTAGATCCTGCTGGTTTCCGACACAATATAACATACGGATCACACGACATAACATTAAATAGTAGATACATTCTTCCAAATGGAAATGATGGAATTATGCATGGTTTTGGAACTCTCTACGAAGTCTCGGATTTCAGTCTTATTAAAAAGATCACAGAGGCAGAAATTGACAAGTTTGGATCATGTGACCTCTATACAAACAGGGATTTTGACTACGTTGGATACGAGCCTGTGTCGATTAGCTCTGTCTGCCCGTATTATTTTGTGAAGACAAAAGATGTTAACCGTATACCACCTGTACTTTATGAAGCCAAATGTGTGTGCAGGAATTGTATTGATAGTATCAAAACCAGTAACACATGTAAAGAAGTATACAGTTATGTACGTGTTTTAAGGCGTACAAGCTGTGTTAATGGCGTATATGAGTACAAGTCTATAGTTGAACCTGTAGCCACGAGCTGTGGCTGTGTGAGGCCACCGAAAGTTACTACCAGACTGGCTATGCCAATGTAACTTATATTGTTATATTGTCTATTTGTTTTGATTTCATCTAGTCAAAATAAAATGATATAATATAATGCACATGTAGTATTAATGCCATTTAATACACCTTCCAAATGAGATCAGAACTTTTTTCTGAACCATAGGTATGTTTTCCTATTGCAGCATTAGACTTTGCATGATCATGAAAACTCGACGAGTGCTTACTATTTTGGAGCATCTGATGTTTTCGAGGGGATAGGTTTACTCATTCTTGTTTTTGTTGTTTTTGAAGTTCTGATATATCAATATTATATTATTAAACAAACCATATAACACAAGATATATGAGTAGAATAGTTAGTTAAACAAATATACAATCACAAATCGAAAATGCCTAATACGTTATGGGATTAAATAATTTTAAGTCTCAATGATGGGAAATAAAATAGATTTTTTAGGGTTTCATAAGTCATCACTAAACGCAACAACCATAAAGAACTCCTTTTAATATATATAGCTTGGCTATCATCATAAAGTCGACAGTCGTTTGGAAAGAAAATACGTAGACATGTCAGAAGTTAAAGCCCGTTACTGATATGGTCGACCATCTGTGACACCCAATGTGAAGAAAAGATCCTTAGTACCTTCCCAGCATGCAGGTGTCTCAAGTAACAATGATTACCTAGTCGTACCTGTCAGCCAGAACAGTACGAAATTGTCTTAAAGCTGTATGATTGCGGTTAAGCGCCCAATGGTTGATGATCGCCATCGCAAGGTTCGCCTGGTGCAGAGCAAAACAAATTTGGAACCTTAGAACCTGCGAATAATACACTGGTCAAATGAGATCCGATTCTTACTTCATTTAAATGATGAGCGAACCCGTTTTTGGAGGTATCAAAACACAGCTTACACGCCAAGAAACATTGTTCGAACAGTACCTTTTGGTGGGGCTCATTTATGGTGTGGGGCTGTATCTCACATGATTGCAAACTGTATCTGGTAACCATCGACGGCAGCCTAAATGGCGAAAAGTACACCCGAGACGTTCTTACACCTGTAGTTTCATGGACGTCATTTAAGATATTATTGACAAAATGTATACAATGTTTACGAAAACGTGATATCAGTAAAGGATTTATAGTCGTGGTACGATCAAAGATAAATGTCACCGCGATAATATAACATATTTGAACTGATTCACAATTGTTCAACTTTAAATTGTATGTTTTTAAGACATAAGACATGTAAAAATGTGTTAGTGGACACGCCACAAGTACAACATCGAACAAGGTTAATTCTCAAATAATCTGATTTGAAAAGAATTATATATATATATATATATATATATATATATATATATATATATATATATATATAGTTGCCAGAAAACAGTTATATTGTTATTAAGATACGATTAGACAATATCTATTAATCAAATATTTTGTATTTCTAAGGAAACAAAACCACATATTATGTGAGGAATGCACAGCAGGCAATGAAAAAATCAGGCGACAAAATATACAAGCCGCTTATAATAAGTAGGCCGATACATAAAATATCTATGCCGTTGTTTGAAATACAGTTCCAGCATAATGACAAATTTTCAAAGCGGTGATACATTAAACAAACAAAACACGCCAGCTGACATTGTCGATAATGATCATCATTATGTTTCACAGATGTTGTATGAGATAATATGCTTTAATATAGTTTTATTGTCTAACGTATTGTGAAACGATACTATCTAAATGTAGGTAGTTCATGGTTGAGAATAACTTTGTTCTAGAAACGTTATGTTTTGATGTAGGGCTTCAAAAATGTATCAATGTACGATATTTTTCTAATGATATCCGTAATTGATTTTTTTAAGTTTGAAGAAGCATTTTTCAAATAAAAAATGAAAAAGCAATAGCTTATTGCACATATTGTTTGTAACTTTTTTACATGTTATAAGACTATTGAATGTTATATTGTTTGTTTGTTTGTTTGATGGTGTTTAACGCCACTTTCAGCAATTTTTCAGCTATATCGTGGCGTCCAGTTTTTATTGGGGGAGGAAGCCGGAGTACCCCGAGAAAACCCCCGACCTAGGAAAACTGGCAATCCTTGTCAATTAAGATTGGAGTCGAGTACACCCTGCCTGCAGTGAGAATCGAACCCGCAATCTCAGTGTTGACAGACCACGTGATCAATAGTAGACGAACTACCTTGACCACTCGGCCACCGAGGCCCCTTGAATGTTATAACAACAATAATACGTCGCTTTCACGATATTATAGCTATAGTTAAAGGAGGAAACAAATTTAATGCCGATCACGTGATTTCATCAAATTTAGGCGCTTTTAGTCGAAAGCCGCAACATTTGAAACGAAATGGGACGACTTAACAAAAACGATGCAAAACAAAACCTCTGCTGTGTTATTCCTGGGTGCAAAACCCACACTAAAACGTGGGTCGAGTTTTATGTCGTTAACATCATTTTTAAAGACGGTGCGCTGAGGAAAGTGCCCTAAATAAAATCATGTGATAGGATATATCTAACTACCTATATTGAAATCGCACAATACAATCATTAAAAAAACATACAAATTTTATTATGTATAATGTAAAACTGGATAAAGTATTTCAATTGTGTAACATTTTTACCTACATTCCGCTGCGTTTGGTTTGACTGTTCCAGCATTTATTTGATCGTTTTGTTTCTGATTGTCAAATCATTTTGTAGTGTGAATATGTTAGTAGCATGAAAAGGGGGATTCTTTCGCACTTGCCATTTTCAAGGGGAAATCCTGCATATAGCCCCAACCCGCAACACCAAGATGCAATGCGACGGTGTCTCTATTGAGCGTATAATAAATCATGAATTTTGTGCACAATGGTTTCGTCAACATGTCCCTCTGGAAAAGGGGCAGGACCGGAATCAGGAAGCCATAAAATGGAGGGACTTGCTCACCGAGTTGATCTCTAAGATCTTAGAGCTGGCTAAAGTGAATAATAATTTTGAAAAAAAAATCCTCACACTGAAAGACAAACAAGGAGAGACATGCAAGGTGTGGGATTGCTCCATGCTCAACAACGTGAATTATCCCTTGCAAGGAGCTTTCGTTCGGAGCACGGGGGCCAAGCTTAGCAAGAAAACCAAGCAAGAGTACCATTTAAGATGTCCTCTATCCTCTGGGGTGACTTGTCTACCATCTTATACATATGTCATACTTGTATTTACCATTTAGTCAATAGGAACACTCCCCTTTGCGTATCTCCGTCGGGTTGGCGGTTCTATGCAAGATTTCCCATTAAAAATGGCAGAATCCCCCTTTCATACTACTTATGTTAAGTCGTTTTCCAACTTTTATACCAATTATTGCACATTTTCTATAACCTAGAAAAAAATTGGAACAATGGAAGATCTCGGAAGTTGGAACAGCCAAATTAACCCTAACCTATGAAGTCGCGAAATTCAAAACTTTAGACCTTTAATTTCACATTCCGCGAAGTTTTTGTCCCTCAACAATGCTAAATTTGGTGACTATTTGCATTCAATTTACCATAGCAAGCATGAAATTAATGACACCACCAATATACTAAGGTTAGCCTCTTACTTAGACCTACTTCTAGAAATAGACTTAAACAACTAACTAGACTCGACAAACGTAATGACTTCAACTTTTCAACTGTCATCTTCCCGTTCTACCAGCTCCAGCGTATGGTGTGTACATTTCACAACTTATACGTTATTCTAGATCCTGCGATCGTTATTCTGATTTTCTTGACCGATCACTGATCACCGATAAGTGCTAAACTACTCAAACAAGGGTTTGTTGTACCAATGTTGTTGTTTTCTCTTCAGAAGTTCTATGGTCGTCACCATGACTTAATTGATCGTTATGGAAAATCAATATCTCAAATACGACATTTTCGCTGAGTAGTGTTTTCTATTTTCCTGGATTTGATTCTTTCCTAGACATGACAATGAGTACCTCGACGGGTGTCTAATTAGAGGCAGGCACTGTAGCTGAGTTTTGGTTACTAACTTTCTGTATTTGTGTTTTTGGTTTTTTTGTTGCTTTGTGTTTGTTTGTCTATTTTCGGATATGTAACTGTCCCTTGACTTATGGCTCTTCCTGTTCAGTCCATTTTCTTTGCTTTTTTATATATATTTTCATATCAGAATCGAAATAAATCATGGCTGGGCAAATTTTATTTATTATTTAAAGATGGGTAGGCATTATATTCATGATATTGTACCACTGGAATAAATTTAATGCCTACCCATATTGAAATAATCAATTACACTGGGCAAACATGAATTATTTCTTAAATAACATCGACAGTTTCTAAGGGCAAAATGACATCAGAATATTACAAAACAACGATAGATTATTGTTTGTGTTTTTGGGTCGAACATATATTTTTTCAATTATTCAATGACCTAAATCGGACGGATTAAAATAGTAAAGAAAAAAATGAGCTCATGCATAACATTTTCCAAAATATAGAAAATTCAATTTACGTTCCTAGTGCTGCAAAGATATTAAAAATAATAATTATATGTGCTGACATGTACATTGCGTAGCAATTTGTCAGGCAGAAACTTTTGTGGGTGACTTAAAAATGGCAGATAAAAAATCTGCTGGTTTTTATTTTGTGCTTAAGCTTTATTCTTATAATCTAAACTTTGAATCTAGTTTATTTGTTCATCCATATACTGCCAATGTACTTCGCTCTGAAATATTTCAAACAGTCGCAATATTGTTGAAAAAGAGATAGTAAATGTAGACTAAGAGGCCAAGGTGGCTTTACTCGAGTAAAACAATTGCATGCTTTTACATCAACCTTAAATATCCGTTTGCCTCTTAACTGTATAATTGTTATCAATTGCATATAATATTTTTTACAGATTGTTCATTTGTTTCTATAAAAAATCCAATACAGTATCTGCAAACACATCAAATTATAACTTTGTTGGTGTAGTCCGAACATCGGTTCATTTCAAGACTAAATTTTTTATAACTAATTCAACAATAACTAAACTGTCCCTGTGGTTACAAATAAAGTAATTTCTTTAACAAGAATTCTTACCATTTCCGCCCTGAGCCCCACAAATTCTTTTTATTCATTGTTTCTAGTCTTGTATTTCATTTTAGTATCATAAATATATTTATAAAATGATGTGAGCTTTTAGTAATGTGATTTATTGAATTATGTCCTGTTTATTACATGTATTACTTGACTTGTCTTCTATTTGTGTATCACATTATTATTTTGAGACATTTCATTCAATGGTTCTTGTTTTGTCCTATGTCTTCAAATATTTTTGTTGTGTTTATTGTTATGTTCATATACTTAGATATTTCCCTAAACGAAAAGATGTATTTAATAAGTCCTCGAATTGCCTCCAAGATGCACACTTTACTTTTGAAACAGAAATCACTGTCGGGTCAATGTTGGGTTTTAATGCTTTTTTCTTCTTTTCAGTCTACGTTCTAGGTGTACTGCAATATAATTGAACAATAACTTGGATTAAAAAAAAGATATAATGAAGTAATCTCGTTTTAGACATGATTACAGAAAACTTACCTCTTGCATTTGTATATGGGCTACATAAGGATGAACACAGTTGTTGTCGATTTACCAATGAAACTAAAATTATCTGTCGTGTTTTTAATATTGTCGTAAACCGTTATATTGACTATTATAATTATTTAAACATCAACATTCCAAATGCAAGAAAAACGGTCTTAGAAATAATAAAGAAAGAAAGCGATCTCCCCAAAGACATGCTTTCTTTTTACTTAATTATACGGAATCAACAAAAAATTATCTTTATTGAACCCAGTTACAGGTCAGATCATTCAATGGTAATTCTCGAATTAGCTTAAAGTCTCATTACAGAGGCAAATGTCTATGGAAATTAAATTATTCTCTATTGTATGTCCAAGAATAGATAAAAAGATACATTTGATATGTTAAGAACAGTATGCAGCTCTTGTTTACAACGCTAGGCTTTTACTGAAATAAACAATACAGAACTATAAATACTATAAATACCTAGTTATTTTGTTATAATTAATTTGTGGAATTTAGGGGGGGGGAATTATTTCTATTCTGGTTCAATGGAAGAAGAAGAAAACCAAAAAGTCTTTATTTGTGGTCACATTTACAAGTGAAATCATAAAAAGAATATTAGATGTTAAAATTTTAACAAATCAATTTAAAACATTAAATGAGGCAAAATTATTTAATGAAAACCAACTGTTAGTGTGATTTCTGAAATGTTTTCACTATAGCTCGAAATGATAACCAACTGTCACTAAACAATTATATGCATCCAATCTTCTTTTTTAGAACTAAGAGTCAATATCAAGATTGAGACAAAGAAAAAGACAATGACCTAAATAGGAAAGCAACAAATAAAACCAAAAATGAATAAGTCTAACCTCTATCAAAACAATCCGTGTCCACTCAGGTACTCTCTACGAGTAAGCAGTGCCTGCCTCTATTTAGACACTAGTCGAGTTTTCATGATCACAGAAAAAGCCTAATGCCGCAATAGGAAAACATACCTATGGTTCAGAAAAAATTCTAATCTAATTCGGAAGATGGATTAAATGGCATATATAGTTCATGTACAGTAACTTTCGGTGGCCTCATACAGGCACAACTCGTGGCTACATGTTCAACAATATTAGACTTGTACTCATATACACCATTAACACATCTTGTACGCATTAAAACACGTACATAACTGTATACTTCTTTACATGTGTTACCGGTTTTGATATTATCAATACAATTCCTGCACACACATATTTGTCTTTATAAAGTACAGGTGGTATGCGATTAACATCCTTTGTCTTCACAAAATAATACGGGCAGACGGAGCTAATGGACACAGGCTCGTATTCAACGTAGTCAAAACCCCTGTTTGTATAGAGGTCACATGAACCAAACTTTTCAATTTCTGCTTTTGTGATCTTTTTAATAAGACTGAAGTCCGAGACTTCATAGAGAGTTCCAAAACCATGCATAATGCCATTATTTTGTTTTTGGAAGAATGTATCTGCTAATTAATGTTATGTCATGTGACCCGTATGTTATTGTGTTAGAAACAGGAGGATCTACACATTCTGTAGTAGTATGTACAGATTGTAATACCGTCAGGATCATCTGAAATTAAATATATTAGCTGTAGACGGAGAAACATTAATACACTATAAGTCTATAAACTATACAGAAATGTCTGGAAAGAAATTAAAATATAAAAAGTCTTGAAGAAGTGGCAATGTGTACAAATAGTTAAAATGTAATATGTCACTGTGTTAGAAAAGGGTAACTTAAATGTGTTCTACTGGGTGTTAACAGCAAAATGGAATTATTTTTTATCATTAAAGAAGGATCTCTTTTTGTTTTATTAATGTCATTTGGAAAGTTAATGTACAATATTATACAGTGTTTTCTTTTAGACTTAATATCTCATGACAATTTTCAATACAAATTTTAAAAAAAATTGAAAGTACTAATAACCATTATTTTCTCTATGATAAGAAACTTCATTCTACATATGTAGAAAGTTCCAGATGTAAGTTTTATAATTTTTGTTTTTTCCGTGCTTTTATAGATGACGGGAACAATGTATCGTATTTATAGGTAATAGTAAGGTTAAATACTTTATTGTTAATTAGTCTGATTTATTTACAATAAGGAAGACCGGATATTTAATCAATAAGTTTAGATACGTCAGTTATAATTAATTAGGAAGGTAAATATTTAGGTGTGTAAAAATGAGCTAGATTATAATTTTTACATATATGACCAATTAATGAGCGAAGAACTGGGAACTTTTATCAATGTACATAATAACAGTGAATTTCAGTGATTGATCAAGGTTATGACGTATTTTTTATTAGTACCGTTCCAATCATCATAGGTACTTTCCGCATTCTTTAAAAATCAAAATACTTTTGTCCTGTAGGTCTTACAATGAAGTAAAAGATAGTCGGATAAGGCATATACCACTATCGCAGATATTTATCCTGCAAAAAGTATCTCTACTTTTAAGAGTACTTCATAAAATTAAATTTCGTTTGCCTTGTGCGTCCCTGTATTGTTGACAAACATCCTCCACAAAACTAATGATGTAGCCCTAAATTATTGTTGGAAGACGTTTCGTGAATGCAGCGCAAGATAATTAGAAAAGGGTAACAATGATCAAAATAGCAAGTAAAAATGCCTGATTTTCCCAGCCAGGAAAGCAGTAAAAAATTAAGTTCTTACTACAGAAAAACAGAAAAGACTGACGATCATTTTCATGATCTTAAGGCAGCAAATATCTACTTGATTTTGGTCTTTTTGTCGGTTGAAGACGAATTTGATGTTTGAATGACTTATATAACAGACAGCGCAAAATTCGAAGAAGCCTTGAACATTGGGGAGAACATCTGCAAAAAAGAGAAGCAGGACAGCTGAATGGAACCGATTAGTTACTTACCGTATAGCGGTTTTTAGCGGGTGTAAAATTTGGCGGTTTTTGGGTCAAACTGTATTTGGTGGTTTTAATATTGGCGTATGGGCAAAACTACAGAAAAAAATTTGACGTCTAGCAATCCGGATAACATATGTTTGTTTATTTTCCAATTGGAACGTAAGTAAACAAGGTGGACTACATAAGAAGGGGAAGGAAAGAGTACAAAGACAGTAACTTTTTAATTACGCTTGTCACAGTAGGTTTTGAATATTGTAGATAACGGATATACGGAAGAATGATGTTTCTCACGTAGACCATTTGAGGGTCCGTATTTGCCCAGTGGTTTTCAGATATTTTTTTTATCTACCAATTTTCTATAAGTTATAATTGATAATTTTAATTTTGTATATAGAGGTAAAATTATTTATTTAACGGTTTAAATGACAATTAAACGAGGTGTCAATAGATTTGTTGATTAGTCAAAAAATTTTAAGATCAATTTGCAGTTTTAATTAAATAACTAACATGAGAGTGTGCCTGCGAATACAGCAGTAATTTGTCGTTTGTCGCCAAGCCCACTGATTTCCACTCTCTTCGAACCTTCAATGGCCATAGCCGTAGGACATTAAAGAACAGTTTTATTAAATCTAACGTTTAATTAACACAATCTTAGGTAATACCAATATTTGAAAAATGACCATGTTATTTATTAAATTTCCAATACCGATCGTCTACAAAACATTTTACCGGAGTTTCTAAAATCATAAATTTTTGCGGTTTTTATTTTGTCGATTTCAGTTTGACCGCTAAAATACGCCAAAATTTGCACCCCGCTAAAATAACCCGCTATACGGTAGTTGTTTACTTACTTTGAGAACTTGATCTGCAATCCACCCACAGTAGATAAGGAAGACTATTAAATACCAGATATCTTCTACAAGCTTAGCATCGGGGCTGATATAATAAGACCATGAAGACATAAGAACGTCACCACAGTCTTCTTGTCTATTAAGCACTGTATACTTCAGAGCTGCACAGAATGCATAAGATACGGAAATCACACAGGACGAAAAAAATCAAGATATATTTCTTCATAGCAGCAATTAAGACTATCCTGTTATATGGTTGTAAATATGAAGAACCTAAATAAGACACTTACAAAATGACTAATGTTACAATAAAATGCTAAGAAGGGTATTTATTTTTGAGCTGGAAATATTACATCAACAACACCACAACAGTAAAAAGATGACTCGCCAAGGTAACAAACAAAATTACTGCAAAACGACAAGGCGTTGCTGGTCACTTTGAACAGCATCCTTAACTCAATTACCAGTAGGTTTTACATTGGCAAATCAAACATGGGAAGGTGCGATAATGTCGTCTAATGGGAGCAGTGTTCAACTGGGATGTTAATGTCAACACAGTGGTCAAAATTGGCAGTTTGTTTGCAAGATCTTGTTGTGGCGCAAGTGTTGAAATGCTTATAACGCCGACCTAGAATTATAAGTAGTAATAGACAGCATTAAAATAAAATGTGGAGTTCTCTTACACGTTATTATGATCTAGCAAAATACTATTTTACGTGTGTTCTAACCAATTAAAGGTTTTTTTTAAATATTACATTATTATACTGTAAATGAATTAAAAAGAGTACATTTGAATTAAGACCAATAACTTTTCCTATTTATACACGACACATTACTTCCACTATCTACATGAAATGATTCATAGATTTTACAAATCTGTGTTCAAAGTTGTATGATGACGCGACTACCTTTTTGCCGCAGTAAAAATTTACTCTCCACAAAATATTTTTTACCCTAAAAATATTAAAATTCGTATGCTTTTTATGACTGTTTTGTTATTGTTATAACATTGAATGTTATTATGGCATGTATGAAAAAGTTACACTGCGATACTTTCAAGAAGCGTGAGTTTGTTCCAAAAATATATCATGATTTCTTACATTCATGAAATATCCGACTCTTAAGTCACATAACCGGGTGCATAATAGTATTATTATAGCAAATACCTACGTCAGCCTTACCTGATTGTTGTAGACAAATTCTAAAATATCGTGTATTATTTAATGATACCAAACGGTAGCTTCGGGTTGTCTATCTGTTACCTGATTAAACGCGGGATCTAAAGAGTGAGTCCATCAGTTGACACAAACTTCTCAAGGTCAACGATTCACTTGTTTTATCTGCCAATTTATGCTACAAACTTTATTCACAACGCAAAACAAGAACCAAAATATCGGTATTTCGGTCTATAGAATAGAACTTAAAATCAATCATATAACAATAGCCTTGAATTATATTCTCGCCAATGGACTATAAGAGCATGTGTCTTAATTCAGTCTTGTTAATTGTAACCGAATCACCACTATAGCATTGCTTGGATATTTTATCTCATACAATATCTGTCATATTTAATGATGATTATTAGAGACGACATAAGCAGTCGTTTTTTAAAAATTTTTTAACCTTGTGAAATCTTAAAAAAGCAATCGTTGTATTTCGAACAATAGCTTAGTTACTTTTTTTTTGTATCGTGTATCTTTTGTCCCTTGACTATTGTATCAATTGTCAACTATTCCTCACATATATTGTTGTTTTGTGCCTGTGCTATTCATTCATCTCAAATGGTTTGAGAAATAACAAAGTTTAACATTCAGTTATAAGGGTTATTGCATAGCAGAGCTTAAGTAAATGTTCGTTGTAACATTTCTACGACGTCACAAAATAATGTGCTGTGCAAGACTAATGTTCTTTAGTTTGCCAAAAGATAGTTGATAGTATGTTTTCCTTCAGTTTCTACTATTTTTACTTTCGTACTTCCCGCAATATATTTTCCGTAAACTCATTTCATTGATGTCACAGCGCCGTTTTGCGTAAGGATATGAATAGCAGCATGTGTAAGTTTTATTGTATATTGTATCTATATTGTAATTCAATTTCAAAATAGCATTAATCCTTACATTTTTTCACAAAACTCTTCGGGTTTATTACATCAATATTTACCTTGACCTTCAATGACGGGAAATACCTATTTGGTGTGTCGTATTTAGAAATATTGTTTCTCTGAATAGTTATTTATCTTTATATCTTTGAGTTTACGGTCACATTTATAGTGAGCACTTCAAATTGGTGGCAGCGGTTAAAAAATATATTACACAGAGAATTAAAATTTAAAAAGCACTAAGAATAATTTTATTCAAAGTGTGGAAAGTAAATTTTTATTTTGCAATTTTTTAAACACAAAGAATTATTAAAATTCAAAGAATATTTTACTGTATTTAAAAAATATTGCACTAAGAATTGTAGAAATTCAGAGTGTATTTATTTATGAACTATTATAATATAAACACTAAGAATTATCAAAATTCAGAGTGTGTTTCACTCTTTTTAAATATATTGCACTAGGTATTATTGAAATACAGAGTGCATAATTCATTTATACAAATTAAAATAGTAGCATTAGAAATAATTGATATTTAGAGTGCATAGATCAAACAATAGCACTAGAAATAATTGATATTTACAGTGCATAGATAATATATATATACATTCAAATAATAGCACCAAAAATAATTGATATTTAAAGTGCAGTAGTGCATATAAATCAATTTTTGGGATGTATCGCAAAATACCAAACCCAAGATTTTCAAATGGGGAAGAAGTTTCTATAAAGGACTTCAGATAGAACTGATCTGGGGAATGCATGGGATAATTATGTAAACATTACTATTGAACATGAAATTAACCCAAATAAGGTTCCAAGATTCTGCTCAAAATTTCAGTCTGATACATCAAGCGTAGGATCTTCTAATTCTTTAAACATGCCAAAGTGTTCAATTGGGTATGATCAAAACACAAGTATATATAGCAATAGTACCAACATAGCTACAGTAGATATTAAGGGAGGGTCTGGCCCAAGTTATTATTCACAAAATATGACCAGAGCAATGACTACACTACCTAGACCATCAACTGTCACAACATATACTGTGCCATCAAGAATGTCAGTGCTATTTAAACCTCGTCAGTCTTCCGCATATGGCATCATAGAATCTGAGGAGATAATAATATTGAAACAAAGAATACTAGAACTAGAACATGAAAAACAGAAAACATGGTTAAGACCACAACAGGACACACAAACATCGTTTTAATGGTAGTCAAAAAAGAGAGGCTAGAATACGCGAGTCTTATGAAAAACCTTATATTTGCAATGAGACTGCAGCATATCAGACAGAGAGCAAAGACAGCTAAATCCACCAATCCTGACTGAAAGAACTACATCATACGAAAGTAGCCAGAACCACAGACCTGAAGCATATATAGACAGCAATTTTTTAAATCCTCAGAAAATAATGAACCAAAGAACACCATACAGTTATGAATGAGAGATCAGACCATACAGTGCAATCAAGAATCATATCTATGAATTCTGAGCCATACAATATCAGAATACCCTTTTTCGATGGACAAAGTGACTGGAAGACATTCATGATTAAGTTCCAGATCATAGCAGAACGCAATTATTGGAGCCTACATCAAACAGCAGAAGAAGTACTCTTGGTGCTTAAAGATGAAGCATTGATTTTTGCAACGGATCTGACTCCGGAAGTAAGGGGCTCATTTCGTCTCTTAAATGCAGAAATGGAGAGAAGGTTTGGAAATAACAACTTTCCATAGACACACAGACGAGAACTGCAATAAGTAAAGAAACAGTACAAAGAAACAATATGCTGCAACAGTTGACAATTTGGTCAGGAAAGCTTACCTTGGCATGGACAGACAGTTGTTTTACAACCTCAGCATAGAATATATGTTAGAAGGACTACCAGATCAGGGAATTGCCTATGATGTCCTTACCAAACGTCCAACGACATGGAGGAGACAATCAATTTGGTAACTTGGCATGTAACTGGCAAAAATGGAGCAAGAGGAAGAACTCAAGTCCGATCGAGCTATTGAGATTGAGGAAGTACAACAGACATCTGAAAAAATAGACTGTAGAATAGTCGGTAACAGATATTTCACAGAAGAAAAGCTCAATCAGTTCGGTCGTGACATAAAAGTATCTATGACTAGAGACAGTCAAATCTGTTGGACAAATGATTGACGAGAAAATGTCTAAACACATTCAATCAAAACAGAGACCGCACACCTTTCCTGGAGAAAAGTTACAAAAACAGCATCCAATCATGAGTAAGGGGACCAATTAAGAACCACAGATAAAAGCTTTGCTTACAAACAAGAGGGTAATAATTGCCCCATGAGGGGAGATAAACAACAATCCTTTAAAAACAAAACTCTAACTTTAAACTGTTAGAGGGTGGAACTATCCGCCAAGTGTCAGCCTTTAATATTGATGGAAAGATTGCAAATGAGGAATCTACCAAGACTGAGATGAAAGAAGATGATCTTAGAATTTTTGCAGAAAAACCTGTTGATGATAATTTCTGTACTGAAGGCTAGGACCCTTTACTTGATGAGTCAAAGCACAAGGCATTCGAAGCAAGTTTGATTATGACATCAGTTGAAGAGTTGGGTTGTGAGTGACGGAAACTGTTCACAAGAATCCAGAGGTTAACTCTTCAATATTTAAATCTGATTCACAGAATACTCAGGAGGTTGTATCTGAGGTGGGTGATGAAGATTTATTTCATGAGTGCTTCATTGAGATTGACCGAGTTAAATCAGCAACCATAAAGGTACCGATTCGGATAAATGAAAAGTCAGTAAGTCCTGTTCTTGATACAAGTGCAGAAGTTACAGCACTTAACAGTTATGTCTATTACCAAATTCCAGAACAACATACACTACCACTTAAACCTACAACAAGGAACTGGGTTGTCGCAGAGGCCGGAAAGAAAATGACAATCCATGGCCTGGCGACTATGAATGTAGAAAAAAGTAGTTTCAACAAACCCTCCAAGTACGCTTATGCATCACCTATTGTCCAAGTTTGTAAGAACTATTCAATTTGCTCGCATTTAAGTTATATGAGATTAAGCAGCTGGAGAAGAAATCAAAAGCTCTTGACAGTTTTTACCAAACGTCTATAGTGTTCTGTCATGATAAAACCAACTAACTTGAGATGAACTCCTGTATATACATTTAATGTTGAATTTTATAAACACAAGCAAGTTTTTTGTTTGTTATTTGTACGTCATGTAGAAATAAACATGAACCTTTTCGAAGTAATGAAGCACCAGTTATTCTATGCCAAGATACATTCGGGACAAATAAAAATGTACACCTAACAATAGCAAAAGTAATATGGTATATATTTTGTTTGATGTTCATTGCGTCTTTGAATTATAAAATTATCAACAATTTCCTGACCAACAACGTTTAGAAATCTAGATATAAACATACTAAAAAGATTTGCAAACATGACTGTATAACGCGGCATTTTAAATAGAAGTTTGTTAGCATATAAGTTTGTTAGTTAAAGTTAATTATCATGTTGAAAGTTTATAGAAGATTTTCCTTACATATACAGTTGCTGTATATTATATGATTATATGGTACGGGAGATTATTGTTTTGCAGCACGAGAATATTTATCAACAAAGAAAAGTATCTATAATAAACCTAATTGATGTTGCGGACAAATCGTTTTTTCTTGTAACCTTTATTTAAGTCTATCCTGAAAACAATGGTGATGTTTGCCAAAGAGCACATATTATGAGTATGATACAAACTGTATGAAAAATTAAATTATATCAAGGAAAACGACCGAACAACGAGAAATGGAAAGATACATGATAGTTGTTTTAGACTGTAACTAAAATATTATCAAACATCAAAGAAGTTTAGGCAAGCCTTTCTTTACTTTAATCTTTCCAAAATTCCAAACTACTTTGTATAGTGTTTGTAATTGTTAAAGGCTGATTAGCGAAAACAATGAAAAACAATTTTTTAATATTCCTCCACTTATTGCATCATATGTTTCACACTGCGATATAAATCGGTCAGTTTGTGCTTTAAATGTTACGCATTGGCTAATGCCTTATGGATATATTATGCAAATTATTACTATACATTGGCGCTACTAGTAGCATGAGCATGTTTGGAGTGCGAGAAATCCAATGTACCCCAATGACAATTGTGTTATATGGGCTTACTATACCTATAACAATATTGTGTTGACTTGAAAGCGCATTACATTAAATTTTTGATAAAATGATTATTTATTGTCAATTTAGCTGGCAACGCAACATACTCCGATGACGCTTACAAATCGGGACATCCTTAAATTGATCTGTTATGTATTCGTTAGGCATTTTAAAAGATAAAGAACTGGATACTCCATTACTCACTGTTAAACAATTACTCAAGAAATGGCGGAAATCCGAAGTGGATACAGAAAAATTCTGTTGGAGAACCTGCAGTTTAAGTTGCTGTCTTTATGCAATAGCGTTAGAACGTGACCTTTGAACCATTTATACTACAATTCTTTATAATGATGAAATTGAAAAAATAAAAGAATTAATTTAACTTTGCTTCACTAAATTGAATTGCAAACCTAGATACCAATATTTTGTTTTACGTCGGAACAAATCATATTTATGAAAGACAACATTTATTCTAACATATGTTATGTTTTTACTGAAATCATCATCAGACTTTGTGATTGATAACATATTTGTCATGTTTTGTTGACGTGTTTTTCAACACACCGTCGGCATTCCAAAGGGTACGAACTGTGCTTCACATCTTACTGACTTGTCCCGCCCTACCTGTGAGGCGAATTTTATACAAGGCGTCTAAATCAATCAGAAAAGATTGGCCCTCTTTCTCAATTTCTCGTTCCGGCATAGAGATAACGGGCTTTTATTAAATACTTCGAAATAAGACGACCACCTTTATATTTAAATTAAGGACATAGAAGAGACATCTTGCTCTACTGACAGGAAATTAAGTACTTAATTAGGGGGTTAACAAAGTCAAGATATGTCATAGAATTATTTCCGAAGATATGTGTAATAACTAAACACTAATTTGTTTCATTTGTCGTTACCCTTCCCCTCTTTATTACTGGAATGTGATTATCTCCTGATAGACTAAATATAACCTGCAAAGATCTTTTACATTATTTGGGGTAGAATTAGAGATTGTAGATAATTTTCCATATCTCGGTTTAGTTTTTAATTATAATGGGACCTTTTGTCTTGTAAGAAAGAAATTGATTGGCCAGGCAAATAAAGCACTTTATGGTCTGAATAGAAAAGTCAGATATTTATGTATACCAATTGATATATTGCTTTGGTCATAAATAGTTCATAACAGTAATAGCTTAAATGATATACTCGCATTAATCAATTGGAAAATCCGTATGTTTCTTGTTGGTATTTTCCTTATTCGGTAATATTGCCATGTAGCTGATAATCAGATGTTATTCTACCCTGTAAGTCATACGAGTCTTTACTCTGACATTAATAAGCTTGTGTCCAACATTCTGTTGTAAGCAAGTAAGATTGTCCTTGGTCTATGCTTTGCTAGATAATATTTACTAGGTTTTCGTCAGTGTGACGTACCAGAAATAGAGGGATAATTTAGAAAATTAGATGCGAAAGACCTTTCAAGCTACAAATATTGCACAGTAACATATTACAATTCAAGTTTATGTTTCATAATACTATTCAATGTTAATGATGCTTAATAGTCATAACAAGAAACATGAATTTATTGTAAATGTAAAAATTACTTAATTTTTCCTCCAGAGTAATTTTTAATATGGTGAATGGATAGCTTAGTAATTTATACAGAATTGTAAAACATAAATATCATCCTCGTGAAATCAATTGAAATAAAAATGTGTTGTGTTAATCCGTAAATGGCAGTAACTAGTTTGTCAGAATAATTCTGTAAAAAGTGACCAGAAATACAAGAACCTTTTAAACAATAAATACTTATAATTTAAAGTGTGTATTGTAATATACAATGTATAGATTTTGGCAACATTTGTATCACGTTTCTATGGATACAGTAAAATTTTATCACGTTTCTATGAATACAGTAAAAAAGATGGAAACAGTAAGGTAACAATTGGCAGTTACTCATTCATCAGATTTTCATTCCTCTTGTAATTGGCAGTGGACAACGCACGCACGTACATCCTACGCTTATCGGTTCTATTACTTTTGAATACTCATAAATGCCATTTACACAACCTGTTCTTCTTAAGACTGTTGTATATGTGTAAACTTTCTGGCATAAATTTGGTTGGTGCAAAATTGAACAACGCGTGTGTTGACAGTTAGGTTGTCCACAACATTTGCAGGCACATTCAGCTTCGGTTATTTCTCTTGGTATCCGGGAAGTGTCTGTGTTCTTTACATAATACCATGGGCAAGTTGATCCAGTTGATACTGGTTCCGAACTGTCGTTGGCAAACTTTCTTTGTATGTAGTATTTACAGCTTTGTTTCCTGCCAATAGGTTCTCTTGTGATATTCAAGTTGTCCATAAATTCAATTTTTTTTAATTGTCCAGGTATTATCATTCGTGTCTCTCGTGAGAGATCGTCTGCAGTCTTGTTAAGTGCTGGAAGTAAATCTGGTTCTCGGCAGTTACAGTTAGTCAAAACTGACATAAACAGTTGAACAAGTGTAATAATTGTCTGCAATAAGGAAAAGATAATGTGGTGATAATCTGTCAACATATATAAATAAACGACATCGCAAAACGTTTCAAAATTCTGTATTTAAAATGGAAACTGAGACATTTTTGTTTTTAAACCAAATAAAAAATAAGATACTTACACAAATTACATTGACATTGTTGTGTTATATTAATTCTACACAGTCGCTTTGCTCATTTTTTTGGTTTATTTGCAAGATATATTATTTGCGACTTTGCAAACATTTTTAGATTTAGTCGTTTTTTAGGAATAGTTGATTTATAAACAACATACAGTAATGAAATGAACAAACCTTTAGTAGATGCTTAAATTTCATAGTCATTTCTTTCTCACAACTACTTTATTTATACAATTTAGCGATATTAGTACGTCTTATATAGTAAGAATTCAGGATGAAGATATAATGCATTGATTTAATAGTTGGCTATGTTCATTGGTCAAGTGTAATTAAACGTGTTATTAATTGAGCCCGTTTGATTAATGATAACATTGAAATACAACACTATTGTTTATTTAAATTAACCAGTAGGTGTACATATATACACCGTGGAATATGTTCCTTCTTATTGTTGTTGCAACAAAGGAATAAAATTAAATATTAATAACGTTTAATAGCAAACAATCTCAGTTTTCACATCTTTAAGATTTAGCAGCTATTATGACAATGGAAAGCACGACGTATATTTAAAATCTATGGTAACATAATTAGTTGTTTAGAACAATAATAAATGCATTAGCGTTTAATTCTTTAGTAAACTATTATCCTTCCTATTTCTGCTAAATACCTATAAAATTATATTTAATGTTCCATACGTCCTTTTTTACAAATGTGATTGACTGTGGAAAACAAGTTATCAAAAAACAATTAAATCAGCTGTATATTTAATTGCCCACAAAAGCTGATCATGACCAATTTCAGCTCAATAACTAAATCAAATTACATGGATGTTAGTACAGTCCATATTCGACGTTTTTGATATGAGTTATCTCACTTTCTCCACAAACATATCGTTATTTATTACGAATTATTTATATACGTACTTGTCACTGGGTATTTATATTGATTTTTGTCGATTTAATATGTAATGTGATTCGCTGAAATATAAGTCGATTTAAACTAAATTAGTTTGAATAAATAAAGTATAACATTACATGGCTGTGATATTTCTAAATGTTAAGTTAATGTGCTTTGCTTTTTCGGTCGTTCAGCGTTATCATGGTTATATAATTAATTATGGCTGTTTGCAACTGAACATTGCAAGTAAAATATCGTGTTAATTTTTACCTGAAAGTTAAAGGTAATCTAAGACATGAACCAGAGAAATTACCAGCAAATAAAATGTTATAAAAGATAACAAGGTTAATATAATTCACTACGCCGGACGCGCGTTTCGTCCAATTAAGACTCATCAGTGGCGCTCAAACCCAAAAAATAAAGAATAAAAATAATTATTAAGTTGTACAGCTTTTATAATTTAAATTTCAAAACGTTATACCAAACCCGGCTAAGGCTATCTTAACAATTAAAAAAGAAAAACGTTACACCTTAAACAATTTTCGAAATTACATGACAGTAAGTTAGACCATGATAGTAAAAATATGCATCACCATTCAATCGACAGAGGAACTGATCTCTATCAAGGAAATAATGGTGGGAATTATAAGCCTTTGAATAGCTTGTAATGTGTAAAATATTAACCTCATATTTTTGCAGAATATTAATAAACAAAAATAATAACAAATATCGGCGTTCAACGGGCTTTTGTTGTCGCTTTTCACAATATACTAAATGCTCATCCGACTTTAAACTGTTTGTTGTGTCCTTAAATCTCATAGATATCAATACGCTCTCCATGCTCACGGATAGCGAAATCTGAAATAAAGCAAACAAATTGACAATTTTTGCAGTTTCGTCTTTCTTTTTTAAAGACTTATAAAACCGATGATTCGTCTGTTAAGGCGTATTCATTGGTATGCCAATTGTGTTGTGGAAAATGATCTAATTTTTTTGACAATCATACGTTTACATATGTTATGTTCAGTGGTAGAATTGTACTTTTTTCACCTTATGAACGTAAGCACATAGATCATTTCTGATAAAACGTGGACACTTTATTTATTTACGACATTGCTGCAATAATATATATCAGCTATAATCTGAAAGTCAAGGAATCGGTACATTTTTTCGTTTCAGGAATTGTCTTTACAAGAGATCATGATAATGAAAGAAAGGCCTAACAGGGTAAAGGAAAGGAATCCTTGAGATTACAGCCTATATAAATTCGAGATGTCTTGATCTTTACCCATGAAATGTCTTTTCATTCTACATTTATTTTCTTTTGCAATCATTTCAAACATTCAAGGAGGCACTAGTTACATTATAAATTAAAAGTGATACCACAAACATTTCTATACAAATGCTTGTGAAGCAAAAATATGACTGCAAATCAGTAAAAAATTAAGGATTAGGCCGGATATTAATGATTTAAAAACAAAAGACAGGGGAAAGATACATATGCGTGAATGGAGTTGTTAGAAGCCTACTTCTTTGCGACCGGGCAATGTCTTGTATGTCGCTATAAATTCGTTTAACACGCATGCGCATTTCATAAAATATAGGCACTAATAAAGCAGTCAAATTTGACCTGCCTTCCATAATTATAAGGTTGTTCTAACATTAATCTCGAAAATGAATGTAGACACTTATACATTATGCAGCTGATATAATGGTTTGCATAATAAATAAAGGGGGATGTACTAATTATTCATGTTAATCGCCACTCTATTGTAATGTTCAATTTTGTAGACAGTAATTTGTTACGTTGGTTTGTCACAAAATGTCAGACACTCGTTCCCTCTTTTAGTTAAAATCGATTAAAATGTCATCTTAGAACTTGGGAAACACAATGTTTGTTCAGTATGTAACCACAAAATTGTTTGGCTTACAATTTTGTTATACAAATGATTAAATTGAATAATTGGTAACCTTTAATATATTCGTATAGTTAAATGTAATAGGAACAAGGAAGTATAATGAACATTCTATCACGAACTATTCAAATGTAAAATGCTGAAAGACAAATTTTATCAAATGTATAATGCATTTTTTCCATTATCATACACAACCTAGGGATGTGTTGGAAATTTTCCAATTCTGATTAAATGGTGTGTTGATTCAAGTCCGCTCAAGTATTTTCTAACTAGTACACATTTTAAGAATGTTTTAAGTCGATTTGTAATTTCAGGCATTCATTTTTGTTAACTTTAAAACTGTTTTAGACAATTTTTAAAGGAATATTCACGTTCAAATTGTTATATTGTGTACTAATTTTTCCTACATTAACTGAAATCGCATTTTTACTGATAAGGGTTTGTGTATCCGCACGTGGACATAAAAAAAATCCCGATTTGCGAGGATGCTGGAATCCAGATAAATGAGGAAACCTTTCATGTTTATGGTTGAATGTTACTTAACCAATTTTCAACGAATTAAAATTGGGTTTTATTGAATAATTAATGTGGTTGTTGGAAAGAAATACCATACAATACACAATTCAATTCAAATGGGAAGCTTGATAACAGTTTCAGGCTTATCCCAAACATCTGGTCACTCTCCTTGCACATAATATCTTCTGTAGTTTTGGTAAGCCACGAAACCCGTTACAAAGGACTTATATAAATATCCAGTGTCAGTTAAAATTCTCTATACGCATTACTTCATCTCGTTTCTTATTGATTTTGTTTGTCCTAAATAGCTGGAATGCTGCTTGCCTAATGTTTGATTTGTATGTCTTTTTTAAATGTTTATGCTTTTATGGTTGTGCTTCCATATGTGCTTGTGTAATGTCAGATTTTTATGTCTTGCTTTTAAGTTAATGTGTTTGTTCTTAGAGGTGCATATTGTTGATTAATTGTGCCTTGCATGCTTTGCTTTTCATTCCGTTCGCGTTTTTAATGTTGTTTTGGGATAATATGTATGTATATGTCGGTTTATATTTTCTATTAATTGTCTTGTCGACTTTAAATAAAGCTTACTACTTCTAGATATTTATGTACTTATTATATCTATATTTTAGAACTTTTTTGGGACAAAAACGTATTATTCGGTTGTAAACAACGACATTTTTGGCTCAATAGTTCACAATATTTCAAATGATAAAATTAAATAACTGGAAACCTTTAATTCATTCATATAGTTAAATGAATGAATTTGTAATCCTTACAGGGAAGTTTATAAAACATTCCGTCACAACCTATTAAAAGGTAAAAGTTGAATGAAAAATGCCGTTAACTATATATTGTATTTAATTTATCTTCCTCGTAAAAATCTAGTGATGTGTAGGGAATTTTCAAATTTTGATTAAATGGTTCAATGATTCCAGTCCGTTCAGGAATTTTACACAGCTTAAGGGTGTGGTTTTGGCAATTTCGAAATTCAGGCATTTACTTTTGCACTTGAAAAATGTTATAGACTTAAAGAGTATCAGTGAATAGCAATATTTGTGCAATACTATTCTTTATCTCGTTTTCATAAAATACTTAAAAATTGCATCCTCACAAATTTGGGTTTCCGTGTCCCACACGTGGACACGTGTAGACACAAAAAAGTCCTAAATTGTAACAATATCGAGATTAAAATTGAGGACATTTGTATGTTGTAAAGTTTAATACACCTTCACCAATTATAAGCAAATTGTTTCATAAAATAATAAACGTGGTTAATAAAGCATATAAAACACATGTCATATCAAATTTGAAAAGAAATGTTTTCTAATAGTTGATTGCTTGGACAGTCTTTGGCTTAACCTAAACAACTGGCCAGTGTTGTGATATGGACAGAACAGCGTTTTGCCAAAAAGGCTTGTGTGATCCACTCTTCTTGCAAATTAACGCTTTAGTAGTTATGGTAAAAACCAGACGCATTGGAGAACATTTCTGGCCCTTTCCAACTATTATAATAATTTGTATGCAGTTTCAGTCAAAATTTTGAATCAGTTCTCTCTCGTTTCTAATAAATTGATGCTGTGTTTTGAATATAGCTGGAATACCGCTTGCTGGGCGTAAAGAATCATACTTATTTGTGTGTCGATTTCGAAATGGTTGAAATTTTAAGTTGACTTGGTCAGAGTAGTCTCCATAGGTTGAGAATTGCAATTTTACTTTTGTTCTAATTGCAACATATCACTCTTTATAGAGAAACAAGTACTACTTGTATGTCTTCGGATCTACATAGTTCTGATTTGTTATTATTTCTGTATAGGAAAGCATGTAACCAGTTGACACATCATTAATACATTTTTAGAATAGAAATAAATCTATGATGCGTGAAATGATGATTGTCAACTTATACATTTAATAGTGGTATGCGGAAGTCTCTTTTTTAATTCCAAGATTTAAATGGTATATTGTGTCTGCTCATGTGTGCATAAAGCTAGTTATCCTTGGACAAATTCTAGTTCAATGTCATCTTAGGTTAAAAATAAAGAACACATAATGTATTGGTTTTTAAACACCCAAATGATTATATTGTTGTTCACCTAGTATACAATATGTATATTGATTCGATTATCAATGTGATTTAAATTTGGAAGTTTTGAAATGGGTGATCTGTGTTAATCCCAGGTACGTTCAAACGAGTGCTAGAGGGTATACAAAATTTTTTATGAATCTCGCTATTTATATCAAACAAAAGAAGGTTTATGTGTTTGTTAAATAAGGACTATTTTAAAACTTATTTAGTGTGAAAATCATTGGAAGATGACGTTGGGTTACCCGAACAATATTTAGTTTTCACCATTCAATCAAAATTTGGATGACACAAAACGACATAACAACAAGTTAACTTTGATTAACGGAACATTCAACCAATTATAATTTTAACGTGCAGGATATTTTCAACACGACAAAATGGAACCAAGTAAATAATTACACGTACACCATTAATATAATGTTTGTGAGGATAAGAGGAAGAGCTAGCAATAACTCAGTAAAACCCCTTAATTTAGGCAGATATTTAAATTTAAAACTTAACTAAAAAACTGGTCACGCCAACCTTACATAAAAAGTTTCTTTTAAAGGAAACAACAAAGAATTTATTATTACTACCTTTAATAAATATATCCAATTGTATTCATAAATATTTTCATTATATATATTCAAGTTAGACCTTTTGTTGTTTCGAAATTCGTGTTTTATATGCTGTCAACATAATGCCGTCTTAGATGGCTATTTATTACTTAATTAATATTATTATGTATATCTTATTTTTTTGGGGGGAGGAAGCAGGATTGCTCTATGACAGCCTGCCTGAAGTCGGCTACAATTCTCAACCTTAGTGTTGATGAATCAGAGATGAATAGTAGATGGTTAACTACATGATCCATTTACAATTTCTACCGCCAAGGCCCTTCTCTATTATTTAAATAAAACGGTAGATGATTTTTTTTATAGCAAAATAATGTTGTTTTTGTCCTGTTTGTATGCCTGTCAGCCAAAAACCTTTTAATCGCAATACATCATACATATTACTATATACTGTAATAAACGTTTCTAGCGTGGTTCATGCTATGTAAAGGTGTACAAAACTTGTTTTAGTTCAATTTTTCCGTTTCTGTTTTGGTTCTTGCAAAGTTGTCATATCAGCGTTTTGATTTGCATGTGGGTAAACCTAATATGTTTACGAGTAGATTGACATACGACTTCCAATGCATAATGATATTCAATGCATTCTGTGGTAATCTTTGCATGATTTTGATATGTTTATGTTGCGTTCGTTTGTGTTTTTGTTTTGTCAAGTAGACTAAACTAGGCAATATTTCTACAAGCATAGATGCAAAATAATGTTCTGCATGTGAGTATAGACACAAGTAATTCTAATAAAAACTTTTTGATTGTGTATTACAAATAAAACTGTTTTACACGTACGTTGTTAATACATGCCGGTTAAGGTATTGTTGCTTATCTTGCGTTAAATATACGTTTTCCTATACGTTAGACATGTGTTGTTTTAAAAGTAGATTTTGCACCTGTTGCACTTTTTTGGAAAGAAAAGCATCTTATTGTAATAAACAATTATAAGGCACAAAACGTTTTCATCAATATACCATACACGTTATCAGTTATGTGTTCTAAATCAACAATTTTTTTAAATTCTAAATTACATTATATAATTTTCTATTTGTTTTTTTAAAGATGATTTTACATATGAAAATCTTCAGTAAATAATCAACATACACTCAGCATGTTTTTGTGTTGTCCTAGTAAAATATCAGATCTATTATAATAATACATTTTCAATTAGAAATTTGTAAATAACTAGTGAAAAATCTTTATTTATACGTTATAGTAAAACTAGAAGGGCACAGGGCGATGATATCTTATAATTTGTCGATTAAGTAATTTCATCACGTTCATTGAAGAATTTGTCGTAAATGTAATGCAATTAAATGAAATTTACAATTATCTAATCGTCTTTTGGGGAATTACGCATATCTGGCTTCTCCTTTATGGTGGACACTAGGCTTATTTGTGGATAGGAAGGGTTACCAGGAACAAAATTGTTAAATTCTTTTAATTATTCTTTTTACTCGATGTAAATTTGTGCTACAAAAGAAAAAACGTGTAAACAAATACCACTTTTCTTCTTTGCCTTCCTTAAAAACAAGGACTGATAATTCACAATGCGGAAGGACAAAATTCATCTACGACGCATCCCACACCCACACACAAACAGACAAAAACAGGAGGAACAACTGCTAAATTCAAAAGAGCAGAACATTTTATTGAAACGATGGAGAACAAACCAATTTATTGGCCCAAATAAACCCCCCACCTCCAATCCCGTTACGAATTGAGAAAGGAGTGCGTGGCGCAATACAATATTGTTTAACTATTATAGTTCTTAATAAAGATATAATTTATCTCAGTAGCATAATCAGATGTTATTAAAATGGCGGTTGCTTTTGAAACATTAAAAACACTCATTGTACCTGTTTCTTTTACATGTAGTTCTTTTCTGATAACATGCCTTAGTTACGAAACTCAACTCTTAAGTTTGCTCCAAAGGTCGTATTTACTTATGTTCACCTGACATTGTTGAATTCTGTTGACTGGGTTTTAAAACACCTCCATCAGTTTTGAATGGACGAGAGTTGTTTCGGGGTTGAGAACCTACTTATCTATAACACAATCGCCTATTGACTTCATTCTTATGACAATAATTCACGCATGACTGCTTTATGCTATGATGATTAGAGAGATAGTGTTTCATCATTGTAACGTTAATACTGTTATCCGTCAATCATTTTAGTATTATACATTTATGTAAATGGTATCATTATAATTCTATACACTACTATGTATAATATTAACTGTTCTTTAATTTAATAAAATTACTTATATTAGATAAATTTTTGACAATACCTTTTCAAAAATGACAAATAATCATGTTCACAAATAAATGTGGATGTGTGCAAAGATTTCCTCCATAAAAACTTAACCTCGAATACTTTAGGTATAATATTAATAGTAGCTTTTAAAAATTGTGTTTATGTCGGCCAGTTCTGTATTGTGGAGCTGTATTTTTGTAGTGTTTCTTTGTAATGGCACTTTAGGTACTTTTTTTCGTGATAGTACAACATAAGTTGGGTTTATTTATGGTACTATTTTAAATATGTTATACCATTATGGTTCTACTCAAGCTGTTTATTTTCGTTTCGCGAGTACTTTAGTCAATGCATTCAATACAGCAATTCTGCAACAGAGTGATTTAACACAACGACCATATACTTTTAATGACTAATAATCTTATCAAACGAGAGTTCTTTTGTTTCTATGTTGATGTTATTTCTTCATCAGATATATGGCCATCACCATGACTTGGTTTTTATTGGGCTCCAGTTACTGTTTGTTTTTGTTTTTTGTGTTTGTCATATTCCTTGACTTTTGGCTCTTATTACCCAGTTGGTTCCTTTTTTAATTTCTTCCATATCTTTTTTATTTAACAAATGTATTTACAATACGAAATTGTTAAGAAACAAACACCAAATGTAAAGATATCACAAGGGTAACGTAAAAATGCCAGCTAACTGGTTAGACAATTTTTTATTTATGTGCCTAGTGTTGCACTCTTCCACAAGGAATCAATTGGTTAGCATTTTAACGTCAGTCCTTATTAAAAATTGAAAGATTTTTTTTTCGCTCCGGATATCGACTGAAGTTTGCCGCACTCAAACTTTAAATCATTCTTGTGTTATATATAGCATGCTTTTCCCCCAGTTGATTGATTGCTTGTTAACTTGTTCTAATACTTAATATAGCTAAAATGTAAATATATGCTCTCTGCACGTTAAGCTAAACAACAACTAATCAATCAAACATTAAGTAACTTCAGCAAATATAAGTAAACAAGAAAATAGAAATGATCTGCAAATATAAGTTTTTCTTAATCTATCGTAATTATTATACTTTACTAATAATGAGAACGAATGTTGAAAGGGTGTTCACTTCTAAGTATTGATGTTTTCTTATAGTTTTTTTTTTAAATTTCCAGATTGTTAAAGTAGTCGGTCTTTTGAAAAATAGTTCATTAACGAACCCTTTAAATTAAAGGAAGCAAAGGATCACTAATCTGGTGAAAACCTATTAACATTATAACACTGGAATTTATAAATAAAATTGTAAAGTGGACTTATAAAGCGGAAGTCCCGGAAAATCTCTACTGGTGAAAGCCGCTTATCAAAAGAAAGTTATTATGTGTAATTATACATGAATACTTAATAACAACAAATACAAAACAGATATTTAAATTTCACCACTAATTAGGGTTACTCTCCCTATATAAACGACATTCTATTTCATTTTTGAATAAAATATAGTCACTCACATCACAAGATCTGCTAAAACCATTATGGCTCTTTTAAAGGTAAATTTAATGAATTGAAATTTAAGTTTAGAAGACTAATCAAGGTAGCCGTAAAACTGGTCTTTAACAAAATTGAATAAGCTTTTTAGAGCGTAAGAAATTTAAAAAATTGGATTAAGTACATTAGAATTATATTCTATGAATGGTTAGGCAATAATTAACAATAAAAATATCTATTAACTTTTTAATTTTTAACTGAAAATAACATAAACGCGTATAAGGTTAATTAAACAATTACATAAAAAATCAACTAAGTTTGTTTCCATATGATAAACATGATTCCTCGAGGCATCATAATCGAATTAAAAATTACATTATACAATTAGTTTTAAGTTCAATTATTTAATTTGATTCACAGTTAACACTTTTCGCTTCTTCAAGTAGCATTTAAAAAATATCACGTCACAAAGTATAATTTCATTACTAGTGAACACATAAATTAGGTTGTGGAAAAAACTTATGTACGAAAATGGAATCAGGGAGAGTTTTCTAAACTGTGCTCTATTTAATTATTTAAAAAAGATATGACATTCCAGTACTATATAAATCTTTTAAGATAAGATGTGTTTAATAAAATAATTCGACATATATGAAAAATCTCAGTCTTTGTCAGCTAAGGCTAAAGTAAAGCACAGAAAGGTCCGAAAGCACAACATCAGTGTAGACATGCAAAAAGATCAACAGAACTCCATTTGAGATATGTACAGCTGTATGTTGGGACTTTTTTACTGTTATGACTATTCAGATCTTGGATGTCTATTGATAATCGACCTTTGCGTTGAATAGTTTTTGTATGAAAAATGACTTTAAATCTGTATGGAACTTTGTACACACTTACGTCATGATGAGTTCTCTTCGCTGGCAAAATTATATAGGGCTGTGCCAAATATTTTCCGCTCGAGTAAACAGTAAAAGGGGGTGTTATGTACTTAGCTGGACATCCCTGTCGCCCCGATACACATTTTCTTCTCTATTGTTTTTTTTTAAATTATTTTATGCTTTTTGTTTTGTTTAACGATCATGTTAGCATTTAATTGTTATGTTTAGATCAACATTTATGTAATAAGTAATATTGTTTAAATTTAAATTATTTGCATAAAAAGTCGACATGATACTAATGCTTCTATTTTCAGACAAATGTATTCCTGTTTTTCATAGTAGGTGTTTCGTCGGCTTTAGGACGATTTTCAGATTACAGATCTTTGCATTCGCTTACCAATGAATCAAGAACCATATTACCAGGGGAAATATTCAATTACAACAGAGGACAGTTAGATTTTGTACCTACCGAGTATAAAAATATAGTAATGCAACCACTACCAACGAATTGCGCGCGTCAGATTGGATACAATCATATATCCCAAATATCATCATGTCCATGGCAATTTGTGCTAAATATCGACGAAAATAGGATTCCAAGAGAAATATACATGGCCAAATGCCAAGCAACAACATGCCACAGTAGCAAGATTGTTGGTTGTATCGAACAAGGGTGCGAGGAAGTGAACTATTTTACTTGGGTGAAACGAAGGACCGGTCCTGAGCCAAATGACTTTGAAAAGGTTTTGGAACCCATATCTGTTGGATGCACGTGTGCCTGTAATAGGCTGTCACATTCAGTCATCCGTTCCAGGAGGCCAACAATGTGTAACTGACACTTGAAGCAGAATTAACATTCTTTCTTATACAGCTATGTTGACCTTTTCAGCCATTCATTCATTCTATTTCTAAACCATCTAACATAAATAACATTTGGTTTATCTGTTCAATGCCAAATAAACTTTCCCTAAATCTTATTTCACCTAACAATGCCAAATAAACTTTCCCTAAATCTTATTTCACCTAACAATGCCAAATAAACTTTCCCTTAATCTTATTTCACCAAACAAAGTCTCACCTTTATACTGATTCGAAAATTTACCTTAAATATATATTCGACGTATTATATGAAATATGACACTTTTGTATATATTTCGAATTTTCACGCTTTTACATATACACATCGCGTGTATTAAATTTGGCTAATTCTAATCTTTTTTATTAATCATTTATTATCATTGATATGTATACTGATAATAATTACTGTCACATATTTGTTTTGTGACCTTTAATATTTCAATCATAAGTAGAAACGGTTACTGTATCGCACACTATACATTTCATATGAGCAAAGGGCTTAACAATTCATTGACAAAAATCACACTTTGAAACAACATTAATTATACTAATATCAGAACATTTTAAATATAAGTGCAATAAGGTTAGATCGGGTGACCGACTAAGTTACTTAAAACCTACGTTAATAATGTTGTAGTCTAGTCGATATCAATGGTATGTTTACTCTGATTCTAGTCTACAGTTGTATCTATTTATGATTTAGTTGTTCTGCATAAATAAAAGTTGATAAAAAATGTTTATATGTGTTTATCTTTGACAGAACAAGTATTGTATATTTAACTATTATTGTGACTTAAAATGGAGTAATCAACTATAAATACAATATCAACATATCCTTTTATTTTCGTAACTTTCAATGGATACCGAAGAAAACAACTATGTATCAAGACATGATGGATAGATCGACAAACGCTCACTATGATTATATTTTGTTCTGCAATCGTCCTATTCAAGCTGCTGAAATTAGTTGACCGTATGTTGTCTTTCAGTGATACAATGTATACAGCCAGTGGGTGTTTGACAATGTCTATGTCTAATCCTTATATATTTTTATGTCGTCAGTACAATAATGTTATGTATTTAATAGACAAATACTAAAAAGATTCCGTAAAAAAATAATAATAAACATTCTGACTTTTGATTGGCTGGAACATGTTATTTTTTTTAAAAGAGGATAGAAAAAAATCATCGTCATGGAGACAAATAGCCTTTGACGTCATATATTATTACGCGGAAAACTAACAGTTTTTGTGTTGAGCTTTTATAAAATGTGCAATTACACTAACAAAATTGTTGAGTTTATTCTATTGTCTGAATGTATTTATAAGTATTAACTACAAAAATATTTTTTAATCGAGAGATAACAAACTTTTCCGTTGTGCACATATTATCCGCTACACAAAATCTTTTCCATCAACTCACACGCTACAGTAATAGAATTGGGAAGTTTTGCATCACATAAACCATGGTTTAACCCACCGATTCTTTTGAAATGCCTGTACCAGGTCTGCCCCGGTGTCGTAGTTGCTTCATTTTTGGTTCTTAGTTCTCGAGTTTACCATTTTTTTAGGACTTTGATTTGTTGATTGTTATTTTGAACGTTTCCTAGATGTTTTCTTATTTTAAAACTAACAAGTTAGTGATGATACCATTAGTACAAATCTGGTTTATTTTTCGTACATTTGGTATGAATACGAATAAAGGTATGCTGTAGTTTTCTAAATTTTGAAAATAAACAATTTCTTTAATGTTTATCATAATACAATGAATACTGTTTGCAGTCAAAGAATTATAATTCAAAATGCTAATCATAAAAAAACTGTAGTTAAGGTATCCGTACCATAATTGACCACGTGATCATATTTGGTGTTCCGGATGTCCATTGTTTTTCAAAGGAGCAGACCTCGGGAATGTTCGACAAACATCGGAAATACTATTTGAGTAACGAATTTTTTTTTCCGAAAATTGTGAAAATTGACTCAAGTAATATAATATATTATATTTTTATCATTAATTAGCAATAAATTGATTTAATAAAGCTGTATTTTTTGGACGACAAATAAAATTAAACGGTAACTTCAATTGTGGGTCGGATACCTTAACATAATTTTATTAGTATATGTATCAATAGTAGTTTAGTCCCAGTTGTCCCACTTTTTGAATTTGTAGAATTCTGATTTTCCCACGTCAAGAGTTCTAAGAGTTTTAATGCAATGTCTCAACACTGAACAACGCCGAGTTCAGTGACTATTAGGTCGAATTTTACTGCCGTTATAGTCCGAAGTTAGTTTTGTGATTTGTGGGGTTAATGGCAGAATTCAGTCCTATTGCTCGTAATGTATCAAATAAAAAATTCTAACTTCGGTCTATTTATACAAAATAAAAAAAATAATATTCATCTTCTTTACATTATTAAAGCTTTAGATGTTGCGAAATATATTAATTATAATAATAATATTAATTCATGGAAAAATTGAGTATACAATACATAGCATTATAAGAATACATATAAATTTAAAACATTACATGTTACAAGTGTCAATCAATATATACTAATGCAACCTGATTACCTGGGATAAACCATTAAAACTGGAAGCTTATTTCCAATGGGGTCCCATTACCAAAAAGTCACAATATATATATATATATATAGTTAAAATTAGTATTGTTGAAATTAGCAATTATTATTGAAGAAATTTCTTTTTTTCATCTTTGAAGATGCACGTGGAAAATGCTATGTTGAACATTTTCCCGTATATGGATAATGTGACAGAATTGTATTATAAACTTGCTAATTTGCATTCTATAACAACCATTCCGTAGTAAGAATCCAGTAATTTACAGATACCTACCCAAGATGCAACAAGCATTCAGTTTCGGGTTTCTCAATGTTTTTCATGAAGTAAACGTAATTAAAAAGAGACACGAATGTCAATTAATACACAACACACAGCAGGTTATTCAAAAGGGCAATAACTATCATCCCGTATCAACAATGATTGATTTTAAACACGAAACCGATAAAAATAATGGTGGCAATGTCGAAAGATATCAAGATCGACCACGTCTGATTATCAATGCAACTTCTTTTTGACATCAAAGTGGCGGGAGTGATTCACTCCCATTCTGCTACATTACGTGTAATGGGACTAAATTCGTACCCTCGCCAAAAAAGCGAGGGTACGATAATTCGTTCTAGGTGACTATTAACAATAAATCTGTTCAATTGAGCTTGATATTTAGGACTCTTACCTGGACATTTTTCTTGAAAAATACTCCAGAAAACAGTAAACAAAACTTAAATACTACAGTAATGAAAATGGGAGGTTTGACACGCCATAAAACCTGGTTTACACCACCATTTTCTTTTGAAATGCCTGTACCAAGTCAAGAACATTGCTGTAGTTAATATATTAAGATACTATATCTGGTTTTTGCCGGTTTCCTTGACTTTTATTTGTGGAATGTCTTCCTTGACACTTTCCTAGTTGTTCGGTATTTTGTTATTACCTTCATTTAAGCCAAACGTAAAAAATTCAACTTTCCAGTTTTCAGTTTACCGTGAATAGCAATATTCCATATATTTCATAAACAAAAGCGGGCGGTGTTTACAGTTCACTATAGATGTTGCGGTTATTTTTCCGATTTCCTATACTGTGGACCAGCTGTGTACAAATGAACTTTTAAAACTAAGCTACTTATTTGCGAGTTCTCTCTTCCTGAATGTGACTTTTTTCGAACATAACGTGCAATAACTTGACGTCTAATTGGAAGACGGCACTGTTTCCTTGTACTAAGCACTTTGCATTCCATGGTCTTGGTTTGGGCTACTCACTGTTGGTTTCTGTTGTTTTTATAAATACTTTGTGTTATGTCTTTGCTATAATTCGAATTTTCCCTCTGTCTTGTTGATAGGTTTACTTAAACTTAAACTTTCTACAAGAATGTACATGATTTCAAATTTTAAACAGGAAAATGTAATATATTACGGGTCCTGTGATTCCTGCAGCTGTTTTCTTGAGAGTATTATATTGCTCATTGAAAGGCTGGTAAAGCCAGTGTTTCTGACAGTTATGTTGAAGTTGCCACTACGTACATTTTATGGTCGCCGTCATCGTTTGATTTTTATTTGGTATCTGGCACCTAGATGATATTCTTGGATCTGATTGATTGATTGATTTATTAGACTTTGTTTTATGTCCAGCGATCAGTATTTCAGCTTTATTCACGACCAGCACAAGTTAAAAAAAAAATCAATTCGGGAAATATGTACCTAACTGGAGAAATGACACTGGAAAAATATGGGATGTGGATAGGGGCGTTAAATTTAGCCTTTTGTAGCTGATACAACGAGCCTTCTCTTATCAACATCTACAAAGGTGACTTTTATCGTAAATGGAGTTGGGCACTCTCCTAACACGATACCCACACTGTGACCCAAGGTCAGGCTTTCCGTATAATGACCCCGAGAAAACCACGAACTTCCGCAGGAAAACTGGCAATACTTGTTAATTAAGATTTGGGTCGAGTATACCCTGCCCACAGTGAGACTCGAACTCGCAACCTCGGTGCTGACATACCACATGATAAATATTAGCTACCTAAGCTGTCCTATTCAATTTGTACACAAGTAAATGGTATAGGAAATGTTGATAATACAGATGTATCTCTCTTGCAGCAAACAAGTCAAAGAAACTTGCTGTAAGTCTATATAAAACTTTCTTCTAACAAAATCGCATCCTCTTCCAGAATGTCTGGATCGATCATTGTTGATAACGAGAAAAGTTCTTTAACATCGATTACTAGCATTAAGATTGAAGTCTTCATTAGGAGATTCTAGGATCGAGTGCATGAATTTTGTGCTTGTTGTGGACAGTTCGACTTAAAGTTTACCCTCATTTTTTCTATGGTCGTCTTTGTACGTTTTTGTCTACGTGATTCCATACTTATTTGCGCTTGACCAGTCAACTGACGATAAAAATGTCAAAATGACAACAAAAGTCTATTCTATTTTATAGATTTAAACTCCGTGATTGGCTTATAGTGATACACAATTAGTAAATACCAATGATTTTCTTTCTTCCCGGATACCGCCAAAGAAACAAACCAGAATTGTCGCTTTACAATCAATGTAAAAAAAAATAAAAAAAATGATCGAATGAATAGCAACAAAAGTAAAGTAGAAATGAAATTATCGCCCCTAAGATCACAACGACTGTCCAGGAAGAAATCGTCCACATCAGATTACTGTAACCGGAAAAGCCGTGTTAAAGTACCATTAGTATTATATTTGGCTTATTGTTCTTCCTACAATGACCAAGTATACAATTAGTGAGTGTGTTTGCAAAAGTGCCAAATACGTGGAGGCATTGTTAATACAATGTATTTCCTGGTTAAATTAGCTTTCTACAAATACAGAAATTCCCTGTCTATCTCCAATCTCTACATGAGATTGTATGTATTTGAATCGTTGTTTTGAACTTTTGTTTGTGTAAATATTTTAATTGATGATCCCACATGTTTAGATGTTGTCATTAACAAAATGATTGTTGTTCAAGGTTAAGCAAACAGTCCATGGATTTATTTCAATGGATTAACACTTCTATTGTGTCATTTAATTTTTGTTCAAAGTTATTAATATCTATGTAAAGTATTGTTTATAAGGAAGCACTGTTTAAAACAATACTTTAAAAATAAATTAAAAAATGAAACTTTTTAAACTATTGTCTTTATTGTCACCTAGTGCTCTATAAATATGAACGGATTTAGAGCAGACACTCAAGCTATCGTTCATTGCCCTGTTACCATTATGACGACTACAATCAAGGTAAATAGTAAAAGTTTAAAAATGGTCATTCTTCCAGGATTCAACTTTGGAAGATATATGTGTCTTGAATGCACAAGGAGTTTTTTTTATAAAGTTATCGACTTCAACTGCACGTTATTCTATAGAAAATGATGATTCAGTCCGTCCGCTCGGCTAATTGTTAAATAACTTATTAATATAGTCTAGTGAAGTCCGAGCACAATATAAAACTAAATCATACAATGAAAAAAGATGTAACGAGCCATAGTTATAATTCACATTCATACAATACGGTTTAAAAGCGATTGTTTTTGTGATCGTACTTATTTATGTAGTTCCGCATTTGTAATGGCTGTTTGTTTCACAGATATATAAATTAATAAAATTCTATAATTACTACATCATGTACATTTATTACTAATTACTATGTAAAAAAAACAGAAGTCGTTGAAGTATATATTGCAATAAAATTTCTTTCGTATCGATAAGATAAATCGTTTTATTTTCATAACGTTATCTACTTATTGCAAGGTTATCTACTATTTTCTTCTTTTTTTCAGAACTTCCTATTAGCTTTTTGTATAGGACTACAGTTAGATGATGTGGCGTCGACAAAGGCTTCCTTTTATAGATCACTGTTTACTCTGACCAATGAAAGCAAAGCTATTTTACCAGGAGAGATAGAAAGCTACAAAACAGGAAACCTTGGAAACATAAGTTGCTACGTCAATATTGTCAGAACAGACGTTGATGACGAAGGCTGTGCTTTCCAAAATTCCAACAACGTATATTTAACAGAAAGGTCGTCGTGTCCTTGGAAATTTGTACTTAACACAGATGAAAACCGAATTCCAAGAGAAATATATGAAGCGACCTGTAGGAGTAATTCCTGTCTTGTTACCAGTAATAATGATGAAAAGTGTTTACAAGAGATATGTGAGGGGTGTTCACAACCCGGGTGTAATAGGTGTCCACAACCGGAGTGTGAGGGCTGTCAACAACACAGGTGTGAGGAAATCCATTACTTTACATGGGTTAAACGTCGAACTGGTTTCCGCAGTTTCCAGAAAGTCCTGGAACCAGTATCTGTTGGATGTACATGCGTAAAGGTGTGCCCTGATCCTTTGCGCCCCGTGAATGAAAACAGAGCTTCCATGTGTATTTGAAATTCTACAACAGGAAATAAAACAAAAACATACACTTTTCAAAAATGCATTTTATTGTAAATATGTTAAAAGTTTTCTGAAATGAATTCGATATTAGCAAATACATTAACACCTAATTGTCACAAATTTATTCACAAGGATCGAATTTACAATGTTTTGTTATTAATTTTATAAGTTTTTTATTATAGATATTGTAGACAGATGAAAACTTGATGGTATCATCTTGAAATGCTTTGCAATATTTTCGTTTTGTGCAAAATAACTTAATCTCAGTAATATTAAACAAATATAGCGTTTCGTGTAGTCAATTTTTATATTATTAATTTGCCATTAAAATAAATACCAATCAATTTTTGAATTCAGTACACAGTGATTGTGCTACATTGATCATTGGTTACACTTATTACAAACTAGCAGTATATGATACCCATCCATTTTCATTAACAACCAAATCAATACTACATTTTTTCCCGCAGAAAAATATCTAGAGAAGCGATTTATATATAAAAAATGTTTATAACGTGGAGAGATAGTGAAATGTGCAGACACAGACAAGTGTAGCAAAATCCACTGTTTTGACTATGTAGAGCTCTCTGACGTCCCGTCTTAAACAGCGTTGGACGTTAGAGAATTCTCGGCAAGGATCGGTTAAGATTATTTTGCCTTTTGTGTATTTTTTCCCCTTTTTAACACCGTGATATCTTTCTTTGTTGGCAGAGTTTCCTCCCTATGGTCAACAAATTTTTGATCAAATCTCAAAAATTATTTAAAACCCAATAATCAGTCAATACAACCAGGAACACAGAACGGTCCTAGTTTGAATTCGAGCCTGCGTAAGGAAGAAGGAAGACATTTATGAGTACCCATCCGCGTGGGTTATCTGGCTTTTATTTTGTATGTATTGATGGTCGAGTTTTAGACTACACTTTTTGTTTAAGGGCTAACTACAGCCCTCCATTCGCCCGTCTAATACTTGTTGTGTTTTTATCATTTCTGTGGTTGAATAAACCTTTGTAGTGATGATTATTGAAATGTTTTTGTGATAAAATATGTAATAAAATGACAATGAACAAAAATGTAAAAATAAAATAGATACAAATCAAATCATTAATATTGCAAGTTACTCCAATATTGGCTAAAGTTCACAATTACTTTTATGACATGTAACACACTGACATTATTCGTTAGTTTTAACCAATGCGGCTTATGAATGGTGTAAACAATCCCAAACCAGGTTACATATTATAACCTGGGAAAGACTTCCATTTGAATCCCCCACTAAAATGCATGATTTCGAACGTAAATAAAATGGGTGGCAGCGACTGGGGAACCCCACATTGGGCAGTGCGAGCCATGTGAACTCCATGTATCTTGTGATAGTCTAATGCATTGCGTATTTTTTATTGTGGGTTCAATTGGAAGTCTTACCATAATCTGTTCAGAAATTTGAAGTTTTCATTATAATGTAATTTTAACTATAAATCTTAAATTTTAATGGGGGGCCTCGGTGGCCGAGTGGTCAAGGTAGTTCGTTTACTATTGATCACGTGGTCTGTCAACACTGAGATTGCGGGTTCGATTCTCACTGCAGGCACGGTGTACTCGACTCCAATCTTAATTGACAAGGATTGCCAGTTTTCCTACCGCAGGTCGGGGGTTCTCTCCGGGTACTCCGGCTTCCTCCCCCAATAAAAACTGGACGCCATGAAATAGCTGAAAAATTGCTGAAAGTGGCGTTAAAACACCATTCAAACAAATCAAACAATAAATTTTAATGGAACAAACATCGATGACGTCATGGGACTTTTAGAATTGTCATTTTGTATAAGTCAAGTTATATCGTATAATGGGTTGTTGCATTTGAACTAGGCAATCAGATTTCGGCTTACAGAGCAAATTAAATTATATATTTATACATATACATAAATTAAATTCTAATTATATTCAACACAGCAGCGTCTTTCAACGAGTTTTATAGGACCTCTATGGCCGAGTAGTTAATGTATAAAGAAACGGAACATCGGATAAATTTTGTCAAATCATTTTTCTGCGGACAAATAACCTATAAATATTCAAAAATATATACACAACATCATAATTACACCTTAATTAGAGGTTTCCAGGAGAAAGCATTTAAGTTCACCATCCGTGAACGACTGTGGTCGAAATCTGGAACACATTATGAATTACGCATTGCTAAAAACAGGGTCGACTTTCACGTGCAAATCATGGGTATTTTTTTAACTCCGACAATCGGTATAAAACCTCGCTATTTCTTTTCTTGACTGCATTAGTAAAATAATATTTATTTGTAATTGTTTATTTGTATGCTTTCAACCCTTAGGGGTATAATTATGCATTATTGAATAAAGTAAAATAATATTCTGATGAGGTGACGCTATGCCAAGGTTAGATGCTGCTACCCGGAATATCGAAACCAGCTGCTTGGTACTACGACAGACAGACTACGTTCAGGGCGTCCGCGTGTTACAACTCGGGTGCAGGATCGTTACATTAGATTATTCCATCAACGGAACAGGACTATTGCTGCAACAGAAACAGCTGTTAACGTCCCTGTGTTGCGCCATATATCACCACAGACATTACGCAATCGGTTACGCTCTCATGAATTGTGAACAAAAAGACCTTACGTCGGAGCAACACTGAGACGCCAACACGGCCGAGCAATGGTTAGATAATATACTACCGTTCGTATATAGAATTTACAGAACTGGAGAAAAGTGTAGTTTAGCGATGAGTCACGTTTTCAGCTTGAAAAACGAGTTGTCGCATACGAGTGTACAGGCGCCGAAATGAACGTTTTGCGCAAAACTGTATTATAGAAAGAGACAATTTTGGTGGAGTCGGTGTTATGATGTGGGCCGCTATCTCTTACGCCAGGAACACACAGCTGATACATATCCACGGCAATCTTAACGCTGTTAGGTAAAGAGACGAAATTTTACGGCCGCATTTATTGCCTTTAATTGACATTCAAAGAAATTTTTGCCAACACGACAATGCCCGACCACATACAGCACGTGTAACAGTAGATGTTTAGAGTAACAGAATGTCAATGTGATCCATTGACCATCACGATCTCTGAATCTTAACCCAATTGAACATCTGTGGGATGAATTGGATAGGCGCGTGCGTCAACGACAACCACCGCCGCAAAATCTGCAACAATTAGAGCAAGCACTTCGATATGATTGGCAAAGGATACCGCGTGTTTGTACTCAACGTTTACTTGAATTCATGCCAAAAAGAGTAAGGGCTGTGTTACAAGCAAATGGTGGGAACAACAGATACTGACATTTTTTGCGTGATTTATTGACAATATAATGTTATATCCCATGGTAGAAGAACTCATGAACAAGAAGTGTGTCAATTTTTACATTTCTGAATAAATTATTTATATGATAAATTGTGAATAATATATGAAGTAAAATTCCCATTTTTTTGTATGTTGCGTTTCTTTTTTGAGTGAGTATAGTTAGTCAGTCTACTATTGATCAACACTGGGGTTGCATTTGACAAGAATTGCCAGGTTTACGACCGAAGTCGGGGGTTTTCTCGAGTACTCCGTCTTCCTCGCCCAATAAAAACAAGACACCATGATATAGGTGACACATTTTCTGAAGTTGGCATTCAACACCAATTCATACAAACAAGAAAAATCGACGATTTTTTAACGATCCTTGAAATCCCCGTTAACAATATTTTAAAAGGGGTGCCTCTTAATAAATATAAATATAAATATAACTTTAATTTTAAGTTTAACTTGAACTCGAAGTCTAACTACAATTCAAACTCTAACCCGAAATTTAACTCGAAATCCAACTCAAACTTGAACTCGAAGTTTCAATCAAACTCGAAATCTTAACTCGTTGACTCACCATACCCAAAACTCCTCGAATCTGAATTTTTTTTACCATAGACCAAAATCTATTCAGTATAGCATATCTGCTTAATATCTGCTATCATATATGTCAGACCTGTTGCCATTCATTGAAGTCCTCCGTTTGTAACATAATTATTTCCAGAAGTGAACACTATACATTATCTACATAAATAAATAATCTGCCATTTTGTTATTCTTAATATATTTAAGGAATATTTCAAATATCTGAACAGGCTATACGATATACCATAATTTGGCTATGTTTATTAAGGGTGTTTATAGACCCAAACCGTTTAACAGTATAACCTGTTCAGATATTTGAGATATTGTTTGAAATATAATTTAATTGATAAACACATGATTGTTTGTTTGTATGGATATTGTTTATCGCCACTTTCAGCAATTTTTAAGCTATATCATGGCGTCCTGTTTTTATTGGGGGAACAAACTGGAGTACCCGGAGAAAACCCCCGACCTTCGGTATGAAAACTGGCAATCCTTGTCAATTAAGATTGGAGTCAAGTGCACCTTGCCCGCAGTGAGACTCGAACCCGCCACCTCATTGTTGACATAGTGCACTACGTGATCAATAGTAGACGAACTACCTTAACCATTCGGCCACCCAGGCCCCTAAAACATCGATTACGTCATGGAACTATTTAAATTTTCACCTAAAAAAAATTTTAACCGCCAGGAAAAATTGTTGAAAGTGGAGTTCAAAACCACTTCAAACAAACTAATTGTTCTTTGTTTAACACTTTTTATAAAAGTACTTGAGCCAGAAACACAAAACGTGCAGAAAAATGGCACCCTCGCCATAAAACCCTTTTAAGCAGAAAAACTCAGCATGGGAGTTTTCTTATTTACCACGACGACAGAGGAAGTCGGAAATTTCCATTCGCTGAAATTGAGTATAACAAAATTCTAAGCAAAGACACCCACTCTTGCACATCGAGGACAAACACACATGCGCAACATGTGAAAAATGTGAAAATTAGACTGTATATCCATCATCACTGCGGCTTCTCTTACACATTATAACAGTATGTAATAGAACGTGTGTATGGAAATAAACATGCTTTTAACTGCAAATAAAATAATATGAAATCTGTACCTGGTAATATAACGCCATAAAACAATTCTGAGTAAAAATGTTTTGCTCAGCATGAGAATTTTCTTAGTTACAATGAAATCGAAAGTTAAGATTGGTTGAAACTGGGTCTAACAATTTTTTATTGGTCCTGGGTTTGACATGCCTGATAACAAATAAGAAAATCATAAAAAAGTAAATGAAACGCACAATCATTATTTATATTTTATATAAACTTTTTGTTTCGTCATCGAACTTAACAATGATTCTTTCATAAAAAGTTTATTTCAATCACTATTGGGGCTTAGATGAACACTGAGATTGCGGGTTCGAGTCTCACTGTGGGCCGGGTGCGCTTGACTCCAATCTTGACTAGAATGGTAGATTTTCCTTTCCGGTGTTATCTCCGCGTCCTCTCTGTTACCTCTAATTAAGACTAGACGCTATTTTATAGCAAAAAATTGCTGCAAGTGGCATTAAACAACATTTACACAAAAACTTCACTGTCTCCGTCGCTGAATAACAGCTAGGTGTCTCTGACTGTATTACAGTGAAAGGACAAATAAACATTGTTGTTCCCCTCCCTCAAGAACTGTTAGCACATAGGCAAAATTATATAAAATTATCCAATAAGTGATAATTATAGATTATTTACGTTTTACTGATGTATTTTCCCGTCCCTAGGGCGCCAGCATTAATATGAGATGACGAGAAAATCATGAATACAGTATTTGAATGTGACGTTTTCACCAGAATACGCGCGCACATTTTTGGTCAAGAAATCGACAAGAAATAGTTTACTTCATTCTTCTTGTTGCAGGGTAAACAATTTTAATACATTGTCAAAACATTAAAGTTTATTTGTATTTTTAGACGTGAGTAAAAATACGGGGCGATGTTATACAAATATGACGATGACAAAATGACGTCCACGTTTACCAATATTATTATTATTATTATTAACAGGGAAGCAAGGTGTCAGGTTCTTTATTATTATTGCGAAAGAGACATCTGCCACGAAAATCCACAGGAATTTTATAAAAGGTTTGATGATTTCAAAAGATATGTATATTGAATTTTTGTTATGTCACCAATAAATTTAAAACAATGCAAAAAATATTCGACTGTTTTGAATAAATGAACGCATATCACTTTCTATGTAATGAGGAAGTAATTTATTGACATATATTGAAAGGAGGTAATTAGGAAAACATATAATTAGTAATGACAAGAACACGTGGACAAGAAATTTTCTTTGTTTTTGTTTCCTTTATAAGACTGTGTTCAATAAAATTTTACAAACTCAGCAATCTTATGAAGGCAATGATGATCACAAAAATACATGTAAGTGCCTATGCAAATATAGATTTCAAATACTTTCAAAGGAGGTAACCAGTATATGTTAGGGTTGTTTTATTTTGATAATGTCGTGCGTTAGTAATGTCTATCATGTTTCCACACTCCATTACGAGAAAACAGGGTTGCTGATAAAAGGCAGAAACAAAAAATGAATAGAAATGCGGAAACGGAAAACTAAAAAAAAATTGGTGCATGCTAATTACTTCTTTTTTAATTAAAAGAATGCTTACAAAATTTTAAATAACAAAAATGGAATAACATGATAAAATATATTTTTCCTTTTCTGTAACAGCCACAATCTCTGTTGTGGTTCTATTTTGATCTTCCATCCCCCTTTTCGCGTGCTCTCTCACATTTTACTGTATATATAAGAAAAGAGAAAATTTATTAAACCAATTATTAAGACAACAATTTAAAAATTTGTTTATTGATGTTTTTCTATTATAAACTCTTACATTACTAAACATTTAAAACTTTATGCTACTCAGTATTGATACAACATTATTTTAACACAGATTTTTTTATGTTGTGGTCATAAGACAAATAGTTAAATGTTTAAGAATGTATATATTTTAGGTGGGTACTTTGCAAAGCAACCGAAAAAAATAATCTCTCATTTATACTTTAACTTGTTTTATACATCATCTCTAAATCTAATTTATCTTGTCGTGCGTTTTAAGTTGTAGAGAAGCAACATATAAAAATAAGCAAAGCTGAAGTGTTAGGTTTGTTCCTAATGAACATTTTATATTCGCAAAACCACGTTTTATTGATGTTCATGTAGTTAGTTTTAAACGTGTAAAAGGGACTGGGTTTTGTCTTAGCCTTGGACTAAGGTCCTCGTTCACAAAAAGTCATAAGGCAACCAAACCTGGTCGAACATTGAATTAATAATAATAATAATAATAATAATAATTTTGCAATTGAGTAGATGTTTAATGCGTGTACATTTTTGTAGTTCTTTAGTGGCGTGATTTTTGCCAGCCTGATGCTCTGTCATTCATCTATCACCAACACAGATGGAAAGTACAGATCACTGTACACACTGACAAAAGAATCTAAAGCCATCATGCCAGGACAAGTTTTGAATTACCAAAGCGGTCAATTGTTATCTGTAAATAACTACGTCAACATCACCATACAGAATTTAACCGATTGCAGTTTAAATACAAACGTTTACTTGAATCAAAGATCATCGTGTCCTTGGAGATTTGTATTAAACATCGACGAAAACAGAGTTCCTAAAGAAATATACGAAGCCAAATGTGCAACAAAGACATGCATGGGGTCAAAAATAAAAGGATGTCATCGTCAGAATTGCGAAGAGGTGAAATACTTCACATGGGTAAAAAGAAAAATAAGTGCAAGAAAGTATAAAAAAGTATTAGAACCGATCTCTGCCGGATGCACCTGTTCTTGTACACATTTTTTACCGGCCCTTCCTCGTACGGGCAGAACTGCAATGTGTATTTGATCAGAATGAAATGGATTTTATAATACGGGTATATGTACCACTTCTAATTGATCTCAGTTTTATAAAAATCATTAATGTATATACCTTCATTTGTTAATACTATTAATTTATGTACAGATTTCTTTAATTAATGTCCTGAAGTACTTGTACTTAAATATTATAAAATTCTATGAAACGGAAATAAAATTACTTGATTAAACATGATGTTGTCTGGAAAATATGACTTCATCATTATGGGCCTACAAAATAGCAAAATAGGCTGTTTTGAATCCTACGATAGATGTATGCTATTACCACGGTAATTCGTCATCAGAAATTTCACATCTCTAATTTTCAGGTGAAAATAATTCCCTTTCATTTGTTAAATGTTTCTATTAGTGACATATCACTTTACATATTTATTTCTTAATGCAGTGCGTAAAATTGATATTGAACAAATAGTTAACGGCACAGAAGGTCATAGTCTATAAACTGCCACGTGATACAAGTTGTCATGAACTATTTATTATTTCATTGACATAAATGCATATATTCATGTTTTTTTCAGGATTTTGTTTATGTATATAAAATGTATATTTGTAATATTGCCTGTTTTTTTCTGACAAATCATTTTAAAGTATACAATTATTGTACATATAACAAATTAAACACTTCGACTTATAAATAAATTATCAAGATTTTTTTGCATTATTATTTTGTTTTAGGCCAAGAAAAAACCTTTGAACCACCCCAGTTCACATGCAGATAAGAATTGGTCTGTGTATTTCTCCCCTCTTTTGTACGATTTGATTTTATTTTTCTGTTTGAATGCCAGTCTATATAATGTTATATGTACGGCCTGGAGTGGAGAACCATTACAGTTTTTCATTGCTTCATTTTAATCTGAAAAGCGCAATTATTTTTAAATAGTGACAAAAGTTAGGCTATCATATCTGGACTTCTTTGACATCACCCAATTAATCACTACTTAAACATAAACAGGACCCCATTACCCGAATGGTTATGGTAGTAATTCGTTAACTATTAACGGAATGCGAACAATGAGGTTGTGAGTTCGAGCCAAGCAAAGTGTGCTCGACTTTAACCTTAATAGACAATGATTATCAGCTTTCTGAGGGTTTTTTTTACCAGGTGCTCCGACTTCCACTCCTGATAAATAATGGACACCATGCTGAAAAATTTATTTCTTAAGCTGTCATTCACCTAATTCAAACAAACAATTTAGCAAGAACACGATTCTTTAAAGAGTCGTACTCAATCTCGCAGTCTCAGTTTTGAATTGCCACTTATAAATATTTGATGGATAACTAACTACACCACTCAGTTACTGAAGCCCCGATAATTTTTTAAGTTTCTTCGCAAATATTTGCAAATACTGTCGTAGGCTAACGATCTCTTAAAAATTCACACATAAAGACTGGATACCACATAGAGATAATAATTTAATTCTGCATTGTGCTGAATGAGCCTTCAAATCAATCCGATAGTCATTTTAATTGTCTTGATGATGACACTTTTAAAGCAATGAAGATGCAAGGTGCCAGTTTATGTCTAACTAAAAAACCGTAGAGTTTTACTGTATAGTTTTTTTACCCGGTTTATTTATATTTTTAGTTATTGTTTCTCATTATGTTTTCATATTGTTTTTGCTCTTATTATGATTATTAATTTATTGATAATTCATACTCATTTTCTTTTTAGCTGTTCTGCGTAACTGTTTTGTATCGGGTATAGGAGTTGATTGATTGATTAATGTTTTAAGTCCAGCAAGCAATATTCGGGTATATGGGTTTATCGGGTAAAACATCATGTAATACATTGTGACGTGATACGTTTTCACTCAACCAATAAGATAACAAAAATTGTTAACATGTCATATATCTGATTATCTGGAATGCGGATATAGGTTAAAAAAACGTGAAAGGATGTGAACACGCACATTTTTTTACAATACAAATGATAAAAAATGTGTATAGTTAAAGGAATGAGACTGGATATGCTTGCAATAACACAACATAAAATCACAAACCGGCAAAAGATAAATTCCATGTAAAGCCGTAACAAATCAAATTTCAAAATCATAACTGTTGTTTTTACGTCATATAATTCCAGATCCTGTAATTCCTTTATTTTCTCTTGCAATGTAAACCCAAAACAAAATGATGCAAAAAACCAGAATTTTGTTTTGATGTGTTAGTAATCAGCGAACATTCACTTGTAATTTATCTGCTTGACTAAGTCCTGGCACACGACCAGATCACGTCAAGTGACAGATGTGTCTAATACGAAACTTTACGTTAAAAATTCCTTGCTTCTGTCGCCAATATTGGAATTACTGCCATGTACACTTAAGATTTATTTGTCTGAATGAGGTTAAACGACACTTTTCACAATTTTTATGTTACAAAATCTAGTGTTTATTGGGAGATGAAGCCGGAGAACCCAGTAAACCCCCTTACCTTCGGCAGGAAAACTGGCAATCCTTGTCGATTAAGGCAATAGTTAAGCTCATCATGCCAGCAGTGAGACTCACATCCGCAACCACATTATTGACAGGCACGTAATAAATAGTAGAAGCGTTACTACCTTAAGCATCGAGTCATCAAAGCCGTATAACGGGGCTTCGGTGGCCGTGTGGTTAAGGTGGTTCGTCTACTATTGATCACGTGGTCTGTCAACACTGAGATTGCCGGTTTGAGCCTCACTGCCGGCAGGGTGCGTTTGACTTTAATCTTAAATGACAAGGATTGCCAGTTTTCCCACCGAAGTCGGGGGTTATCTCCGGGTACTCAGGCTTCCTCTCCCAATAAAAACTGGACGCCATGATATAGCTGAAAAATTGCTGAAAGTGGCGTTAAACAACATTCAAACAATCAAACAAAACATCAAAGTCGTATAAAGATTTGACAAAGTTTTCTCAATCGCGATTTTAAATATGCAATTCTATAAACGTCTCATATCCGATTCTTAACGGTCAAGTTCGCTATTTCAAATTTCAATTCAACTGATTGTAAGAAACATTGTTATTCGTTTTCATACAAAAATGATTACAAAACGAGTAAACAATGTGACTATGAGCACCCACTTTTATCTGTGACCGGGTTTCCGTACTAAACTGACAAGTCTTCCTAAATCTATAGATCTTCCTATTCCAAACGACATAAAAATCTATACAGTGAACTTGGTCTTACTCCTACGATTAAAAACAATGGATTCAAAATCTAGTATTCTTCCTGTGTGCCACATTTTTTCATGATGAGTATCTGTGAAACCATATCTATAGCAACTAAGGATTCCGAGTAATCTGTTTAATTTTCTTTCATCGTTCTCAAGCACATAACAATTACCGTAAAAAATGTCACGCTCTAACTACACATCAAATAGTGGACATTACAACTGTGCCAAAAGGCGAATTTTTTTCCAAAACATTAATTGCCGATCAACAGAATAGTAGGTGTTTGCGTTCTTTATATTGACCATACTGTGAAACATATATTACTAAAACATCCCACACTTCGTCCTCAACAGTATTTTACATACGATATAGACAGCATAACGAAAAATACCTTAATTCTATACAAACATATTTTATATATTTTATACCTTTCAACATTGTGTCTGTTCGTATCTATTTCGTCCTTTCTTTTGACCATATAATTTTTTATGACATTTTTACAGATCCCAAACTATAAAAAGCAATGAACATTGTCAATTTTTTTATCGGTTCCAATGCCAGGATACACAGTGTGGTTCAGGAAACGATGTCAAGGACAAACAAAACCATTATTAAACAAGTAAGGACAACAATAAGCAAACAGACACACGACACGCAATACGACCGAGATCTTCATATTATATATCCTGACACACCAGACGAAAGGGTTTCCCTTTACGTTCCCTGGGAACCCGCTATGAAGCTCTGGATAGAGCACTGGGAACCCTTCCAGTATGCTCCTTGCGTAAAGTTAGCCACCAAGAAAACACTTAGGTGAGCTTTTACATAGAACGTCTGGAAGTAGACTCGAGAAAAAAACAAAAAAGAAAGATTATTTTAACTTTTTAATCATTTATCTTCAAATAATCGATAGCAACTTTCCAGCAGCACGAGCATATAGTGTTTATAGTTCACTACTTAAACATTATGCTAAACCAGACACTGCTGATGACTATTAAGATACTCAAAACACTGTTTGGTGTCCCTAATGTTATCTCTTCTAAAGTTCATTTGCCGTCACCATGACTTTGTTGATCGTAATCGAAAATTTATCCCTCGAATATGACCATACATATTTGCCGAATAAAAGGTAGTCTTCTCTTTTCCCGGACATGACAATTAGTAATTTGACGGGTGTCTAATCAGAGCCAGGCACTGCTTACTTGTCCGGAGCACTTGTTTTGTGCTGTTGTTGTTCGGTAGGTTTCCATGCTATTTGTCTTCCAACGATATTTAGTATTGGATAACGATAAGACAAAACGTGCAAACATTTTTAGCCCCGACTTCGAGAAGAAATGGTCTTCTTCATGTTACAGTGTAAACAATTATTTGGTTTCCCTTTAAAAGCGGGTAGAAATTCCGCTCTCTGTAAATATTTATGGATATTTTAAAATACGTGCATAAATTTTAATCCACGAACCCGTGGCTGCCTTGTATTGAGTCGAATGTCACCAGCGATATTTAAAAGGCTATTGTATCAAGTTCGGTAAATTATTAAACTAAGTTTTGACAATTTTACAGTTGTTGCAATTGTCGGTGGGGATTGGAAGAAGGGTGTGTTAGCACCATGTTATTATATATGGTGAAATGTGGCCAGTCGTACTATACTTGGTGATATATTTAAAAAAATTTCGTCAGGATAGGTAGAGGAGGGTATATACCAAATACTTTGTTTAAGCCTATATAATGTTGTATTACTAAACAAATTTATTAATTATGCTATATCCAATTAGCTTAAGCTCACGACATAAATAGACAATGACAAAGCGACGTCCACTTTAACGAATAATAATAATATTATAATTATTATAATTAAAAAGGGAACAGAGTGTCAGGTTCTTAATAAGGGATTATTGGGAAAGAGCGGCATCTGCCGACGAATATTTACAGTACTTTGGTGAAAGGTTTGATCATTTTAAAAGATAAATGTTGCTGTTTTATATTTAAAAACAATACACAAAAACATTCCATCGTTTTGAATAAATGTACACATGCCACTTTCTACAATAAGGAAGCAAAAACAAGTAACTTAAAGACATTTATTGTCAGTAGTTAATTTGAATAATAAAGAAAAATATAACTAGTAATGACAAAACGTGTTCTTTTATTGTTATTTCCTATACAAGACTGTGTTCAGCAGAATTTTACTGTGTTATGAAGGCAACAATGATCTCGACAACACAAGTAAGTGATATATGTTAATATAGATTTCAAATACTTACGAGGGACGTTACCAGTCCATATCGGGTATGGGGTAGGAAGGTATTTGTTATTTATTTTAGACAAATGATTGCGTTATCAAAGGTAACATACGTATCTGTTATAACTTTTTTATGAAAAGGGATTTATAAGCAATTTTTTCCGTTTGTCGTTTTGGCCATATAGCAACACCCGTGAAAAACTATCTGGTCTGTGTTTCTGTTTTTGAACTAGTATAATTTTAGCGTTACTAAACGTCTTAAAATAATTTACTTCATAAATTGCAATTTTAAATAACAACAGAACACTAACATTTGCACAAATGTTGTTAAAGTGTTAATTTTACCAAAACTGTTAATTTTGTCTCTCGGGATGTAATATTTTGCAGAACAACAGTCAATATCTGTTATGTCCTCCGTTTGCCTGCAGCTCTTATACGCGTGAGCATAGACTGAACTCGAGCCCAAGGAATTCTTTGCCATTCAACCTGAAGTGCATTTTTTAATTCCTGCAGTGTTTGAGGCGGTAGAATTCATCCCACAGATGCACAATCGCGTTTAGATTTGTTGACGGTGAAGGCCAACACATAACATTTACGTTTGCCAGCTCCAATAAGTCAACAATAATCCATGCAGTATGCAATCTGGCATTATCAGGTGGAAAAACCTCACTATGGACATCGATTGCAGGCAATAAATGACGCTCGTCACGATAACGAACTGCATTCAAGCTGCCTGGAATATGAACCAAAGGTGTTTTTCTGGCGTAAGAGATGCCAACCGACATTATCACGCTGCCTCTGCGGAAATTTTTGACTTCAACTGAAGAATTGTCTGCAAATCTTTTGTTTCGTCGTCTATATTTTACGAATTCTGCCATCTCTCTGTTCTATCAAAAAGCGAGATTCGTCGCTGAACCGCACCCTTCTCCAGTTTCTCAGATCCTATCTTTGAACAATATTACACCATGATTTTGGAATCAATTATGGATCGTTTGGGCAGAAATGCTCCGCATGCCAAGGATGTCAATGGCAGAAATTGTTGCAGGAACGGTCTAATGGCGTAAATGGAAAAGCCTGATTTACCGATCTTGGGCGTTAATAGTGATGCGTGGGCGCCCTGTGCGAGGTTCCGTCTTCTGTAGTGTCAAGCTTCTGGTACCGCTCACACAGGCAAGAAATCGTGTTGCGGAAACATTGAAGTGTCCTCAGTCTGTGATTCACCGGCCTAGAGTCGACAGATAGCGATTTTTCGGCTAGAAGCGTCTAACCTCGGCAAAGCGTTTCTTCGTCAGGTGTCAATTAGACTACTGCGTTAAAGAAAAGTAGTACCGATTTTTTATACCTGCAGAACGGCTAATAAATCACCCATTGCACATGTCAAGCCTTTATACATGACATGTTTGGAAACTTGCGCACCAGGTTTTCCCGCTTGATTGTGAGTTAAAATGCAATCCTCGGTAAAATGTCATGTTGGGTTTAACAGTAATCACCAGTATTTATTTTCTCAGTTAACCAATTTATATTTTCGACAAAAAATCATTTTAAAAATTAAACATTTTGTTGTGTTTCCTCTTAATAAGAGTATACATTAAATATAACCGAATCAATAAATTTTACTTTAATATGTCTTAAAAAGTAACATCTCCAAAGCTGATTCATTCTTACATGTTTTGGGCGAACATGAGAAGCAAAATATCCAACAAACGAATCTTGTCTCTAAAGTGCATTTCGTATCCGAACAAACCAATCAAACAAAATAATGACTGTTTTTTTTATGTTCATTATTTTATTGATGTTACTGTAGTTCGTTTCAAACGTCAAACATATAGTGGGTTTTATTTTAGCCTAGGATCTAAGTCCTATTTCAAACGACTTAAGATAAGCCGTATATGGTTATTTCAAGATTTACGGTCGTCAACATTTTTGTAAAACGGATCCACGTTAACCAATCCACGTGCAGTTTTGTAAACATTGAAAGCTTTCCCAATTTAGTAGAAGTTTTATATATGTACATTATTGTTGTTATTTAATGGTGTGATTTTTGTCAGCCAGATGCTCTGTCAGTCATCCTTCACCAACAAGGATGGGAAGTACAGATCACTTTACACACTGACAAAAGAATCTAAAGCCATCATGCCTGGACAAGTTGTGGATTACCAAAGAGATCAGTTGATATCTGTATAAAACTACGTCAACATCACTATACGGAATTTAAAAAATCTCGATGTTTCATACGTTTATTTAAACAAAAGATCAACGTGTTCATAGAGATTTGTATTAAACATAGACAAAAACAAAATTCCTAAAGAAATATACGAAGCCAAATGTGCAACAATGTCATGCTTGGGGTCAAAAATAACAGGACGTCATAGACAGAGTTGTGAAGAGGTGAAATACTTGGGTTAAAAGAAAAAACAGCGCAAGAACGTACATGTATAAAAAAAAAAGTATTAGAACATATCACTGCCGGATGTACCTGCGCTTGTTGAAATTTACCGGCACTTCCTGGCAGAAAAACAATGTGTATTTGATCAGAATGAAATGGGATTTTATAATACGGGTATCTGTACCAAGTCCTATTAATCTCAGCTTTATCAAAATCATTAATGTTTATAGATTCATTTGTTAATGCTATTAATTTATTAACAGATTTAATCTAATGTCAATCAAATATGAAAGTACTACTTTCATATAATAAAATCTATGAAACTGAAATAAAATTACTTAAATAAACATGATGTACATCCTTATGGGCCTACAAAATAAGCCGTTTTGAAACCTACGATTGATTTTTGCTATCATCTCGGTAATTCGTAACCAGTTATTTCACATCTCTAATTTTCAGTTGAAAATAATTCCCATGCATTTGTTAAATGTTGTTATTAGTGACATATCAGTTGATATACATGTATATATATTTCTTAATGCAGTAAAATTTATATGGAACAAATTGTCCACGACACAGAGGGTCATCAATTTTAAACTGCCCTTTAACCCGAGTTTTCATGAACTATTTGTTATTTCATATGCATATATGCATGTGTTTTCTAGATTTTGTTATGTATATAACATATATAAAATGTATATTTGTAAAATTTCATGTTTTTCTGACAAATCATTTTTAAGTATATAATCTTTGTGCATAAAACATTTTCAAATTTATAAATGAATCATAAAGATTGTTTTGCATTATTTTTTTGTTTTATGAACCACCACCCTCAGTTCACACGCATATTAGTATTGCACTATGTATTTCTGTCTTGTCCCCTTTAAAGTTTATTTAAGAAGGTGAAGATTTATTTTAGAAAGAAAACAAATTTTGAAGGTCAATTTTATTTAAATAAAATAACTTTGTTTTTACCCGGTTTATGTATATTTTTAGTTATTGTTTCTTTATATTTTTTATATTGTATTTGCTCTCATTAAATATTGATAATTCCTACTGATTTTATTTTCTTTTCTACGTAGCTGTTAAGAGTATCGGGTATATGGGTTGATTGATTGATTGATGTTTTACGTTCAGCAAGCAATATTCGGGTATATGGGTAAATCGTGTAAACATCATGACATTGATATTTTGGCGTAATACGTTCTCACACAACCAATCAGACAACAACGAAATGCTGAAACGTCACATATCTAATAACCTGGATATAGGTTAAAAAATGAAATGTTTGTGAACACGCACCTGCTTACAATACAAATGATAAACAGAAATGTGTTTAGTTCAAGGAAGGAGATTCGATATGCGTACAATAATTCTACTTAAAAACACAAACCGGCGAAGGATGAACTCGGTGAATAGCAGTAACAAATCGGAGTTTAAAATTATAAGTGTTGTTTTCAACAAACAATTAAATTATCTACCAAAACCATAAATGTGACGTATAGTGTGTCCAGTAGTACAAAAGAGTACTGTAATGACATTTTACAGCATATAATTCCAGATCCTGCGATTTCTGTATTTTCTCTTGCATAGTAAACCTAAAACAAAATGATGCAAAAACAATTTTTTTGTGATATTTTAGTGAACATTTAATTTGTAATTTATCTGACTGACTAAGTGCTGGCACACGACCAGATCATGTCAAGTGACAGATATATCCAATACAAAACTTTCCTTTAAAAATTCCTTGCTTTACTCGCCAATATTGGCATTTCGGAGATGTAGACTTATGATTTGTTTGTCTGAATGGGGTCAAACGCCACTTTCCGCAATTTTTCAGATATATATATAGCAAAGTCCAGTGTTTTTTTATGGGAGAGGAAGTCGGAGTACCCAGTAAACCCTCCAACTTTTGGAATCCATGTCGATTAAGGCTGGCGTTACGCTCATCTTGCAAGCAGTGAGACTCAAACCCGCAATCTCAATATTGACAGGCACGTAATAAATAGTAGAAGATTAACTACCTTAAACATCGAGGCCACAAAGCCGAATAAAAATTTGACATAAAGATTTTTCAATCACGATTTTAAACATGCTATTCTATCAACTTTTTAGATTCGATTCATAACGGTATTATCAAAACATGTCATCGCCCGGAGAGAAAAATGACATAGTTTTCTTACTCTTTTCAACTAACATCAGAATCTTATAATACGATTGTTTCACAAATAGTGCTAGGAAATGTTAGGTATTACTTTTTGGGGAAATAGTCCCCTATAAAATGGACCTTTTCTGACGAAGCAAAACAACAAGAATCTTGCGAGAAAGAAATCCGACGACTTTAAGACTGTAACGGCCTTCTGTCGATTTACGTTACACATCAAATAGTGGACAATCCAATCTTGCCAAAACTAACTTCTTCATACAAAATGAAAAGGAAGGTGTTCGCGTTTTTTTATATTGACCATACTGTGAATATAACTAACCAACCCATCATTCGTCCTCATCATTATCTTACACACGAAAGTCAGTAAATAAACAAAAAATACGTTTATTCTATATATAATACATATTTTTTTATATTTTGTATCTGTCACCTTCTCTTGCATGACATTACAAGTCCAAACTATAAAAACAATGAACATTGTCAATTTCAATATCGTGATGTCAAATAAATATTCGCTTTTCAAATATATTTTTTCTTCCGTAAATGCACAGGTATATGAGAAATAAATGAAAACTTTTATTAACTAAATCGTTTTCCGCATTATAAAAACTTTCTTTTTCATCCAACTACCTTTATTACCTCTACGGGTTCGGTTCCGAATGCCAGGATACCCGACGTGGTTCATGAAACGATACGTCAAGGAAATCGACTCGGGAAAACAACAAACAATTATGACAGTTAATTTCCCGATCAACGATAGCAACATTCACCGGTGAATAGCGGTAAGAGTTCACAAGTTATACACTGCTAATGACTATTATGCTACTTAAAGTACCTACATGTAAGACTATGTTATCTCTGCTGAAGTTCGTTTGCCATCACTATTATTTGATCATAATGGGAAATAGATCCCCCAAATATTATCAGACATTTTCGCGGCGTAAAAGGTAGTCTTCCTTTTCCTAGACAATGCATAAAGTTACAAGACAGCAGGTGTCTAATCAGCGGCAGGCACTGCTTGCTTGAATCACCTGATTGGCTTTAGGCTCTTGTTGTTCAGTCGGTATATTTGTTACTTATCTTCCAACTGTTCACGACATATTGTCGAAAACAATATGTGCATGTGACGTCAAGTTGTTACCAGCACACGTGCGAACATAACAACCATCAGAAAGATTTAAAAACAGTAACAAATCAAGTATCTCAATACATATATTTTATGATTTAAAACAATGTTCATTATTGAATTTTTAACAACACATTTTTATAAAAACAATATCGACCATCCACCATACACAAAATCCGATCTTACAAATTGAATATACGCTGAAACTTAAATTTTTTTTTATAATTCTTCCATTAATGTAAATCATACATTTGTTATAATTGTCTGTGGTGGTTGGTATTCGGATTGTAAGCACGCTGTTTTATTTCTGATAACATTTTGTCAGTTGTACTGTACTTGGTTTTATCTTTTAAAATTTTAAATCGTCAGGATAAGTAGAGCAGGGTATTTTTGTCTATATCAATTACTTTGCTTAAGACAGTTATAAAAATTTCATTAATAAAAATTTTATGAATTGTCTTAGATTGTTAACACATACTTATTCATCAAATGTTCTTGCTGCAGGAATTTTTTGCATTTAGCAAATTTAAGTTTCAAGAAAATACAATGATCCATAAGACTTTTAAGTCCGGCTATAATATTATCTGTGAATTAGAATAAATATGCAATTATATATTTCCTCGCACTAAAATTGTGTTGCTGTGAAAACAGGCTTGTGGTATCAAATTTGGACCAATTTTTAGGTCATAAACCATACAGTTACCTCAGAGGTTACTTTCCGACTACAGGCGGAAATAACCGTGGTGATCCGCCTTTTAATCAAGGTGTCAGATTGTTAACAATTTGCAATTTGCAATTTCAAGCGATATATGCTGATGTTTTGTTATGTCAACAATGTACAAAAACATTCCACTGTTTTTAATAAATGTACACAAATCATTTTCTACAATGAGGAAGAACAAACATTAACTTAAAGCATTTATTGAAAGTAGTTAATTAGAATAATAAGAAAAAATATAATTAGTAATGACAAGTTTTCTTTTGTTCTTATTTCCTATATAAGACTGTGTTCAGTAATTGTTTACAAACTGTTATGAAGGCAACAAGAATCTCAACAATATATGTAAGTGACATTTTATTCCACACGATATGGTCAGTATCAAAAACGAAAATTACATATTATTCCGTGTATAATACACATTTGATATTATTTGTATCTGTGTTTGTATCAATTTCGCCCTGTCCTTGCATTTGATCATGCATGCCTTGTATGACATTACAAGTCCCAAAGTATAAAAACAATGAAAAATTTCGTGTTGTCAAATAAATATACGCTTTTTTTATCATTTGATTTTTTTCTTTTGTAAATGCATAGAAATATAAGAAATTATTAAATACTTTTGTTAATTACTAATTTGTTCTCCGCATTAGAGATACTTTGATTATCATCCAACTACCTTTATTACCGTCTCCGTGTTCGGTTCCGAATGCCAGGATACCCAAAATGGTTCCGGAAACGATAAGTCAAAGAAAGACGAAACAAATAAGGGACAACAACAGACACACGACACCCACTGTGGTCGAGCTTTTCATAACCTGAAAACCACAGACAAAATGGTTTCCTTTTACGTTATCTCCGGACGCGATAGAAAGCTCTGGGTCAGTATTGTGAACCCTCGCAGTATGGTTCTAGCTTAAAGTTAGACACCAACAATACACTTAGGTCGGCTTTTATTCAGATCTCCTGGAAATTGAATCGGGAAACAACAAAATAGATGACATCAACTTTTCAATTGTTAATTTCCCTATCAACGATAGAAACATTCCGGCAGCACCGGCGTATAGTGTTTATATTTCATAACTTAAACATTATGCTAAACTAGACACTAGATGACTATTATGCTACACATACCACGGTTTGCTGTACCTTATGTTAAGTTATCTCTTTTGAAGTTAATTTGCCGTGACAAGGACTTATTTGATGATAACGGGAAATAGATACCTCAAACATGATCAAACATTTTCCCGAAGTAGTAGGTGGTCTTTCCTTTTCCTAAACTTGACAATTAGAAAATTGACAGTTTTCTAATCAGAGGCAAGCACTGCTTATTTGTCTTGAGGACCTGTCATTGGCTAGAACTCTTGTTGTTCAGTAGGTTTATTGTTTTTTTTTTCGTCAAACGATATTCAGTATTGAGTTCTGGTTCACGATATGTAAGTTCATTGTAAAAAGATATTAACGGTAATCTTCGGCAAACATCGGAAATACTATTTGAGTAACTAAATTTTTTGCTTTTGCTCAAAAATGTTAACATTGACTAAAAGTAAAACAATATATTTAATTTGTATCATTAGTTAGCAAAACCTTGATGTAATAAAGCCAAAAAATAAAACTAAACGGTGACTTCAATTATGGGTCGGATACCTTAAATACATTTATTGTCAGTAGTTAATTAGTATAATAAAGAACAATATAACTAGTAATGACAAGTTTTCTTTGTTTTTATTGCCTATATAAGACTGTTCAGTGAAATTTTTACTGCGTTATGAAGCTAACAATGATCTCAACAATACATGTAAGTATGTGTAAACATAGATTATAAATACTTACAAGGGACGTTACCTGTAGGAAGGGATTTGAATTATTTAGGCAAATGATGTGCGGTATCAAGAGTAACATGCATATCTGTTAGAACTTGTTTTAAAGAAAAGGGATTAATATGCTAATTTGTTTTTGTCATGTAGCAACACCCGAGAAAAGCTTTGTGGTCTGTGTTTCTATTTTATGCTTACGCCTGTTTTACTGAAAAAAAATCTCATATTCTTACTGATTCTATAGGAAACGTGAAAATGTTTCTAAACAATTATCAAGACAAAAATGGTACAACTTTTGAAACGACATTTTTTAGTATTAATTCTAGCATTACTAAAACGTTTAATACTGTTAATGCTACATATCATTAATTATAAATTAAATATAACCTAATCAATTATTTTTACTTCGATGTATTTTATATAGGAACAGGCTTTTTCTAAATCTGATTTATCCTTAAATGTTGTTGGCAAAAAAGAGAAAACAATATCAAGAAACGAGTCTTGTCTTAAGGAGGTCTCTAGTCTCCGCACGAACCACGCAAACAAAATAGTTTTATTGATGTTCATGGAGTTTTTTTCATCGTGTAAAATATAGTTGGTTTTGTCTTAGCCTTAGTCCTCGTTTACAAAAGTTAATCGATAAGCCGCATATGGTTTTTACAACATTTACGACCGGTCTTATGTAGTCGACTTTTTGTAAAACAGTTCCACGTCAACCAATCCACGTGCAGTTTTGTAACCATTAAATTATTTCGCAATTTAGTATAAATTTAATGCATGTGCATGTTTGTAGTTATTCAATGGTGTGATTTTTGCCAGCCTGATGCTCTGTCATTCATCCATCAGCAACAATGATGGAAAGTATAGATCACTGTACACACTGACAAAAGAATCTAAAGCCATCTTGCCAGGACAAGTTTTGGATTACCAAAACGGTCAGCTGTTATCAGTAATTAACTACGTCAACATCACCATCACCAGAAAATATGTAAACAATTGCGATGTTTCAAACGTTTACATAAATCAAAGATCATCTTGTCCTTGGAGATTTGTATTAAACATCGACGAAAACAGAGTTCCTAAAGAAATATACGAAGCCAAATGTGAAACAATGACATGCTTGGGACCACAAATAAAAAGTTGTCATACACAGAAATGCGAAGAGGTGAAATACTTCACATGGGTAAAAAGAAAAGCCAGCGCAAGAAAGTATAAAATAGTATTAGAACCGATATCTGCCGAATGTACCTGCGCTTGTACAAATTTACAGGCACCGAAAATTCGCTTATGTTCTTAAATGTAGAATGATTGTATATTAAGCAACTGAAACACTTCGCATTTATAAATTAATCATTAAGCTTTATTTGCATTATTATTGTGTTTTATGCAAAGAAGACAAAATTGCACCCTCAGTTCACACACATTTTAGTATTGCTCTGTGAATTTATCTCTGTTTTGTACGGATAGGCGTAGCACCCAGAAAAATAGTGGTACGGTCTGTTAAAATAGTGGTACGGTCGGTTAAGGGTCTATAACCCGTTTACCGTGAATGTTTAAATATAGATAGGGGTTATATGTACAGTGTTTGATTGAATGAATACCAGGCGCTCCATATACTTTTATATGTACGGCCTGGAGTACAAAGCCCTTACTGTGTTTGATTTCTTTATTGTAATGTGACAACGGTCCTGTAAATTGACGATTTTCCGATTTAAAAAGCCACGTAGTGTCCACTTCCAGTTCTAAAAAAAAGTTGATATAATTGAAAACTTTTGAATATTGACCAAGTAAATGACAGGTGTCAATATCTGATTGAGAATGTTTTTAAAATCCCATGCTGTGTAAAACTTGATAGTTCGTCACTCAGGTAATTATTTTTAGGACTTCAAAGTACGCAGGTTATTTTAGATATATAATTCATTATAAAAACTATTGGCATATAACACATGCTTAGTATTAAATGAGAGTTTAAGATAAATTGCCTAATTTCCATGATGAGTATACATTGCTACAATGACTACATACTTAACTCAAAGAAGTTAACTATTCAATGCTATAAACTTACCTAAAGTAGCCTGACTGGAAAACTACTAATAATTGTTTTACACTTAAAAACTGTAAAACTATTTTAAAAGAATATAAAATTGTGTTGAGAAAGTCAAATAAAAAATTGTAAAAAGTATTTTAAAAAATGCGTTTTAAATTAAAATAAGCATGCATTAGGACCTTTATTTTTAAGACTTAGCTAGTCGTAAAACAGGTATATTATGTGTTAGAAGGAAAATAATGAACACATAACCATCATTTGAATGTTTTTTAGTTAATAAATAAATTAATTATGAAAAAGAAAACGAACTTATGTTTTATTCACACATGAGAGAGCAATCAAAGTATTTTGCACAATCATGCTTTGAGCAACACTAGCTAGTTCAAGTTAGTTCAAGGTTAGCCTGATCTTACTAATATGATAATCAATACCAGTATGCTTCAAGACAATTATGCTACCCATTTTGTGTAATGTTTTGTTTTCATGTACCGTTGGTAGCAGAATTGCTAAGTATAATTTATGCCTCTGAAATAAATATTAATACTTTATTAATTTTTCAGCTGATGACTATTATCAATGACAAGCTTACTAATGTTAAAAGATTGGAACTGAGTTATTTTAATTCGCATAGTCATTCTTTTAAAATTGATATAAAATTAATGATCACGTGTATGTTGTCTTAGAAGGGTTAGTTATCATAAAACTGCTAATAATTCCCTATTAGCAGTATTGAAAAAGAACAGGATTTGGACAAAATGTTCTCAAGTCTTGTTTGAATATTGTTTAATGTGACATTGTTTAATGTTTCAGCAATTTTTCACCTTTATTGTGGAGTCCAGTTTTCATTGGGAGTGGGGGACACAGGAGTACCAGGAGAAAAACTCTGACCTTCGTCAATCCTTGTTAATTTTGGAGTTTAACACACTATGCAAGTAAGAGCGACCCGAACCCGCAATCTTGGCAGGCACTTGATTAATAATAGACGACTTACTACGTTAACTTCTTGATTAACTATATCCTAGGGAAAACTAAAAATGACTGAAAACAAAAAACATTAATTTTGTAGAACATTAATTTTGTAGATCCACACCTTTGATTGATATACATGTTTATTTCATATATATATATATACTTTGTTAATCATATATTAACAATTTATTAACACTTTTTACAATGTTTAATAACTTTGACTTTGGTCAACTAGTCTGTCTGCAAGGAATTAAATACAATAAAACAATACAAAATCTGCATTTCAAACAACATAGTCATTTAGACAGTCGTAATTTTAACTACCGGAATTAAAGAGGGGAGGTAAGTCGTGTAAAACAAGAAATAGGTCAATTATACGTGACCCTTTCTACCTTCAAATACTCTAATACAAAAGACACAAGATTTAAAATCAACATTTATATTTCTCCTTGTTGCAATATACAAAATAGACATTTCATAAGCATAACATTTTGTGAAACTAGGATGATAAATTCTAAGCACACTAACTACAAATGAATGAATGATTGATTGATTGATTGATTGATTGATTGATTGATTGATTGATTGATTGATTACTTTTAAGCAATTTTGGATTCTCACTACGTGAAAAATAACAAAGCAGATTCAACAATTTATTAAATATAATAATGTTAGCAATTGTATTTAGAAGAGATATTTACAAAAAATATATTTGTATACGAAAGTCGTCGAGAAATACGGCTCGTACAAAATCTGGGCGACCTCGTAGTGCTACTTCCCACTGACCCACTTGATTTGTACTTAACCCGAAGAAAACAAAGAAATTAAACTAAAAAGCATTGAATGATATACATTGTAACACAGATATTTTCTAAAACTCCTTTAAACGAGAACAATTGAAGATTGGAATTCTTTGGTAGAAACTTGTGTGACATCTAGAACTTTACCTCAACTTCAAAAAGAATAACAAAATTTAGAACAAACACCAGCTCAGCGCGACTAACACTATATTTTATATATCTAGGTGGTAGTTTGCGGTATTTCTACGGACCACTTTCACCCAATCTAATTAAATTAAATCTTTCACAAGCCCCACTCCCCCCTTTTTTTTATTGTCGCCGTGAAGATCTAAGAACATTCCATTACAATTATTCTTGTTTAAATTTACATTTAAACTCCATTCAAAAACTTTAAAATTAACTCTGTTTCTTTCCATAACACGTAATCTTGTCGATTGTCTAAACACCAATTTTTACTGTTAAGCCCATTTAAATATTTATTCCATTATTTACACAATGAATTTTATGCAAATTAATCATATTAATATCAACTGTTAAACTGATTTTATGGATATTTTGTAGTAAAATTTATAACTATTCACACTTGTACTCATGACAATTAATCAAAAAGACCTTTCATAAATCTATCAATCTCAGATTTACTCATATAAAATAAAGAACTCTCATAATTTCTCAATCTGGAACATTAAGGAATAGACTGTTTTTGAAGGTAATTTAAAAAATACCAAACACAGAGGAAACTGTCAACAAAGACAATCCACAAATCAGTCCGAAAACTACAGCAATGGTCCTGACTTGGTACAGGCATTTCAAAAGAAATGATGGGTTAAACCAGGTTTTATGGCATGCCAAACCTTTTGCTTCCATTACTTTAGTATGAAATATAAGTAAAAACAACATACATGTACCTTAAACCAAATGAAATTTCCATAAACGAACAAAAAATCGGACACCGTAATGGCTACCCTTCCTGTCACAGAATTAATAACAAACTAGTCTCGAACCTGCATTCTACAAGTCATGTGATATAAAACTTACTGAATTATATGTATATCAAATGTCAGGTAGAAATAAATATGTTCTGATATGAAACTAAAAAAATTAAGGATATTAAATACAGTAATATAAACCATATATTATCACATGAGTACTGTTTGTTCAACAATTACAAGGTTCAAGAAAAATTTGGTATAAAAGATATGGAATGTACGCGTTTTTCGTGTGAACAAAAATGAGTTTGAAGTTAAATATATATATTATTTAAAGATATATTTAACAACCGTGTTTTACATTATTAATTATTTTGCCTGGTTTTTTTATCTGATTGTGCGAATGTTTGTGCATTTCCTTGGGCACTTTGCGGTTTTCTAAATTTACGAAAAACTTTCTTTTTAATCATCCCTATGAAGAACCTAAAAAAACAATTCAAGGTGCCATTTTATGTCTTACTAAAAACCTTACATTTTCTTTAAGACATAAATTTGTTTTAAGGAGTTTGTTAGAGGTGAATTTTTGCAAATTGACAGAACTTTTTTGTTTCATTTTTACTCGATCAATTTTTTGTTATTAGGCCTATTTCTTTTTAATATTTTTTTATTGTTTTTGCTCTAATTTTGATTATTAATAAACGTATTTTCTGCGTAATTTTTAAGAGTATCCGGTAGATGTCGTGGTACTAAAATATTATGTAATAAATTGTGACGTGATACCTTCTCAAACTTCCTATAAGACGACAACTAAAAAATGTAGAAATGTCATATATCTGATTATCTGGAATGCGGATATAGGTAAAAAGAAAATATTAAATGTTTATGAACGCGCACCTTTTTACAATACAAATGATAAAAATAAATGTGTATAGTAAAGATTACTGGGGAAACTTTTCAACTGCTAACATGCTTGTAGGTGTTCTAAGTGGGAATTCAGTAAAGAAAGTGGTTAAGTCCAAGGAAAAGTTTCGCGGTTGCAAAAATATGGATCTATTTAAGAAATTAATTTCATAATCTTGAATAAAAAATTCCGTGACTATGTAGAAAACCCACAAGCATTCTGGCATAGAGAGCGGGTAGCAATTGTATATTTTTGCGTTACGCTCCTTCGATCACTTCGTTCGCGACAATTTGTTTTTCGTTTTCTGGCCATATTTCGCCATAAATGATATGGAGCCAAATTCCTGTGATTGCACTGTGACATATAATTGTACAGTATAGACAAAAAGTATATTCTTTCAACTGCAGCTTATATATTTTTTAAAGACATTGATTTAAATAAAATATATTTTTAAATTTTGAAAGAACTTTAATTTTAAAACTAAACTAAATGCGTTTGTTTATCAATCGATTAATGTTTACTGAAGGGCCGTTGTACTCAACTTATTTCTAATTGGTCACTCACGGTAATAAGTCGTATCTCGGAATTGTTTGTTTGAATGTTGGAATGTTGTTAAAGCCACTTTCAGCAATTTTTCAGCTATATCATGGCGTCCAGGTTTTATTTGGGGGTGGGGAGTAGGAGGAATACCCGGAGAAATCTCCACCTGCGGACGGAAACATCAGCATTATACCTTAACTTTTACAAATTTGGAAATCTCTTTTTTTAAAGAAAGAATAAAGGGTGTGTGCTGCAAGTTCCCAGAGTAGTATGGCGAAGGTAACCGAATTCTTAATAAACTGCACACTAGACTAAGGCACCAGTGTAGCTCGCTTACCCATGATAAACCTTATCAATGATCCAAAATGCAGGTCCGAATCATCATAAGAAGACGCCTTTCATTATTTTATCGAATGTCCAATGCACCTTAACTTTGTTCGCAGAAATAAATACAAGTGATAATCATATTTATATACCATCAAGTTTGACAACGTACCCAAAGTGATCCAGCAACTCCACTATGTTTTTTGAAAAGGAGCAGAGACAAAAGTTCCAATTAAATGTCATTTTATTAATGACGCAAATTAAAACAAGTATAAACATATAAAATAAATACATCAAACAGATGGTATTACATTATATTATGAAAACATTAACTTCAAATGATCTACTAATAATAAAGCTCCAGAAACAAAAAAGGGATGGCCTGTAAAATGAGCCATAATATTATGAAAACATTAACCTCAAATGATCTACTAATAATAAAGCTCCATAAACAAAAAGGGGATGGCCTGTAAAATGAGCCGTCATTTTATTAATGACGCAAATTAAAACAAGTATTTACAATGAGCAGAGTTCAAAACGTCATGTTTGCCAAGACACAAATAAAAACAAGTATAAACAAATACAAGTATAACATATAAAGGATATACATTCAACAGGTAGTATTACATAATATAATGGAAAAATATTTATTTCAAACGGAGGCGATGGGGATGGAGGTGGGTTAAATTTCCCTTTGATAAAAGCGTCTATCCTCTCTAAAATGTTTTGATCTGCTGATCACGTGACATCAGCTGAAGAAATTAATTGGTTCAAAGGTCTTATGTAATATTGAAAAGTTCCAACCAAAATTTCATGCTTGAGTGCACTCAAATCAAAATGATTAACAATATATAATTAATAAAACTTTCAAACTTGAGTTATATAAACCCTTTTATCTTTGATAAAATGTTATTGAAACACTGTCATGTGGTAACGATAATTATACTGACCATTACAAGACAGTATTATTTTCTAAAGTGATAACACATATAAAACAAACAAAACATTTCCAGGAAGCAGATCAGTCCCCATTCAACATTAACTATTAATAGCGAGCACAGCTCGCAGCGGGCAGCGAAGCTGACCGCGAAGAGCGGTGAGCTCTACGGCAATTACGTGTCATGTGATCAAAATGAAATCACGTGATCAAAATTTAATGCTGATATTGATTTTTTTTCGTCCGGAAGTTGATATCGTAAAAAAACTGGAACAAAGTGAATGAAGAAAAGTACTAAAAATAATTTTGAGAAAGACTTGAAAATACAGTTGACATCGATAAAAAATAAATGTTATATTTAAAATTAACAACAAACATTTCATACTATTTTTTTGCAATCTAAATCGATCTTTAAAAACTGACAATCAAATTACACTTAATGTGACGTCACAGTTACAAAGAAAGACGCCACGTGACTACTGGAATTTAGAGGTACTTTTAGGGTGATAGGAAATATGAAATGCACATTATATATTGATAATAAAGGACTATATTGTCTGTGCTCGCATCTTGGCAATGCCTACTCCATATTACTATAATTAAAACTTAACTAGGATTAGAGTCGCGCGCACCGTGCCCGGTAGCGATTTTTCTCGACACGTTATATTCGCCTTGAACCAGACTAAGGAGTTGCAAAGATAAGGAAGAATATGTGTATAAATACCAGCGATTAATTGATTAAAGATTTGCTTAACATGCAAGCAATCAAATTTTAAAATATATTCAGGACGAGCTAACATATCAATTTTAACTTTTAATCCGGTTAAACGGAGAAGTAAAAGTTGTCATATAATAAACGTCCTTGTCTTAAGAAAAATCTACCTGAATGCCATGTACGGGGTAACCTTGAACTTGTGATTGGTACACATAACGTAATAACGCTTCCTCTTCCTGTTCAAATATAAGATTGAATAACAATTGCAACAGGCGTGTATTGCTTCAATGACAGGTCATCATGCAATTTGAGCATACATTGTGTATTGTAACCTCTCCTACAAAAAACTACAAAGATTTAGGCTATAATTGTAGAACATGAAATAAACGAAACACAGATTTATGGGGTTTCCCAAGTTTGTAACAAAAAAGGTTATTGGAACGTGAGAAGATTTAGGCAATTTACATTATAAATACAATAACAATTCCAATTAACATGATTAACTAGTATACACCTAGGTATAAATAACGCATCACATTGGTTACCTGTACAGACCTTGATAGATGGCAAGATGAATATTCTGAAGGTAGAAAACATGTTTTAGAATTGTTTTTTATAAGTTTAGTATAACTATCAGTTTACGTGTCTCAATAAAGCCCCAACTATGTCATTTAAAATTACAATAAAGGTTGCAATAATCACTTTAAAAAGGGTTTTTTCAAAAGGGTCAAAGTATTAAAAAAGGTACTTGATCATTAACTTTTACTTTTTCAATTTTTTGTTTTTCAAACGTATTTTTTTACAATTAAGACATAATTTTAGTTTGTAAGTCATGTTGCCTATTGAGTAATGATTCAGTTAAGTTATGCTTAATATATTTCATAGGAGTTCGCGTTTGCTTATGACTTTCAAACATTTTTGTAATAAACTTTATAAATAGCATGCCTTTGTGCACCGTAATTTAGTTTCTTCACGAGTAAATCTTTACTTCGCGGTACACATAAAATACATACAAGTTCTGTTTCAACCAAGTCATAGGAACCAAAGTTTTCAATAGTTTTCTTTATTTAAATTTATGGAATGCACTATTTTATGCAACATGTATTAATTCGCAAGATCCGTTCATAAAAAAATGCCCGATAACGGTCAACCAATCAAAAATGACCGAACATTGGAATTATTTATTTAATTTACTATACTTTGTAGATAATACAGTACACATTATTACATTTTTGTCTGTATTACTTGAACGTAGTGCAACAAACCATGTTAGATGGAATTAGGACCCTATTTACCCTCACCAATGAATCCAAAGCCATTATGTCACAGACCATGCATTATAACCACGGAGACCTTACAAGAATCAATGAACACTTCAAAAATATCTCAAAGATTCCTTATCCCGTCACCTGTAATCCCTACTACGCACAAATTTCCGAACGATCCACATGTCCCTGGATATTTCAGAAGAATATAGACAACAACAGAATACCTAGCGAAATCACGGAAGCAGTTTGTCGTTTTAATATAACGGCCACCTGCGGACGTGCCACTGCTCGATTGCAAACAATAAGAAATGGCTGCGCAAAACACGAATGCCGAGAAGTGAAATATTATACAAAAGTTTTGAGAAGAGATTCATACCCAGAGGACCATTACATTGAAGTGCTGGAACCTATATCTGCTGGATGCACATGCATGTGTAGTGAACTGAGACCTGTACACTTTTCAAGAAGGATAACTATATGTGACTGATATGCAATAATGTTTGAAATTTAATAAACGCATGTTAAATGATGATTTTTCCAAGCGTGTAGTTTGCAATATACAAAGGGCAATATATATTAAATATATTTTATCCGCATTTGACAATCCACGTGTTTGTATCCGGAATCGGCTGTAGCATGTCGTTGGCAATGTGTTTTACATATAGATTTAGTGTAGTATGTCGTCTACAATCCACGTGTTTTGTATCCAGAATCAGCTGTAGCATGTCGTTTACAATTCACGTGTTTTATATCTTTATTTAGCTGTATCATGTCGTTGAACAATCAACGTGTTTTGTATCCAGAATCAGCTGTAGCATGTCGTTTACAATACACGTGTTTTACGTATAGATTCAGCTGTAGTATGTCGTCTACAATTCACGTGTTTTATATCTTTATTTAGCTGTATCATGTCGTTGAACAATCAACGTGTTTTGTATCCAGAATCAGCTGTAGCATGTCGTTTACAATACACGTGTTTTACGTATAGATTCAGCTGTAGTATGTCGTCTACAATCCACGTGTTTTATATCTTTATTCAGCTGTATCATGTCGTTGAACAATCAACGTGTTTTGTATCCAGAATCAGCTGTACATGTAGCATGTCGTTTACAATACACGTGTTTTACGTATAGATTTAGCTGTAGTATGTAGTCGACAATCCACGTGTTTTTTTATCAATTCTATTTAGCTTTAATATGTTGTTGACAATCCACGTGTTTTATATCTTTATTCAACTATCTCATGTCGGTGACAGTCCACTTGTTTTATATATGTATTTAGCTATATCAGGTAGTTGACAATCCACGTGTTGTATACTCAGTTTCAGCTGTATTATGTGTTGTACAATCCACAAGTGTTTAATATCTTTATTCAGCCATAAGATGTAGTTGAAATTCCACGTGTTTGTCGTTTAAATTCTACGTGTTTTATATCTGAATTTAGCTGTATCACGTAGTTGACAATCCACGTGTTTTATATTTAGATTCAGCTGTAGTATGTTGCTGACAATCCACGTGTTGTATATCTTTATTTAGCTGTATTATGTCGTTCACAATCCACATGTTGTATTGTTTGTTTGTTTGTTTGAATGTTGTTAAACGCCACTTTCAGCAAATTTTCAGCTATATCATGGTGTCCGGTTTTTAATGGGAGGGGAAGCCGGATTACTCGAAGAAACGACCCTACTTTCGATAGGAAAACTGGCAATACTTGTCAATTAAGATTGGAGTCGAGTACACCTTGCCTGCAGTGAGAATCGAACCAGCAATCTCAGTGTTGACACACCACGTGATAAATAGTAGACAAACTACCTTAACCACTCTGCCACCGAGGCCCATGGTTTAGTTAGTTATCCATTTAATATATTGGAGTCGAGCACAACCTATTCGCAGTAAAACTCAAACCTCAGAGAAATGGGTTTACCATGGCTATAAATTATAAGCATTGGTATTGGTCATACAACTTCTTCAGTAAAAAACATCAAGTTTGGTAGATCAAAGACTTGTTTGTGTAGCTTAATAGTCTACTGAAATGTCCATCTAGAAAATGTGAATACAGATCGCAGATCTAGAATAACGTAGAAAATGTAAACATCTACCATACACCGGTGCTGCTGGAATGTTGTTATTGAAAAACAATACGAGATGTAATGGCTGAAATTTAGAGTTTGCTAGAATAGATCTAATGCAAATAATCAACGAACATTGCAGACATCATCTTTATAGCTGAAAAGCAGGTCTTGGCCAGTGTCTTCATTTTTTTCATCGGTAGGGCTTGTAATGGAACTCATCTTCATATGAGTCCAACAAAATAGGTTTGCAAGGAGAAGAGCACTATAAGTACGCGTTGGAATGGTCAATAGTCTATTTACAAAACAAAAAACCCTTAAAATCTATGTATTTAGATAAGAAGTGATCGAATTTCTCCTTATAAATTACTCAGTATTAAGCTTAAATGACCCCTCCTTAGTACATGTCAGATCTCGTAAACACTCATTAAAAAGATTGCACACATGGTATATATGTGCGGAAGCCATAAAGGGACATGCAAAAAAAAATATTTATCCGAGATCTCGGATTACTAATCCGTTATTTCAGTTTACCAATCCGAGATCTCGGTTTACTAATCCGTTATCTCGGATTACCAACCAGAGATCTTGGTTTACCAATCCGTTATCTCGGAAATCCGTTCTCTCGGATTACCAATCCGTTATCTCAGTTTACTAATCCGTTATATCGAATTACCAATCCGAGATCTCGGATTACTAATCAGTTATCTCAGTTTACAAATCCGTTATTTTGGATTACCAATCCGAGATCTCGGTTTACTTATCCGTTATCTCGGATTAGAAATCCGAGATCTCGGATTACTAATCCGTTATCTCGGTTTACTAATCCGTTATCTCGGATTACCAATCCGAGATCTCGGTTTACCAATCAGTTATCTCGGATTACCAATCCGAGATCTCGGTTTACTAATCCGTTATCTCGGTTTACTAATCCGTTATCTCAGTTTACTAATCCGTTATCTCTGATTACCAATCCGAGATCTCGGTTTACTAATCCGTTATCTCAGTTTACAAATCCGTTATTTATGTTAAATTAACCTACAATTGCAGCCAACATGAACTTTCGATCAAATAAGCAAGCATAAACTTTTAAGACAGCCACCAATAAACATTCACATACAATATGGCTTGAATCTGCTTTGCAGTTTCAGAAAAGATGGCATTTGAAAATAATTTCTACAGATCTCTGTAATGGTAATGGTGGCCATTTTTACTGTCTTATTGGCTTAAAAAAAAATTCATAGAGGAGCATCCAATAAATATTCTTAATAACTTTTGTTTTAATTTGTTAACTGGTTTCAGAGGAGAAGCCTTTTTGAACTTTTTTCCCATAGTGTCCTATGTTAAACTAAGTCCTGTGGTGGCAGCCATTTTTAATTTCCAATTGGCATAAAAAACATAAACTTTATCTAGGACCATTCAAACAATATTTCTAGTAAGTTTTGTTTCCATTGTTATACCGGTTTCAGAGGAGAGGCCTTTTAAAACTTTTTTCCCATAGGGACCTATGTTTAACTCTATCCTACGGTGGCGGCCATTTTGAATTTCTGATTGGCATAAAAAACATAAACTATATAGAGGATCATCCAAACAATATTGGTAGTAGTTTTGTTTACATTGGTTAACCAGTTTCAGAGAAGAAGCCTTTTAAAACTTGTTCCCATTCTATAAGCAAAAAATAATTTTTTACCTTTTAAAGGCAATAACCCCTTACAGGGGTCATCTGACGGCTACGGTTCAATGGAGACTTTAGTAGAGTTTAATGAGCTGAACATGTAAGCAAGCAACAGTTTTTCTCTATCTGCAATAGTTTTCATACATTAAGCAAAAAACATGATTTTTGAACTTAAATAAGTGCAAAACCCTTAAAAGGGGTTATCTGACAACTACGGTCCAATAGGGACTTTTGTAGAGCTTCTTGTGCTGAACATTTCAGCAAGCAACAGCTTTTCTCTATCTGCAATAGTTTTCATTCTTAAAGGCAAACACATTAAAAAAACGTGAATTTTGACTTTTAAGGGGCATAGATCCTTTCAAAATGAAGATCGTTTGTTGCCGACATGCCATATATCATTCTTGCAAAGTTTAGGTCAAATTGGTTTAGTGGTTTCAGAGGAAAAGATTTTTGAAATTGTTTACGGACGACAGACGACGACGGACGACGACGGACGCATAGTGAGTTTGTAATTGGTAATTGTGATTGGTAATCCGAAATAACGGATTAGTAAACCGAGATCTCGGACTGGTAAACCGAGATCTCGGATTTGTAATCCGAGATAACGGATTAGTAAACCGAGATAACAGATTACTAAACTGAGATCTCGGATTGGTAAACCGAGATCTCGGATTGGTAAACCGAGATCTTAGATTAGTAATCTGAGATAACGGATTAGTAAACCGAGATAACGGATTAGTAATCCGAGATCTCGGATTAATATTTTTTTGCATGTCCCTTTATGGTTTCCGTATATATGTCTAAAATCACTGCTGTAGGAATTTTCTTTTACATAGTTTCTTAAATTTACCCATATAATGTAAATAGGCATGACCGTTTGTATTGAGTTTGCAGGAGGTTTGGCATGCCATAAAACCACCGTTTCTTTTGAAATGCCTGTACCAAGTCAGGACCATTGCTGTAGTTACTGTGTTTTTGGTTGTTGGTTCTGAAGTTGCCGGTTTCTCGGACTTTGATTTGTGGATTGTCTGTTTTGACAGTTTCATCGGTGTTCGGTATTTTGTCATTACCTTCATTTGTAATCATTGAATTTCCAATCTTTGCGGTAATCAAGTAAGCTTAATAATTTCAGATATTAAATTTCAAAACATACAATGATAAAAAAAAAGCTTGAATAATTATGTAAAAAAACACGAGTATTTAAACGAACCAGGGAAGAGTAGTTATTAGTCAAATCGCGCTTCAAAATATATATAAGTATATTTATCATATTTTGATATAAAAGTGGTTAACCCTTTTAAAGTGGATTCCTAGAAATCGACATGAGAAATATAACAGTTTAAATATATTAATTTTTTATGTTTTAAAGAATATTCCAGATTGCTTTTTTAAATAAAAAATAATCGATAATATATAATTATTGATAAATTTTAATTATTTTATAATTTGTGACCTTTTACGATGTTATATGTATTATATGCAATATATGTCTATTTGTCTACAATCAACATCGATACATTACAGGTTCCTTTAGGAATATGACGAATGTTAATCGCTTTGAACAAACGACACACCAAAAACGTGTTGAAGAACAAAAACCAAAAAAACCCCACATTTTTAAGTAAAAAAAGGGGGGAAATTAATAATCGAGACTATTTTTTCGACGTTATTTTAATCTCGATCACCCAGACGCATATATAATTGCAACTGAGATCACTTTGTTGTAATTTTGCTACCAATAGCAAAATTTTATTTTTAGTGCCTATTTTAACACCAGGAAAACCATGAAAACATTTCTATACTTATAAAATGACATCACAGTAACATTCTCTCTTGATTTCCATAACACTAATATTCGTTTAATTGATTGATAATGTAATATTTTATTAAATTCTTAATATGAACGGTAGTAATTTTTTAAGAATAGTAATATATCATCCAATCAAAAAATTTCGCCAATTTTTGGGTGTAATAATAACGAGTTTAATATAGAGATGAATCCAGACGCACAAGTATAATTAAAGCGTCTGGATGATCGTGACAAACGTCCATGTTAGTGTAAAATAAACTATATACAGTGCATTTAAAATCACAGTACGTCTCTCTATGGCCTTTTGGCATTCAAACCCTGCTTGAAGGCTTCCAGGGTTGGAGCTTTTACTATGGTCTCAGGCAGACTGTTCCATAGCCTAACGGTGTCGGGGAAAAATAGTGCCGGTACATGCTGGTTCTTGCATATGGAACTTGGTAGCTTTGACTGTGCCCTTTTGTGTTTGCTGTATATGGTACCAGGTGGTTAGTTGGTATAGCCACGAGTGGTATCTCATGTTATTTGGGATGGTACCGTAAAAAACCGAGAGACATCGAGCGCGAGGCTTCCACCATGTTCTAGCATGAACTTTTTTCATTTCCCTCCCCTTTCCCTTTGATCTCTCCTGATTACATGCGTGGCGTGGAATGTGCTCCACAAAGGTAAAAATACTTTTTTAGCAACATCTTATAATTTTAAAATGTATCAAGTATTGCTTCTTTAAAGTTCTGACAGCTCTGAAGGTTTGAGCTCTTTTGTTTCAGTTTAATAGTTAGCTGTCATATTAATAATTAATCGAGTACTTCAGTACTCTACGGAAGCGTGTTAGGGACATAAAGGAAAACATATCAGTTTACGTTCAATAGTAAATTTAAATCACGTATGATATGCCCGCGGTATCTGTATTTGACAAAAAATTGATTAGTTTGTGTTTATTTGTTTTGTTTTTTTCAACTATATAATGGCGTCCAGTTTTTATTGGGATAGGAAGCCAGAGAACTGAGAGACAACCCCCAACCTTCAGTAAGAAAACTTGCAATCTTTGTCATTTAGGTTGGGTCGTGTCGAGTAAACCCTGCCCGCACTAAAAACCCTCAACCTGAGTTGACATGCACGTGATTAATAGTAAACAATTACCTTAAACAATCGACTGTCGGGTCCCTGTTTGTTTGTTTAAATGTGGTTTAGGGCAACTTTCAGTATTTTTTTACATTGCTTCTAGATTTTATTGAGGTAGAAAGAATGGGTACCTGATGGCCAACCTACGGTAGGAAGGCAGGATCAAGCTCGGAAGCCTAGCCTGGCTAAATACTAGACCAATCGGGCACCGAAACCCCGGTCTAATATTGTACTTTTGTGCTATGAAAGTGTTCTGAAACAAGTGTTAAAGACGTGTTGTTGACGATCTCGGTGAAACGCACGCCACATCTTTGCAACATTCAAAAACTTCAAGATTTACCAGTATTTCATAGAGCGATGCTAATGTTGTATTGAAATCTTTAAAAAAAATATTACATCATGACTCTTATAAATTATTTCTTTATTGAATTACACCGACTCGTAGATCTAAATTATTTTGACTGTATGACCCTTGTTACAGTGTTGTTGTTATGAAAAAAATGTAGCTGTTATGGGTTAAGTTATATGTAATTAAACGAAACGTTCAACGTGTATAATTTAAATGTGTAAAACACTATATTGATGATAATACTTGTAACAAATATATCCATCTCCCCTGGAGTTCATTTTAACAAATAACCTACAGAAAAATAATAGGTTATGGGTTTTCTCCGTGTACTCCAGCTTCTACCAAAATATAAACTGGAGGACGCCATGATATAGCTGAAAAATTGCTAAAAAAATGCGTTAAAACCCATACAAACAAACAGAAAAATTATTTAAAATATTTACTTATTCACACGTTTTCTAATAAATGAATGTTAGTTAATAAAATTTTATTTCTGCTCAAAACAATTTGATTAAAAGGATTAAAAATGGATAGTATTTAATAGGAAAATTTCTGTTTGAAGGAATTTTGCTTATACTTATTGTAACGTCACATAATGTTTGTTCACCTAAAAATTGCCAGAAGGCATTAAAGTACCAAAGATTAAATTGTGAATATTCGATCATATTGCGAACTCTTTTCAACCCCCGATTTATTTTTATACGTACCATATCAGTTTCTTGGTCCATATAACGACTTTTGGGCAGTCCGTATTTTGTGATATTGCCATTAGTAACATGAAATATTCAATAATTATTAAGAGTCGGCATGACAAATTTACATAAATAACAACATAAAATCTAATGAGCTATCAATTAATTGAATAAAATGTGCGTTCGAAAATTGTGTGAGTAGCTGATTACTACAAATTTTACATGTACTATGTTCACTTAAGTACAATTTGCTGCAAATGTTAGTTTCAAAGATCTGCGCTGAAGACTGTAGGAAAATGTGCTGAAAGCGTTCCCATATCTGAGTTAAATATAATAGCACAATATTGTGCCAATAGTGAGTTATCTTAAACTTTCGCATTATATGACAAAATTTCACGTTACTACATCAATATTCAGTACAACCGACGTAAAAATAATATGGCGCCCTGTGAACAAAAACCATAACTGTAACTTACATGCCGTCTAAGTTATATGGTGGCTTATTTCTGACATCCACATAATTTTGGTCGACATAGTTTTATCTCGACAAGTCGTAATATTATCATACCAAATTAAGATAAATATCTCGTTATGTCGACTTTTTTCTCTTTTTATCGTGACTGGTCGAGATAATACTATCTCGTTATTTTATGGAAAAGTCGAGATATTTTTCTCGTTTTCGTGATTTTTTTATTCTGAACTGCCTGTTTCTGCCATCCACTGAATAATTTGTCAACAAAAATTTATAGTGACTTGTCGAGATAAGTATCGTGATGAGTCGACATAATATGATAACACAGAAATTGGCAAGGTAGTTATGGTGGATTATTTCCCTTGACTTCAATTTGCTTTGTAATTACTCGACTTTTTCTAAAGGCTTTATCATAAATATTGACAATTTACAGATCTGGGAAATATATTTTAATTGGAGTTATGATCTATGTTTTTTGTAAATTATATGTTTTTTTCATCAGGTAAACTTTAGGTTTCCTGAGGAGAAACATTTGAATTTTTGTGTCATTGTTTGTTACTGTGTCAAATATTCATTGTACATCTGCTTTATATTTTAAAGTCAGAAACTTATGTTGTGTCCACATCCTATCCCACTGTTCTGTACTCCACGTACTCTCGGTAGGTGTTAGACTGCAATGTGCAGTCTCTCTGAAAGTTTGTTTACATTATAGTTTTTGTTTGTTTGTTTTTTTTTTGGGGGGGGGGACGGGTGATTTTATGGCCATTGACCTTGGGATAAAGTGGTTGAATTGTCATTATTATACCCCCCTTGAAAAGTGGGGGTATATAGTGATAGGGGTGTCCGCCATTACACCTAATGATACCTTTCTCTTATCCACAACGTCTCCTTAACCACTCGATGGATTTTTATGAAACTTTCACACAGTCCTTGTTACATAATGCAGATGTGCACCGTTTATTTGAAAATTTGATCCGAAAGATTTTTGGGGGTTCCCAAAGCAAATCATGGACTTAGCTTTTAGATGACAAGGGGTTACTAATCTTTTTTCCACTACTCATCCTAAACCATTCATTAGATTTTCATGGGCATTTTGCTCAGTCTTTGTAACAACATGTTCATGTGCACCTTAAATTTAAAAATCTGATTTATTTTTGGGGAGCCTGTGGGGGTGTATTTATTTGTGAGCTGCAGCTTTTTCACCCAAAGGGTCAAGTGAGCTTTTTATCACTTGTTGTCCGTCTGTTGTAAGTCCAACTTGTCAGAAATCATTTCCTCTGAAACTGTTGAGCCGAATGCAACCAAACTAGGTATAATTCTTCTCTAGGGTGTCCTTTTAAAATTATAGTTCCCATTTTTGATTTGTCAAAAAACATTGCCACTGTTGCTTAAAAAAGAAAATAGAGTACAATCACAAAAGAAGGCTTATAACTAAAAAAACACTATAATAGAAAAAATCTTATGGGTCCCAGGATCTTCAGAATGAAAAACTCTACACATTTCTTCATGTGTCAAACTTGTCAGATGACCCCGTGAGCGAGTTATGGCCCTTTAAAGTAAATGTTTAACTGGATAAGATCTGATTGCCAAATGAATCCTCCTTTTTTCTTTGGGACACAATGGTCCGGCAGTCATTCAGCAGCATATTGCTGTGGAACACAAACGGGAGAACAAAGTAATCATCTTAGTACAATTCAAAACAATTTTAATCAGAAAAGCTATCCTGAACAACACTTAAAATTTAAAGTTAAACTTCTAATTTTTCAACAAGAGATTGTTATCTAAAGGCAAAACTGTTAAGAGTCCGTATAAGGCACAAATTCTTATAATCCCGATTCAAATGTTGGTAACGAAGACAACAATGAAGGGTAAAAAAAACCCAGACAATTTGGTATTATATGTAGCTTTTGCGTAACAAATTATTAGGGAGATGTATAAACCATACGCAGGTGAAAAAGAAATGTTACTTTATCTAGTTGTCCTGTACCGTGTCTACTCTAGTATAATGCATGATAATTATCTGTTTACTGTGTGATTCTAAATTTGTAGTTCCTCAGGTTCACCAAATTACGGAGCCCGGATAGGGACATTCAAAGAAAAAAAATTATGTTGTGCGCATAATATATTATTTTGTGCGCACAATATATTATTTTGTGCGCACAATATATTATTTTGTGCGCGCAATATATTATTTCGTGCGCACATTATATTTATTTTGTGCGCACAATATATTATTTTGTGCGCACATTATATTTATTTTGTGCGCTTAATATATTATTTTGTGCACACAACATATTATATTGTGCGCACAGCATATTATATTGTGCGCACATCATATTATATTGTGCGCACATCATATTATATTGAGCGCACAACATATTATTTTGTGCGCACAACATATTATATTGTGCGCACATCATATTATATTGTGCGCACAACATATTATATTGTGCGCACAACATATTATTTTGTGCGCACAATATATTATTTTGTGCGCACAATATATTATTTTGTGCGCACATTATATTTATTTTGTGCTTATTTATTTATTTTATGGCTTCTGGGAGCCTCTTGTTTAAATATCTTCTCTAAAACTACAGAACAGAATTTATTGAAACCTTGTTTTTTGATCCGTAGGTTGTCCTGCAAAAAACATGTGTTTTTTTTATTTTTTTTTACGACCGCAAAAAAATGTGGTGGTATTACTGGTATATTATGGCGATTGCGTCGTCGTTGTCGGCGTCTGTAGACATTTGGTTGGACGCCTTATAGATTTCAGTTTGTCCGTCTGTCTGTCTGTCTGTCTATCTGTCCGTCCGTCCGTTCGTCAACAATTCTTGTGAACGATTACACTAAAACTCAAAAACTTAACAATAGTTTGGGAAATTTTGTACAGTTGCTGTGTAGCATATCGTAATGTGTAGATTAAAATTTCGTGCAAATCCGTGAAATATTTGTGGAAATACTTCAATTTTTCGGCCAGGTGAACTTTACGGCCCGTAACCCTCACGGGAACGTAGTGGACGAATGGTAAATTGTATCTTTTCGGCCAGGTGAGCTTATGCCATCACTATGCGTCAGTCGTCGTCCGTTAAAAATTTCAAAAAATTCACTGAACCAATTTAGCTGAAACTTATCAGGAATTATATATGACATGTTGGCTATAAACGATCCTCATTTAGTATTGATCCACAATATTGATAGATGGGAGCAAGTCCCTGTGATTGATCCGATAAACAACATGACCGCCGTTACTAAAAATAACACATAGCTATATAGGGGTAAATAGCAGTGGTTTGCCAATAAATCAAAAACGGTCATGGGTATCAAAATTCTGGCAGGGTAAAAGTGATCAGCACATCAAGATCTACCTACCCTAAAAATTTGAAAAAAAATCCAACCATCCGTGTGGGGGTTATTGCCCTTTTTCTTGATTTTTTCTGCATTTTCACATATTTTGCCTTATATCTCAAAAACTATATGAGATATTGAAGTAATTGCAATTGCATATTGTTCAGCTAATTAAGCTCTACAAAATTATCAATTAGGTCGAAGTTGTCAGATTTAGGAGTTATGACCCCTTAAACGCCAAAAATAGTGGTTTTAGCCTTATAGATTGTGAGCGATAGAAGATACGGAAAAGGTTTTGCTTGCTTAAATGTTCAGCTAATTGTGCTCTACAAATTTGTTGTTGGGTCGACATTGTCAGATGACCCCTTATAGGAGCTAGGCCCCTTTAACGCCAGGTGAGCGATTCAGGCTCCTGGGAGCCTCTTGTTTATTGTCTCCCTCTGACACGTTTATGTTCTTCGTCAATTTATGCGTATGTCACACTTTTTAGCGCATCTTCTTTGAGACTGCTCAACGGATTTTGTTGAAATTTTGCAGGATTGTTTTTCATCATATTTATACTTGATCATTCTACAAGTGCATTTTTATATTCAACAAATTTAATAGGAGTTATGGGACTTTATCGACTTTGTTCATTTTAGGTCATAGGAACATTTTGTGTGTGCAACTCCTCTGAGACGGCTCAATGGTGTAGAATTGTTTGTCATGATATGTAGTTGATCATATTACAACACCATATTGATTTGATATTGAGTAAATTTTCATTTTTAATGCGGCGACGGGGGACATAATTTTACAAAAGTGAACAGCACCTGTAGATCTACCTACTCTGAAAATTTGAAGAAGATCCAACATGTAGGAGTTATGGCCCTTTTTCTGTATTGTTTTTTTTAATGAATTTTGCACTTATTGAGCTCAATATGTTGAAAACTGTATAAGATATTTAAACAATTTATAAATTGTATATTGTAAAGCACATTAGGATCAACAAATGTTGTTATAGGTTCAGCAAAGAAAGTCTGTTAGTATATGTTTCTATTATAAGAGCCACTTGGGTATATATTATCAATAAATGTTGTGACGAAAAATCTACTACTTATAAAATGTAAGAAGTTAACCCTCTTGCAAATAAGGACATGATCATATGAGGACCAAAACAATGACAAAATCTTTAACTGTGTTCATATTTTTACATTAAGCTAAAACTGAAAAAGTCAAAAGTTTAAACAGAAGACAATGAGATGTGGAATAAGCGTATGCGACACAACCAACATAAACAGTCTTCAACATGACCAAAGGTCACTGATCTCCGTCTTGTATTGGCTCAAGATTATAGTGTCTAAACATACAATGCACAAGATTCAATACCAAATAAGTTCATAATTTTATTCTTGAAAAACTTTAGAGACGTGACAAATCCGTCTCGAAACGTTCAAGCAGGAACCTGTACAGTGTTACTGCCTCATATGCATCACTAGGTCTTTCAATATTTCTCTCTTCCATGTATAGTTTTGCTAATTTATATATGTCTTTATCGCATGGCAGTTTTAAGATCGTGCAGTGCTGTACACAATTTTCTACATCCTGTAGGTTCACATCTTGCGATTGATCTGTTGTTCCATAAACTTCAGGCGTATTGTAGAGCATAAAAGGTCGACCAGAAGGGCAACAAGCTGAGTAAGATTTTCTAATTTTGTGAGCATTCCATATAATTAAACATCTATTAGTTCCTTCTGAAGATAAAAATAAAGCAATCTGTTAATGAAAACAAACAGAATTCAACTGAGTCTAAATCGGTCAAAAAACTTGTCAGAATAGAAAAAGAAACGAGATCTAGTCTAGCTATATTGTAAGTCAAAGTGATGTAAGCAAAGTAAAAATTATGTAAGTAATCATTCCTCTCTTACCTTAAATTCTTACATGTACCTGTCGAGAGTTGATGCGGAAATTGTAGGCGAATGCGGCCCTTTTTAACATTGATGTTACACAAGCAGTTACTACTAGTACATGTACCTTAAATTTTATTTATTGTCCACATTACAGCACTTAATTACTGATTATCACAGACACGACTAAAACATAACAAAGACAATAAATTTGTTTGAAAAATGTTTTATGTAGGTTAAAATGACCCTTTTTTCGTATGGTACATTGACTATAATTAAGTACTGATAGAGGGGAGAAAGTCCTGTGTACAGACAACAACTTTTAAATTTAATAAGACTTGTGTCTCCTCAGATTTTAATGACTGTCCTATGAAGGTGGATAGTCATAGTTTCATCTGTAAGACTAATATATTGTTTCAAAATAAGAAAATAAAGCTTATCGGGAGTTGAACAATATCATTAATTTATTAAAAGAAATTACTATATTATATTCTAAAGATTGAGGGAATATTTCTTTTCAATTACTAAATTAATTGCATTTTCATCGTCAAATGACAAGTGTTTACCTTAAGTTCTTACCTGAATAATAGGAAGGAAACAAAATTGAATTAAACTCTTGTGAAGAAAGTCACCACTAAAAAGACCATCATCTTTGAGACTTTTAAAGAGTGAAATCCAAAAGGAGGACGATTCTTTACGTAAAATTCCCCACCAAGATTCTATTCTCTGGGTATGTTGGCTTGTCCCGTAGATAAATGGATTTATATTATTAGGATCCTGGTTGTTGTTTCGACGTCGCAAAAACGATTGAATTTCTGCAACAAGGCCGTTCTCTGTTCCTAAATCACTCCTAATTGAAACAGGTGTTGCATTCAGGTCAAGAACGGCTTCCAGGAAATACCCAGCAATGACTTTAGGGTCACTGCTTGTTGGTCCTGCCTTCAACCATCAATGCACCCATTAATGCAAATTCCATTAGGTTTTAGTTTGTCGGATGAATCTAAATGCCATATGAAATTGGGTCCTTTAGTTGAATAAACGCGCCTTTTTAATCTTGACCTTTTTCTGTTCTGAACACCATTTTTATCGAGAATTTGTAGCAAAATCCTTATATATTCTTTTTGTACCACCAACCCTGCCTGTAGACATTTCATAGGCATCCAACGATATCCGTGACTCTGTCCAGATGTTTTGATTTCGTTTCTAATAAATGAAGCAACTTCTTCTATCTGTGTATAATTCTTTCGACGATAAAGGTGCATTCGTTTTAAATGTCTTTTAAAATGTCTCATTGATATGATATATCGATGATTATGGGCAAACACTGTCAATATTTCTGAATAATCAAGGCCCATTTCGAAGTAAAAACGTATATATTTATCCATCACGTACCACCTATAACGGTTTCATTTGGTTATATCAAGTGCCTTTCTTTGCGCTCTTTGAACTATATTACTTATTTGCAACCCTTTTACGTGCATTATATAATTAAATATTTTGTTGCACGCTCAAAATAATTAAATTGTGCGCTTAAGATATATGTGATGCACACAAACTAATATATGTGCGCTCAAAATAATATGTTGTGCGCACAAAATAATATATTGTGCGCACAATATAATATGTTGTGCGCACAATATAATATGATGTGCGCACAATATAATATGTTGTGCGCACAATATAATATGATGTGCGCACAATATAATATGTTGTGCGCACAAAATAATATATTGTGCGCACAAAATAAATATAATGTGCGCACAAAATAATATATTGTGCGCACAAAATAATATATTGTGCGCACAACATAATTTTTTTTCTTTGAATGTCCCTATCAGGGCTCCGTGTCCCTATCCGGGCTCCGTACCAAATTCACATTTAAGTAAAAGATTAGTTTTTTTTTGGAAGGTGGCTCGTTTATTTGTTTTTTGACTTGTTCAATGTATTCCACGCATCTATATTTTTTATATTCTACAAAATTGCATTTCTCAATTACTATGTCTAGTAAAACTCATTCATTCACTTTATTCAGAAGGTGACTTGCATTTCTCTATAACTATGTCTAGTTAAACTAATTTATGGAACGCCGTAACTGTCTTATGTTGGTATACTATTTTATATGCTGTGGTTCTGTAATTATATGCTGTGGTTTTGTTATTATATGCTGTGGTTTTGTTATTATATGCTGTGGTTCCGTTATTATATGATGTGGTTCTGTGATTATATGCTGTGGTTTTGTTATTATATGCTGTGGCTTTGTTATTATATGCTGTGGTTCCGTTATTATATGCTGTGGTTTCATTATTATATGCTGTGGTTTTGTTATTATATGCTGTGGTTTTGTTATTATATGCTGTGGTTTCATTAATATATGCTGTGGTTGTGTTATTATATGCTGTGGTTTTGTTATTATATGCTGTGGATCTGTTATTATATGCTGTGGTTCCGTCATTATATGCTGTGGTTTCGCCATTATATGCTGTGGTTCCGTCATTATATGCTGTGGTTGTGTTCCGCCATTACAACCAACATGGCGGAAGTCAGTTGATCCCGATTAGTAAAGTATTGGAAGATTTAAATATGCAAATGTTTGCAGATAGATTCGAAGCTGAAACAATAACCCCATACATCGTTTGCAAATTGTCAGCACGTGAAATAGAAGCTCTAGTCATTTCAGGTAGGGCAGACATGATGAGACTTAGAACCGAGTGTGTTAAGTATGGAACTGATAAGCCAGAAAGAGTAAACTCTGTTTATAACATTCCAAAATCAGAACTGGAAAATTTGCTTGAACACGATTTTACCGTTTCTGACATTTCGAAAATGCTATCGGTATCTAAAAGCACTGTTTACCGACGAATGACTTAATTTGGTTTGAGCAAAATGACTTTTTCACAAATAAGCGACAATGATCTCTGAAACGATTTTCCGTTATGTGGAGAAAATCTTTTAAGGCAGATGATAATCCTAGAGGAAATTAGAGTGCCAAGATGGAGGTTACGCGAGAGCATACATAGAGTGGACCAACATGGTGTCAGTGAAAGAAAAGCCGGTATACTGCACAGACGGGTTTATAACGTAGTGGGACCGAATCACCTCTGGCATATAGACTCAAACCACAAACTAATTCGATGGAGATTCATATTCGTTGGTGGAATCGATGGTTTCAGCAGGATGGTCATGTTTTTTAAGATGCACGGACAATAATAAGTCCGACACTGTATTGCAGTGTTTTCTGTCCGGAGTAGAAAGATATGGTGTCCCTAATAGGGTCAGATCTGATAAAGGTCTGGAAAATGTTGGTGTTGCAGACTTCATGTTGTCTAAAAAGGGCCTAGGGGCATGCTAACAGGAAAAAGCACACACAACCAAAGGATAGACAGACTCTTGAGAGATGTAAACGACGGAGTACTTGCATTTTTCTACAACTTATTCCATTACATGGAAGATCAAGGCATACTTAAACCTTTAAATCAAACTCATTTAGCTGCCCTCCACTATGTATTCATTGCAGAAATTAACAGAAGGCTTTCATTTTGGAGCGATGCATGGGCTGGACATATACTTCGTACTGTAAAATCATCTCCCTTCAATTTGTGGACATCAGGGCAGCTTCATAACCCTGTTGGACTTGAAGGTGCTGAATATCTTCAAAACTATGGCACTGAAGGACTTCTTGATTAGGGCTATGTTCAAGAGTGAGATCGGCCTATAGTTGATTCTCTCTCTAAATCTTTGTTAATGATGAGTGTCGAGAGGTATTAGACCAAGAATTTATCAGAAGTCGTCAAAACTTTGGAATAGATGATTTTCAGAGATGTTTGGATATTGTTAAAAGCAACAACTAGCCAAGTTTTCAGCATATTTTGTAATAAATAAAAATGTTTTATACTAATTGGTTCAGATCTTAAAGTGATAGAATGTAGTCTGTTTTCCAATGATTACTTTGTACACATATACACAAATGTCCTCTTTATGGACATTTGTTCCATTAGCCAATTTCTATTACATTTCTCACTTAACAACAAAAGTACATAAAAAATCTTTTTGACTGTTATGTGTACTCACCAGAATGCCCTACCAAATAGTTCATACTTAAAATATGAGGTTTGAATAGAAAAATAGATCCAAATTGTTTTAGGTTACCCCCTTCATATTTAATTTGTTAATTTTACATATATACTAAATATCTCAGTCCTATGTGAAAAAAACAAAAAAGTTGGAAATTTGACCTTGAAGGTCAAGGTCAAAGGTTATCTGAGGTCATACCTCAAGGTATGGTATACATTCTCTTGTACCGATCTACATACCAAACATCTAAGCCATAGACCAACTAGACCAAAGGGCAAAAAATGTTATAGCCTGCACACACAATTTTCTGTTGTATGAGGTCATCAAAGTTCATATCTTGAGGTATGATATACATCGTCTTGTGCCGACGTACTTACATACTAAATATCTAAGTGCAAGGTTAAAAGACCAAAACGTTGGAAATTTGACCTTGAAGTTCAGTCAAAGGTCATCCAAGGTCATACCTTGAGGCATGATATACATCCCCTTGTGCTTACCTACTTACTTACCAAATATCTAAGGCCTATACCAAAGGGCAAAAAAGTTGCTTGGACAAGAATTTATTTGTAGTAAATTTGACCTTGAGGTCAAGGTCATTCATATTGATGCACAACACATCAGCTGCACATGATCTAAGCAAATACCTAATATCAGAACATAGGTTACAACACAAAAAAGTTACAGACCAGGCAAGGCTATGCCCCAAAATACCATCAAAAATGACCTTAAGTCCAAAGGTCAAGGTCAAAAGTCAACCATGTTGGTATGCCCCACATTGCCTTGTGGTCACCTACCTACATATTAAATATCTTAAGCTTATGTCAAAAGACAAAAAAGTTATGACCAGGACAAGGCAAAAATTCAAAATAACATTGAAAATGACATTGAGGCCAAGGGTCAATGTAATTTAAAATGGCAGGCAACACATCGTCTTGTGGTAACCTACTTACATACCAAATATCTAACGCCTGTCAAAAGACAAAAAAGTTAAGGCCTGGAGAAGACTATGGTCCAAAATATCATCAAAAAATGACCTTAAGGTCAAAGGTCATCCATGTTGGTACGTGACACATCATCTTGTAGTGACCTACCTACATACTAAATATCTAAGGCCTATGTCAAAAGACAAAAAAGTTATGGCCCGGACAAGGTTTCGCTGAGAAGAATATTAAGAATAAAGAAGAAGAACTAGGTATAATTCTGTTGGGATGCCAACATAGAAGCCACCCAAAATCGCCTTGGATAGTATACCATTGTAATGAGTTCCTCAAAATATGCCTAGAAATAAAATTTCATTGAAATCAGACAAAGTTCAATGTTTGGGGGAGGAGTGTTTTGACAAAATGGCGGCCATCTTCAAAATTTTAAAAATAGATTGCACACCTCTGAGTGACCCCCTACCACCTCAGAAAGTTGTATCTTGATAAGTTCATGGTTAAGTAAGGAAAAGAAACGGTGCAAAAACAATAAGTCGCCCAAACTACGTTTTGGGGCGACTTAATAAGAATAAGATGAAGAACTCATGGTAAAACAATATGTCTCGCTTCCGTGAAGGGGAGACATAAATAACAAAAATAAGTTTGAAAGACATAATGCCCTGTCCAGTAACCTTTTTTTACTGCAATCACCAAACCAAAAAGTTGATGCCCGGAGTATAATTTTATGATGATTTTTTAATGTTAACATTTCAATGTCCTGATGTATATGGATATATAGTTTCATAAAGATATCATAATTCTTTCATAAAAATGGGAAATTTTAAATAGTTACCACCGGTAACCAACTTTAACCGTGTTTTCCCGAGACATAATGTGTTCCCCCAAACAGATTTTTATAGATTTTGAATATCATTCATATACCTACAAAATCATATTCACAATAGAAATTTATCCCATGTTCATTTTCTAAGAATGGAGTCAGAAAAGTGGCAAAAATGTTAATATCTTTGTCCAAAAATTTGCACTAAAAAATGCTCAATTTATTGACATAATCGATAGCCTCGTTCTGACTACACATAAATGTAACGTGTTAAACCTGTTTTGTATATTGTCATTTAGGTTTTAAATTAAGCCAATAAAAAAGTCATATTTAATATGTTCTGTTTTTCCCTGAAAAATAGGGGTTTGAAAATTGGGTATTTCATGGCATAAGAAATGGTCCACAATGGCCGCCACGGTGGTCAATATTAACAAACAGGCGTTATTTTTGAGGTTCAATAGTCAATATCAAATTATTAACTGAGAATTAGCAAAATCCGTGACATACCGTGGCGCGGTCACTTTGATGCTTAGGGAGAATTGCTATTAAATAGAAAAGTCACCTAAACCTATAAGTAAACCTTAGTATAACACCCCCTCCCCCTTTTTTTTTACTGTGATCAATAAACCATGAAGTTGATGAAACATGTGCAAATTAAGGATGATTTTTGTTTGTTCATACCCTAATGCATATGTGTATTAAGTTTCCTCATGATGATACCATACAGCTTCCTTCAAGGTAAAATAACTTAAACCTGAAGTTAAATCTGGTGGGACCGACAAACACTATATTACCCTCTACTTTCGTAGACGGGACATAAAACCCAACAAAGACATGTTCGCATTCGCTCAACCCAAAATACAGTCAAGGCAAAGGTTGATTGATGGGCATACAGTCACAGATTCAAACTTTAAATAGAGAACTTGCATATTGCATATTAAACTGTAATGAAAATCACGTTGCAGACGGACTGAAGGACAGAGTTAAACCAATATTTCCCCTCTCTTATGCAGGTGTATAATTAGTTTTTAAACTTACAGTCATGTAATAAATGTTACAATGTAAATTAAATTATCTTAATGAACTTTAACTCAACAAGAAAATAAACATATACAGTAAAATGTTATTGACAAGATTTTTCCTGCATGTACAGGCTTTCAGTTGACTTTCAGTGAAAAAATAAGGGCATTTTTAAAGAGTATTTTTTTTTAAGAAGGGGTTTTTAGGGATAAATTAGGAATTTTCCTAATAGAACAAGGGATTAAGCTCTTTCAACAAATCTCCAATCGAACCCGCTATTTTTTCAGTCGATAAGTGTAAAACAAAAACAACTTCCGATTATTTAAAATCCGGAATCGCATATAATTACGGAACCACAGCATATAATAACAGATCCACAGCATATAATAACAAAACCACAGCATATAATAACAAAACCACAGCATATAATAACACAACCACAGCATATAATAATGAAACCACAGCATATAATAACAGAACCACAGCATATAATAACAAAACCACAGCATATAATAACAGAACCACAGCATATAATAACAGAACCACAGCATATAATAATGAAACCACAGCATATAATAACAGAACCACAGCATATAATAACAAAACCACAGCATATAATAATGAAACCACAGCATATAATAACAGAACCACAGCATATAATAACAGAACCACAGCATATAATAACGGAACCACAGCATATAAAGAAGCATACCAACATAAGACAGTCACGGCGTTCCATACTAATTCATTCCCTTTATTCAGAAGGTGACTTGTACCGTTTCACACTTAATTATGTTTGACAAAACTGCTTATTGTCTACAAAGTGAATGTTTTGTCAGGTTCGTATAAAATGTTCCAGTTGTGGCTTTCTTAGCATGACAAAGCAAGCAACGTCTTGTTTAATGCATGTTTTATATGACATATTTAATATGACCTTTAGAAAAGGCTTTTGGAACAGATACCTAGTATATAAGAATACTTCAATATTTAACAGGTGCAAAGGTGTGTAGGTAACTTCATTTCTGTCAGACAAGTACATGTAGACTCAAATGTGAGTCAAGAAACTTGTCCATTTCAATGAAAAAAATCCTTTCTTAGTAATAGGCCACATAACTGAGTAATAGACCGAGTCATTACTATAAGAACTCGAGGCATATGAACTTGAATCGCTCACCTGACAGCATTGGTCAACTGTATTTAGCAACTTGCAAGCATTCGTCTGGCATTGCCATAAAAGGAGGGAACATCAAAGACAAATATTTTTTATGTACAAGGACTGAAACTGTTATAACAATAAAAATTACGTCAATTTTCCAGGCAATAAATTTTGAAACGCCCGACGCGCGTTTTGTTTATTAAAAACTCGTCAGAGACATTTTAGTCAAAAGTTTGCGAATCCAAGACCAACATATAAACATGAAGAGCATTAATTTTATAAACAAATTAAAATCTACCGAAAAGGAAGCCAGACCACAACAAAGACTAACCTGTGTCTGGGAGTAAAAGAGCAAGAGTCATCGGACAACTTTAATCCAGTTGAAATGAAGATCTCAAACATCTTTTTTCTATCTGCTACATTCTATAGGTCATTAACATAAACAATGTTCATTTTTATGTTAAAGGTGCATTAACTCCTATAAGAGACAGACTTCAGGTCAATTACATAGCAATGCAATACTTTATTTTACCATTACTTGCTTAATTAGGACAAAACCATTACTCTAAATTTGCAGATGAGTACACATTACAAGCCAATCACATAACACATTAATTACAGTTTTTGTTCAGGAGTGGAAAAATCTTCAGTTGCTTATTTGAAAATGCAGTGTTAGATGTGGAAAAAAAATGCTAAAAGTTTAGATATTTTATTAAAAATTAAATGTCGGTCGTTGTATGCAAAGCTAGTTTTGCACTTACTGACTTTGTGTACACGAAACAAAAATTCGCAAAACTAAGGAGACCAAAGAAACTTCTGTGAAAATATTCTGACATCTGTATTACAGTATGTATGTGTTGCATATTTAATGTTACCGTATAAGTGGTTTTTTTCGCGGTGATTTTATTTTCGCTATATTCGCGGTAAATGTTGGAACGCGAAAATTAAAACGTACTAAATATTAAGACTAATTAATATAGTTATTTATTGTGATTACGTACCGCGAAAATTACATTATGCCAAAATAAGCTCACACAGTTTTTAAACAAAAATGCTAAATTTTCCCCACTCAAAAAACCACTTCAACGGTATTTTGGAAAACACATTGAAGAGTTTCCATTTAAATCCTTATAATATTTATAATATTTTGTTTTGAAAATTTTTTTGTTTTGATTTTACTTGGCCATGTCATTAAGAGAAAATTTCTCGGTGCATCAACACTGAGTTCAAAAATTTTATGCATTTCCCACCAAATGTCCATTTACTCAATATATGTTATTGTATATCATTAATTGCAAGTATAAATTCGTAAAATAATTCAACCGCATCATATTTTGTGCGGGGTGGAAAAACAAGTGCCTTTTGTAAAATAACAGCTCTTGCTACTGCATTAAACTCTTCGCAGACACCATTGATAGGAGGAACCTGTGTAAACTGCTGTTGGATTCCATCAATGTTTGCGGGTAAGGGCATTCGAAAATCTCTGCTACCATAATCTCTGGCTGGAAGTACAAGACGTCTGGTTTACCAAATGGACCAATCGCAGTTCTACTACGTCTGATCCTATGTTCATTCCAATAACGCTGAGTGTGTTTTTCAATTCAGCATCTATCAATGGCATGAAACAGAATCGGACGCATTCTAAATGAATCATGTCTGAAGTGTCAAGTATTCCGTACTCGTCCATTCCTTTCAGCACATCTATCAAACTTTGCCCACACATACTTCTGAGGTTTCTCCAGAATCTCACTATACGTGAATTTTGGTTAGAAGATCCATACACAAAGCTTAAACCTTCAAAAGAATCGCCATGTTGCCATCGGAGCGCATAGTGAAGATCACGGACGATGGAATTTTCCGTACCCCTGTCCGCATATATATCTCTCGAATGTAGTTCAGATAAAAAATGGCAATATATAGTGGATTCTTATTCGAGGTACATGCTTTTAGCCAAACTACTCTACGCGAGTACCCGTCGATTGCGGCGTGTATTGATATACCATATGGTTTTAGTTTGTCCCAACCATCCATATGTACAGCAAAATTAGGACCACTGTTGAGGTACTGACGGCGTCTCAGCACATGATGACCGCGAGCACGCACACCATCTTCATCGAGAACTTTAAGCACAATCCTCACGGTTTCTAATGAGGCATATAAATCGTGATCCAATAGTCTACGTCTCATTAGTCTATACCCAACATAACGCCCTGAACCAGCCAGTACTTCACGAATGCCTGTGATGATTTATTCTAGTGGTGATTCGTTAATTCGTCTCATCAAATTCCATTTTCTCAATATGCGATGAATTTGTCGCTCACTAATTGCTGTACCATGACGAACAGTTAGGAAACCCATTATTTCTTTAATAGAGTAACCAGCTAGGTAGTAAAGAGCTACGAAGTTATCTCGATCTAATACATTTTGTGCTTGCACATTATTTAATAGGTCTCCAACGTATCCATACACTTCCATATTCGTGCTGAAAAATAAGAATTATTCATGAAGGTAATAACAAAATACAGGGGTCAAGGTAGTTCGTCTACTATTGATCACGTGGTCTGTCAACACTGAGACTGGGTTCGATTCTCACTGCAGGCAGGGTGTACTCGACTCCAATCTTAATTGACAAAGATTGCCAGTTTTCCTACCGCAGGTCGGGGGTTTTCTCATGGTACTCAGGCTTCCTCCCCCAATAAAAACTGGACACCATGATATATAGCTGAAAATTGCTGAAAATGGCGTTAAACACCATCAAACAAACAAACAAACAATAACAAAATACAAAACACAAAGGATATTTCAAAACACAATCCCACAAATTAAAGTCAAAGAAACTGGAAGTTCGAAGATCAACATCAACAATTGTGTGAGCTAACACAATGGTCCGGACTTGGTACAGGCATTAAAAAAATATGATGGGGTAAAACAGGTTTTACGGCATGCATAAAATTTAACTCTTAAGCATAAAAGAAAAAACCCTACATGTATGACTGTTTTACATTTCACGCGAAGCACTCGGGAACATTTTGACTTTGAAGTCACGACTAATTTGTCATAACAAATAAGTCGTTACTCCTAAGTCATAATGTATTTATCCCGTCCGTGATTTTTAAAAAATATCAATTAGTAGGAGGCGACAAGACCTAATGAGTATATAAACGCTTTTTACTTTTCGAAGAAGAGGGGTTATACTGGTTTACCTCTGTTCTTTCTTCCGACCATCCGAAACAAAATCTTTCGTAACAGTTTTCTCAGCCACTACTTATTGCAGCCACATAGAATTTTGTTTGCAAGTTCAGTATGAGGTCCCAATCCCCAAGTGTGTTATAGCGATTTTGGTTTTTTAAAACTTCTTCAGAATTAACTTAATTAATTGTCATTTTTATTTAAATATATGCAATACACGTGTTGATGGCACACTTGATACATTGTATTCTTTATCGCAAATACTACAATGTACATGCATGAACACTCCTCGTCGAAAACATAAAGACAGTCAAATTGTTGTGATTAACGTGGTCACACTAATGACCCAATGGTTCGAGTTTGATTCTCTAGCTGGTCCATTGCCGATTTTCCAACTCTCTCTTTCAAGAAACCATTTTATGGATGTCTCACAGATTTATGATAACTGTTCTTCGGCAGGGACTAAAGATGTATCTACTATGCATGGCGCGAAGAGCAATATCCGGGATACACACTGAAGGCCCCTTTATAGATTTCGATAATGAATACTCAATACGGACTGCTACGAACGCTATATGCGTACACTTCAAACCGAAACCCACTCAAGTATATAGAACGCTCACCTGACGATAGAGGCAAATTATATGGTATCTAGCTGAACATTTGAGTTAAAAAAGATTGTTCCTATCAGTGATGGTTTTCATTTTTTACATGGAAAATGCATTTTGTTACCTTAAAAGGGCAATAACACCTAGGATTGACCGACTGATAATTCGATCCAATGAGTTTTGTACATCATAATAAGCTGAACATTTATGCCAGCCAAAACTTTTATCTATCTGCAATGGTTTCGATTTTTTACAACTAAAACTTTAAAATACCCAACAACAGTCGATTCTTTAAAGGGTATAACTACTATATGGGGTCGTGTGACAACTTAGACCTAACAGAGTTATTTGTAGAGCTCTCAATGAGCTGAACATTTGAGCAAGCAAAAACTTTTCTTTATCTACAACGGGTTTCATTGTATAAGGCAAAAACATAAAAAAATCTATTTTTTACCTTTAAAGGGCAATAACTTCTATAAAGGGGTGGTCTGACAACTTCGACCCAGTGCTTTTAATTCTAAAGAGTCTAATATCCATAAGATTTTTCTTATCTATTATAGTTTTTGAGTTTTAGCCTTCCGATTTGATTTATCCTTATGATCTATTTTAGTAATGGTTGCCATGCTCGTAACGAATCTATACCGTAAATCGGGTTATTTTGGCGTCGGGATATTTTGGCGTTTTTCTCTCAAAAGCCGTGTGTTTTATTTTGGTGTGTTTAATTTTGGTGTTTCATCCAACTGATGTGTTAAATTTTGGCACCTTCGATAATTGCTCTTTAAATCGCAGTAGTGAGCAAGGTAAGGTGAGCTAATAAGCATACCCAGGATCCATATTGTAGATAAGTTTGCAAGTAAAACCCTTCTATCAAAATCTACGGCATATATACTTAAATGAACATCTAAATTTGAGATATCTCCGTCATTTCTTAAATATCAGACTCTAAAAATTATAGGGACTTACTAAATACATCATCATAAATTTATGGTTTAATTTTAAAGGGAATGTTGCGGATACAAAGCTATACCTTTTTATCAAATAAGCATGAATATGAGACTGTATATCTGTGTAAATTTAAAAAATAAATATAATATATTGCTCAATTTACGAAAGTTAATTATCAGCTGGTTAAGTTTGTTATTAAAAATAATGCCTAATTTTTCTTGTCATGTTGGATTTGCTACTTTGTCTCAATGTAGTTAGGGCCCTGTCAGCCGCTCCCTTAACTTCAAAAAATACATCATTTGACGATGAATTAAGAACAGCAATATATACTCAGAAAATAATAGAATTTATACTTACAATTAAAATTAAAGACTATACAATAATAAATAAAAACTCCATATTTTGCCGACGTTTCGACGACCACTGCCGTCTTTATTCAAGGCATATATACAAATGACAAGAATATGTATATGTGAAGTCAATAACAACAACAACAACGTTATAATACAATGACGTCATAAACGGGTAAAGTAAAGTAAAAGTGAAATTTGGCAGTAATATAAAGAGTAGAAATGGGGGGGGGGATACAAAACGAACGTTACAATACAATGGCTTCTTAATGGGTAATACAATGTCAATATAGTTTTACATATAATGTAGTATATTTTTAAACAGTGTTATCCTTTTTTGTTCAGTCCTTGTTCATTCAAAGTTCCAATTTTCTTCATCCAAAATTTCTCTTTTTCTTTACGATATATCCATGATTTGTTAATTTTCTCAATTCCAATTATTTTAAAGTCATTGATATTATGGTCCTGTTGATTGAAATGTATTGGTACAACGTCTTGTTTGTTATTTCGAATACACGATAGGTGATTTTGCATGCGCTCATACACTGTATTCCCAGTTTCACCAACATACACAATTTGTCTACACTGTTCACAATAAATGCCATATTTTAAATTTGCTGTCCTACAATTTATTTTACCGTCAACATTGTATGATACACCATTATTAGCTGTAAATTTCGTAAGATTTAGCATTCTATTACAAATTGCACAATTTTTATCACATGGTCCCGTTTCATTTTCCCGTTTAAAAAATTGATTATTGTGTTTAGTGTGAACCAGTTTATCTTGAATATTTGTCCCTCGTCTATATGCTACTATTGGTGGTTCCGGAAACACTTTCTGCATCTCTTTAGATCTATATAAAGTTTTAAGCCTGTTACGTAATATGTTGTGGATGTTCGGAAGTTCTTTATTGTAAGTAATTGATAACGGTACTCTGTTTAAATTTTTGTTTTTATCTGTTTTATATTTTAATAGATTTTCTCTGTCCAAAGTGTCAATTTTTCTAAATTCATGGTCTAAATCTTTTTTCTGGAAACCTCGCTTCTGTAAACATTTTTTCATTTGGTATTTTTAAATTAAAATAATAGAAATAATACAATTAGAATAATAGAAATAATACTTACAATTAGAATACCGGTAATAGAATTAATAGTTACAATTAGAATAACAGAATTAATACTTACAATAAGAATAATAGAATTAATACTTACAATAAAAGCGAGTGAGGAGGCATGAGTTCTATAGGTCTGTCCCAGTCACTCCGAGTCAGGTGATTTCATCTATTTATAACTATCTTGCCAATTCATGTGTTATCATATTATGTCTACTGTCACGATACTTATCTCGACGACGTTATAAATTTTTGTTGACAAAATATTATGTGGATGGCAGAAACAGGCAGTTCTGGATAAAAAAATCACGAAAACGAGAAAAATATCTCGACTTTTTCATAAAATGACGAAATAGTATTATCTCGACCAGTCACGATAAAAAGAGAAAAAAGTCGACATAACGAGATATTTATCGTAATTTGGTATGATAATATCACGACTTATCGAGATAAAACTATTTCGACCTAAATTATGTGGATGTCAGAAATAAGCCCCCATAAAGTTACATATGTATGGTGATGTTACATGATTTTCACCAAACAATCGGCATTCCACGCAGCTGACCTTGACCTTAGATTTTCCTCGAATACATAACTTGGACGATGATATTTAAATTTATACATGTTCAATACATTGACATACAACATACAATGTACACCGTACTTATACTACAGTTTTACTGTAACAAATTAATTTTATATTGTATATTTCCAGAATAAACCTTTCTTTATAGGAATGAAAGAGAATGAAACATTGGAACAGTTTCTTGACCGAGTAGTTCGACCAAATTCGGAATTCATAACCACCTGTAACAAAGTCATTGATAAAATCGTGCGAGTGATCCATAAATATAAAAAATACAGTGTAGATCAAGTAATTAAAGTGAGTATATATAAGACATAAAGTAATAAACAAGGTCATATTGGAGTCTACCTTGTTAATTAGATTGAAAACATTTCTTAAAATACTTTATACTATTTGCTTCGCCAGACATACTTTCGTATTATCACGACAAATAACGGTAAAGGCTAAATCTCACCGGTTACAATGAGTAATGAATATTCATTAGTTACGAACAATAATAAATAAAGACCGGAGAGGATCTGATAAAATTCCGACATTTTCTACTGGTTCCAATTGATGAGTACATCATGGTATCTGGAACCATATCACCATGGTTACATAAGACTGGTACATATTTTTTGCAGAAACTTTCTTTTGATACCGGAACTTAGAAACCAGAATAAGAGCGCCAACTATGGCTGCATTGCCATATGTAAAATGTTATCAGAAGGTCAAAGAAAGTATTGATGTACATGAAAATGATACTACAACAACATATATAAGTCAAAGATCAGATAACAATATTTATTTAGCGGTGAAGCATTTCCTAGAGGCAAGAATTCATCAATTCATCAAACATATCTTACATTACACTGACCTATAAATAAATAAAATCTGTGTGTGTGTGTGGGGGGGGGGGGGGGAGAGGTGTCACATATCACTTGATAAATTACCTGAGTTTTAAACACTTCCAATTCATATAATTTCTATAGAATCAATATAACAATATTACTCATTAATAAAATAACGCATAAATACATATGGTTTCATTGAATAATTAAATGATACAACTACAACATACATATATAAGTCATGGTCAGATAACAAATATTTATTTAGCCGTGAAGCATTTCACAGAGAAAAGAATTCATGAATTCATCAAACATATGTTGCATTACAATGACCTACATAAAATTTTTGTGTGTGTGTGTGTGGGGGGGGGGGGGGAATCACATATCACTTGATAAATTACCTTGGTTTTAAACACTTCCCATCCGTATATTTCTACACAGAATGATATAAATCACGTACTCATTAATAAATTGACACATACATACACATGGTTAAATTAAAAAACGAGGAGTTGGGTCACTTGTGATTCAATATTTGAAGTTTCAACCCTGTCCCTGTATATTTTCCTACAGCTGGAACAGCTTCAGATGAAAGTTTCTTCATAATATCGATGTAGATAGCCTGTAAGCATATGACCAATCTTAGGGGATCGCTCTTCGGCAATCCTAATTTGTTATTAAAAATTGCACATTTTTTGTCGAAACAATTCTAATATTCAGTCCATTCTTTCCTTTAGAACATGTTTACCCTGTTTAAAAAAAGCTACATCCGTTTACCGTAATAGTTCACTATACATTACCTTACTTGAAAACTAAAAGGGTAAATCCAGTGTTCGTGGAACGTCTGTACACTTACTGATTATATGAAATATGAGAATTTGCAATGAATAAAGACACTTTTGATAATTCTAGATGTCAGAGGTCGATATATTTCAAAATAGTATAATAAGTAGTAACCAATTGCTTACTATCAAATATCTCAATTTCCACAGTATCAACTGTTAACACGACCTTAATTGTGGAGATATTTATTTGTTGTTTTTTTTAACTAAAGACAAAAATGTACTTCATAGACATGACAAAACACATATTTTATTAATAAATCCACAGTTATTCATTTCATCAGATCAAACTTTTAATGGAAAAAAGGTCTTTTGGAGTAAAAGTTGGCCTGACGGAACATCAATTGATTATGATGGCATCCCATTTTTCACAGTAGGACATGAAATATTTGAATGTCACAATGGTGCACAGCATAAGAAAAAAGTTGATCAAAATAAGCCACAGGAGTCCAGTTGTCAGGTATTTTACCAGTAATTATTTACATGTATTGTACATAAGTTCTGCAAAGGCCGCTCTAATATGATTTGTAGCTCTAGGCTTAGCGCGCATCATTTTTTTTAAAATAAATTTTGGATGTTTAACAAAAAAACATACAGTTTTTTCCTGATGACGATTGTGCACCCGCTAATTGAAATGTTTTTGAGACGACATTTTAATTAAGAAATATTATTCCTATCCTTGGTATTGGATTATATCGTATTTAAATCGTTCCTTTTACAAAATATTGGACTGTTTTTACATTAACGGCCGAACGGAATCACATTTTTCTTTATATTATTAGATCAAAGACCACGTTTACGTCACAAAGAGAAGAAGACATTTGCAGGACACGAAGAAAATGGGATGTCTTGCTGCTATTAAAGTAATAGTAGTCATCAAACTACCACAATATAGGGTAAAGTTACATATACTACTTAAAAATGTTAGTCCGTCCTAATAGTCAAAATATTAAGAATTGGAATACCATTCATGAAGATGCTTACAAGTAACACTTAGAGTTCTAATTGTATGTTAATATTATATCTGAAATTTTGGGGACAAATTAATTTACCTGCAATAAATGTTCTGGTTAGTAAAGAAAACTAGTATATGTATTGTTAACATTGCGTCAGTCAGTTCAACAGTCAACAATACTCTGTGTATAGGGAGCCTCGGTGTCCGAGAGATTAAGGTAGTTGTCTACTATTGATCACATGGTCTGTCACACTGAGACACTGAGATTGCGGGGTCGAGTCTCACTGGGGGCAGTGCGCGCTCGACTCCAAGCTTAACTCACAACGATTGCCAGTTTTCCTACCAAAGGTCTGGGGTTTTCTCCGGGTACTCCGGCTTCCTCCCTCAATGAAAATTGGACGCTATGATATAGCTGAAAAATTTCTGAAAATTGGCGTTAAACAGCATTCAAACAAACAAACAATCTATGTATAGGTTGATGGACTGGTGTCAGAGTGGGCCAAACGGCAGATTACTCAAAGAATAAAAGCAGATGTTGCAATTGGTTTAGTGGAAAAAGAAGCAAGATTTTACATCAATTTTCCAGAGGTTGAACACCATAAACATCACCTGACGGGAGAGGTATTTTTTTAAATGTAAATTTAATTTTCAAACAGCCTATGACTAACTTGTCAATAGGATTGGACAAAAAATGTTATGTACATCTTTAAAACTTCAACTTACATCTCACCGGTTACAATGAGGTGTGATAATCAGTCGATTATATGTTCATCTTTAACACCTCAACTTAAATCTCACCGGTTACAATGAGGTGTGATTATTAGCCGTTTATATGTTCATCGTTAACACCTCAACTTACATCTCACCGGTTACAATGAGGTGTCATTATCAGTCGATTATATGTTCATCTTTAGCACTTCAACTTACATCTCACCGGTTACAATGAGGTGTGATTATTAGCCGTTTATATGTTCATCGTTAACACCTCAACTTACATCTCACCGGTTACAATGAGGTGTGATTATTAGCCGTTTATATGTACATCTTTAAGGCCTCAACTTACATCTCACCGGTTACAATGAGGTGTGATAATCAGTCGATTATATGTTCATCTTTAACACCTCAACTTACATCTCACCGGTTACAACGAGGTGTGGTTATTAGCCGTTTATATTTTTATCATAAACACTTCAACTTACATCTCACCGCTTACAATGAGGTGTGATTATTAGCCGTTTATATGTTCATCTTTAACACTTCAACTTACATCTCACCGGTGACAATGAGGTGCCATATACAGCCAATTATACAGTCATTATAACACCTAAACTTGCATCTCACCGGTTACAATGAGGTGTGATAATCAGTCGATTATATGTTCATCTTTAACACCTCAACTTACATCTCACCGGTTACAATGAGGTGTGATAATCAGTCGATTATATGTTCATCTTTAACACCTCAACTTACATCTCACCGGTTACAATGAGGTGTGATTATTAGCCGTTTATATGTTCATCGTTAACACCTCAACTTACATCTCACCGGTTACAATGAGGTGTGATTATCAGTCGATTATATGTTCATCTTTAGCACCTCAACTTACATCTCACCGGTTACAATGAGTTGTGATTATTAGCCGTTTATATGTACATCTTTAACACCTCAACTTACATCTCACCGGTTACAATGAGGTGTGATTATTAGCCGTTTATATGTTCATCTTTAACACTTCAATTTACATCTCACGGGTTACAACGAGGTGTGGTTATTAGCCGTTTATATTTTTATCATAAACACTTCAACTTACATCTCACCGCTTACAATGAGGTGTGATTATTAGCCGTTTATATGTTCATCTTTAACACTTCAACTTACATCTCACCGGTGACAATGAGGTGTCATATACAGCCAATTATACAGTCATTATAACACCTAAACTTGCATCTCACCGGTTACAATGAGGTGTGATAATCAGTCGATTATATGTTCATCTTTAACACCTCAACTTACATCTCACCGGTTACAATGAGGTGTGATTATTAGCCGTTTATATGTTCATCGTTAACACCTCAACTTACATCTCACCGGTTACAATGAGGTGTGATTATAAGCCGTTTATATGTACATCTTTAACACCTCAACTTACATCTCACCGGTTACAATGAGGTGTGATTATTAGCCGTTTATATGTTCATCGTTAACACCTCAACTTACATCTCACCGGTTACAATGAGGTGTGATTATCAGTCGATTATATGTTCATCTTTAGCACCTCAACTTACATCTCACCGGTTACAATGAGTTGTGATTATTAGCCGTTTATATGTACATCTTTAACACCTCAACTTACATCTCACCGGTTACAATGAGGTGTGATTATTAGCCGTTTATATGTTCATCTTTAACACTTCAATTTACATCTCACGGGTTACAACGAGGTGTGGTTATTAGCCGTTTATATTTTTATCATAAACACTTCAACTTACATCTCACCGCTTACAATGAGGTGTGATTATTAGCCGTTTATATGTTCATCTTTAACACCTCAACTTACATCTCACCGGTGACAATGAGGTGCCATATACAGCCAATTATACAGTCATTATAACACCTAAACTTGCATCTCACCGGTTACAATGAGGTGTGATAATCAGTCGATTATATGTTCATCTTTAACACCTCAACTTACATCTCACCGGTTACAATGAGGTGTGATTATTAGCCGTTTATATGTTCATCGTTAACACCTCAACTTACATCTCACCGGTTACAATGAGGTGTGATTATAAGCCGTTTATATGTACATCTTTAACACCTCAACTTACATCTCACCGGTTACAATGAGGTGTGATAATCAGTCGATTATATGTTCATCTTTAACACCTCAACTTACATCTCACCGGTTACAATGAGGTGTGATTATTAGCCGTTTATATGTTCATCGTTAACACCTCAACTTACATCTCACCGGTTACAATGAGGTGTGATTATCAGTCGATTATATGTTCATCTTTAGCACCTCAACTTACATCTCACCGGTTACAATGAGTTGTGATTATTAGCCGTTTATATGTACATCTTTAACACCTCAACTTACATCTCACCGGTTACAATGAGGTGTGATTATTAGCCGTTTATATGTTCATCTTTAACACTTCAATTTACATCTCACGGGTTACAACGAGGTGTGGTTATTAGCCGTTTATATTTTTATCATAAACACTTCAACTTACATCTCACCGCTTACAATGAGGTGTGATTATTAGCCGTTTATATGTTCATCTTTAACACTTCAACTTACATCTCACCGGTGACAATGAGGTGCCATATACAGCCAATTATACAGTCATTATAACACCTAAACTTGCATCTCACCGGTTACAATGAGGTGTGATAATCAGTCGATTATATGTTCATCTTTAACACCTCAACTTACATCTCACCGGTTACAATGAGGTGTGATTATTAGCCGTTTATATGTTCATCGTTAACACCTCAACTTACATCTCACCGGTTACAATGAGGTGTGATTATAAGCCGTTTATATGTACATCTTTAAGACCTCAACTTACATCTCACCGGTTACAATGAGGTGTGATAATCAGTCGATTATATGTTCATCTTTAACACCTCAACTTACATCTCACCGGTTACAACGAGGTGTGGTTATTAGCCGTTTATATTTTTATCATAAACACTTCAACTTACATCTCACCGCTTACAATGAGGTGTGATTATTAGCCGTTTATATGTTCATCTTTAACACTTCAACTTACATCTCACCGGTGACAATGAGGTGCCATATACAGCCAATTATACAGTCATTATAACACCTAAACTTGCATCTCACCGGTTACAATGAGGTGTGATAATCAGTCGATTATATGTTCATCTTTAACACCTCAACTTACATCTCACCGGTTACAATGAGGTGTGATAATCAGTCGATTATATGTTCATCTTTAACACCTCAACTTACATCTCACCGGTTACAATGAGGTGTGATTATTAGCCGTTTATATGTTCATCGTTAACACCTCAACTTACATCTCACCGGTTACAATGAGGTGTGATTATCAGTCAATTATATGTTCATCTTTAGCACCTCAACTTACATCTCACCGGTTACAATGAGTTGTGATTATTAGCCGTTTATATGTACATCTTTAACACCTCAACTTACATCTCACCGGTTACAATGAGGTGTGATTATTAGCCGTTTATATGTTCATCTTTAACACTTCAATTTACATCTCACGGGTTACAACGAGGTGTGGTTATTAGCCGTTTATATTTTTATCATAAACACTTCAACTTACATCTCACCGCTTACAATGAGGTGTGATTATTAGCCGTTTATATGTTCATCTTTAACACTTCAACTTACATCTCACCGGTTACAATGAGGTGTGATAATCAGTCGATTATATGTTCATCTTTAACACCTCAACTTACATCTCACCGGTTACAACGAGGTGTGGTTATTAGCCGTTTATATTTTTATCATAAACACTTCAACTTACATCTCACCGCTTACAATGAGGTGTGATTATTAGCCGTTTATATGTTCATCTTTAACACTTCAACTTACATCTCACCGGTGACAATGAGGTGCCATATACAGCCAATTATACAGTCATTATAACACCTAAACTTGCATCTCACCGGTTACAATGAGGTGTGATAATCAGTCGATTATATGTTCATCTTTAACACCTCAACTTACATCTCACCGGTTACAATGAGGTGTGATAATCAGTCGATTATATGTTCATCTTTAACACCTCAACTTACATCTCACCGGTTACAATGAGGTGTGATTATTAGCCGTTTATATGTTCATCGTTAACACCTCAACTTACATCTCACCGGTTACAATGAGGTGTGATTATCAGTCAATTATATGTTCATCTTTAGCACCTCAACTTACATCTCACCGGTTACAATGAGTTGTGATTATTAGCCGTTTATATGTACATCTTTAACACCTCAACTTACATCTCACCGGTTACAATGAGGTGTGATTATTAGCCGTTTATATGTTCATCTTTAACACTTCAATTTACATCTCACGGGTTACAACGAGGTGTGGTTATTAGCCGTTTATATTTTTATCATAAACACTTCAACTTACATCTCACCGCTTACAATGAGGTGTGATTATTAGCCGTTTATATGTTCATCTTTAACACTTCAACTTACATCTCACCGGTGACAATGAGGTGCCATATACAGCCAATTATACAGTCATTATAACACCTAAACTTGCATCTCACCGGTTACAATGAGGTGTGATAATCAGTCGATTATATGTTCATCTTTTTGTCATCTATTTTCAGTGATGTGATTAATTTAGAGGATCCCTTCCCAGTCCACGGTTTTCTCAGTGAGGCAAGTCTTAACTGTTGTGATGTGTGATTAAGTTCAGATTTACAAAATGATAAGACATGTTTAGGTCATTTGGTGGAAGACATCTTATAGAGATCTCTGAACCATATAATACCACAAATGAAAGGCAATAAAACTACAATTGTGAACACTAGTTACATATTACTGAGTATATTAACATTAACAACAAATTCACAAACACATGGTCATTATTAAACCTCAACAAACACTCAAAACATATGCATGACTTAAACAATAGGACAAGGCTTGTCATTTTTCATTCAGAAGGTCAGGGTTTTTAACATGATACGTCCGCTTCTTCCTCCAATGACATGAAATTTTGAAAGTGGCGTAAAACCCAATTGAAACAAACAAACAAATAGAGGAACAAATTCATTGTAGTGATTGAAAAATCACTCTTAGATAAGATAGTAGACTAGAGAATTACGCTGAAATACTTAATATGCTTCATACTGATGCAGCTGGAATAGTTATACAAATTGAGAGTTAAATTTGTCTAATTTAATGTGGACTTTCTTCTTTTGAGATAAAGATTTATATTCGACTTCAAAATGTTCGCGTTGTCTTTAGTCTCAAGACAGAATGTAGGTGTATTTGTTTTAATTTGCTGCAAAGACAACGCATATAAAGATCTGAAAATAAAAGTTTATATAAGAGTTTTTTCCTTCAGGTTAACATTGATGAGTATGATATCCTTATTGGTGGACTTAATGAAAATGGAGTTCATTGGACCTTAATGGTATTAATAAAAACAATCTTTTATAATTAAAAATAGTTATTTTTGTTACGTACGTCTATATGGTTTCTCATTTCCCTTCCATTTTATATGATCACAAGAATACGTAATATAGCATTTTCGCATACAATTAAAACAGTATTGTCGTCTCAAAAGACCTGTGCGGCTTAACATATTAACAAACCTGTATTGCGGAAATATATGGTTGTTAATGTAATACAAACTTTTATGGTAACAATAAATTCACAATGGTTTCAACTTAATGACTAAAACAAAGCTACAAATGAACGAACAATATAGCAAAACCGACGTATTCCACCCAGACACCAACATTAGCAAACAATACGCAGCTGTAAATATCCGTAAATATGAATATAAACTACATTTTACAATGATATCTCTATGATGATAGTGCTGTAATATTGCTAAAAGTTACATAAAACCCGATTCAAACAAACACAACATAATTATTTTTTTCATTTGCTGTTCGTTTTAGGTTATTTTTCCAGAAACACGTCAGTTGTTGTACCTGAATTCATTAGGCGAACCGATAAGAAAACGACAAAAATATTTGCAGTGTTGGATGTACGTATGTTTTGAAAACTAATAGAAGTATGCATTATGTTTCCAACGAACATGAGTCGGAAGATGTAGAAAATATTACTAAATCCTTTTGTATTAGTTTTTATAAAATTATGTATAAGGTAAAGCTAATTTTAATATGAAATAAATGCCATTAAAAAATTATATGGAATTCTCATTCTAAAGATCAGATATCAAAAATACTAACAACAATATGTCTGTGTTTTGCTATAATCGAAAATATTTATTAAATTTTTCAATTTCTGACAGTTTGTTTCTTGCTGAAAGATACAACCGAGGAATTGGTAATAGTCTTGTTGACAACTGGAGCGTGCAAATTAAAAGACACGGGAAACAGTATGACTCCAATTCTTGTGGTGTCTTCATCTTAAAGGTATTTAGTATATTAAAAAATAAATACATTTGAAAACTAAACGGGGCATTTTATATGTAATGTCCTTGTGTATTCTCGTGAATTCTTGTGGTATGCAGAAAGATAGTAGTCTTGTGGTATGCAGAAAGATAGTAGTCAAATCGTGGATACCTTGTTGATAAAAAAAAATCTCGTTTGAATTTTGAAGTAGAAATTCGTCTATACAGAGACTGCCCAAAAATTTCTGCGTGAACTATCAAAGCCAAATATCATTTATGTGTAGAAATTTCCTTCCAAAAAGATCCATGTGACTTCAGTAGCAAATCAGATTCCAGTTACATCAAGTGCCTAATCTTATACTAGTGACCTCAAGTGATGAATCATATACTAGTAATATTTAGTGACAATATAAATAGTTCTGTTAGTCCAAAGGCATTAGGTTGTCAGTGTTGGACGAAACAAACTCTGGTCAAGTATATATTAGCATGACCAAATCTGAGGTCTTAACCTTCATTAGCATATTAACAAAACAAAAGCACATGTTTATAATAATATTTTCAAAATTAAAGGAATCAAACAAATTAATTATAGAACATTTTTATTTCACAAAATCATATTGAAATAAATCAACCAATTAAAAAATTCTTGAAGAAATTCTAAAAATTTCTGCATACTAGTACCAATTTAATTTTGGTAAAGGAATATGAGTATTCCTATTTATTAGAATTGCTTTGTTGTTTTTTTTAGTTTGCAGAGTTAATTTTAAATGATGAAGAGGATTTATTTTTTGACTCTTCAGCAAGAGGGATCAGAGCCATGAGACATGTTATTGGTCAATGCATTACTGAATGCAGTAGTAAGTTCATAAAGACTAAATGTACTATATATTTTATTTATATGTATCTGCAATAGGCTATAAGTACCAGAAAACTAAAGTAGTTATGTCTACCTCTTGACTCAAGTTACCAATCTTTACAACTATTATTGTCTTTTCAACAGATATTGAATGTTATTTCATTTTTGTTTAGCCTGATAAATGTTATAAATTTGTTTTCTATATGATTACTAGAAAATGTTATTTTACTGTATAATTTGAGATAATAGTTCTTCATAATTAATAAACAGTTATTTTGATCGGTATGTACATAAGTTCTATGTTTATAATATAGTTCATATTTATACATATTCAGATTTTAAAATTACACCTGCAAATATTTTTGAGTTGAATCCATCTCACGTGAAAACGCTCAAAATACAAAGTAAGTTGAATTGCTGCATTAATGCTTCATTAGTTGTTAGAAGGCATTTTGAAATAGCAAACATGCATGTTGAAGTGCTTCATATAAAATTTAATAAACGTTTTGAACATGCGATTTTAGGTAATATGGAGGAAATTCCAACAACACAAGAACTTGCAGAACATGAAGTTGAAAAAAATACGGATAAAACTTTAGATTCAGATGATGAATTAGATAAAACTTTAGATTCAGATGATGAATTAGATGGAGATCCAAGGACATTTTTGTTGACTGTACAAATATGTAATAGAAATGTTAGTATTTTTAATCGGGTATACTTGTAATAATATGCAATACAAATACTGATTTTATTAACATAGTACACATATTTAATGATGATGCCTAATGTTCTAGATCATATAGAATAAATATTAGTTACCCTGCGATGTTCAAATGCATTTTATTATATTGCATATAGTGAAAGAAATTGATACTGTAATACTTTAATCAAGATATGTTAGAACACGGAGATCAATCAGAGCTATGTGTACAAGGGAAGATTAATGAGACAAATGCAATGCTATATACAACCTGTAAACAACAGCGCTAAATATCCTGATTTTACACGTTTCTGTTTTTTATTTAAATAATATTACATTTGTATTCCATGTAAAAATATCACATTATTTATAAACGTAAAATTATTCTCTTTAGTATGAATGTATGAAAGAAAGTATGTATCCCATAATGGAATGCCAAGAAGTTACCTGGTAAGTATGCTAATACAATGTCTGCTCATTATATGCACACGCGAATGATTGCTATCATAAAATCAGACATATCAAAATAACTGAGCAGTCTGACATTACGACTTGAAATTAAATTGCTTTTTCAGTCTAACATTAAACAATTTCAGCTTTTATGTGGTTAAGATAATAACTTAAAGTCCTAAACGTCAGGAAAAAAATGAACAAAGTTGTATTCAGATCAGGGTTAGAAATGTCTATTAACAGTTTTATTGGAGAATTACAATAAAGACGTAGAGTTGTGACTGGATCTTTTTGCTTGGGTCATCTATTGCCATATAAGATTAAGCCTAAAGCCAGTATTTAACGCCTTTTACATTTTGTAGAAATTCATTTTTTAGTTCACAGTTGATGATTTATAAATATATTTCCAGGATTTTATTTCTATAACATATACTAATTTCTACATTATGTTGTAGTCATCTAGATTGTCACAAAAGACATCATGAATTTATGAAAAATCCGCTAAAAGTGTACAACAGAGAGCGTGTTACACATGGTTTTGGCGGTGATGTTGGAAACTCAAAGGTATTTAGAAGATACGTGTTGATTTGTTTGTGATTTTTGTATGAATGGTGGCAACTTTATAGTTATATCGTGGAGTCCAATTTTTTATTGGGAGATGAAGCCGGTGCACCGAGATAAAAGCCAAGACATTCATTATGAAAACAGGCAATGATCGTCAATTAAGTTAAGAGTTGAACACATCCTGCCTGCAGTGAGACCGGAACCTGCAAACTCAGTGTTGACGTGCACGTGATTAATAGTAGATAACTAATCACTCGGCCACTGTTAAACTTACAAACAAAACTTTTTTTTCAAAAGTGAATAACAATAATTAAACAAATTAAAAATAAATAAACATGTTGTACACTACTTAAGTTAATTTTGTTTCACCTGTCGCAACGTTCACACATATTAGTCGCAATATATATGGTTGCCATCTACTCTGGTTAGAATTTAATTCTAAATGTTGTTATAATATATTTTATATCTATAGATACAGTAAATTGAGAAAATCCGTTTTACACTTTTTCAGACAATACATCATCTCCATGTCATGTTAGCAAAGGATCTCGTATATACATCTTCTGATCCAAAGTAAGTTACGAAAATGAGAATTTCGATAAGACTTCATGTATTCTATCTTTTAAATCTTCTTAATATTTTATTCATATTAAAGGACGTCCCCGGGTGGCGGATAGGGGAGACCCTCTCGTTGGGGGGTTTTCAGGTCATAATACGGAAAACCTGGTAGCGGACCATTGTGGGTAACGTGTTTGGAGAGTGCCACGCTCCTTGCACGATAAAGACCCCTTTGTAGATTTCGAAAAAGAGTAGGCTCATTGTAGCCACTACAGAAGGCTAAATTCCCCGACCCTACCCAGTACTCCATACTTTTCCAGTGGCAGTCAAAATTGTGTTCCCTGTGTTCCTTATTCCATCGATTTATTGTTTGTTAACTTGTTCCCGTCTTGAATATAGCTGAAATAATGCTCGCAGGACGTAAAGCAAACATCCAATCAATCAATCATATTAAAGGGCGACTAAAAACCTAGTTCATTGGCTTAAATTTTAAGTTTGCATATTTTCTTAAATTTCTCTATAGGCGCCCATACAGTGGTCCAAAGTCAAGGCAAATAAAGAATGTAAAAAATGGCAAACTGAAACAGATTTTAACAGTGTATCCACAGTAAGTAGGCTAAAAGTTAAATGAAAATTAAGATTTTAATTAAGAGGAAAAGTCGTAAAACATCACAAAAATTAGTTAATTAACTGTTCACTATATGTTATATCGTTTACGTATAATAAAATATAGATCAATGAATAACACTCTATTTACAAAACAGGACACGAACTTGACATTTAGATTTAAATAAAAGCAAATAAATCTCAAATTAATATGGAAACGCTGGGCCACAATTAAAACAGATTATTAATATGAACACCAATAGAGACAAAGAAACAAATCAAACAAATAAGTTGAGAATGGTTTAAACTGTATTAAAGTATTCCTTTGTGTCTTCTTTTATTATATACTAATTATGTTATTTTACATTTTTAGACTGGCAGACTGTTACATATATGGAGTAATTCTAAGGCCATATAAAATTAGATTTACGGTTCTCAGGCCCGCGCGCATCCGTTTTCACCCCGCCGCATTGCCGATTTTATCGGGTTTTCAATAAAATAAAAATCCGGAAATGCGGTGCCGTTTCCGTTAAAAAAAAATTATCCGGTCCAATCCGCTTCTTAATTTCCCGCCACTGCATTCGGAAAGACTGGACATCTTTGCTTTCTCTAATGATAACTTCCGAAATAATACATAGTGCATACAAGCGTTTGATAGTAAAGGAGGATTACGGAATTTTTCGTGTTCACGACTTTTGAGATCTGATAGCCGAGAAAAATAAACAAAAAAAATCGTTCGTCTTAAATGGCGGCGTTGCAAAACAAGTGCTTTATTAAACGGAGAATCGTTTACAGTTTTGTGACAAAAAAGGAAGAGTTGATAGCACAAAAACGGTACCATCTATAAAATTTGCTGAAAGAAGTTCTCGTGGACATGTCATGGGAAAACATTCCTTAAATAAGATCAGGTGCACAACTTTAATATGTGTGCAATCTTTTGGTGCAGTTTCAGGGATCTGGGTAACGAGCTGGAGAAGTTGATTACACAAAATTGGTACCCTCATTGAAAAATTACGACGTTCCCAATCCTGGAAAAATGGGGAAAACACATTCTATAATAGCAGGTGCACAACCAATACGTGTGCAATCTTTTTGTGATGTTTCAGGGATCTGGTTTTAAAGCTGTAGGATTTGATGTTCCCAAATATAGAAACATCTCATAAAACGATACCATAATAGCAGGTCGCAACTATAATATGTGCAATCTGCTTATGGAAAGTGTTAGGGATATACATTGTAGGTTTAAAGCTGTAGGAAGTGTTGATTACACAAAATATGTACCCTTTCAGTGATATTTTGTAGGATTTTTCATGGTGAGTCCTGGACTCATCATTTTTGAAAATGGCAAATCCCAAACAATTTTCATGAGTGCCACATATTGCAGTTAAGCATAAGTGGTTGCATACAACCAATTTCTTCGATGACAGACCCATAATCATTCATGTCATTTTATAAAATATACAATATGGCGACATATGCTTTATGCTGTTCTAGTGGTCAAGATTTTTATCAGTCTTCTGGAGTATGATTGAACTGCAATCATTACTTGAAACATGCTGATGTTTCCCCATTAAAGAGAGACTCGTGTCTTGTCTGGCTCATCTTGGAAATGAATGTCAAAATAATGCAGATGCTGACATTCACAACGAATTTTCCACCCAACAAATTATCATTGTTTTCTTTATAAAATAATCAGTTTTTTTTCGAATTTTATACCCAAGCATAATCTCGTAAATTAAATTAGAATGAACTATTTGTAATTTAGAACATTATACAATCAATTTCAACAGAAAGGTTGAACTTGACCACAGACACAGTAAAGTCTTCAGATCCTAAATCTAGTGTATATCAATCAGATAATCGAATTGAAATGTATTAAAAATAAAGGATAATTTACTTTAATTTATGTTCATACTGAATGTATTTGTTGTCTAATAAATATCCTAATTAAAACATATTTGCTGCCCAAATAATTGTTACCTGTAGAAAATCTGACGAAACAGGTTAATTTCGATCACCATTTGTATGATATATGTTATCATGCATTGGAAACGAAATTGACACGACTGAAATTCGTAAACATCCGATAACTGTACTAGTATGCATTAGTTGCTGCAAAGACGTGTTCAATAAGAATCTAGATGCATTTCGACGATCCCTGCCCCCCTCCCCTCAATTTCACTATACTATAACCCAGGTTGCATAAACAATTTAACAATTTAAAAGGGGTTGTTTTATGTAATAACCTTTAAATACATTTCATATACAAATATGAATGTTTAATATAGAAATTCTTTGCTGTATCGATTGAGATCTTGACCAGTTAAATTTTGTGCAAGATAGCGAATAAAAAAATGCCTCCCTCGTCTGATTTTAGACCAATAAAATGATAAAAAAAAAGCCTCCCTCCCTCATCTATTTTTGAAAAATTTGGCCTGAGAACCTTAAAATTAATTTTGTGTGGCCTAAAAGAGTTTATTGTTAAAATTCATATGCAATTATCAGGAAGTAATTACGGGGAATCGAACGAACTGTGTAGATGTACTGAAATAAACACGTCTACAGAAGTGAAGAGGATAAAAAACAAACGTTGTTAATCATATTTGTTCAGATTTAAGTAGATGTCATATTATATACATTATATATATTGTAAATAATAATAATATTATTAAATGGTTGTATTTCAGTTTTAATATCACACCTCATTCTAACTTGTGAAATACAAGTTTGGTTGGCATAAGTTAGTGCCTTATTAGTTGAAAATTGCACCTTATTATAATCGGAGTGATACAAGTTTGCCCACTATAAGTTGGTGCGTTATCAAATGAATATCGCATCAACTTATAAACGGTGAGATGCAAGTTTGGTCATTATAAGTTGGTGCATAATCAGTTGAATATCGCACCTCATTGTAACCGGTGAGATACAAGTTTGGTCATTATAAGTTGGTGCATAATCAGTTGAATATCGCACCTCATTGTAACCGGTGAGATACAAGTTTGGTCATTATAAGTTGGTGCATAATCAGTTGAATATCGCACCTCATTGTAGCCGGTGAGATACAAGTTTGGTCATTATAAGTTGGTGCATTATCAGTTGAATATCGCACCTCATTGTAACAGGTGAGATGCAAGTTTGGCAATTATAAGTTGGTGCATAATCAGTTGAATATCGCACCTCATTGTAGCCGGTGAGATACAAGTTTGGTCATTATAAGTTGGTGCATAATCAGTTGAATATCGCACCTCATTGTAGCCGGTGAGATACAAGTTTGGTCATTATAAGTTGATGCGTTAACAGTTGAATATCGCACCTCATTGTAACCGGTGAGATACAAGTTTGGTCATTATAAGTTGGTGCATTATCAGTTGAATATCGCACCTCATTGTAACAGGTGAGATGCAAGTTTGGTCATTATAAGTTGATGCGTTAACAGTTGAATATCGCACCTCATTGTAGCCGGTGAGATGCAAGTTTGGCCATTATAAGTTGGTGCATTATCAGTTGAATATCGCACCTCATTGTAACAGGTGAGATGCAAGTTTGGTCATTATAAGTTGGTGCATTATCAGTTGAATATCGCACCTCATTGTAGCCGGTGAGATACAAGTTTGGCCATTATAAGTTGGTGCAGTATCAGTTGAATATCGCACCTCATTGTAGCCGGTGAGATACAAGTTTGGCCATTATAAGTTGGTGCAGTATCAGTTGAATATCGCACCTCATTGTAGCCGGTGAGATACAAGTTTGGTCATTATACGTTGGTGCATAATCAGTTGAATATCGCACCTCATTGTAGCCGGTGAGATACAAGTTTGGTCATTATAAGTTGGTGCATTATCAGTTGAATATCGCACCTCATTGTAACAGGTGAGATGCAAGTTTGGCAATTATAAGTTGGTGCAGTATCAGTTGAATATCCCACCTCATTGTAGCCGGTGAGATACAAGTTTGGTCATTATAAGTTGGTGCATTATCAGTTGAATATCGCACCTCATTGTAACAGGTGAGATGCAAGTTTGGTCATTATAAGTTGATGCGTTAACAGTTGAATATCGCACCTCATTGTAACCGGTGAGATGCAAGTTTGGCCATTATAAGTTGGTGCAGTATCAGTTGAATATCGCACCTCATTGTAGCCGGTGAGATACAAGTTTGGTCATTATAAGTTGGTGCATAATCAGTTGAATATCGCACCTCATTGTAGCCGGTGAGATACAAGTTTGGTCATTATAAGTTGATGCGTTAACAGTTGAATATCGCACCTCATTGTAACAGGTGAGATGCAAGTTTGGTCATTATAAGTTGGTGCATTATCAGTTGAATATCGCACCTCATTGTAGCCGGTGAGATACAAGTTTGGCCATTATAAGTTGGTGCAGTATCAGTTGAATATCGCACCTCATTGTAGCCGGTGAGATACAAGTTTGGCCATTATAAGTTGGTGCAGTATCAGTTGAATATCGCACCTCATTGTAGCCGGTGAGATACAAGTTTGGTCATTATAAGTTGGTGCATAATCAGTTGAATATCGCACCTCATTGTAGCCGGTGAGATACAAGTTTGGTCATTATAAGTTGGTGCATTATCAGTTGAATATCGCACCTCATTGTAACAGGTGAGATGCAAGTTTGGCAATTATAAGTTGGTGCAGTATCAGTTGAATATCGCACCTCATTGTAGCCGGTGAGATACAAGTTTGGTCATTATAAGTTGGTGCATTATCAGTTGAATATCGCACCTCATTGTAACAGGTGAGATACAAGTTGGTCATTATAAGTTGGTGCATTATCAGTTGAATATCGCACCTCATTGTAACAGGTGAGATACAAGTTTGGTCATTATAAGTTGGTGCATTATCAGTTGAATATCGCACCTCATTGTAGCCGGTGAGATACAAGTTTGGCCATTATAAGTTGGTGCAGTATCAGTTGAATATCGCACCTCATTGTAGCCGGTGAGATACAAGTTTGGTCATTATAAGTTGGTGCATAATCAGTTGAATATCGCAACTCATTGTAGCCGGTGAGATACAAGTTTGGTCATTATAAGTTGATGCGTTAACAGTTGAATATCGCACCTCATTGTAACCGGTGAGATGCAAGTTTGGCCATTATAAGTTGGTGCATTTTCAGTTGAATATCGCACCTCATTGTAACAGGTGAGATGCAAGTTTGGTCATTATAAGTTGATGCGTTAACAGTTGAATATCGCACCTCATTGTAACCGGTGAGATGCAAGTTTGGCCATTATAAGTTGGTGCAGTATCAGTTGAATATCGCACCTCATTGTAGCCGGTGGGATACAAGTTTGGTCATTATAAGTTGGTGCATTATCAGTTGAATATCGCACCTCATTGTAGCCGGTGAGATACAAGTTTGGTCATAAGAAGTTGGTGCATAATCAGTTGAATATCGCACCTCATTGTAGCCGGTGAGATACAAGTTTGGCCATTATAAGTTGGTGCAGTATCAGTTGAATATCGCACCTCATTGTAGCCGGTGAGATACAAGTTTGGCCATTATAAGTTGGTGCAGTATCAGTTGAATATCGCACCTCATTGTAGCCGGTGAGATACAAGTTTGGTCATTATAAGTTGGTGCATAATCAGTTGAATATCGCACCTCATTGTAGCCGGTGAGATACAAGTTTGGTCATTATAAGTTGGTGCATTATCAGTTGAATATCGCACCTCATTGTAACAGGTGAGATGCAAGTTTGGCAATTATAAGTTGGTGCAGTATCAGTTGAATATCCCACCTCATTGTAGCCGGTGAGATACAAGTTTGGTCATTATAAGTTGGTGCATTATCAGTTGAATATCGCACCTCATTGTAACAGGTGAGATGCAAGTTTGGTCATTATAAGTTGATGCGTTAACAGTTGAATATCGCACCTCATTGTAACCGGTGAGATGCAAGTTTGGCCATTATAAGTTGGTGCAGTATCAGTTGAATATCGCACCTCATTGTAGCCGGTGAGATACAAGTTTGGTCATTATAAGTTGGTGCATAATCAGTTGAATATCGCACCTCATTGTAGCCGGTGAGATACAAGTTTGGTCATTATAAGTTGATGCGTTAACAGTTGAATATCGCACCTCATTGTAACAGGTGAGATGCAAGTTTGGTCATTATAAGTTGGTGCATTATCAGTTGAATATCGCACCTCATTGTAGCCGGTGAGATACAAGTTTGGCCATTATAAGTTGGTGCAGTATCAGTTGAATATCGCACCTCATTGTAGCCGGTGAGATACAAGTTTGGCCATTATAAGTTGGTGCAGTATCAGTTGAATATCGCACCTCATTGTAGCCGGTGAGATACAAGTTTGGTCATTATAAGTTGGTGCATAATCAGTTGAATATCGCACCTCATTGTAGCCGGTGAGATACAAGTTTGGTCATTATAAGTTGGTGCATTATCAGTTGAATATCGCACCTCATTGTAACAGGTGAGATGCAAGTTTGGCAATTATAAGTTGGTGCAGTATCAGTTGAATATCGCACCTCATTGTAGCCGGTGAGATACAAGTTTGGTCATTATAAGTTGGTGCATTATCAGTTGAATATCGCACCTCATTGTAACAGGTGAGATACAAGTTGGTCATTATAAGTTGGTGCATTATCAGTTGAATATCGCACCTCATTGTAACAGGTGAGATACAAGTTTGGTCATTATAAGTTGGTGCATTATCAGTTGAATATCGCACCTCATTGTAGCCGGTGAGATACAAGTTTGGCCATTATAAGTTGGTGCAGTATCAGTTGAATATCGCACCTCATTGTAGCCGGTGAGATACAAGTTTGGTCATTATAAGTTGGTGCATAATCAGTTGAATATCGCAACTCATTGTAGCCGGTGAGATACAAGTTTGGTCATTATAAGTTGATGCGTTAACAGTTGAATATCGCACCTCATTGTAACCGGTGAGATGCAAGTTTGGCCATTATAAGTTGGTGCATTTTCAGTTGAATATCGCACCTCATTGTAACAGGTGAGATGCAAGTTTGGTCATTATAAGTTGATGCGTTAACAGTTGAATATCGCACCTCATTGTAACCGGTGAGATGCAAGTTTGGCCATTATAAGTTGGTGCAGTATCAGTTGAATATCGCACCTCATTGTAGCCGGTGGGATACAAGTTTGGTCATTATAAGTTGGTGCATTATCAGTTGAATATCGCACCTCATTGTAGCCGGTGAGATACAAGTTTGGTCATAAGAAGTTGGTGCATAATCAGTTGAATATCGCACCTCATTGTAGCCGGTGAAATACAAGTTTGGTCATTATAAGTTGGTGCATTATCAGTTGAATATCGCACCTCATTGTAACAGGTGAGATGCAAGTTTGGCAATTATAAGTTGGTGCAGTATCAGTTGAATATCCCACCTCATTGTAGCCGGTGAGATACAAGTTTGGTCATTATAAGTTGGTGCATTATCAGTTGAATATCGCACCTCATTGTAACAGGTGAGATGCAAGTTTGGTCATTATAAGTTGATGCGTTAACAGTTGAATATCGCACCTCATTGTAACCGGTGAGATGCAAGTTTGGCCATTATAAGTTCGTGCAGTATCAGTTGAATATCGCACCTCATTGTAACAGGTGAGATACAAGTTTGGTCATTATAAGTTGGTGCATAATCAGTTGAATATCGCACCTCATTGTAACCGGTGAGATACGAATGCAAAAAAAGATATATGAAGCTTGCTCTATCAATCGTGAAATAATCCAAACAAAACAAAATATATATGATATCACATAATTTGCTATTAAATTTACTAGAGGAATATATTAACCAAGGTTGACAGTTTTGTTTGTTTTTACACATTAAGTCCAAGGTTGAAATTTTGCTGTGCATAATACTCCAAGGTGCCGTTTCATAAAGCGATCGCTAATTAACGTACTCGTTATCCCTTGCAATTTAAATGGGATAACGTGCACGTTAAGCTAACGATCACTTTATGAAACGGCACCTTGCAACAGCCCAATATTCCGGTCAACTTTTGACAACTTTTTCTTTTACAAATAAAATTAATTTATATTTCAATAGATTGTCTATAAAATTCGCTAGATGAATATTTTAAGCAATATTGACCGGAGTTTTGCATGTTTTTACAAATCGAGTACAAATTTGAAATTTTACTGAACATATTACTCCAACGCGGACCACCATTCCGGTCAACTGTTTGACAACTTTCCCATTTATGAATAATATTAAGTTATTTATCAATATATTTGCTATAAAATTTACTAGAGGAATATGTTAACCGATTTTGACCGGAGTTTTGCATGTTTTTACAATTCAGTCCAAAGTAGAAATTTTACTGTACTTAATACTCCAACGAAAGACCCTTCCGGTCAACTTTTGACAACTTTCCTCTTTATAAATAAAATTTAGTTATATATCACTGATTTGGTAATAAATTTTACTAGAGGAATGTATTAACCACTTTTGACCAGGTTTGATAAATGAAACACCGTTAGTACCAAAGTTGAAAAATCGTGTTTAATTTTAGTGGAGAAATACACTTCCGGTCAAGTTTTAAATAATTTAAATGGATATAATTAAAATCATTTTATATTCATTGCGTCGAAATTGTTATTATCTTTCAGAATCCGTTTCAATTACATCGATATGTTAATTCGTTCACAAGTTATAGTCAAAAATATACCAAAAAACTCTTCCGGTTTTTCCATCCTTCGTCAGATTATTGACTCCCATTAAAAGATAATAAGAAGAGATCGAACATATAAAAATAGCGCAGTGTGTTGGGCATACAAAAATAGTGCATATTTTAACAATATTTTTAAGTAGATAATATGGGCTACTTTTTATAACACCGAAAAATGTTTTTTTAAGCAAATGCAACAACTATGGCAGAAAAAAATGGATGTGATTGTTCTGAAACTGAAGTAAATAACACGACGATACGGTGCGAGAACTTCATAATACATGACGATACATTTTTTCTTATAACATGGACGCCTCTCCCCCTTTTTTCAATTTGAACTACAAAAATACTCGATCAAAACAAACAGATCAGTATCATTAATTATTTAAATTATATCTGTTAACTAATACACATGGAGCTGTAATTACATTTGTTTTTATACAAACAAAAACAAAACGTTAAATAACCGGAATTTCATCGGATCCTCTTCGGTCATTTTTTATAATTGAACGCTACTAATGAATATTCATTACTCATTGTAACCGGTGAGATTTAGCCTTTACCATAACAAATAACGGCACAATACAATAATGCCAGGAGATCAAAGATGTTGAGGAGCTCGTATCACAAAAAAATGCGGAAGTTATCAAATATCATACAAAGAACATATTTACCTTGAGAAGAGAGAAAAACTTGAATTATCATATAAGTGTAAGATCTCAATTTTCTACTACTTCTTGTTCTTAAGTTAACATATTACAATCTAAACATGCTACAGAAAGGGAAAATAACGAGTGGACATAATCTCATAATGTAAATATAGGATCTTAAATTAGTACGAGTGGATTATCGGATTTCTCAAATCGAGATAGTTAAATTATGAAATTTTAAGACCGAGCCTTGGCGAGGACTTAAATTTCCATAATTTAACTATCGAGATTGGAGAAATCCGATAATCCAAGGATACTAATGTAAGATTCTGTTTCTCTAATTTTAAAAAGTAGTAAATTTGCGAAACGAAGTAAACATTCCCCCAATCCAAATTTTACGTTCATAACTTGAATACGCGGTAAATGGAAGGTGTTTTGTTTATGACGTCATGAGTTCTAATTGTGACGTTATTATTTTTAACCAATCAATTGCTGAGAACAATAATAGTGACGAGAACTATATTTTCCAATCCGGTCAATCGGTTGAAATATTACGTCAAAATTAGAGAATAATATTTCGCTAACCATGACTGACAATGTTTTCTAAGTTAACCTGCACAATGACGATTCCAGGTACTTATTTTGACCTTGTACCGAAGGTGTTTACTAATAAGGAGTACTCTCTTTAAAGAAAATGGGTAAATTGCCATGCTAATTTCGAAAGCGTAATGTCTAACCAGGTCTATGGTACAACATGTTTACGACATTTCGGAAATGTCACAAAACTAAACCGAACCAGCAAGGCAGCAGTAACAAAACTTGTCGGAAAATAAAAATAGCACACCGAACAATATCATGTGCCATTCATATTATTTAAATATTTTGTTAAAATATTGTTACAATTTTGTTTATATATTTTTTAAATAATGAAGTTTAACAGGATTTAAAACAAGCATTTTATATTTTAAGAAAACAATTTGTTGTATGTGAGGTTTTTTTCAATGACATGGCATTCAACTTATGTTTACATGAAGCGGAATCAATAGTCGTAAAACAAATTCATCGACATTGATGCACATGTTGACAACATCTGCATATAAACAGCGCAATAAAAATATAAAAGGCTAAATGATAAATTATTATATGGCCCCTTTATAGAAAGTAGGTACTGCTGCAGTACCGGGAATTCACAGGATCTGTATGTGGAACAATAGTGATGTTCCAGTTACAAAGGTCTTCTAGAAGTATATTAAAACAGCTAGACTTTCTGTGGACGAGAAATCTGGTTCAACAGGGATTCAGGACTGAAAGCTCTGCGGCCGCTATATAAAGTAGTTGATCGCTACTGAGTTTCAAAGTCACTTTAGTTTTTTTTTTGCACTTTCGTAACTGTTTCCATCCTTTACCTGTTTAGCGACTATTTAACAGGACTAACAACTTCCTTGAGTACTACAACCGGCGTCGCACGCAAATCAGAAGTTTGTTACTTCATGGAATGCACCAAAATTACAATTGTTCCAAATTACATTATTTCTGTTTGCCGTTATTTTCTGTATTTAAAATTAATTGATGTTTTATCTACTTCTTGGTATAAATAAATTATACTGATTCATTTTTAATTGATGTATTACAATATTTAAAGAATGTAAACTGTTTTAGGGCGGTTCATTAGGAAAGGGCACAGCGATTAGAAACCATTCCGACGTAGACCTTTTGGTCGTTTTAAACAATTTTAACCAGATAGAAGATTTAATAAAAAAATATGAGTGCCGTCATAACGGACTTCAAGGAATATTTTAGCGCCAACAAAGAAGTTGAAATCAAAATGTATCCAGGTACTCCATACACAGTCCAGTTTGAGGTTTATTGTGAACCCTACGAAAAATGGATTCTTGTTGATTTATTACCAATTGTAAATATTTTTGGAACAGGTAAGAGCAACAGAAAAATTGAAATGAACATTGAAATTACATAATGGAATAAACAGATGACGAGAAAACGGGATATTTAAGGAAAAATTAGCTAAACTGCATGAAAACATGGTGGCTTAAATATAGATTTATTGGTGAGTGAATATCGTAAAATGCCATGTCATGTGAGCAGTCAGTATTTCAGCTGTATCATACCGGGAACAAGAATGTACATGGTTCAATATGTCTGTTTGATACAATATTTTCTGAAAAGAGTGATTCTTCGTGCCAGTATGATTTGTATGTCGGCCCATCCTGACATACTATTCTGACTCACTGCAGATACATTCTTGGTCGCCTAATTAAATAATCAAAAGTAGCACCAAGCTATTGTAATAATGTTGGTTTATACCCGGCAAGGAACGGTATACATGTGTAAGTTACAAGTGTAAGATATAAACAGGATATATAGACTTGAGAAAAGTAGTAGTTATTACAAAAAACGCCGATCCAGTAGATAGAGGCACTGTTTCTATGGCTTTCCTGCCTTATAAAGCCATTTAATTTACTTTTTTCAATTTTTACAAGTATCAAAAACGCAATGAATAATAATTTTAAAAAACGATGTAAAATAATTATTTTTGAAAAATAGTACAGTTTTTAAAGAACTTGTTTTTATTTAGTGTTTTTTTTCGGACAACGTCAAAGACTAGATAAAATATATTCCATAATGAAACAGGAAGACCGTCTAAGGAAGTATTATGCAAAATGTTTGGCAAAATTTCAAGTTGCATTTGTGAAAGAAATTCCACCAAGAGTGAAAGATCTTATTCGTTTGATGAAGTATTGGAAGTATTCTGAACATGTAAGTATAAATAATGCACTAGTAAACGTCAATAGGCGCAAACACTTAAAATTTAATAATATCATATTAATTTTCCGTTTCATTTTCTGCAAACGTACAACTAACAAGTTAATCCAACTGCAGCAGACAGAGTTTTTTAACCAGTAAAGGTTTATCAGTTTAAGCTACAACAAAAATTAAAGAGACGTGACCTCCGTGTAAACGCATTATCTTTACCTGTGGAAAATCTATGTTTGGAAAAGAATGCTAAATGTAAATATTCAGCTCGGATATATACTTGTTTGGTTGATGAAAGAAAAGCACAAAAACATAAAAAAACGTTACCGCAATCGAAAATCAAACGAAAAACAAAAAAGATTCAAATACGAAAACACCGAATCAACCAACGAGAATAAACAAACAATAAGAAGAATGAACTCCATTTTCTTTGTGTTCCGAAATTGTAATTTGTCTATTACCTCATTAAATAGTACAGTAAATATCCCACGTGTTAAATGTGCTAGAAAAGAATAAAATTTTGCAAACAGATCACAAATGATCTTTGCACAGCGATCATGATGTCGACTTTTAAAGCTCCGTTCTTTACGTTAAATTATTAACAGGATATCATCCATTTGAAAAAATGCAGCTTTTAATATCATATTAATTGATATAATATGATAGATTCCGTATGGATGTGCTGCTGAAATCTTGCAACAAATGTATGGAAAGTTTACAATTGGAAAATTAAAATCTTCTTGTTTGTCGTACTAAATACATTTCAATCGGTTTTAATTATCAACTTCCATGTGAAGGTACAGGAATGAAAAAGCAAACTTTAGAGTTTATAAGTGTACCTTAATTTAAAGCTTATCGAGATAGATACAATCAATAAAATCATCAGAGTGAAATAATTAAAGATAGAACGTCATCTATATACCTAATCTGAAAATAAAGGGTTAAGGTTATTTGTGTTGTTATGCCAGAAGATAAGGCCCGATTAAAACATTTTTTTATCTGCAAGAGATATGTAGAGTGTTAAATAAATTAATAAGGCATGGAGAGATCACTTAGAAATCCTACTTACACATCCGCTACCCTTTTAAATGAGGAGATACTTAAAAATCTCAAATCTGTGTTGGCATCCTTTAAACTTTATATCAGAGTCGAAGATTGTGATCTCCCTTCCTTGTGTTGGATATCAAATCTCAAAACTTCACACAAATCCACATCTACAACGGTTTTTATCCGTATCGTATTAGCGTACCTCAACAACCTCTATCGATACTACTGACTACTATTTTAACAGCAATAAAACGGGCCTTTAATAATACAGTGACATCTGCTTACTTCAGGGGTGGAATAAATGAAATGCGCAAACTAAAATATTTAAAAGACCTAATGGACATCTCAAGGTATGAATCTCTTTCCTAATGTAACAAGCATTAACACCTTTAATTTTTCGACATTCTATAGGGCCATCCCTTATATGCAGCTTAAATCCAAGCATTAAAATGTTATTTAACGCTACTTTTAAAGTTTTTGTAGTCTTATATGGCCTAGTTCCTAGAAGGCCAGTTGAAAAAGAAAGAAAATACCTGACCTCAAATTTAACATTCCGCAAATGTTTCGTTCCTGAACAATGCTAATAAATTGTCATCAACAATACCAAGGTAAAAAGAATTTACTACGCCAGACGCGCGTAAATGCTAAATTTTGTGACTTATGCCGTGAAATCTACCCTAGCTAGCTTGAAATTTAAGCCAGTACCAATACTCTTAGTTCGACTTCTTATTTGGACTTACTTCTAGAAATAGACTCAGGAAAACTACAAACTCTACTCTACGAAAAGCGTGATGACTTCAACTTTCCGATTGTCAACTTCTCGTTCATCGATATCAACATTCCAGCAGTGTATGATGACAACATTTCACAACTTTACGTCATGTTAGATCCTGCGATTGGTTTTTCGATTTTCATGACCGCTCACTGCTGTTGACTACTAAGGGTTTTGTGCAACTACGTTGACGTTATCTCTTTAGAAGTTCTATGGTCGTCACCATTTTGTCTAAACAAAATTTGTCTAATTAAAGGCAATCACTGCTTACTTATACGGAACACATGAGTGCACCCATGTTTTATTGGGTTCTGGTTACTCATTTTCTGGAGTTTTGTATATTTTTGGTTTTTGTTTCATGTTGTATATGTTTGTCTGAATCCGAATTTGTAATCGTCATTTATCTTCAGCTCTTCCTTTTCAGACGGTTTCCTTGCTCTTAATTATTACTTGTGAATACAAGAAAATGCAATCCAAAACAAGTCAGCAAATCGATGGCTTATATCATTAAGCAAAATTTTGCAAGTAATATATTGGTTTAAAGCTAAATTAAGCAACATGCATAGGAGTTCTATAGATTAAGTTTAAAGGTAAATATACTGCTTATGTTTTGCAGGTGAATGTGCTTAATTCATATTGCATTGAGTTGCTGGTTATATATGTCTGGCGAACAAATGGTAGTCCAAATAATTTTACTATGAAAACCTTAATGAAAGGTGTTGTACAGCTTTTGGCTAGTTTTTCAAGTGTGGCCATATCATTTGATGACAATTACGACCCTAAATACTTCATAGATTTATTGAACAGGTGAGTATGTGTAAGTATATGTTTTATCCTACATGAAAACTAACGTTTGATTTATTGTTTTATATATAAATTACAAAATATATTACTATATATATTTATATCTATTATAATACAATTTCCCATAAAATATTTTCAATTTTTAACAGCTGCTGGCTGTTCAAATCGGTAGTGACCAATGTACCATTTTTGCTTCAGATTAAAATAAATATATATAATATTTATAAAGTAATAAAAGTAAATATGACTGTAAGGCTGTCTTAATTGTCTATCAATATTGTTATGATTTCATTTTGAGCCCCTTGACTGAAGAAAGCGCAGATGGCTATCACACTTAATACTGGATATAATATAACTCGAATGCATGAAAAGTGAAAATTAAACAAATGAATGTAGAACTACACTTCAAACATTTGGTAAATGCATATAAAATAGTAGTCTATATTAACTCGGCCATTGTTTCATATTGCATATGATCTCATGTGAAATTGCAAGTCGAGTGCGTCAATTACAGATTTGACACACATTGTTAAACCTAAGTCGCAAGTTGCAAATCCACCTCTACACTATGTACTTCGCTTAAAATTATAAATAAAACATTTAAACAAAGTTGTCATTTTTGCATAGTATCTAGCTTTGTCAAGACATACCAGAGTGAACCTTTAAACTTAAAAAATTAGCACTAAAATAGGCCATACAAAAATTGTATTGATACTATTGCTTTTCAGTTTTAGTTCTTGGTTGTAATTGATGCTTTTTATACCCCCGCTCGACAAAGTCGGGGTATATAGTGGTCGTCATGTCCGTCCGTCCGTCCTTCCGTCCGTCCGTTCGTCCGTCCGTTCGTCCGTCCATATTTAGTTTACGGATAATTCAAAAAGTTTACATCCGATTTGAATGAAACTTTGGGATATTGCTATATATCAGGTTGGTAAAAAGACTATTGATTTTGGGGGAAATCCGTCAAATTTCAAGGTCGCAGTCCACGAAAAATGTTAGAAATTTGTACAAAAAAGTTGTTTCCGGACGACAACTCAAAAAGTTTGCATGTGATTTGAATGAAACTTTGGGATATTGTTATATATCCGGTTGGTAAGAAGCCTATCGATTTTGGGGGAAATCCGTCAGATTTCAAGGTCACAGTCCACGTAAAACGTTATAAATGTTTACAAAAGCGGGGGTATCAGTGATCGCTAGATCGACTTTGTCTAGTTTTATTTTTTTTTATTTGTTTTTTGCTATAGCCTGGATTTTACAATCTCCCTACAACACCACCTGGCCAGGGTGTATAGGAGAGAACTAATGAGATATTTTTGTACATTGTTCTATTTTTGTCCTGGCTATATTATGATTTTAAAAGTTAATCCAAAATCATATAGTTATCTATTTCGAAAAAAAAAAAAAAAGAAAAAAAATAATAAATAACCCACATAAAACAAAAATATTTCCTTTCAAATCATATACACGTCCCATACACACACACACACACACACACACAAATCAATGAAAATCCTTGACACACAAAAAATAAACTCATTTACATGCTTTCAAACAATTGCTTATTAAATAGCTGCATATTACTAACTATAGTTAAATCAAGTGTTTGCTTGCTCACAAAAGAGAGAGGGGAAAGAACTAGAAAAAAATCTTATTGACTGGGGCCTAATAGAGTTTTGTCTTCTCAAATGTATTACTTTCTTTCCATTATATAAATCTTAAGTTTTGTAGTGTAGAATCTTTTGCTTCAAGCCAATAATATTGGGTATTTTTTCATCAAGTTTACATTTATATTTATATATTGCTTTGCTACAATCATAAGGAAATTGACAAGCATAGATTCATTTATATAACCAAGTAAAATACCTTATCAATAGTCAATGTTGGAAAAGCTCTCTTGAGCAGACTTACAAAAGCCTTACCAGAAAAGCCTGTGTGTGTACACAGTAAAAAAATAAGTGTTCTAAAGTTTTATCACATGATTTGCAAAAGCTACATAGTTTTGATTCAACAATTTTAATTTTATGCAAAAAATTATTTGTTGGCACAATTCTATGTAGTAGTTTAAATTGAAAATTTTTTAGGTAAGAATTTTTGCAACTTTTCTGCAGCAGTTTAAAAAAATAGTTGAAACTAAACATTCAATATTGAAATACTTCTGCCATGTCTCTATTTTACCATTTGACACAATGAACTTTTGTTTAATCATATCATTGTATAAAAAAACTTTACACTTTTGTAGTCTTAATTTCTTTTATAAATTTGTTGACTTTATTAAAATTTTCAAGCTCTTGTGTATTAACATGTAACAAATTATTTTTGATGATACTTTTGTAAGCCAGAGGAACATTAGAAATAAGACTATGATATTTTTTTTGGTATTGCATAACGGTGTAATTGATGCTTCTGTTCTAGATTGGTGGCTTTTATGTACAAATAAAATCCAGAAGTGTTACATTTTTTCTCACCTTTCTCTCCGTTATTGACTTTTTCTTTATTGTTTTTAGTTTTTGATTTTTTGCGATTTACTTAAAACTTTAATACAGCAAAACAAGATAACATATTAGTCAGGATAAGTTTTACAACTTCATCTTTAAGAGCTAGCTGGAACAGTCTTTCGATGAGCAATTACAGATTCTTGAGATCCTCTTGTATACTGTTTGTTTCAAGTTGTGTTAGTTATTTTTCTTTTGGGGATGATTTTTTGTAGTTTTGTAAGCTAATTTTTATTTTGGTTGACACAACAGTACTTGATTCTTTTTGCTTTCTGTTATCCCCAATTTATGAATATGTTTGTCCGAGTTAATGCTGTTACAATATCCTTACCGAACGATGTCTTCTAAGACATTAGTAATAGTATTCTTCCGTAAATGGCCGATTTATGGATTTATTGTAACATAACACCGTTATATTTTTTCGGGCGTTCTGATGAAGAAGACAATCGAATCGTATAACAATGATGATTCTATGATATCGCGTTGTGAATGTTATTGGTAAGAAATATACATTTTTATGTTTTTTCCTAGTTCCACTACTCTCCATTCGCGAAAAGACATGAAATTTTTATCACTCGTGGATTATCACACGGTCACACTGTCTTTCCCAAAATCGTATGTAAGAATCCATTAAGTTTATTGCATGTAAAAACCTATAGCAATAAATACAAAATATTACACAAGCAACAGATTTGAAATTGTCGTAAATTAGACATTATCAAATATCAATAAAGGATAGTTGACAGTACAATTCAATTGTTTATGAGATCCTCGTCTTTTAGCTCTGTGTTTAGTGCGATATTTTAATATAAAGATGAATCATAAGCTTATGTTGATATTGCAGAATCACAATAATCAGACGCTCAATATGATATTAAAGCTAAATAGTGGATACTACTTCGACATTTAAAACAACATTATTATTTGTTGTATTTTTTTAGACACCCTCCATATGTTTTGGATCCTGCAAATCCATTTCACATTGTTTCTCCCAAGTACGGTTGGTTGGAGATCAACTTAGCAACCCTCCAGTCTTCACAGTCCTGCGTCGGTCATATCGTCACCTACATTGGTCCAAACAGCCTATATGAAGTTGAACTGAAAGGAAGATTGCTGATAAGGGAATATGATAAATTACCAGAAGGAAACGAGGAAAGTAACATCAGTGCATTTAAAGTGACCGCTGGTATTCTAACTGTTGTTCTGGGATTGTCAGTTGGAGCTTTTTTGTTTGTTAAATATAGTGCGCATGCAGGTTAAGGATAAGGATAAGAATAAATAAATGCATGCAAGTATTATTTTAGCATGAATTCAGCTTACCAATAGTGACAAACAAGTTTTCATCTTTTATTTATATATTTCAATATTTATTATTTGATGTGATTCTATAAACCTAGGCATTGACTCAAACTTAATATTCTGATTTGACTTTCGAATGAATATAATGCATTCTTTGGTGTTAGTTATATGGATTATAGTTTTATTCCCAAGCTTTTTTGTCTCTATCATTACTTGTGAGGAGATGATGAGAAATTAATGTTACAACGCGCGTCTAACACATTTAATTAGCAAGATTAATTGTAATTGTTTTTGTTTGGTTAACGCCACTTTCAGCTATATCGTGGTGTGCAGTTTTTATTGGGGGAAAAAAACGGATTACTGGAGAAAACTCCTGAACTTCGGTAGGAAAACTGGCAATCCTTGTAAATTGAGATTGGAGTCGAGCACACCTATCCGTAGTGGGACTCGAATCGGTAACCTCAGTGTTGATGACATGCGCATTAGCAATAGAACATGTTTAACCGCCTTAACTACTCGGCCACCAAGGCCTCCAAGGTAATTTTGATGTTTAATTATTGTAAAAAGACAACTGTGAACTGACAAACGTATCACCGTGAAATATTCAGACTTGAATATAACATATTCATAAAGATTGTCATTTTTTCGCCCCTACCCAAAACTCCATACTTTTCCAGTGGCAGTCAAAATTGTATTCCCTGTGACCCATCCCACCCCCATTGTCCGTTTATTTATTGTTTTTTAACTTGTTCCCGTCCTGAATATAGCTGAAATACTGCTGGCTGGACGTAAAGCAGACATCCAATCAATCAATCAATCAATGAACATCCGCAGTTTGAAGCAATGTTCATATGTCTTCGCTCAATGATGGGTCATCGACAACAGATCAGATGTATATATATGTTCTCACTGCAACCATGTACTCAAATCCAAAATGCAAAAATGAGATTAAATTCGTGTTAATAGTGTCTTCTAGTAGCACATAGGAGGAGCACTAATATCGAACGATTTATTTCAGATTTCATGAGGATATCTTGTATTACCTTTAGCAAATGTTTTAAGTATAGGGAGTTGTTTGAATACTCTTTTTGAAAAAAAAACATAACAATTACACTGCTTTTCAAATGCACCTTGGTATAAAGTAATCATTATACGATTTAAATCATTTGTTGCAAATTTAAATCAGTTATCGTTGACGTTTGAAGCTGATGAAATTTACATGTTGAAAAATTGGATCAAAAAATGTTTTCAACATACCAATATTTACAAGATAAATTTAGCAAATAGAGAATTCACAATTAAAGTATCCCGATAGTGTTCCCAGTGCTCTGCCTAAGAGCCGACTAGAGCGTGTCAAAGTTGCGGATAGGAAAGACCTCTCGTTGAGTATTGTCAGATCCTAATACGGAAAGCCTGACCCGCGGACCGAAGTTGATAATGTATTAGGCGAGTATCGCGCTTCTTCTACGATAAAGACCCCTTTTTATATTTCGGAAAAAAGTAACCTCATCGTAGCAACAGAAGGCTCAATTCTTCGTCCCTACCCAATATAACAAATTGCAGTCAATCCATCCCTTGTCACACTGAACTTATTCTCGTCCTGAATATAGCTTAAATATAGTGCGTTGGATGTAAACATTCAGTTATTAAATCCAACCTATATTATTAACCACAATGATACAAAAGTTTGTGCGAAAAACTAACGTGAAGTACGCACTATTATGATATTACTTGTGAATACAAAGGCCTACTATCTCATAAAATCAAATATAATATGATAAAGTAACAAAGGTGCAAAAGGTCATTGTAAAGGTCAGTATATTCACCACAGTTAGTTTTTGGGGTCGAGTCCCGGAATTCCCTACCGTTCAACGCTTTTTTTCTTTGATGGGAGACAGGGGAACATATAAAAAACAATGCTCATTTCCTGATTGCAGTTTCTTGTTTATATGTAAAACCCTCGATAAACGGGAATCGAGATAGAGGACAGTATTATCATTGCCATTCTAATATGTGATTGCCAATATAATGCTAGAGTCGATTAAAGTCTATTTATAATGCTAAGACAATAATTACTGTCACGATACCACACAAATGCCACCTTCTTCCGGTAAATCTCCAAGTTCACGCTGTAATTGCGTCCCCTTAGATTCTATACGGTAAAAGTCTCTCCTGAATGTCGAGAATGACCACTCGGGATCGGATGACGTGTCATGAAAAGGATTTGCCGGATCCAAAACATACGGGGGTGTCCTAGAAGACAAATAAAATTAGATTTATTTTTAATTTTGTTGCTATTAATTCATTTCACAACGTGTTGATATTTTACACATTTTTTTATCTATTCTGTAATGGCAAATAACTAAGGAAATTGATTGAAAAACACAACACATTTCTGTGTTATGTTGATAAAAGGTTGCTATATTACAGCAACTGGACAAAAAACTACTACACATTGTGTTCATCATTTATTCCAATTGTGATGCAGTTTTTGGTTGGATTACTCTGACATTAATCAGTTTACAATCAATTTATAGTGTAGTTATACCAGTTATTAATGAATACAATAACACAAAATATGCATATATTTTCAACAAAATTATTCAAATATTTCAGATTATCATTTTAATAGACAACATAACACAAAGAACGTTTATTCTTCCGTACATGGCCGTTTTCTCGTACAGATGAACTCAGACGCACTCGTCTGTATTCGTTTGGTTATATTTTCCAAAACGACTGAAACAATAACTTAGTTATACTAACGTCACAACGTTCTTGTTTCGGGCTTTCAGATTGGATGTCGAATATAAAATCTTGGAGAGTCTATAAATAGGTTATTGCGATGTGAAATGTGTTGGTTTACGGAAGAAATACGTACTTTCATGCACTACAGGGAAAGCCTATAAATAATAACAACAAACCTGTTCAACTTTTTAATGTAGTATGATGATTTGTAGTTGTCGTCAAATGCCACTTTTGTTTCACCAAAGTTAGCTAATAAGCCAACAACTTTAGTCATCAGTTGTTTCATTGTAAAGTTGTTTTGGCTGCCATTTTTTCTCCAGACATATATCACAAGCAGTTCTATACAGTAGGACGTAAGATCTACCTAAAAAGAAATAAACATTAGGTTACCTGCGAAGTAGCCTACTTTTAGGAATAGTCTACGTTTGTTCCCTTAGAAAGCCAGTTTCCAGATGTATTGACATCATTGTGACAATCTGTTTGTGGCTGTATCATGTTGGTCAAATATTAGATCCCGTTATTTGTTATCAGGCCTGCAATACTCATGATTTACTTTACGGACAATTGTTACTTACCTTAAGGCTGCTTTATTATTGGTTTCAGACAGTTTGTGGTCATCCCTGCGTAGTCAATTATTTAATTGCCGCCATCATGGATTGGTTGATAGTTACAGATGAATTATTAAGGAACCTGAATTTTTCCCATAACACGATGGGTGTAATTAGTGAAGTAGGATATGTTTAAGGGAGCCCACGACACATCCATTTATTCAGAGGTATTCATTTCGCTAATTTATTTGTTATTTTGTAGAAGTATCACTTGTTTTATTAATTTATGCGTTTTATATTAGCCGTGCATTGTAATTGCGAACTTGGATTTTGTACACCTCGTTATCCATATGCTGACATATTGTGTTTTATGCTGCATATTTAGTAGTCAATAAATTAAAGTTTGTCGTACTGTTGTCGTTACATGTATAATTTATATTATCTTTGAAATTTTGTATTTTTGATCTCGGCTCTTTACTACAAGTCTGGTACCTTTTAGTTTACTTTGCCTTTATTCCTTTGTTTAAGTTAACATAGAGATACAAACAAGATGACAAACATAAATTACCAACCCTTTCAGTATACTTCCAATACTTCAATAGACGAATTAAATCCTTAACTCTGGATGGAACTGGCTTGACAAATTCAACTTGGAGCTTTGCTAACGATTTTGCATAATGCTTCCGTAGATCCATATTGGACTCTATGGTGTTGTACGTAGACTGAACACCTCCAGCTAATCCAAGCAGCCCTGAAGAAGCAAAAAGGAAGATTTTAAAACGTAGGATAAAATCTGTAACAAATCTTGATTGAATTGGACCTTAAAAATGACATGTTTAAAGGAATAGTTTTGGTTACATTATGAATTATTCTTGTTTTTGTCATTGGTTCTGATATACAATTTGCATACCGCTGCAAAGTAAAACTCTTTGCTTTCTGCTGACAATCATTCGGGGTCAACTCTCCAAAGCGGTATTGGGCTAACAAGAATGTCACAAATTGTAAAAATTAAAAACTAATAATGTTCACTGATTTATTTTCAAGAATTAGTTGAAAGAATTCCTTTAAAAAACACATTATCTTCCTGTAATCGCCATATTTTGTTGTATGCCATTTGTTTAGACTAAAAATTGTGCCGTGTATATACATTTAAATAAGTTGAGTTATTATTATATACAAGTCGAATAATACAAATAAGAATATTATCTCAAAAGTATTCAAAATATACATTTGGGTTATCTTGCGACAGTCACGGGTTTTATGCACGTCTTTTTACACAAATATTGTACTGTTGTTACGTTTACTTAAAAAACAAAATTTCAACTTTTATATTTACATGTACTCCAGACGTCTTTTATTGGTAACAAATCCACATCAAACCAAGACCGGTCAGATGAAAATCTTAAACGAAACTGGAGAGTAAATGGTGTTTCTCCGGTCATTTGTATTTCTACGTCCCCGCTGATTCCCTTTTTTACTGTAGAAGTCAAATAGTTTCTAAAATCTGCAAGGACTTTTTGCATGTTTTCTTTTAAATCCTCGACATTTTTAAAGTTGTTCAGTACAACCAGAAGATCAACATCGGAGTGTCCACGGACAGCAGTGCCTTTTCCAAGGGATCCACCCTTAAAAATTAATATGGTGATTTATAGACAGTTCGAATATCGATAAGAATAGGAAAGAATTTGACAGCACTTAAATCGAATTTCAACAGTGCTGTATTTTATTTTTATATAAATATATTTATATTAGCTTACACCCTCCATGGAGTTAGTCAACACTGAGGTTGCGGGTTCGAGTCTCACTGCTGGCAGTGTGTTTTCGACTCCAATCTTAATTGACAAGGATTGCCAGTTTTCCTACCGAAGGTCGGAGTTTTTCTCGGGTACTCTGGCTTCCTCCCCCAATAAAAACTGGTCGCCATGATATAGCTGAAACAATTGCTGAAAGTGGCGTTAAACATCATTTCAACAAACAAACACCATCCATGGAAACGCAGGTTTTTTCCTATGAGTCCCTTTTTCCGTCACCGCATGACACAAGGACATAAAATAATTGTTTATGACTCTACTAATAATTATTGTAAGAAATTACTGTTCAAGTTTAAAACGTCAATGGTCATATTTTACGACTAAATCTAACAACTAAAACCAAAGGTGTGAAATATTTTCTAATCTAACTATACTTTATTTCATTCCAGTTGAAGCTGTTTGAGAAATCCAAAAAGATTTAACCCTATCTGATACATAACAAAACCACTTGTCAAAACCGTTGGTCTTATTGAAATTTGACCTTGTTGTTATCTTGAAAAATGTGAAAGTCAGAGGGCGGTCCATGTTATGGCCTTTTAACGTTTTTGTTTTAATTGATATTGATTTTATTTTAAAGCACTTTTCTTTTATTGCAAGTCGAGAAAGTTGGAAATCGATTCCTATATCAATCGCTCTTGAAAAATTGTGTGTTTGACAGCCAGTAAATTCTTTTGTCTTTTTTTAATTTCTTTTCCGGGAATTTTACCAACTCTCATTTCTATCATTAACTAATGTTAAAGTACTACGATATATACTGATAACATTGTTTAACTAGGTCTAGCTTCTGGCTATTTGCTTATTTCAGTTAAAGGTGTTCCATATATATAGCCATGATATAGCTGAAAAATTGCTGAAAGTGGCGTTAAATAACATTCAAACAAACAAACGTTTTAATTGAAACATTCAGTTTTGTTCTGCCTTTTCATACTTCCAAATATTAGTTGTGTTAATTAAGGTCTTACCCATTTGATGGAAAAACCTTCTTGTATTTCTAATGATTATCTTTAATGGTATTATTTCTCTTCTTCCACGGAGGTTTGCCATACATTGTCATTTCGATACTTCGTACTATTAATCGGTCATATCCGGAGATGCTTTTAAACCGATCTATTTTTGAAAACAGAGTTATCTGCCCAAACACGAACACCCTTGTTAGCAGATATAACTCAGAAACCGTAACCGATTCTCAGAAAGTATTGAAAATGTTGGCTGAACTTATGGCAATTACTTACCAATGAAAATTTTTGTTTTTGATCGACTTCCTGTTTACGCTTTTTTACCCGAAAAGTATCGTATATTTTACATCCTAGAGAATTGGGACAACATCCTAAGCAAAATATATTACATTTGAAAATGTCAAAGTCAAAGACCAAAAGTCAAGGTCAAATGTCCTTACCTTGGGTCTTGTTAGCAATATATATAACAAGAGATAAAAGCAGAAAATAAATGGACAAAATACTCTTCTCACTAAGATCTTTGATCAATACAATGGGTACAAAACTGTTCTATGAACATTTTCGAGTTAAAGCCCTTGACGACTTTCGGTTAATCATTTGACTTATAACTTGAAAACGGTTTGAGATAATATTGTAAACAAGTTTACAAAAAGTGATAAGTATGAAAAGGGCTTCAATTTGAGACAGGTCAAAGGTCAAGGTCATACCATAGCAACAAAGGTACAAACAGTACTTAATAGTCATATATTTTTAGTTTGTTTGTTTGTTTGATGGTGTTTAACGCCACTTTCAGCAATTTTTCAGCTATATCATGGCGTCCAGTTTTTATTGGGGAGCAAGCTGGAGTACCCGGAGAAAACCCCCGACCTGCGCTAGGAAAACTGGCAATCCTTGTCAATTAAAATTGGAGTCGAGTACACACTGCCTGCAGTGAGAATAGAACCCGCAATCTCAGTGTTGACAGACCACGTGATCAATAGTAGACGAACTACCTTGACCACTCGGCCACCGAGGCCCCCCATATATTTTTAGAACAGGATTATATACATTATTTTAATATGTCATTATACAAGCGGAAGTGTCTGTTGTCCCTAGCAACCGTATATTGTTTGAGTCGGGGCCATTTCTAGTTTACATGACTGCAAGTGACATTTTGTGCTTAGCAACAGACAAAAAAAAGTCCATAACATTTATATATTTTCTGACTGTAGGCAATAACAGGAAAGACATTCACATTTGTTGTAATAACAAATTTCAGTTTAATATTAATATTTATTTTATATTTCAGACCACTTGATATTAATAGCTATGTTTATTTCTTTGACTACTTCACAATTTCTAATTAAATGTTACATGGTTATTTTCTTTGATATGTAAACTCTGTTCAGGAAGTATATTTCTATTGATCGATTTCGTCATATGTGCTGTTCTTATTTTCTTATTGGTTTATATGTATACTGTACAGAATTTAAATGTTCTTGGTCTTGATGTGGACATTTTTTCAATATTTATGGTTATACAATGTTAAGACATTTGCATATAATTCTATTCATGCTGTAATTTATTAATATTAAGTGCTTTGATTTATAAAAACACTTAAATGGCGTCTTCTCAGATAATTTATATATCGATATTTCCTCTGAGCGGACTACTTTCAGTATCCAATGTAAACAAGATGGCGTCCTCCTAGCGTATCGTCAGGGAGAGGGACAATGTTTTCTCTGCCCCAATGATTTCCAATTAAATCGATTGAGATTTCAAATAAAATATAATATAAATACAATTTAGTGTTTCATTTTGTTTTTTTCCTATAAATATCTACAGAACCGCGATTCCTTTGGTACTACATCCCTACGCTTTCCGGCTTAGCTACGTTTTGAGATCTAGATGGTTTTCTGTAACTGTTTTTGCTGTTTTAAAAATCGCAACGATTATTTCACAGAATTATAAGAATTAAACACTGTGTTTTAGAAAATTATCAATGTGTAAACTCCTGTGACTCCCTCACAAACTTGACATAAAGTCCTTCGGACTTTATTTAGTTTGTGAGTGAGTCGCCGGAGTTTACACATTGATAATTTCCTAAAACCCAGTGTTTAATCCTATAATGACAAACATATTGAGGAAAACCACAAATAAGCATCTGGATGAAAAATTAATTCTAATTTCAGTTATTAAAATTTCTAAATCTTTAATCTGCTGTATAGTGTTACTTTTCAGACTTATTCATTCTAGTTAATTGATTGACCTTGTACTTTTAAACACGCCTACATTCTAGTACTTACTTTTATTACTTGATTGACGCTGTACTTCGGAATACGGTGAATCAAGCGAACAACTGTATCAATTACTCGGTTGCAGTTCGTGAGGAACTTCGTGTCTGGTCGCACCTCACGGTCTAGAAACTTCTCAAGCGTTTCGTTTTGCACCATTCCTTGGAAAAACGTCATCCTTTTGGAATGTTCGAATGCGTTTGTCCGATTTAGATAAGCTAGAAAGTGAAGAATAATACTTATTTTTATTATGGTTTTATTTTATTTGACTGTCAAACTTTCTATATATTTTATAACCACTATTATGATTCTTATTTACAACAGAAAAACTTTATAAATACATGTGTTTTAACTTTAAATAAACTTAGATCAGTACGCTTACATGTACCGATGTCAAATTCTTTTATAGGCAAATGGTTCCTGTTGTAAGATTGTCCTGCAAGTAACTTTTATTTTTTATTTCGGCGCAGCTAATATGAGGTACTCGTAATGGAGTAGCCCGGGACTGATTCACACCAAAAGTTTTGATACAAACATGTATTATCCGCTATCTGACTGTTTCCCGTTGCCGTTTAATTGATATTTCTACAGAACCAAATTCATTATTTGTAATCATGGCATTGTTAACACAATCTGGCATAATTTGTAAATAAATTTATTGCAAATAAAAAGTTAATTATTTGCATATTTTCGGAATAGATTTGGTAAAAACAGGCGTTTCGGGATAAGTGTTGTTATATTCATTGCACTATCCGGAATACCATTTTTACCGTACCGTTCCAAAACTATAAGTCTGTCGTCCAAAAGCTTCTTTTACAGAAAAAGCGTTGGACGGCAGAGAATTCTCGGACTACGAAACTATATACTATGTCAACATTACACGATTACGAAAAAGTGTTTAAATAAATAAATTAGGCATTTTAGAAATCAGGTCCCCTGAACGGCGGAGAAAATAACAACTCTTTACTAAACTAAGGCAAAAGTTCAAAAGCAGAAAATATGCAAAGATCTAACGGATGTTTTGCTCCAGTACGAGTTTGTAGCTCCGCCGAGATAAAAAAAAATGCAAAGAGCTACGTTATTGTAGCTATGAAATCATTTTATTGATTTGATGATCTGAGCAATCATTAATCATCCGAGCATATATTTTATTGTCTGCAAATGTATTTCCGAAATAACATAACACAAATTATTCTTCATCGTGTTTTTTACACAATAAAATTATTGCAATGGTATACCTTTATACTCAAAAGCGACATTTTGCCGACAGGTATGACCGGTGTCACATTCACCGTTCTCATTTATCTACTTGATCTGCCTGTCAGACTTAAAGCAAATATGCATTACACATTTATCATGTTTATTTGTAAGTAAATCTGTCTGTTGATGTGTTTGTTTGTTTGTTTGAATGGTGTTTTAACGCCACTTTCAGCATTTTTTCAGCTATTTCATGGCGTCCAGTTTTTATTGGGGGAGGAAGCCGGAGTACCCGGAGAGAACCCCCGACCTGCGGTAGGAAAACTGGCAATCCTTGTCAATTAAGATTGGGGTCGAGTACACCCTGCCTGCAGTGAGAATCGAACCCGCAATCCCAGTGTTGACAGACCACGTGATCTATGGTAGACGAACTACCTTGACCACTCGGCCACCGAGGCCCCTACTGTTGATGTGTAATAAATAGATATTGTTTGCACCGAATAAAACCTCAACTAATTTCGTTCCTCACGTTTCTCTCTCGGTAAACAGTCAACAGTCTATATGTTCTCTTGTTGGAGACAACCAATAATATTATGTTTTGAAAATAAAATAAAACTGCAAAATTTCACCTTATTTTGTTATCATTCTTTTTCTTAGGTATTTTTATATTAGGAGACGACCATTTGATTGATTGATTGATTGATTGATTGATTGATTGATTGATTGATTGATTGATTGATTGATTGATTGATTGATTTATTGATTGATTGATTGATTGATTGATTGATTGATTGATTGATGTTTAACGTTCAGCAATATTTCAGCTATATTCAGGACATGACGAACATTTTATATGGGGTGGGTATGAATGTTAAATTTTAATATTAATTTCAACTTTAAAGGTGGTCCGAGTTTTTTTTCACTTTGACCAGTGTCATATTGTTTTTTATTTAGGTTTTATTCAGATGATCCCCAGAATATTTGTTTTTTTTAAGCTTTGAATTTCTTTTGAAAAAAAAGATGTTATTTAATGTACCAACTTTCTTTTTTATTCAGTTTATGTCACAGTTATTTCAACTGTTGTTCTAAATGATTTGTTTAGGTTTTGTTTTAAAATAAAATGTGTTCTTCCCTAAAATCCACCTCTGTTTGTCCTATCATAATTTTATACCATATTGAAGTAGCGACATTGTTTGATTGTAGTTACGAACTTGTGTACACTCTTCATAGTTTTCTATAAACCATACTGAACAAAAACTATGAAATATACTGTAATTGTGGAGTAACCTGAATCAGAAAATTTGTAGAAAACGCTATGAAATGGTAAAATTGTATATTGCGAGCAAAGCAACATTGGAGAGTCAGAACGCTTATTTTCAACGGTAATCAGGAAGGACATAATATTTTATTTCCATTTATCATGCAAGGCCAGGATATTTATTTCCTAATAATATTATGCAAGAGTTTTATTTCCAAGCGGATAGAATCAGAATTTTTCTTTTCAAAATCTGCCAGGCCCCTTGCCCCTTTGAAAATCATATTTTGTCCCCTTACATAAACTGATAAAAGCAATATGCAATTCATTTGTTCAATCATCATAACAAGTATTCTCTGCAAAGTGAAAGTAGAACTAACTAATGTCTCACCTGGCAATAATTTGACGTCACTGTCTCTTGACCATCCAGTAAAGGAGAGACCCAAAGATTTAACGGCTATTGAGAGTATTTCTACCACGAAGAACACGCGAACTGATAAAGTATTCAGATTTTAAATTTTCGTTTCATGTTTTAACGATTTTATAAATATAGATACAGTTTGAAAGTGAATTCGAAACAATTTGTGATAATTTAAAGTATGAACCACGCAAGAGTGCATTAATTAATAGTCCGAACTGACTAAAAGAAAACTTACCGAAACTCTTAAATGCAGTGTAGATGCAATCGAGTTATCAACAAACAAACAAACAAACAAATTAATATGACAGTTTTTTTGGAAATCCGCATTTGTTAAGACGGTTTTCTGGAAATCACTTGTTGAGGCCGCTTACGATCTGTCCTGAAGATGGTGATATGTTTGATATTTGTCACGTTTAAATCAGTTATAAATAAATAACATTGTGTTGATGTTAAAATACAGACCTTTCTTGTAAACAAACTTTAAAATAAAAAATCATTATGCAAATTAAAATACTCCACATTATAAGGTTAAGGATTATATATTTTAGTTGTAAGGAAAGCATACCAAGAGAGATAACTCCTAGCCTTATATACCATTTGATGAAGGAATATGGAAAACAGTCAAAATTCACTCAATAAGCACAATATATAAGAAATATTGGTTTAAAACAGGCAATCAGGGCCCAGCGCCATAAAACCTATTTCAGTAAAAAAGAATTGCTCAGCATGAGAATTTACTCAACTACCATGACAACAAGGGAAAAGGATAGATTTGATTGAATGAAATTGAGAATAAAAAAGTTCTCAGCAAAGAAAATATTTATGGCGCTGGGCCCAGTCTATAACACTTGTTTCATTGGGAAGAGAACCAGTTTACTCTCCATATATATCTGGCGAATGGGTGTGGTAAAAATACTAGAGGCTCTTAAGAGCCTGTATCGCTCACCTGACTTACAAAAAAACTTTTTAAGACAATACTTTTCTTGCAAATTTTGATATTAAATGCTAAAGAGTTTATGTGAAGATGCTGTTTCTATGAATGTTGCCATGTTGAATTTACAATCAGCAGTAGGAGTGTTTCTGAGAAGAAGCAGTTTTTGTTTTTTCATAGGTTAGTATGTTAAGTGATGTTCCATAGTGGCAGCAATCTTGTATTTTGGATCGAAACAAACAACTCAAAATTGGTAGAGAACCATACAATATCACATATCCTAAAATCTGCCAAGCTGTTTGTGAGAAAACGAATTTTAAAATCTCAGCCAGTCAGAACGCATTTGCAGCTCTGGCAGCCATGTTGAATTTCCTATCGGCTCGAAACATACTTAAAATAATAAGATTACTATCACTTCTGCATTATTTGGTTAAATTGTGTGGAACTGAGTTTCAGAGAAGAAGCTGTTTGTATGGTTTTCCCATAAGGTCCTATGTTAAGCTGTGTTCCACCGTGGTAGCCTCTTGGAATTTAGATCGCCACAAAAAACTAAAATTTTGTAGAGGACCATCTAAGGTACATTTCTGCAATATTTCAAATCAATCTGCTAAGCGGTTTGTAAAAAGAAGATTTTTGAAATTTCAGCCAATCAGAACCCATTAGTTGCCCTGGAAGCCATGTTCAATTTGCAATTGGCTCAAAAAACTCAAAATAATAAGATAAATATCCATTAATCATTTCTTCATAATTTGGCTTCATTTTTGTGGAACAGTTTCAGAGAAGACGTTGTTTGTATGTTTTTCCCATAGGGTCCTATGTTAAACTATGTCCTGTGATGGCGGCCATCTTGGATTTTGGATCGGAACAAAAAACTCAAACCTTGTAGAGGACCACATAAGGTACATTTCTGCTATATTTTAAATCAATCTGCCAAGCAGTTTATGAGAAGAAGATTTTTGAATTTCAGCCAATCAGAACGCATTAATGGCCCTGGAAGCCATGTTGAATTTGCAATTGGCTGGAAAAACCCAAAATAATAAGATAATTATGCAACCTTCATTTCCTTATTAATTTGGCTTCATTGTGTGGAACAGTTTCAGAGAAGAAGTTGTTTATATGTTTTTCCCATAGGGTCCTATGTTAAACTATGTCCTGCGATGGCGGCCATCTTGGATTTTGGATCGGCACAAAAAACTCAAACTTTGCAGAGGACTATCAAAGGTACATTTCTGCAATATTTCAAATCAATCTGCCAAGCAGTTTATGAGAAGAAGATTTTTGAATTTCAGCCAATCAGAACACATTAACGGCCCTGGAAGCCATGTTAAATTTGCAATTGGCTCGAAAAACCCAAAACAATAAGATAATTATGCAACCTTCATTTCCTTATTAATTTGGCTTCATTGTGTCGAACAGTTTCATAGAAGAAGTTGTTTATATGTTTTTCCCATAGGGTCCTATGTTAAACTATGTCCTGCGATGGCGGCCATCTTGGATTTTGGATCGGCACAAAAAACTCAAACTTTGTAGAGGATCATCTAAGGTACATTTCTGCAATATTTCAAATCAATCTGCCAAGCAGTTTATGAGAAGAAGATTTTTGAATTTCAGCCAATCAGAGCACATTAATGGCCCTGGAAGCCATGTTGAATTTGCAATTGGCTCGAAAAACCCAAAACAATAAGATAATTATGCAACCTTCATTTCCTTATTAATTTGGCTTCATTGTGTGGAACAGTTTCATAGAAGAAGTTGTTTATATGTTTTTCCTATAGGGTCCTATGTTAAACTATGTCCTGCGATGGCGGCCATCTTGGATTTTGGATCGGCACAAAAAACTCAAACTTTGTAGAGGACCATCTAAGGTACATTTCTGCAATATTTCAAATCAATCTGCCAAGCACTTTATGAGAAGAAGATTTTTGAATTTCAGCCAATCAGAACGCATTAATGGCCCTGGCAGCCATGTTTCATATTTGATCAGCACCAAAAACTCAAACTTTGTTAAGAACCACCCAATAAACATTCCTGCCAAGTTTGGTTCCAATTGGCCAAGTGGTTGTGGAGAAGAAGATTAAAATGTAAAAAGTTTACGGCCGACGACGACGAAGACGACGACGACGACGACGACGACGACGACGACGGACGCAAAGTGATGAGAATAGCTCACACTGACCCTTTGGGTCAGGTGAGCTAACAAAAGGAATCAAATAACGTGTGGTTAGTTCCCCTTGATCTCACACATGTAGTATACTTCGCCCTGAAGAGTGTTATGCCTTAGACATTCACTTGGTAAAGTAATTATTATACAAATTTTTACATTTACATTTAAAAAGGTGCTTTATTTTTATGCACCAGCGACAAAATGTCGGTGGCATAAAGGTTTACCAACATTTGTTTGTCCGTACGTCCCGAAAATTTCCATCAAACATTTCTGGGTTATTGTTAAGCATGTTTTAAAAACAGAATTTTAATCACATCTGGAGCCACATTCTTTATTTAAAGAGAAGAAAGTGAATACACGTTATGTTTGTTTGTTTTTGTTTGTTTTTCAAACAAACAAAAACAAACAAATTTTTCAGCTATATCATGGCGTCCAGTTTTTATTGGGGAAGGAAGCCAGAGTACCTGGAGAAAACCCCCGACCTTCGGTGGGAAAACTTGCAATCGTTATAAAGGTTGGAGTCGAGTATACCCTGCTTGCAATGAGACGCGAACCCGTAATTTCATTGTAGACAGACAACGTGATCAATAGTAGAAGAAATATCTTAACCACTCGGCCAAAGATACAAAGACGGGTAAAATATTTTAAATCAATATGAGACAACAAACTTGGGACAAAATAAGAAACGAACAAACATAGATAGCTAAAGATAAGCGACACGAGTACGACAAATAGTATTTAACTCCAGTGCTATGGAAAGATAATGGGAAACTGAACTGAGGTGCTCTGGAAGGGTAATGAGAAACCAAAATCAGTGCTATGGAAAAGTAACGGGAAACCAATATCTGGTTGCCGTTTCATAAAGCGATCGTTAGCTTAACGTGCACGTTATCCCATTTAAATTGCATGGGATAACGACCACGTTAATTAGCGATCGCTTTATGAAACGGCACCCAGCTGCTCCAGATGGGTAACAAGATACCGAACTCAGGTAAACCAGAATGAATTCATTTGTTCCGGAAGGTTAATGGTAAACTTAACCTGGGGTGCTTCGGAAAATTTATTGGAAGCTGAATTAAGGCGCTCTGGAAGGTTAATGGGAAACTTAACTCGGTGCTCTGGAAAGGTAATATCTACTTAATACCTCATTGGAAAGAATCACTTCTACGACAATTTTGAATATGCTCACGTTTGCTTGATCTCTGGTGCTCTCATATCTTGGCGTCCAAGAGTATTCCTTATCAGACATGGTTGGTCATGTACTGCTTACTTACACTGTGGCATTATAATTCTTCTCCTAGAAGTTGGAGGATTAAAACATAAACATCCGGCAAAATCGATTCCAGAATTGATTGGTAAACATAAGAATCTTCGGTTGTCGTGGTTCTCCGCAAGACATATGCATATCCTTTATTTCCTTGCAATGACAAGATTTATTTTCCGCTGCTATTTAAATGAATTGATCTGTTGATACACTTGGCCTCAGTCAACACACTTGGGATTCTATTTTCATCTGTTTTTGACAAATTTCCACGGGCATACACTTCTTTCAGAGTAATGTTGGTAGTTGATATATTCATCACAAGTTACTTAGTAAGCTTAATGCGAAATATCTTCGACAGAAGAAAGCTCACAGTGGATTGAACTTACAACGCCACCAGGCGAACTTGCTCGTGTCTATAGTTAACAGCTGAGAATTGGTAGCATTGCAATAACTGGCTTCTTCACGATTAATGTTGGCAAAGGCAGATAGAGTTTATTTCTATAGTCCAGATACGTATTTTAATTTATATAAAACTGTCGAAGGCGACACAATTTTAAAGTTTTTAAAAGAAATTAATTTATTTAACAAAATTTAATTTCACTATTAATTGTGATACCTCATATTTTTTTATTGTTTTAACTACCATTTTTATCTGTGTATATTCTCATATTATTGTATGAGATCACGTTTTAGTATAAAAAGGAGGCATGGTGTTGTACTAATTTAAAAATTATAATTTTCACGTCCTGAATATAGCTGAAATATTGCTTGCTGGACGTTAAACATCAATCAATCAATCAGATAGAGTTTATATATTTTACATGTATTAAACAATACACATGTCTATGGATTACTGCGGATATTAAGAAGACAATATTGCAAAACGTTACATAATATGGTCAGAAACCCAACGGTTGCGTTCTCGCTATCCTATAATATCCAGAGGATATCACAAGGCTTGTAACATCAAGTGTGAGCCCATCAAATGCTGGGTATTTCACAACGATTGTAATCTCAAGCGTGGGCCCATCAAATGGGTATATCACAAGTCTATTCGGTCGCTCGGATCCTATTGTATTCCGGTGATGTCAATTTTCAGTAGTCATATGGGCGGATCCTTTTATATCCCGAGGACATCACCAGGCCAGAAATCACAGTGGGGATATATCCTATAATATCCAGGGGTATCACAATGGTTATTCGTCGCTAAAGTCTTTCTATTTTTGCCATTTGTCAGATTCTATTACTAATTTGTGATACATATCCTTGAATCTACAAACAGGATATAATTTCTGTCATTCCGAATTATAAAATAATCCTCAAACTTCACATCGTTCTTACAGATTTGGTAATTAGGATATTTATGTGATCCTTGAACCTTAGAAAACAATTTCTGATAAAATGATCTATGCGTGTTTTAATAGAGCTTTTCAACCATGAAATACTTGGGAAATGTTTATTATTCCCCACATGTGACTTACCACAGTATTCCAGTATGGATTTTACATATGTGGTTCAAGGGACTCGGTGGCCGAGAGATTAAGATAGTTCGTCTACTATTAATAACGTGGTCCGTCAACACTGAGATTGCGGCTTCTAGTCTTGCATGGAGATTGATAAGAATGGCACAATTTTTTCATAAAAGGCCAAAAATAGCTATCATTAGCTATACAGTTTGTACATGTAAATTATTCGCGTGATTTAAATTGTTAAAATCCTATTTTATATTATAGAGTACATATGGCACAGCTGTGCAATTAGTATTTGCATATATAAAAACAAGTAAACATTAAAATGCCATTTGTTCTGAGAACAACACTGTTCCTCTTAAGTAAGAAAAGTTAGGTGATGCTATGGGATTTTGTGTCTTGCTATAGCACAAAATGTCACTTCCAGTCATAAAAATGAATTATTTGAGTAAAGAAAGTGGTCCCGAGCCAAAAAATATATGGTTGTTAAGGACTTTCATTTGGTTGCTAGGGACAAAAGGCCACTTCCGGTCATGAAATGACATATTTCTGTAAAGAACATCATTCTGATTCTAAAAATATATAGTTGCTAAGGACTTTTTATAACGGTCACCTTGTTGCTAGGGTATGACCTTGACCTATGACCTTTGACCTTTGGCACAAATTGAAGCTCTTTTCCTACTGATCATGTTTAACCTATATGTTTACTATATTATCTCTAACCGTTTTCAAGTTTTAACCAAAAAACCGATTAACCGAAACGCGTCAAGGGCAGTAACTCAAAAATGGTCCATCGCACAGCTTTCGGTCAAATGTACCAAATGAAGGTCTCAATAAGTGGAGTATTTTTTCCATTTATTGTCTGCTTCTATCTTTTATGGTTTGCGAGATATAGTGCTAACAAGACCTATGGTGACCTTTGACCTTGACTTTTGACCTTTGACCTTGACATTTTTAAATGTAACATATGTCACTTAGGATCAATGGTGGTGGTCCCAAGTCTCTAGGACTTACGGTTTTTGAGAAAAAAATGTTGACGCGTTGCGACATTTTTCTGGTCAAAAACGCGTAAACAGGAAGTCGATTGGAAAAAAAAATTTGCATGACAAATCATCGCCATAGGACCAGCGACATTTTGTACACTTCAGATTTTAAGAATCGGTTACGGTTTCTGAGTTTATCTGCTAACAAGGGTTTTCGTGTTGGGGCAGATAACTCTGTTACTAAAAATAGATCGGTCTAAAAGCATGAGCCATGTCATCTCCGGATATGACCGATTGATGTTACCAAGTATCGAAATGATACGTCCAGACACTTTTTGGCAAACCTCCGCGGAAGAAGAAAAATAATAATAATTAAAAGTTCATTTGTTCTGAGAACAAATGAGAAGGTCTTTCCCACTGTTCCTCTTAAGTAAGAAAAGTTAGGTGATGCTATGGGATTTTTGTGTCTTGCTATAGCACAAAATGTCACTTCCAGTCATAAAAATGAATTATTTGAGTAAAGAAAGTGGTCCCGAACCAAAAAATATATGGTTGTTAAGGACTTTCATTCGGTTGCTATGGACAAAAGGCCACTTCCGGTCATGAAATGACATATTTCAGTAAAGTACATCATTCTGATTCTAAAAATATATGGTTGCTAAGGACTTTTTATAACGGTCACCTTGTTGCTAGGGTATGACCTTGACCTATGACCTTTGATGTTTGGCTCAAATTGAAGCTCTTTTCCTACTGATCATGTTTAACCTATATGTTTACTATATTATCTCTAACCGTTTTCAAGTTTTAACCAAAAAAACGATTAACCGAAACGCGTCAAGGGCAGTAACTCAAAAATGGTCCATCGCACAGCTTTCGGTCAAATGTACCAAATGAAGGTCTCAATAAGTGGAGTATTTTTCCCATTTATTGTCTGCTTCTATCTTTTATGGTTTGCGAGATATAGTGCTTACAAGACCTATGGTGACCTTTGACCTTGACTTTTGACCTTTGACCTTGACATTTTTAAATGTAACATATGTCACTTAGGATCAATGGTGGTGGTCCCAAGTCTCTAGGACTTGCGGTTTTTGAGAAAAAAATTTTGACGCGTTGCGACATTTTTCAGGTCAAAAACGCGTAAACAGGAAGTCGATTGGAACAAAAAAATTTGCATGACAAATCATCGCCATAGGACCAGCGACATTTTGTACACTTCAGATTTTAAGAATCGGTTACGGTTTCTGAGTTTATCTGCTAACAAGGGTTTTCGTGTTGGGGCAGATAACTCTGTTACTAAAAATAGATCGGTCTAAAAGCATGAGCCATGTCATCTCCGGATATGACCGATTGATGTTACCAAGTATCGGAATGATACGTCCAGACACTTTTTGGCAAACCTCCGCGGAAGAAGAAAAATAATAATAATCATAAGAAAGACAAGAAGGTCTTTCCCTTGGAAAAGGGGAAAGACCTTAATAATAATAATAATAATAATAATAATAATCATAAGAAAGACAAGAAGGTCTTTCCCTTGGAAAAGGGGAAAGACCTTAATTAAATGTCAAACAATAAGCCCCAAAGGGTAACAATCTATTATTTTATATTGTAAAATACCCGTAGACCTCTTCCTTCCCCCGGTTTCTTTTCTATTGTTTCTATAACATTCTAATTATTAAAAAAAGGTCCCGGCCCCCCAACCAGGGCCAGCATGTAAACTTATTTTGTTATACATCTTGGTATTTTTAATTGATTGTCTCACATTGATTTAGAAATAGCTTTGCACTAATTTTGAGAAAAAACGGAAAAATGGGACTCTGCAGATTTAAATATTGTGACAAAAATTTGTTAAACTAGTTTTAAAAATTCATACACATTATTTTGGTGTGAAATAAATACTTCTTAGTCATTTCGCTCTATTTATAGTAACACATTAAATGAACACTACATTCCACTGAGGTGTCTTCGTCGAAGCTCGCGTTCATAGCATTTTGTCAGTGTCTTCTGTCTCTCTCGTTCTGTGTGGACGTATACTACATAAAGCACGATCTTTAATCTCAGTGATTATTTATTTCTGGAGGACACGGAATATTATAAACGGAGCATGCCGACGAACATTTAAAGACATTATTTTCACATTATTTCATAGGAATTTCACGCTGGAAAATAAGGACACGAGTCACGTAGCAGACGACCGAATACACAAAAATTCACGTCGGAAATTGTTTCAATTTGATTAAAATGTGAGGTAAAATGCAGTTCGGATAGTTAGAACAACTTGTTGAGAAACGATTTACACTATGATTCACTGACGATAACTGAAATGGACATCACAGCTGACGAAATTTACAAATAAGGGGGAGGGGTGGTCATGTGATTCAATCTGGGATTTGAAGGATTTATTGACTCGTATACTTTGAGGAAATACGTTTTTAGACTGAAATCCACATTCTAAACGGAAAGTATCTTCTTTTTACCTAACAAAGTAAGTTGATTAAATTTAGTGTTTTGGTCATGTATATTGAAAAAATGTACACTATTAAAGTAGACCACTACATAACATTTTATGCAAACTTATTTTGTGTCATACATCTTGGTATTTTTAATTGATTGTCTCCATACAATATTATTATAATGATTCAGAAATAGCTTTGTACTCATTTTTAATGGAGAAACACACTAAAATGGGACACAACAGCTTTAAATATTTTAAATTTAATAATTAAACAATAAGGAAAAGAGGGAAACTTGTAGAAATCACAAGGTTTTGTTTTAACATTGGTTTAAAATGTGTCGATTTAGGCTATTGTCACAGTGTTGAATATTTTTTCATGAAAATCTAGGAATTTAGTGTACCATTTTTAAAGTAATTGCACTTAAATTGCTAATTTCTGTATAAATGTGCAAGTTAACATCATTTCAATCATTTTAATAATTATCACGTTTGGTTTAATACAGCAATTTTGTAACAAAGTGCATGTTTTCTTCACTCGACACATAATTACGCATTGTAGGAACTCACTCAATGTTCATTATTTTATCAATTTTTGTTTAATACAGCAATTTTGTAACAAAGTGCATGTTTTCTTCACTCGACACATAATTACGCATTGTAGGAACTGACTCAATGTTCATTATTTTGTCAATTTTTGACAAAAGTTAGTTTTTCATGTTACAAAAAGTACATTTAGTATGTACTTAAAATTTGAAATTAGTGTTTAAGCCATTTTGAATTGTCCATCATTGAAAAATTTTAAGTCTCACATGATCATGATGATTACCCCTTTCTAAGCCAAAAAGTACTAATATCTTGATACATATATTAATTCTTAGTTGTTTTTTTTTCGCTCGACAAGGCTTATCAGGTCCATATCAAATGAGCTCGAAGATATAAGATACTCTCTAGATACTGGTTATGTGTTACGTTTTATATATTGTAACACTTCTTAGTGTCTGGACAGGTCTGATTAATTGCAGCAAAGATGTGTATGTTTTTTTATCGTGATGTATGTTTTCCTTAATATTCATGAGCTTTGGTCAGTGATGTACGATTGGTCAAAAAGATAGGCAGATTCTTCGTGCACGACATATGACCATGTTAACTATATTATCTCTAACCGTTCTCAAGTTAAAGTCAAAAACCGAATAACAGAAATGCGTCAAGGCCGATAACTCGAATACGGTTCATATAACAGTTTCGGATACCATATACCAAATGAAGGTCTTGATGAGAGGATCACTTTAAATATACATGTTTACTATATTATCTCTAACCGTTTTCAAGTTTTAACCAAAAAACCGATTAACCGAAACACGTCAAGGGCTGTAACTCAAAAACGGTTCATCGCACAGCTTCGGGTCAAATGTACCAAATGAAGGTCTCAATAAGAGGAGTATTTTTCCCATTTATTGTCTGCTTCTATCTTTTATGGTTTGTGAGATATAGTGCTAACAAGACATATGGTGACCTTTGACCTTGACTTTTGACCTTTGACCTTGACATTTTTAAATGTAACATATGTCACTTAGGATCAATGGTGGTGGTCCCAAGTCTCTAGGACTTACGGTTTTTGAGAAAAAAAATTTGACGCGTTGCGAAATTTTTCATGTCAAAAACGCGTAAACAGGAAGTCGATTGGTAAAAAAAAATTTGCATGACAAATCATCGCCATAGGTCCAGTGACATTTTGTACACTTCAGATTTTGAGAATCGGTTACGGTTTCTGAGTTTATCTGCTAACAAGGGTTTTCGTGTTTGGGCAGATAACTCTGTTACTAAAAATAGATCGGTCTAAAAGCATGAGCCAAGTCATCTCCGGATATGACCGATTAATGGTACCAAGTATCGAAATGATACGTCGAGACACTTTTTGGCAAACCTCCGCGGAAGAAGAAAAATAATAATAATCATAAGAAAGACAAGAAGGTCTTTCCACTGTAGTGGGAAAGACCTTAATTAAAATGCCATTTGTTCTGAGAACAAATGAGAAGGTCTTTCCCACTGTTCCTCTTAAGTAAGAAAAGTTAGGTGATGCTATGGGATTTTGTGTCTTGCTATAGCACAAAATGTCACTTCCAGTCATAAAAATGAATTATTTGAGTAAAGAAAGTGGTCCCGAGCCAAAAAATATATGGTTGTTAAGGACTTTCATTTGGTTGCTAGGGACAAAAGGCCACTTCCGGTCATGAAATGACATATTTCAGTTAAGTACATCATTCTGATTCTAAAAATATATAGTTGCTAAGGACTTTTTATAACGGTCACCTTGTTGCTAGGGTATGACCTTGACCTATGACCTTTGAACTTTGGCTCAAATTGAAGCTCTTTTCCTACTGATCATGTTTAACATATATGTTTACTATATTATCTCTAACCGTTTTCAAGTTTTAACCAAAAAACCGATTAACCGAAACGCGTCAAGGGCAGTAACTCAAAAATAGTCAATCGCACAGCTTTCGGTCAATGTACCAAATGAAGGTCTCAATAAGTGGAGTATTTTTCCCATTTATTGTCTGCTTCTATCTTTTATGGTTTGTGAGATATAGTGCTAACAAGACCTATGGTGACCTTTGACCTTGACTTTTGACCTTTGACCTTGACATTTTTAAATGTAACATATGTCACTTAGGATCAATGGTGGTGGTCCCAAGTCTCTAGGACTTACGGTTTCTGAGAAAAAAATTTTGACGCGTTGCGACATTTTTCAGGTCAAAAACACGTAAACAGGAAGTCGATTGGAAAAAAAAATTTTGCATGACAAATCATCGCTATAGGTCCAGCGACATTTTTTACACTTCAGATTTTGAGAATCGGTTACGGTTTCTGAGTTTATTTGCTAACAAGGGTTTACGGTGTTGGGGCAGATAACTCTGTTACTAAAAATAGATCGATTTCACAGGGTGAACTGAGTCATCTGCCAGTATGACCGATTAATGGTACCAAGTATCAAAATGATATGTCGCGACACTTTTTAGCAACTGATGGCGGAAAAGAAAAGAAAAAAAAAATAATAATAATAATAATAATTAAAAGTTCATTTGTTCTGAGAACAAATGAGAAGGTCTTTCCCACTGTTCCTCTGAAGTAAGAAAAGTTAGTTGATGCTATGGGATTTTGTGTCTTGCTATAGCACAAAATGTCACTTCCAGTCATAAAAATGAGTTATTTGAGTAAAGAAAGTGGTCCCGAGCCAAAAAATATATGGGTTGTTAAGGACTTTCATTCCGTTGCTATGGACAAAAGACCACTTCCGGTCATGAAATGACATATTTCAGTAAAGTACATCATTCTGATTCTAAAAATATACGGTTGCTAAGGACTTTTTATAACGGTCACCTTGTTGCTATGGTATGACCTTGACCTATGACCTTTGACCTTTGGCTCAAATTGAAGCTCTTTTCCTACTGATCATGTTTAACCTATATGTTTACTATATTATCTCTAACCGTTTTCAAGTTTTAACCAAAAAACCGATTAACCGAAATGCGTCAAGGGCAGTAACTCGAAAACGGTTCATCGCACAGCTTCCGGTCAAATGTACCAAATGAAGGTCTTAATAAGAGGAGTATTTTCCCCATTTACTGTCTGCTTCTATCTTGTATGGTTTGTGAGATATAGTGCTAACAAGAACTTTGGTGACCTTTGACCTTGACTTTTGACCTTTGACCTTGACATTTTTAAATGTAACATATGTCACTTAGGATCAATGGTGGTGGTCCCAAGTCTCTAGGACTTACGGTTTTTGAGAAAAAAATTTTGACGCGTTGCGACATTTTTCAGGTCAAAAACGCGTAAACAGGAAGTCAATTGGAAAAAAAAAATTGCATGACAAATCATCGCCATAGGTCCAGCAACATTTTGTACTCTTCAGATTTTAAGAATCGGTTACGGTTTCTGAGTTTATCTGCTAACAAGGGTTTTCGTGTTCGGGCAGATAACTCTGTTACTAAAAATAGATCGGTCTAAAAGCATGAGCCATGTCATCTCCGGATATGACCGATTGATGTTACGAAGTATCGAAATGATACGTCCAGACACTTTTTGGCAAACCTCCGCGGAAGAAGAAAAATAATAATAATAATAATAATAATAATAATTAAAATGCCATTTGTTCTGAGAACAAATGAGAAGGTCTTTCCCACTGTTCCTCTTAAGTAAGAAAAGTTAGGTGATGCTATGGGATTTTGTGTCTTGCTATAGCACAAAATGTCACTTCCAGTCATAAAAATGAATTATTTGAGTAAAGAAAGTGGTCCCGAGCCAAAAAATATATGGTTGTTAAGGACTTTCATTCGGTTGCTAGGGACAAAAGGCCACTTCCGGTCATGAAATGACATATTTCAGTAAAGAACATCATTCTGCTTCTAAAAATATATAGTTGCTAAGGACTTTTTATAACGGTCACCTTGTTGCTAGGGTATGACCTTGACCTATGACCTTTGATCTTTGGCTCAAATTGAAGCTCTTTTCCTACTGATCATGTTTAACCTATATGTTTACTATATTATCTCTAACCGTTTTCAAGTTTTAACCAAAAAACCGATTAACCGAAACGCGTCAAGGGCAGTAACTCAAAAATGGTCCATCGCACAGCTTTCTGTCAAATGTACCAAATGAAGGTCTCAATAAGTGGAGTATTTTTCCCATTTATTGTCTGCTTCTATCTTTTATGGTTTGCGAGATATAGTGCTAACAAGACCTATGGTGACCTTTGACCTTGACTTTTGACCTTTGACCTTGACATTTTTAAATGTAACATATGTCACTTAGGATCAATGGTGGTGGTCCCAAGTCTCTAGGACTTACGGTTTTTGAGAAAAAAATTTTGACGCGTTGCGACATTTTTCAGGTCAAAAACGCGTAAACAGGAAGTCGATTGGAAAAAAAAAATTTGCATGACAAATCATCGCCATAGTACCAGCGACATTTTGTACACTTCAGATTTTAAGAATCGGTTACGGTTTCTGAGTTTATCTGCTAACAAGGGTTTTCGTGTTGGGGCAGATAACTCTGTTACTAAAAATAGATCGGTCTAAAAGCATGAGCCATGTCATCTCCGGATATGACCGATTGATGTTACCAAGTATCGAAATGATACGTCCAGACACTTTTTGGCAAACCTCCGCGGAAGAAGAAAAATAATAATAAATATAGGTTCAATCGTTCTAAAGAACGATTAATAGGCTTTCCACTTCAAAAGATGACCTTAAATAAATGACCTTGAAACCAAAAAGCTAAGAAACATACGTAATTTGTCTATAACAATTAATAAGAACAAAAATTATTAAAAAACTATTTAGATATCTTTAAAAATAAGAAAGGTCATTAAATAGGACGTAAGAAAACTTGAATGACCTTGACAACTGATCTTTTAATCTACGTAAATATTACTTATAGGCAATGGCATTAAAAGAAGAAGCCATTCAAAATACATAGTACCATGAAAAACATTTATAAAGGACTTTGACCTTGACTTTTACAGCATGACCTTGACCATGCTGAAGGTCAACAGAGATCAACATTGAAGATTTTATGCCAATATCTCTTAAAGTCATTAAGATATGACTACTTATAATATATACAAAAAATTAGAAAATGACCTTGACCTTTGACCTTGTATTTGTTTTCAAGGTCAAGGGTCCTAATGATCCATAGTGAAGACCCCATGCCTCTACTATCAATAGTTGATAAGTAATTAATGAAAAACTAATTATCAACGGTTGTAATGGGGGATAACTCCTATAAGATGAAGCCGGATCCTTTCCCTCTAAATAGAAAAAAGTTGCGCCTTTATGAGACCAACATTTTATCCATTATAACTTATAGCCTATCTTTTACCGTTTCAAAGTAATAGCGATGACAAGACAATGCCAAAATTTCAAACGTGACCTTGACCTTTGACCTTGTGTCCATTTTCAAGGTCAAGGTCAATGATGACCAATGATATAAGGTTTCATATATATATCTGTTATAGTTACTGAGATATAGTGATATAATGCAATTCACAATAAATTTTATTGGTCTAGGGGAGATAACTCTTATAAAAATGTCAAATAAAAAAAGTGACGATTCAAGATCTCAATATGATACACATTTTGGTAAAGGTTTCAGTTCTCTATCTATTAGAGTAAAGGAGGAGATCTGCACACAACAAAGGGTCAAAAATTAGAACATGACCTTGACCTTTGACCTTGTGACCTTTTTCAAGGTCAAGGTCAATGATGACCAACTGTGAAATATCTAGTCTATATCACCTCTGGTTCATGAGTTACAATGGTACAAATTTTACTTGCAATAAATAAGGGGAAATAACTCCTATAAGAAGGTGAAAAATTCTTTAATGCGATATGTTATAAAGTGTCGCAATCCTTAGCTGAACATTTTGGAACAACTTTCATTGCGAAATCTTTTACGGTTTCATAGTTTATCTGCACACAAGCTTTTTATGACAGGGGAAATAACTCCGTAAAGAAAAAGTGTTCGGTGTCACAGGGTTAACTGCGCAAGCGTAATGTCTCATACATCCATAGTACAAAATATCTTTACGACATGTCGCAAAACAAAATTTATAATGGGATAACAAAACTTGGCGGAAAAAAAATAAGAATAAATATAGGTTCAATCGTTCTAAAGAACGATTAATAGGCTTTCCACTTCAAAAGAAGACCTTAAATAAATGACCTTGAAACCAAAAAGCTAAGAAACATACGTAATTTGTCTATAGCAATTAATAAGAACAAAAATTATAAAAAAACTATTTAGATATCTTTAAAAATAAGAAAGGTCATTAAATAGGACGTAAGAAAACTTGAATGACCTTGACAACTGATCTTTTAATCTACGTAAATATTACTTATAGGCAATAGCATTAAAAGAAGAAGCCATTCAAAATACATAGTACCATGAAAAACATTTATAAAGGACTTTGACCTTGACTTTTACAGCATGACCTTGACCATGCTGAAGGTCAACAGTGATCAACATTGAAAATTTTATGCCAATATCTCTTAAAGTCATTAAGATATGACTACTTATAATATATACAAAAAATTAGAAAATGACCTTGACCTTTGACCTTGTATTTGTTTTCAAGGTCAAGGGTCCTAATGATCCATAGTGAAGACCCCATGCCTCTACTATCAATAGTTGATAAGTAATTAATGAAAAACTAATTATCAATGGTTGTAATGGGGGATAACTCCTATAAGATGAAGCCGGATCCTTTCCCTTTAAATAGAAAAAAGTTGCGCCTTTATGAGACCAACATTTTATCCATTATAACTTATAGCCTATCTTTTACCGTTTCAAAGTAATAGCGATGACAAGACAATGCCAAAATTTCAAACGTGACCTTGACCTTTGACCTTGAGTCCATTTTCAAGGTCAAGGTCAATGATGACCAATGATATAAGGTTTCATATATATATCTGTTATAGTTACTGAGATATAGTAATATAATGCAATTCACAATACATTTTATTGGTCTAGGGGAGATAACTCTTATAAAAATGTCAAATAAAAAAAGTGACGATTCAAGATCTTAATATGATACACATTTTGGTAAAGGTTTCAGTTCTCTATCTATTATAGTAAAGGAGGAGATCTGCACACAACCAAGGGTCAAAAATTAGAACATGACCTTGACCTTTGACCTTGTGACCTTATTCAAGGTCAAGGTCAATGATGACCAACTGTGAAATATCTAGTCTTTATCACCTCTGGTTCATGAGTTACAATGGTACAAAATGTACTTTCAATAAATAAGGGGAAATAACTCCTACAAGGAGTCGTCAAAATACATTGCGCCATATGTAACAAATTGTCGCAATCCTTAGCTGACCATTTTGCAACAACTTTCATTGCGAAATCTTTTACGGTTTCATAGTTTATCTGCACACAAGCTTTTCTGTAACAGGGAAGATAACTCCGTAAAGAACAAGTGTTCGGTGTGCCAGGGTCAACTGCGAAAGCGTAATGTCTAATACATCCATAGTACAAAATGTCTTTACGACATGTCGCGAAACAAAATTTATAATGGGAAAAAAAAGTTGGCGGAAAAACAATAAGAATAATAATAATAATAATAATAATAAGAAACAGACTAATAACAATAAGTCTTTCCACTGGAAAGTGGAAAGCCTTAATAAGAAACAGACTAATAACAGTAAGTCTTTCCACTGGAAAGTGGAAAGCCTTAATAATAATAATAATAATAATAATAATAATCATAAGAAAGACAAGAAGGTCTTTCCCTTGGAAAGGGGGAAAGACCTTAATAATCATAAGAAAGGTAAGAAGGTCTTCCCACTGTAGTGGGAAAGACCTTAATAATAATAATAATAATAATAATAATAATCATAAGAAAGACAAGAAGGTCTTTCCACTGTAGTGGGAAAGACCTTAATAAGTTAGTTACTTCCTTCCTTAATATATAAGGAAGGTCATGCGTTCCATATATCTTCAATGTCGCTGCACATGATCTTTTTATTACTTGTATATAGACACATTGAATTACCACATAACAATCCTTATGCGATCATAAATATGTCAAACGTTTTAGCCAGTGTATCCTAAAAACCAAAACAATAAGTGAATCACACGAACCCAATACAAAGCATAGGTGCAATCTGGTGCTGCTAGCAGAGCCTGCCTCTAAATAGGCATCTCTTGCGATTCTTATAGGCGTTTGTATGAATAAGTTGTATCTGAGAAGAGAAAGACTATACATATGACTCATAAAAAAATCTCGGCATGGTAGTGAAAACATCAGCTTAAGTACAACAAACCCTTGTCTGAGTAGCTTAGTAGTCAACATCAGTTGCCGGTCTAGAAAGTAAAATACCGATCGCAGGATCATAATTTCAGATATAAAATTTAAAAAGATAAAAAATTATCAGGAATTAATGATCTATAAACAGAGCATCAAGCTAAACGCATTATCTACAACTACTTTTTTATACGAACCAGAGACGAAAAAATAGTAAAATTGCGCTTCGTAATATGTTATCTTTACAATTCACGATTACATACGTGGCGTGAAAATGTCCTTTAGTCAGGTAAGAACGAATTTGTTTAATTTTAATAGCTATCTTTCCGATATATTTGTGTAAAATGGATACTGATTTTTAGTTCATTCCTCAATGCAAATAAAGTTTTTTATCCTGCAGTCATATTTGCTGTACAATACATTTTATTGGTTCTATTTGCTATGTTCTTATTACATTGACAGCGATGAAATACCGAGATTTCTCAGTGAAATAAATTCTGGTAAATCACATGTGAAATAAAGTGAGTTCTTTCAATGTCTGGAAGTGACGTCACAAAGAATGTACTTAAAGATCTCGCTAGTAAACATTGACGCGCAAACAAATTCAAAACAGAGTTTTCGGCGACATATTAAATATTCGTGAGTGTAATAAACAAGATGATCAATAACGCATCGTAAATATTTGTACTATGATCACTCGTGCCGAAACGCATTCAGATTAAACTCGTGCGCGGAAGCACTTGTTTAATCTGATGCGTTTTACGGCACTCGTTATCATATTTTCAATATTCACTCTGCGCAATTGATTAAGCTGTAATTGCTTTATTCGGCAGTGCCAAATAAAGTCTTTGGTACCCCTGTACCCTGCTTCCCTGCCCTTATTTGTATTGATAGTAAGCACTGTGTTCAGCTTTACGACATCCTGTCGAATACTATTTGTTTCTGACGTAAGGAAGAGCTTCGCATTTCTCCCTTTTCTAAGGCTTGTACAATTAAATTACTGTAAATTCAGAAATTTTTGCGATGTTTTTATTATTGTGAATTTTGCGATTGTTCTGTGATCGCAATAATTAAACCTCGCAATTCTTTCGTCCATCCATCGACAAAGTTATTAAACCTAGCGTGCATACATAAACCATCTGTAAAGCCCTACCATAGCCGTTTAATTTGAATACGATAATTAATTGGACACAACACAATTGATTTTTCTTAGATTTAAACAAATAGCCGTTCAGAACCCACGCTGAACCTCAACACAAATCATCTCATCATTACAGACAAGTGCATTTCCGATCTTCAACGGAGGTAAATCCCTTTAGAAAAGGAAATGCATGTTCCGTTTGATGTAGAGAGATTATTTACAGGCGACAAACATTTAACGACAAACTGACAATTGCCGAGTAATTATACGTTGGCATTGCATTTTTTGCTATCTCAGCCGATCGCAAAAATATGAACTCAAACTTGTTTTTTCCGACGCAGTCGGTATTATATTCACTTTTTACCCTTTGACCTCATGACACTTCACCTCTAGTAATTCTGTTTCTTTATTGGTTAAAAACCAATTGGACGGGGGTTCGGAACAGGGTGGTAAATTGGATAGGGGCTCGGAACTCAAACTTGTTTTTTTATTTTGGGTTTAAACAACTTTTTAGTATTTTATTACCTATATCAATGCTTCCAGTCTTTATTGAGGTACGAAATAAGGGGTATGAATGAGCTATGTAGGTGTTTGGAAATAAGTGTCGTTTCTGATGGTTCTGTATTAAACATGTGTAGGTTTTGTTTTTAGTTTGTGCGATACATTTCTGCATGTCTGTGTTGTTTAGGTACTACAATAAAAATGTGGTAATTGGGACCCCTTTATCCGGTCCAAATTTACAAAATAATGTTTTATGTAACTGGTCCAAGCCTGTTGTTTATGCTCTTGTATATATTTGTCATATCTGTTGTTTGTTTTGTCTTGCAATAATGTTGTTCTGTTTTAGTGGTTAATGATCTTTGTGTTTGGTCAATGTCCTATTCATATATTAAAATTATTTATCCCATCACAAATTCTAACAAGGTCAAGTTTGCACATGTTATAAAAGCAAATGTGAACAGTTGTTATTTTCCCTGGTGCCGTCCTTATGTGTTGATGGGCATCTCAGTAAAACGCACCTCTCCTTCTCTTCACCTCCAGTTCAAAAGCTTCCTAAAGATAATCATTATTTCAAAGAAAGATAATGTTTTCCATAAGTTTTTGAAAATGCAAAATATTAATAACGTTTTGATTTAATTGTTGTGTATTAATGTTTTCTGAATAAGCTCTTAAAGATGAATAGATTAATTTATGTCCATGTCCTTTCTCACATCTGACATGTTATCATAGACTGTATAACCCTTGTAATCAGCAATGATAACAATAAATATAGGTTGAATCGTTCTAAAGAACGATTAATAGGCTTTCCAGTTATGCATTTAAAAGGATTACCTCTATTAAATTTCCTTGAAATTCAACCTCTAAACAACATTAGTAATTTGTGTTTAAAAATTAACAATAAATGTAATCGATTCAGCGTAGACAACTATTATAAAGGGGCATATAAAATTATGACCTTTACAAGATGTTCATATTGATCAAGGTTTCAGTTTTGTTTCTCTTAAGGTTAAGGACAACTGCACACAACACAAGATTAAGAAATTTATATAAAGAAGGCGAAATAACTCTTATGAAGAGTCGTCGAAATCCTTTGCGCGGTATGTAACGAAGTTTTGTGATTCATCACTGTCCATGTGGCGCTATTTTCATTACGACATCTTCGACGGTTTCAAAGTTTATTTGTGTACGCGGTTTTAATTTTAAGGGAGCTAACTCTACAAAGAAAAAAGGGTTCAGTGTGACTGGATGTACTACGAAAGCGTATTGTGTAATATCGGTCAATGGCACAAAATGTCTAAATTTATATTAGGAAACACAGTTGGCGAAAAAAAAAGAATAAGAAGAAACAGACTGACAACATGAAACTTTTCACTCGGTAAATGGAAAGCCTTAATAAATTTTCAAACTGGAAAATCAAGCACGTAGACTACTGCATTATACATATAGTAAAATGCATAAAAATACGAAAGTATTGAAAGCCTCGGTTATTTATTTATTTATCTTTATTTAACCGAGGCTGTCAAGTTATACTTACACAAAATATTTGTTTGCCTGAACTAAAAGTTATAGTTGTTTAAAAGTAACCAGAGGTTAAAAAATAAAAGACCGGCTTGGTATGATATTATATGTGATTCAAGATCTTCACAGGGAAAAAAATCCATTATTTATTAACTACTATATAATATTCGCTTAAATAACAGTTAAACTGCCAATATGATATATTTTGCTGAACCAGTCCAATACAGAAATAACTAGTCAAATATCGGTATTGGCCTGATTCGTCCTGTATTGCCCTAATTGCAACCTGTACTGGCCTGAGAGATATTGACTAGTTAATTAATAAAGATATCATTATGTGATGATTTATGTATTGGTCTAATTATTGGTCCTTGGCAAGCTGTATTGCCCTTCGGCTGCGCCTCAGGCCAATACAGCAAGCCTTGGACCAATAACAAGGCCAATACAGAAATCATGACGTAATAATATCATAGTAGCATTCGTGAAGCCCAAACAATAATTATATTCTATTGAAGTTTTCTTGTACTAATAATCATAAGTATATATTTAACTCATTAACATTTCTCATGATTGAACATTTACTTCTGACCAACAATATTGGAGAATTACCAACCATCACATTTAAGCTGAAGAATAATTTGCCGAGCCTGTTTCATGATTGATTTTTGACTGGTCAATATACACTTTACAAATACTTTCATGTGTATTTGTGTATTTTATTTGAAAAGAAAACGGATAGTGTTAGTGTAAAATAATTAAACTATTACTATTAAACTATAAACAACGAAACTTTTAATGGCACAGTAAATTTTATAACTTTGGTTTTTTTACGAATTTGTATTTCCAAAAAAAATCTTTTTATGGTAAATATCACTTTCGAAGTGCGATGCAAATTCTTTTGTTGCCATGTTAACAGATAATATCAATCTCCGTAGCCGATGTGGTGACCTTAACCTGGTCCCGTAGTGCAATATTTTTCATTTACGCAAGTTTCACTTTCAAAATATAACCTAACCTCAGGAAACCACCAGTCTACAAAACAGTTTGATTGGTTGTTAAAACGCCATGTTTCAGCCAACTGTTCGCGCGTTTTTTCCGTCTGTCATAATACAATTTAAATAAAGTAGCTACCTGCTCTTGTTTTCCGGCTATCAAGTTAAACTGAGCATTTCCCGTAAAGTTATTTCCACAAACGAGACAAATCTATAAAACCATTCTTTTGATAAACGGGTTTTTTTTTATTTGAATTTGATTACCGAACTCCGTACGCTACGTTATAATCTTTTGTATCGGTTTTTTGTTTGTTTGAATTTTGTTTTAACGCCACTTTCAGCAATTTTCCAGCTATATTGTGGCATCCAGTTTTTATTGGGGGAGGAATTCGGAGTACCCGGAGAGAACCCCCGACCTGCGGTAGGAAAACTGGCAATCCTTGTCAATTAAGATTGGAGTCGAGTGTACCCTTCCTGCAGTGAGAATCGAACCCGCAATCTCAGTGTTGACAGACACGTGATCAATAGTAGACAAACTACCTTAACCACTTTTGTATCGGTATACAAAGGTTTAAAGTTCTCTGACATATTGCATACTGGGTGCATACAGGATTTTTGAAAGGAGGGGCGTACCTTATGCGGCCCCCAGAAGATCTCTAACAATGTGCAAAATCCTGCATTCTCGCTATTTCCAAGCATCAAAATGAATTCATTTAACACAAGGTTGGTACAGTATACAACAGAGATAATTAGTACCGTTAATGCTTAATTTATGGCGAGGACGAGCGAGGATTACATTTTTGCCTTTGGCGCTGATTGCTATACCCTCCCAATCGGAACATCTCTCGGTCATTTCCGTCAAGGGTCGAGAAAGTGACCTCGGAGGTAAGTGATCTCCATTTTGAACTATTTTCAGTGATTTCAAAGAATTTGTGACGTCACAAGTTCGTTTGTGACGTTTCAGTTCATTCATTTGATTGGCTTGTCATTGACGTTTAGTTGATTGTTACTGATGACGTCAGATTGTAAACAATAACTTATCCATTACATACTTCATAAAAGCAAATTACAAAAAGATATTCGAAACGCTCATTGGAAATACGTAAATGAATCTCTAAATAAAAACTTAATTGAAGGTAATAACAAATCTTTTTGGAAATATATCAAAGCTAAACGAAATGACAATATTGGGGTAGCTGCTATTAAGAGTAACGGTGTCTTATATCATGATAGTGTAGATAAAGCGGAATTACTAAACAAACAATTTAAATCGGTATTCACAGTGGAAAACCCTGATGATAAACTACCTGAAATCACAGGACAAAATTATCCAACAATGTTGGACCCCAAAATAACAGTAGAAGGTGTCCATAAACTTTTATTAAACATTAACACTAAAAAAGCAAGTGGCCCAGACGAAATTCCAAATCATATCCTCAAGTCATGTGCAAAAGAACTAGCACCAGCAATAGCATCAATTTTCCAACAAAGTCTTGATACTGGGGAACTCCCCACGGACTGGCAAAATGCAAACATTTCACCTAAAGGGCAATAAACACCAACCAAGTAATTATAGACCAGTTTCGTTAACAAGTGTCTGTTGTAAAACTCTTGAACATATAATATGCAAAAATATATTAAATCACTTTGAGAGATATAAAATTCTTACTCACTTACAACATGGCTTCCGTAGTGGTCATTCGTGTGAGACACAACTAATAAACACGATGCATGATATAACAAAATCATATGATAATAAAGAGCAAATTGATCTTGTGATTCTGGATTTCAGCAAGGCGTTTGACACTGTTCCACACCGTAAACTGCTCCATAAACTCTCACATTACGGAATACGAGGAAATATAAATCTCTGGATAAGAAATTTTCTCATGCACCGAAAACAGCGTGTTGTCATCGACGGTATATCCTCGTCTCCTTGTACAGTCGACTCTGGAGTCCCGCAGGGAACTGTGTTGGGCCCCCTTTTATTTTCATGTCACATAAACGACCTCCCTAACTGTGTTAAGTCCCAAGTCCGATTATTTGCGGATGATTGTCTATTGTACAGAACCATAAAATGTTGGAATGATCACTTAAACCTACAACGTGACTTAGACTCACTACAAAAATTGGCGAATACGTGGGGGATGCAGTTTAATGCAACAAAGTGCTACGTTATGACAATCCATCGTAAAAAACATCCGTCAATATTTAAATACTCTTTAAACCATCATATTTTAGAACAGGTCGATGAAAATCCCTATTTAGGTGTAATAATTAATGCAAATCTTAAATGGAGCACACATATATCCAAAATCTGTAATCGAGCAAATAGCATCCTAGGCTTTATTCTGTAACACTATGAGTTTCCAACCCGGAAGTCGTTAACATTTTACAATAATTTTTCAATATTTAATTCATTAATTAAATATTATATTTTAACTATTTTAACATATTTTATCTGTAATTGTATGAAGTTTATCTTTAAAGTGCAATGCGTAAAAAGTTTGTACTCGGGCTTGATAGTATTTTGAACAAATTATCTAATTAGAGCCTTATTGACAAGTTTTAATTCCAAAACTATCTGTAAATAAATAATGTCAACCAGCGATCGTGGTAGGTCCGTAAGGTACAATCAGTACTGTTTCCGTTTTGGGTGAGGGTGTTTGCACGACGATTCAATTGATTGACAAACAATGTAACTTGGGCCAACCATGGTAGTGTTAGTGATATGTATTTGTCACATTTCTCATTGTTTTATTTTTCAAAATAGTTATTTGCTTTTGTGTATTCGAGACTGCAGGTGCAGAGCCAGACATTGTGTCTCTGCGACTGTAACCTCGTATGACCTGGCTGCAAGTGATGGAAATTGCGTCGTATTTTTACTGGGTCTATATACGCAGCGCAATTTCCAACCCTCGTCAGCCTGCTCTTAAACCCTGTTAGGAAAACTGTTGAAGTTATATTTTGGATTTGGCAACCTTTTATTGTTAAATTAACTTATTGTTCTGTATTGACGCTTTGCTGATAATACATTTTATTAACGAACTGAGTTAGTCAATTACGGCCAGTGTTGGTATACCAGTATAACGGTTACGTGTTCCTACAACCAAAGAAACACACAACGCGAAGTCATTGGAAGGCCAGCCCTGTCCAGTACCGTAGGACTACACGTGATACGTTTTGGTGCCGTGACCAGGATCAACCTTAGGCCAGCATATACCAAAGAGATTGAGAAGTTTCCGACAGTCAAACCAAAACAAAGGTAGGAGTTTCGTTTTTCTCAAGTACCTATCTTTATGGCTAACTTCGACGAAAACATTTTGCTTTTTCAACAGCGAATTGCTGAACAACAGGCTCACATTTTAGGTCAAAATTTTGAAACTATTTCTTCACAGTTAACAGGGCTCACATCTGCTGTATATACTCAAAGCGTCTCCCAAATAGTAAATAATTTTGAAGGGGATCCAAAACAGTTTAAGGAATGGGTGAAAAGCATAGAAAAATATGCTAAATTAACTAATCTAAATGATAAGGATGTCCCCAGGGTCGCGTATCAAAGTTGCTCAGGACCTGTAGCAGATTTTGTGAGAAGGTACTTAACAGAACAAGAAAATAAAGGGGAAAATCCCAGTTGGGATGTACTAAAAAGAAACCTCACAACTAGATTCGCGGATATAACTGATCCATATCAGGCATTTGCTGTTTTAAGAAAAACCAAACAGGGACCAAATGAAAGTGTTCAGTTGTACGCTGAACGATTATTAAATGTTGCCGAAGATGCTTACCCTCAACCAGGCGATAGGCCAGTTGTAGAACAACAAATGATAAACATATTTTTAGATGGGTTATTTCATGACTATTTAAAAATGAAAATTTTAAGAGAAGACCCACAAACTTTTGACGAGGCCGTACAAATTGCCGCCCATGAACAAAACATTAGGAAACGTTTTTCTCTAAGACAGGAAATTGAGCCCAAAAAGTATAATAAAAATCATAATCTGAAAACTCTCAAATGGATTGCGATCATTTCAGACCAAAACGTTGCTATAAATGTAAAAGAATAGGTCATTGGGGAAAAGATTGTAAAGTTAAACCTATACATAAAATTGAAGTACTCCAACAACCACGTTTTGGGCGTACAAATCATGATACACATAAAACTCCTCTCAAAACCAATAAAAAAGCAGAAAGTGTGTGTTGGGGGTGTGGTGTAAAAGGTCATTGGAAAAATGAATGTCCCAATCGTGAATCAATGAAGTCTGATGTCTGGCAGGGAAACTAAGGAACTCTCTTCGAAATGAAGCCGTCGGAGAGAGAAATAATGAACAGTTTAATTTTAAAAAATTTAAAATTTCTTTGGCAGGTAAACCAAATTCTTGTATTTTACAAATTGGCAAACAACGATTTCGGGCATTGGTTGATACAGGAGCAGAAATATCTTTAATTCACAGAAAAATATTTGACAATTTGAAAGATAAACCTAAAGTGACACGTTTGCGTCCTTTAATTCAGGGTGTTTCAGGAAAAACATTATCAGTACTAGGTTGTGCTGATATTTCCTTTAAAATGGGGAATTTATTGTTAAAACATAAATTTTTTATTGTCGATGGTATAAACCGAAATTTAATTTTAGAATTTGATTGGTTGAAACAAAATGGAATTCGATTATATTTTGATCTTGGTTATTTACGAATTAATAAAACATATATTAGGCTAGAAGAGGATATTCATATTTCTTCAATTCTAAGATTAACTAATAAAACATTATTGAAACCCCAAACTACTACAATTTGTACAGTAAAATTAAACAAAGGCTTCAACCTTGATGAGTTAGATGCATTAGAAATAACTGACCTTGAAAATAGTTATTTAAGTGCAGAACCAGGCGTAAATTTATGTAGGTCAGTTACAAAGGTAAGAAATCCTAGACGAATACCAGTCATGGTAATAAATCATACCAACAGATGTTTTAGATTGAAGAGAGGCACAGTTATCGGAAAAGGTGAGAAATTGAAACGTCATGATATTAAAAGTGTAAATGAAATTACTATAGAAGATAAACAAGAGTTTTTATCAGATCCCAGTGTGCCTGAAGAATATAAGGCAGACATAGATAGGTTATTAAGTACAAATCAAGATGTGTTTGCTAAGAAAGATTCTGAATTGGGTCATACTGATACTGTTAAACTTACAATAGACACGGGTGATCATCCCCCAATCAAAAGAAGACCATACAGAATTCCGTTAAATAAACGTAAAATTGTAGATGATGCAATAGATGAAATGTTATCAGCAAAGATTATTGAAAGGTCGCGTAGTCCCTACAGTTTTGGTCTTGTGGTAGTTGACAAAAAGGACGGAACAAAGAGAATTTGTGTAGACTTTCGACCATTGAACAAAATCCTAAAACCAATTTCTTTTCCGCTCCCGCTGATTGATGATATTTTATCTTTGTTAGGAAATTCTTTGGAAAGATCGATCTAAAGTCCGGTTATTGGCAGGTATTGATTGATGAGAAAGATAAGGAAAAGACAGCGTTCGCCTGTCACAAGGGGTTGTTCCATTTTAACGTTATGCCATTCGGAATAAGTACAGCACCAAGTATTTTTCAGGAACTGGCAAATATTGTTTTAGAAGGGTGTAACTTTGCAACAGCTTATCTTGATGATATTATCATTTTTTCAAAAACTTATGAGGAACATTTAATTCATATTCAAGAAGTTTTTGACAGACTTAGGCAACATGGCCTAAAAGCGAAATTAAAGAAATGTAGTTTCTTTCAAAGTGAGACTGAATATCTTGGATTTGTTATTAATCAAGACGGAATTAAACCAGATCCTAAGAAAGTAGAAGCAATTAAGACATTACCAAGTCCCAAAAATGTCAGGGAGGTTAGAAGTTTTATGGGAATGTGTAGCTATTACAGGCGATTTATCCCTAATTTTTCAAAAATAGCGGAACCACTGATTTTGTTGACAAGAAAGCATGCACGGTTCAAATGGAATGATGCCTGTCAAAGTGCTTTTGATTTTCTTAAGAATAGCTTAACCGTAGTTCCATTGTTGTCCTATCCTGACCCAAATAAGCCGTACGTCCTTTATACTGACACCAGTGACACCAGTATAGGAGCTTGTTTAACTCAGACAGTCGAAACAGAAGAAAAACCACTTTATTTTCTATCTCATAAGTTGAGTAAATCGCAGGTCAAATGGTCAACGATTGAAAAAGAGGCTTTTGCAATACATTATGCATTACAAAAGTTAGATCACTACTTGCATAATGCAGAGTTTGTTATTAAAACTGATCATAAGCCTCTGAAATATATTTTAGACGCTCCGATGCAGAACAAGAAAATCCAGTTATGGGCCCTCGGAATTGCTGGTTATAACTGCAAAGTCGAGTACATTGCAGGAACAGCAAACTCCTGTGCAGACTTATTGTCTAGAATTCCCAATGTGGATAGTAATAAGGAGTTGGACGAAGGGACCTCTGATGAAAACGTAGACATAGATGAAAGAACCTTTGAAATAAGTACGTTGAACTCAAATCTATTTAATCCCAGAAAATTTGCAAGCTGCGATATTGACACTTACGATGACCTTTGTAAACCAGAGTTAAATTTACCTGAAGAAATAAATCTAAGTAAAGAACAAGACGAAGATAAGGCTATACATGAACTAAAGCTAAGATTAAAAGGGGGAACTGCAACAAAATCTGAGAATCAGAAATTTATTATTCTTGATGACATTATTTATTTCTTGTCAAATGCAGATGCTGATCCCATATTAAGACTGTATGTACCTGAAACGCTTAAACCTGTTGTGATCAAACAATATCATGATCACTTAGGTCACATGGCGCTTGACAAGACATATGACACTATGAGAATGAAGTACTATTTTCCCAACATGTATAAAGAGCTCAATGAATACATAGAAAAATGCATTACATGTCAAACCAGAAGTGCACGAAAATTGAAACCACCACTACAAGAGACTGATATACCTCCATACCCTTTTGCTAAAATAGGACTTGACCTATCTGGCCCTTACCCTGTAACATTGTCGGGTAATAAATATATTGTCTCTTTCGTTTACTTGTACTCAGGTTGGCCGGAAGCATTCGCTGTACCTGATAAATCGGCAGAAAACATCGTTCAATTACTTATTGACGAAATTTTTCCAGTACATAGTTCGCCATTACAAATTTTAACTGACAACGGAAGCGAACAAGTTAATAAGGCAGTAAAAGAAACTCTTGAGGCACTTAACATTCACCACGTTACTACTTCATATTACAGCCCCCAGGGAAACGGAAAGGTTGAAAGGTTTCACAAGACAATGCATGATATTATTTCTAAGAAAATAAAGCAAGACACATCGTCTTGGGATATTTTCCTCAATCAAACATTAGCAGCGTACCGGTTTCATGTTAATGAATCCACAGGTTTTTCGCCATTTTATCTCTTGTACAACCGGGATCCAGTCCTTCCCTTAGACAATATTTTAAAACCAAGGAGGAAATATACAGGTGAGGAATTTCAAAAGATTGCATTACAAGAACAGCATAGATCTTTTGCTTTGGTTCGTAAGCATTTGAAACAAGCAAAGAAAAGGCAAAATAAATATGCAAATAAGGATAGTCAAGAAGTTGATTTGAAGGTAGGTGATGCCGTTTACCTTAAAAACCATCGTAGAACAGGTAAATTAGATAGTAAGTGGACACCTTATTACAGGATAGTAGAACAAAGGTCACCAGTCAGTTTTATTATTAAGAATCAATTAACAGGTGAGTCTACCAAGGCACATGCTAGACACATAAGACCAGCAAATATTCCTGAATGGGATCTCCCTAAGGAGAAATTAGCTCGTCCTTTAAGAAAAACTACTTATGTTGTTCCTCAAGAATCATCTGAAGAACAGGATTCATTAGACGAATCCTCAGATGACAATATACCTCTGTCTCGAATCACTAAACATTATAAAAAAGAAAGAGACGACTGGTCTTCCGAAGAAGACATACCCTTGTTTGAATTGAAGAAAAGGTTAAGACAAAAGGCACAAGAAATTAAAGAAACAAGTAAAAAACCAAAAGAGAAGTTAACAAATGAATTAATTGAAAATTCTGATTCCGATGAAATGCTAGTTAATAGTGCTCTTGTATCACCGAACAGAAATAAAAAGAAAGGCTTCACTGACGAACAAAATAATAGTAACGATAGTTTAAAAGTATTATTGGCAACAATTGCAAAATTAATTTAGTCTTTCTGTGTAACATTATAACACAACTTCAAACAAAATATAAATAATAATGTTACTTACATCTTTTAATTCGTTTTATCCTCTCATAATTATTCCAAAATGTGTGTAGACATAAATTATGTCAACGACTGCATAAATTTGGTGCGTAATTGCCACAGCAGTTACAGCAGTCATTATCAGTATGTAAAGGTCAAATAGTTTTATTGTTTTGTCGGGAGTTTTATGGCATATAGTAAACTTGATGACCTTGTAGTAAACATGTTAAACATGAATGAAATTAGTGTGGGAATAAAATAAATTATAATTGATTCTGAAAGGTATTTCCATACGGATAAAATTAGCGTGAGTGAAATTTTAATAACCTTTCAGATGGGTTAAAATATGATATTTAATTAACTGATATAGGACAAATGATATAGAAGAATAAAATGAATTATTTATAATACTTTCACAATATGAATTAAATAAATTTATTACCAAACGGGAGGTTAATGGAAATTCATTGTGTACTAAATATTTTAATTAGGTAAATACACAGTAGGAAAATACAGACATAGAGCCTATGTTAACTACTTCTATATTATATTCAATCTAATTTGAGCACTGCTGCTGTTGTTTTTAAATTTAATTATTTGCTGTTATCACTTCAAAATTATAAAGTTAGCCAAGAGTGGGAACGAGGAAACGGAATCTTCTCCTATATCTGCGGACCAAAACTGTCAACATGAACTTCAAGCAGTTAACCAAATGGTGATGATACCAGTAAAACTGGATGACGATGAACCCGTCAACCGAGATGAGCAAAACGCTGCCTCGGCTCTGTCATCAAAGAATGGGAAAGCCAATAGTGAAGAAGGACATTTCACTGTAAAACAACTTTATCCGAGATTACAAATCGGTTAAGAAGATAAACAGTGCCGTCATGTACATAAACGAACACTGAATGAACTCAGAATATTGACATTCGATATATACGAAGAAGTTACTCTACATGTTATAATGATAGTCAGTTGAATCCTGTTACAATGACAATGCTTTGTGTATATAGAACACTTGATATAGAAGACAAGCACAATAAAGTTTATGGTGTTCCGAAGTTGTGAAGAGGTGAGGAAATAAGGACATAAACATTAACATTTGCTATATTCCGTTTTATACCTGATGTTGTGTGCGTTACATATCCGTGCAAACCGACGATGAAACGCCGTGGGAAGAAACTTGTACTGTACATAGATGTGTATTCACCAAACTTTGAACTTGCATGTTAAATATATTCGTTTATATGTCATATATGCTTGATTTGTATACTATTTTATAATTGTAATAGTGTTACTACTTATATTTAGATTCTTTAGGAAATATTTGCATATTTCCTTTTTGTTATGGGAGGTGTGTAACACTATGAGTTTCCAACCCGGAAGTCGTTAACATTTTACAATAATTTTTCAATATTTAATTCATTAATTAAATATTATATTTTAACTATTTTAACATATTTTATCTGTAATTGTATGAAGTTTATCTTTAAAGTGCAATGCGTAAAAAGTTTGTACTCGGGCTTGATAGTATTTTGAACAAATTATCTAATTAGAGCCTTATTGACAAGTTTTAATTCCAAAACTATCTGTAAATAAATAATGTCAACCAGCGATCGTGGTAGGTCCGTAAGGTACAATCAGTACTGTTTCCGTTTTGGGTGAGGGTGTTTGCACGACGATTCAATTGATTGACAAACAATGTAACTTGGGCCAACCATGGTAGTGTTAGTGATATGTATTTGTCACATTTCTCATTGTTTTATTTTTCAAAATAGTTATTTGCTTTTGTGTATTCGAGACTGCAGGTGCAGAGCCAGACATTGTGTCTCTGCGACTGTAACCTCGTATGACCTGGCTGCAAGTGATGGAAATTGCGTCGTATTTTTACTGGGTCTATATTTTTTCCAACCCTCGTCAGCCTGCTCTTAAACCCTGTTAGGAAAACTGTTGAAGTTATATTTTGGATTTGGCAACCTTTTATTGTTAAATTAACTTATTGTTCTGTATTGACGCTTTGCTGATAATACATTTTATTAACGAACTGAGTTAGTCAATTACGGCCAGTGTTGGTATACCAGTATAACGGTTACGTGTTCCTACAACCAAAGAAACACACAACGCGAAGTCATTGGAAGGCCAGCCCTGTCCAGTACCGTAGGACTACAATTCGAAGAAATCTTAAACACAGTAGGGAATCGTTTAAAGAAACAGCCTATACGTCGTTAGTTCGTTCGATCTTAGAATATTCATGCACAGTATGGGACCCGTACCTTCAAAAAGATATCATTCTATTAGAAAGTGTGCAGCGTCGGGCCGCCAGACTAGTCAAAAACAATATTATAATAAAAGTAGTGTCACCGAAATGATGAACAGCCTAGGTTGGAAGCCTCTAGCTGAACGCCGTAGAGAATTACGTCTCACTCTACTTTTTAAAATCGACCTGGTAGTGCTACCCACTGACCCACTGGATTTATATCTAAACCCACGTAAACAAAGGAAATCAAATTCAAAAGCTTTAAATTATATACATTGCAACACTGATATTTTTAAAAATTCATTTGTACCGAAAACAATTAAAGACTGGAACAAAAGCACAATCTTTTTTAAGCTAAAAATTTGCCAATTGCAAAAAATTCTTTCTACACAACTTTTTGACGGAGAAGTATTTGTTTACAACACGACGTCACCAGTAACCATGAGGTAACCGTAGGTTGGTTCCCGACGTAATATTCAGTATGCCTTCGGAAATATACAAATATAATCCGAAAGATGATAGACCGGGAACCAGACTAAGGTAACCGTTACTAACAAACCAATCAAATGAATGAACACAACACATAGTTGACTCAAAGGGTATTAGGCACATCATAGTAGAAAACGGATTTATATTTTTAGCATGGTGAGTATTTTAATACTACATAAGAGACTCGTACTCCCTTATAATTAAAATTATAAGGGAGTACGAGTCTCTTATGTAGTAATCAATAAAATATCAATATATTAGTGAACTTTAATCAAACTAAAACAATAATTTTAACATAAATGACATAGTAATGAATTCGTATTAATTAAAATTGATCTGAATAAAAATTATTAACGAGTTATTTACGATTACGACAGTTTGACTGTGACGCGCCATTTTACGGCAAAGTAAACAAATCGCGGGAATCGCTGCAGAAGAAGTATGGGCCTGTTTAGAAAGGCGGATTTTCAGCCAGGAAATACAAACAACGATACAAGAATGTTGCAGAAGCACGGACGGAGCGGTGGCGGCAAAGTAAATCAGAGCACTCCTATCCTACACGTCAAACTTTGCCGAGTAAGTGAAAGAGACAGACAGGGAATTTTTAAGGATTTTGAGGGCTTTTGTCACTTTAGCGGATGAGCCTTACACGCATCTGCTCAGAAGCATGCATTCATTGTACTGGTGAAATATCATAGTATAAAAAAACTATATTCTTTCAATTGCAGTGTATTAATTTGTTTTAAAAAATGATTATAACAAAATGTTTATAAATTTTCAAAGAATTTTAATTTTAAAACTTATTTAAAAAGCGTTTGTACTAGTATATCAATCGGTTACAATTTTTCATTAAGGGCCATTGTACTCTTCGTTTTCTATGTGGTATCCATCGATTATTAGACGTATCTCGGATGTACACAAATGGCGTGTAATCCATTTGAAACCAGCAAAACATATGAAACATGAGTTACATCCGCAAAATCTTTGAAATTTTTATTTGCATTACATATTTAATCAAAAGGTGGAAGTCTGTGCGCATCAGTACAATCAATGACACTTTTGTTTGCGTAAATTGACCAGGAGCACCACTTATGTTAATCATGTTAATCCCATTGCCCGTAAAAACATCGATTAGGCGATTGACACCTGCTGTTTAAAAGTATCGAGGTGAAAAAATTAAATTTCTTGTTAATTGGCTTTGGGGTCATAAATATGACGTTTTACACTTGGTAGAATGAATTGTACCAAAAAATTTTAGTACATGTACTTGTTGGAAATCGGGTGACGAAATTGATTTAGAAATATGTCATGGGTTTACCTGGTTTTTTTGGGAAAAAGGACCCTGAGGGAAGTTTGGAAAATTTGTATCGGCATTTGCTTGAAATTGGGAAAAACAAGAACACAATTTTGAAATAAACATCAATTCATAATTTTATTTTTCTGTCTTTTCTCTGTTTGAAGGTTTCAACCAAATTTTCAAGCTCTGTCTCTGACAACTCCTTGTGTCCCTCCAGGCAAATTCGTAAAAGATTTTCCAAAGTTTCATTGGAAATAGAAATGTTAATTGGGGAACTGTCTTCGTATTTATTAATTTCAGAAGAACATTTTTCAGCAGTAATATCAATGTCACTTGCAAGATCCACACTGACACTGACAGTGTCCGTAATTGCCAGTTCAGGACAAACATCGTCATCGTCGGCTTTTGGTTCGGGTTTAAGGAACGTTGTGATTTTTTGGCATTTTCTGCCATCTTTCGATTTTAACTTTTTGGTGTAATATTTCGAGTTATGCAACATGATACATGACCGGTCGCTTTGTTTATTTCATTCAATCAAGGTCAAAAATATATCTAAATGACAAACACCACGCTCCCTTTTTACAAACGCAAAAATGATCAAGATATCGAATATTTCTTCCTCTTTATTAGAGACCTTAAAATCATTTCCGGTTTCAAATACGTGTTTCACTTTGATTAGAAAACTATGTTTTTACCAGTTTTAAACACCGTCAAATTTATTACGATACATAAATTGGGAATCGGCAGCATTGGGAATTTTAGCAGTAGAAATTGGGAAAAAAATAGGATATTTTGCATTGGGAATGGGTCCGAATAACGGACCCTACGAGATCCTTGATAAATCCATGTATGTCGTCAATTTTCAAATGATTTCGTCAATGACGAAAGTGGCAAGCACTAAAAAATTCCCTGGACAGACAAACTTGTATGCTAGCTATGGGGGCCCTGCTACCGTAATCCATGTAGTCGCAATTGACCGGGCGTCAACCTTTTTACCCCTTTCACAGACAAATTGTACATTTTTCAAGCCAGTGAAGAAGTAAATTTACCTCTAGACCTATAGTATAGGCTACATGAACGTAATCAATATGTTTTTTAAGAGACCCCATGGCCATGCCCAGAATTGCCAGAATAAATAGATCACTGTACACTCCATTGTTCATGAAGTGGAACTGAAATATTGTCCAATGTCCATCCCATTGACTCTGCTATACTATAAATTATTTACATCTGTTAGACAAAAAATTCCTATAGGACAATATTTCAAAAACTCAAATGGAAGAAGAGCAATTACAATTTACATGTATTTAATATTAATATTAGGGTGAAAATTCACAATTCCCTAGTGTGTAAATTGAAAATGAGAAGTATGATTCTTGGCATGAATATGAATCTGACCAGCATTTCTCTGAGGTTGGTAAAGATGGTAAAGGGGGGAACAGAAAAACATAAAACATGTATGAAACACAAAAATGTTTAAAACACAAATCACATGAAACAATTTTTAGTTCAGCAGGAAAAGTGTCAGTCCTTAGCTATATAGTCTGAAACAAAATTTGAACTTTTGGTGTAAAAGCTATATAAAGGATTGACAAAAATTGGGCTTGACAAACATTTTGAGGTTGTCAATTTGAATGTCTGACATGCTAAATATCTTTTCAAAAACTCTGAATTTGCATATCACAATGGGGGTTATCTCCCATTAATAAGTTATTTAAGTAATGACTGTTATAATTTTTTTTATTGAGGTATGAAAAAATGTTTTTCACACATTGTATAATACCCCCAATGAAAAAAAATTATTACATTCATGCCTTATATGTAAATTATAAAATCAATTCAAAACAATACAAAAAATAAGCTTTCATGGTGTCACTTCCTGTAAGAAGTGGGTGTTTCCCATGATTTTTTTTGAATGAGTATTGGATTATTCTGAAGATAGCCAGTATTTAATTATGACTTTTTTATTTAGCACCACCCTTAGGAGTAGATCATGAAGAGCATTTCAAGGAGTGGTGTGAGGGGAGAAGAATAATTGAACTGGGTGTTCTGGCAGATGGACTAACAGCTTGCACAGAATGTGGACTACCCCTGCAACTAGGATACATGGCCAGCATTCAAAATTTTGGACTATCTGCAATTTTAAAGGTATATATTTTTTGTTTCATAATAAAAATATATTTACCCATCACCGAACATGATCTTCTCTCCAAGGATTTTATTAGGTGAAACTAACATGGTCTGGAATTTTCTAAATGTTGTAACTTTCTTAATGTGTTATTTATGGCAGTATTCCGGATACACAAAAAAGGTTTAAAAACAAAGAAATGCATGCAATTTAAATTTGTGGGATAAACTGAATTGAAATAGTAAAAGTACCAGAATGTTTGAAAAATGCTCTGGACCATATGAGAAGTTCATGATCAGGGTAGTATGATATACAGACGTGACAACGTGTTTTTTATATTACCCACTATAATATACCGTGGTCATGGTTTTTTTCATTCAGAAATTCACCACGATACGCCACGGTGTATTCTGTGGTACATTGTGTTATGTCCACTACATATCGTGACCCACCGTTTTGACCACGGTGGATTTTCAATTTCCTTTCATGCTTACACAGTGAAAAAATTAAAATGTTGCGATTTAATTGAGAGATTTGTGTTAAAATATGCCGTTTGTTACGTTTGTTTGACAACAAAATTAATCTGCGTTCTTGCTAATCTATTCATTATACGAGAATACATTAAAGTTTATTGTCACTGATTTCGATTGACAATTATTCCATTAATGTGTTCTAAAAGGTTAGAACACCGCATTTTGGCCTTAAAATTGTCAAAATCTTTGCTATTCTATCGTCAAAATTTCCCTGTCAGCGCCTCTGATTAATGTTCCAACCGTTTGAACTTTTACCGGATGTAAATTGTGTCACACCTTAAATCGATCGATTAAGTATTGTCCAGTCTTGATTTAATCAAGCACGTGCTCTCAAACATTTAAATAAACTTGTGTATTGTATAATTTTATAATTAACAGGTGAACACGCGGCTTCACATTTTTAGCGTTAAAATAGCACATTACACAATAAATACGAGACTTGTAAAGAAATACACAATAAATGCTAGACTTGTAAAGAAATTCGTTTTAAAAACTTTAAAATCTATACCAACATAACGCTTTTAGTTTAGTGCTTTGTATGTTATTTTATGCTCAGCTCTCTAAAATGAATAATATTCTTAATATATGTTTTTAAAATGCATGTATTGTTACATGTATCTACATGTATGCTACCTGCTTTTAGTTTTAGTGCTTCTAGGCATGTTTTTTAAATTTATGCTCAGCTGTCTTAAATGAATCTTTTCCTAGTATATGTTTTAAAATGCATGCATTGTTCTGCTGTCCATCTGTAATACCACCCTGACTGTTTTATATACTTTGTATGAATGTACCTTAATATGTATGTTAACCTTGTGCTGTCATGTTATGTTTTGTAATTTGTTTTGTTGGAAAATATTAAGTCGGTTATAGCTCATGTTATTGTCTCGCCTGCGACGAAAGTCGCTGGAGGCGAGACATATGTATGGGAATCCGGCGGCGGCGGCGGCGGCGTAAACACTTGACATCTTGCTTCATATCTTTGTAAGCCCAAGCCCTAGGTCCATCAAATTTGGTCCAGAGGTAGCTTATGATGAGTACTTGCCAGTCAGTCACCTGACCTTGACCTCAATTTCACGGTCCAGCGACTACGTTAAAGTTTTTGGGTTACGACAGTTCCTCTGTAACTACGCATGGTAGGATGACAATATTTGGTGTATAGGTTGCTGATGACTAGTACATGACTGTCTGGTAGGTGTCACCTGACCTTGACCTCAATTTCACGGTCCAGCGACTACGTTAAAGTTTTTGGGTTACGACAGTTCCTCTGTAACTAGGCATGGTAGGATGACAATATTTGGTGTATAGGTTGCTGATGACTAGTACATGACTGTCTGGTAGGTGTCACCTGACCTTGACCTCAATTTCACGGTCCAGTGACTACGTTAAAGTTTTTGGGTTACGACAGTTCTTCTGTAACTACGCATGGTAGGATGACAATATTTGGTGTATAGGTTGCTGATGACTAGTACATGACTGTCTGGTAGGTGTCACCTGACCTTGACCTCAATTTCACGGTCCAGCGACTACGTTAAAGTTTTTGGGTTATGACAGTTCCTCTGTAACTACGCAGGGTAGGATGACAATATTTGGTGTATAGGTTGCTGATGACTAGTACATGACTGTCTGGTAGGTGTCACCTGACCTTGACCTCAATTTCACGGTCCAGCGACTACGTTAAAGTTTTTGGGTTACGACAGTTCCTCTGTAACTACGCATGGTAGGATGACAATATTTGGTGTATAGGTTGCTGATGACTAGTACATGACTGTCTGGTAGGTGTCACCTGACCTTGACCTCAATTTCACGGTCCAGCGACTACGTTAAAGTTTTTGGGTTATGACAGTTCCTCTGTAACTACACATGGTAGGATGACAATATTTGGTGTATAGGTTGCTGATGACTAGTACATGACTGTCTGGTAGGTGTCACCTGACCTTGACCTCAATTTCACGGTCCAGCGACTACGTTAAAGTTTTTGGGTTACGACAGTTCCTCTGTAACTACACATGGTAGGATGACAATATTTGGTATATAGGTTGCTGATGAATAGTACATGACTGTCTGGTAGGTGCTATTTGACCTTGACCTCAATTTCACGGTCCAGTGACTACGTTAAAGTTTTTAGGTTACTGCTGTTCCCCTGTAACCAAGCATGGTAGGATGACAATATTTGGTATATAGGTTGCTGATGAATAGTAAATGATTGTCTGGTAGGTGTCACCTGACCTTGACCTCAATTTAACGGTTCAGCGACTTTGTTAAAGTTTTTGTATTAGGACAGTTCCTCTGTAACTATGCATAGTATGGTGACAATAATTGGTATACAGGCCGCTGCTCATAATTAATGCTATTTACGTAATGCTTATGACGAAATTTATTTTCGTTACTGATGCGGAATTCAGGCGAGACGTTTTTCTGTGTCCACACTTGTATAATATATGTTTGTTACTATGTATATATTATCCGACTCTAAATAAAATTTACTTACTTACTTACTTACCGACTTAAAATGCTACATTTTGATTTTTCAAATTTTCGAAATTATCACTTTAAATATTAATGTCGCAGAATATACCGTTCCATGAATGATTTTATACTCGATTCGTATTCGGTGTTGAACCAGTGTGTTAAAAAAATACAATCGTGATATAGAATCAACCTTAATAGTCGTTTCAGTGTTAAAAGCCTGACACATCATCAACTTTTGTTGTAGAAAAGACTTTAGTAGCATCCTTATAATTTCTATTATATTATGACAAGACCCTATGTCCGCAAACAGACGTTCGTATCGGCGCGCAAAAAAAAAAACAACAACCAAAAATAAAGAAGAAAAAAAAGAACAAAACAAATAAACAAATATGCTGTTGAGTAAATTCGGGCAATTATTTTATATTTATATGAGTGTGGACAAATCAGTTCTTTCGTCTTCAAAAAATAATTTTATTCCGATTTGTTAATGTTATAACAGACGTAGGGATCAATGTACCACAATACAAGAAAAAATTAAGAATTAGTATTTGTATTCAGAGAACTAAGGCAAGTCTAAAAGGGGTCTGATCTCGAGAACATTCATCCCAATAAATACTATGTCATGCAAAAACACCGAAACTGCAAGTTAATTTTAACGGGAACTTTATACAAATAACACGTCTGCGCCGATTTAAAAAATTGTCAGTTTTGCGTAGGGTATATCTAGCTCAGAAGCACATCACTACTTTTTTTATATAAACCTGTTATTTAAAAACGCCATTGCCAAAGGTAAATGTGTATTTAGAATTGTGCGTACATAAGACTTCATTCAACCTTGTGAAACAGGCGCCTGTACCATATCGTAGTTAAACTATATTTCAGTGGCGATTCTCGTTTATAAACTTTTCACATATTTATTATTCCTGCTGCATGTTGGCTTCATTTTAGTAATTTATTTGTTGTATCCCATCCTGTTAACGAGTTTTATATAACGATACTTAGTACGTGATGTAAACTTTTGTTCGCGTTTGTTGAAACAACTCTGGTTTTAAATACCAAATAAAGAAAAAAATCGCTGCTCAACTGCCTGTTTTCTGTCGAAAAGGATTTATAATTGATTAAAGAAAGTTCGCGTACAACTTCAGGACAATTCGTTAGATGTTGTAATACACTAAAAAACGTAATGTGACAATTCAAATCTGGATAATTTACCGAACTTGTTCAGGGTAATATTTAATGCATAACACATGCATCCGGTTGAACAAATATTAGATCTTCAATTCTACCGGCACATTAAATCATTATTAATCATCAACAAATAAAATGCATTTGCAAATTATTCTTAAGCACTGTTTAAAAATGTTTTCTTTTCATTAGGGTAACGATGTTTAAACCCGCAATCAATTAAATGACAACGTTTATGTTGTCATTTACCATCGCGGAGATATCGTGGCCGGACCCCTGTGGCGACATGCCATGGGCATGGTAGACTGAACTCCCTCATATGCATCCACCGTGGTAAGATTACCTGAGAAAATTCTTAACCACGATAGTAGGCGTGGATATACCATGGTGGGTGATAGAGGAAAGGATTAACTTCCATGGTGGGTCAGTGTTTTTTTATAAAAAACACGTTGTTCCCTCTGTACACATCTGTTCATGGCTGTGTGAGTAATTTATACTTCAAAATCCTGAGTTGGAAATTAATTAAATCTTTTTATTCACATTTACAGGCTCAAAAACCTGCAGTATGGTGAAACTAGTTTTGAAAAGCTCTAGCCACCCCCCTTAATACTGAAAGGTCAAAAATGCAATAAAAATATGAAATGAACATAGAGAGCCACTTGTATATATATCATGTGGCAATGAGTTCTTAAACAGTTTACGTGAGTTTTTCCAGAGACAACAATAAAGCTTTAAAATCTGAGAGAAATTTCAAATTTGAATCATACTCATAGCAAAATTTAAAAAAAATGGCAACAGAAATCTACTATGACATAAAATTATAACCACAGACAACATTTCACTAGAAAACCCCAGGGTTTTAGCTAGGATTTTTTAAGCATTAGTCACTTTTGCGTGCGACTAATTTTAAGATCTAATATGTGTGTATATTTTTTTATATGTCTAAATGTATGCAAGATCATTAATTAATTAATTAATGCAATAAACATCAATCAATATTTAATATTTGATATTTTCTGGCACCATTTTATAACATATATTATATATTCAATGTAATATTGCCATAGAACATATATTTAAACAGATTTAAAACTTTAACAGTGTTTGCCAAAATATTCATTTTTGTTTATATTTAAATTTTTGCAATAGTCGTTTTTAATTGGCATCGTATTTTGCAATCTCCGGCACCGAATTCATATCCGCTCCGAAAACCTATCGGTATTATTTTTTTGTTTCTCTGACTGGTTACCAGTAGTATTTTATCCTACGCTTTATGTACAAAGTAAAATCACGCCGGAACCAGAGATAACAAATGGCGCGTAACATGATAAACTGAGGCTGTGACAAAAATATGACGATTCTGACGAGAATGGAAATAAAATTAAAAGGAGACATAAGACATTTTTTTTAAATGACAGAGCGACTTCAGCTTCTCGTTTGATGGTCAACAACGTGACGTGGGACCACAATAAGATCGCCCGAGTTGTCATCCAACTGGTTATGCTCGATCGCGTGTGACGGTGTGTACACGGTAATTAAGTGATTAATTATCAAATAATATCAGGTGGCCTATCTGTTACATAATTACTTTGATTGCCTTGGGTCATAAACATGTACCTTAGGTCAGATATTTGGATTTACCTGTGCCGATTTTGACGATGAAAATTTCGAAGTTTGAAAATGGAAGTGGCGAATTACGTTCAAAATACTTTCGTCATTTCTAAAAAGGATTCGCCAATTGCGAAAGTGGCGAGCGCTAGCTAAATCACTGAACCCCATAAAAACAAATGACAAACCACAAATAACTATAGGAAATCAGAATAGCTGGGTATGACTTCTTAAAAGTGTGTTTGATTAGTTGGTCAGTCAAACCACATTGTTGCCAATGCTAAAAATATAACATAGGTTAGATTACAGTTTTGGAAAATAACTCGAAAACAAATACAGATATAAAACAACTAACAACGGTAACATTGTTTAGAATTGGAAGATCTACCCATGCAGTTTTGAAGGAAATCCTGAAACCAATAAAGGAGTTATTGCCCCTTTTCACAGAATTTTTATTTTTTTTCATATTTGTTCGTCTTTTATTTCCAAAACTATAAAAGATAAAGGTGAAATGTAAATCAATAATATGTTTGCTACGTGAAGGTCTACCCCTGGTCATTAATGAATATTGAAATAGTTATTTGTATTATTTCAGAAACTAGCAAAAAGTGAAGTTCGGGAAGGTGCAACTTATGCCTCAGATATTAACTTTGAAGAGCAGAAAACAGACGATATTGAAGAAATTCCAGCTCCAGTTCTTCAGCCTGCTTATGATGTTGTTGAATGGAATACTGACAAAAATGAAATTTTCTTTGACATTGAACAAATTTTACAGGAGTTATGGGACTTTATCGACCTTGTTCATTTTAGGAACACATTAGCTACGTGTTCATGTAGCAATCTTGTTTAGAATAAAAATGGGGTTAATTTTCTTAACATGTTTTTTATTTTTTTAGTGATACATGTACTTCTTTTCATGGAATAAGTTGCATGTTTTGGTTTTCATTACAATTTCATATTTTTTTCCCCCTTTTATGTCATTAAAAGTTTAATTTTTATCAAAAATCCTGTTTGTTTTGGAATAAAAATTGGGTAAGATTTCTTGAACAAACATGTTTTTTTTTCAAATAATGATTTTTAAGCAAGCAAGATATTCCTTTTCAAGAAAAAAGTTGCACTTTTTAGTTATAATTTCAATTTCAGTGTGGGAAACGATTTTATTTTCCAGCTCGCCATCCTGGCCAGTATCAAAACAATAGTACTTGCCAAATTTATGATCTACTAGCCTAAGTTGGCGAGTAGGTTTTCTAACTAACTCGACAACATACAATATTGATAAAAATTAAATAACAAAAACAACCATGTTGAGACTGAGAGCTACTAGTAGTTAGTTTTCTCTTCCTTATAGATGAATCTGTAATTCTTTCTTTTGTTTTTGGATTGATTAAAAACTTTTCCATATTTGAGTTTAAATTTTGGCGCCCATAGCACTTTTAGAGATAAAAAAAATAAGTACCGCTTTTCCGACCTTGTGCCCATTAATGAAATTGGTCTATTAACTTCATTTCTTTTAATTCCGTAATAGCTTTAATTTCTAACATCATATTTTACCTAGGATTAGTGGAAAATCTAGATATTTCGGTAATATAAATTGTTTTAGATAAAGAAATTAAAAAATAAAATTACGATTATGGCAATCCGAGATAGGGATCACCACAAAGTTTTTAGCACTACCGGTCTAAAAACCGGAAGTTAAAACAAGTTTATTGTGGTCAAAAATTGTGTTTTGTTTATAATTAAACTGAAGTTAATTACTGTTAATAACGAAAGAAACATCGCGAATAACATCATTAACGCTCAGTTATGGAACATTTATCATCATGTAAGCCTGAATTGTTACATTTTCTTAGAACACGCCAGAGAATTTCAGCTCGCCAAAGTGACGAGTAGCGATTGATCTGATCTCACCAAAAATCTCCCTCTACTCGCATTGGGCGAGTTGGCGAGCGGTCGTTTCCCACACTGCAATTTCACATTTTTTACCCCCTTTATGTCGTTAAAAGTTTGATTTTTATCAAAAATCCTGTTTTTGAGGAATAAAAATTGGGTTAATTTTCTTAATCCAACATGTTTTATTTCAAGTTATGATTTTTAAGCAAGCAAGATACTTCTATTCATGAAATAAGTTGCACTTTTTGGTTTTAATTACAATTTCACATTTTGTACCCCCCTTTATATCATTAAAAGTGTAAATTTTATCAAAAATCCTCTGTGTAGGTGGCGCTGTATATTTTCATTTTCCTTCAAAAATCTTATTTGTCCTTCTTTTGCTAGAAAAGTACATATATTACTGTTTGTAGGTGTATAATGGTTTTCATTTTGGTATTATATTTCTTTGGGAGAATTTGACCTCAAGATACAGTTTTTTTTGTGGATAAAAATAGGAAGAATTACCTCCCTTTGCTTACTGTATTGTAACATTTTTTTTTACATGGATGTCTTAAATAAACATGAAAACATTTCATTTAGTATCTTATCTTTATATTCTGAGCCAATTTGAACCATTCTAATTACAAAATTCTCAGACTGGTACTCCCTTTTAAATGAAATTGATGTTACACCATTCTCCTTTGTCTGATTCAGTAAGGTTTGATATGGGCATGTTCACTTTATTAAATTCCCTTGCTGCCACACGGACATATGTGTCCATCACCGGGCGACTGCCACACGGACACATATGTCCTTTTTTTCACTCAAGAAACACAACAAATATAAATGCTTTCTTTCATGATTGTAATCTAATAAAGTTGTATTATAATTATTCCTTAACAAAGTTGAGTTTTTAAACAACCGTTGGAAGCAAGTTATTGTCCTAATGACGTGAATAAGTCTATGACGTCACAATTTCGAGAGACCAAAATAACGATGTAATGAGGCAGCCGTCATTCTTTTTTTTATTTAATTAATTTATTTATTTATTTTATTATTTTTTTTGGGAAGGGGGGGGGGAGTTATCTAGATGATGAACTGTAACTTTATGAAGATGAAGCAGATATTCCTAGTGTTTTACCCTGGACCCGTGTTGCTATGGCAGGCTACAAGAAGCCTTTTCCTTATATTGAGTCCCAACAAGATAACATATAAACGGTAAAACAATATATTATTGATAATCTTGCTGTCTTTTAATTTGTCCAATACCTACCAAATGATTTTGGTACTTTGGCGCATTCACTGATATTTTGCACATAGACTTACGCGGACACAAATTTCGAAAACTGCTGACATTTCGTAATCAGCCTATCATATTGTACACCAACTGCAAGTTCGATGTGAAGGTTTCCATCTCCAATAACTTCAAAGTGTCAAAATTTTGCAATAAACTATATTATTTTTACCACAAAATGAATTTATGTTGTCAATACACACAATAGTTTTATTTCTAGAAACTACTTATAATTACTCATTTGTTTAGTGTTTTCGTGTAAATGATGTTGGTTTGAAAATATGGATATTAATTACACAATCCGATCACCTTGGTTGTTTCAGCCTAAGAAGATCACTTAAATCCGAGGTCACTTTTCCGACCAATTAGGTTTCAGTTATTGCTCAAAGATATCTCCACTGTAATGACAACTCGTTCGCTGTCCCGCATGGTCAGCCAGGGTATGCTCCAGGTTTAAAAATCAGACTCGCTAAATCACGGCTTTAGTCAGAACTACTCCCTTCCTAAGATCTTACTGTTTACGATAGTCTTTAAGGGTTTAAGGAAAGAAGCCTACTAGTTTAGTACATGCCTGCAAAACAGTCGCACCGATGGGTACCTCATTAATTGTTTTTTCATGCAGAATCAGACACTAGTACATTCGACGACTAAGCTTTACACGTATAAGTATACTGCATAAAGTGTAAAGTGAATAAAGATTGGTACATGCGCCTATGTCAAAGTTGACAATGTCGCTCTCCGAGAAATATATGGTCCCACTTTACGAAATTCTCTGAAAATCAATCCCATCCAAGCACCTGCTATAAGTAAAAATTTCCCAAAGTTTCGTTAAAATCCATTAAGAAATGAGAGCGCTATCCAGGCGACAACAGCATGACACACGGACGGACTGACGGACAGACGGAAGGGTCAAAACATTATACCCCGGCAATTTCGTTGCGTGGGGTATAATAATTTCTTCTTGGTAAAATGTCCTTATCTTTTTTTTCAGTATATTTAATCATGTACTGGTGTTCATATCTGGCCACGGCAGGTTACTTATCTCGCCGTAGTTAGACATGTTTTGACATTGTAAAGTTCATATACGATATACTCAATGAACTTTATGCAGTGCCAACTGAAAAGAGATGTCAATATGATGGCTGTCATTTGTCCTTGACCTCATTTTCATGGTTCAGTAACTGATAATTCAAAAAGAAAACGTTTCTTTTTGCTTTTTTGGTCATTTAATCTGGCTGATTGATTTGTTTACCAATGATCGTCTGTTTTCCGTCGGTCGTTAGATTTTCCCGTTTTGATCTTCTCCTATTAAACTACTTGATCTATTTTATCGAAACTTGGCGTGAACGTTAAGTAGATGGATAAATTGTTTTTCGTGTCGACCAAAAATTAAAAATGGTCACTGAGGGAAGATAATTTGTAATGACTGGGTTAATCTTCAAAGCCCTTGTTTTAAGAAAGAATCATATTAGATATTAACTTACCGTGGTCAAAATCAACGGCGAGATAATCCAAATGAGATAGTAACTCGCCGCGGCGGTATAGTAACTCGTGGATAGTTAAATAGTTTTTTCTGTATGTCCTTAATACTCTTTCGTATCAACCATCCCGTCCAAACAATTGATTCAACCCAAATCATAAATTATGCACCTTTGGTTCGTTGTATTAGGTGTTTAAGGAATGGATCCACAAACCCGTTTATTTTCAAAAGATAAATCCCGCCCCAGATATGGGCATATGCTCGTCGTTTGTCTATACTTATAACTGCAATGTATGTACATATTATTCCCAGTCTATACCTTACACCTTTTTATCTGCGACTTAAGCTTAAACGCTTGGCGGATATTTATGAATAGGAACAAAAATCATAATGTCTTTGTTCGTCTATAATAGAAAATACATTGAGGAATCTTTTTATGGACGGCCACTTGAATATCTTGAAGATTTTTTTTTTACTAATTCAAATCTCGTTATCCTCGATACGTATAATTCAGTTTATGTAAGCCACATTAACTCAATTGTGAAACAATCTAGGCAATGCTTGGCAACTTTTAATTTTTATTATTCATGTCAGTAAAAAAGGAAACAATATTGGATTTGTGACTCGAAGGTCATGACATAGTACAATACCTGTAAAGTTGGTTCTATGCCCAGGAGAGTGTTTTGAGTAATAAAACAACAGGGACATCAATAGACAAGAAGAATAAAAAAAATTCTATCAATGTTTGATTCTTAGTGTTTATTAAATAGTTATTGTTGGAAAACGTCGTTATTAATTTGTGAAAAGAAATATATTACGAGCCAGTGAATATTATTAATGGTCATAATTACACAATAGTGAATTATACTGATGACAATACCACGAAATTTAATCTACCAATGGGCCGTGTTATGGACCAGCAGAATACCGAGCCGAATGCAAGTTCCATATTAGGTTTCCTTGTCCATACCATAGCCCGAGGGCTGTTCAAATTTCGTGGTATTGCTATCAGTTTCATTTACTATTATGTTTATTGCATCGAGAAACAGTGTCTAGACTTTTTCCAACTTCGCCATATTTGACCGGTCCGATTTTCTTAGATGGACCGAAATCTGTTAGTCTATATTAGAAAATCGGACCGCTTTATACCTTGTATTTCTTTATGTCAGCTGATAGGTTGTAAACCAAATAAAATGGACACATTTTATACTGATATACAATAATTGAAGTTACAGAACAACAAAATTTTGACTCCAAAATATATTTGTATGTCTATATTACACTTCGAGAGTAAAACAAAAATTATTAAATACAATAAATAAAGTTCTCTAATTAACAAGACAAAAAGTAACTTGAACTGTAGTAAATGCGTATCGTAAAAATACAAGCGCGACTGGCTCAGTGTAAAATTGTTTGCCTGTACTTTTGTTGCAATTTTTTGTTTGTTTGTTTCTTTTTTTTTTGAATACCGTTATGGTTTTAACCGTTATGGTTTTATCTGATGGTGGAGTTTCAAATTTCTATATTATTGAAATCTGTATAACAGTATTTTGCAACCAGGCGTAGAATGACCCTGGTTTGATCTCGGTACACTTTTAGACTTGTTTTCATGTTTTTTATGCTCTTTAATTGACTGCTTTTCAATAAGAACTGGTGTGTCTTAAATTCAGTAAACAAAACGCGTGTCTGGCGCGATGTAAGATTTTTCAAATGGAACTTTGTTGTAATTTTGTCTTGTAAGTAAGTTACATTAATTAACCCCGAGCATATATCAAATAAATCAGCGCAAAACAAAAATACCTCGACAATAAATCAGAAGCACTTTGTATAAATAGTGCAAATTATATCATGACGTCAGGCTATTGTGGCTTATGCGTTGTTGAGAATTTGAATCCGGCAGCAAGAGGGTTAAATGGAAAATACAATTTCGTTAAGTAATATCGATATTTTGAATTGGGTGCATATTATTAAACATAATGTATTTTTTTATGTAATTTTCAATGTTTTAGCTTTAATCTAGTTATCTTTAAGACAAACTTTATTTATCTAGTTTCCATAACAACATCTATTTGATTCCTTTTATTCATGTTGTTAATCTTCATAAATAGCTGTTTTAAATAACAACATGTTGAGATATTTTGACTGTTAAATAATTTATTTTGTGTACCATTAAGTATCCCAGTGGAATATCTAGCATTAAGTGATCTTGTTATCTTTTTGGACAAAAACAAAAACTTTACACAAGCAAGAAATGCCAGTTTTGCATCTAAGATAATACAAAAATAAATATGGTTTAATCCCTAACAAGCAAACATTTCCAAAAAAAAACAAAAAAACAAACCCCCCTTCCAAAAAACAAACAAACAAAGAAATAAAAAAGCAAAACAAACCAAAATACCAAAATATAAATGGAATATTCTCTTGAATGCAAAAGATCCATCTTTGCTTGGAAGACTCAATATATGTATATTTGTTCTTACCATTTGTCCCTTGAATTTTCAATTCCTTTAATTTGCCTCTGAAATTGCGCCGCCTACATAGTGCAGAAGAAAGTACATCCTCGTACACATACTGATTGGCTACAACCATCACAACTTGTATTGATGAACAATCTATGGTCAATGTCGGTATAATTTGGTGGTTTTTTGCCTGACAAATCAAAAATGCTTACCGGGTATGTTCAAACTTATTCTCCTTACGCAGATCCGCAAAAATTATATTTTGAAATCAACAATTATTTGTTTAAAATATTCCGCGTTGTCAAATGCGGCTTTTTTTATTACATGTATAATAGAGCTTAATTTTCCTTAGTAAGTCAGCCATTTTGTTTTCTAAAGGGATCTAATATTGTTTACAACAAAAAGTGCTAATAGGTCATGTAGTGCCTTTTTGCATTTTCTTATCCCTTTGCCCAGATTACACATACACTTATTGTCCCCCGCCAACGCGGCGGAGGGACCTAGTAATGGTGTGCGTCCATTCATCCGTGCGTGCGTTCGTTCGTCCGTCACACTTTTGTGGACACAACACCTCTGAAGCCGGTTGACGGATTGCTTTGATATTTAGTAGGATTAATGGTTATGATAGGTAGATGTGCACATTATACCATCATTTTGATTTGTCAAATTGTGTAGGAGTTATAAGACTCGGATCGTCTTAGCAAAATAATACAATGGTATATTTTGTGGACGCATCTTCTCTGAAACCGCTTGACGGCTTGCTCTGATATTTGGTAGGATTATTGGTTATAATGGATAGATGTGTATACTATACCGTCATTTTGATTTGTCAAATTTTGTAGGAGTTATGGAACTTGGTCCGTTTCAAATATAATACAATAGTAGATCTTGTGGACGCATCTCCTCTGAAGCCGCTTAATAGATTGTTTTAGATTGGTAGGATTCATTTTTATGATGGGTAGATATGCATACTTTACTGTCATTTTGATTTATCCAATTTGTAAGAGTTATAATAGGACTTCGACTGTTTCAGCAAAATAATACAATGGTAGATCTTGTGGATGCATCTTCTCGGATACCGCTTGACAGATTGCTTTGATGTTTCATTGGATCAATTGCATAGTCTACCACCATTTTGGTTCATAAAATTTTCAGGAGGTGGAACTGACTATTTAAGCAATATAATACAATGGTAGATCTTATGAATGCATCTCTGAAACCGTTCAATGGATTGCTTTGATATTTAATATGATTAATTGTTGTGATGTGTAGATGTGCACTATCACCCCGTTGATTTGTCAAATTTTGTAAGAGTTATGGGACTTTGACCATTTTAGCAATATTGAACAATATTTAAAGCAAAGTTTTACATTCGGATGAAGTTTTTTCATGTATTTGCTTAGCTTTCCCCAAAAACCTGTCAAAGCAGTTCTAATATTACATTCTTATTATTTTGTCCCAAAACTAAATGTATCACCAAAAAATTTGTTCCCTTGCCTCTTAGGCAATTCGATACTGCAGCGGCGGGGGCATTTGGCTACGTGTAGCAACTTGCCTTGTATATTTTAGAGAGATTATTTTATGAAAAAAAATCTAAATAGTTTAATCTTTGAAAACACATTATTTAATAGCAAACAACTACAACTTCCAAAAACTTAGAAAAATTATTAATTTATTATTTATAAGATGTTAAAAAAAAATACGCGTCCCAAATTTTGGATTTATTTTCATATTGCTGTGAGTACTCTTTAAAGTACAAAAAAAAAAAAATCATTATTTGTCTCAATATCTTGTATTCTGGTGAGTAGTCCTTCAAACTGTTGCAGACTATCCAGTGGAACCAAGTTTCATTTTGTATTTTCAACCCTATAGATAAGTTTTTTCAAGCTAGTCACTATAATTTCTGCATTTATAATTGTGTTTCATCTATAACATCTAAAACATTACTAAAGTAATGAAAGCTGAAAAAACTAAAAGAGAGTTTTGGTCTGTAGAGAACTTATAAATAATAACTTTTATATTAAAAACACAGATCAAAAGTTGTGTTTAAAAGTTTTCATTTAAACATAAGAGTATATTTCTTGTTAAATGGTGTTTAGGTAATTCTATAAACCCTCAGTGTCAGTCACAAAAGAGTACCCTATTTGTGTTTACAATCCAACATATGTCATTATTTGTGTCCATTGCATCCTGCCAATAACACATTTTCAATAGTTGGACTAAATAAATATCTTAACACGGCCATCTTTTCCAATTATGTCATACGATTGAAAAGATGTCATTGTTTTGTTCCTAGTTTGTACTACAAGATATGTGGTTTTTTTAGCTCACCTGACCCAAAGGTTTTGATGACAATTGAAATTCAAAATGGCTACCAACGCAGGACTTAGTTTTACATTGGACCCTAAGGGAAAAAAGTTTAAAACGCTTTTTCTCAGAAACCGGTTAACCAATCGAAACAAAACTTACTAGCAAAATATTGTTTAGATGGTCCTGTATAAAGTTTGTGTTTTTTTTATACCAATAGGAAATTCAAAATAGCCACCACCGCAGGACTTTGTTTAACATTGGACCCTATGGGAAAAAAGTTTAAAATGGCTTCTCCTCTGAAACCAGTTAACCAATCGAATCAAAACTTACTACCAATATTGTTTGGATGGTCCTTTATAAAGTTTGTGTTTTTATGCCAATTGAAAAATCAAAATGGCCAGCACCAAAGGACTTAGTTTAACATAGGACCCTTTGGAAAAAATTTTTAAAAGGCTTTTTTATGCCAATAGGAAAATCTAAATGGCCACCACAGTATTACATGAACAGTGGGCCCTATGGGAAAACGTTTTGAAAGGTTTCTTCTTTGAAACTGATTAACCAATGGAAACGAAACTTACTGATAATTAAGTTCGGATGGTCTTCTTTAAAGTTTATGTCTTTTATTGCCAATTGGAAATTCAAAATGGCCACCACTGCAGGACTTAGTTTAATATAGGACCTTATGGCCAAATTTAAAAAAAAAATTTCTATAAAACCAGTTAACCAATGGAACTTTCCAGCTATATTGTTTGGATGGTCCCCTTTAAAGTTTATTGAAAATTACAGGACTTAGTTTAACATAACGGAAATGCCACCTCCATTGCCTATTACATAATTTCTAAATTTTAATATTTTTGTTTTGTTTGTATACTTTTTTCTTGTGCCTAAAATGTACTGATTGTTCTTTTCTACCTTTTCTATCTATTCTCCTTTCTTGCTTTGATCTAAATTGGCTCTTCCGGTTTAATCTTCATATTCGTTTTCATTTTCTAAATGATGAATATTTCCTTAGAAGAAACTATTAGTAACAATCGGTTAAATTATACTTTTCTGTAAGTAGTTTTTATTCTCTTTCCATTTGATTCACTTTAAGTTTTTGATCTATTTTTTGCAAGAACTGCCTTTATTTCCTGCAGGAATGTATCCCAAACTAAACTTAGTTCTATATTTTCTGAAAATAATCTTAAATATTTATGAATTTCCCTCTTTATGGATTTTGTAAAAATTTTCCAACAGTAAAGAGTTAGTATCCTGGTTCTTTGCTATTTGCAGTGACTCTTGGAATTTTAAGTGATAGAGATAGGTGGTCATTATTTAACGGATATCGCAACATTTTAAAGTAAAATCGTTGTTTTTTAAAACTATGTCAGTTCTCATAGCTTGGTTTCGATTGTTTCTTCTTCATGAAAATTGTATCTTCTTTGTGTTTAGTGTTTGCCAAATATCTATTCAATTATTTGATATAATATGTGTTGAATATAGCAGCTCTCATGATTAATATTCCCTTTAATTTCTTATTTATGAATTAATTTAGGTTTTTATCACGTATGCTATTTGGTGCATTTATATTTATTAGGGTGTAAAATATATTTGCAATGTAAACTTTTTTGTCTGTTTTTTCATAAATTAATTTTGCTACACATCTGCTAGGTGTTATTTCATGACTAAAGACAAAAAGTAATTCCCATTTGAAACTACATTTTTCATGTAGGTTCATGTGTTCATATATAAAATGTCGTCAAAGATACGTATCACATTTTAAGTGTCGTAGAGAATTTAACAGGGCATATTTCCCATGCAACCGATATATTTTAAATTTAAAGTAATACATTAAAATTGCTAAAATTGATATAAATTAATTGTGTAACATTGTTTACAATTTTAACCTTTATACTATCTATTAGATATGCTTTTTTCTTATAAGGGTCATACATGCTTTGATGAATATTTACAAAGTACGAATATATTGCATTCATAATAGTAGTATTGTTTAAAATTTTTGTTTGACCTACAGTACTGTAAATATTCAGGTGTAAATATTCAATTTGTTTTTCAAACACCATTGCATATACATAATATTTCACGAGCATCATGTTTATAAATGATTTAATTTTTTTTTCTTTACCAAAGTCTCTGTTTACATACCAGTTAATGTGCACCTTATTTTTTTATCGAAACACACGAAATTGTTAATACGAATATATTGATCAAGGCGAAACAACACTCAGGATTGGAAATTATTTGCCGTATGTTTTTAATCCTCGAAGTATTTGTTCATTATCAATTGTTAATGTATACACGATTCTGCCACTAGCACTTGGGTTAAGGATTTTTTTCCTTGAATGAAATTGAAGTGCTCACTATGAATGTGAAGCAAGAGTTTAATCGCAAACTCAAAGATATAAAGACAAATAACTATTCAGAGAAACAATATTTCTTTAATATTAAAATATAGTTCAAATGTTAATCAATGTGCATAAATAAACAATATTTATGGTAAAATTATAGGACATTAACGTTGGAATGAGCAATGAGTGATTAAATACCTGTAATGTAGAAATACGGCTGATCAGTCTCAAAGGCTAAAAACGACTGTCGTTTAAAAGTACTCTTTTTGGTATATTTTCGTTTCGCACAATATTTCTAAATACGACACACAAAATAGGTATTTCCCGTCATCGAAGGTCAAGGTAAATATTGCAGTTATAAAGTAACCCGAAGAGTTTTGTGACAAATTGAAAGGATTACTGCTATTTTGAAAGGTAAATGACAATATAGATACAATATACAATAAAACTAACACATGTTACTATTCATATCCTTACGCAAAACATGGAAACGGAGCTGTGACATCAATGAAATGACACGAGTTCGCGGAAAATATATTGCGGGAAGTACGAAAGTAAAAGGAATTCAAACATAATGAAAACGTATTATTAACTTTACTTTTGCTGACTAAAGAATATTATTCTTGCACAACACTGCCCTCCTTCAAATAAAAATATTCTGTCCTCAGAATTGATATGACCTCTCATGTACATGTACTTGTGCCATATGGCATATAATAAACATATTTTGATTTCTTGGAACAAAAATATTTTAAATACACATCTAAAAACAAATGTCTATTTTAAAATTGATAAAACAGTTCGTTGCATTAAGTACATGCATCAAACAAAAAATATAATATTACAATTAATAATTTAGTGCATGTCTTTATGGCCATGCATTACCACAGTTTGTTTGCATTTAACAAAAATATTAAGTACAATTAGAGAAACAAATGTTCATTTTAAAATTGATAGTATAGTCCTTACTCGGGTTTAAAATTCCAATTACAATGTTAAATGTTTATACTGGATTTCACTTAAAGTTTGTTGGTTTTATCACAACACTACGGATTTTTTCATGGATACAATTTCTGTCTGCCTTTTTCTTCTCTTGCTGTTTAATTTCTATTTTCATTTTTTCGTTGCATTTTTCCAATCTTTTTATGAATTCACCAAATCGTAAACACTCAAACCGATGTTTAGCATCTATGTCCTCAAGTTCTTTTTGATGGCTATACTTCATCTCCTCAAGCTTTTCCTCTAATTCAGCTATCTTTTCATCCTTAGGATCCAGTTTGATTTCCACTATTTCTTCTTGTATTTCTTCAAATATGATATCATTACCAGTAGGTTGGATACTTTGTGAATTATTTGTTATACATGTATTTATTTCATAAATATCTAAATGTTGTCCAATAGACACAATGTATGGGTTCACACTGGTTATACATCTATGATTGTGTAAGTCATTTATTTGTCTTACATGTTTCTTCCATTTTCCCATTGTTACAGCTTTAAAGTTGCAAGTATTACAAAGATATGGTACCTGATCTGTTGGAGCATGTCTAATAATATAGTGAGAAACTGTATTGATCTTCTGACTTCTAAAGGGACATTTAGAGCACTGGAACATCAACGGCATGGTTACAACTCCTTTCTTAGAATTCCTGGGACTAAAAGTTGCAAATAGTCTTGCTCACTTCTAACTTCTTTCCATTTCTGGTAAATAACTCCATCTATTCTCTCAAGATTAATCCAATTTAACCAATAGCATCTGACAGCTGGACTTAAACTTGCACATAAATCTCTGTTAGGTACTTGTCCACTGTCCATCCATTGGTGCAAATACTGATAATCTGGATCTTCCTTTTGAAATATGCTCATTTCTTTGTTGGAGTATTTTCCTATCCAACTAGACTGGTTTGGGGATTTTGTTTTCAAAACTCTCACAGAACATTTACTTGTCAGCTCTTTCACATCATCTACTTCAATTTTGAAAGATTTCCATTGTTCATTTATTTCTAAACAGATTTTACAGCTGTTATCTGGATGAGAATGTGAGCATAAGAGTTCATCATAGTCTCTTCTGGAAAGAGCATCTGCATTCTGGTGTTTGGAACCAGGTCTGTTTTGGATCTCAAAATCATATTGGCTCAGATTCTCTATCCACCTTGCCAGTTGACCTGTAGGATCTTTAAAAGAAAATAGCCATTTCAAAGATCCATGATCTGTTCTAAGTATAAACTTTTGACCTAATAAATAATGTCGGAACTGGTGCATGAATGTAATGGCAGCAAGGAGTTCTCTACGGGTTACGCTGTATCTTTGTTGAGTTCTGTCTAGCTTTTTGGATGCATATGCAATTACTTTCTCCTTGTTGTCCTGTAGTTGTGAGAGAACTGCACCAATGCCTATGTTGGAAGCATCCGTATCTAATATAAACATTCCCACAGGTTGTGGGTAGGCCAGTATTGGAGCAGACGTCAATGCAGTCTTCAGCTTTTCAAATGATTCTTGACAGGCTGGTGTCCATTTAAAAAGAGAATCCTTTCTGGTGAGCTGACTAATCGGAGCAGCTATCTCGCTAAATTTGTAAATATACTGGCGATAGCAATTACATAATCCTAAAAACTGTTGAGTTTCTTTAACTGTAGATGGAACTTTCCAGCCATTTATGGATTGTATAATTTTTGGATTTGGACTAATACCACTTTTTCCGACAACATGACCCAGATAAAGTATTTCTTCTTTTACCAAGTCACATTTGGCTGGCTTCAGTTTGAGTCCTGCATCAGCAAGTTTTGAAAAGACCTCATCTAATCTATTAAGGTGTTCATCAATATCAGAGCTATACACAATGATATCGTCTAGGTATATTAATAGAGTCTGCCATTGTAATCCACGAAAGATCAACTCCATGCACCTCTGGAATGTACTGGGTGCATTGCATAACCCAAATGGCATCTTCGTATATTCAAAAAGTCCATATTTGGTTATAAAGGCTGTTTTTTGTTGGTCTTTTTCATCAAGTTCTAACTGCCAGTAACCACTTTGCAAATCCAAACAACTAAATACGGACGCTGAAGCTAAGCAGTCTAAGCACATGTCAATACGTGGCAGTGGATAGGCATCTCTGATGGTGACATCGTTTAATTTTCTGTAATCCACACACCATCGTACAGAATTGTCCTTCTTGCGAACCAGGACCACAGGTGACGCCCAAGCTGATTTTGACGGCTTCACGACACCGTTCTCGAGTTGTTCTTGCAAATTTTGTAATTCTTCCATCTCAAAACCTATAGGTGTTCTTCGTAATGGCTGACGAATTGGTGCTGCTCCTGCTGTTTCAATCTTATGCTTCAGGACTGAACATGATCCTATATCAGTCTTTGAGGAAGCAAAAGCTCTTCTGTTTTTCAAAAGCATCTTAGCAAGTTTAAATTTCTGTTTATCATTTGTAAGATTTTTACAACTCCTCTCAAACAAATCTTTAAGGTGATCTGGCAACACAGGAATTTCGGCCTCATTCCCTTGTAAACCATCCAGCTTAATAGATTCAGATTCACAACTTTTACTTTGTCGTATACTACAGTCACATGCCAAAAGTGAGTCAAGTTTTTTAATGGCTGCTACTGACTTAACAAGTTATGGAAAATAAAAATGTAAATAACACTTACCTTAACTTGTGAAATATTTAATTAATATTTTGTTATATGTCCTTTCTGAATCAGAACCTGCCTAATTCTCCTAGGAATTGAGTTATAAAGATTGTGAATGTAATTTAAAGGCACGTTGTTCCAAGCATGTTGCAGCTGAAATTTCAAATCATCAAGATTCATAATTTTGTTCAAGTTTCTTTTCACACTATTTTTAAGAAGAAGCCAAATATTCTCGATCGGACTCAGATCCGGTGACTGTGCCGGCCAATGTAGTACAGGGAGATCATTCTGTCTTTTCCAGTCTTCACATAATTTAGACTTGTGAGTCGGTGCATTGTCTTCTTGAAAAATCCAACGAATTACACCAAAATGTTTGATAACGACTGGCCACAAATAAGTTTCAAGTATATCTATATACTTTACAGAGTTCATATTTCCATCAATAAAGGCTAGGGTTCCCATTCCAGTATAAGTCATGCATCCCCATACCATCAATTTCAAAGTCTTACCAACACACTCAGGGAGATAGCCAAGACATTCAGGTCGCATTTTTTCCCATACCTTTCTCCAAACCTTTAACTGTCCATCTGGTTTCAAAACTATCATCATTTCATCACTGAATATGATATGTTTCCATTGGTTATTGATTGTCCAGTGTAAACGAGCCCTACACCAGTCTATTCTTTTTTTCTGATTCACTTTTCGGACGACCATACGTTTGACAACAGCGCGCCGTTTGAATCCCATCGAATGAAGATTTCTCTGTATAGTTCTCGAAGAACATGGTTGTAAATTCGAGTCATTAAATTTCATGGTTATATCCCTTAAAGGTTGTCGGCGGTCAGCTTTTACAATCTTGGAAAGTTTTCGCTTGTCCCTATCAGTAAACAATTTTGGTCTTCCGCTTCTATCCTTGTTTTTAATGGTCCCCGCTTCTCTAAACCGTTTCAGAAATTTTGAGATGGTAGACTCACTTCTGTTAAGTGTACTGGCAACAGTTCTAGCTCGCATCCCACTTTCAATCAAGGCTAGTATGGTTTTTTTCTCGGACTCGGACAACTGTTTCCCGTGCTTAGCCATTTTGTAAAATCTGCGTTTGTTTACGTTTTGGCAGACGACCCGAAATATTTCCGGTTTACTTACCATGTTCGAGTTATCTTTCTTTACCTAGTAATGTCTTTAATTGTTGCCGGTAGATTACAACGTCACAAACCGGATTCATATGACGCTTATCAGAAAGAACGGCACGACGCCATTAAAAAACTTGACTCACTTTTGGCACGTGACTGTAGTATCATTCCAATCATCTGGTACAGCTAGGTTTAATACTGCATTTTCCTTTAATTTGATCCATTCTGTTGTATTAATATGGAGCCTACAGACATCTTTCTCTTCCAATGCGTAAGGTCTATTTTCCATATCAGTATCTGTAAATTGCTTTATGTCTTGAACTGCATGCAACTCCCCAATCAGATAGTTTTTCCGGAGTCGGATAGGATGTTTCTCCATATTGATCACTCTTATCGGTATAGTTTTACCAAAGGGATCAACCAATACTTTAGCTACCAAAATTTTTCTGCTATCTTCTACTGTTGGTTGTAAAATGGAATATCTGGTATCTATAAGTTCGGCATTTTCACCTATAGCAGACAGTATAACTTCAGTATATGGAGGCACTGTAACATCTTTAGGTAGCACTACTCTTGCCACTTTTTCATCTGTTTTCCTCTCCACGTCACATGTTATCCATTGTCCGTCCAATAACAGTCCCTTCTTGGAGTTTATTGTAATGTCCAATTCATCAATAACATCACAACCAAGAAGAACATTGTCACCAATTGGAGCTACATACATATCCCATGTAAAGTGTCTTTCCCCCAGTTTGATGTTCATAGTAGCTATACCATGTGTTTCCATTTTCTTCCCTGCCTCAGCAACAAAAAGGTTTCGTTTTGCTTTCTTAAGCTCTGGTCTCTCTGTGTCAGGAATACCAAAATACAGATGGCTGTTTAAAACGGTAACTTCTGCTCCAGTATCCAACACTGCTTTAGTCAAATGCCCATTGACCCAGATAGGAACTTTAATTGCAGCAGACAGTACTCGGTCAATCTGAATATCGCTGTGTATCTGTTCACTTCTATGAACGTCAACTTCAGACCTACTAGTATCCTCAGTTATAACAAAAGGTTCTTGTCTCTTTTCAGACCATTCTTCTGTATTGTCAAATTTTAATTCAAGTAATGGCATTACGGTAGGACCTAACTCCTTTGTAATTTCATCACTAATTTCCATCTGTCTTTTGGTTTCTACTAATTCCCTTTCAGTTTCAACAAACACCACTTTCCCCTCATCTTCCTTTTTCATCTCACAGGCTGACACTTGGCCGTCAGTACCAGCCTGTATTAGTTTAAATGGTTTTCTCCTTCTGCTGTCTGTCTTGTCTTTTGGTTATTTGGACAATTCCTGCTGTAATGTCCTTCTTGGTGACAAGAAAAACAGGTTTTATGGTTGACTCTAGGTTTTGATTGCTTGTCCCTGTTCCATTGTTTATTTTGTTGTACATTTATTGATGATCTTGTGCCTCCTTCGGTCTTTTTGATTAGCTTTTGTTCAATGATGGCTCCAACGGATTCTACAATTTCTTTGGTCATTGATTCTTTCATATCTCTTCCAAACTGATTAAGCCTTTCTTCAGTAATGTAACTTCGTCCAACTTTCCTGCACTCCACATCTTGGAAATAAGTTGTGTCTTCATTTTCAGTTACCTCAATTGAACGAATTTGTTGTTTCCCCTTCATTTCATTTTTACATGTCATATGCCATGTAACCAGGTTGATGGTTTCATCCATTGATTTGGGCCTTTTGGTCATAACATCATATGCTATACTCTGGTCGGGTAGGCCTGACAGCATGTGCTCTATGCACAAGTCATTAAAAAGTTGTTTCTCCATGCCAGGATAAGCCTTTCTAACCATGCCTTCTACTCTGGCAGCATATTCATGCGTTGTCTCCTTGAATTGCTTCTTTACTGTCTGCAGTTCCCTCCTGTAGGTCTCAGGGAAATTATTGCTTCCAAGTCTTTTTTCCATTTCAGCATTCAATAGTCTGAATGATGTCCTTACTTCTGGTACAAGCTCTGAAGCAAAGTTAAGCGCTTCATCTTTTAAAACCAGAAGAATTTCTTCGGCTTGTTGACGAGGATTCCAATTGTTTCTCTCTGCAATAATTTGGAATTGCATCATATATGTTTTCCATTCTCCTTTTCCATTGAAAAAGGGAAGTCTGGATTTGTAAATGTCTTGACTTGCATTTGTTGCTGTTCTGCTGTACATTTGTCCAACATTTTGATTACAGCTAATGTTTGAAGTGCATGTATTATAGTTATTCCTTTGAAATGCATTTTGTTCATTATTTTCACAGCTAAATTCTTGCTGACCTATCCTTTCATACCCTATATTTTGGTTATAGCACCCTAAAAATGATCCATTATTCTGCTTCATATACATCTCTCTCTCTTTCTCCATCTGTTGTACCTTTTGTTTTAGTTTTGTTAATTCATCCGATTCATTATTCATATAGATATGAGGTCTGTATAAAGCTGTGTCACTCGTAGAATTTCTAGGTGACGTAATGCTGTTTGTCGCGTTAGTTGTAGTCAGGGTCAAAGGTTGTGATAGTGTACCCAATGAATAGATAGGACCTATACTAGCACTTACTGTGGTACCCCTGTTTGATGAGTTTAAACAGTACCCAGTATTTAAAATGGATGTGGGGTTTATATCATGGAATGCTGGAATGTATGAACTCGAAATACAAGCAGAACTGTACATTGTACTTGAATGTGGATAAGTATTTGTAGCTGAAACATCTATCATGTTGCTTGATGCAACATTTGAATTAACAGGACTAAATACTAAACCTAAAGAACTTCCTCCCCCATTTGTGAAAACTGGATTAGGTAATTGTCTATTTCTTAAATTCATGGCCTATTGTTATACTAATAAGTAAATACACTCTGAATTTCTATAATTCTTAGTGCAATATCTTTAAATGCTGTAAAACACACTTTGAATTTCAATAATTCTTAGTGTTGAGAGCACTAAATATATACCAACATATAGATAAATACACTCTGAATTTCTGTTATTCTTAGTGCAATATATCTTGAAATACAATAAAATACACTTTGAATTTCAATAATTCTTAGTGTTTATAGTATATAGGTCATAAATAAATACACTCTGAATTTCTATAATTCTTAGTGCAATATTTTTATAAATACAGTAAAATACACTTTGAATTTCAATAATTCTTAGTGTTTAAAAAATTGCAAAATAAAAAAAAAAAAAAATTACTTTCCACACTTTGAATAAAAATTATTCTTAGTGCTTTAATATTTTAATTCTCTGTATAATATATATATATTTTTAACCGCTGCCACCAATTTGAAGTGCTCACTATGAATGTGAAGCAAGAGTTTAATCGCAAACTCAAAGATATAAAGACAAATAACTATTCAGAGAAACAATATTTCTTTAATATTAAAATATAGTTCAAATGTTAATCAATGTGCATAAATAAACAATATTTATGGTAAAATTATAGGACATTAACGTTGGAATGAGCAATGAGTGATTAAATACCTGTAATGTAGAAATACGGCTGATCAGTCTCAAAGGCTAAAAACGACTGTCGTTTAAAAGTACTCTTTTTGGGTATATTTTCGTTTCGCACAATATTTCTAAATACGACACACAAAATAGGTATTTCCCGTCATCGAAGGTCAAGGTAAATATTGCAGTTATAAAGTAACCCGAAGAGTTTTGTGACAAATTGAAAGGATTACTGCTATTTTGAAAGGTAAATGACAATATAGATACAATATACAATAAAACTAACACATGTTGCTATTCATATCCTTACGCAAAACATGGAAACGGAGCTGTGACATCAATGAAATGACACGAGTTCGCGGAAAATATATTGCGGGAAGTACGAAAGTAAAAGGAATTCAAACATAATGAAAACGTATTATTAACTTTACTTTTGCTGACTAAAGAATATTATTCTTGCACAACAGAAATGTCAATAAATGAGCTTTTAGTGTGTTTTGTCTTTAGAAATATGACCTTATTTCCCTAGTGCGCATTAACTAGAAACCAATCGGACATGTATCATTACGAAATATTGCCATTAGAAATATGATATAATATCCCTACGTAAGAATACAGAGTATGGTTTCGTGGGTTTTTATTAAAAATTACAAAAATACATGATTACATGAATACATTTGCCTCGAAAGTTAAGACGACTTATAAGTCAATACATATACATTCACGACATTTGGCGTACTCATTAGACACTCTTCATACATTTGGGGTTTCGCGTCTCTCTATGGCTTTGTATAGTTTAACGTGCGTTCGTTATTGTTACTGCACACAAAAAGTATCAGAAAAGTTAGCTTTAATAATATTTGGATTTTACAAACGTTCATCATTTAAGAGCCTATTGTGGTTTTAATTAAAGGTGTATCTATTGAGGTAAAGACAAATTCACTCTTTTGAGCAACTGAGGCGATATTTTTTTCTCGTTCTGTCTGCGACATTATTTGTCTAGATATTCAGACTGATCTTCAATTTAATATAAAGAACAATAGACTTTAGAAAAAATTCACCTTCAGATTAATCAACTTGTGCAATTTAGGGACATAAAACAGTAAAATCTAAACAAAAATTCAAGTGAATGTGATCTTAAACTCCCGCATTTCTTTAAAAATTTTGAATTTGATAAAGGTAAACATTCCCAAAGTCAAATGTCACGTTACTAACTCTGTTTTCAGTGATACAGAGGTTTGCAATAATAAGTTTTTTTCTTATCCGTGCTCTATGAACGAAAACCATAACTAAAACTTGCATTCCATCTTAGTTATATTCCGTGATGTTTGTTTACAAAGGGCAATCAGTATTCCAGTATAAAGATGTTAGATTTTCTGCATATCGATACCCTCGACGATAACAAGTAAACTTACACAATTCATTCAATTAAACTATAAACTGTACTAGTACTTCTGCTTATTTGTAACAAATTAATTTTATATTTTATATTTACAGTTTGACCCTTTCTTTAGTGGAATGAAAGAGAATGAAACATTAGAACAGTTTCTTGACCGAATAGTTCGACCAGATACAGAATTCCTACGCAACTGCAGTGAAGTCATTGATAAGATCGTGCGAATGATCCATAAATATGAAGAATACAGTGTGGATCACGTGATTAAAGTTAGTACATATATGCATTTTATGTTATCTTTTTTAATGCCATACTTTCAACGCATGTTTACGAAAATCTTGGAATTTAGTCCAAAACTGAAGCGCATCTAAAACCAATACATCGATTTAAAACTAGAAAACATCTACATATAAACAGGACAATTAAACAGAAAAGGCATACATTTTTTTAATTTTGAAGAATTTTATCTGTTTTAGGGCGGTTCGTTAGGAAAGGGCACAGCGATTAGGCACCATTCTGACGTAGACCTATTGGTCGTTTTAAACAAATATCAGCAGATAGAAGATTTAGTAGAAGATATGAGTGACGTCTTAAATGATTTCGAGCAATATTTGAGTGCCAACCAAGAAGTTAATACCAGAAATTTTTGCAGTACTCCATTCACAGTCCAGTTTGAGGTTTATTGTGAACCATACAAAAGATGGATTTCTGTTGATTTATTACCAATTGTAGATATATTTAAAGCAAGTAAGAGGAACAGGAAAATTTAATAAATATTTAAATTACCTAATGGAATATAAAGATATAAATGGTACGGAAACGCGATCGACTTTTAATAGAGAAATTAGCTAGATGCATAAAACGTGACTATTGGTGAGTAAATATCGTTAAACGCCATGTCATGTAAGCAAATTTTCAGCTGAATCCTGGTGAGAACATAAAATGTCAATGTTCATACTGTCATATGTCTGTTTTGTAAACGACATTGTCTAAGAAAATTAGAGTGGTCGACCCATCCTGACATACTATTGTGACTCCAAACCGATTAATCCTTGCTCGTCTAAATTATATAAAAATTCTTTTCTCAAAAGTGTCAAAAATGAATTGTAATATTTTTGGTTTTGACCCGGCAAGGAACCGAACGGTACATGTATACACGCTTAAGAAGTAATATATGAACAGGATATATTGATAGACTAGGGTAAAGATAAGATAGTGTTTTTTTTTGTTTTACAAAATCGCATTCAATACAGAAGACCAATCTAGTAGACAGACAATTCGTATGTGGTTGTTCTGCATTATAAAGTCATTTAAATTAAATTGTTTTTGATGGTTTACAAGAAATTCTTATAAATTTTTATAAGAACGCAGTAAATAGTAATAAAAAGAAAGATGTCAATGAATTATTTGTTATAAAAAGTGCAATATAGATTTACAGAATGCCTTATTCAAGAATCATTTGAGTTTTATATATTTTATTTAGTGCCTTTTTCCGGACAACGTGAACGCTTTGCAAAAATTTATTCCACAATGAAAGAGAAAAGCCACCTAAGGAAATATTATGCGAAAGGTTTTGCAAGATTTCAAGTTGAATTTGTAAAAGAAGTTCCATCTAGAGTGAAAGATCTTATACGATTGATGAAGTATTGGAAGTATTCTGAAGATGTAAGTATATATAATGCATTAGTTAACGTAGATAGGCATAAATACGATAAATATATTATGACCATACTTTTGCACGTTTTCTGAAAACATGTTAATTCGACTTCGGCAGAAGAGTGTTTTATTACCAGGAAGCTGTCAATTATTTCAGGCTGCAACAACAAATGTAAAGCAACGTGACCTTAGTGTAAACATATTACTCTCTTTTTTGTTAAGCAACACATTATTGGTTCCCGATATGAAAGTGTATATATACCTGTTTGGTGAACAGCAGGAAAAACATTGTACCAATAGCAATTTTATTGTGGGCGTGATTCTAAGAAGGAGAGATGCAAGTCACATGGTGACGGTACATGTCACGTGATAAGGAAAAACATCATGTGGTGACGAGATTCAACTCACGTGAAATGCAAACAAGAATGCAAGAAACCCTGCTTTTTCAGGAGTGGCATAAATGAAGTGTTGCAGTGTCTTGGTCGTCGTTCCAAATGTATGCTTTGGACTGTTAAGCAACAAACTTTAGCGATATTGACATTATAGAAAATAAATAATCGCGAATCTACGGATCGTTGTATAAAAAAGAATATAAAATAAATTTGTTGTCGTTCTGTTTTCTTTTGCTTTCTTGCCAATCGATGTTTATGGCTGACTGATTCGCGTGAAAACAAACTCAAGTACATGTAGTTCGGAAACGACCATAAAAACAAATTATCAAAACTTGTGTTTGTATAACCAACTAATTACAAGCACGTATTGAATACAATAATTTTGAAGTCGACAATTTCAATGAACCTTGTTATCTTTATGGCTCTGTCATGTATGTAGGTATAAATAATTGTTAATTACCGAAGTGATTGATTGAATGTTTATGTTGTTTTCATAACGGGTAATAAGTCGTTTGGAAAATTTGATATGTTATTCTTCAAATAAATAGAAATATAATTGCCTTTTGATGTTTTATTGTATTCTTTACAGTTACGCTTCTAGAGTGGATTAAAGGTGGTAAAATTTTGTGTATGGGGGCCGCCATATTGACAGTATTTTATCACGTGACTGCGTTTGTGACGTGATCAATGTAATTATCCAGTAAATATGATAAATAATCCAGTTTTAAAATATGTTTTTCTGCCTTAGCTCTTTAAAGAATATATAAACTGTGGCGATGACTAATGACCGGCTGACAACATAAGATTACCAAATACGTCTTAATGTTTTAATGATCTTTGTTTTAATAAAAGTATTTTTTGACACAAATTTTAACCTGTCTTTATTTAACTCAGATATAATTTAAATAAATAATAATTGTAATAAAAGATATATTTATATGATTATTTTCATATATAAAATAAAATTTCGTGGATAATTTTGCACGTCTTTGAAACGGCAGTTGTACCTGGACGTGAAAATGTTACAATGTAAATCATTACTCGTTTTTGAAGGGTAATTAACAGAATTAGCAGGTAAACAAACAGGATGTTTATTGCAATTACTAGATCATTTGACGCCGACATTGAAGTATGAATATTCGGACTTTTTCAAAAGCTAACCAGATTAAAGGTTAATCATGTAATTTGAAATTAGAAAGGCACGCCCCCTCCTGCCAAGGACAGGTATGATTTAAATACACCGAAGTGTCAGAACACAGGATGTATATAAGATTTCGAATACCTTTAGATGCCAAGTCAGAGGAAACGTAAAACTTACACGTTAACTCAAATATACACAACATGTAAAATTTTGGAAACTGTGTTACGCACACGCACAATAATGTTACCAGTAATAATAATTATAATAATAACAATAATAATAATTATAAATGTGCTAAACGTGAAGTGAAATTTTGATGAACGAAAACCAGAGTATTTAAAAATATTTAATTTAATGACCGTTATTTCCTAAATATTCAACTTCGCAAATATTTTGTATAAAAAAGTTTCGTTCAATCAGTTGCTTAATCTGATTAAGTTGAAAATAATTATACGAACAATTTTCAATTTAATTAATATCTATGGACTTTTTTCCCTATCAAATCTGTGACTTTCTTTCCGCTTATCGTTGTTGCTGTTGTGGAAATAGTCTTAAGTAGAAGTCTTTAAACTGGTTAACTACTTGTTACACAAGTCGGGTTTTTTTGCATATATATAGATCAGGAATACGAAACGTAATCTTTCCACAACCTTGTCTTATAGTTCAACCTTCTGTTATTGACCGTTTCGCGTTATTATCATACGACGACTTTTAAGGTACTTGGATGTCTAGTATCGCAATCTAGTGACGAGATGGTAACAATATGGCGGACCTCCATAAGTGCATTTTTTACACGGTGAATTCCATGCAGAAACTTAACAACTGAAAATATAATAAAACATCAAGAGGCAAATATGTTTCTTTTTAGTTGAAGAATAACATATCAAATTTTCATTTTTTCGCGAAGTTTCCCTTTAAGCGAAAGTTTATATCAAGCGAAATTTTATTGGTTTACAGTATTGGGTGCGGGTTACTAATTTTGAGTTGTTTTGTTTTTTTTGTTTTCTGCTTCCAGTTGTATATGTTTGTCCCTCTACTTTGGGTTGGTGTTGTTTTGTCAGTTTACTCGCAAACTTGCTTGATAATATATACATGCATGTCAAAATTTTGTTACTACGTTTAGTAAAGCATGGGTTAAGCCAACTTGAACTGACACAATCCTTTAACCAACAGGTGTCGGCATCTAACTAATTGTTACGTGTGAATACGGCAATGCATTGCAGACAAAAAAGTCAGCAATTTGATATAGAAATTGTAAAAACAAGTATCACTGAACAAAATCTTGGGGACTGTTAAATATAGGAAATAAGCTAAATTGACATTGTGATACACAACATTTTTTATTTATATTAGTCTAAGTAAGGGTACAGGAACTTCTTGTGTTTGTAGGTGAGAATCCTTTCTTCATATTGTATTGAGTTGCTGGTTATATATGTCTGGGAAAACAACGACCGTCCTAATAATTTTACCATGAAAACCTTAATGAAAGACGTTGTACAACTTTTGGCTGATTTCAAAAGTGTAGCCATATCATTTGATAAATATTACGACCATTACGAGTATTACGATGCATTAACCAGGTGAGTATCTATACATTTTATTTCACATGAAAACTAAACTTGCAGCAACAGTTATTTGATTAAATGATAATATTTTAAAACTAGAGTAAAAAAACTGTAAGCAATGCTCACCATTGATACCCCCGCTTCATAATTTCTTCAAAAATGCACGTGTTCTTACTTATGAACTTGAAACTTAATCTAGTGTAGGAAGAGTTGCAGATAAAACATGGTAACCCCCATCCCTCCCCCACCTCAAAGAATAGCAATGTCCATTTTTTTCTGTGGGAAAACCCAAATATCATTCCGATCAAAATGTTAAATATCAGGTGCACAATGGCGCTATGTGACAAAGATTATGTTTAAGTTTCATCAAATTCCATTCAGTGGTGTAGGAGGAGTTGCACATAAGAGATGGGTATCCCCTTAGGTCAATGACAAAGTCCATGTTTTTCTATGGGAAACCCCAAATATTCCGATCAAAATGCTAAATATCTCCTGCACAATGGCACTATGTGACAATGATTCTGTGTAAGTTTCATCAAATTCCATTCAGTGGTGTAGGAGGAGTTGCAAATAAGAGATGGGTATCCCCTTAGGTCAATGACAAAGTCCATGTTTTTCTATGGGAAACCCCATGTATCATTCTGATCAAAATGTTAAATATCTCCTGCACAATGGCACTATGTGACAAGTATTCTGTGTAAGTTTCATCAAATTCCATTCAGTGGTGTAGGAGGAGTTGCACATAAGAGATGGGTATCCCCTTAGGTCAATGACAAAGTCCATGTTTTTCTATGGGAAACCCCAAATATTCCGATCAAAATGCTAAATATCTCCTGCACAATGGCACTATGTGACAATGATTCTGTGTAAGTTTCATCAAATTCCATTCAGTGGTGTAGGAGGAGTTGCACATAAGAGATGGGTATCCCCTTAGGTCAATGACAAAGTCCATGTTTTTCTATGGGAAACCCCATGTATCATTCTGATCAAAATGTTATATATCTCCTGCACAATGGCACTATGTGACAAGGATTCCCTGTAAGTTTCATCAAACTCCATTCAGTGGTGAAGGAGGAGTTGCAAATAAGAGAAAGTGTAACGGACGGACGGACGGACACCCCCATCACTATATACCCCCTCTTGAAAAATAAATATATAATAAATATCACGAATATTTCAAGCAATGTCAGCATAGTTCTATTAAAAAACGTTTAACCTTTAAATTTCAAACTTTTAACCACAAGACTGAACAGAAAGCAATTGGGTATTACAGTCAACGGTTTAGTGCCAATTTGCCGAATCCCAAATTACCGATTCCCAGATTGCCGCGTCCAATTAGCCGATTACCAGTTTGCCGATTCATTGATATTTTACCATTAAAGAAAATATTTTGCTTAAGTTCAATAACTTAAGTGCAATTCTTTGTGAAATTTTCTTATTTATATCAATTATAAACTTTCTCAATCACTAATTGTTAACTTTTTATATTAATTCAAAACAATAACGACCCAAGCTGATTATAATTGTGAAAGATTCTCAGCTTATCATATTTGTTTAAAGCAAAGAATTCCAAAGCCAAAACTTTATAATTTTATAAGCCGATAATTCCTTTTATGTCACTTAAATTATTTAATTTATATAAACACACATAGCTCTCAATACAATTCTTTTACACCATTTGTATTGTTCTTAATTGGGTTATTAATATGTAATCGGCAAACTGGGAATCGGCAATCTGGGAATCGGCAAACTGGAATGCACCCCAGTCAACATCGGTTATACCTCGATTGCGTGAAAAATGAAACATTTACACGTTATAAGTAGAACTGTGGGCCTCAAATTTGTTTATGTAGGAATACAAAATACATATAGTAATCTGTTTGCAAATCCACCTTAACACTCATGTATTTCACCTAATTTACAAAAAAAGCTCTAAATAAAGTTGTCATATTTTGCAGAATAAATGAACAAGAAAAGTTTTCTAGTTTGGCCAGGATATGCCAGAGTTATATCCAATTGGCTGCACACGATTATCTAAATTTGTTTCTAGAGTTCATAGTTTAGTAAGTTGCCTGTGTTCTTAATTAGAGGCAGACTTACTCGTCCGGAGCACCTGAGTGCACCCATGGTTTATATTGGGTTCGGGTTACTCAATTTCTCTGTTTTTAGTTTTTTTTTTGTGTTTGTCTTTATCCGGATTTGTAACTGTTCCTTGGATTTAATCTTTTGTTGTTCGGTCGGTTTTCTTTGCTATTTTCTTTTGATGGCGCATAATCAACATATGATTTACAATATAAACCAGTAGTTATAATGACACACGAAAACAGGTCTCGTTTTGCGTTGAGTCCTTTCACCATATATGCATAAACATATTTGTTCGGATTAATGCTGCCAAAAGAATCAGACGCTCAAGATGAGATTAAGATCATAGAAAATTATTACTTTCATTTATTGATTTATTTTTTAGACAATCTCCATATGTTCTGGACCCTGCAAATCCATTCCACAATGTTTGCCCCAAGGAAGGCTGGTCAGATTTAAATTTAAAAACCTTCTACGGCCAATCGTCCGACGAAGTCTTCGTCAACGGATACTCCAGTAATCCACAATCCTACAGTGCTTCAAACAACTTAGATGAAGTCGTGCAGAAAGGAAGACTGCTGATGAGGAAATATAATAAATTACCAGAAGAAAAAGAGGAATGTAATACTGATAAATTTCTGATGAAGAAATATGATGAATTACCAGATGAAAAAGAGGAAAGTAGCACCGATTTATTGAAAGTCACTGCTGGTATTCTTGCTGTTGGTTTGGGATTGGGAGCTGGAGCTTACTTCCTTTCAAAATATGTTGCTCGTGATAAAGATAACAAGAATAAATGAGTGTACGCACGTATTATTTCAGTATAAGTTCGGCTTATCAATACAGAATTTGTTTGTTGAGAAAAAAGATAAATTGCATTTCTTTTACTTTTTATTTAATGTGGTTCTAGAAACTTAGTATTGACTAACACTAAATATTGCGATATGAATATCGAATGAATAAAGTGTATTCTGTGGTGCGGAAAGTGACAGCCTTATTGTATATCGTTTTATTCCCAAGCCTTCTTGGCTTTGAGTGTTACTGATGAAACTTTAATTTCGTAACGCGCGTGTAACACATTATAGTAATAATCGTAATTTTGATGTTTTTTTTAAATAGACAAATATGAAATGGTTTTCTAATCTTACACAAAAATGGCCATAATTTGTTCCAACTTAAAGATCCAATGTATGCTCATATCAATGTGGTCCTTTTAGGGCTGCCTTTCTGAACATCCCAAGTTTTAAGCAGTCTCCTTTTTACATCGCTCAACAATCCGTCATTGACAACAGACTCGCTGTATAACATAGCTTACTCTTCAGAAAAGTACGCAAATACGAAAAAGTAAAATCGAAATTACAAGACATAACAAAGACTAGTTCAGATTTATAGGAAATTTGTGTATATTCATTTAGTAGCGAGCAGAGCTCGCAGCAGGCAGCGAAGCTGTCCGCGAAGAGCGGTGAGCTCTACGACAATTACGTGTCACGTGATCAAAACGAAATCACGTGGTCAAAATCTGCTTAATGCTGATATTGATTTTTTTCGTCCGGAAGCTACCAAAGTGAATGAAGAAGAGCACTAAAATTAATTTTAAAGAATGGCTTAAAACTAAAGTTGACATCGATAAAAAATAAATGTTATATTTAAAAATAACAACAAAAATTTCATAATATTTTTGCAATCTCTAAATCGATCTTTAAAAACTGACAATCATAAGACATTTCATGTGACGTCACCATTACAAAGAAAGACGTCGCGTGACCACTGGAATGTAGAGCCATAGAAACTTTTAAGGTGTTCGGAAGTAACGTCAATTATGAAATGCACATTATATTTTAAAAATAAAGGACTATATTGTCTGTGCTCGCATTTTGACACTACCTACTCTATATTAATTGATTACCTTAGAATTCGTAAAATCACTTCTGAAGTGCACTTATAAAACACATTATCCGCAGAAAATCTATTATTTCTTTTAACGAGGTCTTGGAAGAAATAACGTTTTTGTCTAGTTTCCTGACAAAATTGTCCCCTAATTTTTTTAAGATGCAATGTCTGATTGACACGAAACTTCATGACAATATCGGGCTGACCTGAAGTTGTTCAATAAACTGTTAAAATTTTCAAACTAAATTGGGGCTCCGTTTGTTAGAAATTTGTGTTTGATCTAAAAATACAGTATTACTAGGTTTTAAGTTCTCAACCACGAACTGTTTTCGCACAGTTTCTTATTATTGGTTTTTCTTTTTTGGAAAAAAATTTGTCCAGATTTTTTTTTCGAAGAGCCAAGGAATCGTGAAACTTTGCACAATCCTAGAATGCCATGTCAAGTTGTGCACGTGTTTTAGTTTTTTAAGATGGCCGCTATTTCAAAAGAATGCGCCTTCAGGAAAAGCGGTAAAAAACTATAAGTTGGATCGTCTTAAAAATGGGTAATCTAGGTAGAATGGATATCAAGAAGATTATTGGAAAAAAAGGAATTTTTATACGACTATTTTTTGGCAATGAGCCGCCAAATTCGTCGAAAACTCAACATTGTTAGATTGTCTTTCAAATGGTTACCTGGTTAAAATAGGTATCCTTACGGCGAATACAAAATTTTCCTACTACATGAAAAGTTTAGCCGATTGGCTTCCAAATTCAACAATTTTTGTAGACTAGAGTGGACTTTTTGTGACTTGCTTGCAATCACAATTAGCACTTGTTTTTCTTCTTTTTTCTTTCCTTCTTTTGTTTTCTTTCCGTTTAATCATGTCCGCACTTTTCTAGAGATCACGTGTCTGATAAACACAAAACTTTGTGCGTATGATGGAGACATTTGGGAGACATGTTGTTTAGGCATCACAACACAATGTTACTAGTAATAACATCTCTTTTTACATAATTGCAATACTCTATAAAAAATTTCATTTGGCGGTTTAAGAAACTTGAAGCGTGCATTAAATAATTGCTGCGGCTTTTATTAACTTACAGTTACGTTTACATCGTCTGATTTTAGCCGTGCAACAAAATAATATTTGCCGTGCATCGATTATTTTGCAGAGAGGTGCAACCTTTTAAAATTTGAAGGAATCCGTCAGAACAATTTAGCTAAGTCCCATGCAAAAAACTGTTTTTCATGACCTGGCTCAATCTAAAACCAAAATTAAACTGACAGAAGCAGTACAGAATAAAACATGTAACAAATAACTAATTACTTTTAAAAATCCAACGTATGGCCGAATGAAAATAACTTTCTTTCTATTTATGACATTTTTAAGGCGGTCCATTTTTTATTTTATTGAAAAGTTTGAAACTGGTTAACAAATTTCAGGTATTTCAACTTTATTTGTGTTTGTGTTTTATCATGTTTTAATAATCGTTGTGATTGTTTTAGTGGCCTTGGTGTGCGTCACCTAACACCCTATTGTACACAATGACATTTTTTACAAAGAGGTTTATTTTATTGACATTAATTTAAATTGTTTCATTTCTAACTAAAGGTTAAGTAAGTATTTAATTAAGTATCTCGTAAACTGTGCATGCTCAAAATTATTTTTCACACATTCTAATATTTACCAAGTAATTTGTGCAAAAAGAATTCGAAATTTAAGTATACAGGAAACACAATAGGAGAGTTCCCAGTGCTCAACCTACCGAGTTGCCCGGGGCGTTTTCAGGTTGCGCATAGTAAGGCGTTGGGGTTTCGTCAAGTCAAAATAAGGAAAGCCATTTGATAGCGTATTTGGTCACGTTCCTTGCACTTACATGTAATACACCTTTTGTAGATTTAGAAGAAGAGTAGGCTTATGGTAGCTGTTACAAAAAGCTTAATTCTTCTTTCTACCTAGTGCTCCATACTTTGCCAGTGAGTCAAAATTGTGTTCCAGGTAGTCCATCATCACTATGGTTGGTCCATTGATTTATTGTTTTAACTTTTTCTCATCCTGAATATGGATGACGTATTGCTTGCTGGCTAAGAAAACATTCAATCAAACAACCTGTATTGATAACCACAATTATACGAACGTTTGTGTATTTACGTATCATACAGTGGGAATTGTGTTGTTTGTATGCTAGCAGTAGTTGCAGAACTGGGGTTTCTAGCGACCTTTTCTCTTTGTTAATCCTATGGAACAAAATACTCCGTGGATACCCTATTGTGGATACCCTTTAATGATTTTTTTAAATTAATTAGGTCAATTAATAAACTGAATTAAGTCTTTAATAGTTCATTGTGTATCTATAAGTTAAATCCTATGATTAAATTTAACCCTAATTAGATGTATTTTTAATCCAGATTAACTAATTTTTTAGATGTTCTTTTGTTGACCTTTTTGACAAGTTCACAAATCCCTTAACATTAGCTATTTATTTCATTGTTAAGTTTTTGTGAAATAAAACAATACAGATATAAGGAAAACGTAACTAATTTAATGAACACCTCATAATATCGTTGAAAACAAGACGTAAGCAATATATAAAAATACGATTTAAAAACCAAATAATATAATTAAACAGTATCCTACTCCTTTTTATGTGTCGATTCAATGTCCCGACATCCTCCCCCATTTTCTTTCTTATCGTTTCTTATTCTTGAGAATAGCAAAGATGAGGTTGATTGGTGTACACCAGTGTATGTCTTGACGGGAATGGGAAATTCCACTTTTATTTTAATTTTACCATTATTATTATTAAAGAGGAAGAGGTGAACCAACACTGGGTAAGTTGATCTTTAGTGGACGCTCCTTATTTATTATTATTATTATTATTATTATTATTATTATTATTATTATTATTATTATTATTATTTGAAAAGGGGAATTTGAACAGCAGGGTCAGAACCATCCTAATTTGTCTTTAAATACAAATAAAATTTATCACTTTTTAACATCTATATAAAGAAAACCTTCGGACAGTCTTCTCAAATATGATGTACATAACGAGCAGAAGTATAAGATTTAAATAACCTGTTAACCCGCTATGTTTCAATCGATCCCGTTGGATCAAATACCATTAAAGTAAATGATGTCGAGGAGGAGGCGGAGGCAAAGGAGGAGGAGGAGGAGACGGAGGCAAAGGAGGAGGAGGCGGAGGAGTAGGAGGTAGAGGCGGAGAAGGAGGAGGGAGGAGGAGGAAGCGGAGGAGTTGTAAAACAACGTTGTGCGGCGGCGGCGGCGGATGCGCTTCATTGCTCGGTGGATTCTAACATAATGTTCTTTTCCCATAACGTTTTGAAAAAAAACCACAAAAAATAATATGATTAACTTGCATTGCTATTGAAGATGGTTCATTTTCTGATAAAGATACTCACAAAGAACAACCAATTATCATTCATACCTGGAGATCTTATCGCCGCCGGTACTCGCCCACGGGTCGTAAAATAGCTCTCGAATCTACCGACCGTACGGGTTCCCAGCATAGATACAAATTTGAATAACATATTGATTGATATTCAAGAACGTTTGATTAAGGCCTTAGCCAAAGTAGCCACCGCCCATCAACATTTCCATCACTGGAAACGGAGCTGCCCTCGAAAACGAGGCTGCAAAGGCTTTGGTCGGAGAGGTCTTCCTGACTATAGCAGGGCGTACCACATGACACTTCCTCTCCATTGTAAGCTACGTGGTATTGCCCTAAGTCCGTACACCTTGCCAATGCAGGAGTCTACTTCAAACTTTCTAGAACTTTATGGAAATATACATTCTCACTGCAATAACATTTATAGGTACACCCATACACATAAATACACCCCCCTTTCAATACCATGTTGTAACTACCCGCATCTATTAAAATAAAATACATAGTATCAACTATGTAAAGAGCAATAACGTTTTAATTAGTGTCAATGAAGCGCCCTTATTTAAGCTCGGTCAGTAAGCTTAAATCTATTGTGGAGACATAGCGGACATCGAGCTGACAAACGCCCTCGTCATACTATACACCAATCAACCTCATCTTTGCTATTCTCAAGAAGTAGCAGTTTAAACAGAGTCTAAAACAATAAGGAGAAGCAGTCTTAAAGTTTGTTTTTCCAACCCATTACGTAGGTTTTAACTCATCCGAAAAACAGTTTGGGATATTAAATATTAAACTATGTGTATATATCATGCTATAGTTATAACTTAACGCTTATAAATTGACACACACAAAAAAAGTGGGGGGGGGGGTAGGCGAGATTGTTATAAAACGACATTATACAATTTATACAATGGAATATTCTACTTTTATACAAAACTTATTAAGGAACCGACTATTAATTAGCATATCATATGATGAAGCAACAGTTAAATGATGTGTTCCATAAATATACCCCTTTAAGTTATGCCAACGATAAGAAAGAAAATGGGGGAGGATGTCGGGACATTGAATCGACACATAAAAAGGAGTAGGATACTGTTTAATTATATTATTTGGTTTTTAAATCGTATTTTTATATATTGCTTACGTCTTGTTTTCAACGATATTATGAGGTGTTCATTAAATTAGTTACGTTTTCCTTATATCTGTATTGTTTTATTTCACAAAAACTTAACAATGAAATAAATAGCTAATGTTAAGGGATTTGTGAACTTGTCAAAAAGGTCAACAAAAGAACATCTAAAAAATTAATTAATCTGGATTAAAAATACATCTAATTAGGGTTAAATTTAATCATAGGATTTAACTTATAGATACACAATGAACTATTAAAGACTTAATTCAGTTTCTTAATTGACCTAATTAATTTTAAAAAATCATTAAAGGGTATCCACAATAGGGTATCCACGGAGTATTTTGTTCCATAGGATTAATAAAGAGAAAAGGTCGCTAGAAACCCCAGTTCTGCAACTACTGCTAGCACGTGACAGATGTGTAAATCGGTAAATGTCGGAATACCATAAAGCCCCAATATTCTATTCGATCAGTATAATTTTCTGTATAAAATAATTAAAGAAAATTAAAAAGAATATGATCTTAAAATTTACGTTTTTACGAACTGATAAGATAGATGATATAACTATAGTAAATTCTCATTATCCCATTATTCTTAACTCATAGGATAGTACACAACTATTATTACAGTAGATGTGATGACAGAATTCTAATACAGTAATCTTACAGAATAGAATAAAGTTACTTAAGTGATTTTAGCAGAGGTGATTTTAAAAAACCAATATTTTTATCAATATATAACCATCTATTGTTCATTTCGCGTTTCGTTTAAAATAGTCGCCTATTTTAAAGAAGTTTATGATTTTACTATTCAAAATGTATAGAAAAGACCAACAAGATGTCGTTTGTAAAAATATGCCATAAAACTGCAAAATCATTTCTAAAAAGGTTATCGGTTTGAACCACTGGTAATGATGTTACATACAAAGAGTTGGCAGGATGAGGGATATATAAATGTAAGAAGAAATCATTTTAAAACATTTATTCACAAGAAAAGAGTCATTATCGTGTGTATCCATCACGCTTCCGGTGCAATTCTTGAACTCATCTCCTCATGCCCTGGACAGGTCTCTAAGTCTACGTTGAGGGAATTGCCGCCACCCCTGAATTAAAGTATCACGCAATTTTTGAATGTTCTGTCATGGACGGTCACGTTCATTCACTTTTCGAAATAGTCCCAAACATGCTCTATCGGATTCATATCCGGAGACATGGCAGGTTATGGTAATCTCAGTTGCCTCATTTGCAAGATAATCTTTGACGATGCCTGCTCTATAAGGTCTTGCGTTGTCGTCCATGAACACGGGTCTGTTTCCAAGTGGATGCGCATCACAATGGGGCACAATACGGGGGTACAGAATCTGATTTCTGTATTTTAAAGCAGTTAGTGTGCCATCAAATGGATACAAGTCTAACTTACTGTCATATGAGAAGCAGCCCCAAACTGTCACTATGCCACAACCAATATATATATATATACAAACGTCTAAGTATTGTGACAACCATATAATATCAGAAATACAGGGTTAATATCAAATATAGACAGTAATATGGATATTTTTCATCCAGTCAACGCCTGTTGAAGCTCTGTTATAGCGCGAAATATTGCGTTCCTTATATATTATTTGTACAAATAATATATAAGGAACGCAATATGTACAAATAATATATAAGGAACGCAATATTTCGCGCTATAACAGAGCTTCAACAGGCGTTGACTGCGTTCCTTATATATTATTTGTACAAATAATATATAAGGAACGCAATATTTCGCGCTATAACAGAGCTTCAACAGGCGTTGACTGGATGAAAAATATCCATATTACTGTAGGGCCATCAATATTTTAGTATTCTTGTGTCTTTCGATTTCGTTCGAACAATCAGGTTCTAGAGTTTTTGATTGATGTATCCAAAATGTTTCTCGAAGTCTTCTGGTTGATGTTTTTATAATATCAAAAAAAAATGGCCTATAGTTTTAAGTTTTCATGGACAATTTCTGTTTTTCGTGAAATAGGAGCGATGTTTGTTAGTCGCATATTGAAACCTGTCTCTGTTTTTCCAACATACTGGATGTTACAAGTTCCACAGGTCAGTATGCAAATACAATTGCTGGATTTACAGAAGCAATTGGAGTATATTGTAAAGTTTTCTTTGGATCTTGTGTTTTAAAAGGTTCTAGCAACGTTTGCTGCTTTATACATTTGCAGTTTCAGCGATTGCATGGATTGTAGCCACCAGGTTTTGAAGGAGGGTTCAAACACAAAGACAGAAAGAGAGTAACCCGAACCCAATAAAAGCCATGTGTGCACTCAGGTGCACCGGACGAGTAAGCAGTGCATGCCTCTAATAAGACACCCGTCGAGTTATCTATTTTAATATTTAGGGAAAGGTAAAATCCAGGAATAGGAAACTGCCTATGACTCAGTAAAATTTCCCATAACATATCATTTAAGTTACGGTGACGACCATAGAACTTCTGGAGAGATAACATCATCAACAAACTATTGTTTTAGTAGTTTTGCAGTCAACGGCAGTTAATAAATTTGGCGTCCAGTTTTACTGGGGGAGGAAGCCGAAATACCTAAAGAAAACATCCGACCTGCGGTAAGAAACCTTGTCAATTAAGATTGGAGTTACACCCTGCTGTGAAACCACAATCTCAGTGATGACAGGCATCGTGATCAATAGTAGACGAACTACCTAAACCACTTGGCCTTCGGGGCCCATTCATTTAATTGGTTCGACGGTGATGGTTAGCTCTTTCTTAACAAATTAAATTGTAAACAAATTATCTGCGTCAATAAGTTGTTGGGAAGTAATTTTTTCAGTTTGAGCAAAATTAAGTTTAAAACCTGTTAATTGTATACTTGAATAATATACGGGTAATTCTATTTCTCACAGTAAAATTATGTTGCTTTGTAAACAGGCTAACCGTATCGCATTTGGACCGATTTTGGTCCATATTTATACACTTACTTCCGAGATTACATAGGCGAAAATAACGAGGTGATCCGATTGGTGTGGCACTTGCAAAACACATTTCTCATCACACACTTACCAAGTCAATCCTCAAATATTGGCCATTTTCTTTTTGCCAGCTTGTAACACGTAGGTTAACCAATACCAACCGTTTGCCTAAAGTTCATAAATAAATTAATTGTATGGCCTCTGTTACTTTTTGTTTCATGGTGCAATTGTTCAATGCTTTGAAACATAAAACCTTTCGTTTCCGAGAATAGGTTGAACACGTGGCGAAAGTTTATAATGGGGGACAAATTCCCGGTAAAAATTTTGAGCATGATAAGCCCCATATAAACAAGACAGGGACACAGCCACTAATTATAACCCAGTCTTAAAAGTCATTCTAAAGATTCTATTATTCTGAAGTCACAGTTAGAAAAGATATGTATAAACAGTATCGGTCAAAATAAAGATGGGAACAGAAGACCAAGATATTTTGGTCTATTAAGACTTGTGCAACAACACAGTACTAGACCCAACAATATTAAACAGCCCACGAGTTACAAACACCAAAGGTATCCCATCTTCAAAAAAACGGTAAAACAAGTAAAGTCGCTGAAGCAACGGAAGGCTAGTAAGAAATTATCAACGCAGAACTAGTCGAATCAAATGATGAAGCCATTATAAGCCCCGTACAAATAAGATCAGGCAGTGGAAAAGGCCGACACACATGAACACAGTCTCTGATCACTCCCACATAAAGGTAACCTGTTGCCATGCCAAACCCATTGCACTATCAGCCATATCTGTCAGTTAGGCTATGTTGTGTATTCTATTAAACAGATTCCACCATAGTCAAAAAAATCAGTCCTGAAGAACAAGCAATCCCCCTACCAAGGCCAATCACAATGGACAGATCTTCAACCTGATATCATTGTGTGAAAAGAAGGTGTAACATCAGCAAGATCTCTACCGTGATAGGTTGTGTAGTGGTGTGCTTTCTATACTGTTATTTGTTCTATTGAGATGAACTGTATTGACTGGGGTTGGTAATACAGAGGTGTATTTATAGACAGTAATTTGTTATATTGAGAGGACCTGTATTAATAGTGTTCAGTTATATAGAGGTGCCCTTTATAGACAGTAATCTGTTTATAGCTGTGTCTATTTGTAGACAGTGATTGTTGTATAGATGTGTCCTTTATAGACAGTAATCTGTTTATAGCTGTGTCTATTTGTAGACAGTGATTGTTGTATAGATGTGTCCTTTATAGACAGTAATCTCTTTCTGCTGTGTCCATTGTCAGACAGTGATTGTTGAACTGAGGCGCCATTTATAGATAGAGATTTATTAGACAGTGTAATAATTTGTTAAATTTAAGATCTTAACAAAACGAAACGACCAATTTTGTGACACAAACATATAGAAACATAAAACACAGATTAGTTTTTCTTGAATTATCAATGAAAAATGAAAAAATCATTACATTCCAATCCAATTAGGGGGATAATAGTCTTTTAAATCTGGACTGTAGTTATTGAACATTTCGCTTCCTTTAGCAGCAAAATCCTTGCAATAAATTGTCGTACCGTTACACAGCCACGCTCCCCACCACCCAAATGTGCCGGTGCTCATAATCGAATGATTGCACAGGGTCATTGCGCACAGATCCACCTCTAATGGATTTGACCCTAGAAACACTATGTCATTTCCTGTAATAAATTGTTTGGCCCACTTAATATCATCGGGATTATTCCAAGACATAATTATAAGAAAAACGGGATTTTTTAGTTGAATTCGGAAATAATTCATTGAGCGATTGTAGAATTCTTTGGAAGCAACTAGATTTCCCTCCCTAACCGCCCTCTCTCTTAACATGTCGCCCATTCGTACATGAATACCAACGATTTCTGAGTTTGACTGGTTACGTCCGAAGTTACTTAGAGCTTTCCATATTCTTTGGCGCGCATTTAATACAATTTCATCTGTAAAGGTAAACTGTTTCCGAATATCATCTTCTACATGTTTAAAGTAATAGTACGACTGTAAGTACGAGGAATGCATTATATTTCTGTTTCTTGGGAATTTATACACACTAGGGTCATACATACACGGTTTCCTCTCCGGGAAGTAAAACACATCCTTACAAACAGTACTGTTTTCTGGTAATACTTCTGTTTTCAGGTATTTGAAGTAATTCCTTATTGGAGCATTTTCTTCAATGACAAAAGTGGTGTTGGTGTCCTTTGCAATGCCATACAAGGAAGCATAAATAAACAGCTTATTCCCAAACCGTCCCAGATTCCATTGAGCACATAAATACGTTTTATTATTCAACTTTTGAGTTTTGTTTAAACGTAGTTCATATTTCTGTTTTTCTTTTGATAACAAATTATGTAGATATAAAGAATTGTCATTCCTTGGGACGGGGTTATCTGCAGTTTGTTGAGATCTGCCTAAGGTAACATTTCCTTGAGGTGTTGGTGGTAAAGATTCGCTTTTTAGAGGCATTGACAGAATATTTACAATCGACATACCTCTTTTCGTTGTTAATTCATATTCAACTGTATTCCTTTTCAATTTATCTTCTCCACTTTTTGTGAGTAACCTATAACCTGGCAACCAGTGTATATGAACCAATATTACAAGATACACAGATACTGGAAGCACAAATAGAACTGAAACGACAATATATAATAATTAATGTATCCGACCCATTTATGACGTTACCGTTTAATTTTATTTTTCCACCAAGAAATACAGTTTTATTAATTTAGTGTATTGCTAATTTATGATACAAATTAAATATGTTTTAGGTCAATGTTAACAGTTTTGAGTAAAATATTAGTTACTCAAATAGTATTTCCTATGTTTGCCGAACATTACCATGGTCTGCACTTTGTGAAAAATAATTGACATCCGGGACATCAAATATGATCACGTGGTCAATTGTGGTCCAGATACCTTAAAACAACAATGTAAAGAACACATTCGTATGACATTTTTAACAAAATACACACAGAGAAACACATACAAGCGTCAGATGTGAGCTATACGGTCACATGCAGTAGTGAAAATGAAGTCACTTGATCCATATGAACAGATAAATTTTTATTTTTAAATAATAACATAAATGTCAGACAATTTTTTGCAATTCCCAAAACACTGTTTAAAAATTAGCAATCGATTGATTTGACGTCACCTACACATCAGAGAAATACGTCATGTGACCAATGAAATGCAGAGGTACGGTTAGGAAGCTCGAATGAAACGTCATGAATCATAACATGTGCGATGCTCGTGTTTAAGCTGCGCCTATATTCATCACGTGATATTCATATTAGCCGTATGCAGCATAGACAACATCAACATCCAGTTTTGCTGAACATACCGGTGACAATTATAACCGCAAAAACATGAGACATTTTTGACTGAAAAATAAATAATAATGTACAAAGTATGTCCATTTTTTTCTTTTTCTTAAGCATGCGCATATATGTACCTCGCTTTTTTTTGATACCACCCAGTAGATACGCGTAAACTACAATACTCTTTGACTACATAATTTAAGCTTTTGTCAATTTTTTGGTTTTTAAAATCAAAAGTTTTTCGCCTTGATCATCTGTAATCAATATGTATTGTTTAAGAAATAATTCATGGCTGTCCCAGTTTTATGGATTATTTAAATATGGGTATGCATTATATTCATGAATATTTTGTCACGAGCGTTAGCGTTATACAGAGGTACAATATGGAATAATAAAAACGGCCAGCAAAAACACCTGGTGTGATTTTAGAATTTGCTGGAACAGCCATATTTTGTTGAATATTTAAATAGAGGTTTGTTTCCAAAGGGTTTAAAGAACGTCATATTAGAATTGTAACTTGCAATTCTCGGTACCGGAAGTAGCGTTATTGACGCAGATCGGTAGTTAACTCCCCGTAGATAGCCCCACTTTATGCTATTTATACTACCTTTTAACTTGTGTTTACATAATTTAAAATGCAGTCTTTTTACCTGCAATAGAAAGCTGTTTATTTTAGATTGAGGTATATCTTATGAAATTTGCATATGTGAATACGAAATTGCCGTATTTATGACTGAAATTCGATTATATGTTACTGGAATAATTGTTTGTGTAAAAAAATTCGTATGTATATGGTGGGCTAAGGTATTATCGATAGGTTAATTTTTGTCAGTGAACTTGGTGCATGGGTAGGTAAACAAACAAAATTAATTCTTTGGTTCTGGAGTTTGCCGGTTTCTCTGACTGTGGATTGTCTTTTTTCGGTGTTTTCGGTGTTCGGTATTTTGCTATTTCATTCTTTTATCAATAACTACCTAGTGTAATGTTTCCGCCAGGTTTTTATCAATCCATCTGTTTTTACAGTACCACATACACTTCATTGAACATAGTGTTAATAGTGTGTTAATAATTACGTAAGGTGTTTCGATGACTAATGTGATGACGTAGTAGACGACAATTTGAGGCTTTAAAATGTGAAATACATCAGTAATTGAACATGAGAGAAAGATCTGCATTAAATTGTATTAAAGTAACCTTTTAATAGGGTCGTGTATTTTAGACTTCAGACAGTTAGTCTTTTAGTAACCTTTTAATAGGGTCGTTTATTTTAGACTTCAGACCGTTAATTTTTTGTAATCTTTTAATAGTGTCGTGTATTTTAGACTTCAGACCGTTAGTTTTTCAGTAACTTTTTAATAGGGTCGTGAGGGGCCTCGGTGGCCGAGTGGTCAAGGTAGTTCGTCGACTATTGATCACGTGGTCTGTCAACACTGAGATTGCGGGTTCGATTCTCACTGCAGGCAGGGTGTACTCGACTCTAATCTTAATTGACAAGGATTGCCAGTTTTCCTACCGCAGGTCGGGGGTTTTCTCCGGGTACTCCGGCTTCCTCCCCCAATAAAAACTGGACGCCATGATATAGCTGAAAAATTGCTGAAAGTGGCGTTAAAACACCATTCAAACAAACAAAAAAAACAATAGGGTCGTGTAATTTAGACTTCAGACAGTTAGTTTTTTAGCGGGATACCACTGTCATTTCTTTCGTTTGTAGTGTCTAAAAAACTTGAAAAAAACACTAAGAAAATTAATACAATAAAATAAAAAAGGTTATTGTCTGCAAATGTATGTAGTCAATCAGACGAAATGCACAAAAAACTACCAAGATTCAATTAAATTTAAATAAGTAAATGGCCATTTGGACTCTCCTTTTGACCCTCAAATTCAATAGTAACTCTTAACATCATACGATGACGCTTTAGCAAAGCATTAAAATAGCTACCGGGAGGTGCAGACGACAATGCAAGTTAAGTTTAGAGTGATAAATAATGAGAACTGATGCAATCTGTAGCAAAGCGTGAAAGGGCGTAATAAAAATGGCGGAAAATCAAATGTGATAAAAGAAAACTTAACTTGATTTTTTAGAAGGCATTATTATTTATAGATGTTGCCAGGTTTGGGTTTGGGTTCTATATATGGAAGTAGAACTGCACATGACAAGCAGAACTAAAAATAAACCAGTCATCGAAAACACCATTGCATCGCATACACCTTACGAGACCACATTTGAACTTCCGTTAAATGTAACTGAATTCATAGTTTGTATTTTTGAAAACCTAAAATGATACTAAAATTCTCGTACGTGTATCCTATTACTGGAAAAGGTATATTTCTGACTCTTTATGTAATAATAATCCCGTATGTGTATTAAATTCAAATGTGTGCAACGAATGTATGTGATTAAAACCTCCCGTATGGAACGTAAATTTCCGGAATGTGACAGAAATGCTTGTTTGTATCTTTAAATCCCCGTATGTGACTGAAATTAAATTATTTGTAAGGGAAATCCCTGTAAAACATGAAATTTGTTCTAAACTAAATTATGATGATATTAACATTTTTTCTCTTGATATTCATAAAAATGTTATAATTCGAATTGTTGTTAAATATAAAAACTGGACTCTACATCCTATTTGGAGGAGGTGGAAAAATGAAAAAAAAAAGGTTAAAACGGATAAAGGTTAGTAAAATTGTTCAAAACTGAACCGAGCTTTGACTGTTTTTCCAAAGAAATATACTATTAATTTTCGTTTCTACGTGATGTAACTACATGTACACAATTTTTATTTCGTTAAAGTATCGTACGCGTGATCCGTCTCGGTTATTTTTTTTGTGGGGGCCTCCCTATTTGTGCATTTTAGTCTTTCCTGTGTTTTAGGTATAAAGCGTAAAAGGTATTGTGAAGACTTTTTTAACTATAGTAATTTGGATTTAGCTCGAAATATACACGTATCTGATATGGAATGTAATAGCCCTTACGTCTTAATTCGTTGTGTTGCTTACGTCTTTATTCGGTGAGTTGCTTACGTCTTTATTTGGTGTGTTGCTCACGTTTTTATTTGGTGTGTTTCTTACGTCTTTATTCGGTGTGTTGCTTACGTCTTTATTCGGTGTGTTGCTTACGTCATTATTTGATGTGTTGCTTACGTCTTTATTCGGTGTGTTGCTTACCTCTTTATTTGGTGTGTTGCTTAGGTCTTTATTGGGTGTGTTGCTTACGTCTTTATTTGGTGTGTTGCTTACGTCTTGATTTGGTGTGTTGCTTACGTCTTTATTTGGTCTGTTGCTTACGTGTTTATTTGGTGTGTTGCCTACGTCTTTATTCGGTGTGTTGCTTACGTCTTTATTCGGTGTGTTGCTTACGTCTTGATTTGGTGTGTTGCTTACGTCTTTATTTGGTCTGTTGCTTACGTGTTTATTCAGTGTGTTGCTTACGTCTTTATTTGGTGTGTTGCTTATTTCTTTATTCGGTGTGTTGCTTACGTCTTTATTGGGTGTGTTGCTTACGTCTTTATTTGGTGTGTTGTTTACGACTTTATTCAGTGTGCTGCTTACGTCTTTATTCAATGTGTTGATTACGTCTTTATTTGGTATGTTGCTTATGTCTTTATTCAGTGTGTTGCTTAAGTCTTTATTCAGTGTGTTGCTTACGTCTTTATTTGATGTGTTGCTTACGTCTTTATTCGGTGTGTTGCTTACCTCTTTATTTGGTGTGTTGCTTACGTCTTTATTCGGTGTGTTGCTTACGTCTTTATTCGGTGTGTTGCTTACGTCTTTATTTGGTGTGTTGCTTACGTCTTTATTTGGTGTGTTGCTTACGTCTTTATTTGGTGTGTTGCTTACGTCTTTATTGGGGGTGTTGCTTACGTTTTTATTCAGTGTGTTGATTACGTCTTTATTTGGTGTGTTGCTTACGTCTTTATTCGGTGTGTTGCTTACGTCTTTATTTGGTGTGTTGCTTACGTCTTTATTTGGTGTGTTGCTTACGTCTTTATTTGGTGTGTTGCTTACGTCCTTATTTGGTGTGTTGCTTACGTCTTTATTCAATGTGTTGATTACGTGTTTATTTGGTATGTTGCTTACGTCTTTATTCAGTGTGTTGCTTACGTCTATATTCAGTGTGTTGATTACGTCTTTATTTGAGGTGTTGCTTACGACTTTATTCAGTGTGTTGCTTACGTCTTTAATCAGTGTGTTGATTACGTCTTTATTTGGTGTGTTGCTTACGTCTTTATTTGGTGTGTTGCTTACGTCTTTATTTGGTGTGTTGCTTACGTCTTTATTTGGTGTGTTGCTTACGTCTTTATTTGGTCTGTTGCTTACGTCTTTATTTGGTGTGTTGCTTACGTCTTTATTTGGTGTGTTGCTTACGTCCTTATTTGGTGTGTTGCTTACGTCTTTATTCAATGTGTTGATTACGTCTTTATTTGGTGTGTTGCTTACGTCTTTATTTGGTGTGTTGCGTACGTCTTTATTTGGTGTGTTAAAATACAAGATATGATTATTTGCCTACCATTGCCAACATTATTGTCATCTTAATCTCAATGTATCACTCACTTGCCCTTTGACGGGATCCACCTGTCAATATAATGACACATTAAAAAATACAATCTAGAAATCAGCGGTACCTAGCTGTGGAGAGGGTAAGAATTGATCAGAAATAGTTTTGAAGATATACAAAATCTATGAAGTATTTTTAAAAGTTTTAGTTTAATGGCCAGCCAATACTTTATCAGCAGAAAACCGAATTAAAAGTCTATTCTTAACAAAGAATGCATCCACCGGGGATTTCGGATTAAGCATGTTTCGCAGCAATTCAGATTTGCACGTTTTTAATTGCCTATAAAGCAATAAAGAAATACAAAATATTTAATATAATTATTGTCTTACCTTCGTTATCAAATACAAACATCAACTGCTTTGAAACAACAGGTGCTCAACAACATCTGGTACATGTAGCTTTATTATTGATTTTACTTATTCAGATGAATTAGTATGTACACCAGATTGATGGCGGAAAAATATATATTTTGTTTGTAGGAGCATTAAATTAAAAACTAGACAAAGTCGATCTAGCGATTTGTAAAAATTTCTAACGTTTTTCGTGGACTGTAACCTTGAAATTTGACAGATTTCCACCCCACCCCACCCCCCAAATCGATAGGCTTCTTACCAACATAATATATAACAATATCCCACAATTTCATTCAAACCGGATGCAAACTTTTGAGTTATTGTCCGGAAACATTTTTTCTAAAATTTCTAGTTTTTCACGGATTGCGACCTAGAAATTTGACGGATTTCATCCAAAATCAATAGGCTTCTTTATAACCTGATATATAACAATATCCCAAAGTTTCATTCAAATCAGATGCAAACTTTTTGAGTTATTGTCCGGAAACAATGTTTTTGTTAAAATTCCTAACGTTTTTCGTACATGTAGACTGCGACCTTGATGGATTTCCCCCAAAATCGATAGGCTTCTTACCAACCTGATATATAACAATATCCCAAAGTTTCATTCAAATCGGATGCATACTTTTTGAATTATCATCCGGAAACCAAGTTTTGGTTAAAATTCCTAACGTTTTTCGTGGACTGCGACCTTGAAATTTTACGGCTTTCCCCCAAAATAGATAGCTTCTTACCAACCTGATATATAACAATATCCCAATGTTTCATTAAAATCGGATGTAAACTTTTTGAATTATCATCCGGGAACCAAATGTGGACGGACGGAAGGATGGACGGACATGAGGACCACTATATACCCCCGACTCTGTCGAGAGGGGGTATAAAAAGAAAACGAAGATCTATCGTGGATTGTTCTACTGTTTCGTAACAGTGTAAATTAACTTGATAAGATGCTTAAATTAGCCCATGAATATTATTTTTGTAAACACATGCATATTCTTTATGAGTTCAAGATCCTAAATACTAGTACATGTACATGTATGTATACCTTAATTGCTTCATTTGCAGTTATCAAGAATTGATGACATCTGTTCACCAACCCATGCTTCTATGTTATTTATATTATTAATGTTATTTACTTTATTTTATTTTATTGAATTTTTCTTCTTAGTTGCCATTATTTTCATTTATTTATTTATCCACCTAACTCTTCTTTAATCATTACATACATTTGTTTTTCTCTTTTTGGTTATTTTCTTCTATACTTGACTAATACCTTTTCTATTTCCTCAGTTAAAACAATTTTTCAAAAGTGCCCTTCTCTTCAAAAACACAAATAAAAAAATAAAAACCAGATTGTACAGCATTCTTCTGCTCTGTACTCAATAAATACTTATTTTTATTTATAAATTTATTAAATGAGACAGTTACCACATATAGATATGGAATTAACTTTAATATTGGTATTATGTATACTTATAGCAATAGTACAAACTGTATCATGATTCACTTCTATCACAGAATACTAAGTATAATGATGAATTACCTTGTTTAAAATTAACTTACACCTGGGTTCACAAAAGTTACATATTGTCCCTATAATTATCACACCGTACAACCGTTTTTCATCGCTACGATCATCTGCCGACTGATCCGATCATTGTTGTGTGTTGACACGGAACTTGGGTGGTCAGTCGGGTAAGAAATACTAATTATTACTACACATCTATGCATAATTATAAATTAACCCAAGCGTCAATTGTTCACATATATAATAAAGTTTTAATAAGAATTGCTATTTTGAATAAGGCATTGATTTTTCTTGACATTTTACTTATTTTTCTCGAAAGTGTCGTAAGAAAATTAAACATTTTCAACTTCATCCCTCGTTTTCACAGAAAAAAGTGGTTATTGTATAAATATTGATCGGTAGATTAGTAGATAAATCTATCCCCTTCAAAATGGTATATGCAACAATACACAAATGTTAATATGTCACGCGTAACCCGCTCTTGCATCCAAGCATGTGCATTAAAAATGGTCCGATCATCAACCGTCATAATTTACTTGATGATACGATCAAAAGATGTTCTATGTTCGACGGTTGATGATCGGACCATTTTTAATGCACATGCTTGGATGCAAGAGCGGGTTACGCGTGACATATTAACATTTGTGTATTGTTGCATATACCATTTTGAAGGGGATAGATTTATCTACTAATCTACCGATCAATATTTATACAATAACCACTTTTTTCTGTGAAAACGAGGGATGAAGTTGAAAATGTTTAATTTTCTTACGACACTTTCGAGAAAAATAAGTAAAATGTCAAGAAAAATCAATGCCTTATTCAAAATAGCAATTCTTATTAAAACTTTATTATATATGTGAACAATTGACGCTTGGGTTAATTTATAATTATGCATAGATGTGTAGTAATAATTAGTATTTCTTACCCGACTGACCACCCAAGTTCCGTGTCAACACACAACAATGATCGGATCAGTCGGCAGATGATCGTAGCGATGAAAAACGGTTGTACGGTGTGATTATAGTACAGATGTAGTATAAATGAGTATTATGTTACTGGACTGAAATATGATTACTATTATTATTGTTGCCTGTAGAATATTTATTATCTGCGATTTAATTACATTCCATCTAGAAATTGTTGGGATAGGATTTATATAGGCTATGCCTGTTATCCAATACCCTTTGATTTATATCAATAAAATGTTTGAAATGAAATGAAATTAGCCCATATTATTGTGTGCACCGGGGTGAATTATGACGTCATATATCATTATTGAAAACTACGCACTTCGTACGAAAGCCCACCATCAACAACGCACGCGCATCATCAATATGACACACACATTTAACATACACGGTTGAAATTGTAAAAAAAATTTCAGTTGATCGTATTTAAGGGTTTGTTTTTGGCCTTTGTTTCCTTGTTTCCATTTTTTTTCTTTTTGTGCCAGGGAATTTTGCAATATGATGCAAAAACTACACAACCTGGTCTATGTTTAAAAAATTAAGACATGTGGTACATCTCTTTTACATTATTTAATCATGAAGCACTGCCAAATAGCTTGAAACGATCTGTATTCAAATAATTTCCAATTATCTTTCAAATTATTGTGTGTTGCCTCCATCGTACGATTCACCTTGACATTTTAACACATATTGATACTTGTCGGCGTACTATTTCTCATTCCATTTGTTAGCAGGCAGGGAGGGACATCCTTTGTCCAAAGTCCAAGCTGCTAAACCTATTTTGTTCCTTCGGCTTAATATCATCATAAATCAGGTTCACAATTTCAATCCTTGACAGTTTTATCATTCTTTCTTATAGCTGCGACATTCAAATGAACTCCGTAGTAAATTACGTACTACGATAAATATTCCATAGCATGAATGCTATATATGGAATTCAACTTTTATACGTACGTGCGACTCGGGGTTCTCGATGTTTTTCAGGTTGAAGACATAGGGTAATTGAAAACGGCGATAATCTTCTCGTATCAATACTGAGCGATCTTAAACACGAGACAAATAATGGAGACATCAAGATAGTACAAACCTTGTTAAATATGTATCTGCTTTTTGACATCAAAGCACTGGGAGTAATTCACTACCGCTCTGTTACATTACGAGAAATGGGACTAAATTCTTACGCCAAAAAGGCGAGGTTGCTATTTTTCGTTCTACCTAAATATAAAAAGTCAAAGCTCAGTAACACCGTTATAAAACCGTTAATATGGCTACACTATATATATATTATGACAATTTTCTTTATTAGACCATTTTTGACTGTTCGACGTTATCGTTTTTATATGGACGATTCTAGTGTATGAATCCATGTTGCAATAAAATAGTGCGTTCATTTAAATAAAATAAAAGACTTGACAATTCCAATTATTATTACATGGGTAAATTTATAATAAATACATGGTATTTTATGGAATTCAATACCGTATTATCTCGCCTAATCAATCTAAATTGAGCTTTATTCAGTTTGTGAGTTAGTTGGTCTTTATTCCTATAATAATTCTTATCACTTCATTATTATCAGATCAGTTTATTGTATCGTCGGCACAATAAGTTGTTGGACTCGAGTGGGACTGTTTACCGTAGACCTTTACGCAACACTAAACAAAAAGATACAATAGAACGGTAAAATACAGAAATATTTATTAGCTGCTTGTATTTCGCACAATATGTAACACGCATGGTGCTAAATTCTCAATAAAGGGAATCGAGATAAAAGACACAAAAATACTTTGGTATGTGATAGCCAACGTAAAGACGGAGCTGATTAAAATATTTAATTGTATTGCGGAAAATAAACAATGTACCTCAGAATAATAAAGTCATGATACCACCTTCTTTTAGCAAAACTCCAAGTTTACGTTGTAATTCCTTGCCCTTAGATTCAATATGGTAAAAACCTGTGCTGAATGTGTAGAATGACCATTCTGGAACGAATGAGGGGTCATGAAAAGGATTCGCCGGATCCAAAACATACGGGTGTGTCCTATAAGAGAACAAAACGATTTTATTATTGTTGTTATTAATTCTTTAAATCATCGACCAAGTTCATATTTACTAATGTTTTATCTATTCTTTATGTAAGATAAAATGGTAAATAACAAAGGAAATTTAGACTAGATTAAAAGACACAAAGCATTTTCAATCATTGAAATTATCTTTTTTAAGGAAGACATACACAACATAACTTTATTCCTCCGTAATTGGTCCTTTTCTTGAGCAGATCAACTGTATTTGCAACGTTATCACATTGAAACGTTGTTTCAGGCGTTCTAATTGGATGTCGAATATTAAACAACGGAGAGTATAGTATATCGTGAACGTTGTTGATTACCGGAAAAATGGGTACTTTCATACACTTTTGGGAATGTCTGTAAAAGTATAACAACAAACCTTTCCAACTTTTTAATATAATAAAATGATTTATAGTTGTCGTTAAATGCCACTTTGGTTTCACTAAAGTTAGCCAATAAACTAACAACTTAAGTCATCAGTTGTTTCATTGTAAAGTTGTTTGTTCTGCCCTCTGCTCTTTAGTCTTTAGACATATATTAAAAGCAGTTCTATACAATAGGACGAAATATTTACCTGTAAAGAAATAAACGTAAAGTAACGAGCTAAGTAGTCTACTTTAAGAAATGGTTCAACATTTGTCTTCTTTGCAAGCCACTTTACAGAAGTGTTAACATAAAGTCGAAATTATAATAGTAGATGATCATTTTGGTCGAATAGAAGATCCAATTATTTTTTATCAGGCTTGCATTTCTAGTGATTGTCTTTACGGACAATTGTTACTCATCAAAAGGCTGCTATAACATTGGTTCCTGACAGTAAAGTTAAGGTCTTTAATCTGCTGTCATCATTGATTGATTTACCGTTATTTGGAATCAGTTACACAGATGGTGACAAATATTCTTAAGGTACGTTTCTCATTTACATTAGAGACTTCAATTTTTAATCATAACACAATAGGTGTAATTAGTGAAGAAGGATATCTTCAAGAAAAACCATGAAACATCCTTTTTGAGACGGCTTCGTGTTGCAGATTTATCTGTTGTATATAATAAACATTCTTACTTGATTAGTTTGTGCGTTTTCTGTTAACCATTGTTCTGTGCAGCTGAATTTGTTTACACCTCGGTATCAATATAATGACATATTATTCCTTATGTTGCCCATACGTTAAAGTGGTTGTATTTATATTTAAGTGTTTGTTGCTTGTTGTCATTAGTTTTGTATTATCCGATGCCTTGTAATTTCGTACTGTGCTCTTTTGATTACGCCTCGTTTTTGTTTACTTTGCATTTATTTGTTTGTTTGTTTAAATAATGACAACAAGATGACAAACATAAGTTGCCCACCCTTTCAGTTTACTTCCAATACTTTTAAAGTCGAATTAAATCCTTAACTCTGGGTGGAACTGGCTCGACAAATTCAACTTGGAGTTTTGCTAATGATTTTGCATAATGCTTCCGTGGCCATCATAGTGTTGTACGTAGACTGAACACATCCAGCTAATCCAAGCAGCCCTGAAGATGCAAAAGGAAAATATCAAGCCATAGGATATAATATTTTTTCTGTTACAAGTCCAAATATAATTGGATCTTAATTATGACAAGTTTAACGGAGTGGTTTACGTAGAAAATCGTGTGTACGTTTATTTAAATCTTGTTTTAGTCATTGGCTCTTATATAAGTTTACATACCATTACGAATAAATAGGAGTCTTTTAAAGCCCGTTTTAGCGACATCTTCAGTTTTCACATTGGAAACTCCTATTTAGCAAGTTCGTTTGGCGATTTTAACGTGTTTTGAATGTTAATACTTTTGTTTATGTTGTCAAAGTTAGAGTGCGCTCGTTGAAAGTTCGTAAACAGTCAACTTTCGATTTAGTACTTATTCTATGTATAGATATCAAAAGAACGATAATGTAAAAGGTGCGCATTTTTAGGACGTGTATGTTGTCGGCAATTATTTAGGCAGAAAATAGAAGTCGTAATAATAGTCTGCTCTGGTAAATTGTTATTATATACTGAAGAAATAGCAAGGCTGCACACACCGAAAGGTTAGTTGAGTCTAGAAGAATAGCTCAGTATTTGTTTTATACTACTATATAAAGCTGCAGATCGCTAAAGTGCAGCACTGGCATCATCTGTACAGTGCTAAATACCATAGTGTTCTGTGAGGTTTCTAGCAATAGTTTATTGTATTGGTAACTTCTATGCTTACATGTACTCCAGACGTCCTTTATCGGTAACAAATCCACATCAAACCATGACCAATCAGATGAAAATCTTATACGAAACTGGAGGGTAAATGGAGTTTTGCCGTTCATTTCTATTTCCACGTCACCATGGATTCCCTTTTTTACTTTAGAAGAAGTCAAATATTTTTCAAAATCGTCAAGAACCTGTTCCATGTTTTGTTTTAAATCTTCGACGTTTTTAAAGTTGTTCAGTACAACCAGAAGATCAACATCGGAGTGTCCACGTACAGCAGTGCCTTTTCCAAGTGATCCACCCTAAAAATTTAAAATGGTTATATATTGATTGTTCGAATACCAAATGAGAACAGGCAAACACCTGACAGTACTAATTCAAATTCTGCAAGTGCTGGGTTTTAATCTGTTAACGTATATAAATATTTTGTATTATACCCATATCTGATGGTTCAAAAACTCGCTGAATGAATAGTATTTTAAGACATTTGAACATAATATACTTGTCTGACATCATATATCACCATTTTAAATTGCGAGTTGAATATTTACTGTCAGAAAAATACGTATTTTAGAATACTGCTTAGGATAAGAAAAGTAATAAAAAATTATGTTTATTTTGGAGACAGGTATATAGTCATCTTGTTTAGATACGAAATGGAAAACTTATGACTATCCCTGGAAACTCTTGTCTCACTGACAGCAAATACTTCTTTATGTTTCTACTATTGCTTATCTTGCAAAATTACTGGTTAGGGTTAAACGTTTAAAGGTCAAATTCAACGACTGACCCTGGAACTAGTCATATAAAAACTGAAAACTAAAAGGTGAAATATGTTCAGTCTTGATTCAATTCCAGTGGAAGATTTGTGTGGAATAGCAAAGGATTTAACGAAAGTTGCTTGTCAAAACTCAAAAACATATTGTAGACTCTTTGTTTCTATTATATTAACCTCCTTGAAAATATGACCTTGGTTTGGACTCTTGGTTTGTCTAAATTGAAGGTCAGAGGTCGGATTATGGTATGATCTTTTTTGACTTTTTGCGTAATTGAAATGTTCTAATCTTAAAAGCATTTTTCTTCTGTTGCAAGTGAATATAGTTAAAAAAATAAATGCATATCACTTGCTCTTGAACAAGTATGACTGATCCAGCTATCAACTGATGCCTTTGTTTTTGTATTTTCCGTGAGTTTTATTAATTCACTGCCCTGTCATTACAGATTAATTGAACTGTGATGTTGGTTCTTGTTTCATCTACTGTGTTAGGTTAAAAGTTAAAGTACTATGGTAGAAACCGTCAACATTGTGCAAAAACATCTAGCTTCTGGCTTATTTTATTTCAATGTATAAGTGATCTATATTTCGTAATGTAGCAGCTACTCGTATGGTTGTTTGTATTTTTACGACACGAGTTATTTTAATGCATTTCTTTTGCAGGTGGAGTATGTGGGGCTTCTACCACAGTGTAATCGAAAACACAACATCAGCATACTTAATATATATATTATATGAATGGTGAACAGTGTGGTATTGTAAAGGAATATTTCAACATGATAAAGAAATGTATTTTATTGTATTTTTAACTTGAGTATATATTTTTTTAAGTTGTATTCACTGCACGTGTATGTGCGTAGATAAATCAATGATATGACAGTTTACACAGAAAATATGAATAATGTCGTATTAATATATATTCTTGTCATTACACCTTTTTCTATCTCAGACTTAGTTGACATACATGTCAACCACGACTGACTGATTGATTGATTATTTGACCGAACGTAAAACAAGCAGTATTACAGCACAAATGTAGCACTGAAAAACGTTAACTAACATTAAATTATTGCGGAAACGAAATAAATCAATGTGCTAGGGAAATTTGCTCCTACTCATTTTTGACATTTACCCAAATGGTCATAAGTGAGCACGTAATGTGAATCTCTCCAAACACCTCATTCACTATGCTGTGCGGCAAGTCTTTCTGCATTATATCATGACAACACTTGAGAAGGTCATGGAGTTAGTAAAATTTGTACTCACCATTAAATATCGCCGACGTGTAAACATGCCAATAAGAAAAGGCAAGAGAAAGAAATATATGAATGAAATGACTAGATTAGAAATCGAATTTTTAGCCAATAAAATGGTTGTTGGTGTAATGACATTATGACAGTAACTATGAACAAGAGTGTTGTCTTGACTAAAACAGATTTACATTACGATAATTTAAGTTTATTTGATGTATGGATAGTTCTTTAACAGCTTGCCACAAACTTAAATTTTCAAAGATAGGACATTTCTAGAAAAGGGAAATTCATCGCTATTTTCGTAACTATTGATCTTGTCTGTTGTCATATGAGTTTTATCGTCATTCTAAGATTTAAATACTTACCCAGTACTTGGGTGACCTTATACTTTGGAATACGTCTATATTCTTGTACCTACCTTTATTATTTGTTTGATCTTATACCTCGAAATACGTTTACATTTTAGTAATTAATTTTATTAGTTGATTTACCTTGTACTTCAGAATACGTCTACATTTTAGTACATACTTTCATTACTTGATTGACGCTGTACTTCGGAATGCGGTGAATCAAGCGAACAACTGTGTCAATTACTCGGTTGCAATTGCTGAGGAATTTTGTGTCTGGTCGTACCTCGCGGTCTAGAAACTTTTCTAGCGTTTCGCTCGGTTTCATTCCTTCGAAAAATGACATCCTTGTTTTTCGTATATATATCTTCGATTTATATTAGCTTGACAAAAGAATAGTACTCACTTTTTATTGCAACAATAATTATTTTAATTTAAACAGATTAATAATTATTTATAATAGACAAACTTTATCATATTTCAATTTTAAACTTGAACAAGAACTCTAAGAGACGTCCAATTAATTTTTTTCAGAAAGATTGTTCCTTTTGTATGATTGTCGTGCAAATAATGTTAACCTCTACTAAATAGCCAATCTGTTGGTACGTAGCCAAAGTAGTGCTTAAAAGAAACTACTTTAACTTTGCATAAAATTATAATTCTGAATAAATCTTTTAAAGATTACGTTTATGTGATAAACAAATATTTCAGAAGTGAAATTTCAGATTAGCACCTGTTTCTATGCATTGAACAACTGAAAATTATGGAACGCCAAATTAACATATATTCAATTAATTGTACCTATCTTCAAATATTGAAGATATCTTCAATTGAATTATACCTATCTTCAATTCAATTATAGATATCTTCAATTCAATTATACCTATCTTCAATTCAATTATACCTATCTTCAATTCAATTGTACCTAGGTACAATTCAGCACAATTAAAGATATCTTCAATTCAATTGTACCTATCTTCAATTCAATTATAGATATCTTCAATTGAATTGAACCTATCTTCAATTGAATTAAACCTATCTTCAATTCAATTGTGCCTAGGTATCTTCAATTGCACTTAATCAAATTTGTATTATAATATAATTCAATTGAAGATAGGTGTAATTCAATTGAAGATAGGTGTAATTGAATTGAAGATATCTTCAAATGAATTGAAGATATCTTCAAATGAATTGAAGATATCTCCAAATGAATTATGGAGATGTTGGAATTAGACCTATCTTCAAGTGAATTAAAGATATCTTCAATTCAATTGAAGATAGGTGTAATTGAATTGAAGATATCTTCAAATGAATCAATTAAATTGCACCTAGGTATAATTCATTTGAAGATAGGTTCAATTGATATGAAGATATCTTTAATTATTTGAAGATAGGTACAATTGAATTGAAGATATCTTCAATTTATTTGAAGATATCTTCAAATGATTGAAGATATCTTCAATTATTTGAAGATAGGTACAATTAATTGAATATATGTTAATTTGGCGTTCCATAGAAAATGGCTTAAATTGTGACATCGTTTTATAACTTTTGCAAAATATTCTTATTAGATTGTTGAACCTTGTGCGCCCTTTAGATATTTTTTAGGAAAGACACGGAATTTTTATAGTGATTTTTTTCAGTGCAATTTGTCGCTTTATACAGGACGAGAATATATAAGTGTCTCAAAATGTATTTTTACAATTGCATCAAACAAATTATTCTTCTCATACATCGTGTACATATTATATCAATCATTTTTTTCGCAACGGCATTATTGCAATAGTATAAAGTATATAGCAAACCTTCACTGCAAGTGGAACCATCAAATTCAACAGCAGTATTTTAAGACATAAAACATTTGTGCTTTTTGCATTACAATTTAAACTAATTTTAATAAAAAGTATGTATTAGCTACATTAAATGTACAGTGTTGATGAAATGTCTAATATATGAATATATTAATTTCATATTAATTGATTTTTCCCGCCAATGTACTTTAATGTATCGTGCTTATTTGAACAGTTGCATAAACTAAATTCAAGAAAATACCATACAATTAAATCGACGATCCGTGCTATCTTGAGTGGCTTATCGACAGTATGACCTTAGCAGTTCGCATTATGTTAGACACAAAACATTTTTAATATAAGAAAATAAATTAAAAATTCATTTCACTTTTATCCTTTTCATTTGTAAGTAAAGTTTTCTATTGATGGGTAAACTGAGATTCTTTTTCAACAACCAATAGTAAACTGTTTCTGTTTATGGGTAAAAATTTTTAAAGATTTATTTTGTTTGCATTGAATAAAGTCTCAATAAATGTCGTTTCTCACGATTATTTCTAAAACGTTTCGAAAAAGTTAAGCCGCAAAATTTCAATTAATTTGCTATTATTTCATTTCTGTAGTATTTCCATATGAACGGACAACCATTTGAAAAGGTAGAGGGTCGCAAATTTGATGGAGTCATAATTTTTATTGTAATCTTCAAGATGGTCGGATATGTTATTTTCACTTTTATCAGTGTCAGAATTTATTTTGTTCTAACTTTTACTCAAATGTTGGCCAGAATATTTATTTTCTATTCAGCGTTGAGTTTGTTTTGGAAACAAATGTAATTTGTAACCACAAGAGGTTATTTCATGTGGAACATTTGATTAAATCCAGTTGTTGTTACAGTTATTTGAAATGTTTTGATTTTAATATACTCGTATTTTATCCTACTTTTAGTTTGTGTTCCAAAACTAAATTGTGTGTGGGTTATTTTTAAATTCATCTACAAGTATGTCCTTGCTAAGATCATTTTATGCTTTACCGAATTATCAACATTGTTTTATTGTAGTTCAACGTGTGAACACTCTTCATAGTTTCCTATAAAACATAAAAGAATAAACACTATACAATATACCATAATAGTCGGATTAATATTTAAATGAATAATAAAATGTTGATAACACGCTTAAACACGAAAATATAAAACAGTGTAATCAGATTTTATATTGATGGCAGGCGAAGCACGCCGAACAAATTGTCAACATTGAAGGTTCAGAATATTTATTTACAAATGTGATCGAACAGGCCGAATATTTACATAAATGTATCATGCAGGGCCAGAATAATTATGTTCTTGTATTATCAGGCAAGATCATTTATTTACAACCGGATATGTTTTCAAAATCTACGAAATACCATCGCCCCGCCATCAGAATCAAATTGTCGTCCCCTTACATCAAATCAATATGCAATACATATGTTTAATTATTATGATACATATTCCATGCAAAATAAAAGTAGACGTAAAAAATAATTATATTTATAACAGTATTTTCCCCTATTCCGTAGTATTCGGTAAAGGTTTGACCTATTCATGCTTTCAAAGTATAACTTACATATATCGACTGTAGTTTTACTTTAACTTTTAGTTTCGAAAACATGTTATTCTGGGGAAGCTAAATTTTTGTGTATATAGGTACACTAATGATACACGAATTATAAATTTCATCGACATTAACACATACTTTAACTGAGGATGACTATTCTATATAAACGTATTCTGGAACATGGATTATTTCTACAACCAAGTAAATGTGTACATGCGAACTGATTAAGTATTCAGATTTTTTAATATACCAATAATGGGTATTGTTTTATGCTGTTTGTAACGTTTTATGAATACATACACAGTTTGATAGTTACACAATTATGGGTAATTTAAAGTATGAACGACGCAAACATTTGTCTGTCGAAAAGAAAACTTACCTAGGCTTTAAAGATCTAGGCTATAACAGTTTTCTAAAAACCCGCATACTTCAGCAGTTTTCTGCAATCGGACGTAAAGTCCGCTTATGTTTACATTGTTAAATACATGTTATATCATTGAAATTATCTTATCAACACGCGTTATCAGTTATCAATAAATGACATTTAAAATGTATTTGATGTTAAAATGTAGACCATTTTAAATTATAATAATAGCAACAAATCCTAAAAATCAACAAGTCCGCCAATATTCCTAAGCTACCATCTCTTTAAACGAAATATTAACAGAAAAATTACATGATACTTCAAATGCTGCACATTATATGGTTCAGAAATAAAAGTTCGACTCGAAAATGTAATAAAAGATAAAGGTTGTTTATTTGATCCACATTATTACTAGATATTTAATTAAAACGGAAAAGATAAAGTTATACCCTCAAGTGTTAATTATGTAGAAGGTAAATTGTTAGTGGAAGTTTTTGTAAAATGTAAAGTGTGCATATACGACACAAATGATGCTCCCGCTTGATCATCAAACTTAAAAATATGTTTAAAAATATACGGCCTTTTATACTTTATTTGAATGATGTATTTCAATTCGCGACTTAGAATGGGTGTATTTGAACATTTAAGGTACACTTTGTATTACCTTGGTTTGATATCACCGTTTAAGACAAATTTATTGTCTGTGGCGTACACGACACATGACCGACATATTTGTTATCATTTAGCAGCAAAAATGTAGTTCCGGTACGTCGTTCATGAAAGTATGAAGGGATATTGGAATACTAGTTTAAGCCTTTTTGACCAATAAAAATGACTATAAACGTAAACGAAGGTAAAATAGAAATTACAGTTAATTACTTGTTTTAAAAAAATGCAAAGATTAACTTGTTATGAACTATTTAAATTTAAAAGCTACATTAAAGTGGAGGGGTTTCAATCAAAGACATTATTAACTACAATGTGAAAATTCATGTTGTTTGGAGTTTTGCCAAAGCGAATCTTTAAATCACTACCATCAGAAATGATATCGTTCAAGTTATAAGTGCAAGTTATATTTGTGAACGTGTAAATCTTAAATATTAAAAAGAAAAAAGTTTGTGTTGATCTATAACATAACTTTCAGTATCCATTCATTGTGTAAAATAACTAAATGTCGCGGACAGAATTAAGTAAACAACACAATACAGTACAATACCCACAACGGTGATGCAAATTTCCATTATAATAATTACATTTTACATCAGATATTATTTAATTAGTTGTACTGCCAAATATTAGTAATGTTTTAATTCTGAAACCTTCATTAATGCACAGTACTGGCAGATGTATGTACCTTCCTATGCCGAAATCCTAATGTTATGGTCCGTTCTAGCAGGGCCATTCCTTTTATTAAACATTGATATGAATATATATACTATTAACTTTAAAAAATCAAAAACAAATAAAAAATACGTGTTACTTTTATGACTGACTAAGGGTTATTGCTGCACATGACAACGGCCTCTTAATTATTTTTGTATAGGGGAAACTATTGACATTTTTTGCTCTCACTTAGGCACTAAGTTTCGTTGAGTAATGAGAGACCCCTCAAAACGACCGGAATAATTTCACGTATATCACATTAAATTTTCGGGGTGCCATGTCAGATAAAATTTTTTGCAAATTTAGAAAATCCGAAGGGTACTCATGGAAACTCCCTTACACCCATAAAATAGTCCAGAAATAGGCTTTGAACAATCAGATAAAAAAATACCCAATACATTTAATAAATTATCTGAATAAATTTATTTCTAAATTCTATATGAAACTGCTTTTTAAATACAGCTCCAATATTAAAATTCCATTGAATAATAAATCCACTGTCTATGCTACAGTTTGGCGCAGTCAAATATCAAAATAAGAACTATTTTCCTCTCCCTCAGTCAAAGTTCATTTACAGAGCCGTTGTCAAATTGAAAACAAAATTTTCAATTTTCACACTTTTTACTGTATTTTATTTTTGTTCCCCATATTACGAGCAAATCTACCAAGTTTCATCTCATTCCGAAATAAAATAAAGCCGTTTCAACCTGTTTTATGAACAAACTTTAACGCTTTCAATTGTTTAACTCAACACTTGATTTAAAAAAAAATCAACAATTTTCATGTGTCATTATATCTATAACTGGATGATAAGTTTTCGCTTTCGCAACCTATATATATGTCATAATAAACCATAGGAAGGCTATATCTTTAAATAATATCAATACTGAATTCCAAAGTTATAAAAATTTTACCTTTCTAAGAAGAAAAATGGGCACATTACTTATCTTTTAGAACAAATTTTTACATTTACTTTCTAATTTTGTATTAATTTCACAATCAAACATTCTTAAACAGTACTCAATATATAAATCAAATAATTATGGTTCAGAAATGGGTGTACATTTGTATTTACTAAAATTCAACTGATTATTAATAGGTTAATAGCAGCAAATATTTCCAAAGAAGTTTCTTAAAAAAGAGATTTACACAGCCAGGAGTTTTGAAGTACCCTTTATGACATCATGCAAACTGTGACGTCATAATGCTATGATGTTGTAACCATATATTGTAAACAAGTAAACATCAATATAAGAATTTGAAATAAATGGTGAAAGCAAAAAAACATGTTTTTAAAATTAGTAACCGAGTGCATTTATTGTGCACAAGGTCCATGGTTACCAAATGAAACCACTCCACCTACTGATATGTCACTTTTATATATACATGCGCATATCCTGGCTTTTTCCATCTACATGTGCACCCCCCCCCCAAACAATGTTTAAGCTATCTTTGTAATCTCATGAAGACATTTCTGTGATTGCATTTCTAAAATAGGAATCAGATTATTATCTTCTAATTTTGTTCTTTAAATATGGATCAATTTCATATATTTAAAATAAAAGCTTCATTTTATAGTTTGTTTACATTCTTCAGTGCCTACAATTATCTCCCTTGGTTGACAAGGCTTTAACTTTATTAGTGTCTATTTTGTTAATTGCTAAAAGGTAGAAATATGAATGTTGATTACAAGTGTTTCCCCTTGGTAAAATTAAGCATCTGAGGAAAAATGCTGGATTTAAATACATCTTGTAGAAATGGTCATGCAATCATAATTTGTTTGGGGGGGAAAGTGCGTGCTAGATTATGACCCGACTCTATCTGTTGCTACTGGATCAGTTTTTCAGACAAAAATTAATGATATAAATAAAATACAAACCATATTTTACTGGCTTTGCATGCTTTTTGGGTAAACAGTATCATGGATTTGGTTGAAAGTACATTTGTGAACAATATCATATAGAACCTTATCTCGCCGATTTCCCATGCGCTATGTTTTGCTCTTCTAAAGGGTTGAGGTACACACAGGTATTTTTTTTTTTTTTTTTTTGGTTTTGTTCAAAGTTAAATTTATTTAGTTGCAATAGTGTTTAATAACTATATTAATTTCGCCTCTGTTTTCCATTGAGTAATTTAGCAATTTTTTCTTAAATTCTTTGTTGTTTCTGTCTACAAGGAAATCTGACAATTTTATGCCATTCAAGGCCATGTAACTTACTGTTTAAAACCATAAATTTTAATGTTTTTGAGTAAAATTTAGACAGAAAGATGTATTTTTTAATTGTTTACTGTTATCTGACAGAATAAAGTGAAAGTTACAGCATTATAGCTGCAGTGGCTGAACTAATAACATCATTAACATACAAACTTTTAGACAACACAGTAAAAAATCAACACTTCAACTTGACAACGGCCTCTTAATTATTTTTGTATAGGGGAAACTATTGACATTTTTTGCTCTCACTTAGGCACCAAGTTTCGTTGAGTAATGAGAGACCCCTCAAAACGACCGGAATAATTTCACGTATATCACATTAAATTTTTGGGGTGCCATGTCAGATAAAATTTTTTGCTAATTTAGAAAATCCGAAGGGTACTCATGGAAACTCCCTTACACCCATAAATTAGTCCAGAAATAGGCTTTGAACAATCAGATAAAAAAATACCCAATACATTTAATAAATTATCTGAATAAATTTATTTATAAATTCTATATGAAACTGCTTTTTAAATACAGCTCCAATATTAAAATTCCATTGAATAATAAATCCACTGTCTATGCTACAGTTTGGCGCAGTCAAATATCAAAATAAGAACTATTTTCCTCTCCCTCAGTCAAAGTTCATTTACAGAGCCGTTGTCACATAGAGTTACCGGATATTTGTTATTCTAATAGTAGCATTTATTACGTTTATTAATATTGTGTGTTTCCCTGTGAATAATATTTCAACTACTCAAACTATTTTTAAATACATTTAGACTATATATCTTAGAATTTAAATACTTGATATCTACCGAGAGAACCGAAGTTTATATTGTGATTTTCAATGGTCTGTAACTCCCGGTGTTTTTTGTAAATCCGCTTGATTCCGAAATCCATGATATTACATTATATGATTTGAGGTAGAGTTAGGCAATAAAGAGGGTCAGGACAATTTGGTTAATAATGGATCGTGTTTTAATTTGGTCTACTGGATACACAAAATAATACCTTGTGTAAAATTAAATGTGTGTCGTGTGAACAAATACAACTATTATGTGCGATGTGCTGAAAAAACTCTACTGTTTGTTCCAAAGTAGAAGGAAGTGTGATTCTAGAAAAACTAAATATGAAATTTGAAAGTTATTTTCTTATTATTTATACATGAACGTGACCTAAAAACAGGATAGCTGCATAGAAGTTGTTGCTTTTGTTTTTCTTCTATAATTATAAAAATTTCAAAAATATTCCAATATTACAAACTCAATACACATGATGTAACCGTCAACAAATACTTAATGACAATACATTCTGAAAACCCACAATATAATCTTATTCTATAAAATGTGACACGCCAATCAATTATCAGTGAACAGGTTATAAGACGATCTTTTATCATCATTTACAATGTTTGTACTATAAAGCGGTATCACACCGTACTAAATTTTACAGGATAATAATTAATTAGGTGAAGAAGTACTGATTGTTAAGTAACATGATGAGTTCGCTGCATAGATAATACTGTACTTTTATTTATATAAGGTATAATTTTCTTCAAATGTTTAAAAGAAGAGACATCTGCATGTCTTTTTAAATGTTGTAACATTTTATTAACAGATAAGCTGTAAGTAACTGCCATCAGTACAGTTTTCATTAGAAGTGACATGTTTATGTTAGTGCATGCAGCACTTTTTAAAAATTTGTGTATAACTATTTTGGTTTTATTTTCTTGAGTATTTTAATGTAGCTACAGAATTCTTTTTTTTAAATGGCGAATATGTCGATTAGTTTTATTTATTAGTTCTGACATATAGAAAACTTGATCAAATATAGTGAAAAAGCCATTAGGGTTGATATAATTTTTTTACCAATTTTTATATCCCGGCGCAAAGTATTTAAGCGCATGTCTGTGGAGAAACATTTTTTATTATATAATAATTTCATTTCCCAGGAATTGCAAACCAATTGGCACTCAAAGAAATATTGAATGAAGAAAATATTATTTTGAGGGTATGTATGTTTGATGCTGAAATGTCTATTGCTATTTCTAAATCCTAATATTTATTTCTTTTATTTGTAAAGACTGATGTCATAAAGTTTTGATTATCCAATAAGACATACAAGTATCTAGGTTATTTAATTTTGTCACTGTTGTTGATATTAACTTTTGTTTTGATCGATTCTTTTAACTTAGGAAATCCTTTTAACTTTGTAGGATCTATATTTGTATTTGTATAATCACTTTTGTGGTGTTTGTTTTATCTACAGAAACCCTAATACATTGTAATTGCATCTCTCTTCAAAATAATCATGGGACAGTTTTCATGATTTATTGCCGTCTGTTGCGCTCGTTTTAAATCATTTTTGCAAGTTTGAATTATTTATGAACACGTTTACATCTTCCGATTCAGACATCTCGAGAACATCGCATCAATTCATTTGAACCCGCTCAGTAACTAATATATGGAGAGATGTGTAATTATATGAATTGCTTTTAATGAAGCGTTTCATACTATTTGTGTGCGCTTGAAGCGGAGTTTAAAATATAACATTTGGAACTAAATTAAATTAATATTTAATTAATATTAAGAAGCTTGTTGACTTGACATGCCATTTGTATATATGTTATTTTCACATTGTCCTCTAGTTGCAGCGTAAGCTGCCTGAGTGTATTAATAATATCTTGAAATTTGAAAATCTAAAAGATTGGTTCCAATGTTTCACACATTCCAATGTTTGCAAGGTAAGTTCTGTAAATATAGAATTCAACATTTATGCATAATTGGACAATACTGACAGGCCTTCCCGTAGGGTTTGTCAGGTCATAATAGGGAAAGCTTCTCAGCAGACCGTAGTGGAGAGATGTTTAGAGAGTTTCACGTTCCTTTCACGATAAAGACCCCGTTTATAGATTTGAAAAAAGAGAACGCATATTGTAGTCGCTGTTTCATGGTTTACCCGTTGCTCCTGAATACTGCTGACATATTGCTCGCTGGTCGTTAAGCACACATTTCATCAATCAATCGATAGATACTAGTAAATCAATTAATCAATCAACCTGAAATTATTAATACAATGATTACGAACGCTTGTTTGTTTACATGTTACCGTATCAAGTTTGTTTATTGTCTGCTGTCACGTGACAGATGTGTTTCTCGGTAAAATTCGAACACCCCCAATTTCATTCTATCAATATAATAAAAGTCTCAAAAATCAATAAAGAAATTTAAGTGTGATAAGATTTTAAAATCACAAGAGAAAGTTGCTACACGTAACCAAATGTCCTCCGCCGCTGAAGTATCAAGTTGCCTAAGAGGCGTGAGCAAATAAAATGGAACAAAATAATAAGCATGTAACATTAGAACTGGTTTGATGGGTATTTGGGAAGAGCAAACAACTACATGAACAAACCTTATCAGAATGGATAACTCTAGTAGAGTGCATGATAAAATTTGCTTTCAATATTGTTCAATATAGCTAAAAATGTAAAAGTCCCATAACTCCTAAAAATGTGAAAAAATCAAAATGGTAGTAAAGCACATCTACTCATCATAAGTAATCCTATTAAATATCAAAGCAGTCCACTGAACGGTTTCAGAGTTGCATCCACAAGATCTACCATTGTATTATATAGCTGAAACAGTCAAAGTCCCTAACTCCAACGAAATTTGACAAATCAAAATGACGGTATAGTATGCAAATCTACCCATCATAAAAATTAATCCTACCAAATATCAAAGCAATCCGTCAAGCGGTTTCAGAGGAGTTGTGTCCACAAAAGTGTGACGGACGTACGGACCCAGACCATTATTAGGTCACTCCGTAACGTTGCGGCGGGGGACAAGTAAATCTTTACAAACTGGTAAGATGAGCGATGTAACTTAAAAGTACCTTCTAAAGCTCATTATTAACAAATGTGAAACATTAACTTTTATGAGACTTGTTGTGATACTCTTTCATACATCATATAGCATAATAGGATAAATAACTGAGTTGCACAATGTCATTATACACCGATTCCTTAAAGATCAACAGCTTTAGCACAATAAGTTCTTGGACACGAGTCGGGGTATTACTAAAGGCCTGTGTGGCAACAATTAGCGAGAAGAGACAATGGAAGCGATTCAAAACCCAAAATTTGCTGCTTTTCGTTCCTTGTAAATATGTTTAACCCGTCATGGCCAAATCTAAGAAAAAAGAATCAAGATAGATGACAGCATTAACATTACCACTTTAGCATGTGATTGCCAATGTAGTGCTAGAGATTATTAAAGTATTTAATTAGTAATTATATTACTGAAAATAAAATAAGTCGCTGACAATAAAATTATTGTCATGCCACAACACAACCACCACCTTCTTCAGGTAAAACTCCAAGTTTACGTTGTAATTGCTTGCCTTTGGATTCTATACGGGAAAAGTCTCTCTTGAATGTCGAGAATGACCACTCTGGATCGGATGACGTGTCATGAAAAGGATTCGCTGGATCCAAAACATACGGAGGTGTCCTATAAGACAAATAAACAAGATTAAAATATTTTAGTAATTGATCAATTTTAAGTTTTCGACATGTTTTATCTTTTCTATAGGTAAAGGTAAAATAATTGAATTTCCATTGTAAAATAAAATCTGGTTGGCTAATTCAAATGAAGCATAAAAGTTATACAATATAACTTGCCTTGGTCACATGATTTATTTAATAGGCGGCTAAATTCAAATAGTTAAATGACGCAATCGCTGTTTTTACCGTTAAAATTGTAAAGTATTATCGTAAACAATTGATTATAATGAATATTTCAAATTTCTGAACAGGTTATACTATGTTACTTGTTCAGAAATTTAAAAAAATACTACTTAAATTTAAATAACAAAGAAAATGCAGATTAAATTGAAACGCTCCAAACATTTCTTATTCTTTATTGACAAATAACGTTACTATATAACAGCCATAGCAATTGGACGAAAATCCATTACATATATTGTTCATCCTTTAAAATTTTTGCAATTGTTTCATTGAATAACGCTGTGTGGGTATCACATCAATTTCAATTAAAAATCACAAATTAATGAATAAAGTAACGTGTAAATATGCATATATTTTCAATAAAATTATTCAATCTTTTAATTCGTCTTATTAAAGAACGACATAACACAAAGAACTTTTAGACAATAAAATTGTAACTACAAACCTATTCAACTTTTTAATGTAACTGGATGACGAGTAGTTGTCATCAAATGCAACTGTCGTTTTACCAAAGTTAGCCAATAAGTCAACAACTTTCGTCATCAGTTGTTTCATTGTAAAGTTGTTTTGGCTGCCATTTTCTCTCCAGACATATATTACAAGCAGTTCTATACAGTAGGATGTAAGATCTACCTGTAATGAAATAAACTTGAAGTAGCATGGTTTTAGGAAAGGTCGATAATTACTTGTGTATTAATATTATGATGAAAAAATATGTTTGTAGATGAATGAGTATCATGTTGGTCGAGTCCTTCAGTATTTTTTTAATGGGACTATACTGTGAGGGTTTACAGAGTTCTACTAACAGATCTGCGGAGCGCGTCCTCAGGTGGTAGATAGGGGATGCCCTCTAGTTGATGGGGTTATCAGGTCATAATACGGAAAGCCTGACCGCGCACAACAGTGAGTAACGTGTTTGGAGAGTGGTACGCTCCTTGCTTGCACGTTAAAGACCCCTTCCGTAGATGTCGATAATAGTAGGTTCGTTGTAGCCGCTACAAAAGTCTAAATTTTCCGCCCATACCCATCATCGATATCATTTGGTTTCTTTTGCCTTCATTTGCTTAGTAAACACAGCGATAATAACTTGAAACTTAAATTACCTACCCCTTCTGTATTTTTCCAATACTTTAAAAGACGAATTAAATCCTTAACTCTCGATGGAACTGGCTTGACAAATTCGACTTGGAGTTTTGCTAACGATTTAGCATAATGTTTCCGTAGATGCATGTTATCTTCTATAGTGTTGTACGTGGACTGAAAACCTCCAGCTAATCCAAGCAGCCCTGAAAATGCCAAAAAACATTTCTGTAACGTCCAAATAAACTTTTCCTTCTCTATTGGAAAACTAACCGTGGGTTTTTGTTATATAGAAAACCGTGGGTACATGTTTCCTTTTTTTGAATTATGACTACACCATGTATAATTTACACATTGTGTTTTAATCTCGCTTGTGTCGTAGGTTCTGATACAATTTCAAATAATTAGAATTCTTTGATTCCTGCTTTTTATCAGACAACCATTTAATCATCAAATCATTAAAAAACCAAAATTTCTATGTGACAACTTGGTACTCAGCTAACATGAAGGCAACAATATGTCAAAATAATGTTAACTAATTACTTTTCAATAATAGGTTGCAGCCATTTCTTGTTTTCTGAATAACATGGTGACTCCATTTAAGCGACCTATTCTATTTTATACCGTTCTATTTCGACTCGGAACTGTGCAGTCTGAACATTTGGGTTATAGATTCAAATGAATTTAGTTGTAAATATACGTAGTACAAGTCTATCTCAAACACAAGTTTTACCTTGACATTAGACCTATTAACTTGAACATTATTTATAATCCTAACTATTAATAACAAGTTTCATCAACCCAGGACTTTCAGTTCTTGAGATATGTAGGTGCAAACATAAATGTTAAGGGGGCGAACATTCGATTCGAACTGTTGACAAAAAAATTAATTGGCATAACTCAAAAAAACTACATATTGGATTGTGCTGTACTTAACAGCTGTGAAAGTTTACAAAAATTCTGTGGACGCATTTTCAAGTTATCATCTGGAAACCACTAGTATACGGACGGATATCCAAACGGCGGTGTAACATAACATCTCGCCATTTTGTGTGGCGGGGTATAAAATGTAATCAAAATAGAACTCGTGCTAACCTAACGACAGTCACGTGTTTTAGTGTTTTAAACATGTCTTGTTACTAAGGTAATATACATTATATTGCCGGCGCTTTGCCTTATAAAAGAGACAGGAAAAAGTGTTTCTACATGTTCTATATGCTTCAAACAAAATTTCAACTGCTATACTTGCATGAACTCCAGACGTCTTTTATGGGCAACAAATCCACATCAAACCATGACCAGTCAGATGAACATCTTAAACGAAACTGGAGGGTAAACGGTGTTTGACCGGTCATTTGTATTTGTACATCACCACTGGTTTCATTTTGTACTTGAGCAATCAAGTATTCTTGAAAATCCGAAAGGACTTGGTGCATGTTGTCTTTTAAATCTTCTACGTCTTTAAAGTTGTTCAGTACAACAAGAAGATCAACATCGGAGTGTCCACGTACAGCAGTGCCTTTTCCAAGTGATCCACCCTTAAGATTTAAAAGTGTGGTTTATAGATAGTTCGAATACCAATAAGGAAAGGTAAAAAGTGGACATTACTAAATGTCAGATTCTTAACAGTCCTAGTTTTTAATTTGTAGACGTATTTGAATATGTTGTATTTACTCCCATATCTGATACTTCGAAAAATTTGTTGAATGGTTATTATTGTTAGACATTTGTACGTAAGAAACTTGTTTTAAGACCAATTATCCCTAAGCACCAAAATAACTCGGACATGACATGTCTCAGATTTTGCTGATTTTAATTTCATAAGTTGCAATTGACCATTGGATCATAAAAATGATGACTGTTTGTTATGATTGACCACGGTTGCCATGGTAACTGAGGCGATCATTTTTTATCATTTCTTATACTGCAAAATAGCCTATATTCAATTCCAAATTCTATATAATATACACGAAAATTGCGAATTGGACAGAGTAATAAGTATTTGTAACGAAAAAATATCATACTATTACGGTGCCAATCCCGCTTAAGGTCTACAAAATTTTAAGTCTAATTATATAATATTAGGTATAATTTAGAGATAAATTGTCTATATATCGGTGGCGATTGGTTAAGGTAGTTCGTCTACTATTTATCACGTGGTCTGTCAACACGGAGATTGCGGGTTCGATTTTCACTGCAGGCAGGGTGTACTCAACTCAAATCCTAATTGACAAGGATTGCCAGTTTTCCTACCGCAGGACGGAAGTTCTCTTCGGGTACTCCGGCTTGCTTCCCCAATAAAAACTGGACGCCATGATATAGCTGAACAATTTCAGAAAGTGGCGTTAAAACACCATTCAAACAAACAAAAATCTATATTGTCTACTTATGGTCATAACATGCATTTTCCCAGAAATCCAGGTTCGATTCCGTCGCGTCCCGTTCATATATAACATTTATTTGCATTTCTACGGCACATGGTTTTCCGAATGATTAAAATATTTAAGGATTAAGTATAAAAAGTACTAATGCGGAATACGTCTACATTCTAGCACTTACTTTTAATATTTGACTGACCTTGTACTTAGGAACGTCTGTATTCTAGTACTTTTATTTCTTGCTTGGTCGTGTACTTCGGAATACGTCTACATTCTAGTATTTACTTTTATTACTCGATTAGCCTTGTACGTTTACATCCTACTAGTACTTTTATTTCTTGAGTGACCCTGTACTTCGGAATACGTCTATATTCTCGTACTTTCTTTTATAACTTTATTTACCTTGTACTTAGGAACGTCTACATTTTAGTACTTTCTTTTATTACTTTATTTACCTTGTACTTAGCAATGTCTACATTCTAGTACTTTCTTTTATTACTTTATTTACCTTGTACTTAGCAACGTCTACATTCTAGTAGTTACTTCTATTACGTTATTTACCTTATACTTCGGTATACGTCTATATTCTCGTACTTTCTTTAATTACTTTATTTACCTTGTACTTAGGAACGTCTACATTCTAGTACTTTCTTTTATTAATTTATTTACCTTGTACTTAGGAACGTCTACATTCTAGTACTTTCTTTTATAACTTTATTTACCTTGTACTTAGGAATGTCTACATTCTAGTACTTTCTTTTATTAATTATTTTACCTTGTACTAAGGAACTTCTACTTTCTAGTACTTTCTTTTATTAATTTATTTACCTTGTACTTAGGAACGTCTACATTCTAGTACTTTCTTTTACTACTTTATTTCCCTTGTATTTAGGAACGTCTACATTCTAGTACTTTCTTTAATTAATTTATTTACCTTGTACTAAGGAACGTCTACATTCTGTTCGTTCTGTTATTACTTTATTTACATTGTACTTAGCAACGTCTACATTCTAGTACTTTCTTTTATTACTTTATTTACCTTGTACTTAGCAACGTCTACATTCTAGTACTTTCTTTTATTACTTTATTTACCTTGTACTTAGGAACGTCTACATTCTAGTACTTTCTTTTATTAATTTATTTACCTTGTACTAAGGAACGTCTATATTCTAGTACTTTCTTTTATTACTTTATTTACCTTGTACTTAGGAACGTCTACATTCTAGTACTTTCTTTTATTACTTTATTTACCTTGTACTTAGGAACGTCTACATTCTAGTACTTACTTTTATTACTTTATTTACCTTGTACTTAGCAACGTCTACATTCTAGTACTTTCTTTTATTACTTTATTTACCTTGTACTTAGGAGCGTCTACATTATAGTACTTACTTTTATTAATTTATTTACCTTGTACTAAGGAACGTCTACATTCTAGTACTTTTTTATTAATTTATTTACCTTGTACTAAGGAACGTCTACATTCTAGTACTTACTTTCATTACTTTATTTACCTTGTACTTAGGAACGTCTACATTCTAGTACTTTCTTTTATTAATTTATTTACCTTGTACTTAGGAACGTCTACATTCTAGTACTTTCTTTTATTACTTTATTTACCTTGTATTTAGGAACGTCTACATTCTAGTACTTTCTTTTATTAATTTATTTACCTTGTATTTAGGAACGTCTACATTCTAGTACTTTCTTTTATTAATTTATTTACCTTGTACTAAGGAACGTCTACATTCTAGTACTTTCTTTTATTAATTTATTCACCTTGTACTTAGGAACGTCTACATTCTAGTACTTTCTTTTATTAATTTATTTACCTTGTACTTAGCAACGTCTACATTCTAGTACTTACTTTCATTACTTTATTTACCTTGTACTAGGAACGTCTACATTTTAGTACTTTCTTTTATTACTATATTTACCTTGTACTTAGCAATGTCTACATTCTAGTACTTTCTTTTATTACTTTATTTACCTTGTACTAAGGAACATCTACATTCTAGTACTTTCTTTTATTACTTTATTTACCTTGTACTAAGGAACATCTACATTCTAGTACTTTCTTTTATTACTTTATTTACCTTGTAATTAGGAACGTCTACATTCTATTACTTTCTTTTATTAATTTATTTACCTTGTTCTTTGCAACGTCTACATTCTAGTACTTTCTTGTATAACTTTATTTACCTTGTACTAAGGAACGTCTACATTCTAGCACTTTCTTTATTACTTTATTTACCTTGTACTTAGCAACGTCTACATTCTAGTACTTTCTTTTATTACTTTATTCACCTTGTACTTAGGAACGTCTACATTCTAGTAATTACTTTTATTAATTTATTTACCTTGTACTTAGGAACGTCTACATTCTGTTCTTTCTGTTAGTAATTTATTTACCTTGTACTAAAGAACGTCTACATTCTAGTACTTTCTTTTATTAATTTATTCACCTTGTACTTAGGAACGTCTACATTCTAGTACTTTCTTTTATTACTTTATTTACCTTGTACTTAGCAACGTCTACATTCTAGTACTTTCTTTTATTACTTTATTTACCTTGTACTTAGCAACGTCTACATTCTAGTACTTTCTTTTATTACTTTATTTACCTTGTACTTAGGAACGTCTACATTCTAGTACTTACTTTCATTACTTTATTTACCTTGTACTTAGGAACGTCTACATTTTAGTACTTTCTTTTATTACTATATTTACCTTGTACTTAGCAATGTCTACATTCTAGTACTTTCTTTTATTAATTTATTTACCTTGTACTAAGGAACGTCTACATTTTAGTACTTTCTTTTATTACTTTATTTACCTTGTAATTAGTAACGTCTACATTCTAGTACTTTCTTTTATTAATTTATTTACCTTGTTCTTGGCAGCTTCTACATTCTAGTACTTTCTTGTATAACTTTATTTACCTTGTACTTAGCAACGTCTACATTCAAGTACTTTCTTTTATTACTTTATTTACCTTGTACTTAGGAACGTCTACATTATAGTACTTACTTTTATTACTTTATTAACTTGTACTTAGGAACGTCTACATTCTTGTACTAACTTTTATTAATTTATTTACCTTGTACTAAGGAACGTCTACATTCTAGTACTTTCTTTTATTAATTTATTTACCTTGTACTAAGGAATTTCTACATTCTAGTACTTTTTTATTACTTTATTTACCTTGTACTTAGGAACGTCTACATTCTAGTACTTTCTTTTATTAATTTATTTACCTTGTACTAACGACGTACATTCTAGTACTTTCTTTTATTAATTTATTTACCTTGTACTAAGGAACGTCTACATTCTAGTACTTTCTTTTATTAATTTATTTACCTTGTACTTAGGAACGTCTACATTCTAGTACTTTCTTTTATTACTTTATTTACCTTGTACTTAGCAACGTCTACATTCTAGTACTTTCTTTTATTACTTTATTTACCTTGTACTTAGGAACGTCTACATTCTAGTACTTACTTTTATTACTTTATTTACCTTGTACTTAGGAACGTCTACATTCTAGTACTTACTTTTATTACTTTATTGACCTTGTACTTAGGAACGTCTACATTCTAGTACTTACTTTTATTACTTTATTGACCTTCTAGTCAATTGATATTTATTTATATTGGTGCACATACAACAATAAACATAAGCTGTATAGAGCTTTTAAAACCGTCATAAATACATAAGTTACGCAATGCTTTATTACGTATTGACATATTACAAAGGCATGGCATGACACTTTCAAAGCATAGCAAGACACAACAAATGCATAGCAAAATATATTTTTAAAATGCATAAAAAGCATAGCAAGACACATTGAAACGCACAGCAAGATGTAGAACATAGCAATAGGAGCACTGACAGCTGTATGAAACATATATTCTAACACAGACAATCAAAGCAGATAAAAACAGGCTGCGATAAATAAATGAAACAAACTTAACTAAACTTCACTTCAATTAGCTCTTAGAAAAACTGCAGGAACATGACTCGCTCTCCCAATTATTCACTTAACTCTTAAAATGATCCAAAGACGTGCCCTCCCTGAAATTTTGAGGTAAATTATTCCATAACTTAGATGCAGCATTGAAGCCATATCTTGTAGTTCTTACCCTAGGGATGTCGACAGCTGTTATTGTATCTGAAAGAATATGTATGTACATTCTTGTACTTTCTGTTATTACTTGAGTGACCTTGTACTTCGGAATACGTCTACATTTTACTACTTACTTTTATTACCAGATTGGACGTGTACTTTGGAATATGTCTACATTCTTGTACTTACTTTTATTACTTGATTGACCTTGTACTTCTTAATCTGATGAATCAAGCGAACAACTGTGTTAATAACTTGGTTGCAGTTTCTGAGAAATTCCGTGTCTGGTCGCACCTCACGGTCTAGAAACTTCTCAAGCGTTTCGTCCGGTGTCATTCCTTGGAAGAATGTCATCCTCTTTTTCTAATGTATATCTCGATTTAGATAAGCTAGAAAAAAAACAAAAGAGAATAAAAAATTAAAAAAACAAAGAATTTTTATCATTGCCTCCAATGTATTCGCATAATTGCATAAATTATTTTTGTCATGCGTCATGAACTTATTATATCGTGTAATTCCGCAAAGAAATTATTGCATTATTAGTACGAAATATTGCTAACCTACACTGCATTTGTGACCATTATACTCAAAAGTAGCATTACATGACATTTTTAATATGAAAGGTATGGAGTATTTTCATAACCTATAATTGATCCCAGCTTAACGAAAGAACCAGCTATTGACGATATAGTTTTTTCCCGCCAATGTACGTGTAATGCGTTAGTAAAAAAATTATAACCGTAGCATAATCTGAATTTAACAATTAAAAAAAACATTAAAACGACGATCAGTGCTTTCTACAGTGCAGATTTCTGGTACAGATGAGCTCAAGCGCACTCTGTACTCGTTCCGTTGTTATGTATTCATTCTCCATAAGGCCACACCAAATAAATTTCCGCACATATTATATCGAAATCGAAAAAATAATAATATAAAAAAAATTCCGCTCCCCGCTCCCGGTAAGTTGTCCGGAATTTTTTTTATTTTACTCTTTGAAATCGTAATCTTGTTAAGCGCTTGATGTTACATGCCGTTGTATTGCATCACAAACACAAATATTGATGTATTTTGAAAAAGGAAACCAAAAGAAACAACAATGTCGTTTTAGTAGTGTGGATATTTGTCATAAAGAGATGCATGGTTGTCCAAAACACGGCGATTTATTTCAGTGGTGGTGCGTCAGCACAGCTTTTTCAAAGATGTGTTGAAATCAAAGATTTCAAACTTAGCGCCGACATAATAAACGAAATGAGGATACGGGAACATTTGAATAAAAAATTTGAAATAAAAATTCCTGAGTAATATTTGTATTTATAGTAGATATGCTGTTGGAGCAGGATTGCCAGATGACCAAAAACCTTAATTCTACTGACTCTTTGAAATTTTTGGTTGCATGGTGAACTTGTAGCCTCAATAATAGTGTAGCTCCTTCGATTTTTTTTATCTCCACCGAGATAAATGTTTGAAATGTTTCTGACCACAGAAACTACAATGTTGTAGCTTATTAAATTTGTTGCAAGGGTTGTGATATGTCCAACATGAAAAAAAGAGAATGAAATTACTGATAATGGTTGTTCAGTGTTATTTGTGGAAAAGTTTAAGTAATTTTTATTTAGAGTCGGCATATAACTGTTTGAATTTGTAGTTGTCTTAATGACATTTTTCATATCACTGCTTGGACTTGAACTTTTTCTCTAAAATCTTGGACATTGGACACCATGTATCGATAATTTTGGATTGTCTTTGGCTGTTCGATCAAAAGGAGAAGTCTCACTAAATGGGAATATTAAGGCAAACACAATGAATGGGATATAACTTATTTTATGACATTTTAAAATTCATTCCTGTAGAAATCTTCATAAAAAAATGATGAACATTGTAGTCAGTTGTGCATTTTTTAAGGTCTAAAAAAAATTGCATTTGTTTTTGCAAATGAAGATGTGACAGGCATTCTTTTGCTCCCAGGTGTATCTAATGCTTTGAAAGTTATACATGTAGTATCTTGGATATGACCTACAATGCTGAATTGTTTAAAATAAAGGTGCAATTTATTGAACATACTTTGAATGATGAACCCATAATTATAAAATATAATTCATTTATTCATTTACATACTTTTGTTAAATTCAGGTAATCATATACATGTAGTATGCTCAATTCTGAAAGAACATCACAATGAAACTGAATATTTTGCGAATATATACATTCATGAAAGTACATTTTCTTATTAAAAAAAATAAAAATAAAAAAATGTTATCGCTCGCTCCAAATTTTTCTGTTCGCCTATGATTTTTTGAAAATCAAAATAATAATATTAAAATTATTATTTCGCTCGCTCGCCCCATTTTAAAATGACAAAAAATCCGAAGAACAAGAAATTAAATTGGTGTGGCCTAATATTGATGTGAAATAAAGGGATGGGGATAGCTCAAACTGGTGTATTTTTTTTTAACATTCTTTTTATATATAAATTAACTACCGAAAGTTTTTTGTGATTGTTGTCAATCACAAATTATGAATTTATCATAATAATTTAAAACAAATAACGCCCTAAGCTGATAATTCATAATTGAGAAAGTTTTTAAAAGTATGGTGATTAATTTACAGAATTTTTCAAAGCATCCATAACTGTCACTATTCAATTCAATCCTTTATTCACTTTAAGCAAATAATACAGTACAAAAATTAAAGCAGAAAAAACAATGGTATACATCAAGTGAGTAGTATGTAGATAAATTTACAACATTAATTCACTACGCAATTTTGAAGCATGAAACAAGTATTTGCAAAGGTTACATATGTCTTTCACATTTTCAGTACTAAAAAGTTGCACAAGCTTAAAAGAGGATGGCCGCATGTTGTAATAACGCTTAATATACTTTGGTCTCAAATCTCTGTAGAGTGGGCACTGAAGTATAAAGTGTAATTCATCCTCAATTGTATTCAGATTACATAACAAACATTTTCTGTCAGATCTATTGGTACTATGGTAACGTCCGGTTTCAACGAATAAATTATGCGATGACATTCGAATTTTCGTTAAATATACCCGCATATCAACAGATTTACTAAGATAAAATTGCAAATTAATGCTTGAAACACAATATTTATAAAGATGACACTTTGGTGAATTATCTAAAGTTTCACTAAGACACTGTCTTGCTTTGTCAAAAGTTCTGCCTTTGACCACTTGAGAAGTCCATTACTTACAACAAGGAATCTGGATGTCTTGATTGTACCAAAGGTAATTGAAACCCAGGTTAAACAACATTTTTTACACTATAAGCCCAGTTATTTGAGCAATCACGGTTTTGTAATTGGTTTGAATATACAGGCTGCAGAAGTGAAAAGCTTACACCAAATTTCAGTATATTGTACATTCTAGTGCAGATTAAAGGAAATCGTCCCAACTCAAAATAAACCATTGCATTTGATGTACATTATTTGACATGCAATATATTTTTACAAAAATCTTATTGCACCTTTACAACGTTAGGAGCTTTATGAAAACCCCATATTTCACTGTCATAGCCTAAAATACTACAAATGTAAAGTTCAAATTAATTTAAATATGTTAATTATAATGAGGAAACATTAGATTTCAAGGCAAACATAGCTTTTTTTTTACCTTGGTGAGAAAGCTGTTTTTGAACTTTAAAAAATTGACATTTATAGCTCAGTAAAATGCCGAGGTAAGCAAAACCCATCAACAATATCGATTTTAGTATTATCAAGATACCATTTTTCTGACTCTCTTATCTTACAACCATTCCTAAATACCACTATTTTTTGTCTTGGTTGTATTAACAGTTAATCCCCACTTTTGTGCATGTACTAAAAGAGTGTTTAACATGTTTTGCAGACCGTCAATGCTTTCCGAGAATAAAATCATGTCGTCGGCATACATAAGTAGAAACAAAGTTAAATCTTGAACATTTATTGGTATATTTCCATTGTTTATAAATTCCATCTCAAAATCGTTTACATAAAAAGAGAAAAAGAATTTGGGAAAGCACTTCCCTTTGCATTAAACTCAAAGAGCTACTCAGTTAGTGAATTGTTCCGAGTAAAAACTATCAATGCGAACCAAAGACTTCACATTTTGATACATTGATTTTAGAACCGTATGCAATTTACCAGTAATACCAATTTTTGATAATTTTAACCAGAAGTTAAGTCTATCCACACTTTCGAAAGTTTGTTTGTAGTCCACGAAGCAACAGTATAAGCGTTTCTTTATTGTGTAGCGACTTCTGAATCATAGATACTAAAGCAAATATTGTCGAAATCCAAATTGCGCATCGGTTAAAATCCAATTGCGTTACGACCAATTGATCTTTGCCATATTACTTACTTAACTTATTCCACGATTGTACATAGGATCAGACTGATCGCCTTTTTTGAACACGGGAATAAGTATAATATGAGACAAAGTTGACGGAAAAAAATCCTGACGATAATACCGTATTGAAAATACGCTCTAAGAAAGGAGCAAGTATATATTTAAATTCTATAAATCTTTCATTTAGGATGCCATCACAGCCATGACCTTTACCTCGATTTAGATTGGAGATGCATGTATTAATCTCATCTTGGGTTATTGCACGGTACAGTTCTTCAAATACACATGTAGTATCTGTAATATTGACAGAGTCATTACTAGTCGAAAATTTGTTTACATTGGTGTTGGTTGCTAAGCTTTTGAAGTGGTTGAAAAAGTCCATTAATGGAAGATCACGATTGCAGTTATTTTTCCCTTTGAACATACCATAGAATTTTTGGGGTTGCTTTTTCGTAAAGACTCCAACACTTCGCCTTCCTGACGCCTATATAATCTTTTCTGTTTGTTTTCATAAGATTTGTATTTGCTTTTAGTGTCAATGAGACGCTTATGGTTAATATGGTTACTATTTGACTTAAACGCTGGTAACGCGTCAATGTAGAGGGATCGCAATTTCCTGCACTCCGAATAGAACCATGGTTTATTACTAAATTCGGTCATTCCATATGTCTGGTTTGTACTTTGTGCCTTTTCGTGTATTATTTATTGAATTAAGGAAGGCTAGACAATATCAACTAGATGTGTTGTAAACGATCAGACTAAAGTTAAGTGACTCTATTTTTTCAATGGAAAATGATCACCTTATCATATTTTTTAAAAACAAATAACCTCACAAGCTGATAGTTTATTATTTAGAAAGTTCAGTAACAAATTAAATTCTTTGTATGTAAATTTAATTAATTGAATTATTCAATTAAATATATTTAATTTAATATATAATTTTCCGAACACATACAATTCTCGATAAACAATTCTTTTATACAACTCGCTGATTGGTGTTAATTGGTTGAATAATAATGAATCGGCAAACTTGGAATCGGCTTACTGGAATGCTTCCATTTGTACATGCGAACTGATCAAGTATCCTGGTGTTGCCGGTTCTCGATAGAGTAAGATGAAATAAAACCAACAGATATTGTTTATTTATTAACCCATTTGTTTTGTAGATAAACTCCCGTAGGCACACTTGCAAAAAAATACAGCTAAACATCCGGTTATTATAAAGATCTTACAATTTTTCGAACGATCTCATTCAATGTATACTACGTCACCTGTTCTTGATATATATAATAAACAAGTTGGGCACTTTTGACAATAAAATACCATAAAATGCAATTAGAAATGTTATTCATATAACATTTGTTTAAATTGGAGAGTTGGTTTAAAATATGGGACCAGCCTAAGTTGAAGAAATTTTGGGATTACGGAAAGGTATCGGAAATATTTGGTACACTGGGAGAATTTCACACATCTAAACGTGGAACATGCTGATTTTTTCATTCCCGGAGAGCAAAGAGGTATCCTAAAGGAAAATTGCAAAAAAAAAAAACAGAAGACATGTGTAAATCCGCATTATTGACAAAATGAATTTGTGCATGACTATTGAGAATAGGTTACTATCGAAAACAGGTTAAGGCACGATATTATGATTTTAAACGTTCGATTTCTTAAAAACGATATATATACTGTAAATAGTGAAGCAATTTATGGTAATTTAAAAGTATGAACTACACAACATTGGTCTTAGAAACTTACCGGAACTCTAAAGGTCCAATGTAGATGCAATCTAGTAATCAATACGACAGTTTTCAGGAAATCCGCATGGTAAACTCATTACAATAAACAGTTTTCTGGAAATCGCATATTTAGGTCACTTACGATCTTTCCTTGTGTTCACTGTTTTGAATAAATCATGTAAATATTATATGATCGAACTAATTTTAAGACGTTAAAATTATTGAATACTGTTAACACTAGAGAGTCAATAAATGAATGATATTATATTTATGTTAAATTGTACACCTTTGTAATATCAACAAATCCTGAGAATCAATGCAACAAATCTTCCAATATTCTTAAGGACATATCCTAGTATTCGATCTTCATATGATATGTTATATTTATAGCACAGACTTCTGAGTTAGACAGATACACCTTCGAACGCTATTTGTAACATGAATAAGCCCCTAGATCCCGCCCATTAATAATTGGTTATAAATAAAGAGGGCGGTGTTTATTATGGTGCGACCGATATTCGACTAATCAAATGAAAAGCTAATATTGGAAGCTCGTGCTATCCTATTCCTTTTGCAGTGAAAATCAATAAAAATTGACTTAATTAAGGCGGAGTTTTACTGTGCATTATCGGATCTAATTGTAGTTGGTTATTGCATGGCTGTTTTTCCCTTGAGTTTAACAGGCACACGTGACCTTTCATGCGATATTCTTGTGTTTTAATTTAGAGCATATCTTCTCGTCGTCTCTTGTTTATTCGTAAAAAAGAACAAAGGATTCATGTTACAATTTCTAAATATTCTGTCTTACCTTTCCTTATGACAAAATCTTTAAATAAAGCTAACAAAAATTAGTGGTCGTCGACCGTATTCAAAAGTTACGACGTCATCATCTTTTTAGGGCACTAGGATTATGTGTTATTTTAGTTATATTTTTCCCATAGTTTCCTGTTAGAATCAACTTAAATTTTTTTTGAAGGCTTCATGGCATGTAGAAAACAACTATGCCATAATCTATTTAAAAATACGTTAGTTTCGAGCATAAATGTGGAATTAATACGTTCCCGCCATTTTTGTTATGCACTCGGAATACACAAAATCGCAGATCGCAAAAAATTGACCTATGATAATAAAACTATATTTTCACAGAAGATAGACGATAACTTACTCTCCAAATTGAATAAATAAAAAAATTTAAATAAAGTAGCTACCTGCTTCTTGTTTTCCGGCTTTCGAGTTAGACATTCACCGCAGAGTTATTTCTACAACCGAGACATAAATCCATAAAAGCATTCTTTTGATAAACTGTATTTTTATTTGCATTTGATTACCGGACGCCGGACGTTACGTCATAATGCTTTGTATCGGATTACGCGTCAGTTACAGTTAATACTGACGTAAATTTTGAGGCATTACCAATGTTGCAAACCGGTCAACATTTTTACAACACATTTCATTGCGTATAAAATTATAAAACGTTTTCTCCCTATCTATGTACTGGCGTATGAATGTAGTAAGTATCTAGCAGGAATCAGAAGTAACGTGTGATCAGTTTAAAATTGTACAATTGCCGGGTGTTCTTTGGTCTTATTCTTTTCCTTTTACCTTGAGGGTTCCATTGCAGGACATATCTCGTGATGGCATCTTTAGGTTTACGTAAAGTATGCAGAATTCTTCTTAAGCATTTGTTGATAAAGGTTTGAAGCGTGTTCTGCAGTGATTTGTTTGTTTTCCATGTCTCTGAACCATACAGACGAATGCTCTTGATGTTTGAGTAAAAGAGTCGGATTTTGTTGTTGACATTGATGTTGCTTGCTTTCCAGATGTTGCTCATCATGTTGAAGGCTGTTCTTGCTTTGCCAATTCTTTTCTGTATGTCTACCTCTGAACCCCCTTTGCTATTGACTTGACTTCCAAGGTATGTAAATGACTCAACCCCCTCTTATGCATCATCTTTAACTTTCAGCTTTTCTTTTGACTTAGTGGCATATGTAAAATGAATTCAGGTGCTCCAGAAAGGTAACGGGAAACCAAACTTAGGTAATGCAAAAAGGTTATGGGGAAATAAGGATTAAAATTATAACATTAATAAAAAAACTTCGATAAATCAATATATTCCTTATCGTGTACTAGATACATCATATTTCGCAAGCACGATTTGCTGTACAAACACAAAAGATCTTGCTGTATATAAGAATCGTTTTACATGATCTAGTATAGGTCGTCTCTGAAATTATGTATTTGTGTTTTGACTTTCTTATTATCTATCTTTGAGTAAATTATAATACTTTTCTTTATTTACTCTAATATTAGTTAGTTTGCTGGACACTTTCAGGCTACATTTGCAAACAGAAAGGTGGCTGAGTGGTTAAGGTATTTCGTCTACTATTGATCACGTGGTCTGGCGACAATGGGAATGGGGCACTGCGTTCAGGATGCGTTCGACTTTGACTCCAACCTTAACTGAAAAGGGTTGCCAGATTTTCTACGGAAGGTCGGGGGGTACTACGCCTTCCTCCCCAAATAAAAACTGGACGGCATGATATAGCTAGTCTCGATCACCGAGACGCATATATATGTGCGTCTTGGATCGCCTTGTATGTAATTTCGCTACCAGTAGGTGGAGAAAAAACAATCATTCAATTTTAAGGCGCTATTTTTAGACCAGGAAAAACATGAAACCATGTCAACACTTTGCATAACAATAATAATTTTTTAATTAATTGATACATTAATATTTAATAAAAATATTCAAATGTAAACTTTGGTACAATTTTTTATACACTTCTTGGTATGAATTGAAGTAATTTTTTGGACGTTTTTAAGACGATTTATTATCTGTTAACGATTGTACAGATTAAAATCACCCAAATAATACCACACAAAATCACATAACATATATCGAATGTATATAGAATTGCCTCAATACTATCAAGTCATAACAGCTCAATCAATATGCAGTAGATGCGATGCGGCATCAGCATACTGTACTGGTGTTAGCTAATTGTTCGGTAAACGTGTCTAAAGTTGCAAGTCTGTTGTCGATCTCCCTGTATTTTCTCTTCTTTAGAACACGTTTTCTACCAGCCCGGTATTGTAACAGTGTACAAGAATGAACAGCTTCTTCCTGCTTTAGAAGCTTGATCATATTGAAAATATTTGGGTGGGTAGCCTTGACCAATTTTTTTTTGGTGGCAGTAGTGTTCAGTGCTTAACAGATTTCAGACATGCCTATAGCGTGTACATTCTGCCAAAGGGTTCTGATTCCACGTTCGCTCCATCATCATCGTTCCATGATGATGGAGCGAACGTGGAATCACAACCCCTGACTTGGGAGGACGAGCTTGAAAGCTTGGCCTCGTCTGCAACAGTGGACAATTAAGACTAATAAATACTAATTTTATCATATAATAATTTGTTAAATGAAATTAAGTAGTAAAACATGTGCATGATAAGTAAAGAACTTTATTTTACTACAAATTGTACATGTTTTAATACTAAAATTCAGATAAATACAGATAAATTTACATTTCAAAAAATTAATTAACTGGAAAAATAATTATACTAATTACTAAAACAACACATTACACAATAACAACATCTATTGTTTTAAGCATGTTGGAATAGCTAGAATAGATAATTTTAAAATGTTGGAATAGCCAGAAGACGCCATTCAAATTACTGGAAATTTCCGGGTTTAGATGAATTAACGGCAGAGTTGTATAGAACGTTTAGAAAACAGTAAAGTATATTTCGTTTGTGTATTGAACATAAATTATAAAGACATACTTTTACCACTTTCAGAAAAGATTATTCATTTTCTTTAAACAATAATCTTCATATTAAATGAAGACCTAACACTAGTTTCGTACGTCTTATCACATCGATTAAAAAATTTTGCCACACATTTTGTTACGTTTGAAGATCAAACTAAATGTATTAAAAACAGATTCATTATGTATCATTTTAAGCATATTCATTTTATGATTGATAATGCTTCTTGTTGCAGAAAACTTTTGGAGAAAGTCCTTGCGAATATTACAATAATTTCAAGAAAATTCTTAAAAGTCTGGTAAAAATGTGTCGATTTTTTTTCATGAGTATTGATGATTCTATACGTCTTTATGTCCTAAGATTAAATACTTGAAAAGATTAAATGTAAAGGAAATTATTAAACAGAGTTTTGTAAATAAAGAGAAGTTTGTGCCTAAATTTAATATACGGACAATCTAAAACAACACTACATGTAGTTAACATACAAATAGCCCAATGTAAGTGTTCATTTACGCAGACTATTAATTTGGCGAACAAAACTTTGTACCATGCTTTAAAAAAGAAAAGTTGTGTACAATATACTAAGTTTATTATAATGAACTTAACTTCTGGATTGTTTCAGTGGCAATTAAAAGAGATTTACTGAGATACTTAGACGATGCTTGGATCCGTAAGTAATAATAATTATAGCAAGCTTGTTGTTAAAAAGAATTTATAAGACAAAAAAAGATTTAATTAATAATAAATAAGCAAGCCATTTTAAGATTTGAAAAACTTTAGTTGTTGCATTTTTCTTACGTTTTGTTGATAATGAGCGGCAAAAATTGTTTTTATTTGTTTTCTGTCATACACAACATTCAAGTTAATACACAACACACTCAAGTTAAATTCGGGATATTAAAAGTCATAAATTGGCATAAATGCGTCATCGGTAACAATTATAAGTCTACCAAGCAAGATTTAATTGTGTGTAACCTCCTATCGACACCATTTGTAAAAATTATATTTTTCACACAAAATTTTTTTCCAACAAAGCCGAGCCTCCTCTCACTGCACGTCCCTCAATAGGCTTCTAGTATGGAACGCCACAGCTGCCTTATGATACACAAACATATATTATTAAGGCAACAAGCATACTATTTAGCCATTATTCTACACCATTAAGACATTTAGTTATACTATATTGACACTAAGCAACATTTTTAAACTATAAAGACATTGAAATACACCATAATGATAATCTTTTATACTATTTAACTATTATGCTATAACATAAAGATACTTCATTATATCATGATGATCATTTACTATACCACGAAGACACTTAACTATACTATGACGTCATCTTATAATTACCATAAAGACACTTTACTATATCATTAAGACATCCTAATATACCATGACGATGCTTGAGTATATCATGAAGACATCTTAGTATACCATGACGGTACTATACTATGACGTCATCTTATTATACCATAAAGACACTTTACTATATCATTAAGACATCTTAATATACCATGACGATGAGACGATGCTTGAGTATATCAAGACATTTAACACATTTACAATAAATGATAATAACCCAAATAAAAAAACAGAAAATTAAATGCTATATAGCATTTTGATATGATGTTTCTATCCACTAAAGGAAGGTTGGTATTGCATTTGGGGTTTCTGGCACCTACCCTTTCAGAAAAAAGGGCTAAAATGGGTGTATAGACAAAACTTCTATAGAATGTTTATTTTTCATCCGATTTTGATCCTTCTTTTTTTATTGTATTCCCCAGTAAATTATGTCAACTAAATGTGACAACTGTTTTATGTATCTTGCACCGTGACATTGCTAATAGGTGTCAAAATTGAGCCTTGCCCAAAAAATCGACTTTTTTATTTGTGATCCGATTTTCAAGATTTTTTTTTCATTGGAATCCTTGTGAAAATCCCTACCTTCATATTTCAATCAGATCTGCAATATCTCTTACCGTTTTCAAGAAATTAAGGGTCAAAGGTGCCAAAAACGCCATTTATAAGAGTTTGTCTGGACAAATGGTTTTATGCAAGAACTTTAGTTGTCGTGGGCCGGCCAATTGTAGTTTTAATATAATGTTGTTAACCACTAAAGGAAGCTTCCTCTTGCATTTGGGGATTGTGGCCCCTACCGTTTCAGAGAAAAAGGGGCCAAAACGGGTAAAATGGATGCTAAAACAAAACTTGTAGAACGTTTATTTTTCATCTGATTTTGTTCATTTTTTTAAATTGTATTCCTTAATCAATTCTGTCAACTAAATGGGTCAATGGTTTTTATGTATCTTACACTGTTACTATGCTACAGGGGGTCAAAATCCGGCCACGCCCCAAAAAATCAACTTTTTTATTTGTCGTCTGATTTTCTAAATCTTTTTTTGTCATGGGAATCCTTTTAAAAATTCTTGCCAGCATTTTTCTATCAGATTTGCAATATCTCTGACTGTTTTTGTGATATTATGGGTCAAAGGGGCCAAAAACGCCAATTATAAGTGTTTTCCTTAAATGTTGGTATAAATATATAAAAGAAATCAAATATGCATTGAAAGTCCACCACAGAATGCATATGTCAAAAAGCTTTGTGAGTCAACCATGGGCTGCATGTGTCCACAGCATTTGACAATCCATATTAGGCCTCCAACATACAGGGTTCAACATGTTGCGTTCCTATCATGTTGCGCTCGGCGTAGCTTTTTATTAAAAAATCTTCTCCTCTGAAACTACTGAACAAAATTTAATGAAACTTGATAGGATTGATCCTTAGAGTATACTGCACAACATATGTTTCACTTTTTGATTCATCAAAAAACAAGGCTGCTGTTTAACTAATAATAGAACATATGGTAAAATCTAGTGGGGTTGTCCCTTTTAATGTAAAAAATGATATTTTTCATGTTTTTGCCTTATAGAATGAAAACTATTGCAGATAGAGAAAAGCTGTTGCCTGCTTTAATGTTCAGCTCATTACGCTCTACAAAAGTCTCCATTAGTTCAAAGTTGTCAGATGACTCTTTTAGAGGTTATGCCCTTTTAAAGGTTGAAAATCCTGTTTTGGCTTTTAGAATGAAAACTATTGCATATAAAGAAAAGGCGTTGCTTGCGCTGAAATGTTCGGCTTAAAAAGCTGTTTGACTAATCTGTTTTAGGTGTTATGACTGATAATAGAGACCCTTATGGACCAGGTGAGCGATTCCTGGGAGACTCTTGTTTTTCCCCAACAATTACTTTTGATATGGCTGACTGATTGCTATAAAACTTTATAGTGATTTTCCTTACTATAAAAGAATGATGGGATTGGTTTTGGGTCAATATATTCCTTGTCATGTTTTTAATATTTTTTGCAAGGTAATTTGTGACACATATTGGTTACTAAACAGAGAAAGAATTTTTTTCACTGAGCCCTTTTTTCTGTTAGGAAACTAATGGCCAAAGGGGGTAAAATGCAACTTTTTTATTTCTTGTCTGATTTCAATTTTTTCAAGTCTAGTGAAAAATCATGGAAAAAAAACAGATCCCCCTTTTTTATACGAATATTGTATTATGTTATGGTGTAGCTTTTTATTGAACTTTTGTATTTCATTAATAAAAGTTTTTGTAACAGTTTTCTAAGCAACTACTTCTTGTAGACGTTTGAAACTTTATATGTGACATATTTTTAGGTCCACAAGTACCAATTTTAGGTTTCATCAGATGACTTATTCCTGTTAACTGACTTTGTCATTCAAAATTTGTGGAAGGCAAGACATGTTTTTCTCACAACAGCATGTTTGTCCTTTTATGAGTTCATTGTTGGGGCAGGCAAATACATGTTATCACATTTTTAGTGTTCACACTTATTAAACATTTGTTGACTTGATTTCATTTTTAGCACATTTATGATCAATTTCGTCAATGCAACCTTAAAGTATGAGGTTATAAACTGTGCATTCAGTTGCAAGGGCTGTTGTACATCTAATTATTAGGGCCCTGTATCGAAGATACGGACACCCTATAGTTTTCACTTTGTCAGTCCGTCTGTCCATCCATCAACAATTTCTTGTGAACAGTAAAACTTAAAAACTATTGACAATACAGTTCTGAAATTTTGCACAGTTGCTTTGCAGCTTGTCATGTGAATATTAAAATTTCATGCAAATTGGTGAAATATTTTTTAGGGAAAAACTTAAAATTTGAAAAGAAATTAATTTTGAGAATTGGACTTTGTGAACACTAATCTCATTAACTTTTGACAATACAGTTCTAAAATTTTTATGGTGTGCTTATTTAAATTTTATGTAAACCCGTTAAATATTTTGAAAACACTTAAGATTTTTTTGCTGATTAGGCCCTTTCTTGCTTTGTCAGTATTCTAGTTTTTGTCTCGCCTGCGAAGCGGAGTGAGACATATGTGTTACTTTACCGGTTGCGACGGAGGCGGCGTTAACCCCTGCATCAACAGTTTTGTGTTGAAGAACATATCAAAGCTATAAATTTTTCAGTTTAAATTTCGAAATTGTCAAAACCCTAAGGTTCTTCCTACCCCAGACATAGGTTGATCTTTATTTTTGTCTGCTCTTCATATTCATATAGTGTTTGGCATCATCATTCTTTCGGTAGAGCGCCTCTGATGAGTCTTGAATTGACTTTAAAACGCTATTTTTAGAACTTTAGTCAGTACTACTAAAAACCGACATCGTAGCGCTACAAAATACTCTTGTAATATTTGTTTGTTTGTTATGTTAGTACACAGAAACTGCTCACTATTATATCGACATGTAAATTTATTATGGAAGCGTGTCTTTATGACAGAGAAGTGTGACATTATAGAAAAGTAAAATGCTATAATGGTACATATACATAACTTAGTGATATATTAAAATGTCTTTCTAGTACAACATGTGATCTTCTTAATGTAGTAAGATGTCTTTGTAATATATTAAAAAGTCTTCATGGTACAGTTAGATGCCTTCATGATATAATAAAGTACCGTCATGGTATACTAAGATGTTTTCATGATATACTCAAGCATCGTCATGGTATATTAAGATGTCTTAATGATATAGTTAAGTGTCTTTGTGGTATAATAAGATGACGTCATAGTATAGTTAAGTGTCTTCGTGGTATAGTAAATGATCATCATGATATAATGAAGTATCTTTATGTTATAGCATAATAGTTAAATAGTGTAAAAGATTATCATTATGGTGTATTTCCACGTCTTCATAGTTTCAAAATGTTGCTTATTGATGTGAATTAGCGTCAATATAGTATAACTAAATGTCTTAATGGTGTAGAATAATGGCTAAATAGTATGCTTGTTGCCTTAATGATATATGTTTGTGTATCATAAGGCAGCTGTGGCGTTCCATATTCTAGACCATTTCGTGTAGCAATAGTAATTTAATGTGCAAAAATTTACAGTATTTGTTGAATGAAATTGAATTATTTAATTCGTAAAATTAAAAAAGGTAGTGGCTGGTGAACTTTAACAACATAACACTACAGAAAGTTCTTTTTATTATTCAGATAAGTTTTGATATAACTTCACCATAAATTATTCCTTTGAGAACTTGGAAAGAACAAAAAAGTGAGATAAAGTGTTCATTTGTTGCATGTCGTTTCTTGTTTTCATTAAAAACCTATCAAGGCCTTTGTAAGGGGGACAAAATTAACATCCCAGTTACAATTTGTATTTGCGACTGTCAATATAGTACTAGTGCAGATTAAAATTATAGCGCTAAAAATAAACAAGAATAAATATTTTGACAAGAATTATGTCGCGATACAACACAACTGTCACCTTCTTCAGGTAAATCATCAAGTTTACGAAGTAGTTGTCTGCCCTTGGATTCAATCCGGGACCAGTCTCTTCTGAATGTCGAGAATGACCACTCTGGATCGGATGACGTATCATGAAAAGGATTCGCTGGATCCAAAACATACGGGGGTGTCCTATAAGACAAATAAACTAGATTAAAATTATGTTGCTATTAATTTATTAAATTACAAGTAACGTATCACATTCACCTGTTTCCAAATGCACATAATGATTTTCATTGTGTTTATATTCTTTGGAAAAAAATGTAGCTTAATAATAGCAACTAGTAGGATGATAGGCCATTACATATTTGTACATCCGACTTTGATTGCTCTGTGTGATCGTCACATCTATTTCAGTTAAACTAATTTGTGTACCAAATATTAATATCAAAAATTTAAATAATATGCTTATATTATAACAAAATTATTCAAATCTTTATTTACATATTAAATGACGTTATACACTATAATATTATGACAACAAACCAATTCAACTTTTTAATGTAGTAGGATGATTTGTAGTTGTCAAATGAGACTGCTGTACAATGGAAGTTATCCAATAAGCGAACAACTTTGGTCATCAGTTGTTCCATTTTAAAGTCGTTTGGACAGTCTTCCCCTCTCCAGACATATATTACAATAAGTTCTATACAGTAGGACGTAATTACTCTCAAGTTACCTTCCACGTAGCTTTCTTAATAGCTACAATTATGTAGCTACTTTGGATTTTTTTTTTATCTCGGCAGAACTTAAAAGAGGTCCCAATACTAGTAATGGAGCAGCCCAGGGGTGATTCCCACCCGGGGTTTTTATGCATATTATCCGGTATTAAACTGTTTCCCTTCTTTTCTGCATGTTTTTTTCTTTGTACAAAACCTTATTCATTAATTTTAACACTTTATTCATAATCATGGCATTGTTGACAAAATTGAAGTTCCAGATGTCCATAAGTTCGTAATCGATTTGGTGCAGAAATGGCAATCCGGATCATTTTTGTTATATTAATTACACTATCCGGAATGCCCTTTTTACCGGTACGGTTCCGAAACTTTATACTCTTTAATTACAATCGGATCATCTTGGTTATTTCCGCCTATGGTCGGAAAGTAATCTGGGAGGTAAGTGTATGGATATGGACAAAAAAAAACTATCCAAATGTGATATGGTAAGCCTGTTTACACAGCAACATAATTTCAGTGCGATGAAATAGATTATCCTTTAATTGTTCAAATATACAGAACTTGTCGCAGCAAAACTAAAATTTGGATAGATTATTAAGGTCTTTCCCACTACAGTGGAAAGACCTTTTTGTATTTTCTTATGATTATTATGGTCTTTCCCACTACAGTGGAAAGACCTTCTTGTATTTCTTATGATTATTTTTTTTTCTGCCGCAGATGTCAAAAAAGTGTCTTGACGTATCGCTTCGAAACTTGGCACACTTAACCGACACTAATTGGGCTCGACCTAAGTCACCCTGCGAAACCGATCTATTTTTAATAACGGAGTTATCTGCCCCAAAACCCAAAACCCTTGTAATCAGATAAACTCAGAAACCGTGACAGATATCAAAAATCTAAAGTGGGGAAAATGTTGTCTGACTCATGGCCATGATTTGTCATGCAAAAAGAAAATTTTCGATCCACTTCCTGGTTACGCGTTTTTGACGCGAAGTTTGTCGAAAACGTCAAAGTTGTTTGATTTCCACAAAACTTGGTTTTCAAGTAGATATGAGGGTCCTAATTACATATCCGGGATCCAAATTTTTTTCGGTCCACCATTTTCAAAATGGCCGCCATTGAAATTTTGTTTTCAATATAATTCAAAAACCATAAAAAAAATGAAACAGACAATATATCAGAAAAATGTTCCTCTCATTAAGATCTACATTTGATCGTGTAATTAGAAAAAAATAATTAGAATGTCAGCAAATAAGTTATTAGTTGAAGCAGTAAGAGCACTTACTAAGGGACAAGAAAATGTAGACCCTGATGATGGAAACTCTAAAAAGGGGGTAACAGTTAGTGATATTGAACGTTGGTTGGTGTCACAAAAATATTATTTGACCAAGGACGAATTCAAATGCCCCCTGCACGTCAGTCTACAGAAAGAAGTCACAGCAGGAAGACTAGAAAAACTTCCCAATGGAACTTATGTACTATCGGAGCAGCAAATTGAAAAAGACGTTAAAGTGGTTAATAAACAGAAGTTACTGTTGAAAAGATGTGTATCGGTTCCAAGCAAAAGAGGAAGACCGTCTAAGAAAAAGACTGACAAAAAGAAAATTAAACGTTTTCACAGCCAATACGAAGAAGAGGAATGTCCTGTCGACCCTCCACAGCCTACAAATCTAACAGTGGAAAATTGTGACTATTGTCTGCAGACGGCAGCTAACAACAAGAAAGGAGAGCGGGAAGAACTTCTCGTCTGCAAGGATTGTAATGCAAAAGCACATCCGACTTGTATGGACTATTCCGATTTATTGTCCAGTAGAGCCAGGATGTATCCATGGCAGTGTATCGACTGTAAAACATGTTGTTTATGTCTGGATGCGTCCGATCCGGACAACATGTTGTTTTGTGATGCATGTGATAAAGGGTATCACATAAACTGTCTTTCCCCAAGGATTACAGAAAAACCTTCAGGCAAATGGATATGTAGCGAGTGTTCAGGACAAGGTATTACCGAAAAAGATGTAGACGGAAACGCAGAGACAAAAGAAACAGACAGCACGTCCTATCGCTCCGCCCACTCTCTCTGATTGATATACATTATACATTACACTGCGCGACAAACCGTTTTCGAGTTATGGCCCTCGACACGTTTCGGCTAATCAGTTTTTGGCTTATAACTTTTAAACCGTCAGAGATAATATAGTAAACATATGGTTTTTTTGTGACGCTCATAACAAGCCCTTCGATTTAAGACCAAAGTCGAATGGTTATGGGCAGCCATTTTCAAAATGGCCGATACCGTGAACAGTTTTTATAAAATAACACTTTAACCGTACAAAATTGAAGCAGACAATTCAAGGGAAAAATGTTCGTCATATCGAAATGTACAAAAAATGTTTTACAAGTACGAAAGCGTAAAACTTGTCGTTTTGGAGTTATTGCCCTTGATTCCAATTTTGAAAATGGTTTTTTGTTTATAACTTTTTAAACGTTACAGATGATGAATGAAACATAGGTTCATTTGAAAGAGAATTAAAAGACCTACAATTTGATCCCAAGAAGTACATGATTTTGTTGAGTGGTTTTAAAATGGCGGCCAAAAACATATCGTAAACTGCTGCGTTATTCGTCAATAACTTTTAAACCGTTACAGATTATATAGTAAACATATAATTTTTTTGTGACCCATATGTCAAGCCCTTCGATTTAAGACCAAAGTCGAATGGTTATGGGCAGCCATTTTCAAAATGACCGACACCGAAAACAGTTTTTATAAAATAACACTTTAACCGTACAAAATTGAAGCGGACAATACATGGGAAACTTAATCGGGATCACTAACTGAATTCAAATATCATATTGTATGACCGGAAGTGACATTTTGTCCATAGCCACCAACTAAATGTCCTTACCAACCATACATTTTCTGACTTGTGACCACTTGCTTTGTACACCAAAACCATAGCAACTGACCGTAAAGTCATTAGCAACCATGCCGCTTGCTCTCTATTCTGGAACCTATTTCGTAACTAACAGTAACATTACCGTAAACAAAAGCATCAAGTGTCTTTAGCAACATTTTAAGACAAAGGTCGTAGGTCAAGGGAAAGACCTCACATATGTTCTCTGAACAAATGACTTTTTAATTGTTTTTTTTCTTTTTTTTATTAAATTCGCTAATTGCCAAAAAATTCCTTCTCCGGCAACGTTTTAATAGACAAGTATTTGTTTACACTCCGTAACAACCGTCAATGACTATCCAATCAAATAAATGAACTGAAACGTCAAAAACGAGCTTGTGACGCAACAATGTTTGAAAATAGTTCAAAATAGTGATCACTTACCTCCGAGGTCACTTTCCCAACCCTTGACGGAAATGGCCGAGAGATGTTCCGATTGTCTTTGATTATTTAATTAGGCAGATGTCAGCTGAACGGCGGAGAAAGGCAAAACGGTTTATTAACAAATAAACTACGACATCAGTTTAAAAGAGGAAAATATGAATAAATTTCTGGGGTGTTTTTGCTCCATTACGAGTAGGAGGACCTATGTAACTCCTTCGAGATAAACAAAATATTTCAAAAGCTACATTATTTCATACTAAAGAACAATGCGGCTGCCAATTCATTTATTTTTAACACTAAAATAAAGGTCGCCTCTACTTACGTATTTTGGTCGCCATAATGCATTATTTGATTAATAGTTGATCGCTATTGGGAAAATGTGAAACAGATGGTGGCGGATTTTGAAAAACTTATTGGTTATTTTTCTCGTTCGTGATCTAACACAGATTTTGACCTTTAGCAACGCGACAAGTGTCGATAGTTTACTCTTTCGAAGCCACTTATATCATATCTTTTTTTAGAGGTTTTGTGTTTTGTATTTGTATTGTATACAAGTATTTCTTGAATTTTGTGTTAGCCATGGCTTTGTTAGTTTGTTCATGAATTGATTTTTTTTTATTAACCAGTTGTGTAAAATACATGTGAAATTGTCCATACAATATGGATATACTGAACAGGCCCAATACAGAAAAAACAGGGCCAATACAGAAAAACAGGTCCAATACAGAAAAAACGGGATCAATACAGAAAAAAAGGGCCAATGTGGAAAAAACAGGGCCAATACGGAAAAAACAGGTTCAATACAGAAAAACAGGGCCAATACATGAATGTCATTTCCGGAAATTTATATATAAATATCATTTTAAAAACAAACACATTTGTTTTGCATTACGTAAATTGCAGAATTTTCAGTGGAAAAAAAAAACATTTTCATTCTGCAGGTTGTTCATATTAATCTTTTATTATGTCCATGAGAAGCCAATTTGGATCGAGTATAGCTACATTGGTCAATGATAAAATAGTACTAAAATTTACTCAACTGGTTAATAAAAGTGTCATTGAATGGGTGTTTTCATATTCTACTTGTATTATGTCATCAGGAAGCGGTATTAGGCCTCGAATAGCTGTATTAGCCCTCGGCGTTGCCTCGGGCTAATACAGATATCCTCGACCCAATACAGCTTCCCTTGGACATAATACAGGTCAAATATGAAAACACCCATTTAATAACACTATAGTATTACACCTCAATAATATAGTGTCTTGTGCATGATACTCTTAGCCAAAAACGTATAGTTTGTTGTCTGTTTTAAGTGTTTCGTAGCTGATTTGTTTTCTGATATCCAATGCGTTGTAATTATGCACATTGATTGATTTTGTTGTTTGATTACGACTCGGTATCTTCTTGTTTGCATTCCCTACATTCTTTTATGTAAATGCGATGATAAAAACCAACATCTTCAGTATTCTTCCAATACTTTAAAAGACGAATTAAATCCTTCACTCTGGATGGAACTGGCTGGACAAATTCAATTTGGAGTTGCGCTAACGATTTTGCATAATGCTTCCGTAGATCTTTGTTGGTTTCCATGATTATGTATGTAAACTGAACACCTCCATGTAATCCAAGTAACCCTGGAAATGCAAAAAGCATATATAAAAACATTAGAAATCACATTTTTTAGATTAGCACTAAATACAATTTTGTTCAATTTATCAGAATATTAATAAAGGGTTGTGATCATATCGAAAACTTTGTTTTTAAACCATTAATAAAATAGATTTGATAGTTAGGTTATAAGTCTGTCATATTATTTTATGATTTTATGGAAATTATGACTTAATAATGAAAGATATTAATTCCCGTCTCGCATGCGAGACGGGATAAATAATCAAAAGCTAAACTGCGGAAACCAGTCGTACCTCAAGGATAACAGATAAACAATGCTGTGGCTTGATTGGCTGCTAAATCGGGAGATAGCTGCCGATTGGCCAACAAATAAGCAGAGCTAAGTTAGGGATGAAAACCCTGTATGATTACGGGGCGGTAGCGATCATAATAGGCTAAATCGGGAGAAAGCTGCCGATTGGCCAACAAAGAAGCAGAGCTAAGTTAGGGATGAAAACCAAACCCCGCATGATCACGAATCGGTTACGATGAAAAAAGGGAAAAATATGCAAGATAATGGGAATCGAACTGTTTTAAAAGGAAAGTGGCATTGATTTGTGTATATGTATCATAAAATGTGTCATAAAACTTAAACGATGAAACACGGAAAAACAAATGACTCCGGTTAGGAGAAAAATTTTAATTCTTTTCAAGACCTGCTTACTGACAAGGTTCACATCAACTATCTTACCACGTATGATGCACCAAGAGATGCTTAGCACAGTGCATGCTTCAATTGCTGCCTCTGACCTATATTTTGCGGTTGCCTGATTTGGCTATCTAAACATTGTGTACTTATAATAAAGTGATGTAAATAATAACAATACATATTGCCATTTAACATTGAAAAACAGTACGTATTTTTGTCCACAAAGAGAAATAAAGCTTAGAGACGGCTAGCTTTTTAGGAAAGCTAATACTTGTGTTAATTTTACAATCAATGCGATATCTATTCTAAGATTTCCGGAAAAAAATGGAGGATGGTGTCCTACATCCCTTCATGTCAAACCAATTATTTTTGTGTGACCTTTTTGGTAAGACAAACTGTCACACAATTATATATTAGCGAACAAAATATTTATTTTTGCAAAAACCAATATTTAAATCTAATATGTATTAGGTTTATCCGAAACAAAATTACTTTTAGGAAGATATATAGATCCATTTCAAAGGTGCACTTAAATTGTATTTAGATGTCCTACCATGCATAGTTACAGCGGAACTGACATAACCCAAAAACTTTAACATAGTCACTGGACCGAGGTCAATGTCAGTAGACACCCATTAGGCTTTCATCTTTTAATCATCAGCAACGTATGTATATACAAAATTTTCAAATCTTAAAATGCATTGTTACAAAGACACTGACCCAATCTAAAACTTAAATGTCACCGTGAAATCGTGATCAAGGTCAAATGACACCTCTAGAATGTCATATATTATTCAACAGGGAACCAAAATACCAAGTATTGTCATTACACTATGCATAGTTACACCGACCTAATCCTAAAACTTCAACGTATTCACTGGACCATGAAATTGAAGGTCAAGGTCAGGTGACGCTTACTCATAGCCCGAGAATCCATCAAAGTCTAAAAAAGCGTTGGACGGCAAAGGATTCTCGGACTAGTGTACTCCCATTTTGCCAAAAAAACACAAAAAACCTGACTTAAGAAAAAAAGGGATAAAATTTCATGACTAAGTGTTATAGGTACACTGAAGAGTAAAATCTTGCCTACGGCACTGTCATACTGTAGACGTTATATATTTGTTGAAAGATAAGTAGTTTTTATAACATCTATAAGGGTCCTATAATTATTGCGTATATAAAAAAATTAGGATGCAAATTAACATTTATTGAGACATATCAAGATGTTATCGCTGAAGATTTTTTAAATAAAAATGACTTCTAGAACAGTCTTATCATTTTGTTGTTCGATTGTATACAAACGACTTAAATAAAATTCTATTCTTTACATTATATTTGCTTTTTCTGAACGTGTGTTCCGCGCATGACATACGTATCGTTTACATTCGGTATTAGTTTAGACACATAATTTTTTTGAAATTGAGTTCTTTAAAATATTCCATTTTCGGACACTTTATTATCAATTATTATACAAACTTTTGTAAATATGTGACAAATGAAAGTAGACTCAAAAAAAAAAAGAAAAACGTCGGGACTCGAACCGGCGTTTCGCGATCTATTATGCTTACAATCTGCGATCTAACCAATTACGCCATATACATGTACACACAAACGTTTTCTTATGAAAATAAGACCTTTTTATGCGTCAAAATGCTGATGTGATTTATTTGTTGATAGGTTACACCAGTTTTTATACCATTGATATCATTTATAATTATGACGTGAACAAAATTAAAAAGGCGTAACTTAACATCTATTTAGACATATTAAGATGTTATCTCTGAAGATTTTTTCATGAATAACAATGTATGGAACAGTCTTTTTATTTTGTTGTTTACGCATGGGTATTCAAACGAGTTAAACAAACAAAATTATTGACATTATTTCTAACTTTCTCTGATGTTTTTCCATCTGGTGATTCCGCGCACGTTATACGCATCTTCCACTTTCCATATTATTGTGATAAAATTATTTATTTCAATCTTCTGTGGACTAATTTCGTTCTTTAAATATTCCATATTTTTCGGACGATTAAATTCTGCTACTTAATTTTTTTCACAGTTTTGCCTCTTTAAATATGATTAAAAAACTACGCTGAAAGACACATTCTTCCGTAAATGGCCGCTTTCTTGTACAGGTGACTCAGTACAGATGAGCTCACGCGCACACTGTACTTGCTGCGTCATCCAACAAGAACGTTGTTATGGAAGCATAACAACGTTCTTGTTTGACGTTCTTGTTTCCGGCATTCTGATTGGATGTCAGAGACAATGGAGTCTAACAAAATGGACAGTCTATAGGATATAGCGATGTGAAAGTTGTTGGTTTACGGAAGAAATAGGTACTTTCATGCGCTTTTGGGAAAGCCCGTGTGAACTTTCACTCGTGATAGAAATTTTTATGTCTTTTAGCTGCGCTCCAATCACGAAAAGACATAAAACCGGTCTTTCCCAAAAACGTATGGAAGAACCTATTAATCTTTCAAGACTTTAATTAATCTGGAATATATATCAATGCCTATTTTATTGTCAAAATTTAGCTGTTTCATCACTGTTAAACGTTTAAATTTTTACATATTAAAATATTTACTTAATTTATCCCTATATTGATTTTTTTAACACATTTCGGTCTAAGCTTGTCAACGATGTTTAACTATTACCAGCATAAATAGATGTATATGCAAGTCCGGTCCGGTTGCAGGCTTACATATGCTGTACAAAAATCACGCGAATAAATATTTTAATTTTTTTTTGCAACAAATAACACACATAAATACCTTCGTGGTACACGCGTCCGCTTATATTTAAAATGGTGTTCGAAATAAGGAAAACATACCGATTTTCACAGCCTGTGAAAATCGGTATGTTTTCCTTATTTCGAACACCAGGCACACTACAGTTGGCATATTTTTGTAAGGGGCATATTATAATTTTACATGATAAGAAAAGAAAGTTATATTGATTTTCTGTAAGAAGGGATAATTGAAAAAACATTATGATCTACATATTGTAGTAATTTCATTTTTAGCGAAAATAGGGGGCCAGTGACAGTAGGTTATCTAGTCAACACTATTGCTGAAAGGGTCATTGTCGACCTGGGTACTATTTCAGCATACCCAGGGTACTTAAAATTTGAGAAATGGTACCCTATCGGACTATTTCAGATGTAATGGTACCCAGGGTACTGTCGCTTAACATAAACGTAGTATTCATGGTTAAAATAAATTATTTGCATGATATTGCTGTGTATGTCAATTTGGCAAGTTTTGAACTTGCCATATGACGCCATAGACCGCAAAATGACGTAAAATCAACGTCATCTGGTTATTTTGGGACAATTGGACAATTTAGCTTACGTTTAGATGAGAGCATTCCCTACAAAACCGGAGAAACAGGCTATTTTTCAAGGATAAAAGCTGTACATAACTTGCTTCAAATTGTAATGCAGAGCCAATTGCCGATTTTTTATTTGCCTTTCACTCTCAATTTGCTGAAAGAAGTTGTACGAAGAACCATCAGTAAATACAATTCGTGATATTTAGCTTCCTTATTAAGTCTGAAGGATTATCTTTAATGATACAGATCGAAGAGACGAGTTCCCTTATTTTCATGGTTTTATACATTCGTTTTCTTAACAACAAGCAAATTAGCGAAAGCAGTACTTGTTTCTGGGCAAATGTTTCTCAATAAAATTTGCAACCGTCAAGCATTTTACCATAAAAAATATTTATATAAAGTGGTTTAAAAAGCGATGTTGACAAAATTTATAAAACTATATCTATCTTTGTCTCGTTTGGATCTCAATTTCTTTTTTTCTAAGTTTAATTAAGTATGCTGCACTTCACACCGTCCTTCTTCGTTTAACTTTAAACAGACATACTGTAACAACTAAAGAAATACTAAGCCAAATAAGAACCAGGGTACGTAAAGGAAATCAAATCCGACCTTGCAATATTTTTAACATGACATCGCCTTCGGAGCTGGCCTGGTAATGAGGTCATCTATAGAGAAATAATGGAATACAATTACGAAGAGCTAAGCCTCAATTAAGTGTCCAAAAAATAATGTCGAGAATATACGTGACAGATTGGATTGTTATTCTACACCTAAATAAAAGCAGTAAAATGATCATACCTCTATCTGAAATGACAATTTTCTTTCTTTTTTTTTCAAGGCTTCAAGATTTCGACCATTATGTGAACAAACTATTTTACTGATATCTGATACTAAAGCAAGAACTTTGAGTTGATGATACACTTAATCCAAGTAAATGACATTGCCATGAAACAGAACATTCCATAAAGATCCGCAAATTTTGCATCGTTTTAGATGCTGTGCGAGTCAGGCTCTGGATATCCTGAATTGGTCTGTTTATAGAGGCCGAAATTTCGACCCTGTCTCCATAATCTTTTTGTAAGGCACACAAGTCGTTTGAAACCTTCTTTTTGAAAAGAATCTTCAGCAAAGAATATCCCATTGTCTGTGATAGTTTTTTCTTCTTTGAATTCGGCCACACATCTTTTGGATGTACATGTATTTATAGTTTAATTTATAATATAAAGATTCTTTACAAAAACTTGTGGGACAGTATTGCTTTCATTTTAAACATAATTTACTAATCAATAAAAAAAAAACAATGATTAGACGGTCACAAACATTTAACATGGGTTTTATCAGGGCAATCTGGAATTCCACAAACATCTAGAAGAATTCAAGATATTCCGAATCGCACTAAGGGCAATCCGGAATCGTAATAAGAAAATATTACTTTATTAAAATGAAGTTATGAAAAAAAACAAAGATAAGATAATAACATTTCAATAACTAAACATTATTAAAGAATTCCGTATTGACTTTCTATATTATATTTTAAATTAAATTAATATTCTATAGTTTTGCTTCTTGACAAAAAATAGCATTCGTTTTAAACACGTTTGTAAAAATATTCATTTAGATTCTAAATCCACATAAAAAGTTAGTTCGGTTCGAAATCATCGTGTATTTTTATATACAGTTCTCTTTGTGTTTAGAAGTTTTATTTTAGTGCCGGTTAGCATTTTTGTTTAGGTTCAAGCTGCAGCTGGCATGAGGTTGCGACTGAGCTCTCGCCGTTTATCGAAGACCACGGGTGCTCTTGTGTGGACTTTTTCCTCTATTGTCGGATTAATTGTTTTCGTTGTTTTGTTTTTGTTTTTGTTTTGTTTTTGTTTTTGTTTTGTTTTTGTTTTGTTTTTGTTTGTTTGTTTGTTATTTTTTGGACATATTCCGTATTTTCATTCACTTTTTCATATACATGCATTACTCGCGTAGCGGTTTCGCAAGTGTTTGTATCAAATTTGGGTCTGTTTTAGAAGAATTGAAAGTCAACTAATTCATTTTATTCTAATTATTTCTTAAACTAATTTGATTGATAATATTTGCTGCTGAGTTGTATATAAAAATTTCTGCATTATTTACCCCAACAGAGAATTTCAGTTAACATTCGTCAATTAAAAAAATCACATTTTTGAAATACAAAATTGAAGCCTGGCAAATTATTTAGTGCTCTATGCACTACTAAAGAATCCCTTTTAAAACTTAAGATAATCTTCAACGAAATAGATCAATGCCAAATACAATCAGAAACGCCAATTTTGAACCAAAATCAAGCCATTTAGATGAGAAAGTGTGACTTTCTATATGTTACATATAAAGATGCAATAACTGTTCGAATGATAAACACTTTACTATTTGCACAGAATGTTGAAAGCGGCAAATTAAGAATTGTTAACCCCTATAATACGAATATGAGCGCTGTAGATACCACTGATACTATGATAAAAGCATAAGAAAGCGCAACAAAAAAATACATAAAAATTCATACTACACCTCGTTTTTACAGGATGACGCATAACGCGTAATAATTTTCTTGAGCGTAGATAGAGAAGTAAAAATAATCCAAAATTACTTGAAATGGATGGTCGGAAATAAAAAATTGAAATTGTTTGTTTAAAAAAATAATTTAAAGTATAATTTCCATTAGATATAATTCTGTAGAATTTGGTCTACATATGCATTAAAACGCATAGGTTTGAAAAATAAAATAAAAAGAATAGGTAACCAAAAAATATTTTGTAGCAATCGCGTTAAAAGAATTTCAAAATTTACCCCCTTTTTACATTGACTATATAGACATGTAATGAAATGTATTTATAATTTAAAATCCATCAAATAGAATTTTTTAATTTTTTGTAAAAATGACCTTTTTTAAATTTTTACAAAGTTACGTAATTAAAACATACGGTCACCCTTAATTTTCTAAAACAACTTTCCAACACAGATTCGTTATAAACAATATGGTTTTTTTTTAAAACTCGAAATGTTTCCAATAAACCTTACCTCTGCATCATTTTTGCTGATTGTTGTTGTTAGGCATGGTTTCACATAATGTTTCGGAAACGATATTCCACAAAAAAAAACTAAAAAAAAAACCCAAACAAAAACAAATAGGTACTGCAAAAATAATAGGGTTGAGGACACTTTTAGACGCTAGAGCTTATGATCAAATACGCATGGTATTAAAGATGGATATATCGGGTAATACAATAGTTGACGGTAATAGGCTGCATATTAGAATTGAGTATAACTGGGTATGATTTATTATAATTGATCAATTACATTTTGTTGATATTGCGCATATGAAGGCATAAATTCTACCCGAACAATAAAGCTCATTATTACATAATATATATTTTTGCCTTTTTCCAATTGGTCTAAACCAATACACGTGACTTTCAATTTCCTATCATATTGGTTTGCAAAAAAACTCATTCTACTCAATAAAAAACCATATTGCACTCTAGAGAGAAATTTATGAATGAAAATAAAAATGTTTTCCCCAACGGAAATATGATAACCAATCAAATCTTCTTTCTTAAATCCCATAAACCAATCAAAATTATCGTTCTGACTGATGTTCGGACTATACTGTTGTTTGTAAACATGGTAACGTCATCGAGTGAACGTAATACGAATAGTTCTGGTGCTAATAAGCGAAGATTTGCAGATATTACTAACTTGGAAATTAATGAAATCATTAAGAAAAGGGATGTTGTCTACACTCGCAAATCGAAAGAGCAAGCGATTAGGTTTTTTTTTACGAAATATGTACGTGAAAAGGATATGTCAGTTGGTTTGCAAACGGCGGACCTTCGGGAATTGGACTCAAGTCTTTGTAAATTTTATGCAGAAGCAAGGACTGAGGTTGGGACATTATACAAGAAATAATCACTGCAAACATTACACTTGAAATTGATCAATATGAGGTTTTATGGAGCAGGGTAGAATAATATTGAACTTGGCTTCGCCTCGTTCAATATTATTCTACCCTGCTCCATAATACCTCATATTGATCTCGTTCAAGTGCAGTAATTGTATAATATATGTGCTGTGGACTAGTTGATAAGATTTACTATCAAGTATTATGAAGGACGCTAAAATGTTAATAAACCCACCAAGTATCAACAAAATCGACCAAGCCGTTATGAGATATTTTGTACACAAATATCCACGTTCTTAGTAGGTTCAGTTTGTCAACAGGTAATCAAACGTTATTATTTGGTGACGTCATAAAGATAACGTCGTTTTAGCTGATTCAAAATTTTGGCAGTAAAAGGGTTAATAGATTATAATAGCCGTAATTGTGGATTTTTTTTACATAAGCACAATCTCTTTTAAGATAAAAATTTGCCAAATGCAAAAAGTCTTCCTACACAATTTTTTGACGGAGAAGTATTTGTTTACAACATGACGTCATCAGTAACAATGAACTGACCGTTACAGACAAACCAATCAAATGAATGAACACACAAACGAAGTTATTACACATAGTGGACTCAAAGCGTTTTAGTCACGTCATATTAGAACACGGATTTATATTTTAGCATGGTGAGTATTACATGAAATTGATGTTACACCATTCTCCTTAGTCTGATTCAGTAAAATTTGATATTGGCATGTTCGCTTCATTAAATGGAAAATAAAATTTCGTTAAGTATTATTGATATTTTGAATTGGGTGCATATTATTAAACATAATGTATATATTTGTAATTTTAAATGTTTTAGCTTTAATATAGTTAACTTTAGGACACACTTTATTTATCCAGTTTCCATAACAACATCTATTTTATTCCTTTTATTCATGTTGTTAATTTTGGGAAAACAACATTGTACGAATCTTCATAAATAACTGTTTTAACCCTCTTGTTGCCGAATATATTTTATCGATTTTTCGCGCCAAATATCAAGACAAGTCTTTGTTCTATGACGTTGCAAAATTTGCGCTGTCGCATCTTTTAATACGGCTTTAATTGTTCATCCATTTCCCGCCGTTTACACATTATTGCCCGCAAATATTAATTGGATATCCCGCGCTTTTTAATTATAGGCTTAAATTCATAAATATTAGTTTCAAAAATGAATACATATTAACGAAAATGCAACGGAAGACATTGACCTTAAAAATTTACTATTTCTAATGTACATAGTGGGGGCCTCGGTGGCCGAGTGGTCAAGGTAGTTCGTCTACTATTGATCACGTGGTCTGTCAACACTTAGATTGCGGGTTCGATTCTCACTGCAGGCAGGGTGTACTCGACTCCAATCTTAATTGACAAGGATTGCCAGTTTTCCTACCGCAGGTCGGGGGTTTTCTCCGGGTACTCCGGCTTCCTCCCCCAATAAAAACTGGACGCCATGATATAGCTGAAAAATTGCTGAAAGTGGCATTAAACACCATCAAACAAACAAAACAAACAAACATAGTGAACGGAGATCTCTATTTACAAATTTGTAAGCATATACTTTTAAACTATCTTTTGTTGCTCCTAACTATAGTGCTCAAGATATAATCTGTAAACTATCAGAGAACCGAAACGCATTAAAGGAGAGGGTATTATACAATATCTTACTGCTTATTTACAGGAAATAACAAAAATAAAAAAAATATGACAGTTTATTCTTTTCAGGTTGCAGATTTTATAAGAATTTATTGTTCAAATTATATACCCCGGTAACTGAATGATTTTTTTTCTCAAAAATCGTTGAAACATTATCCCGCATCATAGTCCTCGAAATGCTAAATTTGTTCGTCGAGCAACTCTCCTTGGGACGCAATTTCAACGATGACGTCACTGAGGATTAATTAACGTGTACTCAGTGGATCCTTGTCTCATTTATATAGACATATTCCAAAGCATGTCATTAACGTTACATTAGGCTAATTATATTTAGATTACAAAACTACCGTGTTTTTGGTGAGGATTTTTTGAGGAAATAATTGTCGATTTCAAAATATATTTTTGGGGGTCTACAAAAGGAGCATAAGCTTGACCATACGCAACCTTCACCAAAACACGCTGACTTTTACTACAGATAACCTCGATAATGAAATTTTCATACTTACCTACAATTTGCTTCAAACAGGTACTTATAAATAAGTTAATAAGCTAGTCCCAGCTTCAAACAATAAAATCTTTAATAAAGAAACGGCCAGAACACAGGTTGAGATATTTTGGTGACATGTATTCATGACTGTTAAATAATTTATTTTGTGTACCATTAAGTATCCCAGTGGAATATCTAGCATTAAGTGATCTATTGGACAAAAACAAAAACTCTACAAAAGAAAGAAATCCCAGTCTTGGCATCTGAGATCATAACAAAAATAGATATGGTTTAATCTCTCACAAGCAAAAATTTCCAAAACAAAACAAAAAAATAAAACAAACCCCCCTCCCTTTTCCAAAAAATAAAAACAAACAAACAAAAAAGTAAAACAAAACAAAAAACACAAAAACATAAAAACAATATATAAATGGAATATATATTCTCTTGAATGCAAGATACATCTTTGCTTGCAAGACTCAATATATGTATATTTGTTCTTACCATTTGTCCCTTGAATTGTCAATTTCTTTAATTTGCCTCTGAAATTGCGCCGTCTACACAGAGCAGAATAAAGGACATCCTCATACACATACTGATTGGCTACAACCATCACAACTTGTATTGATGAACAATCTACATGTACAGTCAATGTCGGTGTAATTTGGTGGTTTTTTGCCTGGCAAATAAAAACTGCTTACCGGGTATGTTCGAGCTTATGCTCCTTACGCAGATCCGCAAAAATTATATTTTGAAATCAACAATTCTAATATGACGTCCTGCTTAAGCTATGTAAACAAAGCCGTGTCAAAATTCCAATAAGTTTAGTTCGCACATGCGTAAGCTGTATGTTTTGTGTAAATGACTTAACTATGTGTTATCCATAATTATCGTTATTATTAATAATGCAGTAATTTTTAGTCTGAATTCTGATATTTTTATGATTTAACATACTCCGGATACATTATTTTTTTAACAATTGTACATTCGAATTAATATGACGTCACAATTAGAATTCCGACGTCATATTACGCTCAACTGAAATTTTCCAGCTGGAACAATGCAATTTCGTTAAGATTTCTCAATAGTTTTTGTTTAAAAGGTACTTATATTCAATAAAATGACGAGAATATATGTTTGTCAATTTTATTTGCTTTTACATACTGTTTTGGGATATATCTGATTAGTTTCAAAAAACAGTATTACTATGGAACGCCGTAGCTGTCTTTACATAAGGATTTTGTCTATATTCGGTGGTATCGACATTATATTCGGTAGAAACAAGTTTATATTGAGTGCTTATGTCTTTATATTGAGTGCATATGTCTTTATATTGAGTGCATATGTCTTTATATTGAGTGCATATGTCTTTATATTGGGTGCATATGTCTTTATATTGGGTGCTTATGTCTTTATATATAGTGCTTATGTCTTTATATTAAGTGCATATGTCTTTATACTGGGTGCTTATGTCTTTATATTGAGTGCATATGTCTTTATATTGAGTGCATATGTCTTTATATTAGGTGCATATGCTGTATCTATATTATATTGAGTGCTTATGTCTTTATATTGAGTGCTATTGTCTTTATATTGAGTGCTTATGTCTTTATATTGAGTGCATATCTCTTTATATTGAGTGCATATGTCTTTATATTGAGTGCTTATGTCTTTATATTGAGTGCATAACTCTTTATATTGAGTGCATATGTCTTTATATTGAGTGCATATGTCTTTATATTGGGTGCTTATGTCTTTATATTGAGTGCATATGTCTTTATATTGAGTGCATATGTCTTTATATTGAGTGCTAATGTCTTTATATTGAGTGCATATCTCTTTATATTGAGTGCATATGTCTTTATATTGAGTGCATATGTCTTTATATTGGGTGCATATGTCTTTATATTGAGTGCTTATGTCTTTATATTGAGTGCATATGTCTTTATATTGAGTGCATATGTCTTTATATTGAGTGCTAATGTCTTTATATTGAGTGCATATCTCTTTATATTGAGTGCATATGTCTTTATATTGAGTGCATATGTCTTTATATTGGGTGCATATGTCTTTATATTGAGTGCATATGTCTTTATATTAAGTGCATATGTTGTATCTATATTATATTGAGTGCTTATGTCTTTATATTGAGTGGTTATGTCTTTATATTGAGTGCTTATGTCTTTATATTGAGTGCTTATGTCTTTATATTGGGTGTAATTGTCATTGTATCGAGTGGTTTTGACTGTATAGTCGGTACTCTTAACTCTATGTTGGGTGGGTTTTCCATTATATTCGGTGGTTTTATCATTATATTATGTTGTATCTATATTATATTGAGTGTTTTAATCTATATGATAAGCTCTTTCATTATTATATTCAGTAGACGTGTAGAATATATTAAGTGTCTTCTTCAATATATTGTGTCGATTGCTGGATTATTGAGGCTTGTTTAGGGTATATTGGGATATGGGATATTCACATATTTTGTTCATGGGATACGGGATATTCAAGGCAAAGCTTACTGGGATATGGGATATATAAATCCATTCTATTTACAGGGATATGGGATATTGGAAAAACACTTTGTCGGATACGGGGTATTTGATGAAAAATTTACGTGGATATGGGATATTGGTACCCCCTAAACAAGCTCCATGATTTATATTACGTAGACTTCACTATATGTTAGTTTGACTTTGCATTATATTAGGCTGAAATGTCATTTTATATTCGGTTGATTTATCATTATGCTAGGTGTGTTTTTTGTAGTAATTGATTTATATTCGCTTGAAATTTGTTGAGTTAGTGGCATCGACTGATCGGACGGAAAAAATATTGGCGGGCTTTTTTTACTAGAAACACCGATCCACCACGTCCACGAGATCCCGCCTGTCGTCTGCAGCAAAGAATCATGATGGAGTCGAATGGGAATGCAGGGAATGCTAGATTACAGGTCGCTTTAATGCGAATCGGATTAGGGACACTCACAAAAGTTTACTTAAGAAATGATAGGTGATGAAAATTTCAATTACCTTTCTGATGTAGATCTTAGCAGACTGGGAGTTGAAACGATGGGGGCAAGAATAAATCTCAGAGCGAAGATGAAAAAAAAGACATGGTATGCTACTTTTTAAAACTCTTACATATGACATACATGTACATTTAACTTGAAACACATTTGAATAAGTTTTCAGTATTTTTGGTCATTTACCAACTGCAGGGTTTCAACTGGCCCTAATTTTCCTCCTTTTTTGAGGGCTGAGGCAGCTCTAATTTTCCTAATTAATTCATAAATTCAAGGTGAATTCCTAAGAAAGCCCTTATTTTTTCTAAATATTCCTAATTTTTGCCCAAACAGAACGTCTAACGACCGAAAATTTTACCAAAACTTTTTACGCCTCGCTTCGCTCGGCATTTTATCTCATCTTACAAACTTGAAATTTGAGCTTATATCAATTAGAAACAGAGATTTATCTTTTAATATTCAGTATAAGTGTGATATAAAGTTATTTAAACTCCCCAAAATACTGAAAACTTATTCAAATGTGTTTCAAGTTAAATGTACATGTATGTTATTTGTATGCGTTTTAAAAAGTAGCATACCATGTCTTTTTTCATCTCCGCTCTGAGATTAATTCTTGCCCCCATCGTTTCAACTCCCAGCCTGCTAAGATCTGCATCAGAAAGGTAATTGAAATTTTCATCAATTATCCTTTCTTCAGTGAACTTTTGTATGAGTGTCCCTAATCCGACTCGAAATTAAAGCGACCTGTAATCTTGCATTCCCATTCGACTCCATCATGATTCTTTGCTGCAGACGACAGGCGGGATCTCGTGCACATGGTGGACCGGGGGTGTTACTAAAACGCGGAAACGGAACGCCAAACGGAAACGGAAAACGGAATAAGTGTTTGATGAGGCTTGTTTAGGGCATATTGGGATATGGGATATTCACCTATTTTATTCATGGTATACAGGATATTTGAGGCAAAACTTACTGGTATATGGGATATTTAAATCCATTTTATTTACAGGGATATTGGATATTGGAAAACACTTTTTCGGATACGGGATATTTGATGAAAAAATTTTAAGGAGATATGGGATATTGGTACCCCCTCCCTTTCCAAACAAGCCCCTTTTATGGATCTGCTAGTGGTCAGAACTTATCAACACCATGTTTAATATAAACTTTTAACGTAGGTGTATTAAAATAGACGGTTAAATGCGCATTTCCTGGTTTCTATCAATGGCAAATTATGATTTTTGAAATTATAAAATGTTTCCGGCGTATTGTAAATTGCAGTGCAAATAATATTAAGCGGTAATGTTTTCTCAGACTTCATTTTTGCAAATATAATTATATTGATCCGTTACGTCTTTTTGAATATTTACATTAAGTGCAACCCTTAGCTGCATTCAATTTTAAAATAGCCTTTAATTATTTGTGATCATTTTCAAAGGCCTGAGCTAAGAAAATTTGAAAACATGTATTGCTTACTTGTATTTTCATTATGATAACTAATACGTGACTAAAAACAGAAGCCTTCAAAATGCAGTAGAGAAAAAAATGAAAAAGGCAGGCACGCGAGAGTTGACAAACCGAATGACTAAGAATTGAAAAGAAAGCTCAAAAGAATAAAAAACATTCTGAAGATAGCCAAAGACTTTCAGTTTTCATAGACATTTATAAAAACGCAAATAATTTTACATTTCTGTAGGCGTAGACAAAAGGTGCATTTGATGGATTTCATTGGACCAGAGTCAACATAAAAAATGACAATATAACTAAAAATTTATGACATTGTCACAAAATGTAACATTACTTTTAGCAGGCGCCCCTGCCAATATCATCAATATGAATATACAAAAGACTCCGAAAAGGAGTTTTAACGTAAAAAAAGAAGATTTTGGTTGTGTTAGATATTAATATATAGCGTTATTAATTCATTTGCGTTTTTTCTTCAATAATTAAGTTGGACACAAAATTTTCAAACGCGAAATTTTTCTAGCAAAGATAAGATATTCTTAATTCCTAATCATAGTGGCCTTTATAGGGCATAACATACATGTATATGACACTCAATTGCACACAACATTACAATGCAAAACAAATACAGTATTCTATCAGGATTTCGGTTTCGTTTAAACAAAGCACCACTTAAACCAGGCCCTTAATCGATAGAAACTATATAATTTTGAGGATTTCTGTTTCAATGTAAAATTTAAAAAAAAATCCATTCAGCAATAATAATTTCAAATTAAAAAGATACAATTTTTATAGTAAAAATAAATTTTCCATGTTCATAGCTTCTTTGGCAATCGCCCATACATAACCCATATAGTGTCGCTAGGCGTAAAACACCACACCCACACACTCCTTTTCAAGGAAAAAAAAACCAATTAAATAAAAAAAGTTTTCGTTTATACTTTTGAATAAAAACATGCTAAAGCAGTGGTGGATCTAAAAGGGGTTGTTGTTCGGGGAAAGGAATACCTTTTCCTGATTCAATTTGTAATTTTTTATCAGATTTTCCGCAATAAATTAATTTGCCTTCACCCCCTCAACTTTTTCCAAAATTCTGACCCCCTGGCAATCTCGCATCATCCCATTTTTAGGTGCGTCGACAAGGGCGTTAAAAACACTCACACACACACACAACTCTATATTATTGATTGATTTAATTATTTAATTTTATATAAGGGGGTAGGATTAAACAAGAAGTTTGGAAGAAAACCTTGGCTCAGAGGCGGAGCTTGTTATAAAATGATACTCAAAAACCCCCAGTTCGACCTATGGCATCGCAGCTACTTTGAAGGCAATAAGTAAGATAATTATTCTTTTAAAGATTTAAAGACTCAGAAGGTGTCAATCAAGTACGATTTTAACTCTAGTCGGTAACCCTAAAGCTGTCACGTTATCTCAAGTTCTGCATAAGATCTTACTAGAGAAGATAAAATTCAGCTTGTTGAAATACCGGCACTATATCAGTAATAGTTTTTATTAAGTTTTGAACCACCAGTATATAGCTATAATACAACAGTCTATTACAAAATGGAATTCACCTTCAATGCCTGAGACAAAAAAGCGCAAACTTCGGGCATGATTTAGTCTTTAAAGATATTTTAATATCTATCTATTTATTCATTTTTCCGTTTTCCGTTCCGTTATCCGTTTCCGTTCTGCGTTCCGTTTCAGCGTTTTAGTAACACCCGGTGGACCGGTGTTTCTAGTAAAAAATGCCCGCAAATACTTTTTCCGTCCGATCAGTCGGAACGACAACACAATTAATGACCTTTGCAACGAATGTAGTTCCCCATAAAATAGTGTATTTCTTTGTAATTTTTTTCTTTGGCTTTTTTCTTGTTTTGCTTCTTCTTTTTGGGCTTATTGGAAAGAAGGATGGTTGAAAAAAATTTTAAAATTAAACATTTGATGAAATATAATGGATTAGGAGTAATTTGGTCTAGTGGAAGGATTGCAAATTTCCTGTTTTCAGAGTCTCTCGGACTTCATCTCTGAAGATAGGGATGCTTCCAGAGCTTTACAAAGAGTTAGAAATGGTCAATTTTTCTAAGTTTTGGATATAGTTTGAAACTGGTATGGTATGCCCATAAAATCGGTGGAATTTTTTTTAATAGACTTTATGTTAATATAAATAAAGAGGGAACAAGAGGTCTTCAACAATTGTGTTGTCGTTCCAGTCGATGCCACTAACTCAACTAATTTTAAGCGAATATAAATCAATAACCAGAAAAAACACACCTAGCATAATGATAAATCAACCGAATATATAATGACATTTCAGCCTAATATAATGCAAAGTCAAACTAACATATAGTGAAGTCAACGTAATATAAATCTTGGGGCTTGTTTAGGGGGGTACCAATATCCCATATCTCCGTAATTTTTTCATCAAATATCCCGTATCCGAAAAAGTGTTTTTCCAATATCCTATATCCTTGTAAATAGAATGGATTTAAATATACCATATCCCAGTAAGTTTTGCCTTAAATATCCCGTATCCCATGAACAAAATATGTGAATATCCCATATCCCAATATACCCTAAACAAGCCTCAATAATCCAGCAATCGATACAATATATTGAAGAAGACACTTAATATATAGACACGTCTACTGAATATAACAAGTTTGGACTGAGAGCACGCTCACAAAGGGATATCCCCCGCTTCGCTTTCAAGTCCAATTATCTCCCCTTAATGATATCCGATGTCAATAAAAATTCTTCATGCACATCAACATATAATGTACTTCCTTTATGCAATTCAATTTCATCAAGCGGTTTAGGAAGAGTTGTACAAGTAATGTGGACAGACAGATGGACAGACAGACAGACAGACAGACAGACAGACAGGGTGATTCCTATATACCCCCCAAACAATTTTGCGGGGGGTATAGTAATGAAAGAGCTTAACATATAGACAAAAGCACTCAATATAATATAGATACAACATAATATAATGATAAAACCACCGAATATAATGAAAAACTCACCCAACATAGAGTTAAGAGTACCGACTATACAGTCAAAACCACTCAATATAATGACAATTACACCCAATATCAAGACATATGCACTCAATATAAAGACATAAGCACTCAATATAATATAGATACAACATATGCACTTAATATTATATGTTATTCGGGATCTTCACAGAGGAACGGGTTCATATTCCCTGTCTGTGTTTTATATTCCCCGAGCCGGAGGCGAAGGTAATAAAGAATACAGACAGGGAATATGAACCCGTATCCCCTGGGAAGCCCGAATAACAATTATATGCTGTTGAAGTCTTCTTGTACTAATATTCTAGAGTATGTAATTAGATTAGACATTTCTCATGCTTTGAAGAAAAAACTTAGTTTGGACCACCACTATTGGAGAACCTACCATTCAAAATATTTAAGCTTCCAACGAAACTTGTTATGGCATTTTAAATTTTATAACCTTGATATTTTTGAAGACTTTTTATTCCCAGCAAAACTTTTAATGATAAATTTCACTTTCGAAGTGCGATGCAAATGCTTTTGTTTGCTATTTTTGAAGACGTCAAGTTATCAGTTATCTCCCTTGTTAATTTCAAGACAACTCGCAGACGGAGATGATAAAATTCGTAAAATGCATGTATTTAAAATCGATATTTGATATCTTTATATTATGTGTAACTATTTATATTATGTAAAACAAATAATTGTACACTGAATAGACGCCATTTTGAAACGGGTTTCAATATCCCCGTGGTTTCACAGGGAATACGGTATGATATCCCCGTCTTGATTAACCAATCAAAGTGTAGGGACTCACTAGATACATTTACTTCAACAGAATATAAATACATATGCACTCAATATAAAGACATAAGCACGCAATATAAAGACATAAGCACTCAATATAAAGACATAAGCACCCAATATAAAGACATATGCACTCAATATAAAAATATATGCACTTAATATAAAGACACATGCACTCAATATAAAGACATAAGCACGCAATATAAAGACATAAACACGCAATATAAAGACATAAGCACCCAATATAAAGACATAAGCACCCAATATAAAGACGTATGCACTCAATATAAAGTCATATGCACTTAATATAAAGACATAAGCACTCAATATAAAGGCATATGCACTCAATATAAAGAAATAAGCACTCAATATAAATACATAAGCACTCAATATAAAGACATAAGCACCCAATATAAAGACATATGCACTCAATATAAAGGCACATGCACTCAATATAAAGAAATAAGCACTCAATATAAATACATAAGCACTCAATATAAAGACATAAGCACTCAATATAAACTTGTTTCTACCGAATATAATGTCGATACCACCGAATATAGACACAATCCCTATGTAAAGACAGCTACGGCGTTCCATATATTACCATTGAAAGCGTCCTCTTAGAGCCGCTTCGAAATTTTAAAACAATTGTTAGACATATTAGAATCGAAATAGATTATTGCAATTGGGCTCGCAATAATCTATTTCTTAATTATTTCTTTAAAATATTCAGCGTTGTCAAATGTTTTTTTATTATAATAGAGCGATTTTCCATAGTAAGTCAGCCATTTTGTTTTCTATAGGGATCTAATATTGTTTACAACAAAAAGTGCTAATAGGTCATGTATTGCCTTTTTGCATTTTCTTATCCATTTGCCCAGGTTTTGTCCTCCGCCGCAACGCGACGGAGGGACCTTGTAATGGTCTGCGTCCATGCGTCCGTGCATCCGTGAGTGCGTCCATCCGTCCGTCACACTTTTGTGGACACAACAGCTCTGAAACCGGTTGACGGATTGCTTTGATATTTGGTAGGATTAATTGTTATAATTGGTAGATGTGCATATTATACCGTCATTTTGATTTGTCAAATTTTGTAGGAGTTATGGGACATTGACCGTTTCAGCAAAATAATACAATGGTAGAACTTGTGGGCGCATCTTCTCTGAAACTGATTGATGGATTGCTTTGATATTTGGTAGTATTAATTGTTATGATGGGTAGATGTGCATACTATACCGTCATTTTGATTTGTCAAATTTTGTAGGAGTTATGGGACTTTGATCGTTTCAGCAAAATAATACATATACAATATTAGTACATTGTCAGAAAATATGCAGTTTATTTGTACGAGCCTTAGAAACAGGTAGAAATGCGAGGCTCTGCCGAGCATTTCTCACCTGTTTTGCGGAGAGTACAAATAAACTTTATATTTTCTGACAATGTACGAATATTGTTTTTATTCTGCAACCAGAAAATACATTTAATATTTATGGAAAACATGGAAAAAGTGCACTTCTAGCCGATTTTTTACTTGAAATTTTCGGCGCGTATTCGAGTGATAGTCTGACGTCACAAACAAATATCGTATTCGACAACATGCCGTAAACCAGAACAGAATACTAAATATCGTTAGAAGTAAGGACAAGGGTACCAGGATTGACGTCATTATTTACAAATAAAGCTTTGCTTTATTCGTAGGGTCGTATTTGTATAGTTGAAGCGGTAGTTGCAGAATAAAATGGTATATTTTGTGGACGCATCTCCTCTGAAACCGCTTGACGGATTGCTTTGATATTTGGTATGATTATTTGTTACAATAAATAGATGTGCGCACTATACCGTCATTTTGATTTGTCAAATTTTGTAGGAGTTATGGAACTTTGACCGTTTCAGCAATATAATACAATAGTAGATATTGTGGACGCATCTCCTCTGAAACCGCTTTTTAGATTGCTTTGATATTTGGTAGGATTAATTGGTTATGATGGGTAGATATGCATACTCTACCGTCATTTTGATTTATAAAATTTTGTAGGAGTTATGGGACTTATAAAATTTCAGGAAATAATACAATGGTATACCTTATGGACGCATCTTCTCTGAAAATGTTTAACAGATTGCTTTAATTTAGTATTATTAATTGTTATGTTAGGTAGATGTGCATACTCTACCGTCATTTTGATTCATCAAATTTTGTAGCAGTTATGGGACTTATACCATTTCAGCAATATAATACAAAGGTAGACCTTATGGACGCATCTCCTCTGAATCGCTTGACATATTGCTTTGCTTTGATATTTGGTAGCATTAATTGTTATGATTTGTAGATGTGCATACCATACCTTCATTTTGATTTGTCAAATTTTGTAGGAGTTATATGAGTTTTACTGTTTCAGCAAAATAATACAATAGTACATCTTGTGGACGTATCTCCTCAGATTGCTTTGATGTTTGTTTGGATCAATTGTATGGTGTATAGATCTGCATAGTCTACCACCATTTTGGTTCATTAAATTTTTTAGGAGTTGGAACCATTTAAGCAATATAATACCATGGTAGATCTTATGGATGCATCTCTGAAACCGTTCAATGGATTGCTTTGATATTTAATAGGATTAATTGTTGTGATGTGTAGATGTGCACTACCACCATTTTGATTTGTCAAATTTTGTAAGAGTTATGGGACTTTGACCATTTTAGCAATATTGAACAATATTGAAAGGAAAGTTTCACATTCTGATGAAGTTTTTTCATGTAGTTGCTTAGCTCTTCCCAAAAACCTGTCAAAACAGTTCTAATATTACATGCTTATTATTTTATCCCAAAACTAAATGTCTCACATAAAATTTTGTTCCAATGCCAATTCGATACTCCAGTGGCGGGGGCATTTGGCTACGTGTAGCAACGTGCCCTTGTATATTTTAGAGAGATTATGTTATGAAAAATCTAAATAGTTTAATCTTTGACAACACATTACTTGATAGCAATTTTGTAAAACAACTACAACTTCCAAAAACTTAGAAAATTATTGATAAGATGTTAAAAAAATACGCGTCACAAATTTTGGATTTCTTTTTTCATATTGCTGTGTATGCTCTTTGAAGTATTGATAAAACAAAAAAACATTATTCATTACTTCTCTCAGTATCTTGTTTTCTGGTGAGTAGTCCTTTAAACTGTTGCAGACTATCCAGTGGAACCAAGTTTTATGTTGTATTTCTAACCGTATAGTTAATTTTTGCAAGCTAGTCACTATAATTTCTGCATTTATAATTGTGTTTCAACTATAACATCTAAAACATTACTAAAATAATAAAAGATGAAAAAACTAACAGAGAGTTTTGGTCTGAAGAGAACTTATAAATAATAACTTTTATATTAAAAACACAAATCAAAAGTTGTGTTTAAAAGTTTTCATTTAAACATAAGAGTATGTTTCTTGTTAAATGGTGTTTAGTTGATTCTATAAACCCTCACTTTAAGTCACAAAAGAGTACCAAAAATCCAACATTTGTTATTATTTGTGTCCACTACATCCTGCCAATGATACCTTTTCAATAGTTGGACTAAATATCTTTACACAGCCATCCTATCCAATTATGTCATACGATTGACAAAATGTCACCGTTTTGTTCCTGGTTTGTACTACAAGATATGTTGTCTTTTATGAAATAAGTTTGCTTCAAAATAAAAATACGTAATTATATAAGTGAAGATTATACCTTGTATTCTGTTGAGAAGCCCTTCAAGCGACTTGACTAATCATTCACCATTTTGGATTGTGGCTGTTTGAATACAACTGCAATCACTCATGGTACGAATTGTGAAATTAAAATATAATAACGAAACACTTACAAATCAAACCAGTTTGTTTTATGAATGACTCTCTAGTTTAGTTTTACTTGTATATTCAAACCAGTCATCATAACTGGATTTATTAGAATACAGTCTTCGGTAAAAGGATCTTTCAATTTTAAATACATTTGGTTGGTTGAAGTAATATTTCCCTTTTCATATCTAAATTTTAATATTTTTTTTGGTTTGTATACTTTTTTCCTGTGCCTAAAATGTATTGATTGTTCTTTTCTACCTTTTCTATCTATTTCTCCATTCTTGATTTGATCTATATTGGCTCTCCGGTCTAATTATCTTCATATTCTTGTTAATTTTCTAAATGATGAATATTTCCTAAGAAGATACTATTTTCAGTTAAATTATACTTTTCTGTCAGTAGCTGGTATTCTCTTTTAGTTTCTGATCTATTTTTGCAATAACTTATACTATATTCTTTTATTTTCTGCAGGAATGTATCCCAAAATAAACTTAGTTCAGTTATATTTTCTAGTAATAATCTTTAATATTTATGAATTCCCCTATATACAAATGTTTGGGTTTTGTAAGTATCTTCTAACAGTAAAGAGTTAGTATCCTATCCTGGTTCTTTGCTATTTGCAGTGACGCTTGGTGGTCAGTGTTTTAATTATTATTGGACGAATATCGCAGGCTTTGATTGTTTCTTCTTCATGAAAATTGTATCTTCATTGTGTTTAGTGTTTGCCAAATATCTATTCAATTATAATAAGTGTTGTAGATAGAATATACTTCGTACCAGCCCCCATGATTAATATTCCTTTTAATTTCTTACTTATAAATAAATTTAGGTTTTTATCACGTATGCTATTTGGTGCATTTATATTTATTAGAGTGTAAATTGCATTCGCAATGTTAACATTGTGTCTGGTTTTTTTCATACATTAATATTGCTACACATCTGCAAGATGTTATGTCATTACTAAAGACAAAAATTAATTCCCATTTGAACCTACATTTTCATGTGGGTTCATGTGTTCATATATGTTTTGTATCACATTTTAAGAGAATTTAACAGTGCAGATTTCCCATACAACCGGTATATTTTATATTTAAAGTAATACATTCAAATTGCTAAAATTGATATAAATTAATTGTGTAACATTGTTTACAATTTTTACCTTTATACTATCTATTACATATGCTTTTTTCTTATAAGGGTCATACATGCGTTGATCAATATTTACAAAGTACGAATATATTGCATTCATAATAGTAGTATTGTTTAAAATTTTTGTTCGACCTACAGTACTGTAAATATTCAGGTGTTAAAGCTATCATCGTATAATAACTAAATTTGTTTTTCAAACACCAGTTACATATACATCATATTTTATGAGCATCATGTTTTTAAATGATTTGCCTCGTTTTTTTCCTTGAATGAAATGTCAATAAATGAGCAATTAGTGTGTTTTGTCTTTAGAAATATGACCTTATTTCACTAATGTGCCTTAACTAGAAAGCAATCGGACATGCATCATTACGAAATATTGCCATTAGAAATATGATATAATATCCATACGTAAGAATACAGAGTAGTGTTTCGTGGGTTTTTATTGAAAATTACATGATTACATGAATACATTTACCTCGAAAGTTAAGACGACTTATAAGTCAATACATACACATTCACGACATTTGGCGTACTCATTAGACACTCTTCATACATTTGGGGTTTCGCGTCTCTCTATGGCTTTATATAGTTTAACGTGCGTTCGTTATTGTTACTGCACCCAAAAAGTATCAGGAAAAAGTTAGTTCTAATAAATTTTTGGATTTTAAAAACGTTCATTTAAGAGCCTATTGTGGTTTTAATTAAAGTTGTATCTATTGCGGTAAAGACAATTCACTCTCTTGTGCAACGGAGGCGATATTTTTTTTCTCGTTCTGTCTGCGACATTATCTGTCCAGATATTCAGACTGATCTTCAATTTAATATCAGGAACAATAGACCTTAGAAACAATTCACCTTCAGAGTAATCAACTTGTGCAATTTAAGGACATAAAAAAGTAAAATCTAAACATAAATTCAAGTGAATGTGTTCTTAATCTCCCGCAGTCCTTTAATGATTTTGAATTCTATACACGTAAACATTCCCAAAGTCAAATGTCACGTTACTAACTTGGTTTTCAGTGATACAGAAGTTTGCAATAATATGTGTTTTTTGATCCGTGCTCTATGAACGAAAACCATAACTGAAACTTGCATGCCGTCTTAGTTATATTCCGGGATGTTTTTTTTACACAGGGCAATCAGTATTCCACTATAAAGATGTTAGATTTTCTGCATATCGATACCCTCGATGATAACAAGTAAACTTACACAATTCATTCAATTAATATATTAACTTTACTAGTACTTCTGCTTATTTGTAACAAATTTATTTATATATTTCATATTTCCAGTTTGACCCTTTCTTTAATGGAATGAAAGAGAATGAAACATTAGAACAGTTTCTTGACCGAATAGTTCGACCAGATACAGAATTCCTACGCAACTGCAATGAAGTCATTGATAAGATCGTGCGAGTGATCCATAAATATAAAAAATACAGTTTGGATCACGTGATTAAAGTAAGTACATATATGTATTTTATGTTATCTTTTTTAATGCCATGCTTTCAACTCATATTTACGAAAATCTTGGAATTTAGTCCAAAACTGAATTCATGACATTGAAGCGCATCTAAAACCAATACATCGATTAAAAAACTAGAAAACACCTACATATAAACAGGACAATTAAACAGAATAGGCATACATGTTTTTACTTTTGAAGAATTTTATCTGTTTTAGGGCGGTTCGTTAGGAAAGGGCACAGCGATTAGGCACCATTCTGACGTAGACCTTTTGGTCGTTTTAAACAATTTTCCGCAGATAGAAGATTTAGTACAAGCTATGAGTGACGTCTTAAATGATTTCGAGCACTACTTGAGTGCCAACCAAGCAGTTAATACCAGAAATTTTTGCAGAACTCCATACACAGTCCAGTTTGAGGTTTATTGTGTATCTTACAATAGATGGATTTCTGTTGATTTATTACCAGTTGTAGATATATTTAGAGCAAGTAAGAGCAACAGGAAAATTAAATGAACAGTTAAATTACTAATGGAATATAAAGATATAAATAGTACGGAAACGCGATCGACTTTTAATAGAGAAATTAGCTAGATGCATAAAACGTGACTATTGGTGAGTGAATATCGTTAAACGCCATGTCATGTGAGCAATTTTTCAGCTGAATCCTGGTGAGAACATAAAATGTTAATGTTCATACTCCCATATGTCTGTTTTGTTAACGACGTGGTCGACCCATCCTGACATGCTACTGTGACTCCAAATTATATAAAAATTCTCGTCTCAAAAGTGTCAAAATGAATTGTAATATTTTTGATTTCGACCCGGCAAGGAACCGAACACTACATGTATACACGCTTAAGAAGTGGCAAGAGTAATATATGAACAGGATATATTGATAGACTAAGGATAAGCTAGTGTTTGTTGTTTTACAAAATCGCATTCAATACGGAAGACCAATCTAGTAGACAGACAATTCGTATGTGGTTGTTCTGCATCATAAAGTCATTTAAATTGAATTGTTTTTGATGGTTTACAAGAAATTCTTATAAATTTTTATAAGAACGCAATAAATATTAATAAAACGAAAGATGTCAATGAACTATTTGTTTTAAAAACTGCAATTCTTATAGATCTCCAGAATGCCTTATTCAACAATCATTTGAGTTTTATATTTTTATTTAGTGCCTTTTTCCGGACAACGTGAACGCTTTGCAAAAATTTATTCCACAATGAAAGAGAAAAGCTACCTGAGGAAATATTATGCGAAATGTTTTGCAAGATTTCAAGTTGAATTTGTAAAAGAAGTTCCATCAAGGGTGAAAGATCTCATACGATTGATGAAGTATTGGAAGTATTCTGAAGATGTAAGTAAATATAATGCATTAGTTATCGTAGATAAACACGATAAATATATTATGACCATACTTTTTTCTGCACATTTTCTAAAAACATGTTAATTCGACTTTGGCAGACAAGTGTTTTATTAACAAGACGCGGTTAATTATATCAGGCTGCAACAACAAATGTAAAGCCACGTGACCTTATTGTAGCCATATTTCTCTCTTTTATGTTTAGCAACACATTATTGGTATTATATGAAAGTGTATATATATACCTGTTTGGTAAACATCAGGAAAAACATAGTACAAATGGCAACGTTATCGTGGGTGTGTTCACAAAGGGTAAGCAGTTCTATATTGTTTGTTTATCTTTTTCGCCCAAGCCACGTGATTCTAAGGAGAGATACAAGTCACATGATAAGGAAAAATATCATGTGGTGACGAGATTCAACTCACGTGGAGACGGGATACAAAATCTCGATTGGTACAAAATCATCACGATTTCACGGAGGCAAGTGAAAATTATTGTAAACGGCATATTGTAGCCAGTCAAGACAGTAGTATTAACAGAGTGGGGATAAAATATTATAAAATATGTGTGTCTGTGCTGCTAGAAAAAAGTAATTTTTAACATCAAAGGTTTTTTCTGAATAAGAAAACTAGATATTGGAACCTCCATTTTTATTTTTATTTATTTCACAGAATATTCAGTTTACAGTTTAGGTTACAAACTAAAAAAATCAAAAACCTAACAGATAGGCATAGTTTTAATGACATAAAAGATCCTTAAGTATTTTTACGATATACTTCTGATTCACTTAATTTCTGGAGTAGCTTTTGTCGTCTTAATTGCTTTCTAAAGGAATGATTGGCAAAGTCGATGATTGTGATATTCCCCAATTGTAATAAATACGAAAAAACTACAACAAAGTGCACCACCAAACCTTACCACAAGTTGAAATGCAATAAAATACGGACAAACAAGAATGCAAGAAACCTTGCTATTTCAGGAGTGGCATAAATGAAGTGTTGCAGTGTATTGGTCGTCGTTCCAAATGTATGCTTTGGACTGTTAAGCAATATAAACAAGGCTTCCTTTATTTTCCTTGATTTTTTCCCTTAACAAACTTTCGCGATATTGACATAATAGAAAATAAATAATCGCGAATCTACGGATCGTTGTATAAAAAGGATATAAAATAAATTTGAGTTGTCGTTCTGTTTTCTTTTGTTTCTTGCCGATCGATGTTTATGGCTGACTGATTCGCGTGAACACAAACTCAAGTACATGTAGTTTGGAAACGACAATAAAAACAAATTATCAAAACTTGTGTTTGTATAACCAACTCATTACAAGCACGTATTGAATAGAATAATTTTGAAGTCAACAATTTCAATGAACCGTGTTATCTTTATGGCTCTGTCATGTATGTATGTGTAAATAATTGCCAATTACCGAAGTGATTGTTTGAAAGTTTATGTTGTTTTCATAACGGATAATAAGCCGTTTGGTCTTGTGATATTTGGCCCAATTAATTATTATTATTTTAAGTAAATTTGTCCTTTTAAGTGCCGAACATTTGGATTCAGATTAAAACCTCAGAAAGAAACTCTATTTTATCGAACGGAAGTAGTCATTTGGGAAATCATTATTTATCCCAATATAAGGTTTTCACACTAATTTGGTATTTTATTCGACATCATTCCTCATCATTCAATTTTCCCCGACCTTTAAGCAGATTGAAACTTTCGCGATAGTTTATATCACGCGAAATTTTATTGGTTTACAGTATTGGGTGCGGGTTACTCATTTTGCGTTCTTTTGTTTTTGTTTTCTGCTACTTTTTAGTTGGTGTTGTTTTGTCATTTTATTCGCAAACTTGCTTGATAATATATACATGTATGTCAAAATTTTGGTACTACGTTTAGTAAAGCATGGGTTAAGCCAACTTGAACTGACACAATCTTTTAACCAAAAGGTGTCGGCATCTACCTAATTGTTACGTGTGAATACGGGAAATGCATTGCAGACAAAAAAGTCAGCAATTCGATATAGAAATTGTGAAAACAAGTATCACTGAACAAGATCTTGGGGACTGTTAAATATAGGAAATAAGCTAAATTGATATTGTGATACACAACATTTTTTATTTATATTAGTCTAAGTAAGGGAACAGGAACTTCTTGTGTTTGTAGGTGAGTGTCCTTTCTTCATATTGCATTGAGTTGTTGGTTATATATGTCTGGGGAAACAACGACCGTCCAAATAATTTTACCATGAAAACCTTAATGAAAGACGTTGTACAACTTTTGGCTAATTTCAAAAGTGTAGCCATATCATTTGATAAATATTACGACCATTACGAGTATTACGATTCATTAACCAGGTGAGTATCTATACATTTTATTTCACATGAAAACTAAACTTGCAGCAACAGTTATTTGATTTAATGATCATATTTTAAAATAAATATCATGAATATTTCAAGCAATGTCAGCATAATTCTATTCAACCATGAAACGTTTAAACTTAAAATTTCAAACTTTTAACCACAGGACTGAACAGAAAGCAATTGGGTATTACGGTCAACACCGGTTATACCTCGATTGCTTGAAAAATGAAACTTACACGTTATAAGTAGAACTGTGGGCCTCAAATTTGTTTATGTATGAATACAAAATAGTAATCTGTTTGCAAATCCACCTTAACACTCATGTATTTCACCTAATTTACAAAAAAAGCTCTAAATAAAGTTGTCATATTTTGCAGAATAAATGAACAATAAAATTTTTTTCTAGTTTGGACAGGGTATGCCAGAATTATATCCAACTGGCTGCACAAGATGATCTAAATTTGTTTCTAGAGTTCATAGTTTAGTAGGTTGCCTGTGTTCTTAATTAGTGGCAGGCTTACTCGTCCGGAGCACCTGAGTGCACCCATGGTTTTTATTGGGTTCGGGTTCTCTCTTTCTCTGTTTTTGGTTTTTTGTTTTGTGTTTGTCTATATCCGGATTTGTAACTGTTCCTTGGATTTTAGCTTTTGTTGTTCGGTCGGTTTTCTTTGCTATTTTCTTTTGATGGCGCATAAGTAGTTGCGTTATAGCCATTCATGAAAACAGGTCTCGTTTTGCTTTGATTCCTTACACCATATATGCATTAACATGTTTGTTCGGATTAATGCTGCCAGAAGAATCAGACGCTCAAGATGACATTAAGGCGTTTAGATAATCGAAAATTATTACTTTCATTTATTGATTTATTTTTTAGACAATCTCCATATGTTCTGGACCCTGCAAATCCATTCCACAATGTTTGCCCCAAGGAAGGCTGGTCAGATTTAAATTTAAAAACCTTCTACGTTCAATCGTCCGACAAAGTCTTCGCCCACGGATACTCCAGTAATCCACAATACTACAGTGCTTCAAACAACTTAGATGAAGTCGAGCAGAAAGGAAGATTGCTGATGAGGAAATATAATAAATTACCAGAAGAAAAGGAGGAATGTAATACCGATAAATTGCTGATGAGGAAATATGATAAATTACCAGATGAAAAAGAGGAAAGTAGCACCGATTTATTGAAAGTCACTGCTGGTATTCTTACTGTTGGTTTGGGATTGGGAGCTGGAGCGTACTTCCTTTCAAAATATTTGGCTCGTGATAAAGATAACAAGAACAAATGAATGTACGCACGTTTTATTTCAGTATAAGTTCGGCTTATCAATACAGAATTTGTTTGTAGAGATAAAAGATAAATTGCATTTCTTTCACTTTTATTTAATGTGGTTCTAGAAACTTAGTATTGACTAACACTAAATATTCCGATATGAATATCGAATGAATAAAGTGCACTCTTTGGTGCAGAAAGTGACAGCCTTATTGTATATCGTTTTATTCCCAAGCTTTTTGGCTTTGAGCGTAACCTATGAAAATTTAATTTCGTAACGCGCGTGTAACACATTTTAGTAATAATCGTTATTTTGATGCCTATTTTTTGGAAAAAGATAAATATGAAATGGGTCTCTAATCTTACACAAAAATCGCCATAATTTGTTCCAACTTGAAGATCCAAAGTAAGCTCACATCAATATGGTCGTCTTTAAGCCTGACTTTCTGAACAACCCCAGTTTTAAGCAATGTGCATTTTACATCGCTCATCAATCGGTCATTGACAACCGACTCGCTGTATAACATAGAACACTCTTCAGAAAAGTACATAAATACGAAAAAGTAAAATCGAAATTACAAGACATAAGAAAGACTAGTACATTTTTGTATGTTCGTTTAGTAAATGGATTTTTGTTAACATGTCTATTTGAAGCCTTCTTTTTACCATTAATATTACATTAACCGTTAATCTTTACAGATGTCCACGTTAAGGAGACTTCTTATAGATTACATGTTTCATAGAGACATATAGTGATAATAAAATAAAATGTAATCTGTTTCACATTGAAAAAAGGAAATCGTAACGAGTCTACCAATTTTTTGTCAATTTTTGTAATTGGAAAATTGTTATTGATCGAATATATTTATCTAGGATCGGATCTTGGAAATAGCCTTGATTAATTTTTCTGTTTTTATAGATAGTTTACAAATATATGTAAAAAATGTCCCATGAAATGTTATCTTATTCAGGTTTCCATTTAGAAATTTATATATTAATGTTCTGATATACAGGTGCATTAATCTCCGGACATTGTTTGAAGTGTGACATATAATTTTAAGTGTAAATGTGTTTTTAACGGGTTAAACGGACAACATCGCAACAATTCAAACACCGATTTCACCTTAGCATTCTTATAATCACTTCTGAGGTGCATGTCTTATAAAACGCATAATCCGCAGAAAATCTATTATTTCTCTAAACGATATCTTGGGGGAAATAATGTGTTTTTGTCTTTTCCTCACAAAATTGTCCGCTAGGTTTTTTTTAAGATGCAATGTCTGTTGTTCAATAAACTTTTAATATTTTCAAACTAAATTAGGGCTCCGTTTGTTAGAAATTTGTGTTTGATCCAATCATACAGTATTACTAGGTATTAAGTTCCCAACCACGAAGTGTTGGAGGACTCACTGTTTGATCCAATAATACAGTATTACTAGGTATTAAGTTCCCAACCACGAAGTGTTGGAGGACTCAGTGTTTGATCCAATAATACAGTATTACTAGGTATTAAGTTCCCAACCACGAAGTGTTGGAGGACTCAGTGTTTGATCCAATAATACAGTATTACTAGGTATTAAGTTCCCAACCACGAAGTGTTGGAGGACTCAGTGTTTGATCCAATAATACAGTATTACTAGGTATTAAGTTCCCAACCACGAAGTGTTGGAGGACTCAGTGTTTTCGCACAGTTTCTTATTATTGTTTCTTCTTTCTTGACAAAAATTTTGTCCAGATTTTTTTCGAAGAGCCGAGGAATCGTGAAACCTTGCACAATACTAGAATGCCATGTCAAGTTGTGCACATGTTTTAGTTTTTTAAGACGGCCGCTATTTCAAAAGAATGCGCCTTTGGGAAAAGCGGTAAAAAACTATTAGTTGGATCGTCTTAAAATGGATTATCTAGGTAAAATGGATATCAAGAAGATTATTAGAAAAACGGAATTTTTCTACGACTATTTTTTGGCAATGAGCCGCCAAATTCGCCGAAAACTCAACATTGTTTGATTGCCTTTCAAATGGTTACCTGGTTAAAATGGGTATCCTGAGGGCGAATTGAAAATTTTCCTACTACATGAAAATTTTATGCGATTGGCTGCTAAATTCAATTATTTTTGTAGACGAGAGAGGACTTTTTGTGACTTGCTTGCAATCACAATTAGCACTTGTTTTTCTTCTTTTTTCTTTCCTTCTTTGCTTTTTCTCTACGTTTAATCTTGTTCGCACTTTTCTAGAGATCATATGTCTGATGAACACAAAACTTTGTGCGTATGATTGACCTGAAGTTGTTTTTCAAACTTTAAACTAAAGTGGAAATTCATTTGGGAGACATGTTGTTTTGGCATCCCAACACAGTGTTACTAGTAATAACATCTCTTTTAACAAAATTGCAATACTCCATAACAAATTCATTGGGCGGTTTAAGGAACTCGTTGCGTGCATTAAATAATTTGTTGCGGCTTTGATTAACTTATAGTGACGTTTACATCTTCTGATTTTAGCCGTGCAACAAAATAATATTTTCCGTGCATCGATTATTTTGCAGAGAGGTGCAACCTTTTAAAATTTGAAGGAATCCTTCAGAATAATTTAGCTAAGTGCTATGCAAAGACCTGTTTTTCATGACCTGGCTTAATCTAAAACCGGAATTAAACAGACAAAAGCAGTACAGAATAACACCATGTAACTTATAACTAATCCCTTTTAAAAATCCAACGTATGGTAGCATGAAATTACTTTCTTTCAATTTCTGACATTTTTAAGGCGGTCCATTTTTTATTTTATTGAAAAGTTTAAAACTGTTTAACAAATTGCAGGTATTTCAACTTTATTTGCGTTTGTGTTTTATCATGTTTTTAATAATCGTTGTGATTGTTTTAGTGGCCTTGATGTGCGTCACCTAACACCCTATTGTACACAATGACATTTTTTACAAAGAGGTTTAATTTTATTGAAATTAATTTAAATTGTTACATTTCTAACTAAAATTTAAGTAAGTATTTAATTAAGTAGCTCGTGAACTGTGCATGCTGACAATTATTTTTCACACATTCTAATATTTACCAAGTAATTTGTGCAAAAAGAATTCGAAATTTAAGTATACAGGAAACATAATAGGAGAGTTCTCTGTGCTCAACCTACTGAGTTGCCCGGGGCGTTTTCAAGTTGCGCATAGGTAAGGCGTTGGGGTTTCGTCAGGTCAAAATAAGGAAAGCCATTTGATAGCGTATTTAGTCACGCTCCTTGCACTTAATACACATTTTGTAGATTTCGAAGAAGAGTAGGCTTATGGTAGCTATTACAAAAAGCTTAATTCTTCGTTCTACCTAGTGCTCCATACTTTGCCAGTGAGTCAAAATTGTGTTCCGGGTAGTGCATCACTATGGTTGGTCCATTAATTTATTGTTTAACTTTTTCTCATCCTGAATATGGCTGACGTATTGCTTGCTGGCTAAGAAAACATTCAATTAATCCAATCAACCTGTATTGATAACCACAATTATACTAACGTTTGTGTATTTACGTATCATACTGTGGGAATTGTGTTGTTTGTATGCTGGCACGTGACAGATGTGTAAATCGGTAAATTTCGGAATACCACAAGGCCCCAATATTCTATTGGATCAGTATAATTTTCTGTATAAAATAATTAAAGAAAATTAAAAAGAATATGATCTTAAAATCTAAGTTTTTACGAACTGATAAGATAGATGGTATAACTATAGTAAATTCTCATTATCCATTATTCTTAACTCATAGAATAGTACACAACTATTATTACAGTAGATGTTATGACAGAAGTCTAATATTTCATACAGTCATCTTACAGAATAGAATAAAGTTACTAAAGTGATTTTAGCGGAGGTGATTTTAAAAAACCAATATTTTTATCAATATATAACCATCAATTGTTCATTTAGCGTTTCGTTTAAAATAGTCGCCTATTTTAAAGAAGTTTATGATTTTACTATTCAAAATGTATAGAAAAGACCAACAAGATGTCGTTTGTAAAAATATGCCATAAAACTGCAAAATCATTTCTAAAAAAAAGGTTATCGGTTTGAACCACTGGTAATGATGTTACATATAAAGAGTTGGCAGGATGAGGGATATTAAAGTGTAAGAAGAAATCATTTTAAAACATTTATTCACAAGAAAAGAGTCATTATCGTGTGTATCCACCACCCTTCCGGTACCATTCTTGAACTCGTCTCCTCATGCTCTATCGGATTCATATCCGGAGACATGGCAGGTTATGGTAATATCTCAATTGCCTCATTTGCAAGATAATCTTTGACTATGCCTGCTCTATAAGGTCTTGCGTTGTCGTCCATCAACACGGGTCTGTTTCCACGTGGATGCGCATCACAATGGAGCACAATACGGGGGTTCAGAATCTGATCTCTGTATTTTAAAGCAGTTAGTGTGCCATCAAATGGATACAAGTCTAACTTACTGTCATATGAGAAGAAGCCCCAAACTGTCACTCTGCCACAACCAAAAAATGTAGTTCCCAGAACAAATGCAGGTTCAAAAACGGTGTTGCGTTGACGCCATACCCGCATCCTACCATTATTGGTTTCAGAAGAAAACGACTTTCGTCGGACTAATGAAAATTTTCCAAGAGCGAATATTCAACCCGATATGGTCACGCGCCCACTGCAGCCGGGCATTCTTATGTCTTTGTATAAGTGCATGAAAAACCACCTTCTTTTAGCAAAACTCCAAGTTTACGTTGTAATTCCTTGCCCTTAGATTCAATATGGTAAAAACCTGTGCTGAATGTATAGAATAACCATTCTCGATCGAATGAGGGGTCATGAAAAGGATTCGCCGGATCCAAAACATACGGGTGTGTCCTACAAGAGAAAAAAAAGAAATTTTCATTGTTGTTATTAATTCTTTAAATCATCGACCAAGTTCATATTTACCAAGGTTTTATCTATTCTTTATGTAAGATAAAATGGTAAATAACAAAGGAAATTTAGACTAGATTAAAAGACACAAAGCATTTCCAATCATTGAAATTATCTTTTTTAAGGAAGACATACACAACATAACTTTATTCCTCCGTAATTGGTCCTTTTATTGAACAGATCAACTGTAATTGCAACGTTATCACATTGAAACGTTGTTTCAGGCGTTCTAATTGGATGTCGAATATTAAACAACGGAGAGTATAATATATCTTGAACGTTGTTGATTACCGGAAAAATGGGTACTTTCATACACTTTTGGGAATGTCTGTAAAAGTATAACAACAAACCTTTCCAACTTTTTAATATAATAAGATGATTTATAGTTGTCGTTAAATGCCACTTTGGTTTCACTAAAGTTAGCCAATAAACTAACAACTTTAGTCATCAGTTGTTTCATTGTAAAGTTGTTTGTTCTGCCCTCTGCTCTTTAGTCTTTAGACATATATTACAAGCAGTTCTATACAATAGGACGAAATATTTACCTGTAAAGAAATAAACGTAAAGTAACGAGCTAAGTAGTCTACTTTAAGAAAAGGTTCAACATTTGTATTCTTTGCAAGCCACTTTACAGAAGTGTTAACATAAAGTCGAAATTATAATAGTAGATGATCATTTTGGTCGAATAGAAGATCCAATTATTTTCTTTACGGACAATTGTTACTCATCAAAAGGCTGCTATAACATTGGTTCCTGACAGTAAAGTTAAGGTCTTTAATCTGCTGTCATCATTGAATGATTTACCGTTATTTGGAATCAGTTACACAGATGGTGACAAATATTCTTAAGGTACGTTTCTCATTTACATTAGAGACTTCAATTTTAATCATAACACAATAGGTGTAATTAGTGAAGAAGGATATCTTCATGAAAGACCATGAAACATCCTTTCTGAGACGGCTTCGTGTTGCAGATTTATCTGTTGTATATAATAAACATTCTTACTTGATTAGTTTGTGCGTTTTCTGTTAACCATTGTTCTGTGGAGCTGAATTTGTTTACACCTCGGTATCAATATAATGACATATTATTCCTTATGTTGCATGTTTATTGCCCATAAGTTAAATTGGTTGTATTTATATTTAAGTGTTTGTTGCTTGTTGTCATCAGTTTTGTATTATCCGATGCTTTGTAATTTCGTACTGTGCTCTTTTGATTACGCCTCGTTATCTTTTTGTTTACTTTGCATTTATTTGTTTGTTTGTTTAAATAATGACAACAAGATGACAAACATAAGTTGCCCACCCTTTCAGTATACTTCCACTACTTTTAAAGTCGAATTAAATCCTTATCTCTGGGTGGAACTGGCTCGACAAATTCAACTTGGAGTTTGCTAATGGTTTTGCATAATGTTCCGTAGATACTCTTTGGCCATCATAGTGTTGTACGTAGACTGAACACCTCCAGCTAATCCAAGCAGCCCTGAAAATGCAAAAGGAAAATATCAAGCCATAGGATATAATATTTTTTCTGTTACAAGTCCAAATATAATTGGATCTTAATTATGACAAGTTTAAAGGAGTGGTTTACGTAGAAAATCGTGGGTACGTTAATTTAAATCTTGTTTTAGTCATTGGTTCTGATATAAAATTACATACCGTACCGAATAATTAGGAGTCTTTTAATGCCCGTTTTAGCGACATATTCAGTTTTCACATTGGAAACTCCTATTTAGCAAGTTCGTTTGGCTATTTTAACGTGTTTTGAATGTTAAATACTTTTGTTTTTGTTGTCAAAGTTAGAGTGCGGTCGTTGAAAGTTCGTAAACAGTCAACTTTCGATTTAGTACTTATTCTATGTATAGATATCAAAAGAACGATAATGTAAAAGGTGCGCATTATTGGGGCGTGTATGTTGTCGGCAATTATTTAGTCATATAGTAGATAATAGTCGTAATAATAGTCTGCTCTGGTAAATTGTTATTATATACTGAAGAAATAGAAAGGATGCAAACAACGAAAGATTAGTCGAGTCTAGAAGAATAGCTCAGTATTTCTTTTACTATATAAAGCTGCATGTCGTTAAAGTGCATCAATGGCATCATCTGTACAGTGCTAAATACCATAATGTACTGTGAGGTTTCTAGCAGTAGTTTATTGTATTGGTAACTTCTATGCTTACATGTACTCCAGACGTCCTTTATTGGTAACAAATCCACATCAAACCAATCAGATGAAAATCTTACACAAAACTGGAGGGTAAATGGAGTTTCTATTTCTACGTCACCATGAATTCCTTTTTTTACTTTAGAAGAAGTCAAATATTTTTCAAAATCGTCAAGGACCTGTTCCATGTTTTGTTTTAAATCTTCGACGTTTTTAAAGTTGTTCAGTACAACCAGAAGATCAACATCGGAGTGTCCACGTACAGCAGTGCCTTTTCCGAGTGATCCACCCTTAAAATTTGAATTGGTGATATACTGATAGTTCGAATACCAAATGAGGACAGGCAAAACCCTGACAGTACTAAATCAGATTCTACAAGTGCTTGGTTTTAATTTGTTAACGTTTATAAATATTTTGTATTATACCCATATCTGATGCTTCAAAAACTCGCTGAATGAATAGTATTAGAAGACATTTGAACATAATATACTTGTATGACATCATATATAACATAAAAATTTCGAGTTGGATATTTACAGGAAAAAAACGTATTTTAGAATACTGCTTAGGGTAGGAAAAGTAATAAAAATTAGGTTTATTTTGGAGACAGGTATATAGTCAACTTGTTTAGTTGCGAAATGGAAAACCTATGACTATCCCTGGAAACTCTTGTCTGACTGACATCAAATACTTCTTTATGTTTCTACTATTGATTATCTTGCAAAATTACTGGTTAAGGTTATAAGTTTAAAGGTCACATTCAACGACTGACCCTGGAACTAGGTATATAAAAACTGAAAAGTAAAAGGTGAAATATGTTGCGCATTGATTTCGTTCCAGTAGAAAACTAGTGTAGAATACCAAAGGATTTAACATTTTCTGAATGCATTTCGAAAGTCGCTTGTCAAAACTCAGAAACATATTCTAGACTCTTTGTTTCTGTTATATTAACCTTCTTGAAATTTGACCTTGATTTGGACCTTGTCTAAATTGAAGGTCAGAGGTCGGATTATGGTATGACCTTTTTTGACTTTTTTCGTAATTGAAATGTTCTTATCTTAAAACCATTTGTCTTCTACTGCGAGTGGATATAGTTAAAAAAATGATTTCATATCACTTGCTCTTGAACAAGTATGACTGAGCCACTTGTTTCATATACTGTGTTAGGTTAAAAGTTAAAGTACTATGATAGAAACCGACAACATTGTGCAAATACATCTAGCGTCTGGCGAATTGCTTATTTTAATGTATAAGTGATCTATGGTTGTTTGTATTTTTACGACACATTGTTTCTCCGAGTTATTTTAATGCATTTCTTTGCAGGTGGAGGCTTGTACCACAGTGTAATCGCAAACACAACATCAACACACTTTATATATTAAATGAATAGTGAACAGTGTGGTATTGTAAAGGCATATTTTAACATCATTAAGAAATGTATTTTATTGTATTTTAAACTTGAGTATATATTTTTTTAAGTTTTATTCACTGCACGTGCGTAGATAAATCAATGATATGACAGTTTACACAGAATATGAAAAATGTCGTATTAATATATATTCTGGTTACTGAACACTTATTCTACCTCAGACGTAGTTGTACATACCTGGCATCCACGACTGACTGATTGATTGATTATTTGACCGAACGTTAAACAAGCAGTATTTCAGCTCAAATTTTTGCACTAAAACGATAACTAAAATAAAATCATTGTGGAAACGAAATGGATCAATGGGCTAAGGAAATGTGCAATTGTGTCCCTACTCTTTTTTGACATGTACACAAATGGTCATAAGTGAGCAAGTAATGTGACCCTCTACAAACACCTCATTCACTGTGCTCTGCGGCAAGTCTTTCTGCATAATATCATGACAACACTTAATTAAGAAGGTCGTGGAGTTGCTCAAATTTGTACTCACCATTAAATATCGGCGACGTAAAAACATACCAATAAGAAAAGGCAAGCGAAAGAAATATATGAAGGATCTGACTAGAGATAGACTTTTAGCAAATAAAATGGCTGTTGCTGTAATGGCATTATGACATTAACTATGAACAAGTGTGCTGTCTTGACTAAAACAGATTTACGATTATTTAAGTTTATTTGATATATGGATATTTCTTCAACAGCTTGCCACAAACTTAAATTTTCAAAATTAGGGCATTTCCAGAAAAATGAAATTCATCTCTATTAATCTTGTCATATGAGTCTTATCATTATTCCCAAATTTAAATACTTACCAGTTCTTGGGAGATCTTATGCTTGGGCAAACGTCTATATTCTTGTACCTACCTTTACTTTATTACTTGTTAAATCTTGTACCTCGAAATACGTTTACATTTTAGTAATTATTTTATTAGTTGATTAACCTTGTACTTCGGAATACGTCTATATTTTAGTTCCTACATTCATTACTTGATTGACGCTGTACTTCGGAATACGATGAACCAAGCGAAAAACTGTGTCAATTACTCGGTTGCAGTTGCTGAGGAATTTTGTGTCTGGTCGTACCTCACGGTCTAGAAACTTTTCTAGCGTTTCGTTCGGTTTCATTCCTTCGAAAAATGTCATCCTTGTTTTCGTATATATATCTTCGATTTATATTAGCTTGAAAAAAGAATAGTACTCACTTTTTATTGCAACAATAATTATTTTAATTTAAAACACATTACTAATTATTTATAATGGACAAAATTGATCATATTTCAATTTTAAACTCAAACAAGAACTCTTATCGACGTCCAATTCTTTTTTTTTCAGAAAAATGGTTCCATTCGAATGATTGTCGTGCAAATAAGGTTAACATGTACTAAATAGTCAATCTGTTGATGCGTAGCATAAAATTTATAATTCTGAACGAATCTGTTAAAAATTACTTTTATGTGATGCACAATTATTTTAGAAGTGAAATGTCAGATTAGCACCTGTTTCTATGTATCTAACAACTGAAAATGGTTTTATTGTTACGTCGTTTTATAACTTTTGCAAAATGTTCTTATAAGATTGTTAAACCTTGTGCGCCCTTTAAAAATCTTTGAGCAAAGACACGGTATTTTTATAAATAAGGTTGTCACTAATAGTGAATTATTTTAGTGCAATTTGTCGCTTTATTCAGGGCGAGATAATATAAGTTTCAGAATTGCATCACACAAATTATTCTTCTCATACATCGCGTACATATTATATCAATCATTATATTCATAAGGGCATTATTGCAATAGTATAAAGTATATAGCAAACCTTCACTGCAAATGGAACCATCAAATTCAACAGCAGCATTTTACGACATAAAAACATTTGTGCTTTATTGCATTACAATTTTATAATAAAAGGTATGTAGTAGCTATATTAGCTACATTAAATGTACATTGTTGATAAAATGTATAATATATTAATTTCATATATTCATATTTTACCCGCCAATATACTTTAATGTATCGTGCTTTTCGGTATAAACAATCTGAACCGTAACATAAAATAAATTCAAAAATACCAAATAGACAATTAATTCGACGATCCGTGCTATCTCGAGTGACTAATCGACAGTTTGACCTTTGCAGTTCGCATTATGTTAGACACAAAACATGTATAATATAAGAAAAACAAATTAAAAATGTATTGCACTTTTATCCTTTTCATCTGTTAGTAAAGCCTGCTACTGATGGGTAAACTGAGATTAAAGTCTCGATTAATTTCGTTTCTCAAGATTATTTGTAAAACAGTGATTTCTTTTTCAAAAATACTAATAGTAAATGGTTTAAAAAAAGGTTAAGCCGCAAAATTTCAATTAATATGCTATTATTCCATTTCTCAAGTATTTCCATATTAACTGACGAACATTTGATAAGGGAGAGGGTCACAAATTTGATGGAGTCATAATATTTATTCCCATCTTGAAGATGTGAAACTTTTGATTTAATCCAGTTGTTGTTACAGTTATTTAAAATGTTGTTCTTTTTAATATACTCATTTTGCGCTATTTTTTGGTTTATGATCCTAAAATAAAATTACTTGTGTATATCCTGATATGTTTTCAAAATCTACCAACTGCTCCCCCACCACCATGAGAATCAAATCGTCGTCCCCTTACGTCAAATTAATATGCAATACATACGATTAATTATTATGATAAATATTCCATGCAAAAAAGAATGTATAAGTAAAACTATCATTATATATATTATACTATTTCTCTATTCCGTCGTATCCAGTAAAGATTTGACCTATATATGCTTTCTAAGTATAACTTACATATATCGACAGTATTTTTACTTTAACTTTGAGTTTCAAAAACATGTTATTTAACGTTCATGTATATCGGTTCACTCACGATACACGATTCTAAATTTCATTGACATTAACACATACTTTAACTGAGGTTGGCTATTCTATATAAACTTAGCCTGGAACCTGAATTATTTCTACAACCAAGTAAATTTGTACATTCGAACTGACTGATTATTCATATTTTAAATATACCAATAAGGGTTATTGTTTTATATCGTTTGTAACGTTTATGAATAAATACACAGTTTGATAGTTCAACAATTTACTACTACTACTACTATGCTGACAATGTCTGTTTCCATACTTCTGTGTTAGCGCTGTTATCCATTCATTTCTCTGTTGTGACAGCTTTGCCCAGGATTCCAGCTTGATGTTTCTCTGCTTAACGTTTCTCTTGATGGTATCCTTGTATCGCAGTCAAGGTACCTCTCTTCCCATGCCCAACATGCAGATATTGCGGTTGTTCATGTCTTGCAAGAAGCGTTGAAGTGTTGTTAGCTTTTGCAAGGGGAAGTTAATAGTGGTCCTTCTCCGGCAAGAGCATGTCAAGACAGGCGAAGATTTATTCCCTGCAGCGGATGGCCGGAAGATTACGGGAGTTTCGTCTATCAACCGCCCTCAATGCCTCCACATTTACATGTTTTCTGTCGGGGTTGCCTCCCTTAGTCTTTGGTTCTGACAAGGACCTATCCCGCCAGGCAGCGGAAGTCCATGCAAGGCAGAGGTGTCTATCTCTCTGAGGTATTTATTTGCATATCCGCATACCGCAACAATTTATGGTAATTTAAAAGTATGAACGCCGCAAACATTTGTTTGTCGAAAAGAATCTTACCGAAGCTGTACAGATCTAGGCTATAACAACAGTTTCCTAAAAACACGCATGCTAAAGACGTTTTCTGCAATCGAACGTAAAGGCAGCTTATGTTTGAATTGTTGAATACATGTTTTATCATCGATGTCATCTTATCAACAGGAGTTAATCAGTTATCAATAAATGACATTAAAATGTAGTTGATGTTAAAATGTAGACCTTTTGTCATTATGTTAAAAGCAACAAATCCTAAAAATCAACAAGTCTGCCAATATTCAGAAACAGAAAAATTACATGATACTTCAAATGCTGCACATGATATGGTTCAGAAATAAAAGGTCTACTCGAACATGTTATAAACGTTGATAAACTTTGATTGCTTGATCCACAATTTATTACAAAATATTTTAATAAAACAAACATGATAAAGTTATCCCCTCAGCTGTGAATTATTTAGACGGTTAATTGTTAGTGGCATTGTTTTTGTCAAAAGTAAAGTGTGTATATACGACACAATTGATGTCTCGCTTGATCATCAAAATTAAAAATATGTTTCAAAATATAAAGCTGTTTTCATACTTTATTTCGAATTCTTGACAATGAATGGGTGTATTTGAACATTTAAAGGTACACTTTGTACTACCTTGGTTCGATATCACCGCTATAGATATTTTCATCGCCAAACTTCAGGAGTACTGGCTCAATGCATTGTCTGAAAATAAACGACACATTGCCGCCATATTTGCTTTCGTTTAGCAACAAAATAGTAGTTCACGAACAGTCGTTCATGAAAGTAAAAACGGATCTCTGAATACATGTTTAAGCCTTTTTAAACAATTAGTATTGTTTCTTTCCTTGTGAAAATATTTCAACTATTCTGACTATTTTTAAATATACTTAGACATAATACTTGATATTTACCATGAGTAAACGAATGTATAATACTCGACAGTAAATAAGTTTATAGTGTGATTTTTAATGATCTACAACATCCTGGGATACACTGTATTCCGAAGTCCATGATATTACACTGTATGATTTGAGGTAGAGTTTGGCGGACAAGAGAATCTGGGTTAATAATGTATAGTGTCTTCTGGATACACACAATAATATATTAAATGTGTATTGTGTACAAAAAGACAAAAATAATGTTTGATGTGCTGAAAAACTCTTTTGTCTGTTCCTAACTTTTGATTTTAGAAAACTAAATATGAAATTTTAAAGCTATTTTCTTATTATTTGTACACGAAGATGACTTAAAAAAATGATAGCTGCATGGAATTGTTGCTTTTGTTTTCTTTCTTAAAACGTAAAAATTGAAACCTATTTTGCAAAACACAAACGTCTCCGAAAATGATAAATACAATACACAAGATGTAACCATAAACAAATACTAAAAGACAAAATGGTCATCGGCAATAAATTATAAAACACAATATAATAATATTACATGTAAATATAACTGTGAAACGTCAATCAGTGATAAGTGAACAGATAATAAGACGATCATTTATCATCAGTTACAAGGTTTGTGCTATTAAGTGGTATCTTTAACATTTTATCACACCGTACTAGATTTTACAGGCTGATAATTAATTAGGTTAAGAAGCACTGATTGTTAATCAACATGATGAGTTCTCTGTATAGATAATACTGTACTATTATACATATAAAGTATGGTTATTTTGTTTCAATTTATTGTTTAATTTCTTAAAGATGGAAGTGATTTTCTTTAAACCGTACCTTTGTAGAGAAATATTAAAATCATTAGCCTTATCCATTCTTAAATTCCCGTACATCTAAAGTAAGAAAATTATCAATACTTTTCAAACAATTCAGGAATCTATGGTTCAAAATTACTTTTTTTATAAAATTCTTTGTCCTTAATGGATTGTGAAATGTTTTTGAAATGTATTAAAGGAGACACCTGCTTTTCTTTTTTAAATGTTGTAACATTTTACTAACAGTTTTCATTAAAAGTGCTATGTTTAGGTTAGTGCCTATATTTGCAGTGCACTTTTTTTTTAAATTTGTGTGTAGCTTTGTTGGTTTTGTTTTCTTGATTAAATTAATTTAGTTACAGAATTCTTGTTATAAAAATGGCGAATATGTCGATTAAATTTATTAAGTTCTAACATATAGAAAACTTGATCAAATATAGTAAAAAAAGGTTGAAATAATTTTGTTAACTTTTTATATCATAGAACAAGGTATTTTAAGTGGAGAAACGTTTTTTAATTATATAACATTGACATTTCCCAGGAGTTTCGTACCCATTGGCAATCTAAGACAAATTATTGAATGAAGCAAAACTTATTTCGAGGATGTAAACTTTTGATGTTGATATGTCTTTAGCTATGTCTATTGCCAGGTCCTATATTTGAAAAGACAGGTGTCCACTATTTGTGATTATCCAAACAGACATATTAATATCTAGATTATTTAATTTTGTAACTGTTGTTGATGTCAACTTTTGTTTTGATCAACTCTTGCTACTGTTGGTATTCTTACTGTTGGTTTAGAATTATGAGTTGGATCTTTCTTCCATGCCAAATATGGCGCTCAGGACAAGGATAATAATAAGAATACATGAATGCAAACACGTATTATTTAAGTATAAGCTCGGCTTATCAATATATAATTAAAAGACAAAAATGTTTTTATCTTTACTTTTTTTATTCAATATTTTTGCTAAATTTGGTTTCAAAAACTTCGCCTTTGACTGGCACTGTATGTTGGAATATAATGCATAATTTGGTGCTGGAAAATGCCCGCCTTATTGTTTATCGTATTATTCACAAACATTTTTTCTTCGAGCGTTACTGTGAGGCCTTGATATTGAAAAGCGTGTCTAACACATTTAATAAATACTGGGAATTCAGATGTTTAGTTTTTGGAAAGGACAAAATATGACCTATGCCACTATTCTTACAAAAATATCACAATGAATCGTTCTGACGTTAAGATAATCTAAACACATCCAGATTGCCCTTTTTGAGAAGCCTTTTTCCGAACATTTCCAATTTCATAGGTCTAAGCTCAACATTTGGTCATCGACAACAAACCAGCGATAAAACGTAGCTCTTACTTCAGACAAAAATACAACAAAAGCTAAAATCGAAGTTATATGCGAGCACTAAAAAACGAAAGGTTTAGTTCAAGATGTCTAGGAAATTTCTTTAATGTACATTTAGAAAATAGATTATTGTTAAGGTGTCTGTTTGAATACGTCTTGAACATTACAGTAAACCGTAAATGTTTTGAAATGTCCGCCTACAAAGGTTAGTAGATTTTTGATCCATTACAGTGCAAATAAATTTAATAGTAATCTGTTACACAAAGATAAAAAAGGAGTTCGCGAAATGTCTAACAATTTTGTGCCATTTTCTGTAATCTATCTTTAACATTACTGGAAACCGCAACTGTTTCGAGTTGTCCGCCTACTTTCTGAATCATGAAGTTTATCATAAAACTATCGAATATATTGACCTATTAAATGATATTTATGTTTATTGATGTTTCCCTATATATGGCGGACTATAATAAGGTTTGTCTAATCTTCAAGTGTACATCTATACATTAACGTGTTAATTTGTTACTGTACAGTAGTTGCATAAATATGCTGTTGAAGTGTGACAAACAATAAAAGTGAAATGGTAAAACCGCATAACATCGCAACAGTTCCTTTTAACTTTATAACCATTTCTGGGGTGTTTGTCTTATCTGTAGAAACCTTAATAATTACACCAATTTTCAAATAATTATATCTCTGTATAAAATAATCAGATCAGGTCAATTTTGATTTCTAGTTTTTTTGCCATTTTTGGCTCTTTTTGAATTATTTTTGCGAGTTTGAATCATTTATGAAGACGTTTACATCTTCCGATTTGGACTTTTCTTGTTATTTTGAACACCGCATCGATTCATTTCAACCCGCGCAGTAAAAATATATGACGCATACATCTACTGTTTTAAGAGGCGCAACAAAATCGTGTTATTTAGCAAAGAGGTGCAACCTTTTAAAAGTTTATGGAATTTTCAAAGACTTTTTGTTTCGTGTATGACTTGGCTCAATCGCACATCGGAATTGTTTGTTTGTTTGTTTGAATGGTGTTTTAACGTCACTTTCAGTAATTTTCAGCTATATCATGGCGTCCAGTTTTTATTGGGGGAGGAAGCCGGAGTACTTGGAGAGAACCCCTAACCTGCGGTAGGAAAACTGACAATCTTTGTCAATTAAGATTGGACTCGAGTACACCCTGTCTGCAGTGACGATCGAACCCGCAATCTCAGTGTTGATAGACTACGTGATCAATAGTAGACGAACTACCTTAATAATTCGGCCACCGATGCCCCACCGGAATTGAACTGACAAAAACAGCACAGAATAGCACCATGTGTCTAAGATCTTATAGCAATTAACTTTTTAAAAATTTACGCAGGGCAGCATGAATATTTCTTTCTTTATTTCAATCTTGATTTAGCGTTTGGTCTAATCGTATTTCTAATCATCACTGTGAGTGACATTGTTTTATTTTGTCTTTATTACAACACATACAAGTTAAATTTATGCCATGTTAAACTAAGCTCACGCTAGTAATCGATGGTAAGACAATTGTCAATGTTCCAAGAAAGATGTGCGGCACCAGATAAATTAAATTTATTAACATTCAAAAAAGAATATTAAGATGGACATTGCCAAGATAAGATTCTCAGTGCGCACATAACTTAAATAGATTCTGAAACCTTTCGCATACTAACTGTTCCATGTTAAAGGTGAGAGTGATAAATTTACGCGCTTTTTAAATAATCATGGCTTACAAAGAGGATTTATTCCTCTCTCCAAAATAATAACAGATATGCTGAAATTATATAAAAAGATGTTGATATCATTTAAGATCAAATGATTGATTTACCATCGCTTGATATGGATTTGACGAGAGAAAAGATATGGAGTTAAATGGAAATTATTTAAAGAGGAGTTCCAATCTATTTAATTTAATAATTACCTCTCTGTAGTTTATTGAAAGACAGAAAAAAATCATTTGATGATATCAATACTTGCGTAATTAAGACTCATCAGTGGCGCTCAAAACAAAACAATATTGAAAATCCAAATGATTAAGATGTTGTAGAGGTTTCTATACAAAGGCTATCTACAAATTGAAAATAGTAAAACCTTATAATTTAAATAATTTTCGAATTTCAGACAATTAAGACAATGGGTAAATCACTGAAAGAATCGATGATATTCCTGTCAGCACCAAAGTGTGACTCTGGGCTGGTGATACCCTCGGGTTCTAGAGCTGACAACTTGGTGGTATGAACAAGATGGCTGCCAATGTCAACAGCTAGTTTTTTATCTGATGATCATGGACATCTCGAACAGCTTGAAAATGGTAACACTATTTTTCCAGTTGTCAATTCACAATTGTTATCTGCATACTCTCCCCAGAACTCTCAAATGGTTCAAATTTGACCGAAATGGGTACACCGATGTGCACAAATGTAAACAATGAAAACGACTTTCAATGCAGTCAAGATTATGTACCTAATCAAGAGTTTATCGAAAAATAAGACAAAGAACTTGATGGGTTGTTAAAAAATGCATATATAGCCAGACTAATTGAACTGTGCGCAGATTCAGAAGAAAAAGTTACATGGTATAGATGTATATTAACAAGTAGAGCGCGATCGTTTCAGGGGTACCCAATGGGAAAACTTGTTACAAGAAAGAGCACTGAAAAGGTGCCTCCCTTCAAAAGTATGCAAGGGATTGTTATCTTATTACGTTGTTTCTTGAAGGAGACCCTACATAAAGTATTCCGCAAAGATGACGGAGACCATGTACAAGAGCAACCATCAACTCAATCGCGGGTTGATTTAGTTGAGTTGCGATTTACACTGCATAATGTTATCGGCAGAAGAACTGTTCGGAACATAGAAAAATAATTGACAAACTTAAATGTGAAAACGAAAAGTTACGAAGTAAACTAGATGAAGCTCGCACCCAACTGGAAACTACTAAAACGGCTTTTGATCGCAAATGCACCCAATTTGATACAAGCTTTTAAAATTTTAAATCAGCGAACTAAAGGTTTTTCGATTTTTAAAAATTTTCGATTTTGAAATGAGTACGCAAAAAATTAAGACAATGGAAATGGAACAATCTAGGATTCAAAAACTGATTGTTTACGTTCAAACAGTTATCAATGAATTAAATTATTGATCTTAATTGCAGATCAACGGAACGTGACGTAAATACTCCACGAGAGAATCCTTCTCTGTCGATTACAGATAGGAATAGCGCTGCGGTATAAACAACGCAACAGTAGAAAATACTTTTAAAATACCGGTACGCATTCATGGAAAAACAGTCTTCCGATGACAATTTTTTTCACAGGCGTAACAAGGAAAAGAACTTCACGCGTCTACTTACATGGTATTAACGCTAAATCAACCAGAAGCGGTATAGTTACATATCTCGAGCAAAGAGGTATTCATGTAACTTTCTTAAGGTTCTTCAGTTCTAAAAGCAATCGACGAATAATGTCTGCACAGTTGAATGTATCAGAAAATGGTTGTGATCAATTGTGCGATGACAATATGGTAATATAATAGCTACAGATGATTTAAACGCTAGCTGCTTAAAACAAGATGCTATGAAAACAAATATGCGTAAGTCTATCGAATTACTACAGTTTGTAAGCAAAAACCATTTTTGTTGTGCGGGAGGTAAAAATCCCCTATAAAGGTCCATCATATACATTTATTACAAATCAGACAATGTTAGATTATGTACTTGTAAATGAAGCTTTGTGTGGAAAAAAATATCTTATAAAATTCTTGCTGAGGAGTTCTTTAGTAATACCCCTCATCTACTCCCGATCAAAGTTAAATTAGAACTCAAGAAGGACCCTAATCAGATTCTTAATAATATGAGTAGGCTAACTGCTTTGCATAAAGTGACTGATACCGAAATAGAACTTTACAAAGATTACTACTATCGTGTACTTATAAAGTGTTTGAATACATTATTCAGTCTCGTCTATTTGATTATATTTTTGTTGACAAAACTTTTATTAATCCCCAACAACAAGGATTTCAAAACTTTTTGGGTTGCTTAACTGCTTCAATTAATTTCAGAGAAACAGAATATCATAATTTAGAGTCACAAAGTAATGTATATGTAGCTTTCTTGTCTTGCGCTCCGCTTTGATGTGTAAACTGTTTCACTTAGGCGTAAAGGAAAACTATGGCTTATAATCAATGATTGTTATGTAAATACTGAAAGTTCTGTCATTGTTAACCAAAGTATGTCCTTTTTTTTAAGTGCACGAAGACAAGGCAGTGTCTTATCCGCCTTATTATATTTAGTATTTATCAATGACTTATTGATAGAACTTGAACAGTCCTTTAGTAATACTGGTATTTATAGTGTTACAAGCTGCTGTCCAACTCTTGCGAAATTTCATGCATAAGCACTAATTCGAACAGATTGCAACGTATGCTTGATGTATGTTGTCCAAATGGCGTTATGTTTTAAAGCAAATAAATCCGGAATTGTCGGATTCTCGTTGAACAATCGCTCCAACGCTCTTGATTACTCTTGGACTATTGATGGGAAACGCATACTTGTGTTGGACAATGCATTGCACCTCGGCATAATAATAGATTCTAAGCTTTACTCTGAAAATGACAATTGAAAGTGCATGTAGAAAAGGTCGAAATACCTTTTTTGCCACTGATGCAAATGTATCACGATGCACTAATCCAAAAGTGCTTTTGAATTTATACAAGTCAGCTGTTATACCCTCTGTCTTATACGGATCTGAATTCTGGACAGACATGAAATCTAGAGACATCGCTACACTAAACCAATTTTAACACTATCGTTAAACGAATACTTGACTTAAAACCATTAACGAGGTCTGACATGTGTGAAAGTTTACTCGGACTTCATCCAATAGTTTCATGTGTTGACAAGAAGAAACTGACATTCCTACAGAAACTGTTTACGTTAGATAATTAATACCTTACCAAAAAACTATTTCTATATAGGCGGTTTTCCTACTTTATTAACCATACAGGACGACATATTGGATTCATTCCCGATATCATTAACATACTGTACAAATATGATTCGTATCTAATGAATTTTATACTCGATGATGAATTTTCGTCCAAAACCAGTGGAAATTAACTGTGACTGTGAATTGTGCCATTGACTCTACGCAAACAAAGGAGTGGAATGCAAGAGTGGCAAATGACTCGGACTTCCAAAGATTCAGACCCATACATAAAAATGTAGTCCTAGCAAAATTCTGGAAACTCAGTAGTTCTAACCAAGAAGTGAACAATTCTTACAACATATCGAAACTAATAACGGATATACCAAATTCATTTCAAGGAACATGTTCGATGTGTGACAGACAATTCTTTGATATTTATGTCCACATATGCTGCAACTGTAAGGGAATATTCGTTTTACAGAATGCCTTTTGGGAGAAAATTTTCCCCTTGAATTCTTTTGCAAACTTTACGGAAAAGACGAAGAACAAATTCTCATTGGTAAAAATATCGACGAGATCATCTAGTCGATAATAACAGTTTTCTTTTACTATGTTATAGACATATTGTTCAATCTATAGCGTACTATAACAGGTTGAAACGTTTGTCAACGTCATCTGCTGAGGCATGAACGGTTGTCAGCAAGAGCTGGAATCGGGTGTTCTTATTTCATATTTAAAGACATGTAAATATTACTATTGATATTTCGACATTATAATAATGCTTACACCCCTCTTTATGTACATACTCACCTTATTATCTAGTTACGCATAATATTTGTACATTGTATTTCATATAATCTCATAAAAATGAGGGAATAAAGATATGTATGTATGTGTGTATATAGTTTATTGAAAGACAGGAACAGTTCATTTGATGATATCAATACTTGCGTAATCAAGACTCATCAGTGGCGCTCAAACCAAAACAATATTGAAAATCCAAATGATTAAAATGTTGTAGAGCGTTTTATTCAAAGGATATCTACAAATTGAAAATAGTGAAACCTTACAATTAAAATAATTTTCGAATTTCGCTGCAGTAAATTTAGACAATGGGTAAATCACTGAAAGAATCGATGATATTCCTGTCAGAACCGAAGTGTGACTCTGGGCTGGTGATACCCTCGGGTGTTTGAGCTGATTCGAGTAATTATATAATTGAAAATAACAAATAAGTCTCGACAATAAAATCATTTTCATGATATTACACAACCGCCATCTTCTTCAGGTAAAACTCCAAGTTTACGCTGTAATTGCTTGCCCTTGATTCTATACGGGAAAAGTCTCTCCTAAATGTCGAGAATGACCACTTTGAACAGGTTGAAACGTTTGTCAACGTCTAATGCTGAGGCATGAACGGTTGTCAGCAAGAGCTGGAATCGGGTGTTCTTATTTCATATTTAAAGACAGGTAAATATTACTATTGATATTTCGACATTATAATAATGCTTACACCCCTCTTTATGTACATACTCACCTTATTATCTAGTTACGCATAATATCTGTACATTGTATTTCATAAAATCTCATAAAAATGAGAGAATAAAGATATGTATGTATGTATGTGTGTATATAGTTTATTGAAAGACAGGAACAATTCATTTGATGATATCAATACTAGCGTAATCAAGACTCATCAGTGGCGCTCAAACCAAAACAATATTGAAAATCCATATGATTAAAATGTTGTAGAACTTTTTATTCAAAGGATATCTACAAATTGAAAATAGTAAAACCTTACAATTAAAATAATTTTCGAATTTCAGTGCAGTAAATTTAGACAATGGGTAAATCACTGAAAGAATCGATGATATTCCTGTCAGCACCGAAGTGTGACTCTGGGCTAGTGATACCCTCGGGTGCTTGAGCTGATTCGAGTAATTATATAATTGAAAATAACAAATAAGTCTCGACAATAAAATCATTTTCATGATATTACACAACCGCCAACTTCTTCAGGTAAAACTCCAAGTTTACGCTGTAATTGCTTGCCCTTAGATTCTATGCGGGAAAAGTCTCTCCTAAATGTCGAGAATGACCACTCTGGATCAGATGATGTGTCATGAAAAGGATTCGCCGGATCCAAAACATACGGGGGTGTCCTATAAAACAAATAAACTACATTTTAATATTGGTGCAATGTATTCATTTCATTAAGTAATTTATCTAAGTTTTTATCTGTTCTATAGGTAAATCGAAAATAATAGAATTTCTTTTGTAAGCTGAAATCATGTTTGATAATTTGAACAGGTTATACTCTGTAAGCTGTGTAAAATATTCTTTAAATTTAAAATTACAAAGGAAATGCAGATGATTGAAACATTCAAAACATTTCTAACTTTAAAAAAAATAACATTGCTATATAACAGCCATAGCAACTTGACAAAAGCCATTACATATATTGTTCATCATTTAAAATTGTCAATTAAGATTTTCATGCAATTGTTTAATTGAATGCTAGTAACTCTGTGTGGTTGTCACATCAATTTCAATTAAAAACATGAATTAATGAATAAATTAACGTGTAAATATTCATATACATGTATTTTCAACAGGATTATTTAATCAGTTAATTCATCATTTCAAAGAACGACATAACACAAAAAACGTTTAAAATATAAATTGTAACTACAAACCTGTTCCACTTTTCAATGTATTTGGATGATGAGTAGTTGTCATCAAATGCAACTGTCGTTTTACCAAAGTTAGCCAATAAGTCAACAACTTTAGTCATCAGTTGTTTCATTGTAAAGTTGTTTTGGCTGCCATTTTCTCTCCAGACATATATTACAAGCAGTTCTATACAGTAGGATGTAAGATCTACCTGTAAAAAAATAAACGTCGATTAACATACTAAGTAGCCTACTTTTCGGAATGGTCGACATGAGCACCTTTCCAGACGGCAGATATATCATATCATGTTGTTCGAATATCAGATTATTTGCTATCAAGCTTCCAATGCTAGTGTTGACAAGGATTGCCAGTTTTCCTACCGCAGGTCGGGGGTTCTCTCCGGGTACTCCGGCTTCCTCCCCCAATAAAAACTGGACGCCATGAAATAGCTGAAAAATTGCTGAAAGTGGCGTTAAAACACCATTCAAACAAACAAACAAATCCAATGCTAGTGCTTCTTGAAGGACAACTATTGTTCACCTAAAGGCTGTTTAATTGGTATCTCACTGTATTTTCCTTTGATCGTTATGTGCGGTATCATCTCTTCTACCTCTATTAAGCTTGACAAAAATATAGTGTGCACGTGAGTTCATCTGAACCGGCTCATCTGTACCATTTCACCTCGCTGTCAAGACGATGTTATGTAATTAATGTTACAAAACAGCGATAAATAGATTCAATGCATTTTCTCGTCATCACATTTCGCAGCTGTTGCCCTTCAATGACATAAGGACGAGAAAATGCGTCTCTTTTTAAAAAAAACGTAAATAATCTATAATTCATTGATTTCTGACAGTAAACTTAAGGTCGTCCCTGTGTAATTGTATTTTGAGTGGTCATTTTTGCACATTGGTAACACAGATATAAGTCAGAAAAGTACAGTTTTCCCCTTGTTAGTGAACTCAATAACTCAAACATTACTAACAAGATCGGTGTCATTAGTACAGTAGCATATAAACAAGGGGGCCAGTGACACAACTCTTTGTTTAGAGGGCATCGAGTTGCTTATTTAATTGTTTTGTATTATAACTATTTTCTTGCTTGTTGTGTTGAGAGTTTCCTCTTAGCCACTGCTTTGTAATTCCTTATTTGACTTTTACACATCACACATCAGAATCCTTTTATTATGCAATAGTAGTCAATAAAGTATAGTGTGTGTTGTTATGTTCGTTATTTTTCTGTTACCCATTGCTGTTTAATTTCTTCCTTTTGATAAGGTCTTGGTATCTGCTTGCCTGTTTTCGTTTTTTGAAATAAACACAGCAATGACAACAAGATGACAAACATAAACTACCAACCATTTCAGTATACTTCCAATATTTTAAAAGGCGAATTAAATCCTTAACTCTTGATGGAACTGGCTTGACAAATTCAACTTGGAGCTTTGCTAACGATTTTGCATAATGCTTCCGTAGATGCATGTTAGCTTCTATAGTGTTGTACGTAGACTGAACACCTCCAGCTAATCCAAGCAGCCCTACAAATGCAAAATGGCAGATTTTAAACAATAAGAGTAAACAATAACAGGTCCAAATGTCTTCTTTATTGAAACGGAGGGGCTTTGGTTATATAAAATCTCGTGGGTAAATTTATCCTTTCTTGAAATACGAATGCATCATATATTCGCACATTTTGTTAAATCTCGCTTGTGTCATTGGTTCTAATATAAAGTTTCAAATAAGTAGAACTCTTTGATTCCTGCTTGTATATCAGACAAGCATTTGAGATGTCAGTTCAAAAAATAAAGTTCATATGTGACAACTTGTTGTGCAGCTAACATGAAGTTAAAAAATTTGGAAATGTGATGCATAAAAAACTGTTATCAATTCGGTTTTTCTTAATAAAAATGATGACTGCGCGTAAACGGTTTTTATACCGTGTTTGAACTGTGCATTGTGTAAATATACGTACGTAGAACAGTACCAATGAGAATATCAACCAAAAAGTGATAAAAGCAGAACTGTTGCTAAAATCACTCCAGGCACGCGTTTTAAATTTCGATATACTTGCATGAACTCCAGACGTCCTTTATTGGTAACAAATCCACATCAAACCATGACCAGTGAGATGAACATCTTAAACGAAACTGTAGGGTAAATGGAGTTTGACCAGTCATTTTTATTTCTACGTCTTCACTGGTTCCATTTTGTATTTGAGAAATCAAGTATTTTCTAAAGTCCGAAAGGACTTCATGCATGTTTTCTTTTAAATCTTCAACGTCTTTAAAGTTGTTTAATACAACTAGAAGATCAACATCGGAATGTCCACGTACAGCAGTGCCCTTTCCAAGTGATCCGCCCTTTAAAAGAATAACTAGTGATTTACCAATAAGGATAATTTCCGATTTGGAAACTTATGGCCGAACATAACAAATTAAAAGCGTTAATCTGAACAATTTTAAAAAGAAATAATTAACGTAGGCTGTGGTTTATTATTGCTTTACACAGGGACAGTCTATATGTTAGTATAGACTGTCCCTGCTTTACAAAGGGATAACGTTGCATTATTTTATCCTGAGCGATAGCGAGGGATAAAATAACGCCATAAATAGTCATCCCGTTGTAAAACAATGATAAAACAAAGCCTTCGTGATTATTTCTATTCTAAGACAATTACTGTATATTTAGGATATTTACGTACCAACACCAGTTTTGCCGTTAACTAGCTGTTCCGTCAGCGTAATACACAATATATTGCAACGAATACTTATATCGCATGTCGCTACATACGCTATAGCTTTACGGTGGGAGTTACGATTTTGGTATTGGAACAACCCTTCAAAGCACGTCATATTAAAATATACTATTTTACCAAATATTCCAAATGTTTTTTGTCATGTACAATAAATATTTCCATTTCTACCTTGAATTTTATTTTTGTTATATTGTCTTCCGTCATTGATGCCGGCAATATAACGTATATTGACCAAAATCATATGGAATATTTGTATAGTATGACATACTATATTATAAACACTATAATTGCGAATTAGACATTCACTTATTTGAAATGAAAACACTTCCTGATGATAGTAAGCAAAATATTGACAGTGTAATTATAGAAAATTAGGTTTAATTTGTGGGTAGATCGATACACGTATTTGTCTTACTAAAACCTCAAGTAAAAAACACTTACTTGTTGGCTGAAAATAATAACACGCGACGTTTATAAATGAGATGTCTTGCTAGACAACGCCAAAAACTTGCGTCTCCAAACCGGAATTGGAAACGGGGAGACAATTTTATTGTCACCCTCAAAATCACATGATCGGCATCCTGAAACGGATACCTTTTTACCCTCCATCGTTTATTGAATTACCAGTCAGAACCATTGCTCTAGTTACTATATTTTTGGTTGTTGGTTCTGGAGTTTGCCGGTTTCTCGGACTTACCTTTGTGGATTGTCTTTTTGACACTTTCCACGGTATTCGGTATTTTGGTATTACATTCTTTTAAACTTGGAGTACATATATTGATTATTTATTTCGCTTATCTAATTTAAACGAGAGTTCGCAATACACTGATCATACACTTTCGTTTTAAAATAATTATTCTGGTTACGATAATTAAATATTCAGATGTACATATATGTAAATTATGATTGCTTTAATGGATAATTTTACTGAACGTCAAGCGAGGAGTATTTCAGCTCTTGTTAAGACGCAGACACGTTTAATATCAAAACTCGATTGGGAATGTTGCAACTACATTTCTATAATCTACAAAATGGTCATTTGTGAGCATGCACAAGCGCACATTTCTATACAGCTTCAGTGTACAGATGACCGTATTTATCCTAATCGGGATAATTCATAGATACCATACTTTATTGTCGTTTTAGCATGGGCGGGCATTATATTAATGATATCCTACCCCTCGATAACCCCTTTGCAAAATATTCACGAATATAATGCCCACCCATGTTAAAGTATCGTATTTATTTTTATTGCTTGATGGGCCTTGTACTTCGTTGTACATCTATATTTTAGTACTTACTTTAATTACTTGATTGACGCTGTACCTCGGAATACGATGAATTAAGCGAACAACTGTGTCAATCACTCGGCTGCAGTTGGTGAGGAATTCCGTGTCTGGTCGCACCTCACGGTCTAGAAACTTCTCTAGTGTTTCATCCGGTGTCATTCCTTGGAAAAATGTCATTCTCTTTTTCGAGTGTATATCTGGGATTTAGATTAACTAGGAAAAAAGATGTACTAACTTTTTAAAAACAATTATTATGGTTAAACACATTCAAATTTTATGATTACTTTATTGCCACTATTACAAGTATTTCTTATTTATAATACATCCCAAACTCTATACGTATTTAGAAACTTTGACTAGAACGCATGTAAATGTCTAAGAATGTAAAATATTTACTGTTGTATGCTTGTTAGCAAATAACTTCAACAGAATCATTGATTTATTTGATGATTAAGAAATTAACAAATTAAGAATCTTTTTGATTGCCTTTACATGTAACTTCATAACTAACATCACACAAATTATTCTTGTCATACATCAAGTATTGTACATAATATATCATGTTTCATATTTTCCGCAAGAGACTTACTGCAACAATTTAGTATCTAGCTAACCAAATGCAGTGAACGTCATCCTCCCTAAGTCAAGGGTTATGATTTACGTTCGCTCCATCATGACTTTGGAGGATGACCTTCACTGCAGTTGTGATCGTTACACACAAAACTAGCAGTTTCCGACAGATAATACATTTTAATATAATGTATATAATATGCATTTAATAATATATACGAAAATCCAAGCTATCTACAATGGCTACTAATGACCAGGCGAAAAGAAAGATGGCGGAATGAAGTCAAGTTCAGTCAAGTAAATGTATAACAATAATCATAAGCTCTGTAGAGCTATTAAAACGCAGAGAACAAACAACTAACAGTCATAATAAGCATAAAATACAATGCAATACATATGTTAAAACTGACATAGCCATCGTTACAAGACATGCATTCTAAGTTTAAAGACTATCAAAACACAAACATGTGTAAAGACATACATGCAGGCAGCAACGTTAAAAGGGCCTAGCAAGAAGATTAAGTTAAAGAACATACTGCAGCTAGCACTAAAACAGACCAAAAGTAAGCTAAAGTTTCAAAGCAATAAACGAAAGAACTTAGCTACAATAATGTAGCTCCTTTTAATGGACGGAGCTAAAGGAGGTCCCATTACTCGTAATGGAGCAAGCCGGGAGCGATTCACACCCGGGGGTTTTATGCATATAATAAGCTATTCAACTGTTTCTCTAAATTGCTACAAAATTTTTAGTGTCTTTAAAGTTTAACTGATATTTCTACAACATAATTCGTTATTTTTACACTTTATTCGTAATCATGGCATTGTTGTCAAAATTTGAATTCCGAAAGTGCAATATTTTTGAATCGATTTGGTAAAATATTCATCCGGATCAAAATTTTTCCGGATGTATTGCATTAGCTGGGATCAAATTTTTACCGATACGATTCTACAATTCTACACTCCACAATTTCAGTTTTTGTCAACAATGCCATGATTTCGAAAAATTGTTAAAATGATTTAATTAGACATTGTAGAAATGTCAACTGAACGACGGAGAAGGAATAAATATGAATTAAACAAAAATAGCAGTTTTAATACCGGAATATATGTATAAATCCCAAGAGTGGTTTTTCCTTTATTACGAGTAATGGGACCTCGGTAGCTCCGTCCATAAAAAAGGAGCTACATTATTGTAGCTAGAAAGAACTATGGAGACTAAAACTAAGCTGTAAGAATACAAATCATTAAAAGAAAGCATTGGTACAGACATTACAGATACATGACATAAAGCATTTTATAATTAAAGATTATAAACACACAGAGACTGACTTTCGAAATAAATATACATTTGCTAAATATGAAGGTTAACATAAACTAAAGGGAGAGAAAGGACAAAACTTAAAACAGTACAAGCGATTAGCACTAATGCAGTCTAAAGTTAAGCAGTGAGCCATGCATGTCAGCAAATGTCTATAGAGTATGCTGCAGTGTATTTACCTACAGAAAGCACAAGAACACCCCTCCCCTTCCCATTTAATTAAAAGTTCTCATTTCCTCCCTAAAATTTTTTGGCAGGTCATTCCACAGTTTTGCTGCAGCATACCGCATAGAGTGTAAGCCATACCTGGTTGTATTCACCTTGGAACATTCATCTTTTTTTATCTAAAACATTATAATCTTTCTTTGTTAATAAATCGTGTATAAACAGATAGTATGTGCATGTAAAAGGGTAGTCAGTGAATTCTCTCCAGTCCAACGCTATTTGTATTTCTTTTTTATGCGGGGGACGTCTAACGCAAAAGCAAGCGTTGAACGGCAGAGGCTGGTCGGACTAGTAAACATGGTTAGTAGAAAAAACTATAGCATACTTGAAGTGTGGAATATACTTGATTTTCGTACCAAAGTTATCTTAAATGATTCCATAACATACCTGGACCATAAATGGGTAGAATTCTTAAGGTGGAAGGACTAATTCTTTTTCAACAAGTTTGACACCACCGGCAAAAATGACAGCAACTACCCCATATATCCCAAACATTAATAGTTCTCAGTTTATAGCGCAGGCTAATGAACCATATACGGCACACTGAGTCCATAACATGTACTGTCCGATGTTTCATATATACAACTATCATCTATGCCTGCCCTCTCAGCTAAGAACAAAACCAATTTTTTGACTGCCACTACCTCCTCCATCTCAACCCATACACTCACTTTAAAGCACTCCAGTCCAAGATCATCCTCAACAGTGCATAACAAAACAACGATACCGTCTCAACATATACAAACAATGTACATAAGCATGGCACTTTAAAGCAAATTCTAATATAGCGTCCTTCATACGCTTTGAGAACAGATTGTGGTTCTAATATTTTTTTAGTAAAAGGTATGTATCTCCAAGAAAATGACGAGCATATATTTTCATGTCAATTTTATTTGTTTTAACATGCTGTTTCGGATATATATATGTTATTGAAGGCGTTCTCGTAGAGCCGCTTCGAAATGTTAAAACATTTGTTAAACATATTAAAATCGAAATTGATTATTGCAATTGGACTCTGTGCGAATTTAACTATGGTCAGACCTTTTATCTAAAATTAGGTGTGTATTTAGTCAAAATCTGAAAAAATATCGATTGATACAACCTGTGTGATAAAAAACCTTGTATCATCTATATATGTGATACAAGATGTACTTTTGTCGGAACTGCTTCTTGACGTCACAATGAATGGTATAACCAATGATTCATTGAATGACTTTCATTTTCTGAATGAAACATGACGTCATAATGCGTGTGACGTTAGGGGCTATATTTTATAAACAAATGCTTCGTTGAATGTTAAATTTTAAATTGTAAACATTCATTTTTGTTCTGCTTTTTGAATACTTCTTAATTTTAGATAAACTTATTACATACATTTAAGTGTAGGTACAACTACCTGTATCACGTCTCGACAGTTGCATACATTCCGCATCACAACTCGACGCTGCGCGTCTCGTAGGGATACGAATGTAAACAACTGTCTCGACGTGATATAGGTAGTTGTACCTACACATAATGTATGTAATGTATATATATATTTGTCTTCATTTTATACCTCGCTATTTCTTAATTTACTAACATGAACATTATGATCAGTACTTAGAAGGTTTTCACAACACAAATTGTTTAAATCAACAAAAGTTAGATATCTTTGACGAGATAATCAGGAAACTCCAAATTGTAGAAGACAACTTTTCAATAATGAAAAGAGAAATTAGTGATATAAACTAGAGGCTCCCAGGAGCCTGTAATCGCTCACCTGGAATCCAAATGACTTAAACTATATTAACATTTTTGAAATTAACAGTTTCAGTCTATTTGTTATAGCTTTTAAGTTACTGTGCAAAAACTAAACATTTCTTCAAAAATTTTGTTAAATACAATAACTCCTTTAAAGTGCCATCGACAATTTCTGAAAATTAAGTGGTTTTTAGGCATTGTCCTTTAGGGTACTTTAGAAATTTACTCTACTAATAGGTGCGTTATAGACTAATTTTTAATTAAAAAACTGTTTATTTGTACAAATTCATAATGAAAGGGCAATAACTCCTATAAAGAGTCATCTTGCAATTTTGGACTAAGCAATCATTTGTAGGGCTTCTATTGCTGATCATTTGTGCAATTTACAGTTTTAATCTACCTACTATAGTTTTCAAGTTACAGGACAAAAATGGAAAATTTCATAACAAAATTGTCATTTAAGGGCAATAACCCCTATAAGGAGTCATCTGACAATTTCAGACTTATTAAATGAATTGTAGTGCCTTTTTTGCTGATCATTTTTGCAATTTATTATTTCACTCTAGCTGTTATGGTTTTTAAGTTACAGGACAAAAACAGAAAATTTCATAAAAAATTGCAATTTAAGGGCACTAACTCCTATAAGGAGTCATCTGACAATTTCAGACTTAATAGTAATTTGTAGGGCTTGTATTGCTGATCATTTTTGCTATTAACAGTTTCACTCTAGCTGTTACAGTTTTTAAGTTACAGGACAAAAACGGAAAATTTCATAAAAAATTGTCATTTATGGGCAATAACTTATTTAAGGAGTTGTCTGACAATTTCAGACCAATCAAAAGAATTGTAGGGTCTTTATTGCTGATCATTTGTGCAATTTACAGTTTCAATCTAGCTGCTATAGTTTTCAAGTTACAGGACGAAAACGGGAAATTTCATAAAAAATTACCATTTAAGGGCAATAACTCATATAAGGAGTCATCTGACAATTTCAGAACAATCAAGTGAATTGTAGGGCTTTTATTGCTGATCATTTTTGCCATTTACAGTTTCACTCTACCTCGTATAGTTTTCAGGTTATATTGTAAATACCAAAAATTTTGTCACAAATCGTCAAAAAAGGGCAATAACCCCTACAAGACGCCAATACACAACTTCGCACTAATAGCAACTATTGTAGACCTTAATGTGCTGATCAATTTGAAGTAATGGTTTTCTCTATAGCTATTATAGTTTTTTAGATAATGATAAAAAAACCTGTGTTGACCCCCCATGTTCTATTTTTAGTAACAGCGGCCATATTTGTCTGTTGATCAACACCCTGGGTACAAACTTGAAACTAGGAACCCTAAGGATGATTGTGGCCAAGTTTGAAAAAAATTGGCCCCGTGGTTTCAGAGGAGAAGATTTTTGAAAAAGTTTACGACGGACGACAGACGACGGACGACGGACGATGGACGACAGACGACGGACGACGGACGACGGACGCCAAGTGATAAAAACTGACAAGACCAACTAGCCAATATACTTAATAACGAAGAGCTACATCTCCACGAAATCGAGGATAGAGTATGGTACATTAAGGGACAAAACATGAAACTAAAACAAATTTCTTCAGTTTCACGTTAAATGAAACTGAAGAAGAAAATAGGGAACAAACATAGGATGAAGTGAAATACCAAACGCAAACTCAATCCAATTCCAAAACGTCCATCGGCTGAAACCACGCAAAGACGGCAAGCCGCGATCTTTAATATACAGATTTACCAACTATTCAGACCACCAGCGTGTGCTTAGAGTGTAGCCAGTAAACTAAAACTCAAACCTCAATTCTCAATTCTCCGTCTACCAACAGTACCCCAAAGAAAATAATAATAGGCGTCCTAACAGTTACATGCTTAAACAATTTCAACGACAACGGGACGGGAACAAGTTAACACACAATAAATCAACGGAAAATATGAGTGGGATGTGTCACAGGGAATACAATTTTGACTGCCACTGGAAAAGTATGGAGTTTTGGGTAGGGGCGGAAAATTTAGCCTTTTGTAGCGGCCACAATCAACCTACTCTTTTTCGGAAGCTACAAAATGGGTCTTTATCGTGCAAGGAGCGTGGCACTCTCCAAACACGTTACCCACTGCGGTCCGCGGTCAGGCTTTCCGTATTATGACCTGACAACCCCCCAACGAGAGGGTCTCCCCTATCCGCCACCCGGGGACGCGCTGGGCTGCTCTGTGGGTCGAGCACTGGGAACCATCCCAGTATGGTCCCAGCAGGAAGTTATGAAGAGTCAGTCTAAACATTACATTGATCAATTAATGTGGTTTAAAATCAAAACGTTTAAATGTTGACTTGATATGATTAAACAGTATGATAGTATATGTTTCTTAGACTCAGAACTAGAGCAATTTGATGTTTTAAATATCCCAGATGAATATTACTTTGTTATAAAAATTGGAAAATCTAAACAAAATCTGGAGGTATAGTAATTATTTTCAAGAAATACTTGTCAAAGTTTTGGTTTTTTAATCAGACTCAGGCTTTGTCCATTAGTTTGAGACTTCTCCAAATTAAAAAAAGGCTTAACAGACAAGTTACTTTTAGGTTCTGTTTCTATTCCACCAGAAAATTTAAAATATCCATTGATTATTATTTATTATAAGTCAGGAACATATACATTTTTCATCAAATAACGCAAATATTGTCTCTCTTTACGTAGACTTTAATGGAAGAATAATTACTTTACCTACTTTACCAGATAACGTTATTCCTAATCATGCTTTGCCTAAAATCGTAAGTTTCCTAGATGAATTTGATGACGACACAATATACCATAGGTTTTCCCAATCTCCACGCAAAGGATTCTGGGTATCCTACGTCAACCACAATCTGGGAACCAGTTATCTTCTCTGTGCTAGTCTCGATCATCCAGACGCTTAATTCCATTTGTGCGTCTGGATTCAGCTCTATATTAAACTCGTTATTATTACGCCCAAAACTGGGTGTAATTTTTGATTGGATGATATTTTTATTGTCTAACAAATTACTTCCGTTCATATCAAGAAGGGTACAACAAATTGTACCAAAGTTTACATTTGAATATTTTTATAAAATATTATTTTATCAATTAATAAAACAAATATTATTGTTATACATAATCAAGAGTGAAATCTAACTGTGACGTCATATTATAAGTATAGATATGTTTGCATGGTTTTCCTGGTTTAAAAATAGGGCTCTAAAAATAGAACCATTGTTTGTCTCCACCTATTGGTAGCGAAATTAAAATAAGGTGATCCCAGACGCTATTATATATGCGTCTGGGTGATCGAGACTATCTCTGTGCCGGAGAGTGAGGTTTTCCTGGATGAATTTGATGACGACACAATGAGGAAAATATATTCATATCAATTTTCATTGAAAACAATTTACCCTGGATCGAATCTTAAAAGATGTAGAAAAGTGTAGAAAAATTATTGATATGTGGGAAAAAATGTTCTATAGACATAGCTAATGTAAGAATCGGGGATAACAAATTGATTGGTAAAACTACATGTAATGGTATTTAGTGTTGTCGATTATTTATTGTTATCTACTGATCTATTTAATTATGTTGATAGTTGAAATGTACTGGATTTTGATCATAATGCGATGTTTTCCTATGTGCATAACAGAATTTACTTTACCTTTTCTTTTAATAACGATCAGTTTTTAAATCCTAATATATGTAATAGTTATCCAAAATATTGTGTTAGACGGAAATCTGAACTGACTGACCAGTATCAACACGTGATTTCTACAGGCTTAAATGTATTTGACCACAGACTTAATCACCTAATCATGTCTGATAATGTCAACGGCGAAAAGGTAAATAATTTAGTGGATTGTGATGTGATAGTGTTGCTCCGCTTCTTTTTTGTATATTGAAGAACAGCGATTACTTTTAATTTTATTAAATCACGTCCGTTCTTTACAAAATCCAAAAGCAAGAGACAATAAGCGAGTTCGCAGTTTCTTAATGCGCATGTGTATAATTTTAAATAGGGAAATAACCCGCTAAGGTTAAAAGGTCAAGGCAGATAAACAATATAAACGTTCGGGACGCAGATCGAGTGTTGCGAGACGGGATCGGTACAAACGCTTTATTTGTCACACATTATCTAAAATATAATTCAAAACTGGCAGGGAAACGTAAGTTTCCCGGAAAATAATATAGTAAATGAAAAATAGATTTAAAGGGAAGTAACTCTTAAAATTGCGATAGAACAAATAGTGAAATTAACATGAACAACTAGACCATGCCATACTTAAGAAACAGATTATTGGGAGCAGGCTTTATGGGAATTAGAACATGGTCAGACCTTATATTTGTCAATATTTTATACTGAGCGATAGCGAGGTATAAAATGAAGACAAATATAAGGTCTGACCATGTCCTAATTAGAATGGGAATTAGAACATGGTCAGACCTTATATTTGTCAATATTTTATACCGAGCGATGGCGAGGTTTAAAATGAAGACAAATATAAGGTATGACCATGTTCTAATTCCCATAATGCCCGCTCGCAATAATCTATTTCGATTCTAATATGTCTAACAAATGTTTTAAAATTTCGAAGCGGTTCTAAGAGGACGCTTTCAGTGGTAATATTGTTGTTTTGAAACTAATACGATATATCCCAAAACAGTATGTTAAAGCAAATAAAATTGACACAAACATATATTCTCGTCATTTTATTGAATGTACGTACCTTTTAAACAAAAATATTGAGAAATCTTAACGAAATAGCATTGTTCCAGTTTGAAATTTTCAGTTCAGCGTAATATGACGTCGGAATTCTAATTGTAACGTCATATTAATTCGAATGTAGAATTGTTTAAAAAAAAATATATATCGGGAGTAGTTTAAATCATATAAATCTCAGAATTCAGACTAAAAATAACTAATTTATTAACAATAACGATAATTATGGATAACACATAACAAACGGCATTTGTAAGTCAGTTTTTACATTCACACAAAACACGCAGTTTACGCATGTGCGAACTAAACTTATTGGAATTTTGACACGGCTTTGTCTACATAGGTAAAGCAGGACGTCATATTAAAATACCATATAACAGGATGGCCTTTTTCATGTTTTGACTAATACGGCGTCTGAGGTCATGGGTATTTTCATCCTAAAGGAAAGGACAACCAAACATTCAGAAAGCAAGAAAAAAGAGACACATAACATAACATTAAAAAAAAAGATTATTATAAAAATTAAAGAGATAAGAAATTTTTAAATAGTGCGTCTATGGATTTCAAAAAAGGAAACAAACGTGAGTTAAAAAAAAATTTATTAACACAAATGCATTTTTGACTTGCGTTAGCATCTTAAATCTTGCCCAAACACATTCTGCACTATTTTATATAGATTAACTATTTTTTAAAGACAAATATACTTTTTGGTTTCGAGATATGGTGATATGAAAACAATCAGAAGATAGAAACTGTACATCTTCAATTTTGTAAAAGGATTCGTAAGAGTACTCCAAACTTTATGGAATAACGCGAACTTGGCAGATTCTTGGTAGATATCAATATTAAAATAAGTCAGAATGATATCTTTTTAAAATAGACTGATGAATGATACAAAACAAGCTAAGTAGTACTTTGCTTATTTAAAAATCTATTTCGCGTGAAAAAATATCTCACTAATCTGGAAATACAAAAATCTGGATGACATCATTTTGATGCTGTAATATAAATATTGCAATAGAAAAATGGAGATGGTAAAAGATCCCAAAAGAACATAAAACATGTACATTCTGTAATGAAAATGCATTAAGGGGTGAATACCATCATATTTTTATGAGTAAAAACTCAAAAGTGTCGGAACTGGGGAAAAATTGTTTCCATCTTACTATTTTTTATACCCTTCATCAGATAAAATGAAATATATTTTCATGTATTGAAATACAAAATTATTGAGTAATATTTTTGCATTTGTTATTAAAATAATGTTCCCTTTTTTATAATGCTAGTTCTATGTATTTGTCTGTTCTGCCACGGATCATTTACAAAGCTTTCTACCTAAAAAGAGACTCATTGGAGACAAACGGATGGATGGAAAGACAATAACGATATGGAGACCTTCACTTACCCCATTACTGAAACCCCACTATAAAAGTATAATGCACAGCTAGATATGCCGATCTGAAATATCCTCAAAATACATTAGGCTGCGACTTGCAGTGTCCAAAGATTAGGCGGGCCATATTAGCCGTAAAGAAGAAGAAAAAGAAAAATACGACGTAAAATACCAGACAAAACAGTATGTCTCCCAAATTAGTTTTGAGAAACATAACAAAAGGAGGTTTATACATTCAGTATGTTTACAAACACTTAGTTCGAAATCTTTTTTGCGATTATGATAGGGTATAGCAATTTGTGCATTGCATAGTTTATGCACTTTGATCAAAATTAATTTGCATATCTTCCTCTTCATGCTTTATATAGACCCGACAATCAATATTTAAAATATTGTTACATCAAAACTAATAAAATGCAAACTTATCCAATCTATTTAGCAGTATTGAATAGTAGTATTCAAATCATTTTTTTACTTTAATCGTATCATTGAACTGATTTATATCGTATCGTACTTTCTTTGACTAGGCAATTTAAATAAAATCAATACTGTAAATGCAGTAAGATAAAAATAATATACAAGTCTAGAAGATCGTTGCATAATCTTCTAGACTTGTATATTTGTTTTTATTCTGTATCGTCATGTTTGTCGATCGGATACTTAATAAGCTTACTGGTTGGTAGACTCTTATACTTTTTAATTTAATATTTTGAACTACCTGTATTGTTTGTTTACAAGATCCCAGTGGACTTATCACCAAATGAAAAAATACTTTAAGCATTTAGAGTTAAACGCCACTGATGAGTCTTAAGTAGACGAAACGCGCGTCTGGCGTAATGAATTTGTCACCTTGGTAATTTGATTACATCTCGTTGGAATATTTGAGCAAAGCCAAGTAACAGCACGGCACGTCCGCGGCTGGCGGACTGGGAAGCAACTATTTTGGGTTAAGTTGGAAATGAGAAAGTTTAAGATCAATATGTTATGACTTGTTTACGTCATTTATTTATATTGACATTCAATGACTAAGGCCATTCGTTGGTCAGTCTTTGTCAAATTTTTTGACAAGAAACACCGTCATTTGTATCGTTGCATAATCTTCTAGACTTGTATATTATTTTTTGTTTATGCTGTATCGTCATGTTTGTCGATCTGATACTTAATAAGCTTACTGGTTGGTATACTCTTTTGATTGAATGTGGCTCTGTTGATATTTGGAATAATCAATATGTTGATACTAATAGCAATTTATCTAAAAATGTAAAACAGTATTATTATACTTTATGACTAAATGTTTAAACTATAGGATGTTTAAAGCCGAATTCGGATTTACTATCTAACTGAGTAACCTTTAGATTTTTAAAAGAATTAACCTATGTAAATTTAGATGTGGCAGTCATAGATTGCCTATTGCATGTGGCAGATTTTATAGTATAGATAGATCAGAAAGATTATGTTATTTATGCAACAGAGAATGCCTAGGTGATGAATTCCATTATATTTTCAATTTTACCTTCTTTAGTAACGAACGTCAGAAATTTTTTATTGTTACATGTATTTTTATGCCTCATATGCGGCTTTTAGTGAAATAAAATGTTTTAAATGTTTCAAATGTTGTTCACGACAAGTTTAGCTGTAGAAATAGATGCCGAAATTCATTTAATACAGCAAACAAGAATATTGTATACTTATTGACTGGATATGAGTAGAAAAGCAAGTTTATTTTTCCCGATGTGAAACTATTGCCCTGAGGCGTAGTCGAGAGCAATAGTTGTATCCGAGGGAAAAATAAATTTACTTTTCCCGTAATATTCTGTCTGTAAGTGTTTTATCATACCGAACGGACATAAGATTCAAAGTGTTGCCAGTTGCTAACACAGTTAAAAATTAATGTACCAGCAAAAGGTAGTTTCAAGGCTGAATATCAGAATAATTTGACCGTTCATTTTTTTCTGAATAACAAACACAACCAACACAACCATGAAACAACAATTAACCAGGCAATAGTTCGTAGCCAAGGCAATAGTTCTGAAAACTATTGACTGACAGAACAGAAAATGGCTAAAAAGCAAATTTATTGTAGATTAAATTCAATGTAACTTATATACTGAGGTATAATAATGGATTTAATAGCAATTAGTTATACATTTAGTTATAGTTCTGTATAGAATGTCCTCAATGGCGGCGGGTGTTCACTACAGGAATGTTCAGTTCGAGAATAATTTGCGTTTAAGCGGATTTACATTATCAGATGCCACTGATGTCAGTAGAAATGATGGTTTGTTAGACATGTGTAACACTAATCGATCAAGTATATAGAGTATTCCCCACACAATTCTGATTTTGTGAGAGCTTTTGTTGACCCTGGTACCCCACGCACAATGAATGACAATATAAACAATACCATTATGTTCGATTTGGATACCTTGATGACTACCAGTACACAAAACTCTCATTCCTCCCAAGATTTTATACCAAACCAAGAGTTTTGGTCTGCTTTAGACGAACAATTATCTAACTTACCTCGTGATTTATATATTCCAAAGCTTATAGAGCTGGATAATGAAAATGAAAACACCATAACATGGTATAGAACATTGTTGACAAGTCGTGCTGGAGGTTTAAATGGGTGTCCAGAGGGGCCATTGATAAATCGGAAAACTACAATTAAATGTACTGCTATGCAAAAAATTGCTCGAGACTGCTATTTTCTATATTCATTCCTACATGGGGATAAAACTGGTATAGAGGAGGTATTCCGTAAAGATTATTCCAAGTCATCCACTGATACCTCTCGCCCTGTTTCCAGTATCAATGCAGTTGAGGACAGACTTACTTTACAAAAAGCAATTCAGAGAATTTGTGAACTTGAAAACTCCGAAAAATCTTATAAGCAAACTGTTGATAAACTTTTTTGTGAGAATAAAAAGTTAAAATTTGAATTAGCCGATTTGACTGACAAAGTAGATGAGCTCATGATTACCATTGATAGAAAATTTAACCAATTTGAATTTAACTATAAAGTGTTAAATGATCGCACAAAATCGCTCGACGAACATGTTGAACATATTGCAAGGAAAAATTTTGAGAAAATCGAGACAGAACTTAACCGTCACGATAAACTTTTTACAAATGTGCATAAAAGCCTTGGTGAATTAAAATCAAAAGTAAATCAATCATATGCGAGTTTCACGTCCCCGAAGAGGACCCCATTCAATGACAGTGAGAGTCCGAAACCGGTTGTAAATACTACTCAAAAGTCGAACAATGAGAATACACAACCGCATGTACGCGTACCTCTACAGAACATGTGAACGGTTTACCGCCCGAGATATGTATATGTAAGAATATGATAATCCCTGTCTTCATGATTAAGTACGAGCGGAGCGAGTATCTACCATGAAGACAGGGATTATCATATTCTTACAAATTAAGACCATTGTAAAGTGCTCAAGAGATCATAGCAATCATGATACCAAATAATAGGTGATTTTAATACAATAGATAAACCTTCTAGAGAAAAGATGCGGAGGGTAAGATAATCCATTTTGCATGCAACCAAGCTTGTAAAAGTGCTTCATTTTCCTTTTAAATTACATAAAATGTTCATTTTTATGAATACAATTTTAAAAATCTATTATGATTCTAATCTTCAATTTTATAATATGGGGTATTACCGACTTAAAGAATTATCTTTGTTCAAAATATGTCTGCATTCTTTATTTGTTTCAGCTCACAATTTTTACACATATTTAATGAGTCGCGGGCAAGATTAGGTTTGTTTGTTTGTTTGAATGGTGTTTTAACGCCACTTTCAGCAATTTTTCAGCTATTTCATGGCGTCCAGTTTTTATTGGGGGAGGAAGCCGGAGTACCCGGAGAAAACCCCCGACCTGCGGTAGGAAAACTGGCAATCCTTGTCAATTAAGATTGGAGTCGAGTACACCCTGCCTGCAGTGAGAATCGAACCCGCAATCTCAGTGTTGACAGACCACGCGATCAATAGTAGACGAACTACCTTGACCACTCGGCCACCGAGGCCCCCGGCAAGATTATGTATTAAGCAGACTAATTTTGAACAAAAGATAATATGCCACGGTCTTCATGAATAAGACATACAAAATGGGACAATTTCATTGGTCGAGAGCACTTTACTATGGTCTTATAGCGGTGAGCTCTACAGCAATTACGTGTCATGTGATCAAAATGAAATCACGTGATCAAAATCTGCTTAATGCTGATATTGATTTTTTTTTCGTCCGGAAGTTGATATCGTCAAAAAATTGGAACAAAGTGAATGAAGAAGCACTAAATTTAATTTTAAAGAAAGACATAAAAATAAATTTCACAACGATAAAAAGTTAATGTTATATTTAAAAATGACAACAAAAATTTCATACTGTTTTTTGCAATCTCTAAATCGATCTTTAAAAATATTCTGGTACCCTGACGATGATATCCTCTTTAGCCTTAGCGGCTTTTGGATATAACGTCAGGTCAGGAGCATTGGATTTCAACGGTGAGAGCGTTGAATATAACCTGGTCTCCTGGTGCAATATTTTTCATTTACGCAAGCTTCACTTTCAAATATAACCCCAGGTCACCACCAGTTTACTACCCAGTTTGATTGGTTATTTAAAACGCCATGTTTGAGCTAATTTTTCCCGCGTTTCGTTCCCGTTGGAAATTTATGTCAGAGTACAATTTAAATAAAGTAGCTACCTGCTTCTTGTTTTCCGGCTTTCGAGTTTAACTGACAAATCTCTGTAAGTTATTTCCACATTCGAGACATAAATCTATAAAAGCATTCTTTTGATAAACTGTATTTGATTTGATTTGTTTACCCGGACGCCGGACGTTACGTCATGATGCTTTGTATCGGAGTTGCGTCAGTTACTGTTAATAATGACGTATATTTTAAGGTATTCCGAATGTTGCAAACCGGTCAAAATTTTGACCGGATTCATTGCTGGTGACCTGACTGTATATTCGAAACGGAAGTCCGCTTACGGTATTGAGAATATTTAGTCAGGATCCCAGACTAGCGTTGAATATTGACGTTCGGACATTCTCTAGACTAACCATTTTGTAATACAGATAAGTTCAAGTAGAACGAACGTATTGTGACGTCATTATCTTTATGACGTTCATTGTTTACATTACTTATTATAGCTAAGTTTACATTGAGATTTCAAATTTAAACGTAAAGTTAAAATGTAATTTATATTTAAATTTTATAAAGAAAATGTATTCCCGGCTTTAAAAAAAAATGACAAGTGCATGTGATATTAATTAATGGCGTCATATTATCAACCAATGAAAATGCTTATATCGGAGGTCCTGACCTGGTGTTATATATGAAGCGAAGCTTGCGTCAATAAAACTATTGCACCAGGAGACCAGGTTATCTTTAAAAACTGACAATCAAATTACATTTCATGTGACGTCAACATTACACAGAAAGACGTCACGTGACCACTGGAATTTAGAGGAACATTTAGGGTGTTCGGAAGTAACGTCAATTATGAAATGCACATTATATATTGATAATAAAAGACTATATTGTCTGTGCTCGCATTTTGGCAATTGCCTACTCCGTATTATATGTTATTCCGGTCTTAGACAGGGTATATATAATGTCACATTCACGGCTTAGGATTTATATTCCATGAGCCGAAGGCGAATAACAAAGTTATTGTGAGAACACTTAAGCTAACAGACAACGACGCAGACGACAGCATCATACCATTTTACGTCCGCAATTTTTTTTTTGCGGTCGTATAAAAATAGTAGGCATGCATAGTAAATAAACCAGTTAACATTTTTGGACATTTGAATTTTTTAAAGAAAAAGAAAGATACAGGAAAGTGCAATTGAGACCTGTATTAAAAAAATTAATTATTTAAATAATTTATTTCTATATGATGCGACAACAACAAAATAACTAGAAAATTAAAAGTGCATAAAACCAATAATAAGACAATGCTAAAGTAGAAACGTTTTCATCATTTAAATTTTCGACAGGAATTACAGATTCGTAATACTTCCCTCATCAAGTCGGTGTGCAATCTTTGTCCCAAATTATTAACAGTCATGACATTTGTACCGTTTGTTAAATCTGCAATCCCAAAGGACTAGTTATCGTTTGTTTTAAACATATTCGAAATTCTTAATACATTGATGTATGTGGTTTTTTTTATTTTGCAAAGATGTACATGTGAAAATCTTGTTTACTGTTATTCATCATGATGATCAGCTGCAGCAGCACAGGCAGCCATGGAATATTAACGGTTTACATCACGAAATTGTATAATACACCATTTAAAACAGTAGTAAGAAATTTATTATTATTGGACATATTTACAATGCGTTAATTATATAATTAAATTCAGATGGGAGCAGATTTAATGTGCATTTATGATAATAGTACGAAATAGTATTATTTGTTCAACACATTTACAATAAATGGTTATGACACATAATCACGTGCACATAATGTAACGAATAATATGATCGTTTACCTAGCCAGCTTGATCGCGTAAGAATATATGAACAGAATTATAGTTTAATTCAAATGCAAAGAACAAAAGTATTAAATTTCGAAATACAAAACATACTGTTTTTCACCTGAAAAATAATCAAAACAATATTACAGATAGAAATTACTTACTTCGTTAAATGTAAACATCGAACTATATTTTCGCGCAATACTTCAGTAAACCGTACCCGAAATTAGTTATAACCCCATGTTTGATACAATGCAATGATTTGAGTTATGAAAATAATACTGTTATTGATTATGTCATTAGTACTACAAATGTATTTCCTTTTGTAAAGGATTTTGAAATTTTGGTTTTTATTTCATTAATGTCTGATGTTCATGCCCCTTTATCAATCAAATTTTTATCACCCTTCTCAATAAAACAACCCCCAAATACTTTACCTAACCCGAAGATAAGAAAATGGAAACCAGAGGCTAGAAATGTTTTTGAAGACAATTTGTGCTTAGATAGAATTGATACTTTATATACCAACTTATTACTTTCGTCCGTAAATATTGATCAAGTTAATAATACTGATGTTAACAATTATATACAAGAAATTGTAACTATTCTGTTAAAATCTGCGGAAGATACCATTGGTCTTTCAGAACAAACAACAATTAAAGATTTAAATGAAAATAAGGACCATAGAAAACTATGGTTTAATCATGAATGTAAACTCGCTAGAAAAAATTTTAGGAGAGCACAAAGATTATATTAAAAAATGGTTCTAATTTATTCGAAACTAGACTTAAACTGGCTGAATCAAATTATAAGAAAGTAATGGACAATAATATAACCAGGTTTAACAGAGAAATGCAAGAAAAAATAAGACCATAAGACTTAAAAGACCATTAGATTTTTTGAGAATTTTCCGTCAACGAAAAAGAGAAAATACTACTATTTCTATGGATACATTATTCAATTTCATCAAAGATATTAATAAAAACCATTATGGAATTTGCAATGATTTTAACATTCTGAATGAATGAATGAAATTAACAGAGAAAAAGATGATTTAAATGACATTTTGAATGTTACAATAACAAAAGAAGAAATATGTAAGGCTATTACACGCCGGGTATTCGGACACACAGAACAGGGTGGAACACAAAAGAACGGGTGAGGTGGATGAAAACATCGTGTTCAGGTGGGTGTGTTATTTTCATTCTGAACGTATTGAAATAGGATAAAAGACAGAAATAAGTTAATTCAACCTTTTGTATGTCCCTTAACTACTAGTACACCAAGTATTGTCTGTTTTTACTGGAGAAATAATCCACAGGAACGTCATGAACACGAAAATTACTTCGGAAAAAGTAGACTTCCAACTTTCGTTGATTGTAACTTCTCGCGAAATGCAAGTTACAAAGTCTTTTTGGTCGATATAGATACCCCAATGCATACTTGATTATCTGTGAAAAGTTGAACTTCTAACTCGACGTAATAATCACAGTATTCTTCATTATCCAAACATAGCTAGCGAAATTTAGACACAACGGACCGCGGGTGATTCGAGATGAAGACCACTAAGAACGCGGGTGTTGGACACACAGAACATGGCGTTAACTAGCAATGAACTGGTATTAAAGAAGTGTCTAATCACTGTTTTATTTAGTTTTCTGTGTCCAACTGTTGTAGAACACCAGTTTAAGTCATGTTGGTCCTATATCTTTGTTATAGAATAAATTTATGTGCACTTACGTATACTAAGTTAACCTCATACTAGTATATTACGGTGGTTACATCGACATATTCTCTGTAGTTAATATATGTGTTTTGTCAAATTCGGGAATAACTTACTGCTTATATATTATTTTTATAAATATAGTATTATTCAGGCAACATTTGACTCAAACACTTAGAACGCGGGTGTTGCACAAACAGAACAGGGTATATGTAAGACCGTCCTGAACAGTTTATCCACTTTCTTTTAGTTTAGATGGAACGACTCCTTCGTGTATTTTAGTTTGATATCTTTTTTTTGTTTCCCATTGGTTCGTGCAATATAAGTTGTCTGTATTTAAGCGTTTTTGGTGCCATGATCAGATGAACAATGGTCTATAATTGTTTCTAAGCAAGTTTCTTTTACGCCAATAAAAGCATTTATATATATATATTAGTGATTGACTTGACATAAACCCAATATAAGGACAAGGCTTAGAAACGGAGTATGATGGCGAGGCTCTGCCCAATCTTCCCAGTTTCGTGCCGAGTCCTTATATTGTGTTTATGTCAAGTCAATATACTAATATTATGTTTATCCTGCAAGCTATCCTTAAATATTTCCCCCTAAAAATTTTTGTAATTGTATCCTTATTAAGCCTATACACATAGTGCGCAGTATTTTGGTAATCAACATGATTGACGTAAATTGAATGATGTTTCAAGAACGATTTCTGCTTTTCAAGGTGAATTATGAATACAAAAGTAATGCACGTAACAAGTTTAGTAAAACATTATCAACAGAAATAACATCAAGATACTATTTTCAATCACATAAGTTGTACTGTATTACGAAACTCGTCGATTCGGCGTACAAACTTTTCCTGTATGTTTAATGGCGTTCGCACATATATACAATATTCGTTCATTGTCATAAAATATACAGTTTATTTGTACTAGCCTTAGAAACAGGTAGGAATTCGAGGTTCTATCGAGAATTTCTTACCTGTTTTGCGGCGAGTACAAATAAACTATATTTTCCGACAATGTACGAATATTGTTTTAATTCTGCAACCAGAAAATCCATTTTATACTAATGAAAAGAATTCCGTCGTCATATCAAAATAGCAATCGGAACATCTCTCGGCCATTTCCGTCAAGGGTCGGGAAATAACCGAGGTGATCTGATTTTTGAAAATAGCAAAAAATCCGACCGCACACCAGGAGCCAAAAGTCAAGGGACAGTTACAAATCCGGATACAGACAAACGCAATACAAAAACCAAAAACACAAAAAAACATGAAAATAGCAATCGGAACATCTCTCGGCCATTTCCGTCAAGGGTCGGGAAATAACCGAGGTGATCCGATTTATGAAAATAGCAAAAAATCCGACCGAACAACAAGAGCCAAAAGTCAAGGGACAGTTACAAATCCGGATATAGACAAACGCAATACAAAAACCATAAACACAAAAAACAGAAAGAGAGTAACCCGAACCCAATAAAAACCATGGGTGCACTCAGGTGTTCCGGATCAGTAAGCAGTCTCTGCCTCTAATTAGACACTCGTCGAGTTACTCATTGTCATGTCTAGGGAAAAGTCAAATCCAGGAATAGGAAACACTATGACGCAGCGAAAATGTCAGATCGTATTTGAGACACTGATTTCCAATAAGGATCAATTAAGTCATGGTGACGACCATAGAACTTCTGAACGGATAACATCAACCTAGGTACAACAAACCCTTGTTTGAGTTGTTTAGCAGTCAACAGCAGTGATCGGTCAAGAAAATCGGAATACCTATCCCAGGATCTAGAATAACGTATAAGTTGTGAAATGTACATACGCTGGAGCTGCTGGAATGTTGCTATCAATAAACGGGAAGTTGAAAATAAGAAAGTTGAAGTCATCACGTTTGTACGGTAGAGTCTAGTTTGTAGTTTTCCTGAGTCTATTTCAGAAAAAGAGGCTGACATTAGTGTATTGATGGTATCTTTAATGTCAAGCTCGCAGGGTAAATAGAATGTAAATAGTCACAAAATTTAGCATTGTTGAGTGACAAAACATCAGCAATATAACGGAAAGTTAAATTAAAGGTCTGGGCCAGTGTCTTTTCTTTCTTCTTCAGTAGGCCTTCTGGGAACTCAGCCTCATAAGAGTACAAAAACGGGTCGGCGAGGAGAAGAGCACAATTAGTACCCATTGGAATACCAACAGTCTGTTGAAAAACATGTCAACCAAACATGACGAATATGTTGTCGATCAGAAAATCTGACATATGACAGATTTGGTCTTCGGTATTATATTTAGAGTAATTTATGACGAAGTAAGTTCTGTCATATACGATCAAACACATTGCAATTTTGTTAAGATTTCTCAATATTTGTTTTCTTAAAAGGTAATTACCTTTATATTCAATAAAATGACGAGAATATATGTGCATGTCAATTTTATTTGCTTTAACATACTGCTGTGGGATATCTCTTATTAGTTTCAAAAAACAAAATTACCACTGAAAGCGTCCTCTTAGAGCCGCTGCGAAATTTTAACTCATTTGTTATACATATTAAAATTGAAATCGATTATTGCAATTGGTATCTATGCGAATTAGAACATGGTCAGACCTTATATTTTTCTTCATTTTATACCTCGCTGACAAATATATGGTCTGACAATGTTCTAATTCGCAATAATCTATTTCTTAAACAAAGCTTTGCTATTCGTAGTGTCGTTTTTGAACCGGTAGTTGCAAAATAAATAGACATTCATGGTCTGGATTTGCAGGGTTGCGCCATAATACTTTTAATTTAGGTTGTTTGAAGCGTTTATTGTAGAAGAGAAAAAACCAACACAGATGAAAATAATATATTTATTTATGGATTAAAACAAAAACACGTATTTGCGCGATTGCATCATTCCGATTTGTTTACATTTGCAAGAAAGGTCAAACAAGTACATTACTGCAATACACAAAAGTAGTTCTTAAAGTGGGCGTGGCTAAAACTCGTTTCATAGCCAGTGGCAGTGAAACACATGCAAAATTTAAAGCTGCTCTAATCGAAGGATTGCAGGATAAACATTGTTCCTCTTCTATTCTTGAAAAGAAAATATACGGTTGCTCATTACAATAATAGAAAGGGGACGAAACAGTTTAAATAAAAAAATATAAGCATTTTCACCCGGTTCGTTGTGTTCTCTAAGGAGCACACACCCGCGTTCCAAAGTGTCCTCACCCGCGGTCCGTTGTGTCAAAATTCCGCCTAGTATGTTTGGATAATGAAGAATACTGTGCTTAATACGTCGAATTAGAAGTTCAACTTTTCAAAGATAATCAATTATGCATTGGGGTATCTATATTGACCATAAAAACTTTGTAACTTGCTCTTCGCGAGGAGTTACAATCAACGAAAGTTGGAAATCTACTTTTTCCGAAGTAATTTCCGTGTTCATGGCGTTCCTGTGGATTATTTCTCCAGTAAAAACAGACAATACTTGGTGTACTGGTAGTTAAGGGACATACAAACGACGTTATAAACTTATTTCTGTCTTTAATCCTATTTCAATACGTTCAGAATGAAAATAACACACCTACCTGAACACGATGTTTTCATCAATCTCACCCGTTCTTTTGTGTCCCACCCTGTTCTGTGTGTCCGAATACCCGGCGTGTATTAGGTATGCAAAAAATAATAAAGCGCCCGGGGATGATAATATTATAAATGAGTATATAAGTGCAGCATTTAATCGTATGAGTGACATATTTGTTCTGATATTTAATTTTTGATACTGGAATTGTACCCGAAGCATGGTTAACTGGTATAGTAGTTCCTATTTATAAACAAAAAGGGGATAAACTAGAGCCAATAAGTATAGACCAATAACGTTGCTTTCTTGTATGGGAAAAATTTTCACCTCAATTCTGAATAAAAGGTTAAATAGTTTTCTAGATGATTCTTTCTTACTTTATCAAAACCAAGCTGGTTTTAGAAATGGCTTTTCTACTAATGATAACATTTTTTTTTTGCTATACTCATTAATAGAACTTCTTAATTTACGAAAAAAGAAACTCCATTGTGCTTTTATTGCTTTTATTGATTTCGAAAAAGCTTTCGACTTTGTACATAGAAATTCACTGTTTTACAAACTACTTGGATATAAAATAAAAGGAAAGTTTTTGAGTATTATACAGAACATGTATGAAGATGTTAAATCATATATTAGACATAATAATGAGTCTTCTGGCCTTTTTAAGTGTGAAATGGGAGTAAGACAGGGAGAAAATCTTTCCCCGTTACTATTTTCATTATACCTTAATGATTTACAAGCATACCTAGAGCAATTGAACATAAAAGGAATTGAGTCTGTCAGTTAAGATGTGGAAGCTGAACTTAACATTTTCATAAAAATTTTAGTCTTTTTTATGCCGACGATACAATATTATTAGCGGAATTAAGTGAAGACCTACAATTAATGCTTGATCATTTTGCATACTATTGTGATAACTGGAAGCTGAAAATAAATATTGAAAAAACTAAAATTCTTATTTTTTCATAGGGTAGACATTCTAGAAACCTTAAGTTTTACTTATATGGTAAAGAGATGGAAATTGTCAAAAGTTATAAATATTTAGGTGTATATTTTGCTAGAAGTGGTTCTTTTTTAACCACACGTAAATATCTTAAAGAACAAGCTACTAAAGCTATGTATGGACTGTTACAAAATTGTAGAAGAAATAATTTATCTTTAGATTGCCAACTAGACATGTTTGATAGAATGATTTTACCTATATTATTATATGGGTTAGAAATCTGGGACTTTGAAAATATTGATATTCTATAAAAAGTTCATCTGCGTTTTTGTAAGACTATTCTCAAGCTGAAAAATACAACATCAAACAGTATAATCTATTGAGAACTAGGCAGATTTCCAATAGCGCTCTCAGTTAAAATACGAATGGTAAAATTTTGGTGTAGACTTATGAATGACAATAAAAACAAAGTTTCTTCAATTCTATGTAAGTTAGTAAATATTCATTTTAGCAACTATGGTCATGAAAGCAAGTGGGTATTATTTGTTAAAAACATTTTGGATAATTGTGGCTTATCGAATTTATGGAGAGATCCAAATCAATATCCAACAGAATGGATAGAAAAATGTGTTGAGTTAAGGTTAAAAGACCAATTTGTACAAGAGTGGTCTTCAGACACTTTTAATTCGTCAAAAACAGCTTGCTATAGGATATTGAAAACTGAATTTGAGTTCGAAAAATACCTTTCACTTTTACCATCTACTTTAATGGTTAGTTTATGTAAATTGAGATGTTGCTCTCATGAGCTACCAATTGAAGTAGGCCGATGGAAAAACGTACCAAGACAAGAACGAACTTGTAATTTATGTAGTTCAGGTGAGATTGGAGATGAATATCATTATGTTATGTTATGTAACTCTTTTAGTAAAGAACGAAATCAGTATTTGCCAAAATATTGTCAAATAAGACCAAATGTTATGAAATTTAATTCATTATTTTCGTCAATGGACATTACAGTTCTCATAAAATTAGCCAAATTTACACAAATTGTCATGTCAAAGGTCGTCCCTCCTGGTTAGCTGAGTAAATGAATATTGTAACTTGATTTGTATCACACATGCATTGTTTGTTATGAATTTATTTGTAAATTCTCTGTAACAAAATGTTTATGAGAAATAAAGTATTCGTATTCGTATACCGGATAATTATAGAGCATATCACGGTAAAGGTGGTATAGGTTTATTGTATAAATCGTCTTTGCAGTTTAGTGTTAAAGAAATAGAAAGTATCGAATCAAACCGTATTGTTCGTATTGAGTTGAAATGTGCTAATACAGAACCACTGTTTTAATTTGGTACTTATTTACCAGCAGATGATAAGATAGACAATTACGTAAATGAGTTAAATGTCCTTGATTACTTGTATTCGTACTTTTGTAACTTTGGTAGTGTTATTATAGCCGGTGATTTAAATTGTAGTTTAATGGTAGATGATAAACCATTCTAATAGAGCTAAGTCACATGAGTTGTTGAAGTTTGTAAATAGACATAGCATTTCACATATTGGTTCTGATATTGTTTTGTAGGTTCACGTTTTTCGTATACAACCAAACGTACTATGTTAGATTATTTTCTTATTGATAGGCGTAGTAAACGGCAGTTGAGATCTTATGAAATACTTGCTGAAGGTTCCTTTACTAGCACGTCTGATCATCTCCCTATATCAAATAAAATCGGGTTGTGCTCAAACCCTCATTATATACTCAAACCCATTATGCACCTCCCAGCGTGGCATAAGGCTTCCGAGGAACAATTGCTGTGTTATACTAACTGTCTTCACGAGTCTTTAGAGGCTCTCATGCAATGGGAACTTACCAATCCATGTAACAACATTGACAATTTGTACGACGAGTTCGTTGATATTGTACATTCAAGCTGTGACCGATCTATTCCTAAATGCGGATTCAATCCAAGAACCAAACCATATTGGTCAGTTGAAGTCAAGACAGCTCATGATTTCATGATAAAGAACGATACTTTCGACAGATTTGGATAGCTGATGGACGACCAAGAGGAATGACTTTCGAGTTATAAAAACTATAAGCGTGCAAAATGATTTCAGAAGAATACAACAAGCTGCTGCGGATGAATATATTCGTAAAACGTATGATGATATAAACGATGCAGCTGAATGCGATATACGACTATTCTGGAAACTCGTGAAACGTAAAAACACATTCCAAAGTAAAATATACCCGGAAATAAATTATAACAATAAAGTTGGTAACTCTCCGGAATCAGTTGCTGAAGCCTTTGGGGAATATTTAAGTGACTTGTATAACGGATCGGTAAATGATAACTTTGACGCTGAAATTAAACAACGAGTTGATTCAACCTATAGTAAACTTCAAAACTCTGATGTTGATAGCGATATGACGTTAGATTGTGGTACCATATCTTAAAGACTTGAAACGAAAAGCTGGAGGATATGATCGTATTCAATATGAACATTTCATACATGGTAGAGTTCCAGTAGTACGTTTTCTAACTTTTTTATTTAACACTGTTGTGCGAAGTGGTCGTATTCCAAAATCTTGGAAAAATGGATTTATAGTACCACTGTGCAAAGGCAATGGTAAACCGAAGAATTCCCCTGACAGTTACCGTCCAATAAGCTTGCTGTCGTGTAACTTAAAATTGTTTGAACAGATACTTAAGTCACGCTTGGAATGTGTAATATCCGATCACCATACGTTCCCAACCCCCAGCAGCAAGGATTCCAAAAAGGTCTCAGCTGCCTAACAGCTTCTTTTAACCTTCATGAAACACTGTATTATAATTTAGAATTGGCACAAAATGTATATGTTGCATTTTTAGATAGTAGAAAAGCTTTCAAAACTGTATGGCGTAGGGGATTGATGTATAAACTTAACAAGTAACTAGTCTGACCTGTCTAATTTTAATATTTATTATTTTTCATATTTCAATATTTCACAATGAGACATGTCAGACTAGTTACCAAATGAGTGAATACACAGTGTAAACTAATTTATTGGCTTTTTATTCCATAAAAAAATTATCCTGATCCCAAGTGCCTGTGACTTTGTGCGGAAAAAAGGCGATGACGTCGTACCCTTGTTCAAAAACAAACCCATCTAGGAATTGAATTGAATGCGCATTTTAAATCTCACGAAAGAACTTCTAACTGTTGTCGAAAAGGTAGAAACTGTTACTTTGCAATAAAAGAAATATCGTCTGAGCGGAGTAATCCAAATGTCTTGATAAAGCTTTAAAATTCCGTAATTTTACCATCCTTACTTAATGGCTGTGAAATGTGGACAAATTTAAAAGCTACGGACTTAGCTTCCTTAAACGTTTTCCAACACTTTATTGTCAAAGATATTCTGAGAATAAAACGGCAAAAACGTTCTGACATGTGCGAGAGCATCCTTGGTCTTCACCCTATCATTAGTCTGATTGATAAAAGAAAGCTGCTCTTTTTACAAAAACTTTGTTCTCTGGATTATAACAATTTATCGAAAAAACATTTTTCTTGCGAGATTATTCTTATATTTATAGCAACCGTGCAAAAAAACCATTGGGGTTTATACCAGATATTATTATTATATTGTACCGCTATGGACTAGAGGAATATCTTTCTACGTTTATCATGCAATGAGGGACATTTTCCGTTGAAACTTGCCTGAAAATAGTGAAATCCAAAATTAACGAAGTTCAAACCGAAAATTGGGAACAACGTACAAAACATCAAAGAGACTTTTCTAGATTTCGGAACATCCATACCTGTGTTACGTTTGCGGATTACTGGGTTACAGCCAAAACTAACGGTGAAATAAGAACTTCGTATTTCATAACGAAACTGTTGTGTGATACACCTGATCTCTCAGAGAAGTCCTGTCCTTTACGTTGTTGTTTTTATCGAGATTTATTCTCGCATATATCATATAGTTGCCCGAGTATTAAAGATTTATGCGATGTATGGTCCGATATTGTTATCGAAAACTCTTATGTATCGCTGTATCAGGAACTTTCTTACTACCATGAAGAAGTTTTGTATGATGTCTTACTTGGAAAACGGCCAAATACCGAATTAGAAGACCGCACGTTTATATCTTTCAGAAAACTGTGTCATACCCATATAGTGCAGTGTTCAGCCAGATATAGCCTGCTTGTTGCGATGCATGATATTCATGTCTACCCCCTTGCACCTCCTTGTGTCAAGTTATTATACATTTATATCCTTATGTTCCGTATTCATATTGATAAAGTAGTGCATTATAGGTTATATATATTATATTGTTTGTATTGATGTTGATTTATATGTAAAATATTCATTGTAATCTCATTTTTGAGGAAATAAAGAAATGAATGAATGAATGAATGAATGAATGAATGATATTTGGAATAATCAATATGTTGATACTAATAGCACTTTATCTAAAAATGTAAAACATTATTATTATACTTTATTTGTGAATGATTGGAAACTTTAGATATTTAACTGGACTAAATGTTTAAACTATAGGATGTTTAAAGCCGAATTCGGATTTACTATCTAACTGTGTTACCTTTAGATTTTTAAAAAGAATTAACCTATGTAAATTTAGATGTGACAGTCATAGATTGCTTTGCATGTGGCAGATTTTATAGTATAGACAGATCAGAAAGATTATGTTATTTATGCAACAGAGAATGGCTACATGATGAATTCCATTATATTTTATATTAACGAACGTCGGAATTTTTTTATTGTTACATGTACTATTATGCCTCATGTGCGGCTTTTAGTGAAATAAAATGTTTTAAATGTTTCAAATGTTGATCATGACTTTAGCTGTAGAAATAGTTGGCGAAATTCATTTAATACAGCAAAAAAGAATATTGTATACTTATTGACTGGATATGAGTGGAAAAGCAAGTTTATTTTTCCCGATGTGAAACTATTGCCCAGAGGCATAGCCGAGAGCAATAGTTGTATCCGAGGGAAAAATAAACTTACTTTTCCCGTAATATTCTGTCTGTAAATGTTTTATCATACCGAACGGACATAAGATTCAAAGTGTTGGCAGTTGCTAACACAGTTAAAAATTAATGTACCAGCAAAAGGTAGTTTCAAGGCTGAATATCAGAACAATTTGAATGTTCTTTTTTTTCTTAATAACAAACACAACCAACACAACCATGAAACAACAATTAACCAGGCAATAGTTCGTAGCCAAGGCAATAGTTCTGAAAACTATTGACTGACAGAACAGAAAATGGCTACAACGCAAAGTTATTGTAGATTAAATTCAATGTAACTTATATACTGAGGTATAATAATGGATTATAATAGCAATAAGTTATACAATTAGTTATAGTTACACTATGTATAAAATTATAACTAATTTTTTTCTCCTAATATAATTGGTATAGATGTCAGAAGTATGTGTAGGTACCCTTGTTATCAGATTTGATTTTGCCTTGGAGAGTTTCATGCCTTACACGTGAAATATTAATATATCACTTCAATTAATCATGTTTAAAATATGTTTACAGATGTAATTAACAAAACCTTAATCGGAATAATGAATATATTTGGGACAAAATTGTATTCCCTGTTTCGAACATTAAATTTACCAAATGCTATACAAAGTACTCGGAAGTGGCACAATAATCAGAGAAGAAAGAAATTACTGGGAAATAATTCGAATACCAGAAGATCCTATGCTTGATGAGAAATCGTAAATTGTTACGAGACAATAAACATGTAGCAAAAATATGAAAAATAATATAAGCAAGCACAAAAATTCATCAACAACAAACACACAAAACAAATGATGGGCAACACGCATCCGTAAACTAGTGTGGCCGGAAATGGGGAAACTGAACTGAGGTGCTACGTAAGGGACAATGAACTCTGGTGCTCCGTAAGTGTCATGGTAAACCAACTTCATGTGCTGCAGAGAGGTAATGGGAATTACGGATTACTATTACATTGATAGATAACCGAGATAGATCAAAAATACCTTTACATTATAGTCTGTGTGTAAGAATTAGGGTAATTTATCATCCTTTAAATTATGCATTCTTGTGTTTTCTCTTATATCTATCTATGAGTAAATTTAAAACCTGCCATTTTAATCTCTCAAATATTTGTCAAACATCCAAGGCAAGGAACTAAATAATGACAGGCAATTAATGAACCAGCAACGTCATATGTTGTGCAAATACTGCTTTAATCGTGATAACTGAGCAACTATAAAGTGTTATAATAAAATATAACCCTCATTAAAGATTCACTATGCATCGTGTAGTTTAAAGGAGTCTGCTGAAGTGTGTATATCTATCCACTTATATACGTCATTAAATAGAATCAATCCTATGACATAATTTAATTCTCCCTTACGTGATTGTTCTCTCCTACTCAAATATCACTGTGTCCTAGTTTTAACTCGGTCTTATTAAACATGGTGTGCCATTTAACATAACCCATGTCCATGAACTGCTTACTTACACTGTGGCATTATTATTCTTCTCCTAGAAGATGGTGGGTTAAAACAGGAACATCCGGCGGAAATCGGTTCCAGAATTGATTGGTAAACATAAGAGTTTCCAGTTCTCTTGATTCTCCGCAAGACATAAGCATAGTATTTAATTTCCTTACAATGACAAGATTTTCCGTTTAAATGAACCGATCTGTTGATACACTTGGCCTCTGTCAACACACTTGGGATTCTATTTTCATCTATGTTTTTGACAAATGTCCACGGGCATACACTTCTTTGAGAATAATGCTGGTAGTTGATATATTCATCACAGGTTATTGGGTAAGCTTTATGTGTGATGTTTATGAGAGAAATATCTTCGACAGAAGAAAGCTCGCCGTGGATTGAACTTACAACGCCACCAGGCAGTAACTTGCTCGTTTCTATGGTTAATAGCTGAGAACTGGTAACATTACATTGACTGGCTTGTTCATGGTTAATGTTGGTACTACTGTCGGCAAATAAAGCCAGATAACTGGATGGTGCTAGAAACAAACACATCAGCTGTAAACATTAAGAAAAGGTTCATTTTTATGTATCTACATGATGTAAACAATAATAAAATTAATTACTTGTTTCGTAAAAAGGAAAAAGATGAATTAAATGGTGAATTATTTCGGAACTTGAACAGCTTCATTAGACTGAAAGAGGTTCAAAGCTATTAATAACCACCCAACATAGAACTATACTTTTGATTCTTGACGAGTATATGCGACAGCATGTGGAATCCGGCAAGTTTTTAGTTTTACTTTTGCAAACTTTTAGACCTGTATCACCAGAGACAGCTGTCAGACATGTCTTTATTGAAGTTTTAAGTGCAAGTACATTTTTTATTTATAAATAAAAAAGTTAAACTTTGCTTTCAGAATCCGTTAATTATGTATAATAATGTAAGGTCGCAGACAATGAAATATATAGAACTGTACAATGCTACAGTTCCCGTTAATAGTTACTTCCGCATATATTTTTCTTTTTTTTTTAATTTGATGAGTACTGAAAGTTTATCTAGTTTAGACAATAAATTATTATATCAGTTTAATAGCTATTTTGATTGTTTGAATTTAATTTTACTTCGTATTTTGATCATATAAACCAATAAATTAATCTATTAAACTACTTAGCAGTCTATCTTCATTACTTAGGACTGTAATTGCTTTATATATTATTCTCAAGCGAGATTACGTATACTCGAAAATAGTACCCCACTACACCCACCCTCTGTTTTGCATCTTTTAAAAATAACGCACCTTGAACAGATTCATGGTCTACAACCTTTTAATTGAAAATATTTACAACATAATTACTTATATATAGTTCCCACCCAGAAGTAATGTCGGTTTTGACCCATGTCAGGAACTTTTGATTTGACATACAAACAAAAGAACTTCAGTACATCCGGGTATGTATTGGAGATATTTCGATATAACTGTACTGGACAGTAAAGATTTTATCAAAGGTGTTATATTCGTTCTTTTTGGTTATTTTTTAGTTCTTTTGTGCTAAATTTAGCTGACGTCGATGCACGGCTAACCAATCAGACGTGTTAAGCAGTGATAAAAAATGTCCCTCTTGTTAAAACATTACGGCTTTTTTTAATCAAAAACTGTGCCCTGCTTGTTAAAACAAAAGGAAGGTTATTTTAGATATTACCGTATATGTTTACTTTATAAGTTGTCCGGGAACTGATTAGTGAATGTCCTGTAAGTTTCTTGCCCCTTTTCATCGTAACGCACGGATGCAAGGTAAAAATATGTAAAAGAATATATTAAAAATGTGGTATACATCAATAATTTGCCAGTATAAAGTTCGTCGTTTTTTATCTGAAAACTCTCAAACTTAACATTAACTTTTACAATCCTTCCTGCTTAATTGAGTTTGCGAGTTATTTGGTCTCGTTCATACACCTAAAAACACAACTTTTATTCTATGTCTTATTGAGAGGGCGGACAGGGTAGGGTAGTGGGAGACAGGGAGAGAGAGGGGAGAAAGGAGTAGAGGGGAGGGAGAAAGGAAAAAATCAAAAAAGAGGGAGGCAGTACTTGCACAAATATATTCTTTAATTCGTACCTGAAAATCATTTAATAAGTGCCAATTCATTGATGTAATTGAAAAAGACTAAATTATTTTCATAAAACTCCAGTACAGAGATAAATTGCATCCAAATGATCAGAATTTTTACTATGGTAGTATGCAGTAAGGTTTTTCCTAAAGCGTATGTCTGTCCCCTTTCTATATTGTGACCACTTATTGACTAGGTGTCTGTCATCTGTTATCTGTCCGTTGTTAACAATATCTCCTCTGACAATCTTAGAGTACCTAGTTTTAGCTTTGTATCCATGAGTTTGATCCATGTATGTAAAACAAATATTAATCAAAGCGCAGTTTGCACTGGTAGTGTTTTATTGCATGTAGTACGTAATACCGGTAGATTTTAAAACAAATGAAGTTTTGTTAATTATTTTACATTGAAAATTGTAACAATTTCAATAAGACGTAGCGCACGTTATTGGGGCCTCTAAACGTAGCGTCATTTGAGCTTTTTTGACGTTACGTTAAATATTACGTCGTGCACCTTAAAAGAGGGTTTAATATCTAGATTGGTATGTCTATGTCCACAATAAATAACCATTTATTGCTCAAATTGTATTTAAATTCGCACACATACGTTTTGCGCATTAATATTTTCCTTATGTTCATGCAACTTTGTTTATAATAACATCGTTTAAAAATGTCGGGCTAACGAAACGACTATAGAAATAGGTAAACTCGTGTAAATCTGACAAAAATATATGTTGTACTCTAAAATTCATGGAAAATTGAGAAAAAAACGCATATCTAAAATGATATTATATTTTTCAGTGTGAATTTAAAGTGCGGCAAATACGTCGAAAGTCGTAATAAATCGGTAAAAAATTACACAAATGCGTTCGTAACAAACATTACTAGACGTGGTTGAATGTATAGCGCTTACTTTAAACATATTTTATTGTCATAAACAAAGACAAATGGATGAGACACAAGTTTTCAAAACTTATGAAGTCTTCTCCATTAAATTGACAACATTACACATAGACAATATAACAGACACAGTAAATTATAATAAATATAAATATTGCATAACATAGAAATGACGAGTTGAAAGACACAGAAATATATATATATATGAAATAAACTATATGATGGTTTGTTTGTCGTATGCACGGTTCGTTTGTGTATATTTTAAAGATTCGTATAATTAGACAAATCTCTGTGTATCTTTAATTAGTTTGAGCATAAGTGAATAGCATAGAATTACAATCAAAATCAGCAGAACTATTTCCATATAACATGTTTTCGATGGTTGGATCTAGCCCTAGTGATCTTATGTTGTTAGATAATTGTGTTCTTTGTAAGTTATACAAGTTACAATATAAAAGGAAATGGTGCACTGACTCATTATCATCTCCGCAGTCGCAGCGTGGTGAGTCGATTATATTACATTTAAACAGGTCACCTTTTAAACTACTACATTTTTGGCGTAGTCTTGTATGAATTATATTCAGTTTACGGTTACCAATTGTATAGTGTAATGGGGGCTTTCTGTTCAGCTGGTATTTGGTTTTAAGTGCAGATTTGAATTCAGCATGACTAGAAGATTCCCTAATATGAATATCTAAACTGTTCCAAAGTTTTATTGTTGAAGGAAAATATGAATTTTGGAATATATTAAGTCTAGCGGGTGGAAGTGAAATGTTACTAGAATTCCTAAGGTTGTAGTTATGTATTTGATTAACCGATTTTGGTAAAATGTTAGTTGAATATTCTGGTACATCCTCTTGAACAATATTGTAAAATAAAGATAGCTTTTTCCGTTCCCTTCTTGCCGATAATTGTTCCCAGCCAGTTTCATTATAGATTGACGCAATGCTAGCATAAGAAGACAATCCAGTAACTATGCGTCCCGCTTCTAGTTGTATTTTTTCAAGTCTATTAGAGTCGATATTTGTACAGCTATCCCACACTTCACACGCATATTCAAAAAGAGGTCGAATGAATGTTACGTATATTTTCTCTAAAAAAGATCTAGATAGCTTAAATTTGAGCTTTCTTAGTACTGCAATTTGTTTTGAAGTTTTTTCAACGATATTATCTACATGTGATGTCCATTTACAATCTGAACTTAGTATTACACCAAGATGCTTATGGCAGTGCACTGTATCAACAGTAATATTATCAAACTTAAAAGACAGTTCACCGTGCACATTTCTGGTACTGAAAAACATTATGTCTGTTTTATTAGGATTAAGCTTTACTAGCCACACAATATAGCGCTTTCACAATACATGAAAACAAATTGAAAAGGGGCAAAATTTGAAATTAAGAAAAACGCATTCTTGAAAAAGTGTTTTTTTTTTTCAATTTAACAGTTTTATACAATAAAAAAACATTAAAATACTGCATCTTTTATTGGTATATCCCGTTATTCACAGTAATTCAGAGTAATGATTACGTCACCATATTAGATTTAGGGTACCTAACACTAATGGCAAATTTCAGGAAAACAAGGAACTAAAAGCTCTGAATGTCCAAATGGCCTGGTCTTGCTTTTCTTGTTACAATTTACAACCCGATTTGTGGGTTAAATATTTTTAGTTTCTAATTATTCAAGTGTATTGATTTCCCTAAAAACGGATATAGTTCGTTTTGATCCACAACTAAAAATACTTTCGTCATCCATTAAAGGTCTCCGAACCAAAAAATATTTACTAGTATCGGAAACTAAAAAAGACCCAACAACCTGCGATAAGTCTAAGTAATTCATAATTACACTTGTAAAAAAATTATTTCTACACATGGAAAGCATGTAATGCTCACATTACTCATTACAAAAACTTTAGTTTAATCGGCATGAACATTACACAAAATTTGTGGCCATCTTGAATTTAGGATCTGCGCCAAAATCTTAAAATTTATACAGTATCACAATTATGTTTGCTACTCAGATTTTCAGAGCAAGATTCATTTTAATTTCCGCCAATCAGAACATCAATGGCTCTAGTAGCCACAATGCATTTTACAATGACAGAAAATTACCCTTATATTAGTTCTGCATAATTTGATTTAAATAAGTGAAATAGTTTCTGAAACCAGCTATTTTTTAGTGCCTCTGGAGTTCTATGTTCCAGTGTTGTGGCCATCTTGGTTTTAGGATCAGTACCAAATCACGATTTATAGAAAAGTAATACAGTACACTGGTTTATGAATCTGAGAGCGGCCCTAATCTGAACTATTTTTCACAAGCGCAAGTTGAAGAACATGAGTCAACACATGTTTTGGCCAATATCTCACAATGTTATATGGCTACAGAAAAAAACCCGTTACAATAAAATGATCAGCACATTCAATCTTTTTGAATTTCAGAAGTTTTGTTTTAAATGCCTGTAGGAGTTATCGACATTAAGTTACGATTTTTTTTTTTAGAAAATTGTCAGTTTTGACAGTATAACTTGAAAAATAAAACATTTTTCCCTTTAACTAGAGTGAAACCGTAAATTGCAAGACAATGCCTTTAAAAAACGCATTTGGTCCAAAATTGTCAGACGAATCCTTACAGGTGTTTTTGCTCTTTAATAACAATTTTGTTAATAAAATATAAGTATTTGCCTTATGAATTTAAAGCTAGAGTAAAACTGTCAATTGCAAAAATAAACAGAAGGACATGGCCTACAAACAATTTAATTGTCAAAAATTTGTCCAGTTACTCCTTATAGTATTATATGTAATTTACTCATAATTTTTCTTTAAATTTTCAGTGTTTGCTTTGTAACTTAAAACTTATAAATTTCTCAATGAATTATCCTCATACTTACCATTAAGTTTTTAAAAAGGAATACATAATTAAACAATTCAACAGTTAACAAAATCGCAAAGTTCCCAAGTCTGAAAATAAGGGAAAAAAATCCTTCAACTTCAATACATTTTCAATCTTTCTGAGAAATTTAGAGTTCTAGACTGAAACTGTAGGAGTCAAGTACACAATATATTTACTGTCTTCTGTAAATCTGCTCAAAAATGACCAAGTTCCAAGGTCTTGAAAATTAGGAACATGCTGGAACACTTCCATAATAGCAGGTGCAACAAATTCAATACATGTGCAATCAGTTATGTGAAGTTTCAGAGATCTGGGTTGAAAACGGTAGAAGGAGTTGATAAAAATAGATGTACCGTTTCCCCTGCCCGCCTTACTAAACATACTATAGCCCAAAATCAGAGTGATACACTAAACTGCAAAAATGATCTGTAAGGCAAGGGCCACTCTAATTAAAATTAATCTTTCACTTGCTCCCCCTTTTTGTTATTGTTCGCTGTGTTTATCTTTTACTTGCTACCCCCACCCTTTTTGCTATGGTCGCTGCGTGTTACAACGCAGCGACCAATAACAAAAAGGGAAATCAAGTGAAAGATTTAATTTCAATTAGATTAGACAAGGGCTAAAAATAACTCGTTTGGTCCAAGATTGTCAAATTACTTCTTTTTTGAGTTATTTCCCTTGAATGACAATTTATGAAATATCAGTTTTTTCCTTTTAAATAAAAAAACTATAGCAGCAAAAGTAAAACTGTAAATAGCACAAATAATCAGGCAATTTATGTTACAGCAGCAAATAATCTCTTTTTCACTACATTTATAAGCACCAATTTTTTCTGTTTAAATTCCCTTTTAAGTCGATTTTTATGTCGCTGTGGTAGTTAAGAAATAACTCAAAAGTCTGAGAATTTATTTGAGTTTTGTTTTCAGAAATCTAGACCTAATCATGAATTAATTTTTAACTAATCAAAATTTTACTCTAAATGTAAACCTATTAAATGCTGCCTGTAAATTAAGTGTAGAATAATGTTAATATTACATGATCCTGAACACAGTTTTCTAAAAGTTTAAAAATGCAAGATTGTCCTATTGTTAAAGAATTTCTTTTGTGTTTCTTATTCAAACTACAACGAGACAGTTAACAAGAGACCATAAAAACAACGATTAATTGTAGTTATGAATACACTATATTATTTTCTGAACATTTAGGTCTGTGTGGACTACGGGTGTTGGTGTACTGTGGGGAGGGAGAAAGGAGAAAGCTACTCCCCTGTAAGTGGATTATAAATTTATGTGAAAAATAAGTCTGTATGGACCATAGGTCTGTGTGGACTATAGGTTGTATGGACTAGAGATCTGTGTGGACTACAAGTTTGGGTGTACTATGGGTCTATGTGGACTACAGGTCTGGCTGTATGATTGCTATTAGGTTTCAGTGTCATGATTTTATAAATCTACCGGTCACAGTTTATGATCCTCATATTTTTTACCATAGGGTACGATACACCAATTAAATTCATTTGATAATGTGTCAAGAGTCATGCTTTGTTTGTAAAAGTCGTTTATATGCTTCATGTCCCAAATTTATATCAGTTTTGAGTCAAAATTTAGTGATCTTTTCTATTGCTATAGGGTTTTAAAGAGGGAGAAGTGTAAAGAGGGGAGGGAGAAAGGAGCCGAGGGAAGGGAGAAAGGAGTAGAGGGGAGGGAGAAAGGAGCTGAGGGGAGGGAAAAAGGAGCTAAGGGGAGGGAGAAAGGAGTTGTGGGGAGGGAGAAAGGAGAAAGCTACTCCCCTGTCCACCCCCTCCTTATTGCCATATCAGGATGAATACACATCTTCTTGGGGTTAATTTCTTGGCATGAAGATACCTGCCGAATGTATTGCCTGGGCATGAGATACAGACTCGTTATATTGTCTGGAGATAACGTTAACCTCTCGTGCTTAGAAGTAACTTTTAACACGATTACTATAATATCGTTTTTGCACTATGAATAATATTTCAGCTATAATAAGGGTATAAGGCATAGAATTTAAATAATTTCTGTTTTCTATATATCCAGAGTAAACGTCTGTCAAATGTATACTACTCGACAGTAAGTAAGTTTATGAATGAGTTCTGATATAAATTGAAGATAGTTTGTAATTTGTAGTTGTTTAAAACATTCATATATAAAAGAAGTGAAACGGCACTTGCAATAAATCATGTGGTTTGGACGATTTAATCAATTTTCTACGTGCATTTTATAAATGAAATTGGATGAAAAAGCTGAAATGTTGTGTGTTTGATACGCGTTTACAAAAAAAGAAGAACCTTTATTATGGGCTAAAGTGTTTTTGGGAGCTTAACATTTGAAAATGAACTTAGTTCATTTGCAGATAAAAAGACACGACAAGCTTATATACTGAATCCAGTAATAACCCAAGGTAATGTACACCAAGTTTGTGTAGATCCGTCTATTTTTTATTGTACCATACACACTTAACTGAACATAGTGTATATAGTGTATAAGATATACATGTAGGTGTTTTCTATAGTAAATGTGATTATGTAGTATACAAGAATTTGAGGCTTTATTTTGTGAAATACGTCATTTATTCGAATCTGAGAGAAAGATCTGCGTTGAATTTTATTTAAGTAACCTTTATATAAAAGGTTGGTATATTATATAATTCAGACCATTAACCATCTGAGGCGTAGACCATTATATTTCATATCTTTGTAGTGAGTCTGAAAAACATTGAAAAAGGACTACGAAAATTGAAAAAAAAGTAAAATTTTCTGTAAAAAAGGTAAATTTATACAAAAATACCAACAAGAGTCCCAAAAAATGAAAAAAAATAATGGTCTATTTGGGATGTGATGAACTCTTTGTGTTTTTTTTTAATGAAGATACTACTCCTCTGTACCTTAAAATTCCTAATGGTAAATCTTTAATGTCACATGCTAAGAAAAACCTTTTTCATTGCTACCGGGAAGTGCAGACGACAAATCTCGTTATAAGTTTAGAGTGATTAATAGTGATATTTGTAGCCAAGCATGAAAGGGCGTGAGAAACTGGATGAAAATGACATGGGATAAAAGAAAAATGTACCTTTTTAGTTATTTAAAGTTGAACCACGTACGTCAATCGTGACATGTTTTGGGATTTGGTTCTATATAAATATAAGCGGAAGTAGTAGTGCATATGACAAGTCGAAAAAAATATAAACCAGTTGTTGAAAACACCTTACGAGACCATACAGGCAAATGCAATAATGATAAAAAAATACAAAATATGAATTTTCTGTAGAAATGGTTTGATTAAAAGAAATTGCCATACAACATCAAGTCAATATCTTTAAAATAAATCTTAAAATTTAAATATACGTTCAAATTAAAATGTAAATGATCCCAGTCGATTGAAATCCGGAATTTGAAATCACATCCATTCCGTCTCCAAAAATATTTACGAAACGTTTGTTTATTTCCTGTCTGTAAAATTTATGTAAGATATACAGCTCAATATTTAAATGTTGATCTGTAAAGGATCTATTTGCGAATCCCTCTCAGCACATATTTACATAAAAAATATTAGCTTTTCAAATACATTGTCGTTTCCTTTGTTTTGGTACAATATTTTGTGATATCCTTGACTTATTCCTCACTTCAATCATACACTTGTTGACGTCCGAGAATCCTCTGCCGTCCAACGCTTTTTTTTTGCGTGGAACGTCAGAGAGCTCACTATAAGCAAAACAGTGGATTCTGCGACACCGGTCTGGGTCGGCACATTTCATCGTGTCAGATTTAATAAACCTTTTCATCCAGTTAATCTATATAGTTCGCATCTTTAGATATTTTTCTCTGGGAATATAATCATCTTACCTTCAATCAAGCTGATTTTAAGTCCATTTCTAAGCTCATTTCCTTGCAACAAGGAAGTAAAATCTGCAGCCTATACCACACTTGTCCTTCTATAGGTTACAAATGAAGAAGTAAGAAAACAAGCTAGTTGCGAAAAAAGATCAGTGACGCTATTAGAAGAAGGTGGAAATGGCTTGGACATGTGCTCAGGATGGAGAACAGCAGACAAGCAAAAATAGCACTCACATGGACTCCAGATGGTAAAAGAAAAAGAGGACGTCCAAAAGAGACCTGAAGGATGACCATAGAAAAGGAAAGGAAAGAACTTGGCTTCAGTACCTGGACTGAAGCAACAAGAGCGGCATCTGATAGAGAAAAATGGCCCGATTCTCCTCAAGGAGAGACGGAAATAAGTCAATACCACACTTGTATGACCAGTCGTAGAATACGCAGCAGCAGTTAGATGCCTTACAGAGACGTGCTGTGAGGTTCGTAAACAACAACTTTTACAAGAAGGAAGAAGGGGCTGTAAGAACTATGCTAACTGACCTTAACTGGGAATCACTGGAACAACGACGAGCCAAAATCGGAGCCGTTTTAATGTACAAGATAGTACATGTACACAATTTAGTCGACATACCATCTGCCTTATTAATACCAGCTGACACTAGAACAAGGGCCAACACAGGTTTCCGTACTATCTATTCCAGAACCGATGCATACAAATACTAATTCTTTCCGAGGACAATCCTGACCTGGAACTACCTGCCTCTAAACCTTAGACAATCACCTACAGTCGACCAGTTCAGAGCAGGACTAGGAGTCATCACACTACCTGTGCTGACCACCTCCACCATTTAAATTCAAGAGGTCAGTTTTTAATTGTATATAGACATGATTTTAGCTGTACAGTTTTGATCATGCATGGAGTATAAACACTCAGTTCTGAGTAAACTCTGTATCTGGAAGAAGAAGAAGATACCCTTACATTCCTACATTTCATTTTCATTTGAACAAAAAGTCACGTGACAACAATGTGACTTAAATCCAGTGCTTAAATTAGCTTGATTGAAGGTAAGATGATTATATTCCTAGAGAAAAATATCTAAAGAAGCGAATTATATATAGATTAACGATGAAAATGTTTTATTAAATCTGACGCTATGAAATGTGCCAACCCAGACCGGTGTTGCAAAATCCGCTGTTTTGCTTATAGAGGCAAAGTTTTTGGACTATTGTTGACTCAGTAACACTTTATCCAGTCATTTCAGACCACAACTTACTCACAGTTACTGCTTATTTAAAACTAAAAATAATAAAACAGCTTCCCAGAAATATTATAGGAAAGCAAACTGGACTGAATTTCGTAAATTTATGGACATAGAAAAAGATAGGATTATTACGCTATGTCACTCCCAAAATTTATCTGTTGAAAAAATATGGGAAGAACTCAAATTGGCTATCAGTACAGGTATTACATACCAGTCAAATAAATAGGATCATAGTTTTCTCTCCCATGAATCACACAGGAAATTAAAAGACTAATTTTGCAAATGAGATCATTTATATGTAAAGCTAAAAAAAAAATAAAAACACACGTCCCAGTGTTAAAGCCCACTTCCTCAAACTTAAAAGCCTCATTAAAATAAAAATAAAAATAGCACATGAAAACTATATTGAATATATATTGGTCACTGAAGGGGATCCAAATGATGAGAGAGCTAAATTCTCAACAAAAAATTATACAACTTATTAAAAGCTGCAAAACAAGATGTGTTGGTATACCACCATTATTTGATCAATCCAGTGGCAACTCCGTTAGCAACAACAAAAGTAAAGCAGATCTTCTCAATAATCGGTTCAAATCAGTCTTCACCCCTATGTTAAAGTAAACATCATTCAAACAAACAAAACATCAAACATTGAAATGGATACAAGCTGTTCTGTCGCAAAGAACTCTAACTGTTGTCATAAATGGAACATCTTCTTCATCAGTGCCATAAATATCAGGCACTATTTTGGGTCCTATTTTATTTCTAGTGTACATAAACAATTTTCCAGAGTACTTAAAATACAGCAAAGTAAGATGTTTGCTGACAACAGTATCATTTACAAAAAAATAAAAACTACAGAATATTGCAAAAAACTGCAACTAGATCTAGATGCTACCGCTCGAATGGGAGGCAGATTGCCTCATTGCCTTCCATCCCAAAAAAATGCACTAAATTATACATTATACATAAAAAGTCACCTTTCAGCCATAACTACATTTTACACAATCATACTCTGTAATCTGTAACATCAGCAAAATACTTTGGCATAACACTCCAGTCTGATCTCAAATGGAACAAGCATCATGAAAAAAAAAGAAAATGGAAATAAGTCTATAGGTTTTCTAAATCGTAACCTCCAAGTAGCAAATTCAGACATTAAATCTTAAGCCTATCATGCATTGGTCAGACCAAAGGTAGAATATAGCTGTAGTGTGTGGAATCCTGCAACCAAAGATGCAAAACATAAAATAGTAATGGTACAGAGAAGCACTGCTCGATATGTATTTAAAAACTAACACAACACCAATAGTGTTACTGATATGATAAACACCCTCAAGTGGCTTACTGTCAGACAAGAATTATCCTGGTGTACAAGATTATCCTCTGCCTAGTTGCCATTCCAATACACATTCTCATTCCAACAGACAGCAAAACCAGACAAAAGCATCCATTTACATACCCACATATTACCACATCCAAAGACACCTACACTCGTCATTCTTTACACAAACTATAATGCAATTGTACATTCTTCCCATCTCAATTGTACAGGCCACTTCAGTAAAGGTGTTTAGAGAACAGCTAACACTTGCTGTTCTCTCTAGCATATGTAAGGTTAAAAAAATATATAATTAAAAAAAATAAAAATAATTTAAACAGAAATAAATAACAATATAAAAAATCTTTAAATCACTTTCTGTGTAAATATTTTGTTTGCACAAATTAATTTCTAATATATATTTTTTTTAAATGGTTTTCAAATTTATGGCTTTTATAACATCAGTATGTGAAGCTTTCAAATGAAACTGGAAAATGAACCATAGACCATGTTTGGTTTGCTATTTTGTTCACAAACTGCAAGCTCAACTGAACCTTTTCACATTTTTTTTTTGTTCTTGAAAGGAATGTTTAAATTTCTTATTTTAAGCATGTGTTTTGCTAAGAAACCTAGTCTAATATGTAATTTTTAAAGAAACACAATATTAGCTTTGCCATACTATGATGTTTATATTTTTCAAATTAAAACTATGTGCTAAAAACAGCAAAATAATGATTTTACATGTATTTTGATGACTATATAATTGAACCCCTTTCACCATTGTCATTCTTAGAATATCATCTGCGCTCCAATCTTTTTTAGAGAATCCTTGTAATATCTAAATGTAACATTCGATGGCAGAGGATTTCAAGACTAGATTAACTTGTAAAGTATAAACTCGTCAAGTTTAATCTGTCATATGCATGTTCATCACATTGACATATGTTACACAATAGTGGCATATGTTGCATGCGATGTACTGTACATGCTTTAGAAAACATGTGTTCTTAATTATAGATCAAACCTATCAATTGATTCTATTTGTTCCTTCAAAACACTGATTTTTCTGCCATAATGGAAATCAAATCGTACAAATATTTGGATTGATTGGTTGGTTTGGTTTGGTTTGATGGTGTTTAACGCCACTTTCAGCAATTTTTCAGCTTTATCATGGCGTCCAGTTTTTATTGGGGGAGGAATCCGGAGTACCCGGAGAAAACCCCCGACCTGCGGTAGGAAAACTGGCAATCCTTGTCAGGGTTCTCGTTAAGACGCGTATACGCGTCCTGGACGCGTCAAAGTTGTGTAGGACGCGCCATTTCTAGATTCCGTGCATCCTCGGGACGCATCGCAGTCAAATCATTTGCGTCCCTAAAATCAACAGCACGTAATTTACCTAAAGCATGACACTTTTACAACCGGATGTAATTCTATTTTTAGCTGTGATGCACAGCAGGTGAAATATATTTGATCTCTGACAGTGACCGATGACCGATAATAAGTGGCTGAATTAACAAAATCTAAACAATCTTAACATGATTTAAATATATTTTTAAGAAATTTATTATGTATTTAAAAAAAACAACCAAGTTTTAATTAACCATAATAATAATATCTTTCTTGTACATCGCGTCGAAAGTAAACAAACACGTTTTCGATGTTCGTGGTTTTTAAACGGTAATTAAGGGAAACACCTGGCTTGCAACTTGATTTTAAAAGTTTTCTATTTGATAAATTATTTCCATTAACTATTTGTGACTAGCTCGAGCATGGAATCTTTGCGGGTTTACCTAACCTATAATTTAATACAAAATATTTGCAGCAGAAAGATCGTTGTTGATGTTTTTAAAATGTGACTATTTGCAGCAGAAAGATCGTTTTCGATGTTTTTAAAATGTGACTAAGTGAAACACTTGGCTTGTGACCTGATTGCAATGATTAAAAAATATTATTGTAATGATTAAATGTCGAATGAACTTTTGTTATTTCAAATGAGGTTAAGCAGAAATATTGTCAAGTTTTGGAGTGGTAAATTTAAACAAAATTTATAAAATTTATTGAAAAACTTGATAACTACTTAGTGCTTTGAAATTTATGTATTATACAATTAGTCAATTTTTTTAAACTGAGGTGATGCCTCTTATCACACTGAACCCATATTTTCTCCCAGATGAAGCCATGCAGACTTCAAATAACCAACAGAAATAAATGGTGTTAATTCATAATTCCCTTCCATAAACATGATAAAATGATACTAAAATCTTGGGAAACATGTAGATTAAGCTGTCATGTAGTAATGCATGGGTTTCAACAGGGATTTTAGTATCAAATAAAACATGAAGATGTTCATAATGTTACAAAACAAAACTTAATGTATTACTCATGGTAACGTCATGCAGTACCGGTAGTTTGGTTCGAGTCAACTTTATGGACTCACCAAGACAGATTGGGACTCATCATTCCAAAAAGTGATGAGTCCCAGGACTCACCATAAAAAAATCCTAGTGAGAACCCTGCTTGTCAATAAAGATTGGAGTCGAGTACACACTGCCTGCAGTTAGAATCGGACCCGCAATCTCAGTGTTGACAGACCACGTGATCAATAGTAGACAAACTACCATGACCACTCGGCCACTGAGGCCCCTCATTTGGATTGATACATGTTTAACAAAATTATAGGGTTTCCAGATATTTATTTAAAAATGATTTTTTGATTGTATACACGTATCTCTTGTCGATCTCAGTCTTGATATTACTACAGTGTAAATGCTGCAATATTTGTTTTTTGTCACAAGATAGACTGCTTCAAATATACTCAAAACACTTAAGTAGTTTGTTTGTTTTTTTTCAGATGAAACTATGTTATATAATTGAAAAGAGAGAACAGATGTCTATTAGCGGGTGTATAATACGATATGTAAGTTTATAGGGTATTGTTGTTACTATTGTCACCGCTGCCAGTATAACACCCACGTTAATTTTTCTATATTGAGTGAGGGAGGAATGAATGTATGTTGTTTTAAAAAATTGAAACAATTATTTTTAGCTGTAACAAGACTTGTGTGTTTGTATACTTAAATATGTCTGGTTGGTACTTGACCTAACATGCTGGATGCCATCAATATTGTAATATCTGTCAATTAGACCTATTGTCCTTCATTCCTATTTCCATTTATTTTCATTTTACTCTAGTAAATTGGTGACTGATTGGTTAAGGTACGTGTAGTTAGACATTTAGTATTAATCATTGACTTGTGAGCTCGAGCCTTACTGTTGCAGGGTATGTTCGACTTAAGTGACATGGATTCCAGTATTCCTGCCAGAGGTTGTGGGTTTTCACCGGGTACTCCTAAAACTCCATTCAGACAAAAACAAATTAAATAAATATTGTATATACCTCACTTCTTACGTGGGACAAGTTTGTTTAAATATGTTACGGACTAAGGTGTGGTGTGTATGTATTGTAACATAATTTAATCCATAGAATTTGAAATGAGTGTGACATTATGGTAGTCATATGATCACCTGCTAGATGGTCAGTCTGGACAACCTCTGCAGCTATTTACAGTTAATTTCATATTTTGAATGATGGCAAGAGGTGGGGCTAATGCTGTGGAATAACTTAAAAGTTGTTTGATAATACAAAGTTAAGCCCTGCCTACCTTCAATGTATTTGAATGGAGATTTTTATTACATGACATGGAACCATGGTTTAACATGAAACTGATTTTGCACAACACACAGATTAAGTGAGATTAATCTGTAAAAAGATCAAAAGAAAAAATGCTGTATTATGTTTAAAAAAAACCCAGATTTCTCAATATTCAGAATTTATTAACCAACATGTTTGTAAATGTTTAATAGCACATGTGTTAATGACTAAATATTTGTTATTTTTGTTTTCTTTTTTAAATCAAGTATGCTTTCATTTTAGTGTCAAGTCTTAACAAGTTGTGATACATGTACAAGATGAGGATATCAAAGGACCAATTGCTTTTGTTTGTTGCTATATTTATCCTTATTGTAATGTTTTTCCGTTATATGAGGGATGATGCTCAACCTTCAGATACAGAAGTGAATGTTATTCAGCGAGAACATATAGACAGCTCCCAGAGACAACAGCCAGCAGTGATTGTACCAGACACTGATATTGGAAAAATTATGGCAGTAGTAAACAAGATGGAGCATACAAAACCGTTGTTAGTTACCCTTATCAATAACGCTTATCTCCCCTTTACCTACAGCTGGCTGTGTAACACCAAAAACATGGATGTTCATAAACGGGTAGGTAATAGCAATGTACACAGCATAGTTAGGTCATGTTCATAAATGCGTAGGTAATATCAATGTTCACAACATAATAAGGTCATGTTCATAAACATGTAGGTAATATCAATGTTCACAACTTAATAACGTCATGTTCATAAATGCGTAGGTAATATCAATTTTCACAACATTATTAGGTCATGTTCATTAACTGGTAGATAATATCAATGTTCTTAACATAATTAGGTCATGTTTATAAACCAGTAGGTAATATCATACTACGCAAATAATTAGGTCATGTTGATAAACAGAAGGTAATATCAATGTTCTAAACATAATTAGGTCATGCTCATAAACCAGTAGGTAATATTGATGTATACAACATATTTAGGTCATGTTCATAAACCGGTAGGTAATATCATAGTACACAAATAATTAGACCATTAGATAAACCTGTATATAGGTAATATCTATGTACACAACATAATTAGGCCGTACATAAACTGGTAAGTAATATCGGTCTACAAAAAATAAGGCCATAAGATAAATGAGTAGGTAATATCCATGTATGCAGCATAATTAGGCCATTAGAGAAATAAAGGGTGTAACACCAGTGGGAGGGCAATACAGGCAAATCTCGGACACACTAGTTAACAGATTTCTGGTCTCCAACAAGGCTCTGCCGATTTGAAGAACAAAAGAAATCTTTCACGGTTGTATCTGAGATTTTCTGTCCTGTCCTCCTACCCATGTTTGATTTCTCATTAATCCGGTGCTGTTCTGTTGAAAGATGACATTTATGTCGACAGATAGAGTTATCTACCCTAAAAGTAATATCTTTACATTTTTTGCATAAATATGTGTTGTTTTGATTTGTACTGCTATCATATTGTGGCATAAATTTGGTCATGGAAGCTAAGATGTTGTTTTCATGTTAATATTTAAAGAGGCAGAGTAAACAAAAACAACAAATACACATATTTTATGATTTTTATTGCTGAATCTAAATTTGACATCACAATTCATTTTTATGGGAAAAGCAGTGTAAAATTCTTATCTCACCCTTTGGTTGAATTGAGACAATGATATCTCTACTGTCTAAAAATAGTTACCATGCTATCTTGTTAGTGAGAATGTAACTTCTTAGATTAAGTTTGCAACACTGATATATTAGTTGCCATAAATATATTTTAAAACCAATATACGTGTATTAATATAAGTACACATTTGTGTGTCTGTTTGCTTGTTTGTTGTTGTTGTTTTTCAATTTTTTTTAAAATTTACTATACATCATGAAACAAAAAGTACACAAAATTACAAAAATAGTTTTGGGCAAATAGAAAACACAGCAGTTTTGTGTCACAGTGTGTAGACATGTTTTATATTATAATAATAACAATATACCAAGTACCTGCTGTACAAAGCATGGACTAATAGGCTATTAAATAGCGTAGACTAAACTCTACCAGGATGCACTTAAAGGAGCCATTTTTATAAAATTATTTTAGAAGTATTTTAACTCCATACAAATTTACATTTCTATTTCATCATGTTTTCATTGTGACACATCTTTACTGATACATAAATTCCTTATACTACTATTGCATTGCAGGTCTTAATAATTACTACGGATCAGGAATCAAAAGATGCCTTAAATAAATTATGGCCTGATATACAAGTGGTTGTCATTGCTGGGATGCCACTGAAAGGAGACCAGGTCTATAGCCACGCTGGCTACGTCAGACTGATGATAAGGCGGACACAGATATTATTGGAAATGTTACAAAATAATATTGAAATCTTTCTTTTTGAGGTAGATTGTTTATGGCTCAGAAATCCAGTTCCAGATTTATCTCGAGTTGTCAACTATGACATTTTAGTGAATCCAGTTTCAGAAAGACCTGGTATTATTGCTGGAGGATTTCTTTATATGTTTCCTACAGATGCTACCAAATCTTTATGGAATGAACTTAACAACAAGCTTCTGCAGTTAGATGCTAAAATTAAATCATTACCCGCAGCGAGTGGTATATCGGAAGGTGAGAACGATCAGATGTATATATCAGGGTTAGTCAGCAAAAAGTTTGCTGGTGTCAAAGCCAAAACTTTGCCTCTGGAAGAATATGCTGATGGCAAATGGTATACCTTTCCTGAAAAGAAAAGACAGGCTTTAAATCCCTATGTTATAAACAACAATTGGGCTTTAGGAAATCAAAACAAAATTTCTAGAGCAAAGGAATGGAATCATTGGTTTATCAAGGAAGACAACTCTTGTGACTTGGAAAAGGTTGGACAGATTGTTAAGAGTTAACGAGATATTAAAACATGTCCTTATTATGATTAACTCTTAAACATAAGACTATGATTTATATTATTGAACAATGAAAGTATTATATACTCATTACACAAATAACTGAGAGTGCATTTCTTTCTAACCTCAATTTTCTCAGCGCTGGACAGCGTTTGTAATGGGTTTGTCAAGCGCTAACTCATAAGAAAGAAATACATCATTTGTTTAACCTTTATAACCTTTGTTGAACTCATCTAACCTCAATGGGAAATATGAAAATAACATGTGTTTCCAACTGATGAGGTGATAAATTGAGAAAGAAATGTAGCGTTGAGCTACAAACACAAACGAGAAACACAGTGAACATGGTCTTTACTGATTGCATCGTTTGTACAAAGGCTGTCAGCGCTGGAAAGTAATTAGTAGAAAGAAATGTAAAATTTGTCTATGCACGTAACCATTTGTACCGTTTGTGTTAGAAACAAATGCCCTCTGAATTGTGGTCTGAATACTCAATTGCCTGAAGGGGAAATAATGTTGAGCAAAAAAAAGTAAAAAGTAGGGCAAATGAACATTATCAGTAGAACATTTCTTGTAAGGATCACAATATTTATGGACCATTTTAAATGATAGTATCTGGTCAATATTTTAAAGCATATAATTGTGTTTTTCCCCATAAAATACACAAAAACATTTCTGAAATCTGGATTTCTTTAATGATTGACACTGATTTGGTTTTTCTACTTACGATGTCTCAATCAAATTTGTATGCAAAATAAATTGATGAACTGGTTTTAGTGTATCAAAAATTAAAAAAATTGATTCAAAATAAGAATAAGAATATTTTTTTGACAAAAACAGGCCTTAGGGCTTTTCCCCACTTGTGGAAGGTGGCTAGTCATTATGTCAGAGTTACATCTACTGGTATGTTGATTCAAGATTTTATTACTGACTCTCCACATAAACATATTGTGGTTATTTTTTGTATTATAGAGACTTTAGGTGCAGTTTGTTTTGAATATAACAGTTATGTTTTGTCTGCGTATTATAATATTACATACATTTATAAGTTGTTTTAATAATGTAATTATATATAGTATATATATTACAATAATTTTATGTATTTCTTGCTAATGCAATTATTGTCTGTACACATGTTATAATTATGTAAATTTTCACATCGCCAAAGAATTTTTTTAATCAGCTTGGTCCTTCATTTTGGGGCTAGGTGAATGTTGTTTATGATATCGGCAATATAGGTTTTCAGCTAGTGCAGGGCCTTAATCGAACAAACTATTGGTAGATTTTGTGCAGTCTAATACATGTACCTCACTATATATGTGTTGTGCCATTTATTAAATCAATACAATCATGAGTAACATGTGATTACATCTGGATAATCTTTGTTGAGATTAAATAGACTATCACTGTGTGATAAATTTAGAAGGTTTATTGTTAATCTCATGAATTATTGCACTGTGTTCTTGAAAATATTTTTTTTTTGGGGTGTAGAAATGAATATGTAAGGTTTTAGAGTATCAGTAAAAAAGATTATTTACATATAAATCTGTAATAAACGATGACAATAGACCAGCTACCAATTATCATAATAAACAGACTGTTTCTGGACAGCAATAAATGTGAATTGGACCTATTACTCAATGATCATAAATTATTTTGGACAAAACAGTTTTCATATAATTTTGTGGCACATTTGACTCTTGTTGTGATAAATTGAAGGGAGCAGTCTTTTAATTTTACCTTGCCATAGGCATTTATTTTATAAGACATCGATCTGTGATAAATTTAAGTTTAAAAAAAATGAATGGTATATTGAGGGTAACAAACGTCATAAGTTTTACTCTATTACCATGCTGAGCTGTTATGTTTGTTGGGACTGTCATAGGTAAACCTAGTTTGCCCAAATAACAGCTGTAATAACAGAATATCACAGTGACCTAAATTTTAATAGTTATTTTATAATTATTGTATTATAATGAGGGATGCTTATTATTATAGTAAATTAGAATAATTTACTATGAGGGACATTTTATTAATTTTAGCTCACCAGATCATCATCTAGCATCAATCTTCATTTCCAATCATAAAATTTGTCATTTTTCTCTGATGTAAGTTATGACCAATCAGAACTCGGGGGACTGAAGTCGATTTCACAAAAAATCGTAAGTGTAAAATTTATCGTAAGTGTGTGAAGATCAAAGGGAAATGCATTGTGACGTCAGCACTTACGATAGATATTACACTTACGACTTTTTGTGAAAAGCACCCCTGAAGTATGAACCCATTTTTAACAGTATGAGTCAAAGTATTAATGCCAAAAGCCTGGGGTTTTCTCTATTTATTACTTCCCCCTTCCCGAAACAAAACTAGACACCATGATAAATGCTGAAAGTGATACATCATTTGAATTTGAACAGTCAAATTATATAAAAATAATTTTACAACAATATAGGATGAACAATGCTGTTTTTGACTTTTTAATGGAATACTCTATGTTTTTCAAAAACATTGAATGCAATTTTCAGCACATTCCATTAATATATAATTTTTAAATCAGTTCAACATGTTAATGTGTTAAATCTGAAAAATACTTTGCATACAGTGTATGACATGTATTTAATATAAAAAATGGTATTCATGCATTCACAGTATCTTTAATAAATACTATCTAGAAATAATGGTTTACAGAACTACCTACTAAGGTAAAGTAAATACCGGTACTGCCAAGTTCTGTATAGGAAACAAAAATACCTATATTTAAGAAAATCAAAATACCACAGTGTTATATTAATAGATTAAAATGATGTACTTAACTATGGTAATATGTTGTTTTTTCTGTTAAATGGAAATATTTGTGTACTTTTTATATACCATTTGTGTTAAACGGTTTATTGATTTTTACTAACAAGGTTTTCCTAACTGTAATATTTTTGCTTGATTTGTTGTCATCTGTCCATTTTCATCATACATCAAGTACATGTAAATTGTTTTTCTGGTTTGACCATTTTACAACAGACCTTAGTTATGCCCCCTTTTTAGTTCAATTAAATTAAAAAAGAAATTTTTTTATAAAAGTCCTTTATTTGGTCTTAATAAAAACATGGCCATCATTTGGAATCATTGTTTTGGAGGCTAATCTAATTGAAACTTGGTACAGGAATCTCTAAATCAACAAATTTGTCAGATAAACGGGTCTCAGCTTGGCAAAGAACAAAGCATAAACATTGTAGAGATTCCTCATTTGTTGTTATCTGATATTAAATATAATTGTAACATGGAAATCCTTTTTTATGAATGGCTGAAATTTGAGAAAATCTTTCTCTCTCAAAATTAATAGCCTAATAGCAAAGATCCTAGCATGTTTTGGCATCCATTAAAAATGCATCTTTCTGATACTAGAAACCATTCCTGTTTTTATACATAAGGCAGTCATTGCGTTCCATAGTTTTTTATGTTGCTGATGATGTTGAATCACAGAGGTACAAGATTTAAATATCTATATAGTACATGAACATGTATTTAAGCCTTATTTTTGGAGATATCCTGTCCGTCCGTCTGTCTGTACGTATGTATGTACAAATTTCTGTAAAGCTTTTCTCAGAAACCGTACATGAGAACAATTTTAAATTTGGCAGGGTAGTTCAGACAGTATCACAAGTTGAACGTCCTATGCGACTTTCAGACCTGTTGGACAACTACTTCCTGTTTGGGACTTCATTCAGCAGTGGACACATTCACTCGATTTTTTTTAAGAGAAACCGACCAGGATAACAGATGAGTGACACATGCTCAAGTCCCCCAATCGAATCTCTTTTTTTTTATGGTACTGTTAGGTTGTATTAAATGTCTGTTTTAGATTGGTTATCTATCTGAGATTATTCTGTTTACACATGTCCATTGTTGTGTCTGTTATATTTGTATTATTTGTTATCTTTCTACAATTTTTATACAATTTAGTTAAAATGTATTTGCATATCAATAAACATGTATGTGTTTGCAAAAGTTTGTATATTTACATGGGTGAAAGTGAAATCTGGTAAAAATCCGGGAAATTTGGCGGGGGTTCTGGGATAATAAGATTGAATCACCTCCCTTTAACAGTGTTGTAAATTTTACAAAACAGATTAATAACTAAGACCCACAATCGTTTCTTTTGAGAGATAATATTAATTCTCGACTATATCAGTCATTGAAATCGATATTTCCAATTTTATGAATTTTTCTATTTCACAAGACCCAATTTTTAGACCTCAACCCCCCCCCCCCCCCCCCCCCCCCCCCCCCTTAAAAATTTTCTCAACAGATTTGCATGAATCACAAAAACCAAGAGCAACCCAAAAAAAATGGAAATTCTGAAAAATCGGGGAAAACTTTCACCCATGTAATTATTAAAACTTTGTACGCTAACATTATTGTTACAAGCCATCAATTTGGTAATGTTTTAGATTGTTTGTTAAGCTTTTAAATGTGGATGGATTATAAAGAAGATAACTACTTCAAAAGCTGCTGACATAAATCTTAGATTTTACTGTTTCAAATATTTGTTTCACTGTCTCTGCTAACACAACCATCAAAACTGCTTTGCAACAACATTAAAATCTTTTCTGGATGTTAGATAATCACTTAATATACTGTTATGATTAAAGATTAACAGTAACAGGTATATAATGTGATGTGGATGCCACAGAAACAGGTATACAATGTGATCTGGATGCCACATTAACAGATATACAATGTGATGTGGATGCCACATTAACAGGTATACAATGTGATCTGGATGCCACATTAACAGATATACAATGTGATCTGGATGCCACATTAACAGGTATTCAACATGATCTGGATGCCACAGTAATAGGTATGCTATGAGATGTGGATGCCACAAATTGTTTATGTTTTATTATATATAATGTTTTCTTTCTTATGGAATCGTTTTTTGAATTCCACCATAACACAATTGTAGAAGTTCCATTTTGCATAAAAATTGCCATTAATTGGCCAAAATATCAAATTGTACTTTTTCCATGTGATTTAAATTTGTCATATTTTAATATAGAAAATACTGTATTTGAAAATCTACTTGAAAACTGCATAATAAACTGTAAGTATTGAGCAAATCGTATTCATGCATAATAAATAATATAATTGTTATATATTCACTTTATTTTTACATGGAACTATTATGCCAGAAATTCTAGTTTTGATATTTCTTTTAAAACCACACCTTAGTGTCACATATATTACCACTTGGTTTATTTTGACCAGAGTTGAGACCAATAATTAATAGCCACCATGCTTGCACCATATAGTAGACATTGCGTGACATTTCTCGAAATTGTAAAGTTTAAAGATTATGTTAAAGATCTAAAAAAATCCCCTGTATTCTTAAAACCTTTAAATGGTTGCCTTAGATATGATGTCATGTCACCCACCAACCCAACCCCTTCCATGTGCACGGATGTTCTTAAAGGTGTTTATGTGATATAAAACCAATTTCTTTCAATAGTTACATTTTAATCGGAATTTTGCATTGTCCCTTTGTAGTATTTTTGCTGAGATGTCACACCCCCCCTCCCTCATGTGCATTGATTGAACAGATGGAGGCTGTGAAAATTTTTATGTGATACATTTTTTTTAACGAACCTTTAAATCTTGATCTGAATTTTGCATTCTCCATTTGGGGGCCTCGGTGGCCGAGTGGTCAAGGTAGTTCGTCTATTAATGATCACGTGGTCTGTCAACACTGAGATTGCGGGTTCGATTCTCACTGCAGGCAGGGTGTACTCGACTCCAATCTTAATTGACAAGGATTGCCAGTTTTCCTACCGCAGGTCGGGGTTTTTCTCCGGGTACTCCGGCTTCCTCTCCCAATAAAAACTGGACGCCATGATATAGCTGAAAAATTGCCGAAAGTGGCGTTAAACACCATCAAACAAACAAACATTCTTCATTTGAAGTGCTTCAGCTGTGTAAAACGCTTGCATGATACTATGGTAACTACGATAATTGGTACTCGGGGATAATTGGTGGGTTAGATCGGTTTTCTTTGAACGCTTTTCTAGAAAAATAAGTAAAAATATGGTGTTTAGTTAAAATATACAGTCCGCCATAAGTTAAGCATCACCTACTTTTTCGGATATAACATAAACAAATGAGAAACTGTTTAATTTGTACGAAAATGTATATATCATTAGGAAATTTGAACCTGTAAAATTCTTTATTTAAATCCTCAAATTGTAAAATTAAATTCTAGTGGTCTAATAATGATCACAAAAATAGGCCAAAAAAACAACAAAACAATAGGTGATTTTAAGTTTTAGTTTGACACAAAATTTTTCATTGTTTACAAAATTACAGTCATTCAACAAGTCCTGAGGTGAAAGAGTAACAAATGGACTGTCGTTTGGCGTATTTTTCATCAATATCGGGTATAACCTCCACGCTTCCGGTGTAAATGTTCAACACGCCACCTCATTCCAGCAACCAAACGCTAAGTCTGTACTGTGGAAATCTTTGCCATTCTTTCACAAGTGCGACTTCTAATTCTCGAACATTTTGGCATCTTGGGTTCCGTTGATTGACTTTTCGCCCGATAAAGTCCCACACATGCTCAATCGGATTCATGTCCGGTGACATGGCTGGCCATGGAAGTGTGTCAATGGCTTCTGTTTCAATTAAGTCCCTCACAACACGGGCTCAATGGGGTCGAGCGTTGTCGTCTTGAAACATTGGTCTGTCTGCAAGAGCATGGTTGTCAAAATGTGGCCTAACGTGACCTTCCAAGATGTCATCGCAGTATTTCAGACCATTCAATGTGCCGTTGAGAATCGGTAAAGGGAGCTTGCAGTCATGTGAAAAGCATCCCCATACGGTAACGCCACCACCACCGAATGCATTGTTCCTACAATATGGTTTCTATCCAAAGCTGTATTCCTTTGCCGCCAAACACGTATCCGACCGTCAAAAGGCTTCAACAGAAAGCGGCTTTCATCTGACCAATGAATACGTCTCCAGCTTCTTATATTCCAGTGACGATGATGTATTGCCCACTCCATTCGTGCTTGGCGGTGCCTTCTTGTCAGTTCTGGTCGTTTCAAAGGCCTGCGGGCACGTAAACGAGATCTGTGAAGCCTCCGAATAACTGTTAGGTCACTGATTTGACCACCAGTAGGCCACATCCCTCGTAACTGGCCTGCTGTTGAAAAGGGGTGCAATCTGGCTTGACGAGCAAGGAAGCGGTCCTCTCTAGGGGTTGTTTTACGGGGTCTCCCAGATCTTGGGCGGTCCTCGATTGACCCTGTCTGTCTATGCCTCGCAACAAGTCTGCTAATAACAGAGTTGTTCACCCCAACATTGGCTGCTATTTGGCGGTTACTCATTCCAGCATTTTTCATTCCAATTGCTAGCCAGCGTTCGGCGATACTTAATTTTCGTCTTACCATGTTGAAAAGTCTTTAAAAGATAATAACTAACCACGTGCAATCGGACAAGGCTATTTCATTCAAAGTCAGTCTGTTAATTAGAAGCGGGACAAGTTTTTGAAACCGGTTTTTACATTTACAACTCTAATTATTGACATCTGACCTGTATGTTATATAAAGGTATTGTTTGAAAGCATTGCATAAATGCATCAGTTGCTGAATGAATCGTTTTGTAATAAAATTATTTAAGAAAATATTTAGGTGATGCTTAACTTTTGGCGGACTGTATATTTCATTTTGCTGATAGACAGTTAAAGAAATTGAAGTTTTATTAATAAGTTTTAAGATATACATCCATGAAACATGTTCTGTATATTTGCTTAAGAAAGAATTGGGTTCGAATGTAACAGTAAAATCAGTTATAGTCCGGTAGTAAAGTAATTCACCAGGACTGTTTTAACTAGGAAAATGATTGATTGATTGGATGTTTGCTTTACGTCCAGCGAGCAGTATTTCAGCTATATTCAGGACGGGTACAAGTTAACAAACAATACATCAATTTTTAAAAAGGGGTGGGATGGGACACGGGGAACAAATTTTGACTGCCACTGGAAGAGTACGGAGTATTGGGTAGGGTCGGAGAATTGAGCCTTTTGTAGCGGCTACAATGAGCCTACTTTTTTCGAAATCTACAAAAGGGATCTTTATCGTGCAAAGAGCGTGACACTCTCCAAACACGTTACCCACTATGGTTCTGTATTATGACCTGACAAGCCCGCCCCCCCCCCCCCGAGAAGGTCTCCAATATCCGCCACCAGGGGACGCGCTGGGCCAGTATGGTCCCAGAACTAGGAAAATGAATGACTGATTTTCCTAGGAAAAATAGATCCTTAGTAAAAATTGTCCGGTACTTTTTTACTAGGAAATTCATTGATGAACTTGCTATGAAAATCGGTTACATAACTTGTAATTTTATTAGTAAAAATTTTATCTTTACTTTTTATGGTTGAACAAAATAAAGTATATTGTATCATATCGCTAACTACTTTCACTGCTTCCTTCAGGCGATAATAATGTTTAATATTGTTTACATAAATTAAGATACAATGATGACGTGTTAATGTGACATAATAGTATGAAAAAGACCACAAAGTGCATGCTTTTATCCTCTCCCCTTTTCTATTCTCATTGTTCTTAAACGATTAAGAAGACGTCTTAATATCACAAAATGTAAATGGTTTAACAAGTGTAGAACATGGTATTGAACATGACATGGAAATTTATTTAAAGCTATTTATATTGTTATGTACCGAAGACACTGTCCTACTGGCTGAATCTGCTGTTGACTTGCAGTTTCAACTTAATGCATTTCAAGATTACTGTGAACATTGGAAATTAAAAGTTAACGTGAATAAAACAAAAGCTATGGTATTTGATTTGGGAAAAGTCCCTCCTAATATCACCTTTTACTATAACAACGATGAAATTGAATTAGTTAATAGTTTTATCTATCTTGGCACTGTTTTAATTTTGATTCCACTAAGAAGAATCAAGCAGATAAAGCTAATAGAGCGATGTTCGAGGTGCTAAACTAGGAAGAATGTATAAACTATCTGTTAAACTGCAACTGGAGTTATTTGACAAGTTAATAAAACCAATATTACTCTCTGGTTGTGAGGTGTGGGGCTTTGGAAAAATTGAAATTTTAGAAAGAATACACTTGAAATTCTGCAAAACGTTGCTAAATTTAAAATCTACTACACCTAATTATATGGTTTTTGAAGAGTTAGGCAGATATCCAATAAATATAGATATTAAAGTTAAATGCATCACTTTTGGGGGAAGGTTAGTTACTGGAAAACAATCTGTCAAATATTTTATATATTCTATCAAGAAAGCTTGACTTGGAAAATGATGAGAATGGAAATTTTAAATGGCTAAAATTAATTCAAAATACTTTTAATGAATGTGGATTTACACAAATATGGGATTCTGAAAGTTTTCACAGTGTTGAATTTTTAAAATCACTTGTTAAGCAGCGATTGTTGGACCAATTTGTGAAGCATTGGTTTTCGTTATTAAACAACTCTACGAAAGTTGTTCTAAACTATAGAATTTTCAAAACAGAATTCTTATTTGAGTAATATTTTAATATCCTTAGTACTAAAGATGCTATTGCATTATGTAGGTAGAGAACAACGAACCACTATTTACCAATAGAAACTGGAAGATGGCAAAATTTAGACAGAGAAATGCGTTTTTGTAATTTGTGTAACTGCTCAAAATTAGGGGATGAATATCATTAGATTTTTTAATGTACTGCCTTATTAGATAAAAGACGGCAATTTATTCAAAAACAGTTTATTCGTAATCACAATACAGTTCTATTTTCAAAACTAATGTCATCAACTAAACAAACGCTGCTAAGAAAAATATGCAAATTTATAAAATGTATAAATAACAGCATTACTATGCCTCCTGGCTAAATTACGTAAACTTTGAACCCTTTTATGTGTATAGTGTACATAGTCAGTGTATGATATGTGATGTTGTTGTTGGTTGTTTTGTTTTTCTCTGTACCAATGTACTGTTGGCTGTATGAGAAATAAAGATATATATATGGCCTGTTATGACCTATAATTTCCACGGAAATTTCCACATGGCTGAGAAAATGGTACCGACTGATTAGGTGTGTTTTTGTTTTGAGTTTATGTGACCTAATATTTTTGCAAAAAAAAATTAAAATTACAATTGAAAGTAACCAAGAGTCCGAATATTTATTACGATAATCTTGTCCAACACGAAAAGTGTTTATCGGAAATAAAATTATTGTGTTTGTTTTTTGAACGGCGTTTAACACCACTTTCAGCAATTTTACAGACGTTACGCATGAAATTGGTGACACCCAAGAAAATGCATTCTACTAACCACAAAAACAGGTCACCTTTTCATTGTTGTACACTAAAAACCTATAAATCATATATCAAAATAAAGAAAAATATACACCGATTCATTATATAATGTTGTATTATATCTAAATTATAAGTGTAAAACAGTAGAATCGACTAATATTTAAAAATAACGCCATTTTTCATGCGTCCCGCGTTACAAAATATTGTCGGATCTAATGGAAATTGTTCCGTAAATTTGTGTTTTTTTCACCAAAAGTCACCATTTTCAGGCAGTGCAACGTCCGATGCCGTTGCATTGTGACGTCAAAATATTTAAACAAAACGGGTACAAACAACATAGCTATCGAAGTGAGAACAGAACCGCTCAAAGTGTCCCGTAGGACGAGGAACGTTGTATTTCATTTTTCGGCCTTTTGTACTAAGATCAGTTTACCGGTAAGTCAATCAATATTAGTATCAATATATAGTACAATTACTTGGCTTTTTCGCCATATTTTGTTTTTCTGTGGTTTTCACAACAGTTTATTTTGGACGCATATTTTTTTATGTCCAAGTATGTGTCACAAATACATTTTAAGAACTTCTTCTGATACGATTCCGTCAAACAAATACAGAAATTGTTTATTTGATTGTGAAAAATTTTTTGTCTGATAACTAAAAATAAAAATACAAATTGATTTGCGCATTTTGACACTCTAGTTTTAAAAATGCGTCAAGGTTTGCGAAAATGTCATACAAAAACGCAAGTCCAAACTTATGTCACAAAGTCACAAACGACCGTTCCAAACGTTCAAGACGTTGCGTTTCAAGTTATAGACGAAAATAAAATTAGAGAATAGTCTGTTTGATTTAGTTGTATAGTGCTAACTTGCATTTTCATTGTTAGGAATATTAATATTGTTCGAACAATTGTAGAACATATTCTTTTTATTCCCCGCCTGCGAAAGTAGAGGGACAAATAGTGTTCGGGTCTGTTCGTCCGTTCGTCCGTCCGTCCATCCCAAATATAAAGGCGGGGCACTGTGTCTGTTTGACACATTTTTTTGTTTTTTTTTTTAATATTTTAGAACTTGTATCTTTTATTTATTTTTTTTTTTTTTGCAGTACTGTTACATGAAATGTCTAGAGAAAAACTACACTTGTTGAAACAACAAAAGCTTCTGAAACGTCGAGAACAAAGGCTAAAATCGTATTACAAAAATAGAACTCTGAAGGATAGAGAATATTCTGTTTCAAGTGATGCAGTGCGCCAAAGGCTTCATCGGGAGAAAGTAAAGAAAGAACAAGAGCGACGAGAAAAAGAAGCAGAGAGGAAACGTAAATATAGAAAAAGAAAACGCGAAAACGATGCCGATAACCACCGTAGGAATGATGATTTTAGTATGGAAAATACTTTTGAAAATAGAACAGAAAAGCACCGGGCTTTAAAGAAATTAAAATTGGCTCTACCCGCAAGTCCATCAAAACGAGTGACTACTATGTTCGCGTATCTGCAAAATATTAACTCACCGACTGTCAGAAAACTACAATCTTCTGAACTTATTTCATCGCCAGAGGAAATAGAAGAACACAAAACAGCAAAAGCACTGACGGAAGATATAAAAACAGTCATAGATAATTGTAAAAACAAAAGATCGGGCGATTCTTTAAAAACTATGAACCTTATAATATCATCAGTAAGCGGTGAAAAGATCAGAGACAATAAATGTAGAAAAAAACTCGCAAGAAAACTAGGATTACCTGTCAGAAGAGTAAGTCGCGGTCATGCTATAAGGACAAGTATACTTAAATCTGAAAAATCGTGCTGGATTTACACCACTAGGAAAACCAGATCTGATGCCCTTAAACCAGAGACAAAGAAAATCATGTACGAGTTCTGGCTTAAACCCGGAATATCTAGACCCACTGGCAACAAAGCAGACATAAAAAGAGTCCGCATCGGTCCCAAAACGTATTCAAGCCATATGACTCACATTCTGGAGAAAACGCAGACTGATGTTTATTTAGACTTTATCAGAGACAATCCATCTATTCAAGTCTCACAAAGAATGTTTGAAAAATGTAAACCATATTTCGTTCGCTCAGTTCGACAAAAAGATAGACAAACGTGCTGTTGTAAATATCATGTTGAATTTAAAACCGTGTTCAAATCTTGCATGGAATTCCGGAGAAAACTTTTAAGAGAAAATGATTTTTCGACACAATCAAATCGTCTTCCTGTATATGATTCCATTTCGGATATTGTCAGTGATACGTTATGTGAAAAAGATGATGGTTTCCATAACTTAGAATGTCTTAAGAGAAACTGTTCGAATTGTGGGGTCGAGAAGTTAAAATTTATGCCAGAAGAAGTAAATGTATCGGATGATGCGCAATTGATCAAATGGGAAAAATTTGAAAATGTTACCGTAAATGTGAAAGGCTACAAGACAATAAAGAAACTTATGCTTGTTAAAAAAGAAACTAAAGTCGGTGAGCTTTTTGCATATTTAAGGAAACTACTTGAAACGTTTCCATTGCATCAACATAGAGCTACATGGCAAAACGAACAATTTCAGAATCTTGTTAGAAATCTCCCAGAAAGGCATTGTGTTCTAGTACACGACTTTAGTGAAAACTATAGGTGTTCTGAGCGTACCGAGATACAAAGTGCCTATTTTAAAAAAACTGAAGTTTCGGTCCATGTTACTATCATACATAGACATGCACTATTAGAATACGATGGCATTGATAGCTCGGAAGACTTCCCGGAAATAATCACAGAACAGTTTTTTGTTATTAGTCCGGATTTAGTTCACGATCAATATTTTGTTCATCAAGTTCGAAACTATATAGCGGAATATCTACAGTCCATTTCATATTCAGTAAATGAGATACACGAGTTTACTGACGGATGCGCAGCCTAGTATAAGAGCAGGCATTGTTTTGGAGACATTAGTACTGCATTTGATGACTTTAGTTCCCAACATTTTACACGAAATTTCTTCGAAACTTCACATGCAAAAGGTAATCATAATTAATTATTAATTTAGAATTAATTAATTTTCTTCGTATGTGTTGGTTTGAACTAACATTTTTAAACGAAAGCAATGAACTTAAAGAAAGAGTTGTATCGCATTTTTGTAGTTATTTATTATTCATTTATTTTCTGTATATTTGAACACGTATTTCATACTAGTATATTATTGTTTTGGTTTTATGGTTTGAATTAAAATCAAAAACATACTGCCCTAAGATAAAGGTGTATATTGTAGATTATGACAAGAGAGAAAAAATATGCACCCGAGACGCGGTCGAGGGTGCTAAATTTTTTCGAGGATAATCTTCATAATACCCCAATCAAAAAGGGCGGAATGATTTTTATTATGCTTGGATTTTTTTTTTATAAATAATAAAATTGATAAATCTTTTACCAATATATTGGTTGTTAAATTAATTCTTGACAATAAATGCTGCTTCTGAGCTTATCCGGAACAATTCGGTGACAGTCGCGAATTCCGGATCAGGTGTTAATTTTTGCATTTTGAACACCCATTGCGAAAACACATGCTGATGATTGAGGGCTAATAAAAATCAACTGAATTAACATAGCCTTGTAGCCATTAAAACTACCGTGCATTTTTGCATGAAGTATAATAAAGAACTTTTATATAGCTTCTGTATATTATACTTTTCCATACTAATACCCTTATTGTGTTTTAATTGCAGGGCCACAAGATGCTGCCGGGGGGATTATAAAAAGACAGGCCGATAATGCAATCTTACGAGGACCATCCTCCCAAGTCAGGGGTTCTGAGTCCGCGTTCGCTCCATCTTCACCCCAGGGGTGATGATGGAGCGAACGCGGACTCAGAACCCCTGACTTGGGAGGATGACGAGGACAGGCTCAAATTAGATCAGCAAAAGATCTTTATGATTTTGCTAGCGCAAACCTTACGGAACCTAGATCATTCTGCAAAAGAAGAATATTTAAATATGCAGAAACAATACCGCGAAACGATAACTTGTCTTTTAAGCCGGTCCCAAGTATTCGATCAGTTCACCAAGTAAGGTCAGGCCGACAGACAAACAGAGGTTTAATAACAATGAGTGAACTGTCTTGTTATTGCTTGAACTGCAATTATCATATGTATGACCAGTGCTGCAACGTAAAAAAAACCGGTGGTTATACGGAATGGAAAATGAGTGAAGAGAACATTAACGAACAACACGAAGACGAAGAAAATGAACAAAATTCTTTGCAAGAATTAGTATCGGCTGGCCAAGTGGTTGCGCTGTTCACCGACGATGCAAATGAGGAATACTATTTACTAAGAGTAGAAAAAGGTTTGGAAATTCTACAAGTTGATACGACAGATAGTTGGGGCGCTTCATTCTCTGCAGGAACACAAGTTTTTCGTGGATTATACTATGAAAAGTCAAACACACAATTTAAATACCGCTTACTTAAAAGAAAAGCGATCGTGCCCGCTGCTTCAATTATTTACATTTGTTCTGAATTAGCTTCAAACAATGTAATAAGCATCACAGAGGAAATGCATCTTAATGTTTTAGAATGTTTAAATGAAATTAATTTTTAAAACTTGTGTATCATTCTTTTTTCTTTTTTTTATAAATGAAGCAAATCCCATTCCCCTCTAAAAAAAAATGCACACACACACACACACACTGAAAAAATAAACAACTTTAAAATTTCACGATTATGAATCGAAGATGACTCATCAAAGGCGCTCAAATTCCGAAAATGGTTTCTAAAAGAAAAGAAAAAAAACTTCCACGAATTTAAATTAGAGACCAAGACTCGCCAAAAGCGCTATAAATTAAAAAAAAATGTTAGAATACAAAAAAGCAATAAATTAAAAAAAAAACCAAACAAACAAAAACACAAAAACAAAAACAACAAAACAATAAAAAAAAATCCCGAACACACATCAAGCGACAAAAACGTCGTCGCAAACTGGCATTTTGACGACAATTTTCTGTAACGTTAGGTATCACCAATTTCATGCGTAACGTCACAGCTATATCAAGGCGTCCAGTTTTTATTGGGGAAGGAAACCGGAATACCAAGAGAAAACACCTTCGGTAGGAAATTTGATAATCCTTGTAAATTAAGATTGGAGTCGAACACCTCTTGCAAGTGAGACTCGAACCCACAATCTCAGTGTTGACAGACCACGTAATCAACCTTAACCTTAACCACTCGGCCACCAATGTGTTTAATTTTATGTATTTATACCCCGCTTCAAAGAAGAGGGGTGTTGTATACTATTTACCCTTGTCTGTTCGTTTGTCCGTCCGTAACACAGATTTCCGTCGCAGTTTTCTAAGCATATTTAAGATGCAGAAACCTGATATTTTGCCTATATTACCATACAGTGTATAGTAATTTTATGTTCCTTTGTCATCTGCTTCCTGTTAACCGAATTTTTCTTTTCATGCTGTTTGAATAAATGAGGAGTGTTCATCGAGAATAGAATTAGTTTTATAAAATGATACAATCTTGTTATTCCTAGCACGTTTTTGTTCATTATCTCAAAAATTATAATAGCTATTGAGAAAACCGTTACTTCAAATTGATCAGCACATTAAGGTCTACAATAGTTGCTATTAGTGTGAAGTTTTGTATTGGCTTCTTGTGGGAGTTATTGATCTTTAATGACGATTTTGACACAATTTTTGGTATTTACAATATAACTTGAAAACTATAAGAGGTAGAGTGAAACTGTAAACGGCAAACTTGATCAGCAAAAAAAGCCCTACAATTCACTTATTTTTTCTGAAATTGTCAGATGACTCCTTATATGAGTTATTGCCCTTAAATGACAATTTTTGTCTCGCCTGCGACGAAAGTCGCTGGAGGCGAGACATATGTAAGGGAATCCGGCGGCGGCGTAAACACTTGACATCTTGCTTCATATATTTGTAAGCCCAAGCCCTAGGTCCATGAAATTTGGTCCATAGGTAGCTTATGATGAGTACTTGCCAGTCAGTCACCTGTCACCTGACCATGACGTACCTCAATTTCACGGTCCAGCGACTACGTTAAAGTTTTTGGGTTACGACAGTTCCTCTGTAACTACGCATGGTAGGATGACAATATTTGGTGTATAGGTTGCTGATGACTAGTACATGACTGTCTGGTAGGTGTCACCTGACCTTGACTTCAATTTCACAGTCCAGCGACTACGTTAAAGTTTTTTGGTTACGACAGTTCCTCTGTAACTACGCATGGTAGGATGACAATATTTGGTGTATAGGTTGCTGATGACTAGTACATGACTGTCTGGTAGGTGTCACCTGACCTTGACCTCAATTTCACGGTCCAGCGACTACGTTAAAGTTTTTGGGTTACTACAGTTCCTCTGTAACTACGCATGGTAGGATGACAATATTTGGTGTATAGGTTGCTGATGACTAGTACATGACTGTCTGGTAGGTGTCACCTGACCTTGACCTCAATTCCACGGTCCAGCGACTACTTTAAAGTTTTTGCGTTACGACAGTTCCTCTGTAACTACGCATGGTAGGATGACAATATTTGGTATATAGGTTGCTGATGACTAGTACATGACTGTCTGGTAGGTGTCACCTGACCTTGACCTCATTTTCACGGTCCAGCGACTACTTTAAAGTTTTTGGGTTACGACAGTTCCTGTGTAACAACGCATGGTAGGATGACAATATTTGGTGTATAGGTTGCTGATGACTAGTACGTGACTGTCTGGTAGGTGTCACCTGACCTTGACCTCAATTTCACGGCCCAGCGACTACGTTAAAGTTTTTGGGTTACGACAGTTCCTCTGTAACCACGCATGGTAGGATGACAATATTTGGTGTATAGGTTGCTGATGACTAGTACATGACTGTCTGGTAGGTGTCACCTGACCTTGACCTCAATTTCACAGTACAGCGACTACGTTAAAGTGTTTGGGTTACGACAGTTCCTCTGTAACTACGCATGGTAGGATGACAATATTTGGTGTATAGGTTGCTGATGACTAGTAAATGACTGTCTGGTACGTGTCACCTGACCTTGACCTCAATTTCATGGTCCAGCGACTACTTTAAAGTTTTTGCGTTACGACAGTTCCTCTGTAACTACGCATGGTAGGATGACAATATTTGGTGTATAGGTTGCTGATGACTAGTACATATGACTGTCTGGTAGGTGTCACCTGACCTTGACCTCAATTTCACGGTCCAGCGACTACGTTAAAGATTTTGGGTTACGACAGTTCCTCTGTAACTACGCATGGTAGGATGACAATATTTGGTGTATAGGTTGCTGATGACTAGTACATGACTGTCTGGTAGGTGTCACCTGACCTTGACCTCAATTTCATGGTCCAGCGACTACTTTAAAGTTTTTGGGTTACGACAGTTCCTCTGTAACTACGCATGGTAGGATGACAATATTTGGTGTATAGGTTGCTGATGACTAGTACATATGACTGTCTGGTAGGTGTCACCTGACCTTGACCTCAATTTCACGGTCCAGCGACTACGTTAAAGTTTTTGGGTTACGACAGTTCCTCTGTAACTACGCATGGTAGGATGACAATATTTGGTGTATAGGTTGCTGATGACTAGTACATATGACTGTCTGGTAGGTGTCACCTGACCTTGACCTCAATTTCACGGTCCAGCGACTACGTTAAAGTTTTTGGGTTACGACAGTTCCTCTGTAACTACGCATGGTAGGATGACAATATTTGGTGTATAGGTTGCTGATGACTAGTACATGACTGTCTGGTAGGTGTCACCTGACCTTGACCTCAATTTCATGGTCCAGCGACTACTTTAAAGTTTTTGCGTTACGACAGTTCCTCTGTAACTACGCATGGTAGGATGACAATATTTGGTGTATAGGTTGCTGATGACTAGTACATATGACTGTCTGTTAGGTGTCACCTGACCTTGACCTCAATTTCACGGTCCAGCGACTACGTTAAAGTTTTTGGGTTACGACAGTTCCTCTGTAACTACGCATGGTAGGATGACAATATTTGGTGTATAGGTTGCTGATGACTAGTACATGACTGTCTGGTAGGTGTCACCTGACCTTGACCTCAATTTCACGGTCCAGCGACTACGTTAAAGTTTTTGGGTTACGACAGTTCCTGTGTAACTACGCATGGTAGGATGACAATATTTGGTGTATAGGTTGCTGATGACTAGTACATGACTGTCTGGTAGGTGTCACCTGACCTTGACCTCAATTTCACGGTCTAACGATTACGTTAAAGTTTTTGGCTTACGACAGTTCCTCTATAACTACGCATGGTAGGATGACAATATTTGGTGTATAGGTTGCTGATGACTAGTACATGACTGTCTGGTAGGTGTCACCTGACCTTGACCTCAATTTCACAGTCCAGCGACTACGTTAAAGTTTTTGGGTTACGACAGTTCCTCTGTAACTACGAATGGTAGGATGACAATATTTGGTGTATAGGTTGCTGATGACTAGTACATGACTGTCTGGTAGGTGTCACCTGACCTTGACCTCAATTTCACGGTCTAACGATTACGTTAAAGTTTTTGGCTTACGACAGTTCCTCTATAACTACGCATGGTAGGATGACAATATTTGGTGTATAGGTTGCTGATGACTAGTACATGACTGTCTGGTAGGTGTCATCTGACCTTGACCTCAATTTCACGGTCCAGCGACTACGTTAAAGTTTTTGGGTTACGACAGTTCCTCTGTAACCACGCATGGTAGGATGACAATATTTGGTATATAGGTTGCTGATGAATAGTACATGACTGTCTGGTAGGTTCCACCTGACCTTGACCTCAATTTCACGGTCTAGCGATTACGTTAAAGTGTTTGGGTTACGACAGTTCCTCTGTAACTACGCATGGTAGGATGACAATATTTGGTGTATAGGTTGCTGATGACTAGTACATGACTGTCTGGTAGGTGTCATCTGACCTTGACCTCAATTTCACGGTCCAGCGACTACGTTAAAGTTTTTGGTTTACGACAGTTCCTCTGTAACCACGCATGGTAGGATGACAATATTTTGTATATAGGTTGCTGATGAATAGTACATGACTGTCTGATAGGTTCCATCTGACCTTGACCTCAATTTCACTGTCCAGCGACTACGTTAAAGTTTTTGGGTTACGGCTGCTCCCCTGTATTCATGGTATGGTGACAATATTTTGTATACAGGCCGCTGCTGATATTTAATGCTATTTACGTAATTCTTCTGATGAAATTTATTTTCGTTACTGATGCGGAATGCAGGCGAGACGTTTTTCTGTGTCCACACTTGTTTTATGAAATTTTCCCTATTTGTCCCGTAACTTAAAAACTATAACAGCTAGAGTCAAACTGTAAATAGCAAAAAATGATCAGCAATACAAGACCTACAATTTACTGTATAGTCTAATATTGTCAGATGACTCCTTATATAAGTTATTGCCCTTAAATGGCCATTTTTATGAAATTTTCCGTTTTTGTCCTGTAACTTGAAAACTATAGCAGCTAGATTGAAACTGTAAATTGCACAAATGATCAGCAATAAAGGCCCTACAATTCACTTGATTGGTCTGAAATTGTCAGAGAACTCCTTATATTAGTTATTACTCATAAATGGCAATTTTGTATCAATTTTTTTGTTTTTGTCCTGTAACTTAAAAACTGCAACAGCTAGAGTGAAACTGTTCATAGCAAAAATGAACAGCAATACAAGCATTACAATTCACTATATATGTCTGAAATTATCAGATGACTTCTTATAGGAGTTATTGCCCTTAAAGTACAATTTATTATGAAATTTTCCATTTTTGTCCTGTAACTTGAAAACTATAGCAGCTAGATTGAAACAAATGATCAGCAATAGAAGCCCTACTAATGATTGCTTAGTCTAAAATTGCAAGAGGACTTTTTATATTAGTTATTGGCCTTTAATTATGAATTTCGACAAATGAACAGTTTTTGTATTATAAATTGGTCTATAAGACACCTAGAGTTAAACTGTAAATTTCTAAATTACCCTAAAGGACAAGGCCTACAAACCATTTAATTTTCTGAAATTTTCTGATGGCACCTTATAGGAGTTATCGTACTTAACTAAACTTTTTGAAGAAATGTTTCATTTTTGCAAAGTAACTTAAAAGCTATAACAACTAGACTGAAACTGTTAATTTCAAAAATTTAAATATAGTTGAAGTCATTTGGGTTCCAGGTGAGTGATTACAGGCTCCTGGGAGCCTCTAGTTTCATATGGTAACGAAAACATACCGAACACCGATGAAACTGTCAAAAAAGACAATCGACAAACACCGATGAAACTGTCAAAAAAGACAATCCACAAATCAAAGTCCAAGAAACTGGCAAAATTGAAAAAACCAACAACCAAAAATATAGTAACTACAGCAATGGTCCTGAATTGGTATAGGTATTTCAAAAGAAATGGTGCGTTTAACCAGGTTTTATTGCATGCCAAACCTCCCTTTTTCCGTTATTGTAGTAGGTGAGTTGGTTAGTTGATTAAAATGTATGGGTATCATATACCACTAGTCAATAATAGTATCCAGCAACTATTGTAGCACATTCACTGTACACTGAATTAAAAAAATTGAAAAAAAAACTATCTGCAACCATATTCCAACCCTCTTTTAGATACTAATTTAGTTTGACGTTTACAGTTTTATATACAAGTATGTGTGGAAACAACCTCAATAATTAACAAGAATGCCAATTTTCCGACTGAAGGTCGGGAGTTTTCTTCGTCTTTGGTGTCCTCTCCCATAGAAAACGATGATATAGCTAAAATGCAAATAGTGGCGTTAATTCTAAACAGCTAAACATATATATTTGCTTGTGTCCTATTTGATCACAGGTGCCTGATATGAACAGACAAAATAAATGTTTAAAATTTATTTACTTTACTTATAAACAGTAAAAAGATGTAATTAGTCAAGGAATCTAATATTGCTTGTTTATATGAGCTCTAGTGGGTTTTTTTTAAATAATTTCTGTTGATTAATTTAGCAATAAAAAAACATGCATGTTAGTATTTTGATGTTACTCCTTTGGTTTATGTAATAAAAGTCACAGTTTGTTTGCATTTCTGATGTTCACCTTTTTCCATTAGATAAGATTTCTTATTTGCTCAATGAAACAAAGTTGAGCTATTGTCACCACTTTGGGTCTGAACTAAAGTATGAAACTAGTATTACATGGAAACCTATGGGCAAAAGGCTCTGAAACTATAGAATCTAGGCGGAAAGTCACAAGACAAAAAGTCACAGACAAAATGTCACGGATAAAATGTCATAGTAAGATTTTTTTTTAGCACGGACAAATTGTCACAGGACAAAAAGGCACAGTTTAAAGGGAAATAAGATAAATTTGAAATTAAAAGGTTAAAAATATGTATGTATAAATAAACATTTTTATGAGGATTTAATTAAATTTTAAAAGTTAAAAAAAAAAAAAAAACAAGTGTTATTACTAAAATTATATTTCTTTTAATATTTATATGTATTTATAGTAATCTACAGAGATTTATAAAATTAATTTACAATACATGATTGTAAATTAAATTACTACTTTTTAAAACTAGTAGACAGTAGACAATAATACGTGATAATGACTTTCTATAAAATAAAATAAAACATACAAAAACCAACAACTAAAAAGCATTACCACAAAAAAAAAATAAAATACGCAAATAAAAACAAAACAAAAAACACCCTACCCAACCTAAAAAAACAAACAAACAAAAAACATAAACAAAAACAAAACAAGATAACAAATCTTTATTAAAAACAAAAAATAAATAAAAACAACAAAACAAAAACAACAATGAGAATGTGTTTGTCATCATTTTGACTTTTCGTCCTACTTATTTTGTGACTTTCTGTCCGAAAACCTAAACTTTATACATGGTTGTAAATAATGTTATTTAGATGGCCCAAGTTTTTTATTTGAAATTCAGGCTCTTAAGAGCTTCTTGTCAGATTCCTCGTTTAATTAGCTTCCAGAAAGGTGGCAATGGATTTTTTCTTATCTTTTACGGTTTCAGAGAAAAAATATGGGTGAGAAATGACCCCATTTATGTTTTTGCTATTTGGGAGCTTTCGGTCGAGTTTTAACAGATGTTTTTTAGTCTTCTAATGTTATATAGGCTTAGGAGGCCGGTGCCTTATCCATTGGGCCAAGGAGGCATGCAATAAAAACACTTATATTTGGAAGTCCTTTGTTCTTCAGTTTCACAAAAGACCAAATTTTCAATGTTTAGCATCACAAAAGAGAAATCGTCAAAAATAGTTAACGGATTAATTCTGTTCAGTGTGGAACAAGTTGAATTTTACAAGTGATGTGTGTGCAATATCCATGCATGAACTCGTCCGTCGACCGAGTTTAAAATGATTTACAAATTTGTTTGAGTAAAAATTGACTACCTCCGACGGGACTCGAACCCGCCATCCCCAGCTTAGGAGGCCGGTGACTTATCCATTGGGCCACGGAGGCATGCAATAAAAACACTTATATTTGGGAAGTCCTTTGTTCTTCAGTTTCACAAAAGACCAAATTTTCAATGTTTAGCATCACAAAAGAGAAATCGTCAAAAATAGTTAACGGATTAATTCTGTTCAGTGTGGAACAAGTTGAATTTTACAAGTGATGTGTGTGCAATATCCATGCATGAACTCGTCCGTCGACCGAGTTTAAAATGATTTACAAATTTGTTTGAGTAAAAATTGACTACCTCCGACGGGACTCGAACCCGCCATCCCCAGCTTAGGAGGCCGGTGACTTATCCATTGGGCCACGGAGGCATGCAATAAAAACACTTATATTTGGAAGTCCTTTGTTCTTCAGTTTCACAAAAGACCAAATTTTCAATGTTTAGCATCACAAAAGAGAAATCGTCAAAAATAGTTAACGGATTAATTCTGTTCAGTGTGGAACAAGTTGAAGTTTACAAGTGATGTGTGTGCAATATCCATGCATGAACTCGTCCGTCGACAGAGTTTAAAATGATTTACACATTTGTTTGAGTAAAAATTGACTACCTCCGACGGGACTCGAACCCGCCATCCCCGGCTTAGGAGGCCGGTGACTTATCCATTGGGCCACGGAGGCGTATATATAAGCGCGCTTAAATATCGAACATTTTTAGTCCCATAGTCCACATGCGCTTGGGTACAAATTGTGAAATCTCGGCTTTTTTCATTAATGCGGGTATATTTTTATGTAGAACCCTTATTTGCCTCATAAAATAACAATATGCGCATGTCTGACCCATTTTTTCAACGTTTTTACCATTTCTGATATTTCCCCTCTACACTAAAAAACCACAAGGCGAGAAACTCTCCGCCATTTTCTTTGTCTGTTTAGTCTCGATCATCCAGACGCTTAATTACATTTGTGCGTCTGGATTCATCTCTATATTGAACTCGTTATCATTACGCCCAAAACTGGGCGTAATTTTTGATTGGTTGATATTTTTATTGTGTAACAAATTACTTCCGTTCATATCAAGAAGTTTTTAAAAAATTGTACCAAAGTTTATATTTGAATATTTTTATAAAATATAACTTTATCAATTAATTAAACAAATATTATTGTTGTGCACAATCAAGAGTGAATCTGAATGTGACGTCATATTATAAGTATGCATGGTTTTCCTGGTTTAAAAATAGGGCCCTAAAAATAGAATCATTGTTTTGTCTCCACCTATTGGTAGCGAAATTACAACAAGGTGATCCCAGACGCTATTATATATGCGTCTGGGTGATCGAGACTATTGTCTGTTTTGAACTTACGATCACGGAAGTGAGATTTGTCAGAGGGCTTCCGAGTGGCGCTGAAATAGAGAGAACAGGTTAAACCCTGAGAATATCGGAAGTAGTCAATGTAAACGACCAGTATAACCAGTCACTTCCGTGATCGTAATGTAGAAAATGGCGGAGAGTTTCTCGCCTTGTGGTTTTTTAGTGTAGAGGGGAAATATCAGAAATGGTAAAAACGTTGAAAAAATGGGTCAGACATGCGCATATTGTTATTTTATGAGGCAAATAAGGGTTCTACATAAAAATATACCAGCATTAATGAAAAAAGCCGAGATTTCACAATTTGTACCCAAGCGCCTGTGCCATAGTCACGTGGTTGTGTGTGGTTTTTTTTTTTTTTTTTGGGGGGGGGGGGGGGGTTAGATCGGCAGTTATCTTGTCTTTCCGTCGAGCATCGTCGGAAGATCAAAGAAAAAAATACGTACAAATTACAGTTTTCTTAGCATTATATTAACGATAAAATTGTTTTAAAAAATGCAATTATACATGTATTCCAAATTTTAAGCTAACATTTATTTGTATAAACATTTTAAAATAACAAGCAAATGTTAGAAGAGTGGTATTTTGGCAAAACAATTTACGACATAATTCACTTTTGTATTTTTTTTTAAATGTATGAACTGTTGATGACATTTATTCTGATGTAACATCATCTATACATTTTCCAAAATTTCATTTGCTTTTTAATGTTTGTTAGTTTAAATTAAGGACCTTATTATATACGATCCTGTATGTTTAATCTCATTCTATAAGTAATATAGCATGATAACATGCATTTTTTAAAGTTTTTACATCAAAATTTGTAAATCTTTAATGAAATAACAATCCATATCTTTTGTTACTTTCTGTTATTATAAAGAAATTTATTTTTCTTCCTATTTTCTATTGCATCTTTTAGATTAAGAATTTTTCCTTATAACATACCTGTGTTTACAGTCTAAATTTCGTATAAAATCATTATCTAAATTACATTTATGTCGGTCTTTTATTGGTCTTCCATTTATCTTTTTTGAAGTTCAGTATTAGGTTATAAATAAGCAATTAACAAATAAACACGGAATTTCTAGTATACAATTACATCAAAGGAATATCTCTTCTCGGCCTAATCTCGTGCGCGAGAATCGTATTTCGAAATCGTCAAGGGGATATTTTTTCGCTTAGTTTTTTTTTAAATTATCTGTAAACAATTTTTTTCTCTCTTTTTGATTTTTAAGATTGATGCAAAAGACCCGATTAAATTTTTTCAGCATCTGGATTAATATTCACGTTTTTATTAAAGTGTGGGTTTTAAATGGATTTCGCGTGTAATGAACTTTTATTAGTGTGCCACAGACATACAATACATTAGATGTCTTTCAGTGTGTTCATTCTGTAGGGTTTTCAGCATACAAGATTAAGAGTGGATTTGTTTCGTTTTTCTGTTTGAATTCATGTGCTTTCGGTACATTTGCAATACAAATACCTTAAAGGTTTTCACGTTAAATCAAGGTTGAATTATAGAGGCTTTAGTTTGTTTTTACAATTACTGCAAAACAAGGGGTTTATCCAGGGGTTCGTGTAAGGGGCGCAGTAATTCGACCAGGACTGTTATGGATGTTCAAGAGGATCTAATCCCCCGGTAGCACTTTATTAATTACAAGTTTACTTTGAGATAAAACAAAGGTTTTCCATGCAGTATTTATAGATTATTACATTTTCTATATCGGCCCGAGTATCAGCCCGCGAGTTTCGCTCGAGGACTGATATGGGTCGAGGGCTAATACAAGGGACGATATGGAACACTGCAATGTCATAATTTATTTATCACATATTTAAAACCAAATCAGTCTTTACCTTGTCAAAAAAAAATATATTGTTTTGTAATTTTAATTCATATATAAACAAAATGATAAATTTCCAGATGAAACATCACTTTGATGCTTTGATCCGCGACTTCACCATTGAAGACCGACGGGCTAATACGCGTATCAGCCCGAGTCAATGGTAACATCATCGATATCAGCTCGTAGTCTTCGGTAACGTCACCAGTGCTGAAAATGGGACCCCAACTTCCGGCTTTGTTGAATGAGCAAAAAAGTCCATATCACTGCAAAGTATGTGATAATTATAGATTCAGATATGGGCTTATCCATATCAGCATGGGTATCATTCCGAGACCCCCATATCAGTCCGAGCCGGAGTCGAGGGCTTACTTGGGAGATGCTTATTGGGGGGGGGGGGGTCCTATTAACAGATTAGTTAACATTTTTTTCCAGAAACAGATAACAGTAAATTTAAAATAATGATAACAGATAACAGCAATTTACATGAGAAAACAGAAAACAGTGAGTTCAAAAATCGAAGAAACAGATAACAGCAGAATCTCATCGCAGGGCAATACATCGAGAAAATGCATACATTAATCAGTGTTTCCATAGTAACTAGTATATCTGTTATCAGTCTTCTAACAATTAACAGCAAACATGGTTTTTATTTCCATTATAACAGTTTACAACAATGTCGCTTTTAAGGAAACAGATGGTTGAAAAAAAAAGTTAACAGTTGCTTTATTTATTATTTATAAAAAAACAGTTAACAGACGTGTAAAAATGCCCAAAACACGTTAACAGAAAAGATCTGCCCCCCCCTTTTAACTTATGCCTTAATTTGATATGTTTTCTTTATGATGATTATAAATTTAGATTGATTTTCTCACTATTGGGCGGGAAACATAATTGGTTTTACAAAGTTGTCTTGTCTTGTCTATTCCAGCAAAGTATTTTAAAATATAGGTAATTTAATATAAAGATATAATTATAATTATGACCCTTTAAGAGCATAACATACAAAAATACAAAAGACAAAACATTATAGAATAAATTAAGATAACTTGAACATAAAGAGTACATATAGTTCAATAATATTAAAGTATCTTGAGGATATATACTATATCCATCGTAGTTTTTTTATATTCTTTATTGCAAATTACAGACATGGATCGAAGCAACATTATAAATAAAAACATTAGCATACAAATACAAACATACTCGAAGTACAATAGTTATTATTATTTAGTACATTTTAACCGATGTGGACCCCATTTTCGAATTTCAAATGATCGCTTTATAAAGTCCTTAACATAAGTTAAATGTTCTAATTTTGGACGGAGGATATATTTTCCTTTTTCATTGCAAAGCTATTGACTGTTTTGTGAAATTTTTGAAAACAAAATATCTCTTGGTATAGTGTTAACTTTGACAATGTAAAAGAAAATGTTTTTCATCTTCAAAAATTTAGCATTTAGAGCATATTCGTTGACATCTGGGAATATAATCATATCTCCCTTGTTCTATATATAAGGTATGGTCACTCACTCTTCGTTTTGTTATCATTTGCTTATATATAAAACTATTCTCATTTTCTAAATAGTCTTTTTATGTCTGTTTTCAGTTAACTAAATAAGTAAAGTTTAGATTCATTATTTAAATTATTTAATTCAGTTTTTATCTTATTTATATAATATTCAGAAATTAAATTTTTTATTGTTTTCTTTAACTTATTTTTTATTTAATCTAAATCTTCGTAATCTGATCTATCAAGGTCTAGTTCTGCAAATAACTTTTGCACCATAGTATTCCAAACATTTATTCTCTCGGTGTGTATACCTTTATTGACGTTATATGCTTCTTTTAATAACATTCATTCATTCGTAACTTTATTTCCTCATGTAGAGATTATGAATTACAAAATTATAGTGCAAACAACAAAATCAAGAATTACAGTGCAAAGACAATGAATATACAAATAGGCTGTACAAACATATATAAATATATAAATAATACGGTTTTTTTAAATAAGTATGATTGTTAGGAATGAATATTTCCTGCGTTAGCCACATCCATAGAGCATTTAAGAGTGTTAAACAAAAATATTCTTACAATATCTTGTGTGTACTTTTTCATACGAAAATCGGTCTATTAAAGAGAGGGTTTCACACAATTTTCAATTTTTCTTCTTTTTCTTTTGACTTAACAGTAGATGAGTAATCTTCCATAAACCAAATTTTACTATTATATAACAATATAGGTCTTATAAAGGTATCAAACATTTTACAGGATAGCCTCATAGGTAGACATCGAAAATTTTGAAATCTTTTCCTCAAAGCAAAAATGGCTTTTAGTCCTTTTTTATAACTCTTGATCTTTTAAAACTTCCTTTAAAATCGATGATTGTTCTCAAGAAGTAATACTCTTTTGTTCTAGCGAGAGGCTGATTTCTATATAATATAATTTATAAAGGAGAAGTCGGATACAATTTATTTTGAAATGTCAAAGTTTTTGCTTAACAATATAAATTAAAAATTAATAAATTAATAATTAATAAAAACTGTATTTATTTCCGAAATAGCAAAATAAATTGTTGACATAGTTGATAGAATCTTTGTATATTAATAAATTGTGCAAATCATGACTAACAACATTTCTCCTTCTGTAGAAGTACTTTGACCTTTGACGTCATATTTTGACACGGAAGTATTCAACATGAATGAATTATGCCTTAAGTAATTCGGTTTTCCAATACGTGTACAATATAGTACTTACAATATTATTTTAGGTTTTATAATTGCGAAAATAATACAACATAGCAGAATACAAAAGAAGTATATCCGTAAATCGTTAACAAAACCCTAGTATTAGATACGTTTATGTGTGTCAAAGAACGTGTCAAATTTGTGTATGATAAGCGGAACAATCTATATTGTATTCTTGCACCGGTGTCCGCCATCTTGTAGAGTATAGACGAATACGGCCAGCTAGAAAAGTACCGGTACACCGGTCATTATACATTTTGTTGAATTTCGTGAAGCAACTAAATAGCCAGGACTGATAGGAGCTAGAATGGCGCAGCAGTTACCCATTAGATTCCAGGAGCATTTACAGGTGCGTATTTAAACGCCAGACGTACCGGTAACGTGCTGCACTCACGCCCCTTGCTCGGTCAATAATTAGCTTTTGACAGGTGTTTGGTCTCCAGATGTTTATTTTTGTAGCTAGAATTATAGTTTGGATATAGCATTAACACATTTTTACCGTGCGATTGTCTTCATTTGCACATTATGTTAGTTGCGTCGTTCTAGATGATGATTTGGCAACCGGAAATAATTTTATTTTTTTGACCCCCAATATAATCACCTCATCAGGCAGGAGCGACTACCCATTTGGTGTATAATATATGATTGAGATTTGTTGTATTTGAAATAATTTTGGGAAGTTTGGTTTACAATGGAACCAAATTTCATGGAAGTTGATTGATGAAACGCCCCCCTGAAGATCTCCAAGTAGTTTTGTAATTTCTTAATTTAAAACATTACCAGTGGTGAGTCACCATTTGTTAGTTGAAAAAAAACCTGCAAAAAACTCTGAGAATATATAAATGTGTTCATGTTCAAAGATTATTGGGGGTGGCTGAGTTTTTACATTTAAATCTAAACTTGATCATGTGATGTAGTTGAATGTGTATACTAAGTGTTGACGTATTGTGGAGAGGGATTTTTGCGTGAAAAATTAAAACGGCTTACCGCGTATGGTTCAGCTTATGCTCCTTTTGTAGATCAAGAATACTACTTTTTGAAATCAATAATTATTTCCTCAAGATATTCAGCGTTTTGAAATATGGCAGTTTTTAAATTTTGAAATGGCGATTTTCCATACTAAAATTTGACCTCAATTCGAACGGAAGTGTACTTTAGGAACAATTGCTTGTTGTCTACTCGAAATCCTTCGGGTGATGTCGTCTGCAGTTAAGGCGGGAAAAGTCTCGCGGTTTGTCCGAATACCATTGAACGTCACGAAAGCAGACGAACATATGTAAACATCGTAATGTCCCTTTAGAAACAAAAAATGGCTGACTTACTATGTAAACTTCCCGTAGCAAAAGTCAAGGACGATTTGTAACAACTTAATACCAGAGGCATATTATAAAACATGGACAGGTTATCGTATCTACATTTTTTCTACTGAATTTTCGTAATAAAAAGGTAAAATATAGAATAATGAAAAAATGCAAGCAAAACTTATTTTCCCAAGGGGGGTTGGCATTTAGTATAGATGTGTTGTTTAAACCACTTTTTAGTGCAACTAAGTCATTAAAGCTTTTACAAACTTAAAACCTGTCCTAATTTAATTTGTACTAACATTTTTAATTGTCCCTTAGACACCTGTATTATAGTAAGTGTTGTTCTGGTGAGGGTTTTGAAAAATGAAAACTGCTTACCACGTATGGTTCAGCTTATGCTACTTTTGTAGATCGAGAAGGGTACTTTTTGAAATCAGTAATTATTTCCTCGAGAAATTCAGTGTTTTGAAATATGGCAATTTTTAAATTTTGAAAGGCTGATTTTCCATATTAAAATTTGACCTCAACTAGAACGTAAGTGTACTTAAGAACCAATCAATAGTTGTCTACTTGCAATCCTTCGGGTGATGTCTTCTGCAGTTAAGGTGGGAACAGTCTCGCAGTTTGTCCGAAGAACATAGATTGTCACGAAAGCAGACAAACATTTGTAAACATCGTAAGGTCCCTTCAGAAACAAAAATGGCTGACTTAAAATTCCAGTGGCAAGAGTCAAGGGGGATTTGTAACAACTAAACAATTAGGCATATTATAAAACATGGACAGGTTATCGTATCTACATTTTTTCTACTGAATTTTCGTAATAAAAAGGTAAAATATAGAATAATTAAAATGCAAGCAAAAAATTTTTCCAAGGGGGTTTGGCATTTAGTATAGGTAAAGTATATTTTTGCATATCCACATCAAACATCAGTTGGGTAAGTGACTACTAGTATTTTACATGTAGGTACCCATATGCTTTTCTCAATTTTTCATACACACCAAACATACAATTTGAAAAATAGAGCATAATGCATACTACGTTAAACTAATACAACATGTATTGGCTGAAGACAGTGACCATTAAAGCTTAGCATCAACAAGCATAAGCTTCCAAGAATGCTGGATTACCCATTAGCAAATTTAAGCCTGATAATTACATGTAAAATATCCAATTGTTATGAATTTTATATATAGTGCATCAAAAACTTGCTACACATCTATGAAATAAAATAAATTGTCATGACTCCTAAACATTAGCAACCACATGTACCATCAGTGTTCAATATAGAGCGCGCCATTGCACCATTCCCACACTTTTTGTTGAATTGACGCACTAAAAAAACCTCCTGGGTCATTACTGGCGCAACATAGTTCTTCATTGCGTTGAGAAATTCCCCCATAGTCAACAGCTTTGAGAAAGTCCCTTTAAAACATCAGAAATTTAACTGTATTCTTGGTCCTAAGTATGCTTTTTATCATGTACAATTACAATTTAGCAAGCGTCTTAATCACGTAAACAATATATTATCGATTTTTTATAACGTGTTGTTCATGCTTCAAGATGAAGCATATTTCTTCATATTTGACTCCCATTGGAGATAAACGCATACCTTTTGTCCGGTTGTCAAGTCTCTAGATTGGTTTTATTGTCTCGCCTGCGATGAAAGTCGCTGGAGGCGAGACATATTTATGGGAATCTGGCGGTGGCGTAAACACTTGACATATTGCTTCATATCATTGTAAGCCCAAGCCCTAGGTCCAAGGCCCTGGAAATTTTCCTGAGTCATGTCGGACATTTTACCGGTCATCATATAAAAATATTGTGTTTGTTTAAGCTGGAATGTGTATGTGCTTTTCCTTAAAGTCCAGAATAAAGGTCTTTTACATTTTTTTCAAGACCGTGGTAGATATTAGTTGTTGTTTTGTATGGGTTCCTATGATATATGCACCGTGCAAGAAAGGAAATATACGAAGGAAAACATTCTGCTTCCTAAAATTTCTTTATTATAAGATGGTATGTTGTCTATTCAACAAAGTAATAGCAAACAACGTTTTTTTATGAACATTCGTGAGACATTTTCATTAACAGGAAGTAGGAAGTTGTTTCAAAATTACAGCAAGTTCGGAACAGAATTGAATTTTATACGATATTCTCCGATGGACCACATTTTTTACAAGTTATTATTTATTGAATTAAATATTTATTTTTGTTTTCATCATTTCAATAGAATTTAATTTGAATTGATTTTCCCAAGATATATGTACGTCAGGTACATTGGCGCATGCGTGATGTACAATTTTGACCACACGTGTTTTCCATCAAGTCATATTTTCTAAGCAATATAACGTACAACCACTTCGTTCCTATTGTTTCAAAATACTGTTGCCATAACATATTCTACGAAATGGATGAAACAGATCTGTACTCATAATTAGGTTATCACCTGTTGTGTTAACCATTACGTAATTAACACTTGACTGGAGTGAATGGTTACTCAATAAACACATGTGTCAGTGACGGGAAATAGCCTTAGGGTTGATTTTTTAATAAAATATTTATATCTAGCGGAAATTAAAGGTATTGAAACCAACTAAAAGATATTTATATTATTGTTCAAGTTAAATATCACTTTTTTGGATGTCCGATTTGACAAAACCTTAGTCGGACATTTTAATGTAAATGTCGGACATGTCCGGCAAATATGACCGTTTCCAGACCCTTGCCTAGGTCCATCAAATTTGGTTATGATGAGTACTTGCCAGTCAGTCACCTGTCACCTGGCCTTGACCTCAATTTCACGGTCCAGCGACTACGTTAAAGTTTTTGGGTTACGACAGTTCCTCTGTAACTACGCATGGTAGGATGACAATATTTGGTGTATAGGTTGCTGATGACTAGTACATGACTGTCTGGTAGGTGTCACCTGACCTTGACCTCAATTTCACGGTCCAGCGACTACGTTAAAGTTTTTGGGTTACGACAGTTCCTCTGTAACTAGGCATGGTAGGATGACAATATTTGGTGTATAGGTTGCTGATGACTAGTACATGACTGTCTGGTAGGTGTCACCCGACCTTGACCTCAATTTCACGGTCCAGCGACTACTTTAAAGTTTTTGGGTTACGACAGTTCCTCTGTAACTACGCATGGTAGGGTGACAATATTTAGTGTATAGGTTGCTGATGACTAGTACATGACTGTCTGGTATGTGTCACCTGACCTTGACCTCAATTTCACGATCCAGCGACTATTACAGTTTTTGGGTTACGACAGTTCCTCTGTAACTACGCATGGTAGGGTGACAATATTTAGTGTATAGGTTGCTGATGACTAGTACATGACTGTCTGGTATGTGTCACCTGACCTTGACCTCAATTTCACGATCCAGCGACTATTACAGTTTTGGGGTTACGACAGTTCCTCTGTAACTACGCATGGTAGGATGACAATATTTGGTGTATAGGTTGCTGATGACTAGTACATGACTGTCTGGTAGGTGTCACATGACCTTGACCTCAATTTCACGGTCCAGCGACTACATTACAGTTTTTGGGTTACAACAGTTCCTCTGTAACTACACATGTTAGGATGACAATATTTGGTGTATAGGTTGCTGATGACTAGTTTTCATGACTGTCTGGTAGGTGTCACCTGACCTTGACCTCAATTTCACGGTCCAGCGAAGTTTTTGGGTTACGGCTGTTCCCCTGTCACTATGCAGGGTATGGTGACAATATTTCATATACAGGCCGCTGCTGATATTTAATGCTTGTTACGTAATGCTTATGACGAAATTTATTTTCTTTACTGATGCGGAATGCAGGCGAGACGTTTTTCTGTGTCCACACTTGTTACTTTTTAGTTCTATATTTTTAATTCAATCAATTTGTGTACAATATATTGAATAGTTTTAATTTGTGGCAGTGTATTCTTATTCTTTTTCATTTTTTACTTGAAAAAATACTGGGTACCAAAAGTTCAAAAGTTGGGGACCAGGTGGCAACAAAGATAAAAAAATTAGTGCATATCCCTGAAGTATGTCCACTGTATTTTGTCTTATGGTTATTCCCTTTTTTATTAATGTTACTGTTTTTGCAGTTTTTCAATTTCAACCTGTTTACAAGGCCGGCATAGATGGTTACATCCCTACCTTATCACTGATATCTAGTGTGCTTTGGTATTTTATTTTAATCATGTTTTGTCAAGTTATATGCAGTTAATTAGTTGTTTTTTATGAGAAATTAATTAAGGCTTATTTTATATTGTTAGAATATCTTGTACACATTGTACCAGACAAAAGTTCTGATAATTAGCAGAGAAATCAAAACATTTTAAAGCAATATATTTGTTACAAAAATAAGTGTACGTTAAAGGGCCACACAAATTGTAACTAAGTGTTAAAGAATCGATAATTTTTAACTAACATGGTGGATTTACTTTTCATGATTCTATACATGTAATTAAGTATTAATTATTGAACTAATAAACTTGTGCTTTTGTGAAACACTGATTTCATCTCCTATGATTCTTCTGTCAAAGTATTGATTATCTTAAATTGCAGAGATTTTTTCCCAGAACATTTTGGCTAGTATGTTTTTGTGAGATAGTACCAATATTTTAATCAATAAGCGTAATCTATAGAACTGTTTAGTTAACTGATGTTCCTGATCAATACACCAATAACCCAAGATCACACTACTGTAAAATTCTCAATCGTTTCCTGATGGCCAGTTTTAGAATAACCATTTAATGTACAACTTATTATCTTTCTATCCATTATTTTGTGTTGAATTCACAAATAAAATAAACATGGAATATTTGATTAATTAATGGTTCATTTACATATTATCAATTATTATGCATCTTGTCTATGAATGAAACAAGTGCATATCAGCATGCTTATCAAATAGTGAAAGATACATGATAAATGTTCTAGATTTTGATATCCTAAGTCTGACTATACATAATAAATAAAAAAAAATTTCCTTTTATATGCTCAAATAACATAATTTGACTGAAATGGAAAAATGAAATGTATTTTGTTGTGTAAAAATACGGTTTTAAAAATTTGATAAAAGTAAAGCATTCATTTTTCTTTGCTGCTAAGAGTAAATGATTAGCTGTGTTTTGCTTCAGAATCTTAATTGAAAGTGTACATTTTATCTAAGCTGTCAAGTTCTGTTGTGTTATCTTAATTCCAATTTAACTTGCTCACTCTCATGAATAATTGATATGCTGTATTAAAAACTATGATTAAAATCTGGAAAACATCTTAGGGCGAAAACGGAACACCTTGCAAGGTTAGAGATAACGAGAATATATATTTTAACAGAAAAATGCACCACAATAAACTCCTACTGCGCAATTTATTTTCACCTGCAGAATAAAAGATGAGTGTATTCAGTTGCTTCTTTTATCTTTCTTAGAGAACCTTGTGATGTATTATGTGTGAAATGTGTAAAAAAATGCAGATCCATTCAGTTAAAACATATAATATTAAATAAGAGATTCCATCTAATTGTCAAAGAAATGGACTTCTAGAAAGATTATTACCTCTTCACTATTCTCTCTATAATGCAAGAAATTTGACAGAAAATATAAAAAATATATAATTTTTAGAGTAGGAAAAGATAGAATCTACATATTTACTTTAAGGCCAAAATAAATTAATATTGTCTTTCCTATTTCACTCTTGAAAAAAGTAGGCTGGGTATGGAGGGAAAAAAATTTATTTTATTAAAACATTTTATCTTGTTTTCAATACTTCATGCATGTACTGCTTTTCATTAAATCGTCCGCCGAAGAGGTGTAATGATTAACTTTAAAAACACTCATCATGTCTGAGTGATCGAGAAGTGATGTCATGAAACTCTTAGGTTCCTGTACGTGGTCGCATTTTGCAATTCGAATTGCAATAACACTAAATGGCAGTCAGCACGCCATGCTTTAAAATCTGTGTTTTAAAGACGCTTGAATCACTTTCATTTTCTGTTAGTTACAAACATTTTTAAGACACAGTTTAAAAAAAATTTTAATTGTACACGGAAATGACCTGAAAAAAATCGGGATTTTTTTAAAGTTGATAAAATGTTTTAGGGTCGACGTCCAAACTGGAGGCAGGGTTGGGAAACCGAAAACACACAATTAATTTATTTTGGCCTAAGTGATTTTTACAAATTTCTCAAAGTCTTTTATTTAAACTTTTGACCTGTACATGAGTATGTCTGTACATTTCTGACTGATTTATTCTACAATTAGCTATTGTAAATTGAAATCAACAATATTACTTTGATTTTTATAATTTTTTGTAGCTTCAAAATGTGGGAATCAATGCAGCCAATATTGGGTTCAGTACCCTTACTATGGAGTCTGACAAATTTATCTGTGTCAGAGAAAAAGTTGGAGAGACGGCCCAAGTAGTTATAATTGACATGAATGATTCCTCCAACCCAATCAGAAGACCAATCTCTGCTGACTCGGCTATCATGAATCCAGCCAGCAAAGTAATTGCACTCAAAGGTAAGTAAAAGATGGTGCAGCCAGTTATTTGTTGCTAGATTAAATAAGTTGTAGACAGAATATATGTCTGTTATTCTGTATATCACTTGAAGCACACACTATGTACTGTATAGTTTTAACAGCTTTTTTTTGTGCCTTTATGATATGTATTGCATTTTCATATTTGTTTAAAGCAGTTCTAACCATTATAGCAGTTTATTGAATTGACCATTAGGAGTCACCATGTGATGTATTTCAGTGACGGTCATATACATGCAAGTCACCAGAACATTTTGAAAACTTTGCATGCAATTGTAAATTGTCGAGGCATTTTTCTGGAAAAATTATCAGATGCTTAATACAGAAACATATGGACAATAAAGGAGTAAGAACAGTTGTAATAATAATTTGTGCAAGCAAATTGTCATGACTTGTTTTGCAATCTTTGTAGAAAGAAACTCAATGCATCTGTTGGCGTACAACTTACGTGTACTTGTTCAAGGAATTTTATTATACCCCCGCTCGACAGAGTCTGGGGTATATAGTGGTCCTCATGTCCGTCCGTTCGTCCGTCCACATTTGGTTTTCGGATGATAATTCAAAAAGTTTACATCCGATTTGAATGAAACTTTGGGATATTGTTATATATCAGGTTGGTAAGAAGCCTAATGATTTTGGGGGAAATCCGTCAAATTTCAAGGTCACAGTCCATGAAAAACGTTAGAAATTTTAACAAAAAAGTTGTTTCCGGACAATAACTCGAATAGTTTACATCCTATTTGAATGAAACATTGGGATATTGTCATATATCAGGTTGGTAAGAAACCTATTGATTTTGGGGGAAATCCGTCAAATTTCAAGGTCACAGTCCACGAAAAACGTTAGAAATTTTAACAAAAAAGTTGTTTCCGGACAATAACTCAAAAAGCTTGCATCCGATTCGAATGAAACTTTGGGATATTGTTATATATCAGGTTGGTAAAAAGCCTATTGATTTTGGGGGAAATCCGTCAAATTTCAAGGTCACAGTCCATGAAAAACGTTATAAATTGTTACAAAAGCTGGGGTATCAGAGATCGCTAGATCGACTTTGTCTAGTTTTATTTTTATTTTTTACAGCTGGTAAAACATTGCAAATTTTCAATATTGAAATGAAGAGCAAAATGAAGTCACATACCATGACAGAAGAAGTGGTCTTTTGGAAGTGGATTTCTGTCAACACTGTTGCCTTGGTTACTGATGTAGCTTGTTACCATTGGAGTATGGAAGGTACTATTTGTATACATGATGTTAACGCCATCTTTATAGTGAAAGTAGAAAAGTAAATAACAATTAAGAATTATAAGATAAAATAAAATAATTAAGTAATAAAATGAAAACATCAAATAAACATTATACCTACACACAGTTATAAAGTTAATTATATCTACATAACACATTCCTTAGTCCTGGCTTGGTGTAGACTCCACACTGTATACTAGTAAATGATTTTTTTTAAAGAAAAAATTTATCATACGAGAATACTGACTTGATTGGCTATAAAATATTTTCTATAATAGAATGGAAGAAAAAAAAACATTCTCATCACATAGAGACACACCCTCTTTGACAAAAAAATATTATTCCGTGGAACACTTAATATTTGTATGTTGGTGTTGTTTTTTCATGTGAAATGTAAAATTGAACAAATTAAGTTGTTGAGTTGGTTCTAATGTTTGAATTAATTTACTATTAACTACATGAAATATTTTCTGCATCTAGGGATAGCAAAATTTCTGTTGTGCACATTTCATTGTGCAAAACAGAAATTTTGTTATCCCTCGATGGAGGAAATATTTGTTGTAGTTAATTCTTAAACAAAATAACAACAAAATAATCTCTTTCTGATAGATAATTAAATGAATATATCATTCAGATTAAATCTTTCTATAAAAACTGCAGAATTAAAACTTTAACCTAAAATTTATAAAATAAAAACATAGTTCATAATTCTACATAGAAACAACAGAGGAAAATAGTAACAAGGATAAGACAATATCTGACTTGAAGTTACAAAATAGTTATAAACTATTTAATTTTTGGTATATTTTATTTATTTTATTTTTTGCTGACCATAGGTCAAGGTAACTAAGCATGATACAATTTTATTTGGTGGTGGTTATTTCAGTAAGGTATTAGAGATTGGAAGTGTATCTTCCATGGTAGGCTGACTTGTCCTGTGGGATTTGCTTTTATTTCCTATTTGCATATCTGCTTTAACCTTCTGTGGTTATTCTGTATAAAAGTAATTTTTCTATATAAAAAAAGATTTTCATCTCGATAATGAATAAATATGCCTTTTAAATATGATTGTAACTTCTGTTTAAATTGTTAAAATTGAAAATTGGCTTATTTAGTTGAGAAGAGTTTTCAAGTTTGTTTAGTAGAGAGCTATGAAGACTGAAATGTATTAAATATAAATTGTTCAATTATTGCAAGAGATGGTGTTAAAAGGACAAAAAAATCATCAGCTGTTGGCACAATTTAAGAATTCTTACTAAGTTCTTTTTAAACATTGAAAACAGATTTTTTTCCAAAACTCCTGAGTTGTATACTTTGTTTTCAAGTATTGATATGTTCATATATAAAGAAACAAAAGTCTTCATAATATTGATCTCTTGTAGGTGACTCCCAACCGCAAAAGATGTTTGATCGCCACACCAACTTGGCTGGTTGTCAAATTATAAACTACAGGACAGATGCCAAACAACAATGGCTGCTATTGATAGGAATATCTGCACAGGTATATAATGTCCTAAGTAAAACAGTTTTCTATGTTTTGCTTGTTTTTACCAAACTCTGTCCATTACTCTCCAAGACAGGTAATGGATGGAATACACCATTTAAGTACAATCAGTGTAGATTGAGTGTGGAAATTTATTGTGGTTAAATGTGTTAAAATAAGGCTGCACTCGGTTAACTTCGATTGAAACTTGTACTGCCTAATGTCTTAAAAAAGTATACATGTCTGTTTTTCTTCAAGCATTTTTATTCTAGATCAATTTAAATAATTTTGTCATTTTGGTAACTGTAAGCAAGCAGGACTAGAAACTGTTTTTTTAAAGGAATTAAGTATTTTTCCAATATACTTAACTGTTTAAAATGTGATGGCTTTTTTTAATACTCCTATAACACCAGTGTTATATACATACAATTTAGGCTACACTGTAGTAAAGGACTGTTCACATTGACATTTCTCTGATTTTTCCATATCAAACCTATTCTGCATAGTTAAGTAAAACTAGATAAAACTGTAATCTGGGGTACCTGTTTCAGAATTATTTAATTCAGCAAAATTTAGCTTTTTGTATTGTATAAGAATGAGATGGAACATAGTTTTATTGAAATCGTACACTTTTATTATATAATTGACATAGTGTACATTTTTCACTATTAAACGCACACACAGAGGCAAATAAAACATAGCCTTGTAGAAAATCTACTCAATTTTTTATACAATATGTTGAAATTAAGGACAAACAACAACTAGTTAATCCTCGTAGGTCAACCAGCATGTTGATCAACTTACGGCAGATATTTTGCTGGATTTTCCTAATTTTGATAGAACAGGTATCCCTGTGACATCTATTGTTCTACCATACATTTATTGACATTTCAGACGGGGCAGGAGGCAGCAGTAAGTATAGGCCACATCCATCATACTACACTTTACCTTCTTCCTAGCTCAATCTGTGTACAAAAATATAGTGTTGTTTTTTTAAAGCAGGAATTTATTCAGGGAACCAGCAATTACAGGAATTAATTTTGGGAACCAGTTTAGGGGAGAAGGTGGTTTACATGGAAAAATCTCGGGACAAGTGATGATAAAACAGCAAAATTGGCACTACATTAAACTCATAGTTCTAATTTTTGAAGGGAATGAATTGGAAATTAATATCCAAAAAGACACTGTATAACTGTATACTGTGTTTATAGAATAGATTAATGTTCTGTTAATGTCTGTATTCATGTTTTCTGTCAAAACTCTGGTTGGTTTTGTCTGTTTTTTCAAGTTTTAAATATAACAATCAAATTAAGTTTCAAAAGCAGAGAAGATATTTGTTTTAATGCTTGACATAAGTAATAATTGTGTGGAGAAGTTGGGGCCTCATTGCATGAATTAGACAGCACATATAAATGTATTCATTACTAACAAATATTGTCTTGGATGAATTTTGATGGAATTCTTATAAACGCATGAGATTCAGGGTATTTTTTGTGTTTGTGTTTATTAGTAAGTAGTCGTGGGGGATTCAATATACATGTGTCTATTTTGTTAATTTTGTATTCATAGTTTTCAACAATTAAGATGCACATTCCATGCCTTAACAAATTGTAATATAGAAATAAATACCAGTATATGCCTACCTGTCATTACACTTAGATTAACATTAGATTACACAAGTATATAGTGCAATGCTTCCTGCCTAGTGACAAGGTATAGTTTTAACAGCTGCTTTGTATTGTTATCAGTCAGTATCCCTAATTACCAACCTATATAAGAAGTACCCAACCCTAAAAAGTATTCAAGAAAATAATTTCCTTGGGTTTTTTTTTTGTCTTAATTCCTCATCTCCGAGACTACTGCATCTTTAAAAAATGAATATCAGACAGGAAACATGGCTTAAAATACATGTCAGAGGGTTAAAAAAAAAAGTTAAGTAAATAAAAATTAACTGCAATAGTCTGCCATACAGTTCAGTACATGTATTGACGAACCAATATGGATGTTTTTATGTGTAGGAATATTATGGCTTCAGTAAAAAGTAATCTCAAATAAACCAGATTTCGTGCTGCAAGGCATTTATGTGGACATCTTGTTTTCATCTGAATGGCTCATTGTCATCCCAATTTCTTTCACAGGCATCCATGATAGTGTCATTATAAATGTCATTTACATTTCAGATAAAAATATGTTGGAAAAATTTGTTTTCATGAAGTCTTGCTAATCTGCTGCAACCTCTACTTAAAGGTTGTCCGTTTTGCTATTTAAATTTTTTTTTTAAACTAACACAATACATTTTTTCCAAGATGTTGGTCATACGAGCCTGGATATGTAATAATAATGTTTTAAAAACTTGTAGGAGAGTTAATAGCTTAGAAATTCAAATTTAAATCAGTTCAGTAGAATTTATCTGACAAAATGTATGATATAATAAAGCTTTCATTTTGAAGTGTAATTTTTGAAACGCTTTACCTACCCTCTTTCACAGCAAAACAGAGTAGTAGGAGCCATGCAGTTGTACTCAACAGAAAGAAAAGTTAGTCAGCCAATTGAAGGACATGCTGCAGCATTTGCCAACTTTACAGTAGATGGAAATCCCCATCCTTCAACATTATTTATGTTTGCTGTAAGAGGAGCTCAAGGAGGAAAGGTAATTAAGTCTGTATATTGCCCTTAAATCTACAAATTGAGATCTTCAGCAGTGACAAACGACAGGGTATATTAACAGGTTAGTCTGTACCCGCTACAGAAACATTGTGCATGCGATATGATTATTCCAAAATAACCTTTGTTTATTGTTATATTTGTAATTGCCACGTCTTATCCTTAAGATATTGATTTTTTTTGTTTGGTCGATTTGTTTGAAAATTATTTGTGTGTTTATTTAAATGATGGCAAAAATGTAGTATTGAATATTAAAACTGCATATTTTACCTTTCAGTTACATGTCATTGAAGTAGGACAACCACCACAAGGAAATCAGCCATTTGCCAAAAAAGCAGTAGATGTTTTCTTTCCACCTGAAGCACAGAATGACTTCCCTGTAGCCATGCAGGTAAGTAAGATACTTAACAGGGATGGAGACTTGATATTCTGTTTGGGAAGGGACAGGGGACATTAAAAATTTATAGTGAGTTATATAGTGAGTAACATTAAACGTCTAGAGTATTAAAGTTAAATGGTAAACATAATGGCTTGCATGAGACAAGGAAGACATAAAACAACACACATGTATGTATTATAATTGAATTAATAATTTTTTTAGTAACATGAACATTGCCAGTTTCTATCTTTATGTTCCAGGTCAGCCCAAAACATGGAGTATCTTTCCTGATAACAAAGTATGGTTACATACACTTGTATGATTTCGAGACAGGAACATGTATTTACATGAACAGAATTAGTGGAGACACAATCTTTGTAACAGCTCCTCATGAAGCTACATCTGGAATTATTGGTGTCAACAGAAAAGGACAGGTATTGTATGAAAATGACACTTAGATGAACACATTTTTTTTACAAACAGTATACAGTATGTATCAGAAATTTGTTAACACCTGATGCGCATGTAATTTTTTAATTTTTTTTATTTTTTATTTATTTATTTTTTTTTGAAAAATACAATGTAGGGTGTAAATACGGTTCAAGGGAATGAAATGTATTTCATAATGGAAAAAAAAACATTTAAAATAAAAAATCTGGCTAAAGTATCCCAAATAATAACATCTTCTGAGCCTCCATCCCTTTCTGAAAAATATCTGGATCAAGTTTGTATTATTAGTGTAAACCTGTTGATCACAATTAATACCATGAAATCATGTATTAAGGAAAAAAATAACACATGCTTTTGTATAACTAATATTGAAGTACCATTCAAAGATTATGACAGGTCCAACAAAATGTAGTAAAACAGTTACAGTAAAGATACCAAATTATGACAAATTTATGGCTGTAATTCTCATCTATACAACTACATCACCTAGAAACAACAACAAAATTAAATTTATTAAAGTAGACAACTAAAATAATAAATTTTAGCACTCTTTGTCATCTATGAATCAAACGTGGAATGAAACTGTTGTCGTAATGAAATATTTCTATATGTAATATTTGAATTTTATAAAGGTGTTGTCAGTGAGTGTTGAAGAAGACAACATTGTACAATACATCACCAACAATCTGAACAACCCTGACCTGGCATTGAAGATAGCTACCAGAGCTAACCTACAGGGAGGTGAAGACCTCTTTGTTAGAAAGTTCAATGCCCTGTTCCAGAGTGGAAACTATGCAGAAGCAGCAAAGGCAGCTGCCAGTGCTCCAAAGGTAACTCATTATTGCCCCAAAGAATACTAACTGTTATTGTACTAAGGTTACTTCCTATTGCCCCAAAGAATACAAACTGTTATTATCAAAAAACAACTCATTTGTTACTTAGTGTTATAGCCCAAAGGTACAAAGGTAAAATAAGTTATATATTTGAAGACTCGGTGGCTGAGTGGTTAAAGTAGTTTGTCTACTATTGATCAAATGGTCTGTCAGCACCTGGATTGTTTCTTCGATGTCTTGCTGTGGGCAGGGTGTACCCGACTCCAATCTGCCAGTTTTCCTACCAAAAGTCCAGTGGTTCTGGCTTCCTCCTCATTAAAACATGGATGCCATGATATAGCTGAAAAATTGCTGAAAGTGGTGTTAAAATCTTTTAAACAAACAAACAAATGCAAGACTTATTTAATCATCTTTGTAATTTCATATTAAAAAAATTGTTTGATATTAATTGGTGACCTTTTTTGTTAAGGGTATATTGAGGACACCACAGACTATACAGAGATTCCAACAAGTACCAACCCAACCAGGTCAGACTTCACCACTGCTACAGTATTTTGGAATCTTGTTGGATAAAGGCCAACTGAACAAATATGAATCATTAGAATTGTGTAGACCAGTATTACAACAGGGCAGGAAACAATTATTAGAGAAATGGTTAAAGGAGGATAAGGTAGGTCAATTTGGGGGAAGGAGTGTTGATGATGAAAAAAGGTCACAATTGAGTTAAAAGGGTGTTATATTTTGTAAAATTGTCATTTGTTTTTCTTGAAGGTGTTTTAAGAATATAAAAAAGGTCATATAAGTTGAAGAAGAATAAGTTATTATTATAAATAGGTCAACTTGAGGTTAAAGGGTGGTAATAAATAATAATTTTAAAATCTTGGGAGGTAAACAGTAAACCAACAGAAATTATTTAATTTGGAATGACTTAATAAATGTACAACACAAATGTCATGAACTTAATTTTTTAATTGCAATTTTCAGTATTATAGAATGTAACTTTAGATAATGCTAATTTCCAACTGTATCTACAGAAATATATTAACAGTTGTAATGCAGGCTTTCAAGCGGGCCCTTATTTTCCTAATTTTCCTTATTTTTACAAACCACCCTAAAATTCCTAATTAAAGCTGTAAAATAATTTAAAAAAAGCCTTACTTTTTTGGTTAAAAATCCTAATTTTTTTAATTTTCAAAATTTCAAAAATAAAAAATAAACATAAATAGATTAAAGTTAAATGAAGCTAGCTTTAGTATACTTTCAGAAATATGCATTTGCCACCCCAGGAGACTATTTGATGGTCTTCTGAATTGATACACATTAACTTTTGTACTATTGTTCTGTGCCCAAAATGGTGAGTAAATGGTGAGTCTAATTTTTCAGTCTTATATCATTAGAAAAATAGCACATTTTATCCCTTATTTTTGTTTAAAAACACCTAAAAATTCCTAAAATAAGCTCTTATTTTTTTAGAAATTACCCCTAACAAAAGCCCTTATTTTTTGCAAAAAGTAGCTTGAAAGCCTGGTAATGCAACTATGCTTCAAATCATGCATGACTTTTTATGAGTTGTTTTATCTTGATATAAACAACCTAAAGTTTGATGCAGATATAAACAGAAAGAAAGTAGAAGTCATGTTGTTAGCTATACAATACTGACCTTGGACAAATTTCATACAAAAAGATAGACGTTTTGAAATTAACATTATATTATTTAAGGATTGTTCCATGACAAAATACCTGAATGCAGGTGATAATTGAGTTACATGGACTGATCGATAACTTATTTTGAATTACTTTTTTAGCACACAAAATTTTTTATTCTCCTGCCAATTGAAATTGACCACATCTGGGTGTTTATTCTTTGAATAGTCTCAATGCACATATTAAATTACTTTTGTTAATACAAAAAAATGAAAAAACAGTTGCTTCTTTGGTCGGTTGCCTTTCTACATGAGCCATATAATAATGTTAAAATAGTACAGCCTTATTGAGGAAAATAGTTTCATGCTTTATCAATAGAAATTACTGTATTTTTTAGCTTGAATGCAGTGAGGAACTAGGAGATTTAGTGAAACCTACCGACCCCACATTAGCATTATCTGTATATCTTAGAGCAAATGTACCAATGAAAGTTATACAGTGTTTTGCTGAGACAGGACAATTCCAAAAGATTGTACTCTATGCCAAGAAAGTAGGATTTACACCAGACTTTATTACCCTTTTGAGAGGCATCATGAGAATGAACCCAGAACAAGGTTTGGCATTTGCACAGATGTTGGTTGAAGATGAAGAGCCATTGGCTGATCTCAATCAGGTAAACCTTAATTTTGAAGTTCTTTTACCAGAGAAACTTGAGTAGTAACTCATTTTTATTCTGCAACACTTAATTGATGGCATTTTGAGACACTAATGCTATTATAACATGTGATTCTACAGTTTGTTTCAAGGTTGTTCAAACTTGCCTCAAAATAAATTTATAATAGGATACTTTCTTTAACTTACAATACAACTTTTCCTTTTTTAGAACAAATGCTTTGTAATAGATTTAGGAATTACTTTCTATTTTGATATTTAGGTAGAATAGGGTAAAAAAAAGTTGATGAAATATCTCGTATTGAAGTTAATCATTTTACACACACTTGTTATTATACCCGCGCAAACTTGTTTGGGGGGTATATAGGTATTACCCTGTTTGTCTGTCCGTCTGTCCACATCCCTTGTAAGCGCAACTCATCCTAAACCGCTTGAAATTTAATGAAACTTAGCATAAAGGAAGTACATTATATCTAGATGTGCTTAAATAATTTTTATTGACCTCGATTATCATTAAGGGGAGATAATTGGACTTGAAAGCGAAGCGGGGAGTATGGCTTTGTGAGCACGGTCCACACTTGTTTACAGTTGCTGATATGTGTACTGTAAATTAGAAAATCTATTGAAATCTTATATTAACTCTAAACTCTTATCTAATAAATCAGTTATTTTCTCTTTCCTATTTCAGATTGTTGATGTATTTATGGAGTTTAACCTGATACAACAATGTACTTCATTCTTATTGGATGCTCTGAAAAACAACAGGCCATCAGAAGGACCATTACAAACTAGGCTGCTAGAAATGAACTTGTTGTCTGCTCCACAGGTACAATTTTTCTTTACACTATCAACAATCATAAGACTTTTTTTATCTATTATATGATCTCCTATTATATATATGGATGTTGAAGTTCACAGTGATTAAATCTAACCCTTTGGTTCATGTACATGTAAACAAAGAGATCTGTTCAATAGTTTCCAGTTGGTTTTCAGGTCTTTTTTCATGCACTCATCAATTTAGCTGTACTTTTGCATTTCAAAGTAGAATGATGCTTAAAATCACAGTTTAAATTCTTAACTGGAGGGAAAATTGTCATTTTTTGTCAGTTAAGGCTAGAGAGGAGCACACTTGGCTCCAATCTGAACACCGGGTGTTGACATGAAAGTAACCAGTAGAAAAAAAACATCCAACTACTTAGTATATTGGCAAAAGAAGCTCTTGTAAATCTTGTATATTCCTTCTAGAACAAATAAAAAATGTCTATAAACAGATTTTATTACCTCCTTTAAAACTAACCTGTTTACGATGTAATGTTTATTATAAATACTTTTAATAATTACAGGTAGCAGATGCCATTTTAGGAAACCAAATGTTCACACACTATGATAAAGCACATGTTGCACAACTCTGTGAAAAAGCCGGTCTTCTTCAGAGAGTAAGTAGTGGATTATTTATAATTCTTAATTTGCAGTAATAAAGGTCTGAATTTAAATTTTTAAACTTTACCAATGTAACTTTGGAAATGTATAGATTGTTGCAATAATTAAATTAGAGAAAGACAAATGTTATAATGTATTGTTGCTAATCAAGTTCAAACATGGTGTATGTCTACTGACAGTTTACATAATTTAATGAAAAAAACATTATTGGTTAAACATTCTTTAAAATAAATTTGACAAATGAAATTTGTTGTATAATTTGTTTGTAATTTGTATTGACAGGCATTAGAACACTATACAGATTTGTATGATATCAAGCGAGCAGTAGTTCACACACATTTATTGAACCCAGAGGTATGACTGATTTATTTAAAGTTGTCAAAGAAGATCCGCAATATTTGTTGTACTTAAGCAGTATTCCCAGTTTTTTTTTAAATCTCTATACTTTCAAAAATTTGATGCAAATTGTTATTACTTGTGCATATTATGACTTGAGCATTGAAAGTACTTAGCTCGGAGAAAAAGAAATACACCTAAAAAGTCTGGCCAAATACCTTGAGTGGTTGGGGGGGGGGGGGGTATATAGTGATGTGGGTGTCCATCCGTCCGTTCCCTTTTCTCTTTTACGCAACTCCTCCCACACTACTGGATGGAATTTGTTGAAACTTACTCAGAATCTTTGTCACATAGTGCCATTGTGCACCTGATATTTAACATTTTGATCGGAATATTTAGGGTTTCCCATAGAAAAACATGGACTTTGTCATTGACATGAGGTAAGCAGGGGTATCAATTAGTGATCATTGCTCACAGTTTTTTAGAAATCTTTTAAATGCCTCATCATTAACAGAAGTGACAGTTCTTTCAAATTCAAGAAAGATGAAATTAAAAACATGTTCTGTATATAATTCCACTGGAATTTAGGATCATTGGATTGTCATAGTTCATTACAAACCAGTATCAAAACTTATATTGTAATATTAAGAAATGCACAATTGTTGAAATGTAGTAGCAAAATTAAATTTTTTAAAAAGTCCCTCAATAGCACTTTTTTCTTGTCGAAAATGTGGGGCAAAGGTTGTTCTCCCATATCTGTTTTTTGGACTGAGAATAGTCAATTTATATAGGTGTAATTAAACTATGTGTGTAGCAACTAAACAATATTATTAGTAACTTGTTTGCAGGGTTTATACTTGGATTTAGAAGTACAAAACTTTTAACAATTAAATTTGTTTATTTGCAGTGGCTAGTTAATTACTTTGGTTCCTTGTCTGTTGAGGATTCCTTAGAATGTCTTAAAGCCATGTTGCAGGCCAACATCAGACAGAATCTACAAGTCTGTGTACAAATAGCTTCTAAATACCATGAACAGTTGTCTACAGATTCACTAATAGAAATATTTGAATCATTTAAAAGCTATGAAGGTAATTATACTGCTATATGTAAATACCCAGAAAAATGTATCCTTTTGGAATATTTTTTATCTTCAGTTCTATGGTCAGTCTTATTTTTACCTAAGAATTGTTTATGGCCTACTTCTTTTGGCAAAAAAAAAATAGCAAAGAAAGACATTAACCTTTTTTGTTTATATACAATGTAAATTTGTCCTGATCAGTGTACTACATGTATTAATAGTCATTAAATTAACATGCCTATTTAATGTATTATTCTTCAATATTTGGAATGGTTATCAGGGCTGAGTTGTTCAAATCATTGATTATATTTTCCAGAGTTTAACTATATGGCAAATGTCCCAATTTTGGGTAGTTGATAAATGTCTAAATGTCATTTGAGGTATAAAAATGTTCATGTGTTGAATGTTTCTATTATAGAAAACAAACCTAAACAAAATTTACCCTTTATTTCTTCAGGTTTATTCTACTTCCTGGGATCCATTGTTAACTTTAGTCAGGATGCTGATGTTCATTTCAAATACATCCAGGCAGCATGTAAAACTGGTCAGATCAAAGAAGTCGAGAGAATATGTAGAGAAAGTCAGTGTTATGAACCAGAACGAGTTAAAAACTTCCTGAAGGTAATGTGTTCACCTATTCTTTGCCCAAGGTTTTTGTTGATAATAAATTTTCTTAATATTTTCTGATTGAATTAGGTTGAATTTTGTTATAATTTTAATGGTGGAATTGGATAGAATGTATTGTCCCTAATTGCATTGATGTATGAAAAAATCCTTTACTGCTTTTAAACCTGTATCCATAGACCACCTGTGTAAAAAAAAAAACCTGTCTTTTAGTCTTATAATTATATGCACTAATATTAACTCTACTGTATAAAATACCTGTCTAATGTTACTGTCAATTTTGTTATTAATAACAAAAATTACTTTTTTTGTTTGACTGCAATGTTGGTTGTTTGATGTTTTTTTGTAAATCAAAACAAATGAACCAGATGCAGATATAAATAGAAAGAGAGTAGAAGTCATGTTGTAATTTATACAATACTGACCATGGACAACTTTCTTACAAAACAAAACATTTTTGTTTTTTCTTCTTTGGTAGACATTTCTTTCAGTGATATCACAGTGTTTAAAATTATCTTAAGAAATATAATTTGTTGGACGTTGCTCTAAATGCAAAGCATGCCATGTGCAATCCAATTGGAGCAGTAATTGTACATCAACATTGCTAATGGTTTGAATTAATATAATTAAATTGAGCTCCTTTTTTACTATAAATTTTAGTTGCCTGAACTTATTAAAACCAACAAATAGTATATTTGATCTTATTTGTGTTTTTATTTTGGTTTTTTACAGGAAGCCAAGTTGACAGATCAGTTACCATTGATCATTGTTTGTGATAGATTTGACTTTGTACATGACCTAGTCTTGTACCTGTACAGAAATAGTCTACAAAAGTACATAGAAATTTATGTTCAGAAGGTAATGTATTTGTATATATATAGAAGGGGAAAATTTAATCACAAACCCCACGGTTCAGTTAATTGCTTAAAGACATAATAACCAGTCACGAAACATCAACAAATAACAGAAAAGACATAAACTACTGGTTTTAATCAGTCACATAAACATTTGGTGGTGGTTTTGAACCAGTTTAAGGGATTCTATCCCTTTGTAAACCAAGATAATACAATCATTCAGAAATATCTCACACAAACAAAAAAAAAACAATCTGTAGAAACGGCAATATGAAATGAAGGTGTTCTCAAATCTGATTTAAGATAAAGTAGTCTTGACATAGAAGTTATAGTGAATAAATTATAATTTGTACAAATGAAGGGGAAACAACAAATGAAGATCAGATATATGGCATCTGGAATAATGGTTCTTCAAAAATTGCAAAACTTTATGTTTTGGACATTTTGTCAAACCAATATTGAAGAGATGTAAAGGCAGTATAGTTAGTATCGCTTTTAAATTTATAGGTGAATCCAGCCCGGTTACCAGTAGTAGTTGGAGGTCTGTTAGATGTTGACTGTGGAGAAGATGTTATCAAACAGTTGATACTGGTCGTCAAAGGTCAATTCTCTACTGATGAACTGGTTGAACAAGTTGAAAAGAGAAATAGGTATAATGTTGTTAATTTTACTTAAAATTCTCATGAAATGTTTTTGGCATATTGAAATTATATAAAAATGCTTTCTTTAACACCCCCCCCCCCCCCCTCAAATTCCCCTAAAAGTTATTTCTGGAACTGCTTTAATAGCATAAGACAGTTGAGGTTTTTTTTGTAGAAAAATTGTGCTACTTTTTTGGTCTTCAAATTTGGTCCAAATAGTGAAAAATTACAACAATATTAAATATTAAATAAATTTTACCATGCATAAAACAACTACACATGTACTTTTATTTTGTACATAAAGTAATACAATTGATTGGTGTATTACTGTAAATTTTAAGACCACAATATTACTGTTTACAGGATGAAACTGCTTCTACCTTGGCTGGAGATGAGAGTACATGAAGGTGTCAATGAGACAGCAACACACAACGCCCTGGCTAAGATTTACATAGATAGTAACAATAATCCTGAGAGATTCCTGAGGTAAGACTTCTCATTAGGTCCAGACAGCAACACACAACGCCCTGGCTAAGATTTATGTAGCTAATAATAATAATCCCAAGTGATTCCTGAGGTCTTTCTTCTTATTAGGTCCAGACTGCAACACACAATGCCCTGGCTAAGATTTAAATAGACAGTAATAATAACGTCGAGAGATTCCCTGTGGTAAGACTTTGCACCAGGTCCAAATTTGTAATTTAATCTACACATGTGTAAAACAGCTGTATTAATACATGTAGTAACATTTACCTTAACTGTAATTCTAATGCATATTACAGAGAAAATCAGTTTTACGACAGTAAAGTTGTTGGTAAATATTGTGAGAAGAGAGACCCACATTTAGCCTGTGTAGCATACGAGAGAGGACACTGTGATATGGAACTTATACAGGTATGCATCACTTGTATATATAGTTTCCAACTTAGGCCAAACTTAAAAACCCTTCTCGGTCCCACCATTTTTTTTTGCGAAATATTTCATTTTTCCAACATTGCTAAGTTTCTTTATTGTCACACTCATTCATTGTAAATCATGAAATGAAATGGTCAAAATGTTTAAAATACATACACACATCCCTAGGTAAAAGGTGCCTTTGACATCAATCAATTTATATCAAATGCTGAAGGAAATCTTGACACATAATCTGGAATGCATAGGCATCAAGAAAATATACAAATTGTTTTTCCTCTGCTAAAATAATTTTTTGAGTTTGGCTGAATTTTTTTAGTCGTTTTGGGGATGATTGAATTGCATGTTTGTTGTGGTTACCACTTAATTGCTTTCTACAATATTCAAGGTCATGCATTTGTGGGTCACTTATTTTCAACTTGAGAGAAATAAGTAACTAGTTATGAACATCAATTAACCTATAGTCCAATAATTTTTTTTCAGGTGTGTAACGAGAATTCATTGTTCAAGAGTGAGGCTCGTTACTTGGTGAAGAGAAGAGATATGGAATTATGGGCACAAGTTTTACAGGAAGACAATGAATTTAGGAGACAACTGATTGATCAGGTATTTATAATGTGTTACTATAGTAACAGTTAGATTATTTCTTATTTTGTTTTTCACTATAAAAATGTACAGTTATTTTCCGTAGAGTAAACCGTAGAAAGCTGTTTCTTTTATGGAAATAACTATTGTTTATTATACATGAGTGATAAAAAATTTAAAATTTATGTTTAGATGATTTAAGAACTACAATCAAGTAGAGTTAACCGTAATATTTGTACACATGCTTATATTGTTATTATGTATTACAGGTTGTACAAACGGCTCTCTCAGAAACACAGGATCCTGAGGATATCTCCGTAACTGTCAAGGCTTTTATGACTGCAGACTTACCTAATGAGTTAATAGAACTTCTGGAGAAGATTGTTTTGGATAACTCTGTCTTTAGTGATCATAGGTTAGATATTTATACCATTTATGTATTTTCGATCTTCTTTGTTTGAGAATGTGATGTTAAAACATTTATTGTACCTGAAGAAAGCTTAACTACCTTAATGGCAAATTTATTATTTTCCTGGTTCCAAAAATTTACCCACCCACACCAATGCTTTAAAAAAAAGAATGCTTTAACACCTGAAGAACATTTCCTCTTATTTAGACAGAGGGGACAACATTAGAAAATAAAGCAATAATGAAAGATGTTATTTATGGTAAATAAACTATGGTATAGCTTAAAATATCAGAACAATGTAAAGGTCAGTTCATTATTTGTTTTTGATATATTGTAGAAATCTACAGAACTTGTTGATCCTGACAGCAATCAAAGCTGACCGTACTCGTGTTATGGAGTACATAAACAGACTCGACAACTATGATGCTCCTGACATAGCCAATATAGCTATCAACAATGAACTCTATGAAGAAGCTTTCGCAATCTTCAAGAAATTTGATGTCAACACTTCTGCTGTACAGGTTGGTTGTTATATTGGTATACTATAAATGTTTATTTGATTTGCAGGTATGTGTATATAGTGGTCATTTCTGTTTCCAGCTTCTTAAAATTGACCACAATAACCACATAGACTATTTTTATATAAAACCTTAATCTGTTTATTTTATTATTCAATATTTGCCTGTTTGTTTAAAACTTTGTATAATAAAGGAATTGATTTTAAAATTGTGTTTGACTATTTCTTGTAGGTATTGATTGATCATGTTAACAACCTAGACAGAGCCTATGAGTTTGCAGAGAGGTGTAACGACCCAGCTGTTTGGAGTTTACTTGGTCGTGCTCAGTTAGAAGCTAACATGGTGAAGGAAGCTATCGACTCCTTCATCAAGGCAGATGATCCTACCAACTATCTAGATGTAGTCAGAGTTGCTAGTAGCAATAGTAGGTGGATGTTATTGTACCTAAATACCTAAGGTTTAAAGAAAATGTCAGTACTCTGTTTATGAAGAAAAATTTTATTGGGGTGCTGTTACAATTAACATAATTTCCACTCTTCCTCCTGTCTTGTTTATATGCAAAAAACCAACCAATTGGCAAAGGACATGTTTGTTCTGTTCAAAACATTTTTGAATTCAGTGTATTACTGGTCAAGAAAGACCATGTCTACATTTAATTTCATATTTGTGTTTGCAGATAGCTGGGAAGATTTAGTTAAGTTTTTACAAATGGCTCGTAAGAAAGCAAGAGAAACCTTTATAGAAACAGAACTGATATATGCATATGCAAAGACAAACAGACTTGCAGACTTGGAAGAATTTATTTCTGGTCCTAATCATGCTAACATAACACAGGCAAGTTCTCTATTTTTTTACATATCAAAAGAACTTTTTCAGATACAAGTAGCATGGAAACATTATACCTGCTGTACACCACAAATTTCCAAGCTTTTGTTCACATAACTGTCATCTTTTTTGTTTAAATTCTTATCATATAAAGATCACAAATTGTTGCCGTGTTGATGGTGCTTTTAGTGAAGGATATCAAGAACTGGAATGATCTGTGATTAATTAGTGTAAGCTGCAGATTACTAATGTGTAGATTGGTATTTCCACATAAGAATAGTTGTAAATAGAAAATATAAAAGGATAGTTGTAAAAAAGTAAATAGAAAATAATTTTAAGTAACTTGTCATCCTTGTCAAGGGAAATAATTTGAAAAGCCTCTAAAAAAATTGTTCAGTTTATATTGCCACTTGTACTTACAGACATTTAATTTTTACAGGTAGCAGATAGATGTTTTGATGACAAGATGTATGATGCTGCAAAACTGTTATACAATAACGTATCTAACTATGCCAGATTGGCTATTACTCTAGTCCATCTTAAGGAATACCAGGCTGCTGTAGATGGAGCCAGGAAAGCTAACAGCACTAGAACATGGAAAGAAGTAAGCAACACAATTATTTATTTTACGTATTTTTGAGGAGCAATTTAATTACTTTTTGATTTACACTGTTTTGTGTTATTGTTGACATTTTGTACATGATTTCTGATGATTTATTTGTTTTGAAACACCATTTATTTTGTTTTTTAACCTCATTTTCAGCAATCCCATTTTTATTCTTGGAGGAATTTAGAGTACCAGAATTTTAAATTAAAAAATAATGCAAAATATAATAGTTTACTAGGCCTTTAAATCATATTTGTCAGTTTAAAGAGTTTAGTTTGTGAAAAACTGTCAAAAGTTATTTGCAGATTGTTTAGAATGAATTGGTTTTATTTTAGGTGTGCTTTGCCTGTGTAGACAATGAAGAGTTCCGTTTAGCTCAGATGTGTGGTTTACACATTGTTGTACATGCAGATGAATTAGAAGAATTAATTAATTATTACCAAGATAGAGGATATTTTGAAGAACTTATTGCTCTATTAGAGGCAGCTTTAGGTAAATATTAAAAGATCAGTTCACAGAAAAGAAGTGTAGAAACCATCCTTTACCAATATTAGTCACTTCAAAAGAATAAACATATAAACTAGAATTTCAGATAAATAGCAGAATGGTGATTTGTCCAATCAAGAATTTCCCTGTTGTTTCAGTTTACTTCCTGCACAGCTTTACTTATGATGTCAGATAATGTAGATATACATGGATGGCAAACAGCGTGAATTGTAGATTGCCATGGAGACAATTACAATTTGATACAGTTTTATAAACCATAAACTTTCCAAACTAGTTGCGAATTACATCAATGATTGCTATTACATCAGATCTTGTTCTACTTCTTGACGTTAATTTCTAATAATATTCTATTACAGGTCATAAACATTTTAAAAATCTTTTTTATAATAGCCTTTAATTTGAATAATTGTTTTTGCAAATTTGATTTTTTAAAGGTGCTTCTTAAGACTCTTTGGCTGGCTGATAATATTGTTGTGTATATATAATCGTGAAATAATTATATTCAGGTTGCACTATAATTAATAATTCTTCTTCTGTAACTGATTTTAAAAAAAATTATGTCACAATCTTTTTAGTTTAATTAAAGGCTATACTTTGTATTAACTTTGTATTAAAGAGGTAAACAATACCAGTCTTATCGTATGTTATTTGATTTGTAGGTTTAGAAAGAGCCCATATGGGTATGTTTACAGAATTAGCTATTTTATACTCCAAATTTAAACCAGAAAAAATGAGAGAACATTTAGAACTCTTCTGGTCTAGAGTTAACATTCCAAAGGTAAGAAAAAATGGCAGACATTAGCATGGTTTATATAAATACTGGGTATAATTACTCATAAAATTGTACTTAATGCAAAATATTTGTAAGAAAACAAGTTCCCTGTGATCTGACACCACAAGAATATCTCAATTGGCAAAATAAAGATTGGATATATTATAAAAGCAGGGCATTGAAAGGACCGTGTAATAAACTGAAAAACTAAAAGTTGATTAATTTGCCTACAATATAACTAATCTTTTAAGCTCAGGAATTAATCTTGGTAGTTCTTTCTCCTGAATTTACACTCTGGAGCGTTTAATACATTTTTGTTTGATAATGGTAGGTAATTACTATATACCAGTTAGACTTTGAAGTTATTTATATATATATAAGTCTAGAGAATACTTAACTGAATATGTAATTATTTCAGGTATTACGAGCAGCAGAACAAGCACACCTGTGGTCAGAACTCGTGTTCCTGTACGATAAATACGAAGAATATGATAACGCTGTAATTACAATGATGAGTCACCCAACCACCGCATGGAGAGAAAGTCAGTTCAAAGATATCATTACAAAAGTAGCAAACATTGAACTTTACTATAAGGCCATTCAGTTCTACTTAGACTTTAAACCGTTATTGTTGAATGATTTATTACTGGTGTTGACGCCAAGGCTGGATCACACTAGAGCTGTCATCTTCTTCACTAAAGTCAACCAGATACCTCTTGTTAAGCCTTACCTGAGATCAGTACAAAAGAACAACAACAAAGCTATAAATGAGGCGCTGAACAATCTATTAATAATAGAGGAAGACTACCAGGGTCTAAGAACATCAATTGATGGATACCAGAACTTCGACAACATAGCATTAGCACAGAGATTGGAAAAACATGAGCTTATAGAGTTCAGACGTATAGCTGCATACTTGTATAAGGGTAACAATAGATGGAAACAATCTGTCGACCTGTGTAAGAAGGACAAATTATTCAAAGTAAGTTTATATTAAATCTGATTATGCTTTTAAAGCAAAAATTGATCCACAACTTTCACTGTAAAAAAAATATAATAAAATGTACAGTTTGTCCGATATATTATGATATCATATCATTTAAAGCACAAATTAATTAATTTCTTTGGAAATGCAACTTATTTAATTGTTGTTGGAACACGATCTATTTTGAAGCTGTAGTTTTATTACTGATGACTGGGCTTGTTTAAAAGGGCTAGAAATCTACATGCATGTGAATAAACGACTTTTATGTATTGGCCAGCTGGGAAGTTAAACTCCTGTTGCTTAACAACTATAACAATTAAAGTATTGCTTGTAAAATGAACAAATATAACCCATGGGATCATTCAAAATATGTCTTGTATGATGGCTAAAGTATATTGTAATTACCTGCTGATCAATATTGGATTGGTTTTTGGCTTAGTGAGTGGTAAAGAAGAATGTTTATACTAATTTTTTATTGTTGATTGATTGTTGCTTTGCATTCAGCAAGCAATATTTCAGCTATAATCAGGAAGTGAAAGTAATATTAATTGGATTATTTGTGACAATTGAATATTTCTCTCTTAGGATTTTTTTATTGTAATTAGCTTTCTGTGATGGTTTATAATGTACAGGGAATTTTTTAGCGCTCGCCACTTTCGTCATTGACTAAATCATTTGAAAATTGACGATAGATTTGTAAAGCAATTTCGTCACCTGATTTCCAAAAGTACTTATTTTTTTTTTTTACAAATTCATTCTACCAAGTTTAAAACGACATATTTATGACCCCAAACCCAATTAACAGGAAATTTAATTATTTCACCTCCAGAGTTTTAAACAGCAGGTGTCAATAGCCGAATCGATGTTTTAACAGGTAATCCGATTACCTGTGGTGCTCCTGGTCAATACACGCAAACAAAAGCGTCGTAGATCGTACTGATGCGCACAGACTTCCACCTTTTGATTAAATATGTAATGCAAATAAAAATTGCAAAGATTTTGCGTATTTTACTCATTTTTCGTATGTTTTGCTGGTTTCAAATGGATTATGCACCATTTGTGTATACATCCGAGATACGTCTAATTACCGGTGGCTACTACATAGAAAACGAAGAGTACAACGGTCCTTAATGAAAAATTTTAACCGTTTGATATACAAACGCTTTTTAAATAAGTTTTAAAATTAAAATTCTTTGAAAATTTATAAACATTTTGTCATATAATCATTTTTTTTAAATTGATACACTGCAATTGAAAGAATGTAGTTTTTTTTTTATACTATGATATTTCACCAGTACATTGAATGCATGCTTCTGAGCAGATGCTTATACGGCTCATCCACTAAAGTGACTAAAGCCCTCAAAATCCTAAAAAAATTCCCTGAATGTACCACATGACAAATTATCAAAACTTGTTTAGCATGCTACATGGTAAATCTATACTTACCCTAAATAGCCTTACATTAAAATATTCCTGCCAATTTCTCTTGGTTGTCTTCATTGTCCTCAGACATTTTTATGCAGTATCTAACCTAGACAATATGGCAGACTCGAGGTTCACGATAGTGTAGTTACAGGCTCTTGTTGAGGTTTAGGAGAATATTGACGCACCAAATTTAAAGACGGCAATAAAACTTTTACTTGTCCTGTTAAGAATATTTAACACAAATTTCTGGTCTTAAAAAACTTGACACTTTCAAAATTATCTAAGACAAAAGTGGAAAATAATAAAGCTATTGTAGCATAGTGATTCAGTCAATCCTTGATTTTATCGCTCCAACCAAGAAAAAGAATATTTACCTCGGACTTTGTCCTTAATAAATATGCCTATTCTTGGTTTGTGATATAAAATAATAGATGGACCTCATCACCATGCTATAATTCAATAATGTTAATTTAGATATCTGTATCAGAGGTGAAAATGAAATGTGTAAAGACTGTTATTATAAACTATCTATAACAAAATACTACAGGATTTAAAAACATTTACATGCCCAAAAGGAAGTGTTATTACTTCTGCTTTGTAATAACTTGTTTACAATATACCTGATTAATCTGGTGTGAATATGTCAAACTTATCCTTAAAATTATTCAATTAATCCTTGTTTTAGGACGCTATGTGTTATGCTGGAGAGTCTAAAGACATTGCTATTGCTGAAGACCTGATAGCCTGGTTCTTAGATGAGAAATATCACGAATGTTTCGCTGCTTGTCTGTTCCAATGTTATGACTTGTTACGACCAGATGTTATACTAGAGTTGGCATGGCGACACAACATTATGGATTTTGCTATGCCCTATATGATACAGGTTGTGAGAGAGTATATATCAAAGGTAAGACATTGTAGCTATGCCCTAACTTACTGAAACACAGGTTAAAAGTTCTAAAGAAATATTGTTGAGGTGAGATAAACATTATTAGGGTCATTGTGTTTCATTTTCATCATTTGGGTTTTTTTAATGGAATTTTGATTAAAGGCAGGGTCAACCAATTTATTGATGCCACACGGGTTTTATGTTGTTAAAATGTCTGCAAGAATGATATTGTTTAGTTGTTGTAATTGAATGTATTTTGTAGGTATTAACATGTAAAATTTGTCTTTGTCATTTTCATGGAGCAAATTCCCCCCCCCCCCCATTTTTTTATATTGAACATTTGAAGGTCATTGGGATTAGACTAGATGTGTAACATTGTGGCAGTAAATTTGATAGTTTTAAAAATGCTATATTTTTGTAGGTTGATAAATTAGAACAGTCTGAAGCAGTCAGAAGTGAAGAGGAACAAAAAGCAGAAGAAAGACCCATAGTTCTTGGTAAGATTATAACCCTAATGTATGCCATTCCATGTCAGTTATAAGACTGCAATTGCTTTGTTTAGTCTAGACCAAAGTACTGTTAATTCAAAAAATAGTGCAAGAATTCTTTTTGTATATGCAGGTTAAATGTGTTTTACCAGGAAATACACAAAAAAAACCCCAAAATAGTTGAAATCCGGAAATAACATGTTGCAAACAAAATAATTAACGTTTGAAATAATTATTACTGCAAATCGCCTCCTGTCACATTTTTCACAATACTAAAAAAAAGGATTGCAAAAATTTCTGTATGAATTATCTACATATATTTAGATCATTATTAATTTGAAGATATTTCATTTCATGTACATGTATAAGGTTGTCTCTTCAACAGTTGTTTTTCAAGTGATGCATTAAAAACCTGTTTGAAAATGGACCAGAAGAATTGCTTTGTATGCAATATCACAATAAGAAAGCACATTTATCATTAATGCTGATAAGGTCCTGAATTTTGTGGAAATATTTCTGAATGGACATTAAACTACATCAATTCTAATTGTTGTATCTTACAGGTGAGCCTCAACTGATGTTAACAGCAGGACCCTCCATGATGCCACAGGCTCCATCACCGATCCCTGGATATGGAGGACAGTACGGTATGCCACCTAATCCATACGGCTACGGCATGTAGACCCTCCGCAGTAAGCCAACGTTATAACAAAATTCCTAGGAACATTATATCATTTATCATTATATCATGTGTGAATAAAAGAATGATTTATAGTTGGAAGCAGTCACTGTATGAATACAAGACAGATTATGAATGGAAACATTCATCGTAGGACCTTACCGAATGAAAGTTGTTCTTGTGATTGTTATTGTTTATTTGTAACTTTCAAATTAAGTTATGCATTGTGATTTTATTGAGCAACATTGGCATTTTGTGTTGTTTTTTTATTGTTGATATGTGTTTTTGATTTGAACAAACGATTATTTTGCAATAGTATTGTAAGTGCTGATGAATTGAGTAATGATTTAATTGAGGAAATTGTTTCCTTCATAATTCATACTTATTTATTGTTTTCCATGAAGAAGATACTCAGTTCGTTTATTTATAAATTAAATTTTTCATTAAAAATTATGATTATTTTTTATTAGTTGGTACAGTTGAATGGAAAGATATATTATACGAAATGTACCAGTGCTATATACAATTTTATTTAATATATTGCTTCAAGTAATAATGCATGATTGCCATGAAAATCATACAGGCATAGTTCATGTTTCAGTGTGTCAGATTTTGTAAATGAACATTCCAATTGCATGTTTTAATTTCATTTTTAATTTAGAGATTTGAAATTTCTAAGAGATCATATCTTCCTCTTCAGTAATAGATTTGGTGAACAGTAAAAAAAAGTTAAAAGTTGCAGATATTGACAGTTACTGTAGAACAATAAGTATGTTGTAGAAAGGTTGTAGAGGGAATTAGTGGTGCATTCTCTGTTTGAGAGAAAAATGTGTATGTATTTGGAAATTTGTTAATCATATAAACAAGGTGTACATTTTGTAATGCTTGATCATTTATAGAAATGTTTAATAATTCTGATAAAATATATTGCTAGGAGAGTTCTCTGATTAATGTGCATGACTTTGTATTAAATATTGCTTAAGATATTCAGATTATTGCTACATGATCTATAATAAAGGTAAGGGGACCAGATGTGTTGGAAGGCTCCATCACTTGGATGATATGGTCTTTAAAAAAGGTTCACTAGATACTTTATGGTGGCTGTCAGTACATTGGCTTTCTCTGCCAATATGATGCTGAAATTTTTCCCATTTAAATCTCTGTGAAGCCAAATAAATGAGTCAAGTGATGATCTTTAACTTTATTAGTGTTAACAAGTATTTAATGTGATAGACAGTGGTCTGTTTGATGGTGTGTAGATTATTTATTCTGTAGTAGGTACCCAAAGCACATATAAACTAAGGTCAAGCCTTGTATATGATAGCACTATGTTAATTTTATGTTGTCTTTTAAACATTGTAATTCAGGAATAATAGATCATTTGTTATAATGACTGGATAATTGCAACAGCAATTTGAAATAAGACACAGTGGAATTTTGTATACAAGGGTGGTATATTTAATTAACTCTAGAATACTTTTCAGAATTATTTCTCCAGTAGTACTTGTATGTAATGAAGCTCTCTATTTATTCCTTAACTGAGGTGTAAAGAACAAAAGATGTTATTTATATCCAGTCATTCTAACAACAGTTGCCACAGCTTAGCAAATCATTCACTAATTATCTGTTTTTATCCAATCAAAACTGTTCGATGATGGTGTGTATATAATGAAGACTTTTGATTGGTAGAATGGTGGCTGTGCCTGTAACACTGTTGTTATAGACCATAGATATATGATATACAACAAATAAATTGAATAAAATAAAATGATCACTATCACCTTGGCGTTGTTTTTTTAATCAGTTGATAATCAAACTGGCCTCAGTACATGCGACTTGCTCAGTAAGTTTTCTGGGAGATAACTATAGACAGTGGAAACATTTTGGAGCAAGAATAAAGACAGAAAACAGAATGCTTATGTTTGTATTATGATATGGGTCTGTCTGTCTGTAGGAGCTGTGTTTCTTGGTTGTTTTTAAGCATTTTTAGTATGCTCATGACATTAATTAACGGTTGGGATTAATAATGGGTATCTTGTTCCTTCTATTTATGAAAAACTCCTTGGAACATTGTTTAAGCTCGCCGGCACCATAGTTGCAGGTGAGCTATTGTCGGCACTTGGGATTGGTGGTCATTGTTGTCCGTACCTTTTTTTTTCTTAAATCTCTGAAAGGATTAGCCAATTTAATACTTAAGTTAGCATGTATTATTCTGTGATTGGCTGTTATAAAATTTATAACTCTTGTTGCCACCAACCAAATGATCTGACTAATAATATATTGGTAAAATATAAATAATTGTCATATCATTATAAAATTTGAGGGGGCAAATATGCCTAGGATATGTAGATTTTACTACCTTTTATTTGACCAGTTGTCAGATGACTTGTAAGATTTATTGACCATACTGGGAGGGTTCCCAGTGTGGACCCACAGAGCTGCCCAGAACATCCCAAGTTGATGTATAGGGGAGACCTCTCATTGCGGGGTTGTCAAGTAATAATAATGAAAGCCTAGTCCCGGACTGTATTTGGTCAAATGTTTGGAGAGTGCCACACTCCTTTCACAATATAGACCCCCTTTGTATATTTAAAAAACTTGTAGGCTCATTGCAGCCACTACCAAAGGCCTCGTACTCCATACTTTTCCACTTGCAGTTAAAATTGTGTTCCCTGTGACCTATCCAACCCCTTTTTCCGTATATTTATTGTTTTTTTAACTTGTTCTCGTACCGAATATAGCTTATAATACTGCTTGCTGGACGTTAATCAAACATCCAATCAATCCGTAAATCAAATATACCATAAATTTATTTTACCCTATTATTCATTCCAGTCATTAGACATGGTGGGAGTTATTACCCTTCAACTACGTTTTCTGTTAAAGGCTATTGTACAACTGGGTGATGGATTAAGTAATGTATAAATTAACAACCATAAAGGTCAATACTTTTTATCCGATTTGTATTAGTTTTCTATTTAATTCATCAGTCAGTGAACCTTCCATATTTTACAGTGTGCATGGTGCTGAAAGAAGACAATTTTTGTCTTCATCCGATTTTGATTAGACTTTTTGCAATGAGGTCGTCATTGATTGAGCTTTCGGTACAGGGTTAATTTTACGGTATCGAGAAGAATCTATTCACAGAGGCCACATGTTTATTAAATCATTTTAATCTGTTTGGTATTTGTTCACAAAATAATCTATTGAGCGAAATATCGGTAATATTTTAATGGAGTTTTTCTATCTTTTATTGTTTTCTTGATTAAAAGATAAAAGAGGCATTCTGTGCTGTTGTTTTATTTTACGTTTTATTAAAAATGTGTTATCGATTACGAATGTGTACTTAAAATTCTTATTCAGTCGACTGTCCACATGTTTTTCACTCTGGGTATCCATATATTTCGGCCGAGTTATGTAATATAACGGTTTATCCTTCTGCTAGACACTTTCCTATGTACACTGGGTTCAAAACAGCAACATGGTGAGCACGTGAAATGACTGCAGCTTGTCGACAAAGTAGATTTCACAGCACTGTATGGCACCTAGTATATCTAAATATTCGTAAGACGTAACGCAAGTTCTGGTTGTTTTGAAATTTCTACCTCTTTTTATTTTTTGGTGGTACACAAATTCTGTGTTTTCTGTATATGCACTGGGGTTTTCTATGGTGTTTTTATACCCCGCCACACGAAGTGGGGAGGTATTATGTTATACTCTCAGTTTCGTTCGGAGTGGCATCGGTGGCCGAGTGGTCAAGGTAGTTCGTCTACTATTGATCACGTGGTCTGTCAACACTGAGATTGCGGGTTCGATACTCAATGCAGTCAGGGTGTACTCGACTCCAATCTTAATTTATAAGGATTGCCAGTTTTCCTACCGCAGGTCGGGGGTTTTCTCCGGGTATTCCGGCTTCCTCCGCCAATAAAAACTGGACGCCATGATATAGCTGAAAAATTGCTGAAAGTGGCGTTAAACACCATCAAACAAACAAACAAACAGTTTCGTTCGGTGTTTTTCCGCCCGTCTGTCCGTCCGTCCCCCGAAGGTTTCCAGATGATAACTTGAAAACGCCTCAACGGATTTGAATGATATTTTGCACAGCTGTTCAGTACAATAAAATACAGGTTAACTTCAATTTTCAGGATGATCCGAAAAATATTGAAGTTTGGCCACTTTATAAATTTTCAAAATTTTACAATAATGAAATTTTCTGGTCTAAGAAAGATAACTCATTTCTTTCTGTCTCTATATACTAGTATATAGTGGATGTATAGTATATACATTATAGTATACTAGTATATACAAATATATTTAACTATTGATGAATATCGTGGCGGGGTATCATTTAATGTCCCATTAGATGCCCTATTTTTGGATGATGCAGTATCAACAGTAACGCGCACTTTGTGTAATTCCGGCCTGTACGTTTTATCGTGTACATTAGAAAAGTATAGTGCAAAAATATGAGAAAACAGGCGATTGTTTAAGCAATCATTCATTGGGGCACGATATATATAATGATTTTACCACTGACAAATAATTCTGTTCATGCTGTAATTTATTTATATTAAGTGCTTTGATTGGATAAAAAACACTTAAATGGCGTCTTCTCAGATAATTTATATATCGATATTTCCTCTGAGCGGACTACTTTCAGTATCCAATGTAAACTACTTTCAGTATCCAATGTAAACAAGATGGCGTCCTACTAGCGTATCGTCTGGGAGAGGGGACAATGTTTTCTCTGTCCTAATTGTTTCCAATTAAATCGATTGAGATTTCAAATAAAATATAATATAAATACAATTTAGTGTTTCATTTTGTTTTTTTTCCTATCAATATCTACAGAACCGCGATTCCTTTAGTACTATGCTTTGCATATCCCTACGTTTTCCGGTCTAGGTACGTTTTGAGGTCTAGATGGGTTTCTATAACTGTTTTTGCTGTTTTAAAAATCGCAACTATTATTTCACAGAATTATAAGGATTAACATTGTGTTTTAGGAAATTATCAATGTGTAAACTCCGGCGACTCCCTCAGAAACTTGACATAAAGTCCTTCGGACTTTATTTAGTTTGTGAGTGAGTCGCCTGAGTTTACACATTGATAATTTCCTAAAACACAGTGTTTAATCCTATAATAACCAAAAATATCAGATGTTCAGAATTTTTATTTTTAAGCATTGACATAGTTAAAAATCTTCATATGGTCTGAAATACCTTAATTATTTTACTCAATGTCTACAAGTAAAAAAAGTCGAGAGATTCTTGAGAACAAATTAAATTTGTTTTTTATTCATATTTCATACTGCGAGTCGAGTGACCATTTTCATATGTTAAGGTAAACGTACCGGTGTTTGTTTGAACGGGGGTTAAACGCCAATGTCTGCAATTCGTCCAGCTATATCGTGGCGTCCAGTTTTGAATGGGGGTGGGGGCGAGGAGTACCTGGAGAAAACCCCCGACCTGCAGTAGGAAAACGGGCTATCCTTATCAAATACAATTGGAATCGAGCACACCCTGTCCGCAGCGAGACTCGAACCGCTTTCAAAGTGTTGACAGACACGTGATCAGTCGATGACTTACTAATCGAATACCAAGACGCTTTCAACACTGTAATGACATGTTCAACCAAACGTGATTTTTGAAGCGTAATTTAAAATCAACGCAATTGGATTTGTAAAAGTGTTATTTTTAAAATATTGTATTGTCATAAAGGTGTGATAATCGGATTACCAGATTTATTTATGTCATTGCCATAAAAATGTTCTTTTCATGTGTACTAAGTATTCAAGTATTCTGTCTCCATGAAATCGGAGGCATAAACATCGTTTGTATGTCTCTGATGAAATATATACTGCTCTTGTAGGGTAAAAACTGTTTGGGAGAATGAATTGTAACATAACCTAAGATTGCAGTAAAGATGATCCAATGAAATTATTTTTTATGGATCGCCAAATAATTCAGTGTATATACACCCAACACCATAGAGTAACCTATGACGCAGCAGTTCTTGTAGGAACCAATGACCACATAAACATCACATAACTGTCATGCATGTATAAACTGTAAAGTATATATGATCTTATCAGAGGTTTAGTGGACAGCTTAAAAAAAGGTAAACAATATAATCAGGGTACACGACCCAACGGTCTGCGAACCATTCAGGGTTTCTTAAAAATTGCTGGACTGACCAAGACAAGACAAGTCAACCGTTACCTGACGTATAATATCTTATCTTGTTGATTTATTATACTTATCTCGTATACAGTGATTCACCGATGTAAACTTTAACATTCAAAGATTTAAAATTTATAATTCTGTTTGAAATTAGATATATACTGATATGTCAGTTTTACGGTGGATGACATCGTTCATTATCTTGAGTTTGCCTGGAGGAAACGGTTTCCGATATAAAGACCCAAATTGTTTATTTAATCATGACTAACTATTAAATAACCGAAATGTAAGAAATATTAAGAACATTGCACCTTTTTCAACTTCCTTTATAACACATTTAAACTATTAAATTATGAAAATTTAATCTTTTTTACATTTTTGGGGTAGTTTACCGACTCAGTTTAAAATTCAGGTAGAAATGGATTTGAGATGACATCATTAATGATTCACTTTATTTTAATTCATCAAGAGTCCTCACTGCAAAATATTAAATACAAGTACACAGAAGAAAAGTATTCAGACAGAAGTACGACATTTTATACAACAAGTTTGACAGCAAAATCTAAATACAACCTCAAAAACTGTTTTAAGTCGAAGCCTGAAGCCACGTTGAAGAACCTCTCTAATGCATACAGGGTACTTTTTGTTGTAGTTTCCCCGAGTCTATTTCTAGTAGCCGGTTTAAGTAAGAGACTGACCAAAGTGTCATGGTACCAACTTTAATTTCAAGCTCGCTAGATCAAATGCAAACAGTCACTATTTAACATTGTTTCAAATCATCATTAATATAGCATAATATGAACTTAGAGGTCTGGGCCAGTGTCTTTTCTTTCTTCTCTAGTAGCCCTTTTAGGACTTAGCCTCATAGGAGTACAAAAACGGGGCGGTGAGGAGAAGAGAACTATTAGCACCCATTGGGATACCAACAATCAGTTGAACAACGCGTCCTCCCAAACATGACAAATACTAGTACTAGTATATTATCAATTTAAAAATCTAAAAAGACAGATATTTTATCTTCGGTGTATTTTAATCTGATTAAAGCATTTGATGACGAAGTAAGTTCTGTCATAGCTAACGCCAGGTATTTATATCATCTCATTCCGTTTTTTCTTGAAACAGCAGCATTTTATAAGATATTTACGCCTAATTTTAAGCTGCATATATGTAGATGGTCGGGCAGATCAAAGATTTTAAGACTTTTACATTTGGACAAAGATTAAGACCATAAGATGTCTGTCATGTCTTTTGAGTGGATATAGTTTTGGTACCTTATACAAGAAGGGGAGATTACAATCTCCTCATTTTATGTGAAGACCGAAGACGTCAAAAAAGCGCTTTGAGGTTTATAAATCTCGTCTTTTCCAAATCGTTGTGTGTAAATAGGATTGCCAAGTAACTCTCTATGCCTAATTCATCTATTGGTTAAACACTATATATGTTTCTTGCAGATAAAATAATGTCGTTAGGGGCCTTATCTGCTGACACAACAACATATTTGTCTTTAAATGTCAGACAGTTTAAACAGCATCGAGAGTTCTAAAGACTGTTTTTCTTAATCGACTGATTCTTATTTGAATCTATGGCACGCTAAAGTCACATTTAACTATAAATTAATGAGTATGAACAATAATTTAAACATTTGTCAATAACAAACTGGATTGGACACTTAGAAAGTCCTCTCTACATTTCAAGTTTATACATATAGGAGAACAGAATAAATCACGAGACACAAGAGCGTGCGCACTGTTTCAAAAAAACAAACATGGAAAGTAATTACAAAAGAATGAAAGTCAAAGTCAAAATGGCTAAAGATGTTTTGGTCTGACTCTTATTACAATATCAAACGATTAAAAATCTTATGATTAGGACTAACTATTCATTGGATAGTCGATGATATCTTTGATTATGACACAAGATTAAAACTTTACAGTAACTAAGCCTTTTATAAGTGAATGATAATCATAGAGGCAGGTACTTCTTACTCATCCGGATCACCTGAGTGCACCCATGGTTTTATTGGGTCCGGGTTACTCTCTTTCTGTGTTTTATGATTTTGAATTTGTCTATATCCGATTTGTAATTGTCCCTTGGCTTTTGGTCCTTGTTGTTCGGTCGGTTTTCTTTGCTATTTTCATAAATCCCTATAATGCCTACCCTATAGTAGTAAAATTATGTTTATGAATGATAACCTTCGATATCTAACTATAGTCCTTTTTTATCATGAATTCGTGTTTACGAGTAATTATCATAGATAACATCTGCTCTATTTTTTTGTTAGCTGGTCATAATCTAAAATTGGTTATTAATCCTAGATTATGGATAAAATGCGACTGTTGCATGCCACATATTTTCCTTGAATATGGCCTTTTCCATTACGTCTCATCGACTTCTAATGACGATAATTTTCTGATAACATAATATGGACCTTGCTTTTTTCGTCATCTGTTATTTTGTCGAACTACTCCCGATGTCGCTAGGATATTGTTTGCCCACTGCATCATAGAGTCTTTTGTCTTTTGTTTGTTTGTTTTGATTGTCTTTGTTCTGGTCTTTGTTACCTACTTCATAGATATTTTTGTATTTTTTGTGCCAAATGCATGTTAAAATTTATAAAGGGGTACTTTGTCCATAAGAATTATATAGGATGTTCGCGTGAGCGTTATTTTAACGTTCTAAGACACCGAATTGCCTACCAAGTTGGCCAAGTTAAAAGTAGACCGACATTAACAGTAGGGTATTACATTTTATTAGGGTGACGAATCGTGTCGCAAAAATTTACAGAAATTACCTTAAAACCTTAGCACAGGTGCGCGTTACAATTATACTTACCGGTAAAATATAATTGATACGTGTCAACCTATTACTTTTCTTATCACATTTTAAAATCTGCATTGCATGCAGATTGCGATTTAGAAAAAAAATATTCATATACAATAAAAATAATTAAAGTTCGCATGACTGGACAAAGAATGTCGAAAGGAGTATTTGTAAATTATTGCATCAAAAGTTGATCCTACAAATTAAATGAATTATCTACACAACATGTACCATATACTAAAACTTAAAGGGGGGTTATTTTAATTAATATTTAAAATTGTAATATAAGCTAACGAGTATCCTCTTAAATATACTTTATATTTTCATTTTTATTCATAATCTTTTTATAAGTTTATTTTATAAAATCAATATAAAAGATACAATAACCACTTCATAACAGAAAATATGTCCCAAAATGATAAAGTGTTGAAAATTAATGTTAAAATAAATGTTTAATATCGCGCTGACTCATAGCTGATCAGAATGCTGCACATTTGTGTTGATCAAATTGTGACTCATTGCAGATAATTCGACATGTCTTTTCAAAACGTTTAAAATCTCTGAATGTCAGCTTACTTTTTTATAATATTTTTGTTTAAGGATACCCATGCATTAAAGCTACATAGTTTCAAACCAGAGCACCAATTAAATATTGCATTGTACATGGAAAAGTTCAAGTGTTTCAGATTTCGGTTTTAAATAGAACTTTTTTCTTCCGTGTATTATTTTTATATGTAGGAAGGTTACACATAACTTTAAACATATATGCAGCTTTCATTTAAAGGTTATACCGTGGGTTATACATACTGGGTTGCATTGGTCTACATTTCTGGTGAAGTGTTATCTGCAATGATACCGATTGAAACGGTGTTCTTTGTATTTAGGGGTAATAAACATCATTATTAAATCCATTTACAGTTCGAGTAGACCTTTTTCGTGTTTGTTCGTACGATAATTATAAGTGACCCGGTCATACCAAGTTTACTTGAAACTGGGCCGTTAATTTCCGGGCATAATATAATAGTAACTAAGAATTTAAAAAAAAAGATGCAAGACTGTCTGTTCTGTTAGAAACAGGCCGCTGCAGGGCAGGTGTGAGCTAAAAATTCACTTGGCGAAGGAGTTGCGCTTCTTGCATAAACAAATAATACGTTATATTATCAGCATATTTTTTTCTTCGTATCTGTATTTTTGCTTAGAATCTACGGTCAGTCACAAATATTTGGACAAGAAGAAATTCGAGCGTTAAGTCATCAAAAGTGTGCCGTTCTTTAATACATAATAGTTAAATCATTTATCCCAAAATAACAAAGATCAACAGAAATTTTCACACAATTTAGGGCATTATAAACATTTAAAACAGATTACACTAATGTAATTTGTTTCTCTTTGTATCACGTGTAAATATGTCTTTTCTTATACAAACAAATCGAGTGTCCCATCGTAATCTGTTACAGTCATAGCGCACATAAATTATGTAAGTGTAGGTAATATAACGTCTAAATGTTTATCAATGTTGTCTGGTTGTATTTAACTCGGACTAACAGGAGACAACGAAATGCCCCGACAATAAAAAATATTCACGCGAGGATAATGTTCGAAACAAATTTATTTATTTGCTTATTTCTGTGCTTCAAAATTACAATGAAAGATTCAAGTTTTATGGGAGTAAATATTAAATATTAAATTTCAATTGACTACGAGCTGTCTATAACTTGATAAAGTCCTTCATTATTACCACTGAAATACGACACATTAAGAGAAAAATATAACATTTGATAAATGAAGAGTTTTGTATTTAAAAAAAAAACAACACTAGAAACCTACACAGGAACATATACAAGTCCAAGACCTACCGAAACTATATTTGAATAATTACTATTAATATAACTTCACAACTCATTCGTCACACTCTTACCAACATATTAAGTTTTTTTTAAATGTTTTTTTAAAATGTTTTTTTTTAATCCATACAGATTTCTTTCAGATTGGATTAATTAGGTGAATGTTTCCGCAGTTGTCGACCTTTACATGTTATGCGGTAAACAAACTTGTGAAGAAGGTGAATTGTAATTAGTAGCTTTGTAGATTTAATTGTTGGTCAAACACCTGTCAAACAATTGCATTATTATTTTTTTTTAAACTCGATATGTTTTGATTGAATTAGCACCTATTATCGTCCCCAGAAGTTTTTCATCTGTCAATCTTATGAATATTTATGAGGTGGGCAGTATTAAAGGGCTCGCTCTAAACAAAACATTAAAGTTATATACATAAATTCATATAACAGACATGAATGCTTGAAAGAAGACGTGGATTTAATCAATAGAGTGAAAGTTCTCGTTAAATTACACACAAACGTGCAAGGACAGAACTGAACGTGTGTTCTCAAATTTTTTCGTGGAAGGAACATTTTATATTTTGAGACGGGCCCTTAAGAAAAGAGCGTGTGCTTGTCTCACTGTGGAAAACGGTTTTACAGAAGACAGAACCACTAAACCGAAGTCTGCAGTGTTGTAGTATAGAAATAGGCAGACCTTGTTTTGTTATTTGAGACTAAATGCACGGACGCACCACTATACAGGGTTTTTATTAAGTTTTGTGTCAATTTTCAGGAATATACTTTTTGCGTATCTTACCATTTTCACCATGCGGAAATTAGTTTCAGAAGTTTTATTTTATTGTTTTTTGTCTGTAGTGCTATATTCCAGTTTCTCAGGTGCACAAGTCAAACGATTTCAAACATGTAGTGATGTAAATTTATGTTGTCCGGGAAGGAATAACACGTGCTATGCTTTTGGACCTCGGATGGATGGAAACTATAATGAAACAAAATGCTTTTGCGATGATAATTGTAAAGCAATGAAGGACTGTTGCGTGGACCACGAATCATTTTGTGATTATCAGCGAGGTATGTAGCCGTTTTATATTACTTTCACACTTCTACAGTACAAAGATATGCTTACAATGGCCAGCATGCAATACGCGTGCGGCCGATAAGAGACGTGTATTCCAGAAAGCAATTAACACATTTATAGATAATACAATGTTTATATATAATTATTTAGCAGACGACAGGGGAAAAACTTGTATTAAATGTGCAAAATGTCAAAATTAATTTAATTACATTAGGGTGCGTTCGATTACGTAAAAATCCATTACAGGTGCATATTCTTTTTTGTTATGTAATTTTCAATATCCAGACTGCTTGTCTTCGATAACAGAAGTGTGAAAACTCTGATTTATAATAAAGGAAATTGCATTATAACGTTAATGATGAATGAGCTTGTTTGGCAGACAACAAGAAGTGATTTGCACAAGTATGATAAATTAGTGTATTTTTACTGCATGATCAGCACAACACAAAGCACTTGTACACACGATGGTTCACGTTGGGTTGTTACTTTGTTGTCTAATATTATTATACATAATACTAATATCTTTATCACCTGGGATAATGCCTTGTGTCACTTTGATCTTTTATTGCTCTGGAAACATTTTCTTTTCTTTTTTTTACCTGAGAAAGAAGTAGCATTTTTTAATTATTTGTATGACATCATGCTTTGAAAGAATATTGGTTTCTGTTAAAGACCCCTTGTAAATGAACACAGTATATTTCCTATTAAAGATACAGTATAAAAGGCTTTAAAAAAAAAACTTGAAAAGATCTTTTAGGTTGGGACTATTAATTTTACCAATGAATAATGTGGGAAAAAATTGTCTAAATACTTATTTAAAATATAGTTGCTATAGCTATATAGTGGTCAGCAGGTATTAAAGTCTGACAACAAAATAATAATTTAAAAAAGAAAAACAAAAAATGAATCTTAAATCTAAAGTTTACTTTAAAATCTTCTTATGTATAATGTATACACAAATTAAATTGAATATGAACACCTTTCATTCAATGTTTAATAGGATCAGTAAGTCAGGCAGTAATCTTATTAACTAATACCCCTATAGTTAGGTAATATCTGACATTCTATTAATACTAACTTGAAACATCACACACCTTATCTGTGGGAGATGATGTAAGACTTCTTGTCACCCCCAAGGACAGGTTGAGATCTTTACTGACATATTTAATTATCTATATACTGGTATATAATGTGTCATTTAATAGATTTATACTGTCCTTAGGATGACAGGGATACAGGGGAGGGTGGAGGACTGTTATGTATCTAGTATTGTTATGATTTGTTCTTTGTTTTACCACAACAATAGCAATATGTTGTTTGAACATTGGGTAATAAGTGGGAGTGTCACCTTCATTGTTTGACCTGCCATCAATTTTTTTTTTCAAACCACATACTTTTTTGTTTTCCATGTAACTTTCCACTAACCACAAAATCAGTTGCACCCATGTAAACATTAGCTGCAGATTGTTTTGAACAGGTGTACTTGGCCTATGGGACATATCTTTGGGAACTTTTTGCACTATTTGTGTAAAATTAATTTGTTATGCATAGCAACACTAACTGAATGTTCATTGTTCTATTGCAAAAATATTGTATCATTTTAAAATGAGTTATAATTGGTAACTGGTTTTGATTTTTGTAACCAAGACATGCAAATTGAACACCACTGTCCTGAACTCTTCAACTTTGCTGAAAGTCTACATCTATTTTAAAAATTTTAAAATTGTGTTATTTTAGAATCTGAATAAATCTAACAATAAATTTTGTTTGACAAGGTTCTTTCTTAAAGTTTAAATTTTTGTTGGATGTATAGTTTTGTAATACAGGTTTGGGACAATATTTTGACCATTTGACCAAGACCGTAGGTAGCCTAAGGAAGCAGGTCATACCACTGATAGCATACTTAGTGAGTTTTTATTGTCCAGTACTTATCAAAAACACATTAAGTGTGACTTAGCCATCAAACACATCATCACTAAATGAGGCCAAAATTGGGTTAGTTTTTGAGCCTTTAACACAAACACCTAGAAAGTAGAATTTAAAACCAGATGAGGCATAAATATATAATATAGGTCATTATTTAGAAAATTTATGGTGATTTGGAACAAATTAATCAATTAATCCCTTCTATTTTCCCATTCCATTGAAATGTTGCCCCTCCATAACACTGCTGGAGCTCATCAACACTGATGGTAGTATTGGATCAGACAAGTGGAAGATTTTTCTCTTTGTATCAAAAATGAAATCAGTCAAGGTGAAAAAATGGACACTGGACCTCCTAAGGTCATGGAAAAGGACACAAGAATAATTTAATCAGAAAAATTGATAAAGAACCATGGAGAATTTGATTAGGTCACTCAGCGATGTGTTCCCACCAATTTAAATTATGTTTAGAACAGATGAAGTTTTGACCCCAAATCAACAACTGGCTACTTGTGTTGGTTTGTTTATTAAGGCTATAGGATAGTATACAAATTATGACTTGAGCCAGTGTTTTACTGGGGCCTCAGTGGCAGAGTGGTTAAGGTAGTTCGTCTACTATTGATCACATGGTCTGTTAACACTGACGATTGCGGGTCTGATTCTCACAGCTGGCAGGGTGTACTTGACCTCAATCTTAATTGACAAGGATTGCCAGTTTTCCGACTGCAGGTTGGGGGTTTTCTCCAGGTACTCCGGCTTCCTCCACAATAAAAACTGGACGCCATGATATAGCTGAAAATAGCATTCAACATTATTCAGACAAACAAACAAACAGAGTTTTACTGATAAACAACATTTAACTGGTTTTTACTGTGAACAATACAAAATAAAAATTCTTTTTATGGAAATTACAATTTTTGGTATCCAGACTGGCGAGTAAATTTTTACATGTTAAACTTTTTTTCTTGCCTCTTTACCCTTCCAGAGCACATGTTACATTGAAAAAATGTGGTTGTGCATTTCTGGATGTGGCCAACAGAAATAATATTTAGAAAGTTGTGATTTTCATGAAGCCCTGCACCTCCAATCTACCGAGGCATTGTTGGCCGCGTATGTTTAGATTCAGTTATGTAAATTGTACTACATGTAGCATGATTTGTTAAAGTTATATCTTTTGTCTACTGTTATCGTTTATGTGAATAAACAACCTAATCATTCTGTTTGGTTATCTTTTAGAGGGTACCTAATCCCATTCACATATACACATGTTGTAGTGCCTGGAAACTTTATCATAAGGATTATAATAAAATGATTTAATTTATAAACTTATAGACTTTTGTGCAAGATTAATCCACTTAGCAAATGATTACATTAGTTTAAAGCCGACATCGAATTATCCATACTGTTAAAATTTTGTTTGTGTTTAAGTTGAACACCATGTACCATGTACGAAGAAATTTAATAAAAGAATAGATTTGGAATTTTTCGTTGGTAATCTTTTTCAAGTCGAGGTATTTTGATTTGGTCAAATTATTGCCATTGGGGTTTAAAGTTTGTTTTACTAGCGGTTGGTTTTATAAACTTGAACATGAAAATAATTAACCAAAAATCATATATACCCATGCACCTTTATTCACTAAAAAAGTGCATTTTTATCATTTTTTTGCAACTTTAATTTAACAAAGTTTTCTCTTGACTTTTCAAAATGCAAATTACACAGTTAATATTTTTTTCTCTATATGGTTTAAAAAAAATAAAAAGAACTTGAAATAACAACAAGCAGTAATACATAGGTGAAAAAAATGGAGATTTCTTAGTAATTGAGGAAACCTGATGAAAAAGTTAGGAAAATGTTTATATTGCATTCATGTACATGTGACATGACCGGGTATGTAAGAAGGACTGCTTTAAAACTAATAAAAGAAACCTGCAGTAGTACAAAGATTTCATTGTGATTGATATAAGACAGAGAATACAGTTGTATTGTAATTTTACCAAAACTGCTAACACCTCATAATCGGCAGGATTCTAGACAGAGCTTTTTTGATAGATCAAACATGCCCATGTTTACTCAGTGATAATTCAGGTCTTGGGTTATCATATTATATCTTTTTTCATTGATAACTGTGGTTTGGTAAATATTTAGATTAGAGTGAATCTTAATCAATGTTTACCTAAGCAATAAAGACTGGTGTACAGAGAATCAGTCAACAGTAGTAAATTAATTTTATCCCAAATCTAGATAACACAGACACATATTTGGGTCCTAGGAGTTGTGATAAGTAGATGGCTATGTGCTTGTTTCTAGGATAGCATCATAATAATACAAATTAATATTATTCCTTCTTATTAACTCCCCTTTTTATATTATTTTTAGAAGTATTGTACAAATTGCTGACAGACATTATTTCATTTGCAATCTCCCATATTCCTGACTTAGCACAAATGTTAAGACTGGGATTATTTCACCTGCAATCTTCTGTCTTCCTGGATAAGCACAAATGTTAAGGCGGGCATTATTTCACCTTGCAATCTCCCGTATTCCTGGCTAAGCACAAATGTTAAGACGGGATGAACTGGTTATTATGATCATGTAATTTATATGGCTACTGTATGGGATCTTGACAGCGTTTTACACTGCTTAGGGATAATGTATCCCATATTTAGATATTCAGCTAATTATGGTAATAATTATAGGTTTAATTATTAGCTGACGTAAGCAAAATGTAAAGATGAACACGTTTGAAAGAATTCGCTGAGTAAGTAGGTATTGTTATTGACTAAAAATTTGAATTTATGACTTAAAAAATTCAGAACAAAAATTATATTAAGTACAATGTGTTCGAAAATAATTGTAGGTCTACTTTTTGGTAATTGTCAGATTTTTTATTTTCCTCAACATAATTATATAGTTTTCTTTGAAGATCTTCACCTTGATGTAAATTGACGATCAGATGTTAAGGTTGACAAGAAAAGAAAATTAACAGTCGAGTCTGCTCAAATTTTCTGTTTTAATACCAGTTATCGGATGACAAGAACGGTGTCAAGTTAGTAATCAGCTATTCGAAACATTAAATCTCAATATATTTTTAAATGTTCGACATTTTGTCATATGAAAGTTCATTGTGCTGAAGATTAGAATTACTTAAAATTGTATAAGAAATTAGGATTTTTTCTTCCAGCATTGAAGGTTCTTAAGGCAGCATATAATTTGCATTGAGCCTTGAAAGAGTTGGATGACATCTTTAAAGCTTCCTTATGAATGAGGTTTTAAATTGTATTACGGTTTAAATTTTTATGGTAGTATTAAGTTGGCTAAAGGGCATATTTGTTTGACGAAATCAGTTTTAAAATGAAACCACTCTGTTCCATGTACCTCCAGCTGGGATTTATATACAGTATAAAAATGATGAAGATTTTTAACCCATGAAAACAGTTTGTCTTTATGTGTTGTTCTACAAAAGCATTAGTCAAGCATTGCTGATTTTTTAAATAAAATGTTCAGGACTGTTTTAAAGTAGTATATTTATTAATTATTAATTTCATATCATTAAAATTGACAGTACTAAAGATTGTCGTCATATAAAATTGCAGTTGTTGAATAAAATACAAAAGATGAAATTATATTACATACTTGAAGTTGACCAGAAGTGTTTTTTGTTTAAGGAAAGCTCCAGATTTTAATTTCACTACTTAAGTACTAGAAATTGAAGTAGGCACTGATGGTATAACATCAAAGGAATTCACTTTTTAACAAAGGATCAGTGTTGAATTCAATAATTGAGTTATTTTCCCATCTTTGCTGCCCAAAATAGGAAGTACCATGTTACGAACAGCTGGATAAGAGGAAGTTATTAGAGTACATTTCAAGATCACTTTCCAGATGACTATATTGACTTAACAAAAATAACAATTTTTTACCAGAGTAAATCTGTTTACAATAAACACTATAATTTTGCTGTAAAACATGATAGAAAAGACTAGCAGAATACACAATTACAATTATTAGAGTAAATGAAAGAAAATGTAGTTGAAATCATCAGTTTTCTGTAGGAATAATGAGAAATGTATATGAACTGTAAATTTTTAGGCACAGTAAGGGTTGCCTGTTATGGGAAAAAAATTTTTTTTAGACTTGATCAAACTGTGAAGTTTGACATGGTATAGGTTCTCTGTATACCAACATTCTTGATCTTCAATTAAACAAACATGTACTTTGTTTATGACACATATCATCAAGTACATATATTAAAATGATTGAAACACACAACAAACTACTGGTTCAAGAGTCTCTTGTACTCAGTTCCATTGATTTTCTTAAAAATGAACACAGACTTTGGCCTGGCGATAATTTGTTTGATTTTAAATAATGCCACATCTTTTCATATTTAATATATAGTTGAAATATTATCTAATAATTCATTATATTTGTTACATTTTTTTAGAATGCAAGGACCCCTTGTTGACCCTCAAAATGATTCCAGACAGATAAACTCATAAAACACAAGTTCCACATGTTAAACTAATAATCAGAGTAGTGTATTCATTTACTGAGGGCCCTAATTATATCCTAAACACCTGTCAAAATGGTACCAGTCTGTCCTAAACATATGTCCAAATGGTACCAGTCTAACATTTATATTGCAGTAATGTAAAGTCAAGAGGGAGACTTAATGAAATATTTTCTCAGTGTGAAGGCCTTCTTGCATAGTGTTTATCCATTGGTCTATTTAGTGATGCAAATGAAAGTTGATTAAATTGTTGGCATCTTGTAGTTGAAGAAACATATGAAGAGCTGACAAGTTGTCTGACTGGCATCTTAACTGACCTAATGTTAGTAAATAAACTTGTATCTGGTTCTTTTACCTTCCAACCTTTTCTCAAAAAATGATATAGTATGTAGGTTTTTCTCCAAAAAGATGTCCACGTTTTTATTGTTATCTACTAATTGTTTTTGTCAATTTATTCTTACAAATGTTAGTTTGTACAATAGATATAAATTGTTATTGTTAAGATACAATTTCTGGCCTTGGACGATTACAAAAAGGGTGTCCTCGACTGTCCCTTGTCTGGTAAGAATGACCAGTCATTCCTCGGGGAACAGCAGTTGCCAATTCTTTTTCACTCACTCCTCTTTTGTGCAAATCAACTCTTTGCTGCATTCTAATTTAATTCAATGCCATGTAGAATTACTGTTAGCATGCTGATTTGTCACAGTATATCTCTTGTTATACTGCCTGACTACCAAAAATCATGGTAAAAAGGACATTTGGTGAATAAAAGTTCAAGTGCCATTGAGTACATTTATGAATGAATGTCTCTACACTGAGTTTCATAAAAATAGAGTAACTTTGTAAAGGCTTTAAATTATGTCTGGGTATATTGAAAGATTATTTCAGTATACACCTGAATGGTATTCAGTGATTTTCTCACCTGTATTTCAAACAAAACTTTATCTGTATATAGTTTTTCTGCAAAATGAATCAGAACAGACCAAGCAAAAATGGATTGTGTCTAATTTATTATGAATAAATTAAAGTAGTTGGTAATTTGATTTGAAAATGTCACACTTTTATATTTATTGGCAAATCAATTGATGATATATTGGCAGATTTAAGGCCATGACATAGACATTTTTTTCATCAGTTCATCAGTGTAAAATTTAGAGCCAAAAATTACATCTTGCAAAAATAAGATCAATATACAGTGCAAATAAACTGTATGTAAATGTTATGTTGTATGTGATCTGTCAGAAACAGAAAAAGAATGATGAGATAGACGTTTAATTAAAAAAATTTGTGGTTTCAAAGACTCTGATTATAAAGAACATCAGTTTTAATGTTAATGTTTTTTCTTAATTGATGTTGTTTCAAGTTTTTTGTTGTTGTTGTCAGTTAATTAAAGTATGAAAAATGCAGAAAGTATACATAACCAAATTCTGACCTATTACAATACACACTGATGGGTTAACAGGGGAGTGAATTATGACTATGATTTCTGACCTATTACAATACACACTGATGGGTTAACAGGGGAGTGAATTATGACTGTGATTTCTGACCTATTACACTACACACTGATGGGTTAACAGGGGAGTGAATTATGACTATGATTTCTGACCTATTACAATACACACTGATGGGTTAACAGGGGAGTGAATTATGACTGTGATTTCTGACCTATTACAATACACACTGATGGGTTAACAGGGGAGTGAATTATGACTATGATTTCTGACCTATTACAATACACACTGATGGGTTAACAGGGGAGTGAATTATGACTGTGATTTCTGACCTATTACAATACACACTGATGGGTTAACAGGGGAGTGAATTATGACTGTGATTTCTGACCTATTACACTACACACTGATGGGTTAAAAGGGGAGTGAATTATGACTATGATTTCTGACCTATTACAATACACACTGATGGGTTAACAGGGGAGTGAATTATGACTGTGATTTCTGACCTATTACAATACACACTGATGGGTTAACAGGGGAGTGAATTATGACTGTGATTTCTGACCTATTACAATACACACTGATGGGTTAACAGGGGAGTGAATTATGACTGTGATTTCTGACCTATTACAATACACACTGATGGGTTAACAGGGGAGTGAATTATGACTGTGATTTCTGACCTATTACAATACACACTGATGGGTTAACAGGGGAGTGAATTATGACTGTGATTTCTGACCTATTACAATACACACTGATGGGTTAACAGGGGAGTGAATTATGACTATGATTTCTGACCTATTACACTACACACTGATGGGTTAACAGGGGAGTGAATTATGACTGTGATTTATGACCTATTACAATACACACTGATGGGTTAACAGGGGAGTGAATTATGACTATGATTTCTGACCTATTACACTACACACTGATGGGTTAACAGGGGAGTGAATTATGACTGTGATTTCTGACCTATTACAATACACACTGATGGGTTAACAGGGGAGTGAATTATGACTATGATTTCTGACCTATTACAATACACACTGATGGGTTAACAGGGGAGTGAATTATGACTATGATTTCTGACCTATTACACTACACACTGATGGGTTAACAGGGGAGTGAATTATGACTATGATTTCTGACCTATTACAATACACACTGATGGGTTAACAGGGGAGTGAATTATGACTGTGATTTCTGACCTATTACAATACACACTGATGGGTTAACAGGGGAGTGAATTATGACTATGATTTCTGACCTATTACACTACACACTGATGGGTTAACAGGGGAGTGAATTATGACTGTGATTTCTGACCTATTACACTACACACTGATGGGTTAACAGGGGAGTGAATTATGACTGTGATTTCTGACCTATTACACTACACACTGATGGGTTAACAGGGGAGTGAATTATGACTATGATTTCTGACCTATTACAATACACACTGATGGGTTAACAGGGGAGTGAATTATGACTGTGATTTCTGACCTATTACAATACACACTGATGGGTTAACAGGGGAGTGAATTATGACTATAATTTCTGACCTATTACACTACACACTGATGGGTTAACAGGGGAGTGAATTATGACTGTGATTTCTGACCTATTACAATACACACTGATGGGTTAACAGGGGAGTGAATTATGACTATGATTTCTCAGGATTATTAAAGCTGTACTACCCTAAGCGAAAAAATAAGTTGCTCAAATAAATGAATGCTGCCTTTGAATAGGAAATAACCAAAATACCATGGTACATAGACTATAAATTTTAAATGAATATGTATAAAACATGTAATAAAATGAGTTGTGCTTGGCCTTAATTTTTGACAAAATGTTATGGATTTAGATAACATCTAATGTATAGACTGACAAAATGATGTAATAAGATTATGAAGACTTTGTACTTACCTTAGACACAACAAGGTAGGAGACCGAACTAAACTGATTTGGAACAGTTCAAATGGAGGGACTAAAACACCAAAACGGAAAGTAGAAAATTAGCCCCCCCCCACTCCTCCCCTTAGACATGTTTAAGGGTACAAAAAGGGAAATAGTTGTGCATTTCTCAGTGTTAATGTTGTATAGAAGGGCAGTTACCATTGACAAAAACCTATTATTAATATTTTCAATATATTAATACCACAAATTCCACCACATTAGTGTTCTGACATGAAGAACTTATAAGTTGAACAAAGTTTTCATTGATTAAATATATGTATGAGAAACTTGAGAAGTTTTATTTCCCTTATAATTGGTATGTGGTTAGTGTGTCAGTTTACAATATTATTAAAACTTTGAAATCCAATCATATTTTTTTATGATAATTGGGTTAATATGTGTGAATTAATTTAAAAAAATTTCTGCAACAGGTGCTAGCTAGTTTAGATAATAAAGGTGTTGACTAAGCAAGTTCTAACTATAATTCTTATAGATCTTTATGTTACTGTTTACTAACAATACTTACTTTTCAAGGAAAACTAAATATTAAGTGGATAGTAATTTGTATTGCTGTGCAAGGTAATTTTCGTTTTTATAATAAATGGTATTTAAGATTGTTTGTTTTTGGCTATTTTTAGAAAACTTGTAATTTATGACACATGGGAGATAATTCATACTTTGGGATGGAAAACACAATATTAAGAAATAAAAGAATAAACTAATTAAAATAAAATGTTTCAATTCCTCCCCCGTTTTGTTATTGACACAGCGACAATAACAAAAAGGGGAATAAGTGAAAGATTTCATTTTATTTGATTGAAAGATTACAAGACAGCCTTTTTATGAGAAATATTAGATTTGTAGTTAAGTATTGTTTTTTGCACAGGAAATGAAATAGACTGCAAATTAGTGGGTTTCTTCCAGAAAAATTGATAAAGCATGTTTTGTTGGAAACATAGACATGTCTTGTTAACTCTGTACAGGTGTTACATGATGACATGGGTTACCTGTCAAATTCTCACCTATAATCAAAGTTAACTGTCAAACTTGATTAATCTTATCATCCTTACACAACCATTTATAACAGTCTGTAAATATAATGGTGTTGACTTTTAATCCTATTAATTATACAGAGTAAATATTGGTATAACACCGAAGTGGCCTGTGTCTCGGACCCCTGGTATTCACAGTCCAGACATAATTATATTTATATGTTGATTTAATTTTTAAATGGCATAAAAGACATTGACAAATAGACTGTGTTGCAAATATGATTAGCTTGATTTCCAAACAATATGTTTAGTTTGATACAAAAAAAAAAGAAAATTTAAGGTTATGCTTGAACACAAATGTGTTGCTTGAATGGAGTTTAACATCAATATCAGGACTTTTTTAGCTATTTCATGACATCCAGTTTTTATTGGGGATTAAGTCAGAGTATCTGGTGAAAAACCCTGACTTTTTAGAGAGATAAAGATAGAACATGACTTTAGACTGTTTTACTGTTACAGGTTTTGGGGTCAGGGGTTTCCTCCACCAATAACAATTGTACACAATTGGTATGGCCACAATTGATATGGCTGAAAATTGCACAAAGTGGAATTTAACTTCATTCAGATGAACAAAAACATTCAACAAGAAATGCACTATTAAATGAATGTAAATTAGACAAGTTTTACATAGTAAGAGGTTGTAAGTGAATACATTAAGACTGCTGTATATGTACATGTTATATAGTTGAGGAATACAAAGGACATAAAATGTTGACAGAAATTCATACTTTTTTTTGGCTTTTTTAGGACAGGACTGTGTATTGAGTGAATGGACAGAATGGTCAAAGTGTCAGAGTGATTGTGGCAAAGGCGTCCAGAAACGTAAACGCCATGTGGTAGTGTCATCGGCACATGGAGGCAAACCCTGTGGTCACCAGCGACAGAAACGTGTGTGTTACGTAGAAGATTGCTACAATATACAAAGCGTAGAATACTCGGCACAAGAGTTGAAAGGTTTGTTTGTAAATTGTTTTATAACCACACTTTTTTATTTTTGCTTATCACCTGTTCCTGAACATACTATACAGTATAGAAATACATACATGTAGGAGGATTTAAAACAGTTACAAAAGACTGCTTGCACAATTTCAATTCAGAAAATAAATATTATTTTTGATTTTTTTGGCAGTTTTATTAAAAAGTGTTGACAAGCAGAAAAATCCGTTGATAAGGTCATGTCACCTTACTAGTCCATGAACAATTATTTCTACATTCATAAAATGGCTGATAAAGGAATACCTTCTCATCTTATGGAGAGAAAAGGCACATCTAGATGGCATCTGGTATTGCGTAACTTTTACATATACTTTAGACTGCTAATGAAATTTGTGAAGATGTGTAGTTTCATCCACCAATGGTGTCGGAACAGTTCAAAACCTCGGTCATTGACGGGTACCATTGTACTCAAATGTAAACCTACATGGGCTGAACTTGAAATCAGTGTATTTCTTTCTGGCAATAGATATAAAAGAAATTTATGGAGAAATTTAAATACAGTAAAAATTTAACATTTACGTTGACAATGATGTGAAACTTTATTGCTCAAGTCATTCCGACATACTGTATGTACTATTCAAACATGTTGAAGTAGTAGACTTTAATGGTACAACTAAAATTCGGTCAGGTTTAGAGAAAAGACGCAAATTGTGCTATCAAATGAGATGTTTTTCTCCCCTATCATTATGGAATATGTTTTTTATTTCATCACATTCTGAACATATTGATGGAGAGTAATGATATTGCTTGTTTACATCATTTGCATCCTTTGATCCAAAAAAGTTACTACATTTTTTTATGTTTTGTTAATTACAACAGCTATAGGTTCTTAGAGGAAGTTGTTAGGGCAGGCTGGGAGATTATTAGATCTGACATATCATCTGTAAGGAAACCATGTTGATTACTGGTAAAAGAGGGCATGGCACTGGTTAAACAACTGTTTTTGTAATTAGTTCATTTACTTGCATTGCTAATAAACTTTCTTCAATTAACTTGGTTAGATGTATAATGTTTCCCTCATTATTTAAGTTAAATGCAGGTGTTCTATGCCCTGAAGTAACGATGCATTCCTTCTTAGTTTCAGAATTTGAGTCGGAATTCCACCTTTGATTTAATTACTTCTTGATTTTAATATAAAATAGATTCCTGTAACTTTTACCATAAAATTATAAATCGAATCCAGCTTCATAACGAGTGTCCCTTTAAATAACATTTGTCTCAAAAATTTTTTTTTTTTTTTACCAAACTTTTTACATGTAATGATATTCATGATATGTTTATAAGTAATTCACAATATATATGTACAACTAATCAAAACTGTTTTGCATTGAACCAATATCGCTGGTGGCAAATCCTATCTATTTCATTTAAAACATAATATTTGTAAACTTCATTTGCATCAGTCTGGTTTTCAAAGTCAACTCAGATTGAACGCTGTTTAATTTTGTATCAATTATTCAGAAGGCTTTAAGAATTTCTAGCTAGTAAAAACTTCTGAATAGCACTATAAATATAGCTTTAAAGAACCTTGTTTACAGTGGCATTGTGTTGTGATTTGCAGTGGGTGAACCCATAGCAATTTGCATTTTGTCAATATGTTCCTTCGATTGAATACCACTGGTATACTAGTGTAAATATTTACAAAGCATTCTGGAGAATTTCTATAGATAGATGTATAAATATACAAAGAAAACGGGTAAAAATGAGTTTGCTGGGTGCAAGATCAGGACAAATCATCACATATATAGTCCTGTTAGAAGGAAAAAAAATTAAGTTATTAAAACTAAGCATTTTTGAGACATAGGAGAAATTTTATCTGTTGATATTGGGAGGGCCTTATTCTGTAAGAATTTGTATTAAATGTCTAACACTTCATAACAAACTGTCAGGTTTTGATATAAGAATAACAAACAGTTTGAAAGATTCTGTCTAAATTTGGAAGGAATGATTTATAGAATCTAAACACTCCAGGACAATAGATCCTATAGTAATTGGTACTTTCGGTTTATGACAAGCAAACGATAGCTTTCTAAAGGTAGACCCACTTAAATAAACTATTTTCTGCCTTGAAGGGAAACTGTACAGACATGGATGGATTAATGAAAAGTGTTCTAAATTTTTTTCATCAGTTTTTACATACTACAACACTGCCCTCAGTTTGGATTCAGTTTCTATTGTTTTGAGGTTTTTTTTTCAGATTACACTGAAATACACCATTTAAAGGACTAAAATTACCCAAACATTGAAAATCACAGACTCACATATAAGCAGGCAAATAAAAATATTAATAAAAATTTGTGTCGGACCAAACAAATGCCTGCCTGACACTAATGCAGTTTATTGTCACCATTTTACATCCCTTGTCTTTTCCGGCAGCATCTTTAATTTTGCATTTTAATCTTCTCCTCTGAAACCACTGGGCAAATTGAAGCAATATTTGGTAACAATATTCATTAGATGGACCTTACGAAATTTGTGTTTTTTAGTCTGATTGGAAAACCAGTATGGCCGTTACCACAGGACTAAGTTCAACATAGGACCCTGTGGGAAAAGTTTTAAAATGCTTCTCTGAAACCACTTAACCATTTGAAACAAATCTATTAACATGTATTCATCTGTAAGGTTTATGTTTTAATGCTAATTGTAAATTCAAAAGGGTTGCCACCACAGGATTTAGTTCAACACAGGACCCTATTGGAAAATTTTTTAAAAAGGCTTCTTGTCAGTGAAACCCGTTAACCAATCATAGTAAAAGTTTTTAGGAATATTTATTGACTGGTCCTCTACAATTGTTTATTCCACTAAGACAGTAAAAATGGCCACCATTACCATTACAGACTAGTTTAACAGATGACTATATATGAATAATGTTCAAATGCAACTTTTCTGAAAATGCAAACTGATTCAAGCCATATTGTATGTGGATGATTTTTGGATGGTTCTCTTAAAAGTTAATGCTTGCTTGTTTGATCCAAAATCCATGATGGCTGCAAATGTAGGAATTAATTTAACATAGAAACCTATAGGGAAATTTTTAAGTGGATTCCTATCTGAAAATATTAAACTAGTTGAAACCAAACAGCAAGATTCTTTGGATGGTCTCAACAAAGACGATTATGCCAGTAGAAAATTGGAAATTACAGGACTTAGTTTAACATCAGGGAAATGTCATCGTCAATGCCTATATGAATCAGGTGAGCGATACAGGCTCTTGAGAACCTCTGGTTTAAACTTTTTTGTGCTATACATTTGGACTTTAAGAGCTTTGCAAACATTGCATGTTCTTAACATAATTACTGTGGTCTGGAACATTTTAGGAAGAGTGGATTACACTGTACTAAAATAAAAGTAATACATCTTTAAAAGTAATAATCTTTTTCCGACGCAGTCGGTATATTTTCGAATTGTGACCTTTGAACTAAAAGACGCTTACCCATGGTAACTTACTGTAATTGAAGACAAACTTGCATACTGATTGGACAAAAATAGTAAAAAATTCTGCGTTCTAACAATCTACTATAGTTTACTCTGAAAAGCATCCCTATTTGCATTTCTCAATTATTATTGCAACAGACTGGTGTTTTAAAACAGTTGGTAGTCGTAATTAAACTTTAGAAAAATGATTTTATGCCAAAGAATGCCATTTGGAACTGATAAACAATAATTTAATGATAAACTTATACGTCGTGTATTTTTTGCGCATTTCGTCTAGGGTAGAATTAATATTTGCATTGTTGGCCATCATATCTATAAACAATCCTCACGCTGGTGATATATTTACGCTATATTTTCTTGATTTGACCGCCTGCACACGCAATCTCTCTTTATTGTGAAATTATTGTCATAAAAATAATTCTACTCAAAGGTAATTAGGTCATTTGTAATTATCGGAACGCCAAATGACTTACATGAGACACAGTGGTTCGATAACACATGCATTGTTTACTATACACACATAGAATTGAGGATAAAATTCGCTGATGGTTCCGTTGCAATTATTTATCTCCCCCCCCCTATTTTTGACGGAATAGCGTACACATGACATATTTCAATTCACATTTAATAAGCATTGAATTGACATTTTGTGTTCATGTTAATACAATTCTAATTAAAATGTTTTACTTTGAAGTTTCCATTTTAAAAGATAGTTAAATTAATAAAATAGCAAACTGTAATGAATAATACTTGATGCATGTAAGTACATATTTGCTTATAAAATTTCTTTTAAAAAAATAGGTGCTGTTTTGAAGTTTTGAAATGTTAACTAACTTTTTTTCCTGACCAGTAAATATATATTTCTACATCGTAAGAAAAAAAAATAGAAAGGTTTATATTTCGTTTATTTACTATTGTGGTCTTCAACTTATGAAATAGCTTTTCATTGAGGATATTTTAATATTATTGTTTATTGTTAGCTATATGATTTTTAAAGCCATTAATGCCTATATCTTCTTTTTTTGCGTCCGTCGTCATTCATGTGCAGACAGGAGATGGAGCTCTAATTGCAAAGTCTCTTTTTGATAATACCATATTGTTTAATAACATGTTTTAAAAGTCCATGATTTAATACATCAATGCAGCAACCGTTTTAGCCTTATTTTAATTGGATACAGTTCGCAACACGTTAATTATTTAACCCCCCCCCCCCCCACACACACACACACATTAATGAAAGAAAACGTTACTGTTTCTTGTCTCTTTCTTTCATTTGATAAGTTTTTTAAAGTGTTTTTTTTCTTATTGTTGTTTGTTCAGTTTCCGTTCTACTTTACACAAATCTATAAGAGTTAATTGCGTCGACTATCTTTTTTTAAAGATAGTACTTGTTTAAGAGTTAGATTTCATGTTATAGAAGTGCAGTAATATTTTCCTACAAAAGCCTTGTATATCGTGCACTGTATTAGTTTAAAAATATCCTGGAATGATTCTCAATATTAAAATGTATGAAGTGGTGATTAAGGAAGTCAATGATGAATACAGTGTTAAAGAACGATGGCGGTGATGTATAGCTTTATCCTTCATTAGATCCAACAAGTTGCAGACCTTAATAGATTTTTCTTCAGCTTTGTATATCCAATAACTTATGATCTGTGGTTTTTTATGTCGGCCTCTGGCAGAAGTCACTGAACCAGTTAATATTGCTAATAATGTAGTGATGCACTCGGTACTCCTTTCTATTTGAGTGTCAATTATGATAGATAATAAAAAAATAAGGAAAAAAACCATTTAATTATTTGTTGACTTTCTGGGTGTCCGATATGTTTACTGCATAAAAAATAAGTGCATGTCGATCATGGATCATGGCGACATGTTACCTCATTGTTTGGGTTCCTGTGATGGATTCTTTTCTCTTTTTGTATCTTTTAGACATGAACTGATTTACCTTCTCAGAATGGGTGCATTTTTTGGTTACCGTGACAACATTTAACTAAATGAACTGTCTGTTTGTGTGACTTCTGTTATTAGTAACGCTTATATTAATCTCTTTTGTATATGTCAAGAGAAAAAAATAAAAATTAATACAAAATGATTGTGAATTTAAATAGACATTGGAAAGACAGTTCAACAAAATTATTAAAATTTATATTAGAAATTGTAAACCACAGAAAAATGGAATATAAACACCTTTTTTTCTTTTGAACAATTACTTCACCATAATCATGTCATAAAACTTGAGTAGACAATACAAGTACACAGCAATGAACAAGTTTTTACTGGGTATTAATGTCAAAATTTAATACATTTGGATCTTAATCATTGTCAAGGATCTTCTTTCTCTTATGTTGGTCTTTGTGGTTTTTGATGTCAGCAAGTTCAGCTACCTGTAAAGAAAAGGTGATTTACAACATAGATTAGTGTTAAACTTAACACATTATATATCAGATTTGAGTTTTATGAGTAATGGGTTGTTTTTTTAAGACTGAAATTTTCTTTCGGGTACAAATTGATACATGTCTTGATGTTGATTGATTGATAGATGTTTAATACCTAACAAGTGGGACATTTCCTGCTGTTGGCATTTGGGTTGCATTGGAAAAATTAATAAATTCAGCCTAACTGAAAATTTAATATTCCTAATTATGAATATATAGGAAGCACATCAGAATATTTATGTATGTTTGTTTGTTTGAATGTTGTTAAATGCCAGATTCAGCAATTTTTCAGCTATATCATGGCATCCAGTTTTTATTGGGGGAGGAAGTCGAAGTACCCGGAGAAAACCCCCGACCTTCCCTAGGAAAACTGGCAATCCTTGTCAATTAAGGTTGGAGTCGAACGCACCCTGCCCGCAGTGTGGCTCGAACCCACAATCTTGGTGTTGACAGACCATGTCATCAATGGTAGAAGAACTACCTTAACCACTCAACCACCAAGGCCCCTTTTTAGCTCACCTGGACCGAAGGTCCATGTGAGCTATTGCTATCACTTGGCGTCCGTCGTCCGTCGTCTGTCGTCCGTCGTCCGTCGTAAACTTTTTCAAAAATCTTCTCCTCTGAAACCACTGGGCCAATTTTTTTCAAACTTGGCCACAATCATCCTTAGGGTTCCTAGTTTCAAGTTTGTACCCAGGGTGTTGATCAACAGACAAATATGGCCGCTGTTACTAAAAATAGAACATGGGGGTCAACACAGGTTTTTGATCATTATCTAAAAAACTATAATAGCTATAGAGAAAACCGTTACTTCAAATTGATCAGCACATTAAGGTCTACAATAGTTGCTATTAGTGCGAAGTTGTGTATTGGCTTCTTGTAGGAGTTATTGCCCTTTTTTGATGATTTTTGACCAAATTTTTGGTATTTACAATATAACCTGAAAAATATACGAGGTAGAGTGAAACTGTAAATGGCAAAAATGATCAGCAATAAAAGCCCTACAATTCACTTGATTGGTCTGAAATTGTCAGATGACTCCTTATATGAGTTATTGCCCTTAAATGGTAATTTTTTATGAAATTTTCCGTTTTTGTCCTGTAACTTTAAAACTATAACAGCTAGAGTAAAACTGTAAATAGCAAAAATGATCAACAATACAAGCCCTACAATTCACTGTATTAGTCTGAAATTGTCAGATGACTCCTTATAGGAGTTATTGCCCTTAAATGGCAATTTTTTATGAAATTTTCCGTTTTTGTCCTGTAACTTGAAAACTATAGCAGCTAGATTGAAACTGTAAATTGCACAAATGATCAGCAATAAAGACCCTACAATTCACTTGATTGGTCTGAAATTGTCAGATGACTCCTTATATGAGTTATTGCCCTTAAATGGTAATTTTTTATGAAATTTTCCGTTTTTGTCCTGTAACTTTAAAACTATAACAGCTAGAGTAAAACTGTAAATAGCAAAAATGATCAACAATACAAGCCCTACAATTCACTGTATTAGTCTGAAATTGTCAGATGACTCCTTATAGGAGTTATTGCCCTTAAATGGCAATTTTTTATGAAATTTTCCGTTTTTGTCCTGTAAGTTGAAAACTATAGCAGCTAGATTGAAACTGTAAATTGCACAAATGATCAGCAATAAAGACCCTACAATTCACTTGATTGGTCTGAAATTGTCGGACAACTCCTTAAATAAGTTATTGCCCATAAATGACAATTTTTTATGAAATTTTCCGTTTTTGTCCTGTAACTTAAAAACTGTAACAGCTAGAGTGAAACTGTTAATAGCAAAACTGATCAGCAATACAAGCCTTACAAATTAACTTTTAAGTCTGAAATTGTCAGATGACTCCTTATAGGAGTTATTGCCCTTAAATTGCAATTTTTTATGAAATTTTCCGTTTTTGTCCTGTAACTTAAAAACTGTAACAGCTAGAGTGAAACTGTTAATAGCAAAAATGATCAGCAATACAAGCCCTACAAATTACTTTTAAGTCTGAAATTGTCAGATGACTCCTTATAGGAGTTATTGCCCTTAAATTGCAATTTTTTATGAAATTTTCCGTTTTTGTCCTGTAACTTAAAAACCATAACAGCTAGAGTGAAATAATAAATTGCAAAAATGATCAGCAAAAAAAGCCCTACAATTCATTTAATTGGTCTGAAATTGTCAGATGACTCCTTATAGGGGTTATTGCCCTTAAATGACAATTTTGTTATGAAATTTTCCATTTTTGTCCTGTAACTTGAAAACTATAGTAGCTAGATTAAAACTGTAAATTGCACAAATGATCAGCAATAGAAGCCCTACAAATGATTGCTTAGTCCAAAAATTGCAAGATGACTCTTTATAGGAGTTATTGCCCTTTCATTATGAATTTGGACATATGAACAGTTTTTTAATTATAAATTAGTCTATAACACACCTATTAGTAGAGTAAAACTGTAAATTTCTAAAGTACCCTAAAGGACAATGCCTAAAAACCATTTAATTTTCAGAAATTGTCGATGGCACCTTATAGGAGTTATTGTATTTAACAAATTTTTTGAAGAAATGTTTAGTTTTTGCACAGTAACTTAAAAGCTATAACAACTAGACTGAAACTGTTAATTTCAAAAATTTTAATATAGTCATTTGGATTCCAGGTGAGCGATTACAGGCTCCTGGGAGCCTCTAGTTATGTATAACCATTCTCCTTTAACTTATTCCTCACATCATCCTAAACTGAATTCAAATTTGATGAATAACCTTATGCAGACAAATATTTGTGTAACCTTTGTCTATGGCTACATTGTAAATTTGTGGGATAAAATTAGTATTCAAGATAACTTTTGGAAGATTAATTATACCCCGCAAACTAGTTTGGGGGGGTATATAGGAATCACCCTGTCTGTCTGTCCGTCTGTCTGTCTGTCCGTCTGTCCACATCCCTTGTAAGCGCTTCTCCTCCTAAACCGCTTGACAGATTTTGATGAAACTTTACATGAAGGAAGTACATCATATGTAGATGTGCATGAAGAATTTTCGTCGCTGTTGGATATTATTCAGGGGTGATAATTGGACTTGAAGGGAAGCAGGGGGGGGGGGGGGGGTATCCCTTTGTGAGCTTGCTCACAGTCCACACTTGTTATCCTAGGTTTACATAAAGCACCAAACAGACAAAGGACTATAACTCGCAATTAAAATGTCTTGTTTATTTTAATGGGCGATCAAACAGGTCCCTGTAGGACATCTGTTCTTTCCTTGTAAATTTTTTTATTTAATTAGTATAATTATTTCATGTAATGACATTATTTCAAAGAACTAGGTGAAATTTCATTAAGAATTCACTTAAAGATCATCTAATTAACACTTTGATATTCTGACAGTAATGCGTAATTGGTGTTATGACGCAAATTTGGCTAATTCAGCGAAATAATTTATTGATAAAATTAAATTAGGAAGAAAAAACTTTTCAGTTCTAATAATATCCCTAACTTTATTCGTTTTTTTTGGCTTGAATTAGAACAGCAAAATCTATTTATTATCGAATGATGAAATTTTAAAGAAGTTTACTTAGCTGTTCCGTGAGGAGAAATTTATTGGCAATATTGTTGTTGTCCCTGAAGCATGCTTTGTTTGGTTAGAGTAAATCAATGTTGATCATGTTATTAACAATTTCTATAGAATCTAGTTACATAAAATCTAAGTTAATCATGTGATTTAATCTAATGTTTTTTGCCACCATTACAAAATCAGCTTCAATATGATAGGAATAGTATTGATACCAGTTTGACATTTAAGTTATAGTTGTATATGTTTAAACCTCAAAGAAAATACATTACTTTTGGTGATAACAATTTCAGTTGTAATACAGTTATTGACTCAAGTCTGCTTTGCTGTCATAATATATTATTCTCAACATCTATAACAGACAAATACATTTTGTGTTCAGGAATAAGGAGATATACTGGTAACGAAGTAGTTCCCGCCTGCTAGTAATTCTTGCCAACCAATCTTTCATCGGTTTTGGTGAAAAATTGGCATTTAAAAAATGATAAGCATTACTTGTTTTGGATGGAATAGAGAGAAATCTATTCAATGAAGCCTTTGCTATCGATTTTAATGGGAAAATAAAGGCAAAGTCAGAAAAATGGTGAGAATTGCTTCTGTTGGCCAGAACTACTCTCTGACCAGTAGAAGTAAAAAAATCATTTGAATAATTAAAATAGATGTCAAATTTAGTAATTAAAATTTAGTCTGGTTTTGGTTTTTAAGTCATCAACTATTGATCACCTGTGTCTAGACTTGGGCTTTGAGTTTTAGGCAAGACTTCAAAGCATGCTTGACTTCATAGGGCATGACTCCATTGGGCATGACTCCATTTAAGGTGTGCTGCTCGACTCCAATTTGCATGACTTCAGTTAAGGTTTGCTGGACTCTAATGGGCATGAATTCAGCCAAGGTGTGCTCAACTTTAGTGGGCAGGACTTTTAGCCAAGGTGTGTGTCACTCTAGTGGGCATGAATTCAGCCAATGTGTGCTTGGCTCTATTGGGCATGAATTCAGCCAAGGTGTGCTCCATTCTAGTGGGCATGACTGTAGCCAAGGTGTGCTCGACTGTAGTGGGCATGATTTTAGCCAAGGTTTGCTTGACTCTAGTGGGCATGAATTCAGCCAAGGTGTTCTCCACTCCAGTGGGCATGAATTCAGCCAATGTGTGCTTGGCTCTATTGGGCATGAATTCAGCCAAGGTGTGCTCCATTCTAGTGGGCATGACTGTAGCCAAGGTGTGCTCGACTGTAGTGGGCATGATTTTAGCCAAGGTTTGCTTGACTCTAGTGGGCATGAATTCAGCCAAGGTGTTCTCCACTCCAGTGGGCATGAATTCAGCCAATGTGTGCTTGGCTCTATTGGGCATGAATTCAGCCAAGGTGTGCTCCATTCTAGTGGGCATGACTGTAGCCAAGGTGTGCTCGACTGTAGTGGGCATGATTTTAGCCAAGGTTTGCTTGACTCTAGTGGGCATGAATTCAGCCAAGGTGTTCTCCACTCCAGTGGGCATGAATTCAGCCAATGTGTGCTTGAATCTTTGTGGGCATGACCTTAGTCAAGGTGTGCTCCACTCTAGTGGGCATGAATTCTGCCAAGGTGTGCTCCAATCCAACCTCCACAACTAGGAATAAGGACTTTTTTAAAGGCATATTGTCTACGATTTTCACATAATTTTTAAACAACTTGTGAAGCATGTTTGAATAAATAAATGATTATTTTTATTCAGATTTATGTGAAAAAAGTCAGTTTTATCGTGTTTTATAGCAATTATAAGCAATAAAATACGTCTTATGAATTATTGTCAAGGAGTACAATAATTCGATGTAAACCCGCCCTTATTCATATGACCTGCAGTTTGAACTCACACTGAGCTTGCGCATCTAAAGAATGCTTTTCACACGCCGAAATGGCTAAAATTTCCTCTATGATATTTTATCATTTTGCGTGTGTCAATATGTTTTATATATTTTTTGTAATGAGACAAGCAATATTTCACTTCAAACAATCAACATTTGTGTTTTTTGATAAGAATCCCACGATTGGGCTAAACGATTGCAATTACGATGTACATGATTGTTTATGTTTATGTTCTAAAAATAACTTAAACTTCATCCTTACGAATCGAGGTCAGTGCATAATTAATGAGATTCCACTGGAGGTCAGTCAATGTTTTTCTTCAAAATTCACTGATACACTAATTTGTTTACGGAAAACAAGTTTTCTATCATCATTTTTCATATAATGTAATATAATTCTGGTACAAAACACTTGACAAAAAAATTACGCTTTTCGTAGACAATATGCCTTTAATGGGCACTCAGGCTTCCAGTTGATGCAATAAAATAGTGGGAAAGGTGCTGACAGTTGTATACGGTCCTGGAAAACCGCAAATTAACAAATCAATCCACCTGTTAGAATGTCTCTCCACCAGACATAAGCAGCTATGTATAGTGTTTATCTGGTTGTGTAACAATCTCCACGCAAAGGATTCTGGGTATCCTACGTCAACCACAATCACCTCTGCCATACCATTGGTTGACATTGTGAGAGATATCTCTCATGGCGGATAAGTTACTGCGTACAAACGCAGTAATTTCAATGTAAAAATGTATCAAAAGTGTTTTAAAAGACTATATAAAAATAAATAAGATCTCGTGAATTATTTTACAAACATTGTTCTTTGTTTACCAACATCACGAGCAGACGACAAATGTAGTCCCGCAGTAAATGGAGGATGACGTGTGGCAGAGGTTATATCTGGGAACCAGTTATGTTCTCTGTGCCGGAGAGTGGTTGTGTAACACAATCAGATGTTCGGTAAAGTGTAGCTTTAATGTGTCAATCTGACTCCTGTATAAAAATCAGATGCCATTCAGATGAAGAGCTAATGATCCATACATACATCTGTTCATTAAATTGCCATCAGAGCTTTTTTAACAAAAAATAAAACCATTTGCTTCTTAATGAAGGCAGCAAATTGAGACAGTAGCCACTTGTTAATGCAATAAATTAAAGTCTGATTTAATGAAGCATGAACACAGCTGCCAAAATTGTTGTAAGTTTATTGTCAGGCAAATTTTGGCCAATTACATTGTATCAGTATAATTGGATACTGAATATTCACAGTGAAGTTTACCAATCAATTCATAGTCAGCTTTTATCACCATTTGTTTACCATCCAATGTCCATACTTCCCAAAGATCAAAATCAAAAAAATTGACTGGCTGAACCTATGCCAAACACCAATGCAGTTTTACTGAGGCTTTAAAAATTTGCCTGTCAGGTCCTTTGGTCACTTACATTTCGGGAAGACGGATATTTTATATCCACACAGTAACGTGTATATTTGTAAATTTGATCCTAATAACTTGTATCAGATTAAAGAAGTGACAGATCATTATTTTATACCTATATTGGTCTAGTTTAGTTTTTGGCCATGGTTTCAAATTTTTTATTAATAATTGTAAAAATGCTAATCAGGACATTGAACTATTCTGATCAGCAGCTCAAATAGTTGAAAGTTTGGATAGAAAAAAGATCTTCTAAATCTGTATAAAGTTATTGTACTAATAATAAGCAACAATTGTTGGAAATATTTTTGGTGTTGTTGTCAACATTGTAACAAGTCTAGCTATAAGGAATTTAAAAATGTGTTTTCTGAAGTAAAACCCATGTAGTGTTGATTTATGCAAAGTTTGACTATTTATTGTACTATGTACATGTAGTTAATGATACTTGCAAGTTGCTGGATTGAGACAACCATAATACAATGGCCAAATTGTACGGTTCTTCCAGTACATGTTCAGCCCAACAGTATGAATTTAAAATATTGTGACCATAAAATTTAGACTGCTTCATGTGCATGTATTGTGTTACAAGAACCAGTATGGGCCAAACCAAAGACGGTAGGTGCATAGAGTGCTTCACTGCTAAGCACTAAATTAAGAGATAGATCATGGATTGGTCGAATCATAGTTTCACATGTCTTTACTATAGACTATAATTTCTGTGTGCTAGCATAATAAATAGCAATTAAAGCAAGCATTTTGTCTCTTACAATATGAACATGTACATGTATACAAAAACATTAAAAACAAACATCTTCTGGGTTAGATGATTAAATGTCAATATACTAATGTTCTCAAAAAGGTAAAGTCCACTCTCCTTAGTTACACTGGGACCATGGACAGCCCACAGTTATGTAATACCGTTCTTTTCATAGTTGCTAAAATAAGATATCACCACTTGGCATTTTACACAAAAGAAAGAGGACAAGTTATTAACATAATTTCAAAAGCAGATTATGCATGGAATTTCACTGGATAAGATAATGCTATTTGTTTGCTTGGCTTAGTAGTAAAGCTTCAAAATTTAATTGAAATATTTCACATGCCACCGATTTTAATATTTGTTGATATAGCAAAATTGGAATAGAATGTGAAATATCCATTAATTTATGGACAATAATTTATAATCAAATGGTACATATCCACTGGCTTTTATACCTGCTGTCTATATATAAATTGGAGGTTTAAAGTTTCAAATCCATTTTCTTTCAGACAGAAAATAGAGAAATAAAGTATGCCTTCTAACAAATTAATGCACCATTTATCCTGTTATAAAAAGATCTTAAAAATAAATGTTTGAAAAATTGGATTTTAGTAAATTGTTGTTGTCGGTTAATGTGGTTTTTAATGAAAAAGTCAATATCGGAACAAGCTTGTCAATAACGAACCATTCGGTTCCTTCTTGATCTAATTTCTTTATAAGAGATGAAAATCTATTTAATGTAAAAATGTATTAAATTAAAAGTGACAAGAATGGTTAGGCTGAATGAATCATCGAGAATCCGTTCCAGTTGACGTTATAATTGATCTCAAAACCAGTCAGGTTTGAAATGAGTTGTCTTTAAGGGGTTGCATTGTTAATTATAACTTTCTGTTGTCCTTTTTCTTTGCATGTAAAATTAAAGCCCCGTCAAATGTTTCTTGTTCACTTAAATGTCATTTACAGGGATTTTCTTGATCAGTAGGTATAATGTCATTATGGCAGTTAACTTAGTTCAGAATTTGTCAATTTGGAATTAAATTTTTTTTTGTTCTTTCTCAGCAGTTAATATGCAATAGCAAAGCTAAATGTTTAACACCACCAAGATGGGGAATTACCATAAAGTGCATTTTAATTTTGATTTTTAGTACCAATTCTTTCATGTCCTGTTGAAGCATAAGTATATCACACATGCCTGGCTGTTATATCTTCATGATCTAGATAATTTACCACATGAAAGATGAAAGTAAAATCAAGATGGCAGATAAACACTTTAACCATTAAACATATAACAGATAGAAACAAACTTCTTTGTGAATTGGAGCAGAGAATCTGTTGGTTAGAAATTAATACAAGCATTCAGTGGTACTATATTGATATAGTCTGTTATTATCGGTGCTATTAGTACTGAGTCATGTTAAAAAAATCTGTTCCAAAACTAGTTTCTACTAGAAAGACTTAAACATTGCAGTTAGTTGAGTGCTAAATTGTAGTTGTAAGTGGTTTGATTGCCATGCTTATAAAATTTATTTGTTTATTAAACAAAGAAGTTAGAACAAAACAAGGTTTACTGTTTTGTAGTTGTCATAATAAAGTACATGTACTGCAAGGTTACTGGTCAAAACAGGGGGGGGGGCCTCGTCTCCAATCTTAATTGACCAGGATTTCCAGTTTTCCTATGGAAGGTCAGGGGTTTTCTCAGCGTACTCCGGCATCCTCCCCCAATAAAAATTAGACGCCATTATATTTATAACTGCAAAAATTGCTGAAAAAGGTGTTAAACACCAAAAAAGCAAATACTGGTCAAACGGTCTATGCTGTTATAGTTGGCTTCAAAGACATAGGTTGTTTTTACACGTACAGGAAAATAAAATGGAATAGAATATTGTCATAATATAAACATATAGAAAGACTGCTGTGAACCAAATCACACATGTATCAGTTCTGGTATAAATTCTTTTATTTTTATTTGCACCCCAGATGCAATTCCCATATAATTAATATATTTGATGGTAATTTTTGTCATTTTAATGCTGTATTTCCTGGTAGTACTCTTTTATAAGTTTTGAAAGCATAATATGTCTTTAGTTTTCTTTTGTTTGAATATTATTTTACAAGTAAACTACATTTGGTGATTTGCAATATACATATATTGAAAAATCTCAATTGTCTATAGTCCCATTAGGCCGCATTTTACTGTCAATCCGAAGTTAGTTCTGTGATTTTTCTCACCAAATAAAAAAAAGCGAGGGTACATTGCAATTATTCGTTCTATAGTCTCATGCACAATCTTGCCGTTGGTTTCTTATCCATTCTTGTCGGTATTAGTAATCATTTGTCTATAGTCCCATGCACAATCTAGCCGATGGTTGGTTACTTTTCCATTCTTGTCAGGATTAGTACAAGTACAATGGTAGGCCACACATTATGTCATGTGCCAACAAGTTTGAAAAAAATAATGGCTGATTGCATTACTGTAATATTCTAGTGCTTTCATATGCCTCTCACCACTTAGCAGAGGGCAGACAACAATATCTTAGGGGCAGTAATCCAATTAACTTTGTGCCGTCAGTATTTTACTTGCACTGCATATAAATTACCAACAAGATATTACCAGTAATTTGTCTACATTGATTTAACACCTTTGAGACTTCCCCTGCAATATGTTGAAATTGATTAGAAGGAGCATCTTGTCAGAGTAGATATCCACTGACCACCCCTGTTTATGATGGATTGGTTAATTATACAGCTTGTTGGTCATTAGTTACACCATATTATAACTAATTAGTAGCAGAGATTATGGTGATAGTGTGGGAGAGTAGCTAGGGAATACACATTTTACTTAAAGTGGTAATTTAATGTTATTATCAAATTAAGGGAATTTGGTCCAGTTGGTGAATTTTCTAGTATTTATATAATGTTGGTTCTAAGATTTGAATAGATGACATATGGGGCCTTATTTCTTTATCCCTAGGTTGGCAGTATAATTGCCAGAATTTAACAGCATGTAGCCACAATCTGTTTTACATGTCTGTCAAAATGCAGGCAAATTGATCATGCGATATCTTTGCTTTTTCTCAGTCTTTACTATCCATTGGTCAACTTCCTATTCTTGTTTCCTATATGCAGGTTGGTCAAATTCCTATTTCATTTATGATGAAATGTCTCAGATTAAGTCAAACTCGTTATCAAGTTTGAGAGAAAGAGTAAAATTCTGGTTTATTTGGCCTTTCTTGACAAATTAATATTCTGTATGTATGTATATTATTTCCAGAGTTTTCCATATATTTTTTCATCACTAACTAATCTCTTCCTAATAATAACAATATATATATATAAGTATGTCCAATTGATAAATATAACTTTTCATGTATCATATTTATCTTTTGTTTTGTATGGTACTTATCAACACTTTCACGTAATTTTCAGAGTTTAATTTTGTAAAAAGTGAGTAACATTGCACACAAGTTCCATTAGTTGTTTAAAACATTTGATAACTCTAAACTAACAATCCCTGCACTATGTAATGTCAGTATTTTAATATACCAGCATTTATACATACATGTACTTATATGTAAAAATCTCGTATACATTCTTTAAGAAATTAAATCATCAAATTTTTATTTACCAATAAATCCAAATAAGGGATTGTCACATTTTGTATTTCTGTAAATATTCATCCTATTTTATCTGAACACACAGTCAAATCTGCTGAAAAGACCACTTGTATTAAGTAAATGACTGTCTAATAAGGCCATTGGCAGCCAAGATGTAAAGGTAGTTATAATCATCTACTATTGATCATGTGCCTGCCAACACTGAGGGGGCATGTTCGAGTCGAACTGCAAGCTGTGTGCTCGACTCTGATCTTAACTGACAAGGATTGCATTTTTTCTACCGAAAGTGAGGTATTTTTACAGGTACTTTAGCTTCCTCACCCTAAATAAAGCAGGATGCCACGATATAGCTCTCTCTTAATTAAAATTTATATCAATTGAACCTGTCCATTGAGACCACTTTTTTTTATCTTCATTGAATAGACTTAAGGATTGACTATAAAAGATATCTAAGTGTCCTTCTGAAGGTCATTGTCCTCACCATGTACTCTGGCTTCCTGCACCAAAACAAAATCTGGCTAAAAGTGGCAACATACAGACAAATAAAAAATGAAACAAATTTGGAATTTAAAAGTATTACAAATTGATTAATTTATCTACCTTGAGATACCTTGCTGACTGAGCAGATTTTTAAAATCGGTCAAAAACTGGCAAAGACCTGATTCTCATTTCAAGATGTCAGTACCACAGGAGAAAACTTAATATTTTAACTTTCTGCTCAATTAGCTATAACTGTACAGGAAAACTTAAACCTGAATTCATAACTGAGGATTCTTAAGGTTCTCTAGTAATGTGAATGAATTGTACTTTTGTCAGGAGATTATGTTTCCATCATTAAATATTCCACCCCTACCTAACTAATTTGGCACTTGGGTAAAAGTTTAAAATAAGATAAAATATACAAATTGAATACACAGAACAGTAAATGCTTCTGAAATTTACAATTGTTAGAAACATCCACACAGATATAGTCAATTTGTTTTTACTTTGTAAAAATGTTTTACACAAATGCTGGAGAAAGGAGATGCACATTTTTTAAATTAAAGTTTATAATCAATTCACAGATTTAAAAATCCAGTGGTTGAATATTGAAAGGCCATGTGTCACTTTTTTTCATTGGAAAATTAGCTTTGATTCAAATATCTTGTACCAGTGTGTTTTTTTTATGAATCACAGGTGTTCGGTATTCAGACTTATCTTGTCTTGTGTCAATTCAATATCATTTGTATGTTTTGTAATTCTTGTAAGAAAATACACAAGCCAGGTGAACGGGGGTAATTCGTCTTGATACAATTAGGTACCAATGGAAGGAAATTTCTTTTTAATATCCTTTAGTACAGATTTTATACAATGTTGATATTGTATGCTCATAGTGCACTCTTTGATATTTTACTGTGATTTATGACTTAAATGTTGGGGACATCCACAAATGTCAAAGTTATTTGCATTCATGCAGTTTTCTTTTAATTGCATCTATTTCAAAGACTAAATCGCATATCTTTGATACTCAGTTGATAAAATCTTTTAAATAAACGTATTGGTGACATGAACCCTATCTGATACATGTGCTTTAAAAAGAAATCAGAAAATCTTGAACATACTCGTCATGTCTGATAATTGCAGATAGCATTGTAGTTAAATGAACCTGAAAATATAGTTTAAATGCTTTGTACATGCTACCAAATTAGTGTAATTTTTATGTCGGTACAGTTTAATCAGTTGGTTACAAAAAAATCAGAAACAAAGTTGGCTACATTTATTCTTTTTGATTTACTTGAACTAGCTGTGGGGGGTGGAAGTGCATTCACTTACATGCACACTTGGCTTGTACTCAAAAAAGGGTACAAGATAGGCTGCTTCTAGTAGTTCTGATGATTTTATTCATAGAATTTATTCCTAGTGTTTTAAGTTTCCCCTTGGGGTTACATTTTTAATAGTTGTTTTTTAAGTTATTTTATTTTTTGTTTTTTAATACTTTGCATTACCCCTAAGCAAAATTTACATGCATATAATTTCTTAATTAATATCTTGTTTGAAGATTATTTTATTATTTTAGTATAATAAATCACCAGTATAAATTTCCCAGTAATTTATTCATCTTTTATGTTGGAACATTTAATCATAAAAATACTAGAATCTAAATATTTTTATTGTTTACTTTTTATTTTGCCAAAAGAATTTTTAATAGCGTGCCAGATGCATGTCATTAATTCAGACATCAACATGTTTTATGATGATAATATGGCAACTTGGTGCATCAAATTTGTTGTTAATTTTTTTTAAACAATTAATCACACAAAGCTACTACATAATTATATTATGGTCACAGTGAAAATGAGATTTTTATCCATTTCCTTATTAATCATGTATGCCTGTACAGATCTGAAATGGACATTTTAAAAAGAAATGATATTTATCATCAATGTTCTTAATTAGCTTAATGTTTTATTTGATATGTTTTTGTAAAGGTAATGATACTGCGAAGCACATGATAACAATCTCTGAGCTCATTACAGTGTGGCTGTAATGTCAGCGAATGCCCTCGGAATGACATAAAAGTCAATTTATTGACTCAGATACTCCTATATGATGGAAAATGTTTTTGATTTATATTTTAAATTTTCCCCAATGAATAATCCTGTCATAATCTTGCCCAATCAGGTCTCAAGGAGTATACATAGTAACCCATTTGTTTACCCCCAACAACTATTTAGAGTAAATAATGAGGCACTTTTGACATATACAATTAGGTGATAAACTAAGGTGTGAAGTACTAAATTACAGGAAAATAAACCCACATCATGCAATACCTGTACAACACCTGGTCACACCTGTGTGTCATAATACCTCAGAAATATCAAATTCTTACCCTTTGCCATGTTTGGACATTTTTTTTGTTTCTGTGCAGTTTTGTTTCATGCAGCCAAGTTCAGAAACAATTACATAGAACTAAAATTTGTACAATTGTACTTTATGTAAATTAGGTACCAAAATTGAAAGTAAAACATTTGTCAATATTTTATACAAAAATGGGCAAATTGACTTCTGTAAATATCTGGTACCATCTGTTTATGGATTAAAGTTTAGATAAATGAGAATTAATTTCGAAGTAGTTAGAAAAACCAATTGTCATTTTTAAACTGAATTCAATTTACTTGATAATCCAGTTTTCCCTTTAGAATTTATGTGAAGTCAAAAAAGGTCAGAGTTTTTATAGATTAACCATTTACCATTTGAGGTAATAAAATATACAAATTCCTTTTGAGATAAAAAATATATGTATATTGCTGAAGAGGAAAACATTTGAAGTTGTTATTTTTCAATATAGAATATTAATATGGCAACCGTATGCTTATAAAAGATCTTTGTTATAAAATGTAATATTCAGGTTTTTAGTTTGTTTTTAATGAATAAAACATAACAAGGTTTTCACAACCTTTTCACCAAAACAGTCCAGAACAAGGGCGAATTGTGTTTTAATGTCCTATTGAGTACGGCAATTTTAATAATAAATGAAAATAGTTCAGAAACAAAATAACACATACACTTGTAAGTAATATTTATTCACAGAGCTACTAGTACATAAATCCTGACTATACTGATATGAGTCACACAGCAGGGCCCAGCCTGGTTGTGGCAGGTACTGGACAGATATCAGACAATATTAATGGGCTTATAGCTTGACCTGTTAATGTATCTTGTATCTTTCAATCATTTCTATCAGAGTGATAAATAGCTTGCAATTTAAACTTTTTTGTATGATTAGAATTGATAAATGGTTTTATTTATGTTTAATGTTATAACAGTTTACTTGTGTTGGGTTCTATAGGTTCTGAGAAGTATTGATTTACCTATTTGTTTTTTTAGAAATGAAAGTGCTGATGTACTGTTGGTACTTGCTGGGTTTGTTGAGTTTTAGCAAGAAGATTTACACACAGTTTATTTTTTAGCCTAAGGTTGGGGATTTTGGCTTCCTCCACAAATAAACTCATATGTCATGATGTGGCTGAAAAGTGGTGTTAAGTCTCAATCAAGCAAATACCATTGAAACACTTTTTAATGCAGTTCATTCTCGAAGTTTAAGATATATCAGTGTGTGAGATGCAATAAGGATTTTTATGGTGCATTAATTGTACATCTTAAGCTTCACAGCTTAAAGATATTTCAACTAGAAATAATGTAGTTCGGATTGCCTCTATGGAATACAATTAGATGTTTCTGTAAGAATCTAATTTCTGCACCTAGTGCCCATGTGTTTAACAATAAAATTAATAATTGAAAATATCTCACCACTTGTTGCAATTAAAACATAATTGGGAAAAATTAGATTTAAATTATTTAGAAAATTGGGTTAAGAAATGGCTGAAAAACAAATTAAGCCTTTTGTCTACAGTAAAAATGATTCAATGTATTGAATAGCCGACTGCAGTTTCACAAAAAACATAGCTTAAACTTTTTGTTAACCTCTGTATAAACTTGAAAGGTTCATACATAGACAATAACAAAACATAAAAAGAAACAAGATTGAAAAGGTCACCAGATTTCTGAAACATAGGACAGGCAGACAGTCTAATTTGTCAGGACCTTTTACCTGCATATCTTTTATCTGAAAGAATACATTTTTAAAAACTAGTGATAAATGACTTGATAGTGCAGATAAAGATATGAGATGTATAAATATGGGTCACCGTGACATCGCAGGGTAGACGGGTCACAATGATATCGCAGTAGGGTATACAGGTCAAGTTTAACTTAATCTGCATTTAATGCAGTGCCGATCAATGAAAAATTTCTGAATGAAATACGGCAGTCAAATTTGAGATCTAGAAGATTTTAAGATAATATTGTTTGTATATATAGCTTACCGTATGAAGATGTTTTAAGAATTTCTCTTTTTGAAATAGAAATTTATATTTATCTTTTAAGAAGTGCTTGTCTTGTGTAAACATCTCAGATTAGAATACATAATATGCTTTTAATTAGAATCACTTCCTCAGCATTTTAACATTATAAACAAGTTGAAGAACTTCTGAAGGTAATTCTAATGTGATTTGTAGAACATCTGCAGAATTTCTTATATTTAGTCTGTAAATTACAGTAACATGATATTTTTATAGTTGTTTATTCTGCATTTTGTAGTGTATGAAATGTAACTGAAATTTATTATAGCATTTAAACATCACACTGGTAATTTGGTGTTCTGTTAAATCCTATGTTTTTGAACTTTTAATTAAATAGTATTCTGGCTAGTTAAACATTTTTACGTCAATATGTTTGACTGAATCCTGGTCTGTTGTACAGTCCTTACTAGGCCAAATTTTACTGCCGTTATAATCCGAAGTTAGTTTTGTGATTAGTCGGATTAACAAAAAAGCGAGGGTACTATTATTCGTTCTAAGTCTTTACATAATTGTTTTAGTCTGGACTTCCTTCCATACTTAAACAATCAAGTAAGTTAACTTAATTAGAGTGTTGCCATAATTTTGGCCTTGATCTAATTTGTGCCTTTGTAATGTACACCACAGTACTCAATATCGTTGCATTCTTGTCTGTTGTAATGCCTTACTTGGTACTAAACAGCAATCTTATCTATTCATCCAAATACTATCATTTTAAGTTACTTTTTATATTCTTGTTGAATTTATAAGTATTTGTTTATTTCAGAGGTTGGACGAATTCTGCCTGCCGAGTTTGGTATTTTCAGAACCAGTGAAACTTTCAACCCTCATCAAGACATCAGAAAGAATTTACCATACTTCATAGATCTAAAGAACGAAGTCCCAATAGTTCCAGCGTATGTATATCTTTATACATGTAGATTGAATTCAATTGTCAATTTGTCTTGATTTTAATAAGAAATTTAAGAACTTACATGGGAAAAATACATTGTATACTGGTAACAGATAAAAAGCATCCCAAATGAAAGTAAAAAGGGCGGGGCATCATGTGTGAATAGGGAGGGGGAATGCTGATAACCTGACAAATTACATCCTCTAGTTTCAAAACGTTTGCCCTCCTGAACTTGGTGTAAGAATCAATAAACTCATGCAGATGGTCTAGTGAACTAATTATCCTGCAAGAATGAAGTAAAAACTTCACACAAAATGAAAAAAAAACCTTTTGATCTTTTTCAAGAATATAATGGATGCTTTCAGGAGTTGCTAGGTTCATGAAAACTGTCTATTTCATCAAAATCTCTGTCTATAAAGTAGAACGTTTTTACAAGTAATATTTCAGTTTAATAGATGTGCATAGTATTGTATTCACAGCCTTCCTTCACAGTCAAAAAATGGACAGCTGTTGATATAATCACTTTGTGTTACATTGTTAGAGGCTTCCCAAATTTTCAATTTAAAATTGGCTTTTCCTTTTAAGCTATTCATCGTAAAGTTGTGGACATTCATTGTCAGCAAATTTGCAGTATTATAAAACCATCCATTATTTTGACAAACAGCACTGTCTGCGTTGACATTCAACACAACACCAAAACTAAACACTATCATTACCAACAATAATGTTGGACAGCGGTCATTTATAGTTAGTCGGCGGTCATTTATACACACGTCGTTCAACAATAGATTTTATTTACCATATTTTGATTGCAGGTCAGAAAAAAAACATTTATATTTAAATTTAAAGGGGTAGTTTTTTGGCTTCACATGGATTTCCATGGGCAATTTTTGAAAACTGACACTGTTACTAATAAGAAAGGCTATATTTAAATTCACACTTTGTACTTGGGACCTGTATTCAGTGTCAAATGGCTTCAAACCTAATAGCTAGTTAAAAATGGCCTCTATCACTTTTGTAGACATTAAAATATTTGATTAAATATATAAGTAAAAATGCTATCTAGAGAGTACTAGCACCTGAAGGGGTCAATATATCTCACCGTGAAATGTGATATCAAGATAAAATACAATTATACGCATTGGAGTCGCCAATGTCCACACCAGAGTGATTCAATGTGTATTATGTTCGTTTTAAAATTAATATAGAAGAAATTGTTATGGTCTGTTCTGCTGAGGCCTCTGGGCAAAGTGGTTAAATTAGTCATCTACTTTTAATCACGTAGTCTGTCAACATTGAGGTTGTGGGTTCAATACTTGCTGAATGGTGGTCAGGGTGTGCTCAACTCTTTCTCTAATTGAGAAGGGTTACCAGTTTCCTACCAAGATGAAGGATTTTCAATGGACACTCTGGTTTTTTGTCCAAAAAAAAACAGACACCAAAGATATAGCTTCACAAATTGCTGAATTGGCTTAAGCAACATTTAATCAGCCAACCAACCAAACAGGTTACTTAAAATTAGATTATTTTTTTAACACTTTTTCATTAAACACCATAACATTTTCTAATATGCATACAAGAAATATTTTCAATGAGAAATACTGTTTTAAAGGTCAGCAAGTTTTAGTGTAATAGATCATCCACCCCTTTAAGTACAATCTAAATAGTATGTGACAGGACATTTAAAAAATCAGTTTATCAAAGGTGCATCTTTCTTTTACCAGTTATCTTTTTTGGCCTGACATAAATATTAAAACATATATAATTTTAAAATGTTTGAAACATTTTAATAAGTAGTTCAAATAGGTAGAATCTTTATAGTGAATAATTTCAGGTAGGCCTGTTCAATTTTCACAATGAAGTGACAGAGAAAATTTGCTATAAATCATAAAATTTATAACTGTACCTGTCAGCCATAAAATGTTTCAAGTACAAAAGTAAATAATTAAAATCCATGCCTGGACTGTAATTAAAAATGAACAATTTCTGGACTTAGAATGTAAATTTCTTTGTTGTCAAGTTTTGACACAAGAATTTTCTTGTGATCTTTTTATTTCACCATTACTGACTAATTTGCCCCCAAAAAAGAAGCAAAAAGAGTTAGCTGTCTTCAGTACAGGGTAATGTTCGTAGCATTAGTACTTATTTGTCAAAATAAACCCTTTTGTGCATAAAACTGTAGTGTGAAAGACGTTATGTATAAAGATGCTATCTGTTAAAAAATGAATATCTATATCAAAGTAAGTTTTTCTTTGATTTAGCCTATTAAAAAGTCATTTACATAAAAAAGATTTAGTTACAATGTAATTACTAAGAAAGACATGGTATAATGAATGTGATGATTGTAAATGTCATAATCGGAATTCTTAAAAAATATTTTAATAATTTTATAATATTTGTCATTTTGTCAATTTTATATGTATGAATATGCATCATGTTTTTTTTTTTAAATTACAGCATTTTTTCAAGGACAATTAAATTTTATGGGTTTTTTTTCATTTATTTTGTGAGTGTGAGAATATCAAAAATGGTTTTTGGTATCTTTGTTCATTTAATAAATATTTTATTAAAATTTTCTTTTGATGAATTGTATATGAGGTCGTATTTTGATTCAAATGTTAACTGAATAAATATTTGGCTTTCTCCCTCATGCCTATAACTTGTAATTTGACTGGTTGTAATTTGATAATCTTTACTAAAATTAATTATTAATGTGATATTTCTTTTAAAATACTTGAAATTAAATGTTGAAAAGAAATATATTTGGTTGTCACAATCAGCTGATGTAAAGTTCTTGTACCATGTCACTAGATATCAGTCATCAATATCAACTTTTGTTATATAAGGGAGATAATCAGTGGAAAAGGAGGAATCTAACAAGTATTACCTCCCATTGATAAAACAATTAGTTTGACTTAACAGCATAATGTGACTGATTTTCTGCCATAATAAGACTTTTAAATGTCAAAACTTGCTTATAGTGCACAATTTAATTTACATACAATTTAGAATGCTGTGCGACTTACTTGTTAGAGTTGGAGTGTGTGTTAATTGAGAAATTAGGCCTTGGATCTGGTATCTTCCAAGGTGATGAATGTTTTGTCAGTAACCATATAACGTTAATTATTCCAAAAGGTACGATTATTTTTATTACCTTGGAACCTTTTGGAATAATTAACTTTATATGGTTACTGACAAAACATTCAAGACTGTTAAAATGCTGAATTACAGCTTCAGGAAATTTACATACCAACAACATTCCAGCATCAAGATTAGAAGATGTATTATCAGTTATTGCTTTGATCAGTGACATTAAAACAGACATTTACCAGAAAAAAAAATCTGACATCTTTTATTTAACAAATATTTGTTTCATCAGTCAGATAGTACAATCATTTTCCAATGTAAAATTTATCAAGTTGGAATTCAGATTGGTCTGATAGCAATCAATTTCCATCAATTACTGTCGAGGGAGAACTCTGTCCTCACCATTAGTTTGTTATTTTACTTTCCATTTTTTTATTTCAGAATAACATCACAAGAATGCACTGGTTACAATTATATTCTTATCAATAACTCTTTCAATTGGTTTCATGCATTATTCAAAACTTCTGAGATAAGCAATAGGAAGTTTCACAGCTACATGACTACAAAGTATTTTGATGGGTAGAACATAAATTGCTATCTTCAATGATGTAAATAATGTAGTTTTTGTCTGGGTGATCAATAAAAGAATAGAAATGATTTAATTTGTAGAACTATCTTATCAAAGTAAAGATGATAGCATCCAGTCCAACATTTCCTAGGGATTTATAATTTCTCTATCAGAATTTGTATTTTTTATCATTTCTTTTCTCCAAACTATGTTTAACTGTCCAGATAAAATTTTGTTGGGATGTACAGTATGCTTTATAGACAAAGATTTGACGGGAAAATAACAGTGAGAGTTTTGGCATCTACCGTATATCTCTGACTATAAGGCGAGACTTTCATCACCTTGAAATAGATACAATTTCCATTTATTGGAGAAAAGCAATCATACTATAAGTCCACATAGACTTATTGTCCAGAAAACCTGGAACAAATTGTATTTTTCTTTCTATACTGGAAATGAATTAACTTCCTTTTTAAACCAAACAAAATGACGAACATGTCTTTGCTAAGATCTGCCCAGAACACTCTTTATGGTACAGACTTCTTTGTTAAGATCTGCTCAGAACACTATTTATCGTACAGACTTCTTTGCTAAGATCTGCCCAGAACACTATGGTACAGACTTCTTTGCCAAGATCTGCTCAGAACACTATTTATCGTGTAGACTTCTTTGCTAAGATCTGCCCAGAACACTCTTTATGGTACAGACTTCTTTGTTAAGATCTGCTCAGAAAACTATTTATGGTACAGACTTCTTTGTTAAGATGTGCTCAGAACACTATTTATCGTACAGACTTCTTTGCTAAGATCTGCCCAGAACACTATATTCGGTACAGACTTCTTTGCTAAGATCTGCCCAGAACACTATGGTACAGACTTATTGTCCAGAAAATCTGGAACAAATTGCATTTTTCATTCTTTACTGGAAATGAATTAACTTCCTTCTTAAACCAAACAAAATGACGAACATGTCTTTGCTAAGATCTGCCCAGAACACTCTTTATGGTACAGGCTTCTTTGTTAAGATCTGCTCAGAACACTATATTCGGTACAGACTTCTTTGCTAAGATCTGCTCAGAACACTATTTATGGTACAAACTTAAATAATAAGGCAACATAGTGTAAAGAGTACTTTATCTATGTATTGCGGCACCATATACATGTATATTACTGCAGCATAGTAGTAAAAAAGAAATTGTTAACAGACACGATTAAACAAACGGGACCATGTTCCATAAAACTCTTATTATTAACATAATATATTTAGGCATTTGTTCTTAGAATAAAGTAAGACTTCCTAATATGCAGAAAACTAATAATGATTTCATGTTGATAGAAATTGAAATTTACTAAAAGATATACAACCATGTAAGATGATATTGTTAACAGCATGGTTTATTCATTATTAAACGTTATTGCAGCTATAGGGGAGTGTTTATTGGTGCAGTTTTTAAATCCATAAATGTTCAAGGTGCAAAGTTGTCAGATACTGTATCATTATAGCAGCACTGCTGCATTCAATGTGCAGTTTTATTATCCAAACAAAGACTTCAGGTGTTACTTCTTAGATTCAATATCACTCAATAAATATACCAAAGAAAAATAAAAACTGTCACTGTTTTCATTCTTTAAGATGACTAGCCATTATAGAGCTATAAATGATGAGATTTTTTGGTAATTTTTTGTCCTAGATTATGGCATCAGTTGTTTAGGGTGTAATTGTAAATGACAAATCGACAAGAACACAATACAAAGGACCTAATTTGACAGAATTATGCAGCACAGCAAAATATATGACAGATCTCTATGAACTTTGAATAAAACATGGAATTCTAGCAATGAAAATTTATCCATTTATTTCAGTAATTACTATTAATGCACTTTACAAAGACTATTAACACTAGATTTTATAATATGATGTCTTTTTATTTAAATAGTTGGTGTAAGTGACATGAGTTTTGTTAGACAGGTGTGTGTTATGAACACTTATGAAATTATTTTTTTTCAATTAATACATGTTTTTTGCATTGAAGAAAGTTTAAACATAACAACGATTTTTTATATCATTATAAGTTTATCATTTGTTATATAAAAAGGTTTGTTTTTTAATAATTGTACAAAATGTCAAGATTTTCTTCTTTTCAGTCACACTGTCTTTTAAATTTGTGTATAGAAAGCAGACTGTAAGCTATCAGTTTAACCAATATTTAGCAACTAAAATAAGAAATTACCAAGAACACTGTAGAATTGATTGAAGCAACACATTTAATCAAGAAACCTGCTGAAGGATTTTTAATCTTGTAAATTGAAATATAATACAGGTTGTCTGGACTGATTGACAGTAAACAAGTATTTTGAGTGAAATTGACCTTTTGAGAAAACCTGATTTGAACATTCTTGTTGGGCAAATAGGATTTTTTATTTTTGTTACAATAGCACTTGTTTACTTAATATTCAGCTACATTAGAACATGTACTGGTACCTCTCATTATAATATGTACTGGTACCTTTCATTACATGTACTGGTACCTCTAATTACAACATGTATTGGTACCTCTCATTATAACATGTACTGGTACCTTTCATTGTAACATGTTTTGGTACCTCTCATTATAACAAACTTGTACCTCTTTGATCATTTCATGTCATTACTAAATTAGTTCCTTCATGAATAATCAAGAAAGATAATGTGACATGAGGCAGTCTGTCAAATCCTGATAATTTGAGTTGAAAACTGGTATTGACATTTTTTAAACTCCTGGCCCCAGCGCCATTAAACATTTTTGAGGTTACAGGTTCTCAGGATGAGAATATTTTCTCAATTGTCATGACAACAAAGGAAAAGGAAAGATTTGATTGGATGAAATTGAGAAAAAAAAAATTCTCAACAAAGAAAATGTTTATGGCGCCCAGCCCTGTTGTTCATGTTGTTTACAGCAACAGATATACAAATGGTTAAGATAATTATTCATCTACTATTGATCATGTACTTGTCAACACTGAGGTTACAGGTTCGAGTCTGACTGAGCATGTTGTGCTCGAGTCCAATCTTAATTGACAATGCCATCATTGCCAGTTTTCTGTTCAAATGTTTAATCCAAACATACTGTTAAGGTGTAAGAACTAAAGATTTTGTAGTATCCTTTACATACACCTACATATTTATTTAGCAATGCCACATACATACAAACAATAACCCTATAGAACCTCCATACAACTGTGTAATTGGTAAACAATAGATGTAAGAGCCCCTCCCAGATCAACAGCACACTGAAGTGCACTCTTTACTATCTGTAAAGATTGACTTCAAAGATAGATTTAGTTAAATACAAGATCTTTGTTAAAGGGTACTTCACATTTTTAAGTTGAGGGTGAGAAGTCTAGATAAGCTTTAGACTGCGGATTATAGTAATTTTCCCATCAGCAGGATTACAAAACAATTGCACTGAATGTTAGCTTTAGTGGGGCATAAATTACCAGACAATATGCATATTCTATAGTTATTTATGGCATAATGACTTTATTAAATATTAAAGCAAATGCAATTAGTTGAAATATTTGCATGTTGCTATGACACACAAGGTGAAAGTACAAGAGCAAAATGAAGAATTGGACAAGTAACAAACATGTTACAGGCTTGCAGTGGAAGGACAGGTACAATGGTTTGGCAGTCTCAAATGTGCATTGTGTGGTTCTTCTCTTGTCATCATATTCAAATTCTATAAAAGGGAGATGCAATAAGGTCATGTACATGGATAGAGGGTTTTTTATGCCCCACTAATGAAAGTTGGGGGAAATATAGATATTTGGTCTATTTGTTCATCGGTCCCAGTCCTCAGGTTTACCTTTTTTTATGCCCCAGCTACGACATGTCGGGGGGCATTAAGTTTTACTCTGGTCCGTCCGTCTATCTGTCTGTACAAATTTCCGTCAAGCTTTTCTCAGAAACCGTATATGAGAACAATTTGAAATTTGGCAGGGTGGTTCAGTATCACATCCTAAGCGACTTTCAGGCCTGTCAGGCAACTACTTCCTGTTTGTTTTGGGACTTCATCTGTGTCCCATGGACACATTCTTCGATTTTTATGGAAATGATTTCACATCTTCATCAAACTTTGTACACATTTACAACATGATGAGATCTTTTCACTGGAAAAATTCTGTAGGGATGTGCTAAATATTTTATGCTTGGGTGAACAGAGAAAAAGGGGGATGTTTACCAACATGTGCCATTGCTGGACATCAGTATCATAGAGACATGTTTTCTTGTATTATTATATATTTAGTAATAAGTACATGTATATTCGATAAAGGTTCCCAACATTCCACTATCAACTACTGAGTCATAAATATGATCTACCCTGTATAGCATACCCTGTATCTTGTAGCTATCACTTGAACTTTTATCGTATTTTCCGAGGAACGTCTCTGTTATATGATAAACAGTACATTATACATACTGAAATTTATATGTGGCAAGGCAACATTATAACATGGTTTACTCAACCAATATCTGCCCTCGAGGCAGATATTGGTTCCTTGTAGTGATAAGCATGTAGTACCTATTTTGCCATGTATTATTCTATATCTGTTTGCATCTATAATAAAACCTGTTGAAACTGGATGGACAGATAAAGCACTGGTTTAAACTACAAAAATTAAGTGTATAGTTTTCTGTAGCAAAGGGGTTTAAAAAAGGGAGATAATTGACAAAATGGGCGTCTTCTTAGTACAGTTGTCACGATCATATAGGGTATTATACATAAAATTGCATAGTGTATATATGAACAAACCAGAGCAGTATTTGTGTAGTTGCCCTACTAACCTATATAAGTGGGGTAGTATTACACAGTCTTTGTGATTATTATCTCTAAATCACATGGTCTGTCAGATTTTTTTGAGAAGTAAAATTAAAATTATTATTCCGATTGTATGACACTATTATTGTGACACAGTTTCTTGGTATACTTGAACATTGCACTTTAATATAGAAATCAGTAGTTTAACTTGGTGCAGTGAAGATTGTTGGGTTAATTTCGCTGACTCCATATGTGGTTTAGCCTGTAATGGAATTGTAAAAAAACTTTGTAGTAAGTAAACAAAGTAAACAAGGATTAAGGTCAAACAGCTGCCCTGTCTAGGAGTCTGCCAATTTAGTGGTATATTGGGTGGATGCATGGTCTGCTCTATTTGGTGGCTCCAACAAGGGATGACATTCAATAAACACGTTCTCTCTAACCTGGGCAAAATTCTGAATTTAGACATTATAACATCAACTTGTGTCACATGCTTAATATTAATGTGTGTATTTTGCTATTGATGACAAGAATATCTCTTGAAAGGTCAGTCTCTGGAGGGTAAAATGCCAGCATAGGATACCACTTAAAATAGTGAAATCTTTTATAAAGAAATATTTTTTGAAAAGCTCACTTTATCTTTGTAAATAGTGTGGTTGTGACGACCATTGTATTTCATCTATACTATCATTGAACAAAAAAATTCCCAATATCAAATGAAAATAAGAGATCCTAAATCACAGTGTTTATTTAATTTTCCCACCAAGGAATGACAAAAAGAGTAATTTCCATTTGTTTTGGTTTGGTTACCTCATTTCTGAATCACTCCACTCAGATATCCTATTAAATCGGCAGTTTTTATCTGAATAATTTGTTACAAAATGTATTGACAATACATAGGTATAGTATATTACCCCATCAATTATGTTAAACCCTAGGGTTCCTATTGTATAAGTCTCTTATTTCTTAACAGTATGATTGAATGCTGTATTGTATGATAGGCACTTATTAGTTACTAGCAGTCATTGTTCTCCTTTAGATACAAGATATATTGCCCTATGTCAAAAAAAGAGACTATAGTGCATACATTTTCAGTTTGTTTTTCAATTTATAACAGTAATAAGTGGTACTTGACCCAATATGTGTATACTTAGTTGGGAATAAACGGGTCATTTGAAGACAAATTTTATACAACTGAAGATTTTTAACCTAACTGCAAGGAATAAACCTATATTGTGTTCAAATTTATTTGAACTGGTTACAGAAGTACACATTGGACGAGGAAAAGAAAAGGAGAACCAGTTTTCTTAGGCATAGACCTTTTTCCAACGAAGACGACTTTTTAAATTATATTTTCCCTCCAATAATAATAGACAAAGATTGCCAGTTTTCCTACCAGAGGTTCTGTTTTTTCTATGGGTACGCTGACTTTTTCTCATATAAAACTTGAAAAACACGATTTAGCTGTTAAAAAATAAAAACCATTCAAAGAAACTCTTTAAGCATTTAACAAGTTTAATTTGTGACTTGCTTTTTTTTCCTCATGGTGAAAATCTTAGCAAGTACTAATAGACCGATATGTTATATATAGATCATTAACATGAATATACTGTCTATATGAACTTTAAAAGTTAAAAACAGATTGCAGATGTTCTAACTGTTTCAGTGTACTTTAGACTAGAATTCTTGTTTTTGTTCCAAGTAGTACAGGTGTAGGCGACACACCTGGATAATTAACTTCGGTTAACAGGTAGCGAGTGTCACAGCCTGATTTTGTATGACATAAATAATTATCGTCGTTTTGTCTATGTGAATTTTACCCTGTAAATATTATGTCCATGAGAATATTAAAATCAGAACTGTTAAACATAATAAAACCAAATTATTTTTTGTTTGTTTATGTTAAGTGTAATTCTGCGAAAAATATTTATTATTATATTATTGTGTTTATTATTATTATTATTATTATAAGTTACAGAGAACATTTGTCTATTTCCATAATGGAAGCTATTTCAGATGTTAGTGGGCTATTGGAAATATACCTTTTATATGGTATTAAAATTGAATTTATTGTATTCTTGACAACTTCTACTTTAAAATACTGCATATTACCACTGGGCAATTATTTATTATTTTCTGTTGTTTTTTTTTAAAGTAGATGCATTTTCTCTTCCCTGTCTCATCAAAGAGTCAGCACAGAGATGAGTTTAGGGTATAAAAAATGCATCTTGTTTAAAAAAATGCAAATAACCTGTTGATCTTTTGTAACATTGTGATGTTACATTGTTTACTAAAGAGCTAGGTGAGGTGGAATAATACTGCACATAAAGATCCAAGGAAAATACTGCAAAATAGTGATAAATCAGACTGTGTCAGCAATGCACTCATCTTCAAGCATTTTTGGTGAAGCATGGAAATACATACCACAAATCAAACAAACATTTTATTTTTTTTTATGTCTTTTTCTTTTTGTAGAAAATGTTGTGATTCCTATGTTTAGGTTAAATGATGTGTGTTCATACATAAGTTATCCTGTTTTATTGGTGGGGGGAATATCCAACCCCAACCATCGCCAGGAAAACTGGCTATCCTAGTGAGTGTGAGAACCCCCAACAGTTGCAGGAAAACTGACTTTTCTTAAACGGTGAGAACTTCCAACAGTTGCCAGAAAAACTGGTTTCCTAGAATTAAAATTACTTAAATGGCATTAAAAAATTTTTGTTGTTACAGGTATTGTGGAACATACAAGATTACTGAGTCCTCCTCCAAATGTACCAACACCACAGTGGAACACCATGCCTGGGCTCGTGAACTGAAAGCTGGGGAGGAAGTCTGTGTAGAATGTCAACCATTTGCCATGCATAAACATTTCGGAATGAGGTGCAAAGGTCATGGTGTTCCTGGACAGATCACTCGCTGGAGAGCTATAGACGTTCCCCACTGCAATGGCCTGTGGGAGTTGAAAACAGTAGAAAGAAGTTGTACTTGCAATGTCCATCAAAACAAAGATTTTATCTTTATCTGAAGCATATATCTCTATAGTCAAAATATGTATCTTAAATATTTGAAGACTGATCTGATAGAGAAGCCATTATTTGTATATGATAAAGTTGAATGGTTTTATAATTTGAATACTGTTTGATTTTATGACCATATTTATAAATTTTAACATTGTTTTAATGTTCTTATCTTTCTGCATTTTAAGTGAATCAAAATTGTAACAAACTCAGTAATAACCTTTTGTTGTGTGTCCTTTGCTTTTGAATTGTTATGGGAAAAAGAGAAAAAAAAAGAATTGAGGAAAACTGGCTATCTACAATACTTAGGAGTTTTCTAGTGCTATGGATGTTTTATAACTGTTTTAAGCTGCTGTTATGAATACAATCCCACACTCATAACAAACATTTTCTATTTTCTTGCATGTATTTTCACATTTTGTTAAAATGGATCAAATGTTGTCTTTTTCTCCACATATCACATACAGGTTAATGGTCATTGGACCATTTTGGGATGATATAATTGGCCAGTACACTTTAGTTTCAGGATATGTTTTTGTGTTACTTGTAAGGTCAACAAGGGGAAAAGAGAATTTCTTTTAGTGAATGAGTTTAACAATTTGGGCCAAACTGCTTGAAGTGATAGTCTATTCTAAATGTATAGGCTGTAGTTCTGTTGAAATCCTGATAGTACAATAAAAGAACTGATTTAGAGTTCTTACGATCTGTACACATTTTATAAATCAGATGTTGACATGTATGTAGTAACTGTTTTATTAGGAGAATTGATTGGATTAGATAATGTATTTAAGTCTTACAACTTAAATTTTTGTTTATTTTTGTGTGTATTTAGAAGAAGACTTTTTAAGCATATGTTGTACTTGTGTATTTTTCAGTACTTTAATGGTAACCTGCTTTTTATAGTTAGTTTTGCGGTTAATTTGTGAATAACTGCTTTTTTTTTAAACAGCTAGTAATGTTGTATGCATCATGTACATAAGCATACATTGTGTCACAAATACTCATATGCAGTCAAGAAATGTCTTTAAAATCCATATTAGCAATAGGACATCAAATTGTTTTTGTTTTCATTCGATATCATAAGTTCCATTTTGTCAACAACAAAAATTATTTCCATACAAAACATTGATTGAGTTTCTATTGGTATGTATGTTTCAGCATATTTTATAATTAGATAATACCAGCAGTTAATGAAAGATCATTTTCATTCAGAAAAAGATGATTTAAGGCACTGAATGATCGGTTAACTTGTGGAATAGAAAATTAAAAACTAACAAGCCACTTGTAAACCTGTACTTAATCAGGGGGCATTAGAGGGGTATTCTGGTTTACTTCATTATGCAGAGACTGTTTCATACATTTTCTGAGTGAATGACATTTTTGTGATGTAAGTTACTGCTTGTGATCTGAACAAATGCCAACAAATGAAGTAAAATAAGAAAGTACATCATAGCATCATAGTTTGTAAAGTATGCAGTTATCATATAGATTTTTGTCAGATTTACTGATATTCTTCATAAAAACAGCAATCTGATTATTCTACCATCTGTTTGAAAGAAATCATCATTTTTTTTCAAAATTTATCAGATTATATGAAATGCTTACATGTGTCTGTGATGTAATGTTGTAATCTTATCGTTATAAGGGATTAAAAAGATAGGTAAAAACTTCTTGATAAATAATATCTATCTTTGTGAAAGTTTGGCACATTGTGAAGAAAACAAGACATATATTAATTAACTTAAACTGTGGAAAAAGATTTTCAGTTTTAGATGTGGTTAATTATTATCTAGGTCAAGTTTTCTAATTGGCCTGTAGTGCCAGCCCCATTTTTCCTGTGGGTTGCCAGCCATTTTTAACTGTGGGGATTGGGTGTCACTTTTGTCTCTCAAGATATGACCCAATAAAACAATAGGTGTAGTTCTGTGTGACCAAGGTCTGTTTGGTGTCCACGTAGGATTAAGAACACTTTCCAAGCTCATGCGAGATGTCAGTCTATCTTACCATGTCAGATGTGGTTCTGTTGGACCAAGGGGCATTTTATTGTCCAGGTAGGATGTTAACAATTTTCCCCAAGTCAATTCAGATGTGATTGTGTCCTACCAAGGACATTTCGTTGTCCACAGAATGTTTAACATTTCCCCAAGTCAGGTGTGGCTGCAGTTACCCATGCTCTATACGTAGGTAGAACCCTAATATTTTCAGAACGTTATTTGAATCCTAGCTATTATATTGACATAACTATTAAAATTTACTGGGAATTTACTTTGATAGGAATGTGATTTCCTTTCATAGAAACGTGAAGGACATTGTTTAACAAATGCAAAATTTTTGAACAAGAAAGAATGTTCCATTATTCAAAAGTTTTGTTGATCTTGTCTACATACTATCAGATTTTATCAATCTCTTAACCATCACTATGTTAGCAACCATATAGTATACAAGATAATCTATTTATTACCACATATATCTAAATAATGAACTTGATCTCCTGGTTCTAGTTTTGTATACTACATTCTTTGCATAGAAATCTGTAGTACCTAGGAACCAGTTAGAATGTTGTTCATGTATGGAGGATGGGATATATTTGTCAGCGAAATATGAACCTTGTACAGTGTGTAACCCACCAGGTCGTTTCAAGCCAAATCAATTGTTTTGTACAATAAATTATTTTTTTCATTTCCAAAAAAATGAAGTATTATACAATATTTATGTTGTTTTATGCCTTACAGAGATATCTAGATTTGTTTTAGTTTCTGATGTATTTTGAGCTATTCTTTTTGTACAGATATGTGTAAATATTGTTTACCAGCATGTCCAGTATATTTAGGGGGTAGATCTATAGCTGCTGTCCTGTATTATGTACATAACTTCAGTTTTATACAGTAATTGGACTTTTAACTGTAATAAATCCTTATAATTATTAGAAAGTCGAGTTTTTTTTGTAATTTTAGTTGCCATGTTAAAGGATGCAGAACATTTATCAGTACAGATATGTGTTGTCTGGTTAGAAGAATTACATAATAAAGGAATCCATCAAGGTTCAACAGAGGACACTGATACAAACTTTCACAATTTAAAAAATGATAAACCTTATCATCCAAACAAATGATGACCAAATTTTTAGGCATCAACCAGATGTGGTATAGGGGAAAAGGGGGGGGGGGCTCGGAAAATCAAAGAGTTACATGGACAGCTGGGATTTTTTACTTTTGAGAGTTTATTTTCTCTCAGGTTGGTCCCATAGCAGTTTCAGCAGCTTTGCTCATTACTGTTGTCAATACCTGAATACCAGTTTTGTTTCAGCAGCTTTTATCATTACAGAATACCAGTTCAGTTCAGCAGCTTTGCTCATTACTGTTGGATTTAGGTGAATACCAGTTCAGTTTCCGCGGCTTTGCTCATTGCTAATATCCCCAGGTGAATACCAGTTCAGTTCAGCTTCAGCAGCTTTGCTCATTACAGTTGTCCATAGGTGAATACCAGTTCAGATTCAGCCGCTTCAGATAGATTGTGATATCATGTCAGAGCATACATTGTGTTTTAATGGGTTTCAAAGTCTGATCTTAACCAAACATTTAGAATATTGTATTATCCCTGAGGTGAATATCAGTTCCACTACCTCCAGTTAGGTGTATCATTATGTTTTAATGATTTCGAAGTCTGTTCTGCATTAAAAGCTGTAAAGATTATTCCACAATGTACAAGGCTTATAATTAAATCGTGTGGTTTACTATTAAATGCCATATTCCTGAAAAGTGATGTTACATCCTATTTAAACAAACATTATTTATATTGGTTTAAAAAGTAACAAGTAAACCTGTTTTAGTTTGTATTTGTTTTCTTGCTCAGGATCTTAATTGAAAGAAAACATTTATTCATGTCAATACACCTTAATTACATAACACATAGCCAGATGAAATTTGTATTTTGAATCAATATAAATCAGTTCAATTTAGATGATGGGACCATACTGGATGGCTTGGGTTCCCATTGCTCGACCCACACAGCAGCCCGGGGTGGTGGATAGGGGAGACCCTCTCGTTTTGGGGGGGGGGGGGGGGGTTTCAGGTCATAATACTGGACCATAGTGGGTAACGTGTTTGGAGAGTACCACGCGCTATGCACGATAAAGACCCCTTTTGTAAATTTCGAAAAAGAGTCTAGGCTCATTGTATATAGCCGCTACAAATGGCTAAATTTTCTGACTCTACCCAATACTCATATACTTTTCCAGTGGCAGTCAACATTTTGTTCCCTGTGTCCTATCTCGCCCCCTTTCCGGTTGATGTTTGTTAACTTGTTCTCGTCCTGAATATCGGAAATGCTGCTCGCAGGACGTAAAGCAAACATACAATCAATCCATCAATTCAGTTGTTTAAACCTTTTTGTGTAAGAGAAAGCGAGGGTTGGCGGCTTGGTCTCCAAGGTGATACAACAATCGAATGTTCAAATATCCCAAATTTCTGCTTAGCCTTACCTACATTTTCAGCAGAAATATGACGACTGATCCGATCCCCAAAAATAACACAGTCTTCTCTTTGGGTGGTGTGACCACAATACTAGAAAGTCAGATTTAAACCTGTAGGGAGTTTAGTCCTATATAGCTTGACCATCAGTGCCGGTTTCCACATTGATAATAAACGGACTAAGGTCAAGGTCAATGGTTGTACTCCTAATATACATTTTGGTGTCCGACTCCTGAATTTCTTATCAAAAAGCAACAATTAGACCCAATTAATAATATTGAACTGTAAAGAAAAACTTTCTAACAGCAACATAATCCTGTATTTAGATTGATTGGTGTTTAACGTCCTTGTATTTCGATGAAATTACCTTTAGTTCACAATAATACAAGCTATTGATTTGAATGTCTTGTTGTCCAGTGGTCCTAAAACACTGACTTGAACAGCAATAAATACATACAGTGTCCGCTTTATAGTTATACTCACAGATTGACAAGTTTTTAGTATTTAACAAAGGAAATTGATGAATCTGTTTCATCCACTCCGTCCCATGGGGGACATGGGGCGACCACAGCTGCTCTATTTCTGTCTGGCTGTTGTTTTACCTCCCCCATCTTCTTTAGGTCTGATGTTAGGTCCAAAACGCCAGATAAGAAGTAGCAAGAATATTGTTTTTAGTATTTTAAAGTATGTACAACTAACTTAACCTAAACCCTGTTGTATAACAGTAAAAGCAAAGATAATTTTATCTATATACCCTGAAGGTGGTTTGACTGAAAGAAAGCGTGATCGGTGTCAGTAATGATCCAGGAATAGTTTAGGAATTCGTGTCTTCCTTCTTTTCTTTGTTCATTGATTTTATATTTCCTTATTCCATCTGTTGGGTTTACATTTTTTAAAATACGTTTTAGGAGTTAAATAGAACGTCAGAGTAGGTTACATATAAGCTGAAAGGAATTTCATAACATAATTTGTACTATATACAAAACTATAGGTTCAATTGCCATTAAAAGTACACATTATTATTTTAAAGGGTTATAAAGCTGCGTTGGCAGGGACTTTACCCATTCATAAACGAACCATTTTCACCAGTTATTCAAATGAATGAACAAAATGGATAACATTTGTCATACGTCTCTCTTATCTACATCTCCACAATGTAATTGATTGTCGTTATAATAGAAAATCTTCTCATTAACACAATTAATGACCCGACAAACTTATTTTTAACTTCCCAACCATGAAAATACAATATAACTAGACAAGCGTGATATTAATTAACTAATCTCTTTTAGTATACAATGATTTAGGACCAGCTCCCGTGCCACACTTTGGAATTTCGTGGTAAAGTGTCAATTCGTACAGTTTTGGAATACTGTAAATATTTTGAAGGTTAACAAACTGTGAACAAAATGTATAAACTGTACCTATAAACTATACTTATGTTTCCAGAACACATTTTATAATTGACAATTCATCAAATTTGAACATGAAAGTTTTCATTTGAATTCATATTATTCTAGGACATAAGATTATTTGTGGTACAAATAATACAAATATAAACCAATCAATTCAATCAGCCCCAATAAAGCTAAATAAAAGAAAGGGTATGATATGCACCTTTTGTTCCTTTGTTTGTTTTTATCGGGTTAGGAAGCTGAAATACATAGAGAAAATCCCCGGCCTTCAGTAGGAAATCCTTGTCAATTAAGATTGGAATCGAGTGCATCTTGCGGCAGTGAGACTTAAACGCAATCTCTGTTGATAGGCCACCATGATCAATAGTAGACGAACTACCTGAACCACTCGGCCGCAATTGCACCTCTCTTATATTGCATACCGTTCATATATTTCAATCCTGCAATAAATTGTTCACTTGTGGTAAACATAACAACCGCAGTTGGGAGGGCACCAAAATGCCCTTTCCTACCTCGTCCATTACAGCATAAACAAAGTTGCATCATACGTTCAAACGTTAGTTAGTATACTTGTTTAGAGACGCACGGTGTTTGTGAAGTTGTTGATCAAAAGCACTTCTTATGAATGTGTGCAATTTTTATGTATCAATTTTAGTGATTCAATGTGTCTGAATATCATCCGGGACCTTTGATTACTTATCATTTAGCGACATCAAAGATATCATCTGGACTTTATGCCAATGACATGACCTCGGAGTCATGGCAATTAACAGTTTTTTTTACCTCTGTAATCAATTCTTATGAGTTTCCATACCCTTTATTAGGGAACGGAGGGAGTCCATCAACGAGTAAAAATTTATTTATTTTTCCCCAATAAAATAACAGTAAAATGATAACAGATAACAGTAATTTATGTGTTAAATGTACAGGGGAGAGAAACGTACATCAATTCGTGTTTCTCCATAGTGCTTATGTACATTCACATCCTCCCAAGTCAAGGGTTCTGAGTCCGCGTTCGCTCCATGATGGAGCGAACGCGGACTCCGAACCCCTGACTTGGGAGGATGGTACATTCATCGATTCATAGGACTCAATTGAGACATTTAAAAGGGTAATACATTAAATTTATTAACAGATAACAGAGAAAACAATTTTATAAAATAGTTAAAGTGTTCTGACTATCACAATGTAAACAACAATTTTTTAAATGTCAATTTTAATAAGGAAAAAAGATAACAGCCAATAGTTGATAATACCAGATGAAATAAACTGTAGCTTTGCAGATTTAAGTATGAAAAATCTTGAAAAGGAATCATGTTATGTAGATTTAACTGTAAACATGGCTTTGTTTATTTTACTGAAATTTTAAATCTTTAAAACTGCAAGGCAACATAAATCCAAACGTTGCAGGATTGAGGTAGGGAAGGTCGTTTAAAATTGTCTGATTTTACTGCCGATCGGACTATCAAATCTATTTCTGACAGGCAGTGAATTTTTACAAATCTTCTCTGCTGAAACCACAAGACCGAATAGATCGTAACTTTGCAGTATGTTCTTAACAAAATGCTGGTCGGATTTACAAACATGCCTGTCAAAAAACTTGCCAGCGACATCAAGTGTGCTGGTGGTGTATTAATGGATCAGAAGAAATTCGAACGGTCTACATATGTAATGTCCTGTATGTTACTATAGCCACTTGTGTACAGGTGTGAACAGCACGAGGAATCCCGTTGAAGTTTTTACCGGGTGTAAATATGTCCTGACAGAAAAAGAAAACAATTGATTAACCACGTATAAATCAGTGTTAAGTTACACGGTATAATGATATCAAACTAATTTATAGAGTGTGATTAAAATTAATGTCAATAGGAAAATAGAATCATCTAAGCATAAATCGTAATCGGGGCCTTTGTGCCAATCGAGTACACCCCATGGGTCTTACCAGGTGAGCGATTTACTCTTCACTTCAAAAGTACAGTAGTAACCCAATGCTTAAATTGAACCGAAATCAGGAATATGATATTTTGAATGCATAATTATATTTTAATTTTCTTACAATTTATGAATTAATTTTAGAATGTCCTCTGGTTTTCATATGACAAACTACTGACACTTGATAACGCTTTACTCTCCAAATCAACTACGTAATTATATCAATCAAAAATCATAAGTGAGTAAGACCACACATACCACTCCACAAGTTTTATATATATTTGATGTACTCGAAATTCTATGATTGCCGGATGAGACCGTTTCACATTTTCGTCAAAACGCGAAAATGCGTAAACGAAGCGCTAAACGAATATCCTTATACGCGTTAAATTTTGCTTATGAAATAATAAAAGCGAAAGCGCGAAATGACCGCAACAAACCATCAATATATCATCTAATCATTTACGTATTTATTTCTTTTATTACTACACTCCATCCATATCCCTTTTATGGCATTCTTAGTCCCCTGACATGGGAGGAGTGTCCATGTAAGCATTTGAATAAATATCTATAAAACAGAAGGTTATTTTACCCTTATCAGAAAAAGTACAATTTTTTAATGTATGGGGTCTTTAGGGAAAACGCTAAAAAGTATTGAAATCCAAAAACAAAATATTTAAACCAGTAAAAAATACGTCATATATACAAAGGATAACACACCTAAAATTACATGTGTCAAGACATCAATTGCAATTGACTGTGTCGGATAAAAGATGTTATCAGACCTGTGAAGAAATATATTATCTATGTTTAAACACAGAATAACAGAGACTTATAATCCTATGCACAAACAATTCAATGAACAAACAAAAGTCGAAAGAAAAATGAACTCCTATTACGTTTCTGACACTTGGGACTATATTGGGATTATAAATTCATAGAGCTCGAACAAAAGAGCTGCTAAAGTAAACACGTCCCTGGGGTGGGGAAAAGGCCGGGGTCCTATCGTTAGTGGGTTGATAAAAGGCTGATTGTGGACCATAGTAGGTATTTTTTTAGAAAGTGCCACACTCCTTGCATGATCAAGATCTCTTTGAAATTTGGAAAAAGAGCAGCCGAGACAACATGCTTAATACATACTCCAATACTTTTTCAGTTGCAGAACAAAATGTGTTTTCGTGCTTCATCCTTTTCCCGTTAATTTATTATCTGCTGTACGTTAACATTAAATCAATCAATCAATATTGACGACATCCGTCGGGTTTTCAATCCTGTAAATCAAATTTCGAGACATGTTAACTTGTTCGGCTGTCATGTGCACGGAATAAGTACATTCCACGCAAATTATTTTTATTTAAATTTGGAAAAACACGAAAGGTTATTTAGTTATATTGAGTTACAAAATGTCAACAGTTTATAAATGAATGTAGTGGAATGTTCCGTGTTGTATGTGAAGTCTCACGTTTTATCTTCGATTTCTGAAATGCTGTATATAGCCTCTACAAAAGGCTAAATTCTCCGTCCCTAGTTTTACAGTAACAGTCAACATTTGTATCCCTTTCTTTTGACTAAACGTTTGTAAATTTCCCCCCCCCCCCCCCCTGGATATAAATTTTAAACACTGCTCCCTCGACTCCACTGCTCGACTCTAAACAAAAATTCAATCAATTAATAAATTGCTATCTGTTTAGAATATAATTTTATCAAATGTCACGTGCAAATGTCGCAATATCGTGCATCACGTAAATGTTCAAAACGTGAAACATTTTGACAAGGGTTGTGTTGTTTAGTGCCAGTTGACCTATGTATAAGCAGCAACTGCGAAATTTACTGTCTTTTTGGTTTGACCCCACCGTGGCCATAACTTCCTCACTCCAAAATTATTTTTCAACTTTATTCGTATTCCTTTCAGACAACAGCAAGGCCATAACCCTGTACAATTGAAAATGACAATAAGTCAATTAAAATTCATGGCGTAAATTGAATTTTAAGCTCAACCAATATCCGTTTGTGTTCTCTATGGTTTATAAGATTCTCTGCGTGTGTGGTCTTCTGATAAAAAGGGGCTGTAATTAACTTATAGTAATCATTTTATCACGAAATGAATTCAAACTTTCTTCTTTTTAACACCGATCAGTTAGTGGACGGAATTAGAGATGATATGTGAATGGTGGGGGCAAATGTTAATTTCTTTTATCCCTTTTATTGGCGATATTTATTATTTGTTATCTGTTATTTATGATATCAGTCGATTGTAATGTTGTTCGGCATTTTTAAAATCATTTGTCTGTAATGGTATGACATTATTCTGTTGTTATGGTTACCAGACAAATAGTAGTCTCCCTAAACAGTATCATGCTGGAAAGCATATAGAAATTATATGATCTGGTCTTAACGTTTATAAAAGCCTCTTCTCTTATATAGATAAAACCCCAAGGGCATTAATTTGTCGGTATAGGGCGTAAATAACTCCCCAATCATCATAGATACAAACATTGTTTGGTAGAATTTTTCGATATTTTTTTCTAATGTTTCAATAAAACAATAACCGTATAAACTAGTTTTTATAATACCTCTTACAATGTTTGTGAGGTCATGTCACCGTCCTTTCAACAAGATAATATCGTTAGTGGTCAGTCTATACTCTATCTTGTAAGGGTATTAGTGTTAAGATCTAACAAGTGGACATATACTATAGATACGAGTATCTTTTTATTGGAAATAAACAAGTGTAAAACGATAAGGCATGTGTGCTTAGTGTCATAAAAATGTGATTTTGTGATAGATATTATCTTATCAGCGTTGTGGTATCTTTTAACTATGGTTAAACAAGCTTTTGGTGAACGTCACAATGTGAGTCTCCACTGTCCCAATCTCTTGCCATAATATAAACATCTGTCAAATTTTCTATACAACAAAATGACCACGTGGCTCTGCTATCAAGACTAATAAATGCTACTGATTTGCAATTCTTTTTTACGCGGAGCTGCTTTTTGATTTTTTGTTATTTTGTTTTTTTTTAATTACTAATACAAATGTCCCACACTGAATTTAATGCTACAATTAATCTTCGTGCCATCGTCACAGTATAGAAATGTGTACTTTCGGTCATTAATATTAGTTTCTTTCACCCAACGAATTTTCCTGCTTGCAAAAGGGAAAAAACTCTTTTTTATCAGTGCAAGGCAAACATATTAATCTCCCTTAATGATGTGTTCTACAATAAACTCGCTCAATAAACTACGAGATACGAAGATTTTATGACGAAAATATATTTTGAACAACATAATTTGGACTCACTTTCTCCCATCGACAATCGGAAACAATAGCTCTTACACACTTCACTGGTTCGTTCCGATTTACTTTCATGTACACCCTTCGAAAAAAAATAGATTTTAGCTGCACCGGTTTCGAAGCTTGTTTCACACGAGTTGCGTTCGTCTAAGCTATATACAGTACAGCTAAACTGGTCTATAGCGCTGCTACATACGACCGTTGGAAGTGTATATTAAGTGCATGTAAACGAAGCGGAATTTATTCAAATGTCATGACTGATCGCACACTCTCAGATTATTTCGCATATTAGATTGCTGGTCTGATCTGCCGAAGCCATCCAAATTTTGTAACTGAATCGTTAATGAAAGTGCTGCTTTCCAATGTTTGTTTTTTAAATTTGGACTGCAGGTCTAGACTAATGGCCACGCCGGTTTTAAACAATCTCCAAGGGAGACTGTAATACCCTAACAGCAAAGACATGGAGAAACTTATCACACCAAATAAGCAAAGACCGTAAAAATTCAATAAAGAATGCTAATTAAATAGTTGAATTTAACCATGGAAACAAAATGCTACTACAAATGTATATAATTTAAATATGTTTGTATATATATAAATGAGTGGACAATAGACTATAAAAAACACAAAACTCTAATTGAATGCAACTAGACCTTCAAGAACGTACGGGGTTTATATAAAGATGGAACCTATAATACTTAGTGGCCAAAAGAATAAAACATAATGTCAGACAAAATACTAAAGATAGTGGAGTTTTGATATTACCGTAATGTTTCTTCTGTGTATTGTAAGTGCAACCGTATAAGTTTTCAAGAATAGCCTCATATTAACAATTCCTTATTCTGTTAATAACTATTCAGCGTGGAAGTCGGGAAATCTGAAATTTACGTAGAACAGTAATTATGTATTTTACAAGGGTCATTGATGACAGCAATGAAGAACCATACTTATGGTCTTTTGAATCTCACCTTGAGTGTAGACCCTGTTATACACCGTTATAATGCGTGTAGACCTTGTTATACCCCGTCACACAAAGTATTATGTGATACCCTCCGTTTGGATATGAGTTTCTATCAGTCTGTCCGTTGGTTCCAGAAAGTAACTTGAAAAGGCGTCAACTGATTTTGTTTAAAATTTGCACAAGTGTTAGGTACTATAAAATGAAGATCAAGTTTAATTTTCAGCACAACCCTATTTGTAGTTTTTGAACTGAGCCAATTAAAAATTATGTTTATAGGTTCAAGGTAAGGTAAAAATTGTCTTCTGAGATGGGCTGTTATCATACTAAGCTGTTGCTATAGGGCAGGCTGATTTTTTGTTCAGTAATATGTGATCATCGATATTAAAACAATGCATTGAGGCGGGGTATCGTTTAATGTTAGATGCCGGCCTATTTTTGTTAAGGCATGTCTGGTGTTTAGTTACCGGTACATTTGGTATTGCCGTACCAATAACTTTGGAGGTTTAACCGGCGGAATCTTTTCTTTAATTCCATGCTGTTCCCTCTAGTTTTTGTGTTTGTGTCTCTTTCTAGCAGATTTCCAGTAACTTCCTTGTCATATATCCCCTTGAGAATCTTGAATGTCTCAATCATATACCCATACTGGTTACATTGTGCTCAATGGAGGATTCTTTTGAGACTCTTTGTTTTCTGTGCTTTAGGAAGTCTTATACCCACTTAATTATTCTATCGCTTATGCTGTTTAGTTTAAACATATTTATTTGCTCAAATACAAGCAAAGGGATTGGACATAAGTTATAACAACATTATGGAGGTCCTCTCCCGAACAATCAATGTTTACAATGAAATGCTAAATGACAGCACTTATACAAACATACAAAATTAGAAAAAGTTGTAAAAAGGGAACAAAACAAAGCGAAAAACGAATAAAATGAATATAAAGATAATACAATTTAGAGTAAAAAAAAACAATCACAAGGGGATCTGGCTTCTCAAAAGGGTTGGGTTCAAGTAATAATCACTAAATAATCACTTAAAGCGTTTTGTTCGTTTTATGTAGTTTTGAACACAAGTGAATATATACGAGTTTTGGTAAGATGTAAGTCTTCCGTCACCAGCCAATAGAATTTCAATCGTTATGTTAGAACCGCCTAATTGTGCATACAGAACATTTCTATGTACATTGTACAAAGTGCATTCCATAAGATAGTGAATGCAATCTTCATATGGATGACCGCAACTACAGGACGGAGAAGGGACTACGTTTATACGAAATAAATCCGCATTTAATGAACTACACGCATGTTTGAGCCTGGTGTGAATTATGTTTAAATTCCTTTCACCGGAATAAAAGTAGTCGGGTGGTTTTGTCAATTGTCGTTTAGTTATTTTTTTGAAAATATTTATGTTTCTAGCATTTCATGTGTCTATGTTTAATTGATTCCAATCTTTAGCCGTTGCATAGAAAAAAGAATTTTCTGTTCTGTTAAGTCTAAATTGAGGTATAACATAATCATCACTGTTGCGCAGGTTGTATGTTGAAACTTGATTTGTCAGGGGTGGCATCAAATCACACAAGTATTGTGGGCACATGTGGTTATGAATTGAGTAAAACATATTGAGACGTTTGTTACGTCTCCTGTCCTCTAAAAGATCCCAACCAGTTTCAAAATATATTTACTCCTTACTAGCAAACATCGGTAAACCTGTAACAATACGACCAGCTTCAAGCTGTAGTTTTTCTAAGTTATTAATAACACCGAGACCACACCCGTCCCAAATCTCAGAGGCATATTCCATATAGGGACGGATAAATGTGAGATAAATTCGAGATAAATACTTTCTACAAAGAACATATTTTAATTTTCGTAGGACTGATATTTTCTGACCAACAGATTGCATAATATTTTCCATATGTGTTGAAAACTTTCCATCAGAGTCAAAAGTAATTCTTAAGTGTTTATGAGACAAAACAATTTCAATTGGTTGATTCTTAAATATTAATTTTAAAGTGCCAATAATCAACGCCTTAGTTTTCTGTGGATTAAAATTAATCAACCATTTGTCAGACCATGATGCAATGTTCTCTAGATCTAAATTTACAACGTCTTCAATACTGGAAGGGAGATAGGCGGAGTATGATAAAGAGGTTTCATCGGCAAATAGTATTGTGAAACTTAATAATAAGTCATCAGCTATGTCATTAATGTACACTAAGAAAAGAAGAGGACCTAGGACAGAGGCCTGTGGAACTCCTGCGTTTGTCTGCTTTAGATGGGATTTTGAATTTGCTATGAAAACATTTTGAGACCTGTTTAAAAGATAACTTTTAAACCAGTTGAGAAGGTTATCATTCACGCCATACGCCTTTAGTTTTATTAGTAAACCAGTATGCCAAACACGGTCGAACGCTGTCGATACATCACAGAAGATGAAAGAAGTAATGTTTTTATTTTCAAGAGTCGTGGTTATAGTATGATAAATTTCTATTAGCTGGTGAACGGTGGAATGAACTGGAATAAAGCCTGACTGGTATTTATACAACAAATTATTAGAAATCAAATGATTAAAAACATACCTAAAACAATTCTCTCGAAAGCCTTATGCTTATGCTGTATCTTTCCGTCTTTTGTGTGGACCTTGTCAAATGCTTTCATAAAGTCCATATAGACAGCATCAATGGTACCTCCTTCATCTAAAATATCTGTCCACTCATCGAGTACCTTTAAGAGTTGTAGTGTGGTAGATCGGCCGGAAATGACCCAAATTGTTTTTTGCTGAATAATGAGTTACTTGTCATATGGTTCACTATTTGGTTCCTCACCAGCTTTTCCACCATCTTACATACGACACCTGTTAGGTTTACAGGGCGATAGTTTCCAGACTCTGATTTCTCCCCTTTCTTGAAGATTGCCACTATGTTGCCTAGTTTCCAGAAATCAGTCATGTTGCCTGAGTTTAGCGATGAGGTGAATATCTTTGCTAGAAGTTTTGCTTAGTGTCTCCCTCATTTCAAGAAGAGATTTAGGGTGGAGCTCATCCGCGCCTGCCGACTTGTTTGATTTTAGTTCTTTCGTTATCTTTAGTATGTCCTCTTCTGTTATCTCCTGATCTTGGAATGGGTACCTTAATTCTAAATTCTCTATGCTAGGAATTTCCCCCATCAGGCTCTTGTGTAAATACGCCACTGAAAAAAATGGCTGGTACTTCTGCTTTTTGTTTGTCTCCCTCCGTTAGACCCTCACTACCGTCTTCTTATATATTTTAGCTCTAAAATTCCTGTTTATGTCTTGCGTTTGGAATTAGCATAATGCCAGAACTTCTTTTGGTTTTCCTTAATATTCTTTTCTGTTTCCATTTCCATGTTTCTTTTAGCTTTTCTCACCATTTTCTTTACCTGGTTACGGGTACGTGTGTACTCTCCGTATTTCTTTTCAACTATGGGTTCTATGCACCTTTGCCAACATCTACGTATGTTTTTTAAAAAAAATTCAAGTGTTTTCCCATCTAACGGAAGATAGTTGTGCTTTTTAGTCTTTTCTACAGCTTTGCTGTTGTTCATGGGGAATATGTCTCTTTCTGGCTTCATTGCATTTAGATAAAAATATTTCTATCATGTCATTTGTTTCTAGACCTTGGAAAAGATGGTCCCAATCAACATCCGGCTCTTTTAGCATGTTTATATAATCCCCTTAAAGTAGTTTCATCTCGGTGTGTATTCATGGTTTTCGTCTGTGTAACGCTTGTATTTGACTTTGATCACTATGTCCAAGAGGACGTTCATGGCTTATACTCTCAATCATATCTTCCTCGTTGGTGAACACTAGGTCAAGTGTACTTGGTTCTGAGTTTACTCTTGCCCTACTGAAGTTTGTTACATGTTGGTAGAGGTAGCAGTCTCTGATATTCTCCATAAACTTCTCACATATGATGTCCCCTTTACTGCTCCAGTTTTTCCAATCGATTTTTTTGGTAGTTGAAGTCTCCCATTATATAAGTATGTGGGTATATTCTTTAGTAGAGATGTTTAGTAGCTTTTGTGAGTTGCCTTCATTGCTATTTGGGCTTCTGTAAATGCAGCCTATTGCTAGTTGATATCGGTCTTTTAGTTTGATCTTTACCCACTAACCCATATGCTCTCTTCGTATGTGCTGTCTACTTTGATCTCTTCACATTTTAGCTTTTGGTTAATATACAATGCTACTCCTCTGTGGTTTTCTGTTTGCTCCTTCAAAAACAGGTCGTAACCCGAGATGTTCAGTTCTGCCTTACCGGGTAGGTATCTACAGTTTTTGGGGTATACTTCAGTGATGGCTATGATGTCTATAATCTCTTCTGCTCCTTTTAATCAGTTCTCCATTCCATGTCTTTTTTTCTTTCTTGTGGGTATTTGCTAGTGGATTCCTCAGATTTGAAGATAATAAATTAATGTTGTTTCTTCTTGACATTCTGTCTTTATATTCCTCTAGATTATCTTTTACTTCTTTGCCAATGGTTCCCTCACCCCCCACTGCATCTTCCACTTTACTTTCGTCGATTAGTTTCTAATCATGTAACACTGATTGATAGTGATGATATATCTAAGAAAACGACAGTTTGTATTGAATAATCCAAAGAATTAGATCATCATGTATTGGGATTGGGATAGTCCTAAGTGCAGTTGTAGACATATAAATTCCCGTTATTTCCAAATCAGGGAACATATCATTTTGGCATGGAAGGAAGCATTATTCAAATAAGTACCAGTATTTTTTCAATATTTGTAAGAGTTTTATGAAAAAGACACGTTTTACTATTTTAGGACCAACTGGCAGGACTTCTGACATCAATGTGTCTTTGAACATCCTTTGAACAATTTTAAATGTCAATCACACAGAGAATTAAAGAGCAGTACAGGGATGTATATTACTGTTTTATAATAGATTATTCGAGAAAATTTGAGTTGGGAAACATTGAAACATTTTATTTCACTAAGGCCTCACATGAGGCATGATAGTACATGTCACAATAAAACAGATATAACGCATGAGCAAACATGATACAAGATATAATATTTAATGGGAAGGTAAATATTATTTGAAAATTGACAATTTTACAGAATTTTGCTAAGCCAATGGAACATAATGATCATTTGTATTCATTATCTCAGAGACATATAATTACATTATCTCAAAGAAACTATTTGTATTTTTGATATTACATAGGTTAGAAGGTAAAAATTTCCGACGTTCTTTAGTAAAGAAGGTACAATTGAAAATATAATGGAATTCATCACCTAGCTCTTCTTTGTTGCATAAATGACATAATCTTTCTGATCTATCTATACTATAAAATCTGCCACATTCAATAGGCAATCTATGACTGCCACATATAAATTTAAATAGGTTAATTCTTAAATCTAAAGGTATAACGCAGTTAGATAGTTCTCAAATCCGAATTCGGTTTTAAATATCCTATAGTTTTAACATTTAGTCCATCCTCACAAGTCAGGATTTCTGTGTCCACATGTGTCCAATGTGGACACAGAAACCCTGACTTGTGAGGATGCATTTAGTGTTCTTCCGTAAATGGCCGATTTCTGGTACAGATGACCCAGTACAGATGAGATCACGCGCACACATCTGTACTTGCTGCGTTACCCAATCAAAACGCCAAAAACAAGAACGTTGTTATGGAAGCATAACAACGTTCTTCTATGACGTTCTTGTTTCCGGCGTTCTGATTGGACGTCTGAGACAATGTAGTCTACAACAATGGAGAGTCTAAATGTTATAGCGATGTGAAAGTTGTTGGTTTACGGAAGAAATAGGTACTTTCATACGTTTTTAGGAAAGTCCGTGTGAACTTTCACTCGTGATAGAAATTTTTATGTCTTTTGGCTCGTTCCGCTGCGCTCCACTCGCGAAAAGACATAAAATTTCTATCACTCGTGAAAGATCAACCGGTCTTTCCCAAAAACGTATGAAAGAACCTTTTAATCTTTGTTGAGTTCGGACAACTCTGCTGCATTGTCTCCCTTTTATTTACTCTTCAATTTATTAAAAATGGCAGATCAAAATGATTGGAGAAGTGAAACATTTCGTCGAAAAGTCATACAACAGATGTAAGATATACCTTAAAAACGCCTTCATTAGCCATTTATAGCCACAAAACACTAAACGAGAGTAATGGCAATTCCCAATTTCTTACAGAAGTCGTTCTTATGACACCCGGGTCAGCCGGACTTCTTCGTAGTCGTTCTTCGCCCTTGTCTTGTTGGATGTTAGAATTAAAATCGGTATTTCGTTCCATAAATACAAAAAAAAAAAGAATACAAGTTTTGTTCTATGACGTTGCAAAATTTGTGCTGTCGCTTAATATATCAATTTTCCACATTTCATTGTATTTCCCGCAAATATTAATTGAATATCCCGCACTTTTTAATTATAGAACAGGTTCTGACCCCCGATCCACACAACCTACCATTCTGGCGCCACCAGCTATCTTTTCTATAAAGTGACGACTGAGAAGTCTCTCTAGGGGATATATGGGTGGCCTTCCTACTCTCCTTTCTTCGTTATCAGCACTAATCAGTTCTCTGCAGATTTCCAACGAAAAGTCCATTCTATTCATTTACTTTTGTATGTTTTGGAGCCGTCTATAGCATATGAAAGCATTATCTGAAAAAAAGGTGTAAGCATACATTTGAAAAAAACAAATCTTCTATTGGTACAAAAATATCAGAGTTACTGAATTTAATGAGAACAGACTCTAAAAATCCTGCGGTAGCTCGAATAACAGAAAACAACCGAAAACAAGAGGAATAACCGAAAACAATAAAAAAGTGACCGAAAAACGCATTATAATTAATGTTTTTTGTTCAAAACTGTATGTTGAACGTAATAGAAACGCTATGCAAAAAGTTTTATGAAAAAATATTAATGTATTACAAAGTTATAGCACTTTTTCCTTCATGCCATACAAATACGATAATATACATTATTCAATATGGCGACTGAACATCACGTGATTCGATCAAAGTACTGAAAATGCTGTGATTAGGCGTGAAATATTGACTGCATGGTGATAATTGATAATTATTACTTTAAATTTTACATTATGACTTAACTTGATTGCAGATATCAGTTAACAATTTTTTTATCATGCTGGTCTTTGTTGTAAAATAATTGAATAAAGAAACCCCAATAAAAGGTTGTTTGTTTAAAAAAAATGAGTTAATTACCAAAAAAACACTGATTGGTTTTGCTCATTTGCTTTGTACAAGAAAAGCATTTGTATGGTTGGCTTCTGAACATGTTTGAATTAGATTACTCAAAAAATAAACCGGTTGAAATAATTGGTCGTCAGTGGATGTGTTTTTTCTAGTCATGTAAATAAAAATACCAAATTACTTATACCAAGTCTCAGTTATCATTGCAAAATGGTTGCTTATCCTTATGCTTATTGTTTAATTTTGATTACATTTGTTATATGCCTTTCGGGTGTCTATTAACACCTAGTAGCCAAACTTCTGGCACTTGTCAAAAAGTGATCAATATATTTCGATTGGCATTTGATTTAGCAATTTAATTGCAAATATTATTATTGCAATGTCATATGACATATTAATACATTTTTTATTAACTCTAATAGACATCACGCTCAGAATACACATTTATTCTATACTATTGCATAAAATGTACATCCACATGTATAAATATATACAAAAGATTATCCTAAGATTATAGATTATAGTAATTAATGAGATAATAAATGTATACATACAACCAGTGGCGTGTCAATTAACAACTGATAGCCAAACTTCTGGCACGTGCCGAAAAATTAATCGATATCGTAGTTCCATTGTTATTATGAAGACATTCATCCTTTAGCAAACGGTTGTCTGCAGAATTCATTTATGGAGCGAGACAGATTATTCAGACGATTCCAGGCTTATCAACCGCCAGATAAGTGTACTTTAACATCGACAGACGGGAACATCAATGTAATCAAGCCAAGATCGTTAGGAAAGAAGAAGGGACAGAGAAAACGGAAGATAAACGAGAGGACAACTACCCATAAAAGAGCTAGGGCACTTGATTCGGGGTCAGATACGGAAGAGACGGTTGTTTTATAGACACTTTAACATAGCAGTAATTAAGACGGTGTTTTCTGTTCGGTGCGGAACATATAAAAATGCGCGCAGTTTCTTCATAAAACTAAATAACTTATTTCGTGGACTACGACAGATATGCCCGAGCCTCGTGCAGGATATCTTAGTAGTTTTAAACTTTCTTCATAAAACTAAATAATTTATTTCGCGGACTACAACAGATATGCCCAAGCCTCGTGCAGGATATCTTAGTAGTTTTAAACTTTGTTCATAAAACTAAATAATTTATTTCGCGGACTACAACAGATATGCCCGAGCCTCGTGCAGGATATCTTAGTAGTTTTAAACTTTCTTCATAAAACTAAATAATTTATTTCGCGGACTACAACAGATATGCCCGAGCCTCGTTCAGGATATCTTAGTAGTTTTAAAGTTTTTAATAATAATTTAAAAAATAACTCTGGGTTATCATTTTATTTTAAAGGATTAAATGAATCTTTTAATCAATTAATTTTATTTAAATAATTAAAAAAATATATCTTTATTTTCAAATATCAAATGAAAACATTTTAATCACAATCTCAATTAAAAATTAAAATTTTGAAATTGTTTTATTTAAGGGGGTTAATGCAGCCAAGGTATCTGTTTTTACCTTGCAAGTCACAAGCCTTGAAAAATGCAGTGACCACCTTTAAATTATCTTTAATTTACATTTTTACATTAAAAGCTATGTTTCAGTCATCAATCATAAAACGGGTCACAGCATTTTCAGTACTTTGATCGAATCACGTGATGTTCAGTCGCCATATTGAATAATGTATATTATCGTATTTGTATGGCATGAAGGAAAAAGTGCTATAACTTTGTAATACATTAATATTTTTTCATAAAACTTTTTGCATAGCGTTTCTATTACGCTAAACATACAGTTTTGAACAAAAAACATTAATTATAATGCGTTTTTCGGTCACTTTTTTATTGTTTTCGGTTATTCCTCTTGTTTTCGGTTGTTTTCTGTTATTCGTGGTACCCAAAATCCTGTTGTTAAATTTGAATTGTACATGTACATGTAAGCACTTTCAAGCCTACATTTCTTATCAAATTTTATGAAATTTAAATCAAATGTTGTGTCAGATATATTCCAAGTGCAAAAATCAACACCAATCAATTATTTATGTAGTAGTTACATGCCTTGGTATTATAATTAATAAGAAAAATTGTATTTTGAGCGCTCACATTCCTCTTGTCTGAGAATCATTTGCATTCCTACACTTTTTTTGCATGGAACGTCCATTTCTAAGCCCATTTCCATCGATACCCTTTCATTCTGACATTTCACTTTCATTTTGAACAAAAAGTCACATGACAACAACTAAATGTGACTTAAATCTTGTGCTTAAATCAGCTTGATTGAAGGTATGATGAGTATATTCATAGAGGAAAATATCTAAAGAAGCGAATTATATATAGTTTAACTGGACGCAAATATTTTATAACATCTGGACACAATGAAATATGCAGACTCGGGCAAGTGTTAAAATATCTGCCGTTTTGCCTATGAAAATCTAGAGCTCTCTGATGTCTCATTCAAAAAAAAAAAAAGAATTGGACGGCAGAGGATTCTCGGACTAACAGGCATCCATTATGTCTCTCCACAATTGGTGTGGAGACATATTGTTTTTGTCCTGTCTGTCCTTCTGTCTTTTTGTCACAAAGTTATTAATCTCAACTCTTCTGAAACTAGTCAACCAAATTTTACAAAACTTGGTATGTAACTAGTACACCATATGTACACCATATGTAGTTGTGCATATTGCCTGGTAATTTTGATCCTCATAATTTTGTTGGGAGTTATATGGCCCTTTGAACTTAGAATTTTCCAAAAATTCCTTGTAAATCATGGTTTCTGCTCAACCTCTCTGAAACTACTGAACCAAATTTGGTACATAGCAGTTGCTGTTGTGCAGGAAATTTTTATCCTCAAAATATTTTGGGAGTTACGGCTCCTTGATCTAAGAATTTTTCCAGAAATCGTGCCAAAACCTGGGGAACGGAGGCAGACATAGTATTTGAATGCAAAACCAAACTTTATTTTTTGTTGGATATTTATAAAAAATTTAAATAAAATGTTTCTTTTAAAAATCTGCTTTCATATATCATTTTTGTGGGAGCTTTGCACCATCGAAATGAACATCCATGTGGAAATTTGTTTTGTAAGCACTGTCTTGCCTAATTGTTATGAGATTTTTGTAAAATTTAAATTATGTTTATATTAAAAATATCTTTGACACTTATGAAAATAGGCATAAATCAAAGATTTAGGATGGAATTTCCCATTAAATTTTAAATTATACAAAAATGGTTGTTATATTATACAAATTTTAAATTATATGAAAAAGGTTGTTATACACGTAAGTCTATACTGGGCTCTTACCTGCCCTATGAGTCAAGGGCTCAGTGTAGGATACACATAAGTCTATACTGGGCTCTTAACTGCCCTTTGAGTCAAGGGCTCAGTGTAGGATACACATAAGTCTTTACTGAGCTCTTACCTGCCCTTTGAGTCAAGGGCTCAGTGTAGGATACACACAAGTCTTTACTGGGCCCTTACCTGCCCTTTGAGTCAAGGGCTCAGTGTAGAATACACATAAGTCTATACTGAGCTCTTACCTGCCCTTTGAGTCAAGGGCTCAGTGTAGGATACACATAAGTCTATACTGAGCTCTTACCTGCCCTTTGAGTCAAGGGCTCAGTGTAGGATACACATAAGTCTATACTGGGCTGTCTTACCTACCCTATTAGTCGAGGGCTCGATTTAGGATACACATCAGGGATGAGGGTTGTCATATGAAGGCGACAGCCGACAAGAATCTCGCCGGCTTCATGCAAATAAAAAATGTGTGAAGTCTTTATAAATTTCCATTTGAAGTACATGTTTTTTTCAGTATGTACTTCAATGAATTCTTCGTATATTATACTAATGAGTGGAATGCGTCAGAGATTGTTCATAAAAAAAATTAGCGAATTTTAGAGTTTCTAAATATAGACAAATTTATTTTAATCCGCTGATCAAAATTTGCCTTCTAAAATCAGAAACAGTTTCAACTTCCGGTCAATATGGAAACAGTCTGTACAACTTTTCCCATTACAAAAGAATGATAATTCAAGGCTCACCACACTGGGAGAAGTGGGAGACAAATTCTACCTTCTCCCTCAAGTGGCCAGATGGTTCACAGAAGATGCATGTACTTGTAGAGTGGTCCAAATAATTCGTCCCGACTACCACTTTATCATAAATATATAAATTGTCTAATAACAACTGCATAGAATTTTTGTATTTTAACTTTTTCAAATGATTAACATGTTGCCAATTCATAAGGCGCCATTTGTTTATTTACCGGATACATCTAATAACCGGAATTGAACAATGAGTAAAAGTTTATAACAACAGCCCATGAAGAAAAATCATAAACGTTTGATAAACAAACACTTTGAATTGGGTTGAAACTTAAAGTTCTTTCAAAATATATTATAGTTTGGTTATTTTTCTTGATAAATATATAAGCTGCATTTGAAAGAATAAAGATATATATAGTCATAACTGACTGCATGATAATTTCTGTAGATGGATGTCCCTTTAAGCAGCTTGGCTTCAGTTTTGTGCAAGTGGAAGTGTGTTGAACAGAAGAATTATGTCTGGGATTAATGAATATGATGTTTATGTTGACATCTATACAAATATTTGTAATTTATCTATTTTTATCTATTAATACATGTACCTTGTATGGCCACCAGTAAATGCTGAAGTAGATAGAAAAATAGGTGCTATCTCTGGTGATTTTTTCTATGAATAATGGTAAAGTTAATGTGCTGTTTGATGTTATTGTTTACTATTAATAATATCTCACAAGAGAAATAATCTAGGAAAACCACAATTATAAATAATTTGATGTAAATTAAAGAAAAATGTATGTAACAGTGCAATTAAGTATTTTAGGGTCTCCCTGACCTTTTCCTAGTGTCTCCGGCCTAGGGTCTCACTTCCCCCTGTTTGTTTGGCAGGCAGAAGTCACTTCCTGATTTTTTTAGAGTGTAGTAATGGCAACTAATTATTCAAAAACTGAATGTGTAACTGTTTAATAGTGTTGATTCAATAGAGAATTCATCCCACAAATAGTAATTTTAACAAGCATGTGTTTTCACGTGAACGGGTAACAGTTTTTTGAATTGCAAACCCCCCAAGAACGTCCCCTCTCCTGTTACTTTTCCAATTTCTCCTATTTCAAAAGTTAATGACATCCATGTGACATATAAGTCTATACTGGGCTGTCTTACCTACCCTATGAGTCAAGGGCTAATTATAGGATTCACATAAGTCTATACTGTAACTGGGCTGTCTTACCTCCCCTGTGAGTCAAGGGCTAATTATAGGATTCACATAGTCTATACTGGGCTGTCTTGCCTCCCCTGTGAGTCAAGGGCTTTTTATAGGATTCACATAAGTCTATAATGGGCTGTCTTACCTACCCTATGAGTCAAGGGCTTTTTTATAGGATTCACATAAGTCTATAATGGGCTGTCTTACCTACCCTATGAGTCAAGGGCTTTTTTATAGGATTCACATAAGTCTATAATGGGCTGTCTTACCTACCCTATGAGTCAAGGGCTAATTATAGGATTCACATAAGTCTATACTGGGCTGTTTTACCTACCCTGTGAGTCAAGGGCTAATTATAGGATTCACATAAGTCTATACTGGGCTGTCTTACCTCCCCTGTGAGTCAAGGGCTAATTATAGAATTCACATAAGTCTATACTGTAACTGGGCTGTCTTACCTCCCCTGTGAGTCAAGGGCTTTTTATAGGATTCACATAAGTCTATAATGGGCTGTCTTACCTCCCCTGTGAGTCTAGGGCTCATTATAGGATTCCCATAAGTCTATACTGGGCTGTCTTACCTCCCCTGTGAGTCTAGGGCTCATTATAGGATTCACATAAGTCTATACTGGGCTATCTTACCTCCCCTGTGAGTCAAGGGCTAATTATAGGATTCACATAAGTCTATACTGGGCTGTCTTGCCTCCCCTGTGAGTCAAGGGCTTTTTATAGGATTCACATAAGTCTATAATGGGCTGTCTTACCTACCCTATGAGTCAAGGGCTTTTTATAGGATTCACATAAGTCTATAATGGGCTGTCTTACCTACCCTATGAGTCAAGGGCTAATTATAGGATTCACATAAGTCTATAATGGGCTGTCTTACCTACCCTATGAGTCAAGGGCTTTTTATAGGATTCACATAAGTCTATACTGTAACTGGGCTGTCTTACCTCCCCTGTGAGTCAAGGGCTAATTATAGGATTCACATAAGTCTATACTGGGCTGTCTTACCTCCCCTGTGAGTCAAGGGCTAATTATAGGATTCACATAAGTCTATACTGGGCTGTCTTACCTCCCCTGTGAGTCAAGGGCTAATTATAGGATTCACATAAGTCTATAATGGGCTGTCTTGCCTCCCCTGTGAGTCAAGGGCTTTTTATAGGATTCACATAAGTCTATACTGGGCTGTCTTGCCTCCCCTGTGAGTCAAGGGCTTTTTATAGGATTCACATAAGTCTATAATGGGCTGTCTTACCTCCCCTGTGAGTCAAGGGCTTTTTATAGGATTCACATAAGTCTATACTGGGCTGTCTTACCTCCCCTGTGAGTCAAGGGCTAATTATAGGATTCACATAAGTCTATACTGGGCTGTCTTACCTACCCTATGAGTCAAGGGCTAATTATAGGATTCACATAAGTCTATAATGGGCTGTCTTACCTACCCTATGAGTCAAGGGCTTTTTATAGGATTCACATAAGTCTATACTGGGCTGTCTTACCTACCCTATGAGTCAAGGGCTTTTTATAGGATTCACATAAGTCTATACTGGGCTGTCTTACCTACCCTATGAGTCAAGGGCTAATTATAGGATTCACATAAGTCTATAATGGGCTGTCTTACCTACCCTATGAGTCAAGGGCTTTTTATAGGATTCACATAAGTCTATACTGGGCTGTCTTACCTACCCTATGAGTCAAGGGCTAATTATAGGATTCACATAAGTCTATACTGTAACTGGGCTGTCTTACCTACCCTATGAGTCAAGGGCTAATTATAGGATTCACATAAGTCTATACTGGGCTGTCTTACCTCCACTGTGAGTCAAGGGCTTTTTATAGGATTCACATAAGTCTATACTGGGCTGTCTTACCTACCCTATGAGTCAAGGGCTAATTATAGGATTCACATAAGTCTATACTGTAACTGGGCTGTCTTACCTCCCCTGTGAGTCAAGGGCTCATTGTAGGATTCACATAAGTCTATACTGGGCTGTCTTACCTACCCTATGAGTCAAGGGCTAATTATAGGATTCACATAAGTCTATACTGGGCTGTCTTACCTACCCTATGAGTCAAGGGCTAATTATAGGATTCACATAAGTCTATACTGGGCTGTCTTACATGTACCTCCCCTTTGAGTCAAGGGCTCATTATAGGATTCACATACATGTAAGTCTATACTGGGCTGTCTTACCTCCCCTGTGAGTCAAGGGCTCATTTTAGGATTCACGTAAGTCTATACTGGGCTGTCTTACCTACCCTATGAGTCAAGGGGCTCATTTTAGGATTCACATAAGTCTATACTGGGCTGTCTTACCTCCCCTGTGAGTCAAGGGCTCATTGTAGGATTCACATAAGTCTATACTGGGCTGTCTTACCTACCCTATGAGTCAAGTGCACATTTTAGGATTCACATAAGTCTATACTGGGCTGTCTTACCTACCCTAACTTGGGAGCGATACTCACTAATTTTTAAATTGTACATGCAATAAAGACTGATTTTCCTCAGTTCTACTTTTTGCACATGAACTATGTGCTCCCCAGATCAAAATTGAACTTTGGCCTTGCAAATAAAGAATCAGAAGCAAATTTCATGATCACTGGTTTTATGTTTAAAATTAATTTGTCATTAATTTTTTAGACAAATATGAGTTTAAAAAGTCGTATTTACTAATGATTACCTGTATGTCAACCTTCACTGAATGCTAGATATTGATAAAAGTGTCATAAGCCTTTAACAACCAATCATTATTTGTTTGAGTTGGGTTTAGCACCACTTTTAGCAATTGTTTAAGAAATAGATTATTGCGAGCGGGCTCTATGCCAATAAGTACATGGTCAGACCTTATATTTGTCAATATTTTACACCGAGTGATAGCGAGGTATAAAATGAGGACAAATATAAGGTCTAACCATGTTCTAATTTGCATAGAGCCCAATTGCAATTATCTATTTCGATTCTAATATGTCTAACAATTGTTTTAAAATTTCGAAGCGGCTCAAAGAGGACGCTTTCAATGGTAATAGTGTCTTTTGAAACTAATAAGATATATCCTTAAACAGAATGTTCAAGCAAACAAAATTGACATAAACATATAGTCTCATCATTTTATTGAATAAACGTACCTTTTAAACAAAAATATTGAGAAATCTTAACGAAACTGCATTGTTCCTGTTTGGAATTTTCAGATGAGCGTAATATGACATCGGAATTCTAATTGTGACGTCATATTAATTCGAATGTAGAATTGTTAAAAAAATAATGTACCAGAAGTAGTTTAAATCATATAAATCTCAGATTTCAGACTAAAAATAACTGCATTATTAACAATAATGATAATTATGGATAACACAAACCAAAATTATGGACAACACAAAACAAACAGCTTACGCATGTGCGAACTAAACTTAAGGGAATTTTGACACGGCTTTGTTTACAAAAGCTAAAGCAGGACGTCATATTAGAATTAGCCATTGTATTGAGGGAAAAAGCCAGAGTGCCCATGAAATACCCACACCTTCACAACCCGTAGTGTTTTGGAATATCATTATTATATTCTTTTTTACAGCGAGGAGGCTGTTAGACAGTCAGGTACACCAATGTCAAAATCGAGTGTTGAAATGGAAAATCATGTGTTCATGAAAGCAAAGTCAAGGGTGAGTGTTAATAATGTTAAGAACACAGTCGTCTTTCTTTGAATGATGTTTTTGAAATATTTTTTTAGGATAAAAATAAAAAGAGTTATCTCTCTTTGAATGCCAATTCTAGCTGTTCAATTGCTAAAGTTGCTTTTTCTCTCTTGTCAGCTGTGTGTAGAAAATATATATCCATTTTGATTTGACTTGTTTTATCTAGATCTTATGCCTGCCTCTGTACCAGTAAACAAACTTTAAGCAGGGTTGAAAGCATATAAAATCTGACATAATTCAGTTGAAGTTTTTATTTATATTGATCATCATCTGATTGATTGATTTATGAAATATTGATAATCAGCTGACTGATTGATGTTATATTTATAATCAGTTGATTGATTGATGAAATATTTATAATCATCTGATTGATTGATGAAATATTGATAATCATCTGATTGATTTATTAATGTAATGTTGATAATCATCTGAATGATTAATTGATGTTATATTGATAATTAGTTACAATTTATGACGGACAATTGTTACTAGTATCACAATTATTACATGGAACATATTTATCTTTGGGATATACATCTTTTATTTCACAGATACATGTACATACAACAAACCCTTAAACTTCATGTCGTTTACTGCCCTTACACTGGCAAACCTAAACGGCTAAAATGCCCGACTTTTGGTAAAAATTAGAGCAAAGCGGCTAAAAACTCTATTTTTAACCATTTTTCGTTATTTTAACCAATATTCTCCAAAATTAGACACAAACTTTATTTTTTACCAATCGACTCTATTTTACCATTTTCGACTGTAACTTTCTAAAGCGCTCAAGTGATCGCACTTTTCTGATAACGTGATCGATAATCTACAGCCATTAGATATAAAGAAAGCCGCCCACATAACCGTTTAACTGTCAAAGTTTTCACTAGTTATAGTAAATATTTCAAGTCTGTAGTTAAAATAATATGGAACGTAAAAGCTTCTAAAATTTACTTCAGACTATGGTAAATTAATGTAATAAATTAAAATTAAATACACATTGTTTATTTATTTTGTGCGATGATAACTTGCTTTTTGTGACATATATATAGTTAGACAAACAATTTGAATAGTGTGTTTATATTTCTTGGAGATAATTAATCCACAGGTGTTACAGATGATTTTGTTTCAACATTGTTTATGAGTACACAACAGGTCTTCGAAGGTTGTTTTATTGATAATGTTTCCTTTATTTACGGTTGTCAACATCCAATGCTTAATAAAGTAATAATATCTTAAAACAATTGCAGTAAAAACTATCGAATATTTATAATATGGTTTAATAAAGATCGTGTTTTTGCTTTAAATAATTTTAACGTTTATGTTTAAACCAAATAAAAGAATATACCAATATTTATATACGGATTTAGTATAAATAGAGAAAAATATATCTATGGATGTAGAAATATCCGTTAAAAAATATATATATACGGATTTAGAAAAAAAAAAAAAAAAATAGAATCGAATTAAAATAGATCTGTCATATCGGTACTTCGGAGAACAAAATCGTACGAATTTGTTTTTCAAGTGCCAGTTACTCATCTGTTACCAGATATCTCCGAATAGACATCTATTTTCAATACACGATGTCGATTTCAGTGGTGCACGCGTCATCCTGTCGACGCAATTGCAAGACAAAAGAGGTACTTGAAGAAAATTTTCAATAAATTGTAGTTGAAACAATTGTTTTGAAGTAATTTATTGCTTCTAAATATTATGGAACGTAAAAGCTTCCAGAGTATGGCAAATGAATGTAATTAATTAAACTTAAATATACATGATTTACATGTATTTATTTTGTTTAATGATAAATTGACTTTTGTGACAGATACGGTCAGACAATTAAACAATTGGATAAAGTGGTTATATTCCTTGAAGATAATCAATTCAACAGGTGTATCCGGTCATTTTTCTGAATACGCAGGTATTCAAGGCTAATAAAATAATATGTTCAAACAATTACGGTAAAAATATATTTGTATCATAGCATATACCACGGTAAAAAAAAAGTTTTTTTGCTTCCGTTTTGTCGTTCTGTAAACGGAAAAAATGTTTATAAAAAAACATACTTTACATTTTTATTTTTAAAACCATGGAGATAATATCAGATTATTACATGACATTTTTGATATCATATGCATTTTTATCATACAGTAAAAAATATAAGCTATTTACTATAAGTATATGTTTGTTTGTTTGTTTGTTTGATGATGTTTAACGCCACTTTCAGCAATTTTTCAGCTATATCATGGCGTCCAGTTTTTATTGGGGGAGGAAGCCGGAGTACCCGGAGAAAACCCCCGACCTGCGGTAGGAAAACTGGCAATCCTTGTCAATTAAGATTGGAGTCGAGTACACCCTGCCTGCAGTGAGAATCGAACCCGCAATCTCAGTGTTGACAGACCACGTGATCAATAGTAGACGAACTACCTTGACCACTCGGCCTATAAGTATATGATAAAAGAATATATTAACACCGGTCCAAAAGAAATCCATAGAAACAATATTTAAAGTTAGAACATACTCATACAAAGTTGTTATTATATTATATATATATTATACAGCAAACAAAAAAGCATTTAAACTTGTTCTTTTTGTTATAAAACAATTGTGCGATGTCGAAATCTCAAAATCCCAAACTCTCGCGCAAGGGATTCCCCGAGGACAAAGCGGGGTTTGGAGGGGGTGGTAAAGATATGTCTGTGATGTAATTGTATATTATATTTGCCTTGTTTATTTGTTAACTACTTATTTATTACCTGACAATTTACTGTGATGAAAGGTAAAAATTAAAGACCAATAAAGGCCGACATAATCAACCACGAAAATGTACATTTAGATTATGAATTTTATACGAAAATTAGATTTTAAAAAAGGTAAGTTGTTTCCAAACTGCCTTAATTAGTGGTAAAACTGCAAAAGCAAATAGAACAAAAATAAATTTCTTTATAATAAAAGAAATTCACAAGATATTGATTTTTACTTATTTTAAGATTTAACAATTTTGATGTAAAATTATTTAAATAATGCAAGTAATATTTAGATACTTATAGAATCCTATATGAAGTCCTTAAAACTGACACAAATAAAAGGAGCTAAACGAGATCAAATGTAATAATTGTACAACAAAAAATAATTAGGTTAATAAAAAACAGTTTATATTGTTTTTTAAAAATCACACAAGTTAATTATTTCCAGGGATGAATTTAACTAATTTATAGTTTCCTAATTATTTCATAACGATCGTTTTGCAAAAATACGACTCTTCTTCTAACATTTTATTGTTTATTTTTAAATTCTGAAAATATTATTAAGTTCTTAACAATGTTTATGCACAAGAATGTAGGTTTGCCGTTAAGAATACGTGTAAACACTTTATTAAGCATTGGATGTTGACAACCGTTAAGAAAATAAAGGAAACATTATCAATAAAACAACCTTCGAAGATATGTTGTGTACTCATAAACAATGTTGAGACAAAATCACCAGTAACACCTGTGGATTAATTATCTCCAAGAAATATAAACACACTATTCAAATCGTTTTTCTAACTATATATTTGTCACATAAAGCAAGTTATCATCGCACAAAATAAATAAACAATGTGTATTTTATTTTAATTTATTACATTAATTTACCATAGTCTGAAGTAAATTTTGGAAGCTTTAAGTTCCATATCATTTAAACTACAGACTTGAAATATTTACTATAACTTGTGACAACTTTGACAGTTCAACGGTTATGTGGGCGGCTTTCTTTATATCTAATGGCTGTAGATTATCGATCACGTTATCAGAAAATCATGATCACTTGAGCGCTTTAGAAAGTTACGGTTGAAAATGGTAAAAATTAGAGTCAATTGGTAAAAAATAAAGTTTGTGTCTAATTTTGGAGAATATTGGTTAAAATAACGAAAAATGGTTAAAAATAGAGTTTTTAGCAGTTTTGCTCTAATTTTTACCAAAAGTCGGGCATTTTAGCCGTTTAGGTTTACCAGTGTTAGCATATTGCTTTATCCTATAGTACTATAGAATAGAATATTTTATTTACCCAATCAAGGGGCCCAATAAGAGCATACAAATTAAAACACAGAGACAGAAACATTAACAATGATTATGATGATTGTTGAATACACATAAACATTTAGGCAAAAAAAAAAAAAAATGACAATACTAATAAAAATCAGCCTTGGTGGCAGTAGAAGGAGAGTGGCGAGACAATTATTTTTACTTTAAAATTGTACATGTATAATTCTATACATAAAGGTGCATTATACATATATATTATATTTAATATTCTTATCAGTTTTTAAAATTTCTTCTAAATTCATACAGGAGCAATAAATATTGGCTTAATTGTTTTATAAATCAGATGGTGAGTTTTCAAGTCTATGCCAATACATAAATAATTGAGTTAGAATATCCACATATAGTGGGAAACGACCCAATTCAGACAAGACTCCTATATTTGAACAATATTTTGATACACCCAAGATGTACTTGCAAAATTTATAGTTCAGTTTTTCTTGATCCCAATCTTTAAAAATATCAAATAGACACATATTTCTTCTCTTTTGTGTTATATTAACAATTCCCCAATTTTCACAACCATATAAAATCAGGGGTTTAATAGTATGATCAAATATATGTAAAATAGTTTTTATTGGTGGTGAGGCACAATTCAGATCTTTATACAGTTTGAAACATGCCTTTAGCCCTTTATCATAAAGTGTTTTTTTAGTTTTATCAAATTTTCCTGTATTACACAATACAATTCCTAAGTATTTATAGTATTTAACACACTCAATTTTGTCATTTCCCACAGAGAAGTTATCAGAAAGGAGACGACCATGCTTATTGAAAATAATAACTTTTGTCTTGCTTGGATTAATTTCTAGACACCATTCACTGCAATAGTTATAAAGTATGTCCAATTTTTTCTGAAGTCCCACACTAGAATCTGAGAAAATAACTAAGTCATCAGCATATAGTAAACAAGGGACTTTTTTTCCATTTAAAGTAAGACATTCACTTTCGTTTTCCAATTTTGTTGGAAGATCATTAATAAAAAATTTAAAAAGATTAGGACTCAAGACGTCTCCTTGCCGAACACCAACCTCTGATGAAAACAATTCTGTGACCTTTGATCCAACTCGGACACATAGTTTGTCATTATAATACATATTTTTCAATATTCTATAAAATAAACTATTAATATTACTTTGCAATAATTTTACCATTAAAGCTGCATGCACAATTCTGTCAAATGCTTTTCTAAAATCAATAAAACATGTATACAATTTCCTGCAACCAATGTTTAAGTATTTGTTTATAATACTATTCATAACAAATATGTGATCTGAGGTCCTAGCTCTCCTGGAAAATCCTATTTGTGTTTCATGAATAATGTTATTATCTAAAAGAAATTTGTCAAATCTGTTGTTAAGAATCGTGTTGAATAATTTACCTATACTATTGTTAATGGCTATACCTCTGTAGTTATCTGGTATTTTAGGGTCATCAGACTTAAATATAGGACAGATAAAACTTTTGGACCAATTTAGGGGGTAGCACCCTGATCTAAATACAGCATTGAATAACTTAAGGAGACAAGGATTCATGTGTGATTGGGATGCTTTCAGTACCTCATTACTGATGTTGTCTAAACCAGTACTTTTACCATTTTTAAGTTTACCCATTGCCTTTTGTACTTCAGCCAAAGTGATTTCAAAATCTAATGGAGTAAAAGATTGAATATTACCCTCTAATTTATTCAATTCATTTTCCATACTATTTACTTTTTCTTTCATATTAATAGGAACTGAGGATAGGTCTGTGAAATATTTAAGCCAGGTGTCACCACTTATGACTTCTTCATGATTTCCTTTTTTATCAGTTCGAATCATATTAACAAGTGACCAATACTCTTTAGGTTTATTCGATTCTAAATTCTCAAGTTTTTCCAAGAGAGCTTGTTTGAACTCATTTTTCTTCTTTTTCCTTAACTTGGCATACTTTTTATTTAATTTAAAAAATGCACCTCTTACAAGTGGATCTTTAGGAAGCCTAGACATCAAATTAGCTTTATCAATGACTGTTTTCTTGAGTTTTTCAAGATCTGTATCAAACCATTTTTTATCATTATTTTTGTGAACCTTTGTTTTCTTATGACGCCTTTTCAAAGAGTTGTTACATACTTGTTCGAAAATTGAATGAATATTATTAGTAGCACAGTTAATAGATTCCTCATTTAGATCTATCTTTTTAAACAAAAAATCATTAATTAACTTTTGTGTTGCTGGGTGTGAAAAAGTGTCAATAAAATCAGGTAAACAATTTTGGTCCCAAATGTAACCTAAAGTAAAATCTTTTAAATTTTCATTTTTATATTCCTTTTCGTAACATGCCAAAAGTTTCATGGAAAGATAACAATGACAATCTGACAGGCCAAATAAAAAGTCACTTACTTCCATATATAATACTTGTGACATTAAATTTTCTGATACTAAAATATAGTCTACGACACTACACCCATTTGGTGTATAACATGTAAATTTTCCACTACAATCTCCACAGCTTCTACCATTTAAAATTCTTAACTTATTACATACACACATATCTAGTAAATCTTTACCTCTAGCATCAATAATATTATCTTGGCTCACTCTCCTCTCTACTGTCAGGTCAACATCATAACTATCATTTGAAATAGGAATGTGGGCAGAAGAGTCATTAAAAATAAAATCAGGCTCTGAGCCAGTTCTAGCATTAAAGTCACCAAAAATTGCAGTGTCCCCTATTTTACCATATTTTTCAATTATATCTTTTTCAATAGTTTCTATTAAATTTTCTGTACTATTTGGTGAATAATATACCAAACAGATGAAAAGATCCTTTTTAAAATGGAAAAAGGTTTTAGATAGCTTAATCCATTGATATTCAGTATTTCCATCATTCATAAACTTCACTCCCTGTTTTATTTCGGGACTATATGGTGTATAGGGATTTTATGCTCCTTTTTTAGCTCACCTGACCGTCGTCTGTAAACTTTTTACATTTTAATCTTCTTCTCTGAAACCACTTGGCCAATTGCAACCAAACTTGGCCATAATGTTCATTGGATGGACCTTTACAAAGTTTGTGTTTTTTATTTTGATTGGTAAACCAATATGGCCGCCACCTCAAGACTTAGTTTAACATAGGACCCTATGGGAAAAAAGTTTAAAAGGGCTTCTTCTCTGAAACCGTTTAACCAATCAAAACAAAACTTACTAGCAATATTGTTTGGATGGTCCTCTATAAAGTTTGTGTTTTTTATGGCAATTGGAAATTCAAGATGGCCACCACCGCAGGACTTAGTTTAACATAGGACCCTATGGGAAAAAGTTTTAAAAGGCTTCTTCTCTGAAACCGGTTAATCAATGGAAACAAAAACTTAATAGCAATATTGTTTGGATGGTCCTCTATAAAGTTTTTGTTTTTTATGGCAATTGGAAATTCAAAATGGCTGCCACCACAGGACTTAATTTAACATAGGACCCTATGGGAAAAAGTTTAAAAGGCTTCTTCTCTGAAACCGGTCAACCAATGGAAACAAAACTTACTAGCTATATTGTTTGGATGGTCCTCTATAAAGTTTGTGTTTTTTATCCCTATAGGAAATTCAAAATGGCCACCACCGCAGGACTTTGTTTAACATTGAACCCTATGGGAAAAAAGTTTAAAATGGCTTCTTCTCTGAAACCAGTTAACCAATCGAATCAAAACTTACTACCAATATTGTTTGGATGGTCCTTTATAAAGTTAAGGTTTTTTATGCCTATTGGAAAATCAAAATGGATGCCACAGAAGGACTTAGTTTAACATAGGACCCTATGGGGAAAAGTTAAAAAAGGCGTCTTCTCTGAAACTGGTTAGCCAATGTAAACAATACTTACTACCAATATTGTTTGGATGGTCCTCTATAAAGTTTATGTTTTTTATGACAATTGGAAATTCAAAATGGCCACCAACGCAGGACGTAGTTTGACATAGGACCCTATGGGAAAAAAGTTTAAAAGGCTTCTTCTCTGAAATCGGTTAACCAATCGAAACAAAACTTACTAGCAATATTGTTTGGATGGTCCTCTATGAAGTTCATGTTTTTTATCCCAATTAGAAATTCAAAATGGCCGCCCCTGCAGGACTTGGTTTAACATTGGACCCTATGAGAAAAAAGTTTAAAAGGGCTTTTTCTCTGAAACTGTTTAACCAATCAAAACAAAACTTACTAGCAATATTGTTTGGATGGTCCTGTATAAAGTTTGTGTTTTTTATGGCAATTGGAAATTCAAAATGGCTGCTACCGCAGGACTTAGTTTAACATAGGACCCTATGGGAAAAAGTTTTTAAAGGCTTCTTCTCTGAAACCGGTTAATCAATGGAAACAAAAACTTACTAGCAATATTGTTTGGATGGTCCTCTATAAAGTTTATGTTTTTTATGGCAATTGGAAATTCAAAATGGCCTATATTGCCTATAAAATCAGGTGAGCGATACAGGCTCTTAAGAGCCTCTGGTTATACATAGTTTTGAAAGGGGGGAAAGGGGGGAATCCCTAACATTTGTTTATTAATATCTCGGTGTTTCTATCATTAAAGGCCATAACTATTTTTTTTGTGAGGCAGAATTTTAATTTCCATTTACATGTATATTAAAAAGGATACCAGTTATCCTGTCAAACTGAAAGGTCGATCGTTCTTTCTGGTACTCTACCTTCCTCCCTTTTGATAAGGATGCCAATTATCCTGTCAAAAGTCAATGGTTCTTTCCTGTATTTGAGCTTCCTTCCTTAATTAATAAGGACACCAGTTATCCTGTCAAAGGTTATGGTTCTTTCTGGTACTCTACCTTCCTCCCTTAATTGATAAGGATGCCAGTTATCCTGTCAAAAGTCAATGGTTCTTTCCTGTATTTGAGCTTCCTTCCTTAATTAATAAGGACACCAGTTATCCTGTAAAAGGTCAATGGTTCTCTCTGGTACTCGAGCTTCCTCCCTTAATTGATTAGGATGCCAGTTATCCTGTCAAAGGTTGATGGTTCTTTCTGGTACTCTACCTTCCTCCCTTAATTGATAAGGACACCAGTTATCCTGTCAAAGGTTATGGTTCTTTCTGGTACTCTACCTTCCTCCCTTAATTGATAAGGATGCCAGTTATCCTGTCAAGTCAATGGTTCTTTCCTGTATTTGAGCTTCCTTCCTTAATTAATAAGGACACCAGTTATCCTGTAAAAGGTCAATGGTTCTCTCTGGTACTCGAGCTTCCTCCCTTAATTGATTAGGATGCCAGTTATCCTGTCAAAGGTTGATGGTTCTTTCTGGTACTCTAGCTTCCTTCCTTAATTGATAAGGATACCAGTTATCCTGTCAAAGGCTATTGTTTTTTCTGGTACTAAAGCTTCCTCCCTTAATTGATAAGGATACCAGTTATCCTGTCAAAGGTTGATGGTTCTTTCTGGTACTCTAGCTTTCTTCCTTAATTGATAAGTATGCCAGTTAAGTTATCCTGTAAAAGGTCGATGGTTCTTTCTAGTACTCTAGCTTCCACCCTTAATTGATAAGGATACCAGTTATCCTGTCAAAGGTCAATTGTTTTTTCTGGTACTCTAGCTTCCTCCCTTAATTGATAAGGATACCAGTTATCCTGTCAAAGGCTGTTTTTTCTGGTACTATAGCTTCCTCCCTTAATTGATAAGGATACCAGTTTTCCTGTCAAAGGTCAATGGTTCTTTCCGGTATTGGAGCTTCCTTCTCTAATTGATAAGGATACATGTACCAGTTATCCTGTCAAAGGTCGATGGTTCTTTCCGGTATTCGAGCTTCCTCCCTTAATTGATAAGTATGCCAGTTATCCTGTCAAAGGTTATGGTTCTTTCTGGTACTCTAGCTTCCTCCCTTAATTGATAAGGATACCAGTTATCCTGTCAAAGGTCGATGGTTCTTTCTGGTACTCTAGCTTCCTCCCTTAATTGATAAGAATACCAGTTATCCTGTCAAAGGTCGATGGTTCTTTCTGGTACTAGAGCTTCCTCCTTTAATTGATAAGGATACCAGTTATCCTGTCAAAGGTCGATGGTTGTTTCTGGTACTCTAGCTTCCTCCCTTAATTGATAAGGATACCAGTTATCCTGTCAAATATCGATGGTTGTTTCTGGTACTCTAGCTTCCTCCCTTAATTGATAAGGATACCAGTTATCCTGTCAAAGGTCGATGGTTGTTTCTGGTACTCTAGCTTCCTCCCTTAATTGATAAGGATGCCAGTTATCCTGTCAAGTCAATGGTTCTTTCCTGTATTTGAGCTTCCTTCCTTAATTAATAAGGACACCAGTTATCCTGTAAAAGGTCAATGGTTCTCTCTGGTACTCGAGCTTCCTCCCTTAATTGATTAGGATGCCAGTTATCCTGTCAAAGGTTGATGGTTCTTTCTGGTACTCTAGCTTCCTTCCTTAATTGATAAGGATACCAGTTATCCTGTCAAAGGCTATTGTTTTTTCTGGTACTAAAGCTTCCTCCCTTAATTGATAAGGATACCAGTTATCCTGTCAAAGGTTGATGGTTCTTTCTGGTACTCTAGCTTTCTTCCTTAATTGATAAGTATGCCAGTTAAGTTATCCTGTAAAAGGTCGATGGTTCTTTCTAGTACTCTAGCTTCCACCCTTAATTGATAAGGATACCAGTTATCCTGTCAAAGGTCAATTGTTTTTTCTGGTACTCTAGCTTCCTCCCTTAATTGATAAGGATACCAGTTATCCTGTCAAAGGCTGTTTTTTCTGGTACTATAGCTTCCTCCCTTAATTGATAAGGATACCAGTTTTCCTGTCAAAGGTCAATGGTTCTTTCCGGTATTGGAGCTTCCTTCTCTAATTGATAAGGATACATGTACCAGTTATCCTGTCAAAGGTCGATGGTTCTTTCCGGTATTCGAGCTTCCTCCCTTAATTGATATGTATGCCAGTTATCCTGTCAAAGGTTATGGTTCTTTCTGGTACTCTAGCTTCCTCCCTTAATTGATAAGGATACCAGTTATCCTGTCAAAGGTCGATGGTTCTTTCTGGTACTCTAGCTTCCTCCCTTAATTGATAAGAATACCAGTTATCCTGTCAAAGGTCGATGGTTCTTTCTGGTACTAGAGCTTCCTCCTTTAATTGATAAGGATACCAGTTATCCTGTCAAAGGTCGATGGTTGTTTCTGGTACTCTAGCTTCCTCCCTTAATTGATAAGGATACCAGTTATCCTGTCAAATATCGATGGTTGTTTCTGGTACTCTAGCTTCCTCCCTTAATTGATAAGGATACCAGTTATCCTGTCAAAGGTCGATGGTTGTTTCTGGTACTCTAGCTTCCTCCCTTAATTGATAAGGATACCAGTTATCCTGTCAAAAGTCGATGGTTGTTTCTGGTACTCTAGCTTCCTCCCTTAATTGATAAGGATACCAGTTATCCTGTCAAAGGTCGATGGTTGTTTCTGGTACTCTAGCTTCCTCCCTTAATTGATAAGGATACCAGTTATCCTGTCAAAGGTCGATGGTTGTTTCTGGTACTCTAGCTTCCTCCCTTAATTGATAAGGATACCATTACCAGTTATCCTGTCAAAAGTCGATGGTTGTTTCTGGTACTCTAGCTTCCTCCCTTAATTGATAAGGATACCAGTTACCATGTAAAAGGTCAATGGTTCTTTCTGGTACTCTAGCTTCCTACCAGAAATTTATAATACCAGAGTAAGTTACCAGACTTACAGTCAAAGGTAGAGAAATATATTTTCCGTACTAATAAATTGTTTACTGGATTTCTTCTTTTTATTTTCTGTGGTATGTATTATGAATATTAAATATATAAGAGCATTATATATTTCAGGAAGAATATTTAGCATTGGTAGCCCGACTCATTCTGCATGTCAAAGATATCAGTAAGTAAAAAAATGGTCTTATAAACTTTGAAATTACATTTACATGTATCAATTTTTTTCTAGAAAAAGCTAGCAATTCTGTACAGATGTGTAACTTTTAGAAAACAAAACATAGATGAACTATCTTATCCACAATTAATAATTTGTTTGGCTTTAAAACAATACTTTTAATTAGAATGACTTTACGCAGTACAGTATACCGATACCTGTTTTATAGCAATCAATATTAGTTGTTGACTGCAGATCTGGTCTCAGCTGTTTATATGAGTATTAATAACTATATTCCCAGTGTCATGATATGAATTGATCATTAAAAAAAATGATATTGACATAATTAGTGGAAATGAAAGTAGTGGTAGACTGAATCATATTATTTCTATACATAAACTACCTTATGCCATTAACATATGTAGTTTAAATATGTTGTTTTCACTAGTATATATAATTATCCACAAATCTAGCTGTAAGATATTCTTAACCATTCTTACAAAACAAGTAAACACTTAGTTTGTTAGTTTGAACCTCACTATGGTCAGAGTGTGCCTGACTCCAGCCTTAAATTATCAGGCATTTCCAGTTTGAGCCTTACTGTGGTCATGGTATGCCTGACTCCAGCCTTGTTTATCAAGCATTGCAAGTTTAAGCCTTACTGTGGTCATGGTATGCCTGACTCCAGCCTTGTTTATCAAGCATTGCAAGTTTAAGCCTTACTGTGGTCAGGGTGTGCCTGACTCTAGCGCTAGCCTTGTTTATCAAGCATTACCAGTTTTAGCCTTACTGTGGTCAGGGTGTGCCTGACTCTTTCCTTGTTTATCAAGCATTACCAGTTTGAGCCTTACTGTGGTCAGGGTGGGCCTGACTCTAGCCTTGTTTATCAAGCATTACCAGTTTGAGCCTTACTGTGGTCAGGGTGTGCCTGACTCTAGCCTTGTTTATCAAGCATTACCAGTTTGAGCCTTACTGTGGTCAGGGTGTGCCTGACTCTAGCCTTGTTTATCAAGCATTACCAGTTTTAGCCTTACTGTGGTCAGGGTGGGCCTGACTCTAGCCTTGTTTATCAAGCATTGCCAGTTTGAGCCTTACTGTGGTCAGGGTGTGCCTGACTCTGGCCTTGTTTATCAAGCATTACCAGTTTTAGCCTTACTGTGGTCAGGGTGGGCCTGACTCTAGCCTTGTTTATCAAGCATTACCAGTTTGAGCCTTACTGTGGTCAGGGTGTGCCTGACTCTTTCCTTGTTTATCAAGCATTACCAGTTTGAGCCTTACTGTGGTCAGGGTGGGCCTGACTCTAGCCTTGTTTATCAAGCATTACCAGTTTGAGCCTTACTGTGGTCAGGGTGTGCCTGACTCTAGCCTTGTTTATCAAGCATTACCAGTTTGAGCCTTACTGTGGTCAGGGTGTGCCTGACTCTAGCCTTGTTTATCAAGCATTACCAGTTTTAGCCTTACTGTGGTCAGAGTGTGCCTGCCTCCAGCCTTAGATTATCAGGCATTTCCAGTTTGAGCCCTACTGTGGTCAGGGTGTGCCTGACTCTAGCCTTGTTTATCAAGCATTGCCAGTTTGAGCCTTACTGTGGTCAGGGTGTGCCTGACTCTAGCCTTGTTTATCAAGCATTGCCAGTTTGAGCCTTACTGTGGTCAGGGTGTGCCTGACTCTAGCCTTGTTTATCAAGCATTACCAGTTTGAGCCCTACTGTGGTCAGGGTGTGCCTGACTCTAGCCTTGTTTATCAAGCATTGCCAGTTTTAGCCCTACTGTGGTCAGGGTGTGCCTGACTCTAGCCTTGTTTATCAAGCATTACCAGTTTGAGCCCTACTGTGGTCAGGGTGTGCCTGACTCTAGCCTTGTTTATCAAGCATTGCCAGTTTGAGCCTTACTGTGGTCAGGGTGGGCCTGACTCTAGCCTTGTTTATCAAGCATTGCCAGTTTTAGCCTTACTGTGGTCAGGGTGTGCCTGACTCTAGCCTTGTTTATAAAGCATTGCCAGTTTGAGCCCTACTGTTGTCAGGGTGTGCCTGACTCTAGCCTTGTTTATCAAGCATTACCAGTTTGAGCCTTACTGTGGTCAGGGTGTGCCTGACTCTAGCCTTGTTTATCAAGCATTACCAGTTTGAGCCGTACTGTGGTCAGGGTGTGCCTGACTCTTTCCTTGTTTATCAAGCATTACCAGTTTGAGCCCTACTGTGGTCAGGGTGTGCCTGACTCTAGCCTTGTTTATCAAGCATTGCCAGTTTGAGCCCTACTGTGGTCAGGGTGTGCCTGACTCTAGCCTTGTTTATCAAGCATTGCCAGTTAGAGCCTTACTGTGGTCAGGGTGTGCCTGACTCTAGCCTTGTTTATCAAGCATTGCCAGTTTTAGCCTTACTGTTGTCAGGGTGTGACTGACTCCAGCCTTGTTAATCAAGCATTGCCAGTTTGAGCCCTACTGTGGTCAGGGTGTGCCTGACTCTAGCCTTGTTTATCAAGCATTGCCAGTTTTAGCCTTACTGTGGTCAGGGTGTGACTGACTCCAGCCTTGTTAATCAAGTATTGCCTGTTTAAGCCTTAATGTAGTCAGGGTGTGCCTGACTCCAGCCTCAATTATCAGGGATTGTTAGTTTTCTAGCCCAAAAATGGTGTTTTTTAAAGTTCTGCTGTTAAGATAGCAAAGTAAAAATGATGTATTAAATAAAAACAGGGTTTTTGTAAAGTTTTGCTATAAGTTAAACTCTACTAAATGATTTACATAGCTGACCATTATAACATTTTCTAGAATACTGAATTTACCTATGTTACTGTTAGTGACAACCTTATTTTTTCAAAATTCCTTGTCTTTGCTCAAAAATATGAGATCAGCGCATCAAGTTTAAGGTCTAATAAATGTAAGTATGTTCTGTAAAGTTTGCAAAATGATGTCACAAATAAAGCTAGTTTCAGTTGTCAGATGGATAGAAACAGGTACTAGTCTGTAAAGTTTCGTTTCGAAATCTAATCCTTGATTGAAATCAATAATTTTGGATAAATTTCATTTCTAAAATATGTTTGCATCACATGGACTTTTAAACAGATTCACTTAGAAATCCAAATTTTATGCAGAGTACCAGTAGAACTACTTTGGGTCTTTTAAGCACTACTTTTGACTACAGCATCAACTGATTTTCTATTTAGTAGAGGGTAACCTTAAAGAATTTAAATTGTATATGAAACAGATCACTACTATGTATCTTATATTTCTGATAAGATTATTATGTGGGTCCAATGCAGTTTTGAAGAAAATTTCCGACTGGCAGACCAGAATAGATATATATGATAGAAATTAAATTTTGACCAATTGATGAACAATGAAATCTGCAGACAAGATTATATATATACACACAATGTACTATAGCACTAATATTTTGTCATTAAAACAACTGAAGTGGTATAATAACACCCAAATTATCAATAAATAAAAAAAATGGGCAACCCCCCCCCCCCCCCCTTTTGTCTGCACTTAAATAAGCAAGGTCTACAATTATAAAACTCTTGCAGTGAAAAATGCCATCCTGCACTCCAAGTTTAAGAAATAATAACCATTTGCTGATACCACTCCAAAAGAGTATGGTTTACAATTTAAACCGATTCACCAATTTTAATACATTTATGATGCTCAATGGTAAACAACACAATGCATACCTTATGCATGATTAAAACAGGAGTTTGTTTAAGAAATGTGTTTATATCTTCAATGTCAAGATTCTTTCCATTTATATGCTCGAGAAATGTTGTATTTGCAATACATGTTAAATCATGTTTTAGCATAAAATCTAAAAAGTCTGGTCAAATTTGAAAAAAACTCTGTTATTAAATTTAATTTGCCTATTTATGGAAAACCTCATTATTATGCATACAGAAAGTTCTCTTAATTCACATTAATGCCTGCCTAAACAAAAACTTTGTTTTTGAAAAGTTCATTTTCAGCTTAAGATGTCACAAACAGTGCAGTTGGAACCATAAAAATGTCCAGGGTGGACAAAAAATAAATTTTTATATTAGAGCTCATTGTGTACACTCAAGTCAATAAATATTTTCCTTAAAAGACACATTTATTTAATGAACCATATGAACAATGCTTACTGCATAAATACCAATTTGCCGTTTTCAAGATAGGTAGTTGGATGTATCTTATCACATGGTTTCTGGTATCACATGATTTTATTTAGGGCACTTTCTTCAACTCAGCATCTTTTAACATCATGTGAATGGCATAAAACAGCTTTAAAATCGACCCTCTTCAGTATAGTTATCTTAAGTGTGGGCTTTGCATAACAGCACAACACAGCATAGTGATATCACTTAAGGTTTACTATAGATACCATTTCCTTGTTGAAAAATATTTAAAAATATGATATCAGATAGTTTTCCCAATTTTTTTTATTCAGTACACGGTACAAACCAACTTACATACTACAGTAATAGAAACGGGAAAAAATCTAATACTTGATTGAAATTAACTTCTAAAATATTTGTGCATCACATAAACTTAATTTCAAACAGATTCGTTAAGTATTACAAATTTTATGCAAAATGAAAGTAGAACTACTTTGGTTCTTTTAAGCAATACTTTTGACTTTTGCATCAGCTGATTGGCTATTTATTAGAGGTTCATATGGTTATTTATCAAATAAGGACTTTTTTCTACAGGTCCATATAACTGTGTATTGACCTCGTAAAAAGTCCTTAATTGTTATATTACATATGAATTTTTCTCTATTTATTTAAATTTAGAATAATAAATTGCATCATACATTATTGACTCATTGATTGTTATTATAGAAGCATTCGAACAAATAGAACTTTATTTCTTACAACCCAACAGTATATCTGAATCTATTTTTAGAAACAAGCCTTAAATATGCTTTATAAATAGTAACATGCCTTAAATATGCTTTAAAAATAGTAACAAGCCTTAATGCTTTAGAAATAGAATATATACACAGAATATTTTGGGGGGGGGGGGGGGGGACATTGTCTACACGAACCAATCAAAATTAGGACTTAACACACCATATGTAATATTGCAAAATATTGCTAAGTATTGCATTGGCAGCTTGCAAGAATATTGATTGTAGTAAGAAGTTGTATATGCAGTATCTGTTAGGGGTAGTACTACATTAACACAGTGTTATATTTGTAAAGGGGAGGATGGAAAACATGAAACTATGGCTTCAGATGTTTGTCAGAATTTATTTCTAACTAAACACTCATGCTGTGTAATTTACACCTGCCAATCCAAGTAAACAATCTTATGACCTCTAGTTCAACATTTCAAGGTTATGGATAAAAGAATGAAATTATTATTGTGGTTGCAACTTTAGTATTATTAGAAGATTATTTTTCTGTCTCAAAGCTGGGTTGTCTTTATTCAATTAAGCTATTCTTTCGATTAGTATTGATTTATTATTAGCTTGATTGGACCATGTAGCTTTTTCAGACTACATGTCACGTAACGAGAAAGAATTATTAATCCAACCTACGTCTAGGAACCACAGTGATGGATTATTTTTATTGTACTAAAGAAAACTGCTACATCAAAAATTCAGTACACAGTTGTATTTGGAACATCATATATATCATAATGGTTTTTGTAACTTTGTTGAAAATTAATGCTGCACAAAATCATCCTCACCAAATGACATCATCACTAAGCACAAAATCATCCTCACCAAAAATGATATCATCACTGAGCACAAAATTATCCTCTCCAAATGACATCATCACTAAGCACAAAACCATCCTCACCAAATGATATCATCACTGAGCACAAAATTATCCTCTCCAAATGACATCATCAATAAGCACAAAATCATCCTCACCAAATGACATCATCACTAAGCACAAAACCATCCTCACCAAATGATATCATCACTGAGCACAAAATTATCCTCTCCAAATGACATCATCACTAAGCACAAAATCATCCTCTCCAAATGACATCACTAAGCACAAAATTATCCTCTCCAAATGACATCATCACTAAGCACAAAATTATCCTCTCCAAATGACATCATCACTGAGCACAAAATCATCCTCTCAAAATGACTTCATCACTAAGCACAAAATTATCCTCTCCAAATGACATCATCACTAAGCACAAAATCATTCTCTCCAAATGACATCATCACTGAGCACAAAATCATCCTCTCCAAATGACATCATCACTGAGCACAAAATCATCCTCTCCAGATGACTTCATCACTAAGCACAAAATTATCCTCTCCAAATGACATCATCACTAAGCACAAAATCATTCTCTCCAAATGACATCATCACTGAGCACAAAATCATCCTCTCCAAATGACATCATCACTGAGCACAAAATCATCCTCTCCAGATGACTTCATCACTAAGCACAAAATTATCCTCTCCAAGTAACGTCATCACTAAGCAAACTAGGAACACTGAAATTACCCACAATGCTTTGCTTTTATGAAATGCACCATAAAAAGATGCTTAGTATATGTATGTCTGAAATTGAATGTTGATAAAGTTGGGATTTCTGAGCAGTCAGTGTAGCTTGGTGGTTAAGCAGTCAGTGTAGCTTGGTGGTTCAGCAGTCAGTGTAGCTTGGTGGATAAGCAGTCAGTGTAGCTTGGTGGTTAAGCAGTCAGTGTAGCTTGGTGGTTAAGCAATTAGTGTAGCTTGGAGTGGTTCAGCAGTCAGTGTATTGATTGATTGATTGGATGTTTGCTTTACATCCAGCAAGCAGTATTTCAGCTATATTCAGCAGTCAGTGTAGCTTGGTGGTTAAGCAGTCAGTGTAGCTTGGTGGTTAAGCAGTCAGTGTAGTTTAGTGGTTAAGCAGTCAGTGTAGCTTGGTGGATAAGCAGTCAGTGTAGCTTGGTGGTTAAGCAGTCAGTGTAGCTTGTTTTATAAGCAGTCAGTGTAGCTTGGAGTGGTTCAGCAGTCAGTGTATTGATTGATTGATTGGATGTTTGCTTTACGTCCAGCAAGCAGTATTTCAGCTATATTCAGCAGTCAGTGTAGCTTGGTGGATAAGCAGTCAGTGTAGCTTGGCTGTTAAGCAGTCAGTGTAGCTTGTTTTATAAGCAGTCAGTGTAGCTTGGAGTGGTTCAGCAGTCAGTGTATTGATTGATTGATTGGATGTTTGCTTTACGTCCAGCAAGCAGTATTTCAGCTATATTCAGCAGTCAGTGTAGCTTGGTGGATAAGCAGTCAGTGTAGCTTGGTGGTTAAGCAGTCAGTGTAGCTTGTTGGATAAGCAGTCAGTGTAGCTTGGAGTGGTTCAGCAGTCAGTGTATTGATTGATTGATTGGATGTTTGCTTTACGTCCAGCAAGCAGTATTTCAGCTATATTCACCAGTCAGTGTAGCTTGGTGGATAAGCAGTCAGTGTAGCTTGGTGGATAAGCAGTCAGTGTAGCTTGGTGGTTAAGCAGTCAGTGTAGCTTGGTGGATAAGCAGTCAGTGTAGCTTGGTGGATAAGCAGTCAGTGTAGCTTGGTGGTTAAGCAGTCAGTGTAGCTTGGTGGTTAAGCAGTCAGTGTAGCTTGGTGGATAAGCAGTCAGTGTAGCTTGGTGGATAAGCAGTCAGTGTAGCTTGGTGGATAAGCAGTCAGTGTAGCTTGGTGGTTAAGCAGTCAGTGTAGCTTGTTGGATAAGCAGTCAGTGTAGCTTGGAGTGGTTCAGCAGTCAGTGTATTGATTGATTGATTGGATGTTTGCTTTACATCCAGCAAGCAGTATTTCAGCTATATTCAGCAGTCAGTGTAGCTTGGTGGTTAAGCAGTCAGTGTAGCTTGGTGGTTAAGCAGTCAGTGTAGCTTAGTGGATAAGCAGTCAGTGTAGTTTAGTGGTTAAGCAGTCAGTGTAGCTTGGTGGATAAGCAGTCAGTGTAGCTTGGTGGATAAGCAGTCAGTGTAGCTTGGTGGTTAAGCAGTCAGTGTAGCTTGGTGGATAAGCAGTCAGTGTAGTTTAGTGGTTAAGCAGTCAGTGTAGCTTGGTGGATAAGCAGTCAGTGTAGCTTGGTGGATAAGCAGTCAGTGTGGCTTGGTGGTTAAGCAGTCAGTGTAGCTTGGTGGATAAGCAGTCAGTGTAGCTTGGTGGATAAGCAGTCAGTGTAGCTTGGTGGATAAGCAGTCAGTATAGCTTGGTGGTTAAGCAGTCAGTGTAGCTTGGTGGATAAGCATTCAGTGTAGTTTAGTGGTTAAGCAGTCAGTGTAGCTTGGTGGTTAAGCAGTCAGTGTAGCTTGGTGGTTAAGCAATCAGTGTAGCTTGGTGGTTAAGCAGTCAGTGTAGCTTGGTGGTTAAGCAGTCAGTGTAGCTTGGTGGATAAGCAGTCAGTGTAGCTTGGTGGATAAGCAGTCAGTGTAGCTTGGTGGATAAGCACTCAGTGTAGCTTGGTGGATAAGCAGTCAGTGTAGCTTGGTGGTTAAGCAGTCAGTGTAGCTTGGTGGTTAAGCAGTCAGTGTAGCTTGGTGGTTAAGCAGTCAGTGTAGCTTGGTGGTTAAGCAGTCAGTGTAGCTTGGTGGATAAGCAGTCAGTGTAGCTTGGTGGTTAAGCAGTCAGTGTAGCTTGGTGGTTAAGCACTCAGTGTAGCTTGGTGGATAAGCAGTCAGTGTAGCTTGGTGGATAAGCAGTCAGTGTAGATTGATGGTTAAGCAGTCAGTGTAGCTTGGTGGATAAGCAGTTAGTGTAGCTTGGTGGTTAAGCAGTCAGTGTAGCTTGGTGGTTAAGCAGTCTGTGTTGCTTGGTGGTTCAGCAGTCAGTGTAGCTTGGTGGATAAGCAGTCAGTGTAGCTTGGTGGTTAAGCAGTCAGTGTAGTTTGGTGGTTAAGCAATTAGTGTAGCTTGGAGTGGTTCAGCAGTCAGTGTATTGATTGATTGATTGGATGTTTGCTTTACGTCCAGCAAGCAGTATTTCAGCTATATTCAGCAGTCAGTGTAGCTTGGTGGATAAGCAGTCAGTAGCTTGGTGGATAAGCAGTCAGTGTAGCTTGCTGGATAAGCAGTCAGTGTAGCTTGGAGTGGTTCAGCAGTCAGTGTATTGATTGATTGATTGGATGTTTGCTTTACGTCCAGCAAGCAGTATTTCAGCTATATTCAGCAGTCAGTGTAGCTTGGTGGTTAAGCAGTCAGTGTAGCTTGGTGGTTAAGCAGTCAGTGTAGCTTGGTGGTTAAGCAGTCAGTGTAGCTTGGTGGTTAAGCAGTCAGTGTAGCTTGGTGGATAAGCAGTCAGTGTAGCTTGGTGGATAAGCAGTCAGTGTAGCTTGGTGGTTAAGCAGTCAGTGTAGCTTGGTGGATAAGCAGTCAGTGTAGCTTGGTGGATAAGCAGTCAGTGTAGTTTAGTGGTTAAGCAGTCAGTGTAGCTTGGTGGTTAAGCAGTCAGTGTAGCTTGGTGGTTAAGCAGTCAGTGTAGCTTGGTGGTTAAGTAGTCAGTGTAGCTTGGTGGATAAGCACACAGTGTAGCTTGGTGGATAAGCAGTCAGTGTAGCTTGGTGGTTAAGCAGTCAGTGTAGCTTGGTGGTTAAGCAGTCAGTGTAGCTTGGTGGATAAGCACTCAGTGTAGCTTGGTGGATAAGCAGTCAGTGTAGATTGATGGTTAAGCAGTCAGTGTAGCTTGGTGGTTAAGCAGTCAGTGTAGCTTGGTGGTTAAGCAGTCAGTGTAGCTTGGTGGATAAGCAGTCAGTGTAGCTTGGTGGTTAAGCAGTCAGTGTAGCTTGGTGGTTAAGCAGTCAGTGTAGCTTGGTGGTTAAGCAGTCAGTGTAGCTTGGTGGATAAGCAGTCAGTGTAGCTTGGTGGATAAGCAGTCAGTGTAGCTTGGTGGTTAAGCAGTCAGTGTAGCTTGGTGGTTAAGCAGTCAGTGTAGCTTGGTGGTTAAGCAGTCAGTGTAGCTTGGTGGATAAGCAGTCAGTGTAGCTTGGTGGTTAAGCAGTAAGTGTAGCTTGGTGGATAAGCAGTCAGTGTAGCTTGGTGGATAAGCAGTCAGTGTAGATTGATGGTTAAGCAGTCAGTGTAGCTTGGTGGATAAGCAGTCAGTGTAGCTTGGTGGTTAAGCAGTCAGTGTAGCTTGGTGGTTAAGCAGTCTGTGTTGCTTGGTGGTTCAGCAGTCAGTGTAGCTTGGTGGATAAGCAGTCAGTGTAGCTTGGTGGTTAAGCAGTCAGTGTAGTTTAGTGGTTAAGCAGTCAGTGTAGCTTGGTGGATAAGCAGTCGGTGTTGCTTGGTGTTTCAGCAGTCAGTGTTGCTTGGTGGTTAAGCAGTCGGTGTTGCTTGGTGGTTCAGCAGTCAGTGTATCTTGGTGGTTAAGCAGTCAGTGTAGCTTGGTGGTTAAGCAGTCAGTCTAGCTTGTTTGTTTAATTAGTACTGTGGCAGACATACATGTAATAGTTCTGTTTACTGTCCAAATGCCTGTTTCGTTCAGGGGTCAAAGTGATTTACACAATGTATTTACCTGTAGTATACATGTATTGCCTGTATGCTGCCTCTGCTGGCATATAGGTGGCAGCACTAAATAAATTGGGTTGTTTTTGGTGTATAAATTATGTACTTTATTTTCTCCATGTCAGCTACTGTGACAGTTATTAATGATTTAGTTTGCATTATGATTGTTGCCATGTTATACATACATGTATAAAATTATTATTGTATATTTCATTTTTGTGTATTAATCTTTGAGGAAAAAAGGTTATCTACATTTGTTGCCTTCAAGTATGATATATATAAAATATATAAATTTACAGGTGAAATGTTTTCCATAAGATTCACTACTAGTTTTTGTGCATGCAGTAGAGAAATATTTATGAAATTTGAGATATGATACTAAACAGGGTGTGCAAGATTATATAGGCTGTATTATTGATGAGTGTGGTAAATGTAAAAATGGCTTCCATTCAGATGACTACTAGACAATAGTATACTTTGTGTACTCTCTTAATCAGCTATTTCTATTTAACTTGAATTTTTTTTTTTTAATATTTACATAGTACATAGATGGGAATGAACTTGGGTACTCTGTAAACAGTAACATATCACAAAACATTTACAGCAGCAGGTCAAGGGTTTTCACTGTAATCTGGCTTCTTCCACCAATAAACATTAGATGTCATGATATCGTTAAAAAATAGTTAAATGTGGTATTAAACTGCAATGTTTGCAGATAGTCTAAATGCTCTGTCTACCTGCATCAGGCTGTTGTGGTAGACTAAAAATATGGCTTATTGACTTCAGGCATGTTGTAGTAGGCTAGAAAATCTGCCTTCCTGACGTAAGCATGGTGTGGAAGACTTAAAACTCTGGCATCCTGGCCTGAGGAAAAGTGTGGTACACTTTTAAACTCTGGCGTCCTGACTTCAGACAAGGTGTGGTAGACTTGAAACTCTGGTGTCCTTTCAGTGAAGTGTGGTAGACTTGAAAGTCTTGCTAACTGACTTCAGAGTGTAGTGGACTTAAAACTCTGTCTGCCTGACCTTAGGCAAGATGCAGTAGACTTAAAACTCTGGTGTCCTGACGTTAGACAAGGTGTGGTATGCTGGAAAATCAGGCTTCCTGACTTAAGGCAAAGTGTAATGGACTTAAACTCTGATTCCTGACATCAGGCAGTGTGTGGTAGACTTGAAACTCTGGGGTCCTTACTTGAAACTATGGTATCCTGACTTCAGGCAAGGTGTAGTAGACTTGAAACTCTGGTATCCTGACTTCAGGCAAGGTGTAGTAGACTTGGAACTCATGCATCCTTACTTAAAGCAAGGTGTAGTAGACTTGAAACTATGGTATCCTGACTTCAGGCAAAGTGTGGTGGACTTTAGACTGTAGAGTTATGAATATTGGCAAGGTGTAGTAGACTTGAAAGTCTGGCTTCCTGACTTCCGGCACGGGGTGGTAGATTTAAAACTCTGGTTTACAGAATTCAGGCAAAGTGTGGTAGGTTAGAAAATCTGGCTTCAGGCAAAGTGTGCCAGACTTAAAAATCTGGCTTCCTGACATTTTTTTAAAAACAAGGTGCTATGATACTGATAAAACATTGCTGAAAGTCCTGTAACACATCAATCAAACAAATAAACAAACATGAAAACAATTGAAGTAGGTAAGATATCTACATTTACATGTACATGTATATTCTGCAGAAAAACTTGTTATTAAAACAGCATATTGAATGACAAACGTGTACAGAAATAACACAATTTAAAGAAATCCTTGCATCAGTCATGTCAAGAGGATTGATGTAGTGATTACGACGTCTTTGATTACATTGGTTATTGGGGATAAAAGTCTGTAGTCTTCATAAGAATATCATCACATTATGACAATCAATATTTTATTTCTATGGCTGACTATTTGAATGTACAGTAAATTTATTATAAATTTATGTAATGGTTTATGAAAAAAAAATCTTTCAATTGTACATCTGTTATTATACAACTCCACACTAGGAATATGTTTAAAATGGTAGATCCCATGGTATTACACATTCTGGCCTAATTATGTAAATGTGTAAAAACTAAGCCACACCCTTCTTTAATTTAATACAACCTATAACAGTGTTTAAATTTTGTTTTAAAGTAAAATGAAGGTCAAAAAAGGTATATCTTTTTGCTTATTCATTTCAAAGTTTGCTGACTTACTTCTCCAATAAATACACATTACATACATTATGTGTCTTGTCGAGACAGTTGTGTACATTCGTATCACAACAAGATGCACAGCATCGAGTTAGTGATTTAATAAATATGATAGTGATCAGTCTGTCAGTCCTATTCATGTAAGGGCAACTTCTCTGAACCTACTAATGAAATTTGGTAGGAAGAAGAACACCATACAATGATATATTCTGCAGTTATGTATTTCAACAGTATATTATTGAGATATTTGTTGTAGGAGTTATTCCCCTTTTGAACTTTCTCAAAATATATATGTATAAAGCATATCATCAATCTCCTCTTAAACTACTTAAGGGAACCATGTGTAGTTTTGCATATCTACAGGAAGTTATGATGGCATATTTTTTTGTAGTAGTAATGCCCAATGAACTTTAAAATTTTTCAAAATATTTGTCTGAAATAACTCCTACTATTGATTAGTTACTGTTGGTCAATTGACCGTTTAGATTTGTTTTTTGTTTGTTTGAATGGTGTTTTAATGCCACCTTCAGCAATTTTTCAGCTATATCAGCTAGTCCAGTTTTTTTATTGGGGAGGAAGCCGGAGTACCCTGTGAGCACCCCTGACCTGCGGTAGGAAAACTGGCAATCCTTTTCAATAAGATTAGAGTTGAGTACTCCCTGCCTGCAGTGAGAATCGAACACACAATCTCATTGTTGACAGACCACGTGATCAATAGTAGACGAACTACCTTACCCACTCTGCCAACGAGGCCTCTTCTTAAGATTTGGTGTTATTAGGGCAGGTTAATGGTCTGAACCTTGACCACTCTGCCAACGAGGCCCCTTCTTAAGATTTGGTGTAATTAGGGCAGGTTAATGGTCTGATTTCAACATTTAAATTTATTAAACCTGATATAGGCTGTTATGACTAAGACTCTTTACAGTGGGTGTCTGCTTTCAAAATTGTGTTGTTGATTAACACTAGATGTATCATAGTTGATGAATATATTTAAAAGATGTGTCGTTTATGTATTACTTAAATTGTTTCGATGCATATGCATGTACATGTAAGCAGAAATATTGGGTTTGATAATAGGATAAAAAATCCAAGGTCAGTAACATCATGTTTATTGTTGTTTCCCGGATAATTTTTATTGTTACTTCCTGATTGCAGATAGTTCTTTCCATATTAAGTACATTTGTAGCTAAGATAGCGTGAACTGTAGGGTTAATTGGTGCGAGGTGCACACAGGATTTTCAAGCTATTTATGCTTTATTACTTCTTACTAATACCAATTGTCAGAAAAAATTAAGGGCTTTTCTTTAAAAAAAATGATTGGTTTATTTGGGTTTTGAAGATAATGTTAATTTTTCTTTTGATTTTGCATATCCCTCTACTATTGAGGTATTGATATATTAACTGAAGTTTCTTAAGGCAACATGATGTCATGATGTTACTGTTTGTTTTATTTCCAAGATTGGGTCTCCCTATTTACCGACGAGAACTGTCCAGAACTGACAAGAAGGTATAATTACAGACTAGAAGCATTTTTCTACCAACAAGAAGCATTTTTTCACCAACAAGAAAGAGAAATAGATTATTTATCTTAATTATTATGAAAAGAAATTAAAAACAGTGATTTTTGTAATGTATTGTAATTTTAGTGTATTGTTATTTACCATTTTAGTACAATCTTGGAAATAGCCTGACATTTTTTTTTAACCAGCTGACTCTTTTTTTTGTAACTGTTATATCTCTTAAGAGATGCATAGTATTTTTTAATATAAAAAGTGTCGAGTCAGTTGAATGTGGCTCTCATGGAACGAATGCCTTTATTTTTATTTCTTTGCAAAAAATGCTGTTCCTTTTCACACAAGAGACCAAGGTCCCATCGCATTGTCTATCAAAATATGTAGTTATATATAAGCAGATTTGGATTCCCATGGTACACTATTTAAAGTTTGAAAATCATCCAAATTGTCAAGTTCAATGGTAGATATGACGTTGGCTTGCCGTAAAACTACTAAAACGTAGTAACAGTATGATGTAAAAAATGTAATAAAAACTAAATATTAGTCTGTTCACAACAACATAAACAATCTTCAAAGGTTATATTTTCATATTCAACTGGCTTTTATTGAAGTTTGTTGTTTTACAATAAGCATTTAACGGTTCTTCAAAAGAAACAATTGTGTGTCAATTATGGCAGTGATTGCTAATTGTAAAACAATCAAAGGATTACAGGATCATACATGATATTACTGACATGTGTATCATCCCAATTATCAAAAATTAGCCTGTGACTATTATTGTTTGAAATTATTATTTTATAAGTATATTTTTAACTAATTTCCTAAGTTAGTTAATATACTGAATTAGTTAGGAATACAGTTTATTATTAAACTTTCTTGTCGTAGGTAAATACTGCACTACATGTCAAACACAACAACGACAACAAAATTACACAATATCAAAAAAATCTTTTTTTTTTAATTTCTTTTCATAATAATTACAACAAATAATCATTTTTCTTTCTTGTCTGTGAAAAAATGCTTCTTGTCGGTCTTGACTGTTCTTGTCGGTAAATAGGGAGACCATCCATATCTTATAATCAAGCAAGCTCAATGGATAATTTTGATCTCGGAAATAAAACCAACATTAATATATTTATGGCATGATATTTCCACAATTTAAGTGCAACCAAAAAAAATTAGTGTATTGGCACGTATAACAAGGACTTCAGAATAACACTCGGTTCTACAGATCCAAAACAGTAAAACAAAATGGAGCTATCATTCAAATTTTCCCCCAAGCATGAATACTAGTATTTGTTTGTCTGTCGATAATGTTCCATCATTAAATGTCATTGTAGCAATTATTTCTGAATTATGTAATATGCACCAGTTTGAATATTTTTAACCTCAGATTAAACACTATATATCAAGTACATGCACACACATGAATAAAAACAAACAAATTAAAAGGTATATTTTCTCAATCAATGAGCTAAACTGAACCTTTTTGACATTCTCTTAAGTTGATGTTTATGATTTCTAACATGAAACACAATTTAAATGTAGGTTATTAAGACAATGATAAAATGATATCTATGCTAATTTTTTAACTGTGTGGACTCATAAGACACACAAAGTGCAATATAGATTCATCAACTCCCATTTGTATTCAGCACACAAAGTGCAATCAGTTATATATAACATTCAAACACAGATTAAGTTTAAATATAGGTTAGAAAGGTATCAATTACTTACAGTTTTTAAGTTGTGGCCTTAAAAGTGGGAATTTTACATTTTTATTGTTTATTTCTTCAATATGCCTGATAGCTTCCAGTTTTATTTATGTTACTTTTAATACTGTAAAAATCTAGTTTTAAAATGGGAACCAAGCTTAAATACTGATCCGTATATTTGCTTCTTGTAAAATGAGTCATTTTAACATAGGATCTTATGGAAAATGTTGCCACAAATTTTTTTCTAACTTGAACACTGTTTTAAGTTAAACCTCTCTGAGATAGGCCTCTTGAACATTGTTTTAAATCAAACCTCCCTGAGATGATCCTATTGCAAACCTCATTGAAATAGTCCTCTTGAAAACTGTTACAATTCAAACCTTTCTGGGATGGTTCATAATACTGTTTTAAATCTAACCTCTTTGAGTTGGTCCTTTGGAGGTTTATATCCATATTTCCAAATCTACTAAACATGGTTTCAACAGCTATATTTGTTTATAGTTTAATTTGCTTTGTAAGCTGAAATCTGATTGGCCAATTCAAATCTGAAACCCATATTATACCATATAACTTGCGTTGGTGGCATGTACTATTCTTACGCCGTTAAAATTCAAATAGTTCTATGACATCATTGCTGTTTTTAAGGTAAAAATAGTCAAGATTTATAGTTTAAATTAAATTATAAGTAATATTTCAAATTTCTGAACAGGTTATAGGATATAATATGGTTTGGGTCTGTTAACACCATTATGGGTAAACACACAAAAACCATATTATTTGTAGAACCCGTTAAGAAATTTGAATTATTCCTAAACCTCCATTGAAATGTGTAAAAATATATATTCCGAAATCATTAGATAACATTTAAGCATATTTCATTGCAGTTGTCCCATATGTAATACCTTTCAAAATAATCCCTACTTCCACAATGTTCACCCCCATAATCAATAACTTAAAGAGTAGAACCCTATTAAAGACATACAATGACATTATATATACCAGTTATTCACACCTGTCCATCTACTTTAATCTGCCATAGTAAAAATGTACACTCATTATTGTTGTTATTTTTATGTCTTCACCCTTTGGGGCGGATATATTGTTTTGTACCCACAAAAGTTGGAACTTTACTATTCCTTATTACCTATTAACTTATTACCATATGAAGATTTGAATATCATATGGCAGTTTGATATAAGACCCTTTTCTTAAAATGAGTCCTTGCTGTTGTAAGTCAAACCTCTTGATTACTTGGAATATTCCAGTGATAGGTTTATTGCTCCATTATCCATTTTAAATGGCAATTCATTAAACCATTTACCCTCGTGCTCATTACCTCCTAAACTGCTTGATGAAATTTAATGAAACTTAGCATGAAGGAAGAACATTATATGTAGATGTGCAAGAAGGATTTTTATCGACCTCAGATATCATTACAGGGAGATAATTGGACTTGAAAGCAAAGCGGGGGTATCGCTTTGTGACTGTGCTCACAGTCCACAGTTGTTTTAGCACACTTTATTCTTTATGGTCCTACTTGAAACAAACTGTAAACCATTCACCATTTATTAAGGCACTTGTTTTGCGACCCGGCCATTTTAGGCTTTTGTGTAAACAAAATTAAATGTAATGAAAATGTTGACATTTAGGGTTGCTGTACATTATTTTTGCTGGTTATATTTGTCAGTGTTAGTAATACCGAAAGAATGATATCATTTTACTTGGTATTCTTTGTCCATCCATCCATCCATCCATCCATTCTATAACTCTTTTATTATAAGAAACTACTATTAAACTTTTTGAACTAGTTCACATATTAGCATAATTTTCCTAATGAATGAGTTCCATAGTCCATTTTTGAGTTTTTTGGTCATTTGGTATCTTGTGTTGTAGCCAACAGATCATTTACCTTCCTCGTGGAACTATTTCATATTTGTTTTGATATCTTTGTAATAACATCAACAGGAACATTTTGTTAATAATTTGCTATTGAATTTCCATTGCAGTTCTAGCTTCTTTTGCCAACATGAGTTTCATACACATGCAAATAGTCTCTTATATTTTACTGGAATATTTTTGTAATAATATTTACTAAGCACAAGATTGTTTCCATTTGCACCAGTTTTGATCAATCTTGATTTAATTTATTTAAAAATGATTGATATTTATCCAGAATCATAGAACCAGAGTTTATATGAAGAATACTTTCTCTATTCCTTAGTGCCTCTAAGTCTAGCTATAAAATTTGTGTATACTGCAAATAAAACACACGGATGATGCGTAAATTAGTTTTCTGGCTTTTTTACAATATATACATAAAAATATTGTATTTCTTGATAAGTACCACATATAAATTACATTTTGTTTTTTCATAATCATTGAATCTTTTAGGAATATGTGGCACATAACAACAATACCACACCAAAATGTAAAGAGGTTTGGTCAGATAAGAGAGAACAGTGTCTTAGACCAGTGTAATTATTAGCAAGAACCTTTATAAAGCCTGTAAATGTACAGTTTAAAGAAATATACAAACAACGTTACAGTTCAGGGGTGTGGGGTAGGGGCCATGGTTTCCAAGTGGTAAAGTTGGTTTGTCTACTAATTGATTTCGTGGTCTGTCAACACTGAGATTGGGGATTCGAGTCTCGCTGCAGGTAGGGTGTACTCAACTCCACAAAACTGTGACCTGAACTTAGGTAGGAAATTCCCAGGCTAGAAGATTTTCATATGACGTCATCCTTCGAAATATCAACTAATGAAAATGCTTTAAAGAAGAAAGTGTTTGGCAGTAGTCATTATTACTCATTCTCGAGTGTGCAGAAAACATAATGCAACTAATAAATAACACAGTAATAACAAACTATAAACACTACTGTAAAAAAACACTGATTTTCACATGGTCTACGCAACACATCTGTTTGGTTTATTTACAATCGTCATCGGGATATCCCTAACCAAGTCGTGAATGAAAGTGAGCTTTTGATTGGCTATATTAAGGTATGATGTAGCCAATCAAAATAGTGACTTCTAGCCCGGGAATTTCCTAGCTAAGTTTGTCAGGGTTTCGTGAACACATGTGGAAACAGAAACCCTGACTCGTGAGGATGCAAATTTGGGTTTTTCTCCTTGTACTCCGGCTTCCTTCCCCAGTAAAAACTGGACGCGTAGCTGAAAAATTGCTTAAAGTGACATCAAACAAAACAAAACAGAATACAATGAAATAATAGACCAAAAATAAATACACAAATTGTATGGTTTCTTCTGCTTTTGATTACAGTAAATCTAAGAAGTATTACTTTACCCAATGAGACCATAGGACAAAATGCTGACACTGCATGTGAAACAATAAATCTTGGGATTGGATAAGTTTTAATATCTTTATTATTTGGATTTTAAATATTTCTTTGATTTGAGTGGCACTAAGCCTCTCGTGAGTCTTGATTAGACAAATGCCCATCAAGTGGTATCTTTGATTACATTTTATTTAAAGAAGTTGTGACATTGATCATTTTAGAAATAATTTTTGATTGTCAAATAAGTTGATGTCTTTGTTTTCATATTTTCTATAAATCATGATGACATCTCTGGACAAAATATGTGTACCTGTAATGATATATGCGGTGAATGAGGACTACAGTGATTTACCTTAGATAGTTGTCAATTACATCTCGTCCATGCATGGCAATGGAATATTTTTGGATGGATTAAGTGATGATATTATTAGTTATTACAGATATTGATTTGTAGTACCGTTCCGAGTCTTACTGATGAAATTGACACAGGCAATGTGACAGCCTGTGTGCTAAAGTTACAGTTTGTTTAACTGTACCATAATATTATTTGATGTTTTTTTTTATTCCATATACATCATTTACATTTTGAATGGAACTTGAAATAGAATAAAGCAATTGTTTTTTGCTGAATGCAATTGAAAATAGATATTTCATTGGTTTGGACGTTAACTTTGTGTTCTTAATTTCACTATGGATTTGTCTCATCTATTCTGAAAGAAAATGAAAATTTTGATCTATTTGATGTGTTTCAGCAAATTTAGTTTATTTGTGAGTTTTTCAGAAATAAGAAATTATGCTGGATTTATGAGATTTTTTTAAAACTGCATTTTGTAACACATCTTTTCTGTTGCATTGAATGTCAAACTTCTTTGTTTTGATAGTTAATTTCTGAAGTATTATTACATGAGTGAATTTTGTGATGTAATATTGACAACTAAGAGATTTTGATTTTAACAAGCAGTTGTTGGATTTACACGAATTGATGTTTGACATATTAGGAATGAATTACATGTAGTATCAGGGATTATTTTGAAGTTGACAGACCTTTATTGGATTCTGAATCATTGTGAATTGGATATTGTTCCAACATGGAAGTACAATAAGTGATGAAAAATAACAAATCCCTTCTTGAAGAATTTTAGTTCAAAAATGAATCCTGCCATGCAAAGATAACATTCATTATTATAGGTTCATTGACCCGATTTTTTCTGCGATATTATATCTAAATTGAGACGAGATAATATGAAGGTTGGAAACAAGAACTTTCACCTAGACTAAGCTATACGGAATTTATTCAATTATATATCCATCAATATCTGTCCTACGGTCATCTGTTTACGAAGCAGCACAAGTTAGCTAGATTTGATAGAAATAATGCATACGAGGAGAGAGATGGCCGGACCCCCTTATAACATGGGTTGGAATCCTCAGATGTACTATTATCAATGTAGGTATTGGTAGTTTTTATATTTTGTATACAAACAAGGTAATTAATATTTGGTTCAATATTTATGAATGAATAATTCCTAGTTATTGAATATCAATAAATGTTGATTAGATAATTGGTTTATTGTGTATTGGGCAATGTCATGTTGGTGTCATTTATGATTCGTTTCTGTTAAATTATGGAAATCATGAGTTGTTAATAATTTATGTCTTGTACAAGTCTGTGGTTAGTAGAGCCTCATTATCGTACAGCAGAAATTAAACATTTAAGTTTTAATCAAGGAGACATAATAAAATACTCAATTGTTAAAACTAATAAAAGATCATTATTTAAATAAAGGGAAATTTTTGAAACACTTTTATTTGTTGGGAATTGTTGTAAAGGTTGTATTTACTTTTTAAAGTGAATGAAACTTGGTACAGATACAGAAATTTTTTTGATGAATCATTGAGAATTGAAAGATTGCTTCTGATATAACCATGTGACTGAATTCAACCAATAAAAATGATGGATTTTAATGAAATACAAAAATAATATAATTATAGTTAAATTAAATGATTTAAAGTGGTTGCCCCAACAATTGTGTGATCATGTGGGGACATGGTTTTTGTCGTCTTAATGTTCATTCATCTGTTCTGCCATTTGTCTGTTGCCCATCACAACAGTTTGTAGGGGCATGAACTCTTCCATTATAAATTGAGAATTTCTCCACAGTTGTGTGCTTACTTATGACAAAATGAAGACATGTATTTATGCTGTACTGGAACTTGTAGACCTACAGTACAGCTCCACCTGTCCACAATAAGAGTCAGAATGTGCTAGACAGAACTTGAGCAGGTCCTAGTGTAGATTAGCTTCTAAACAGAACGAAACGAGGTCCAATTACTTGTAATTATGGAAAGGGTGTGTTTACACCTAGGAGTTTTATGCATTTAGTTAGCTATCAAAATGTTTCAATGGTTCCATAAAATGTCTTTTCTCCACTGAAAGTTTACATTTGTACAACAATCAGTTCAAAACTTTATTCATATTCATGCCAATTTTTGACAAAAAATTGCAGGTATTCATTGCTGATATTCAGAATTTATTTGCATACTTGTATCAGCCCACCAAAATATTAGTACACGCTTCAGTTGCAACAGATTTTGAGATAGAACACATTTTGGAAATTTTTAAACAATGGTATAATTACATGTATGATACAATTTTCAAACTAATAAATTATCAAAAGGATCAACTCAGTGGCATAGATGAGACTTGTCGGAGAATACTATGTGGTCCAACACTTTTTTTTGTGCATGAGGCCATGCAAAAAAAAAAAAAAAAAGCATTGGACAGCAGAGGATTCTTGGACTAAGATGAAACTAGTCCGAGAATACTCTGTCGTACAACACTTTTTTTTTGTGCATGAGGCCATGCAAAAACACAAAAAAAAAGCATTGGACAGCAGAGGATTCTTGGACTAAGAAGAGGCATATTTAATTAACCTTGAAAACTGTTTAGTAGCAGTGTTTGCTCTGTTGCTATTAATGGGACCTCTTTGTAGTTCTGCAGAGATAAAAAAATCTATTATGAATCATAAATGGACTTCATATAAACCTTCAAGACAAATTTAGTAGGCCATAATAACTTTTTACCAACCATTAAGGGACTATTGTTATTGACCGTCTGCGATCTACTTGAAAATTCAACAGATGACAATATCTTATTGACCTCTTGGAACCATGGTTATATAAATATTGACACTCCATTTATAGAACCAGCAAACAATAGTATAATAGTATAGTTGATTATTGACACCCCATTTGTTGGTCCTCTGATATCCAGTAAAAAGTTCAATAGAAACTCCTTAGTTCCAGCAAAGGTACAGATAAATATTGACACTTCCTGTATTGAGCCTCTGAGATCCAGTGAATAATAGTTCAGTTATGTATTGACACCACATTTGTTGGTCCTGTGAGATCCATTACCTGTATAACAGTTACCCATTCGTTGAGCCTCTTATATAATTACATAATTCCAACCAATGTTCAGATAAATATTGACAATCCCTCTTATTGAGCCTCTTAAGTCTAGCAAATAATAGTGCTATTAACATCCCATTTGTTGATCCTAACGAGATACTAGTAGCAAGCACTGCTAGTAGTGGTTCATTGCCTGCAAAGAGTAGTGAGCGCTACAGCATTTTGTATCAAGTGATCAAAGTCAGTCTTATGCTGATAATTTTTTGCTATCTTGAAAATTGACTACATTCATGTGACATCACCTTCAGAAAAAGATGTCACACTCAGAGGCACTATAAGGGTGCTTGTAATTAACGTCGTGAATCATGTGGGATGCTATCATCAATGCTGCACCTATAATCATATTACATTAAACAGTGGAATGGTTACCTATTGACACTCATTAGTTGAGCCTCTTAGATCCATGGCACAGATAAATATAGACATTCCCTTTTTTGAGCCTCTAAGATCCAATAACACCCCTTTGTTGAGCCTCTAAGATCCAATAACACCCCTTTGTTGAGCCTCTAAGATCCAATAACACCCCTTTTTTGAGCCTCTAAGATCCAATAACACCCCTTTGTTGAGCCTTAAGATTGGTTCACAGTTAACTAGATGGAAGTAATTTACAGACTGTAGGATTGTATGTTGTATTGATATTCTATTTATCATTAGAGATAATTATATCAAATTTTCATTTATCTCTGTGATGATTGGTCAAGTGATTCCTGTGGTTCTTTTTATGAAATGAGATATAGCAACCAGTTTATAGAATATCTTTGATTGATTTAATGGATTGGTTGGTTGGTTGTTTGGTGTTTGATATGAATTCCTTCTTTCATCATGTTCAACCAAAAGTAAAGTACCTTCAGGTGCAGATTAATTTTTTTTTCATTATTAGATGCTCTTATTTAAGTGTACAGAAGTCATATTTTAATGTTTGCAGTCTTACAGATTTGTTCATAGGTTGATGGATAGTTAGAAAATAAAACAAAAACCAAAAATCCCAAAAATATGGTAACACAAATCTCAATAACCAATACCTGAAAACTACACACCTTAATAAACAATACCTTAACTATATAACACAAATCTTAATAAACAATGCCTAAACAATATAACAAATCTCAATAAACAATGCATAAAAAATGCACACCAATATAAACAAAAACTTAACTAATATAAAATAAACCTTAATAAACTATGCCTAAACAATATAACACAAATCTCAATAAACAATACCTTAACAATATAAAACAAATCTCAATAAACAATACCTTAACAATATAACACAAATCTCAATAAACAATACCTTAACAATATAACACAAATCTCAATAAACAATACCTTAACAATATAACACAAATCTCAATAAACAATACCTTAACAATATAACACAAATCTCAATAAACAATACCTTAACAATATAACACAAATCTCAATAAACAATACCTTAACAATATAACACAAATCTCAATAAACAATACCTTAACAATATAACACAAATCTCAATAAACAATACCTTAACAATATAACACAAATCTCAATAAACAATCCCTTAACAATATAACACAAATCTCAATAAACAATACCTTAACAATATAACACAAATCTCAATAAACAATACCTTAACAATATAACACAAATCTCAATAAACAATACCTTAACAATATAACACAAATCTCAATAAACAATACCTTAACAATGTAACACAAATCTCAATAAACAATACCTTAACAATGTAACACAAATCTCAATAAACAATACCTTAACTATATAACACAAATCTCAATAAACAATACCTTAACTATATAACACAAATCTCAATAAACAATACCTTAACAATATAACACAAATCTCAATAAACAATACCTAAACAATATAACACAAATCTCAATAAACAATACCTTAACAATATAACACAAATCTCAATAAACAATACCTTAACAATATAACACAAATCTCAATAAACAATACCTAAACAATATAACACAAATCTCAATAAACAATACCTTAACAGTATAACACAAACCTCAATAAACAATACCTTAACAATATAACACAAATCTCAATAAACAATACCTTAACAATATAACACAAATCTCAATAAACAATACCTTAACAATGTAACACAAATCTCAATAAACAATACCTTAACTATATAACACAAATCTCAATAAACAATACCTTAACTATATAACACAAATCTCAATAAACAATACCTTAACAATATAACACAAATCTAAATAAACAATACCTTAACAATATAAAACAAATCTCAATAAACAATACCTTAACAATATAACACAAATCTAAATAAACAATCCCTTAACAATATAACACAAATCTAAATAAACAATACCTTAACAGTATAACACAAATCTAAATAAACAATACCTTAACAATATAACACAAATCTAAATAAACAATCTCTAAAAATATACCTCAATAAACAATGTGTAAACTAAAATACACAAACATAAATAAACTGAAAACTAAAACTAAAAATAATGTACTTCAGAATAAACTATGCTTAAACTAAATAACATGATCCTCAATAAACAATGCATAGACTAAAATAACACAACCTTCAATAAACAATGCCTAAACTAATATTCAACCAAACCTCAAATAAACAATACCTCATAATACAGAAGTCAATAAACGATGCCTAACTAATATAACACAAACCCCAATAAACTAATAAACAATGCCTAAATTAATATAACAACAACCTCAAATAAACAATACCTGCACTTAAATAATACAAGTCACGAACTCCAAGAAATCCCTTAACTAAAATAACACAGATCTCAATAAACAATGCCTAAACTAAAGTTACAAAACACAATCTGTAGAAAACAATTATGATCATAATTCAAGTTGTTGTAGTTCTACCTTAATATAGATGATACAAGGAGATATATATTAATTTAAAAAGTAGATGCAGAAATTGTTTGATAAGTAATTTGAAAAAAAAAATCCCAAACAGAACTGCAGAACTAAGATTAATTCTTCTGCTTTACCATTAATCAAAGTGTTCTAAATCACTTCCTAGGGGTTCAAAACTTTCTGCATTAATCTGAATTCTACTAAAATGTAGTTATAACATCTATATCTATTTAGATGGTGGTGGAAAAAAGTACAAATATTATAAATGTAGACAGATGTTTAACATAAAATTATAAATTGTTCAGTGATTAAATTGTTGCTTTACATCCAGCAAGCCTTATTTTAGCTCTTTTCAGAATGAGAACAAGTTAACAAACAATCCAGCGGCATTTATATACATAAAAATGTTCATATTAAGAGTAAGAATTCAGTCACAGTTCATTGATCAATAATTATTATATATTTACACTGTTTTTGTGGTCTTTGAACATAGTACATGTACTACTGTGTCCATCAAATCACATGGTTTTGGTGTTTTTGTTTAGTTTTATAATTTGTCAGTTTCTTTTCAGTTATTCTAGACAATAATATAAATAAGAAGATGGTCTTTCAGGACCTGGGGCAAAATATTGACATTAAATGACCATAGGAGTAGCCACAGCTGTCAAAGAGCTATTGATGACCAAGGTCATATAGAACAGTAAACAGTAAACATGCTACCACTGCTGACACAACACTTGACATCTCATTTACCTGTTTATTTCAATGAAATCTATTGTTTTCTAATTTTTTTCAAATGACAGTTTATATCAAACTCACTATATAGTATTTCTAAACATGATGTAGTTGGGGCTTCAGTGGCCAAGTGGTTAAGGGAGTTTATCTACCATGGATCACCTGGTCTGACAATAATGAGATTGCGGGTTCAAGTTCTGCTGCGCTAACGGTGCACTAGTCCCCAGTCTCAATTGACAAGGATTGCCATTTTTCATACTGAAGTCCGGGTTTTTCCTTTTGTACTGCGGATTCCTCCCCCAATAAATCTGGATGCCATGATATGAGCTGAAAAATTGCTGAAAGTGGTGTTAAACACCATTCAGACAAACAAAACATGTAGCTTTGTTAAATGTGTTAAAGGATCCCAACCCTAGCTCTTTATTGTTATAGCCTTAAGCTTACAAAACACTCTTCTAAAATCAGACACCAACAAAAAAACTAGAACTACAAAATTACAGTACCAACAAAAGAGATTCTTCATTACAAACACGTGCATAGCACTTTAATTTAATACAAACACAATACCAACAATCAAATACAAAGGCATGATGTAATGAGAAAAACAAAGGATACAGTAGGAAAATATTAAAAGGTTTTCAGCTGAAGCAAAAAAATGTTGTTTTAACCTTGACCTTTGGCAATGAATAAATTTATACAGCTGGTTGACGACCTGTTGCTAAACTGCACAAACAAAACTACAATGGTAGTAACATTGTAGTTATGAACATCACCATGGTTACTAATACCATGTAGGCAACCTCATTCAGTCTTCAGCAACCAGATTATATCTGTCCTTTTCATGAGTCCTGCATGACTGACTGGTCTAAATAAATCTGACTTATAGCAAGTCTATTCCCAACCATAATTAACCAGGAGTGCAAGTTTTATCTGCCAAAGATTCTCACCAAGTTTTATCTGCCAAAGATTCTCACCAAGTTTTATCTGCCAAAGATTCTCACCAAGTTTTATCTGCCAAAGATTCTCATCAAGTTTTATCTGCCAAAGATTCTCATCAAGTTTTATCTGCCAAAGATTCTCATCAAGTTTAATCTGCCAAAGATTCTCATCAAGTTTTATCTGCCAAAGATTCTCACCAAGTTTTATCTGCCAAAGATTCTCACCAAGTTTTATCTGCCAAAGATTCTCACCAAGTTTTATCTGCCAAAGATTCTCACCAAGTTTTATCTGCCAAAGATTCTCACCAAGTTTTATCTGCCAAAGATTCTCACCAAGTTTTATCTGCCAAAGATTCTCACCAAGTTTTATCTGCCAAAGATTCTCACCAAGTTTTATCTGCCAAAGATTCTCATCAAGTTTTTCGGCATCCTCTATCATGGCCTCCTTCCCAGTAAAAACTGGATGTCATGATAAAAATGGCCTAAAGTCTAATTAAAAAAAAACTATGGACATTTCAGTCACGCAGTTGTATTTGAGAAAAAAGTTATTTACTAACACAAATAAAAAATATTTTCATCTTTTGCTGTTCTGACTGACTGAAATGGTCCTTATTGAGAAATAAAACAAACTTTCTTTCCAAATTATATATTGTAACGTTTTGTCAGTAGAGGTGTAATTTGAACAAACATACCAGTGTACACTGAATATTAGGGAAACAAAAGATTTGAATGATTAGTACTTTTAAAGTCAGTATACTTGTCTGTGGTTAAGATCAAAAGGAAAAAGAATGATGATAAAATGCATTTTTAAATTTTTTCCTTGTATGTAGTACTTCAAGCTGAACGCATGTGAAGGCTGTTCAATTCTTACTTCCGTATTGTCCACTTAAAATGATTCACTACTTTAAAAAAGTGTAGAATTTAATATTAAAACATTATAGTTTCAAAGTTTTTACCTTTATTAAATGATAGGATATGTAGATTGATTTTAAGAAGTATGAAAGTGGCCCCGTTTTAACCTCAACAAATGAAGAGAAACATAAAAAATGAATTAGGCCTGCAGGCCTTGTATGAAAATCATTGGATTTGACAAGTCATTATGAGGTTTGACCTTGTTTTTTAAGACAATATATCTTTTTGTACTTTTTTGTTCTACTATTTCTGATCTTATGTGTCCTTATATAGGTATATTTGTATCATGTCTGTTCAATTTATATTCATATGGTAATAAGGGTTACCTGATTTGGTCATGTTTCACTTGTGTAACATACACCACAAATGAAAGAGTGGATTAGGGGATAAGTCCCACTTTCCTCCTCCCCTTGGCCCTCACTTACAGTTATTGACCCATTACATGAGGGTTCAGCCCCTGTTAACTCATATTGTCTTGTGTTCACTGCCACCTGACTCCAGTTCCTGTCCCTTGACAGGGTTCAGCCCCTGTTAACTCATATTGTCTTGTGTTCACTGCCACCTGACTCCAGTTCCTGTCCCTTGATAGGGTTCAGCCCCTGTTAACTCATATTGTCTTGTGTTCACTGCCACCTGACTCCAGTTCCTGTCCCTTGATAGGGTTCAGCCCCTGTTAACTCATATTGTCTTGTGTTCACTGCCACCTGACCCCAGTTCCTGTCCCTTGATAGGGTTCAGCCCCTGTTAACTCCTATTGTCTTGTGTTCACTGCCACCTGACTCCAGTTCCTGTCCCTTGATAGGGTTCAGCCCCTGTTAACTCATATTGTCTTGTGTTCACTGCCACCTGACCCCAGTTCCTGTCCCTTGACAGGGTTCAGCCCCTGTTAACTCCTATTGTCTTGTGTTCACTGCCACCTGACCCCAGTTCCTGTCCCTTGATAGGGTTCAGCCCCTGTTAACTCCTATTGTTAGCTCACCTGACCCAAAGGGTCATGTGAGCTATTGTTATCACTTTGCGTCCGTAGGCGTCGTCGTCGGCGTCGGCGTCTGTAAACTTTTTACATTTTAATCTTCTTCTCTGAAACCACTTGGCCAATTGAAACCAAACTTGGCCATAATGTTCATTGGATGGACCTTTACAAAGTTTGTGTTTTTTACATTGATTGGTAAACCAATATGGCCGCCACCTCAAGACTTAGTTTAACATAGGACCCTATGGGGAAAAAGTTTAAAAGGACTTCTTCTCTGAAAGTTTTTAAAGGCTTCTTCTCTGAAACCGGTTAATCAATGGAAACAAAAACTTACTAGCAATATGGCCGCCACCTCAAGACTTAGTTTAACATAGGACCCTATGGGGAAAAAGTTTAAAAGGACTTCTTCTCTGAAACCATTTAACCAATCAAAACAAAACTTACTAGCAATATTGTTTGGATGGTCCTCTATAAATTTAGTGTTTTTGATGGCAATTGGAAATTCAAAATGGCAGCCACCGCAGGACTTAGTTTAACATAGGACCCTATGGGAAAAAGTTTTAAAAGGCTTCTTCTCTGAAACCGGTTAATCAATGGAAACAAAAACTTACTAGCAATATTGTTTGGATGGTCCTCTATACAGTTTGTGTTTTTTATGGCAATTGGAAATTCAAAATGGCTGCCACCACAGGACTTAATTTAACATTGGACCCTATGGGAAAAAGTTTAAAAGGCTTCTTCTCTGAAACCGGTCAACCAATGGAAACAAAACTTACTAGCAATATTGTTTGGATGGTCCTCTATAAAGTTTGTGTTTTTTTATCCCTATAGGAAATTCAAAATGGCCACCACCGCGGGACTTTGTTTAACATTGAACCCTATGGGAAAAAAGTTTAAAATGGCTTCTTCTCTGAAACCAGTTAACCAATCGAATCAAAACTTACTACCAATATTGTTTGGATGGTCCTTTATAAAGTTAAGGTTTTTTATGCCTATTGGAAAATCAAAATGGATGCCACCGAAGGACTTAGTTTAACATAGGACCCTATGGGGAAAAGTTAAAAATGGCGTCTTCTCTGAAACTGGTTAACCAATATAAACAATACTTACTACCAATATTGTTTGGATGGTCCTCTATAAAGTTTTTGTTTTTTATGACAATTGGAAATTCAAAATGGCCACCAACGCAGGACGTAGTTTAACATAGGACCCTATGGGAAAAAAGTTAAAAAGGCTTCTTCTCTGAAATCGGTTAACCAATCGAAACAAAACTTACTAGCAATATTGTTTGGATGGTCCTCTATAAAGTTCATGTTTTTTATCCCAATCAGAAATTCAAAATGGCGCCCCTGCAGGACTTGGAATAACATTGGACCCTATGAGAAAAAAGTTTAAAAGGGCTTCTTCTCTGAAATCATTTAACCAATCAAAACAAAACTTACTAGCAATATTGTTTGGATGGTCCTCTATAAAGTTTGTGTTTTTTATGGCAATTGGAAATTCAAAATGGCCGCTACCGCAGGACTTAGTTTAACATAGGACCCTATGGGAAAAAGTTTTTAAAGGCTTCTTCTCTGAAACCGGTTAATCAATGGAAACAAAAACTTACTAGCAATATTGTTTGGATGGTCCTCTATAAAGTTTATGTTTTTTATGGCAATTGGAAATTCAAAATGGCCGCCACCGCCGCAGGGCTTAGTTTAACATAGGACCCTATGGGCAAATAAAAAAAAATCTTCTCTATACAACCAGTTAACCAAAGGAAACAAAGCTTTTTAGTAATATTGTTTGAATGGTCCTATTTAAAGTTTATTGAAAATTACAGGACTTACTTTTACATCAGGGAAATGCCATCTTCATTGCCTATAAAATCTTAAGAGCCTCTGGTCTTGTGTTCACTGCCACCTGACCCGAGTTCCTGTCCCTGGGCAGGGTTTAGGTTCAGCCCCCTGTTAACTCCTATGTTCTTGTGTTCACTGCCATATGACCCCAGTTCCTGTCCCAGGGCAGGGTTCAGCCCCCTGTTAACTCCTATTGTCTTGTGTTCACTGCCATCTGACCCCAGTTCCTGTCCCTGGGCAGGGTTCAGCCCCTGTTAACTCCTATTGTCTTGTGTTCACTACCATCTGACCCCAGTTCCTGTCCCCGGACATGTTTTATAATGCTATCTTGTTAAATCTATGGAATTCTTTTTTAGAACTTGACATAGTTTGATATGTACTTGATGAGTGTTAAATTACAATACAAACTGTATTACCAGGACAAAATATGTACCTTATGGAATGTCATTTTAAAGCTTTAAAACAAGCAAGATATATTGAAACCTAAAGTTGTATGTGAATGCTCAGATTTAAAGTAATTGTGTTGATGAAATAACTTAAAGTGATTTTGGCTCAACCATTATTAAATAAAGAATAAATTATGCTCGGAACTGTTAAAGCATTTATCATTTAATCAAATTGATAGCTGTACTGTGTTAGTAAATGTCTCTTAGTGGTAAGAAATTGTGACTTGAGCTTGGACTGTTTCTAATTGATTGACCTTGAACTTGAACAACATTGATTAAATGCAAATAAAATCTATAAGATGTGCAGAATTGTGTGAAGAAAGATTCATGGTAAAACAATTATATGGTGTAAAGGCTGTTTGTTGATTGATTAAAATCTGATAACCTTGTTTTTACTTTGCATTAACTTGTATTTTGTCAGACAATCAAAGAGAAAGACAGAGGGCAGCTCCTGGTGGAATGCCCCAGGTCGGGATGCAGGATCCTATTAATGCCCTGCAAAACCTAGCCATGCAGGGCACTCCAGGAATGGGACAGCAAGGTATGTCTTGATCAAATTATATATTGAACTTGAAACAGTTTGACGGAGTATTCATTATGTTGCTTTAACTCCATTGATGGCCAGAAACATGCCATTCTCAGCTATATTTTGAATCCACTGCAATATCAGATTGTATTTGTAGTTAGAGTGATATCGTGATGGATGTAACTTTGTATCTGTTTATATTGATCACATTGTATGCCTAAAAAACCCCTAAATAATAATTGCATCATGATATAGGGATGACCTACTGACCTAAAATACAAATTGGAACACTGCACGACCTTCATCAAGCATTTCTGTGTCCTGACTAGTAGTTGGCAAAGGAAATTTGCTGATGACCAATGTCTGGCGACAGAATGTTACTGGAAGTTTAAGCAGAGATCTTTTTAAAGTTTATTTTTGAAGGGAAAAATGTTGAAACTTGCACTCCAAATTGACCACCTTGGCTACAATTAAATAGCCATTTTTACTAGCCCATCACATTTTAGTCAAGGTATAGTTGGCTAGCATTTGTTTCAAAGCCTGCATGTAGTCTAGAGTAACATAATACAAGTAGTCTAGAGGAACATACTACATGTAGTCTAGGGGAACATAATACATGTAGTCTAGAGGAACATAATACATGTAGTGTAGAGGAACATAATACATGTAGTCTAGAGGAACATAATACATGTAGTCTAGAGGAACATAATACATATAGTCTAGAGGAACATAATACATGTAGTCTAGAGGAACATAATACATGTAGTCTAGAGGAACATACTACATGTAGTCTAGAGGAACATAATACATGTAGTCTAGAGGAACATAGTACATGTAGTCTAGAGCAACATACTACATATAGTCTACAGGAATAATTAGTACATGTAGTCCAGAGGAGTATGCTAAATGTAGTGTAGAGGAGCATACATGTATTAGTAATCTAAAACTACATGTAGTGTAGGTAAAAATATGCCATATTGTTTGGGGGAACATACTACATATAGTCTAAAACTACATGTAATCTAAAGGAAGATATTACATGTAGTCTAGGAAACCCTTCACATATTACACATATTCTAAAGGAACATACTACAAGTAAATTACATCTACTTTATTCATCATAACAAAAAAGTGAAGTTCAGCCAGACTTGGCTGAGTGTTTACACTGTTCCAACCTGGGAAAGTGAAGTTCAGCCAGACTTGGCTGAGTGTTTACACTGTTCCAACCTGGGAAAGTGAAGTTCAGCCAGACTTGGCTGAGTGTTTACACTGTTCCAACCTGGGAAAGTGAAGTTCAGCCAGACTTGGCTGAGTGTTTACACTGTTCCAACCTGGGAAAGTGAAGTTCAGCCAGACTTGGCAGAGTGTTTTCACTGTTCCAACCTTAAATGACAATGATTTCTTTTTTACTTGCCAAAGATGATTTGGGAGAGGGAGACATAAATGGGTATACTTTAAGATATGGCTAAAAATTACTGAAAGAAGCATAAAAATCTTGCATTGCAGCAATTTTTGTTTAATTTTTGACTTGAAGCTCACTTGGCCAGTTTTCCTACAGAAGGTCTGGTTTTTCTCCAGGTACTCTGGCTTCCTCCCCAATAAAAACTGGATGCCATGATAAAGCTGAAAAATTGATGAAAGGGGGCATTAAACAACATTCAAACAAAACAAACACATATTGTATTCATTTCTTAAAATCATAATTAGACTTGACAAACTATTTAGATGATACATTTGTTTATTCATTATGGGTGTGTAAATGTTTTATTTAAAGCAAAGACTAAACATAATCAGTTTTATAACAGTATTAAGGAAGTATTTTGTAGTGTAGGTAAGTTTGAAAGAGTTCCATGCGAACACCCCAGTCTAAATACGATTTATTAGGGTCTTATTGATCAACATTCACAAAATAAAATTGGACTACTGTATTTTATATAATTTGAAAGATATAAAGATTTTTCTTTATATTCTGGATGAAGGTCACCAGAATTTAACTTTTTCTGATAAGTTTTGTTCTCTCAGTAAATATTTATATTAAGTTTTACTCATGTCCGTACGTCTGTCCGTCCTTACAAAATTTCCGTCAAGGTTTTCTCAGAAACCGTTCATCAGAACAATTTGAAATTTAGCAGGGTGGTTCAATATCACAAGTTGTACGTCCTAAGCCACTTTCAGACCTGTCGGACAACTACTTCCTGTTTGGGACTGGGCCGATATGAAAATGTTTTAAAATGAGTATGAAAATTTCCATCAAGCTTTTCTAAGAAACCATACATCAGAAGAATTTGAAATTTGGCATGGTGGTTCAGTATCACAAATTGTACGTCCTAAGCGACTTTCAGACCTGTCGGACAACTACTTCCTGTTTGCGACTTGGCCGATATGAAAATGTGTTAACATGAGTATGAAAATTTCCGTCAAGCTTTTCTCAGAAACTGTACATGAGAACAATTTGAAATTTGGCAGGGTGGTTCAGTATCACATGTTGTACGTCCTAAGCGACTTTCAGACCTGTCGGACAGCTACTTCCTGTTTGCGATTGGGCCGATATGAAAATGTGTTAACATGAGTATGAAAATTTCTGTCAAGATTTTCTCAGAAACCGTACATGAAAACAATTTGAAATTTGGCAGGGTGGTTCAGTATCACAAGTTGTATGTCCTAAGCAACTTTCAGACTTGTCGGACTACTACTTCCTGTTGCGACTGGGCCGATATGAAAATGTGTTAGCACGAGTATGAAAATTTCCGTCAAGCTTTTCTCAGAAACCGTACACAAGAACAATTTGAAATTTGGCAGGGTTGTTAAGTATCACAAGATGTACGTCCTAAGTGACTTTCAGACCTGTCGGACAACTACTTCCTGTTTGCGACGGGGCCGATATGAAAATGTGTTAACATGAGTATGAAAATTTCTCTCAAGCTTTTCTCAGAAACCGTACACAAGAACAATTTGAAATTTGGCATGGTAGTTCAGTATCACAAGTTGTACGTCCTAAGCGACCTTCAGACCTATCGGACAACTTCTTCCTGTTTTCGACTGGGCTGATTTGAACATGTGTTAACATGAGTATGAAAATTTCCGTCAAGCTTTACTCAGAAACCGTACATTAGAACAATTTGAAATTTGGCAGGGTGGTTAAGTATCACAAGTTCTACGTCCTAAATGACTTTCAGACCTGTTGGACAATTACTTCCTGTTTGAAACTTCCTTTGGCGCGGGGCATCCGTGTCCCATGGACACATTCTTCAGATATTTTTATTTAAATTTGTTTATTTACATTAAAAATCTTGTTTTTCAGCCAATGGCTAAAGAATTGTAATTGTTTGTCATCATTATATATGATTGATCTATAGTTTTAATTAAAATACCTGTAAATCAACGAAAAAAAATGACATCATTTTGTATTCCCTGTGAAGGTTATGTTTACATAACTTATTTAGTCAGGAAAGATGTTTTTTTTATTTAAATTTGTTTATTTACAATAAAATCTTGTTTTTCAGCCAATGGCTAAGAATTGTTATAAACTAAACAATAACCCGGAAACTCTATCGAGGATGTAACATAAATGTTTATGTAAAAAAGAAATTTTTTTTGCTTCCTTAAATATTTTCTTTTGTAATTTATTTGCAATCTTTTATTTTCTATAACATTCAGCTGTGACTGTAATAATTTAAATTTGAAGAATTTATGAAACCTTCTAATATCAATTCATAATAAATTATTTTCTAATTCGGTAAAATATGATACGGCAAAAAATGTTGTCAGATTACAGGTAAATTATTTCCACCTCTGTTGATTTGTGGAAATAAAAAGTATAGACTTTTATACATGCTGGTTTAGGGGTCATCCATAATTGTCAACATTTTTCAAGAGTTTGCAAAGAGCACTATAGGGGGGAGGGGGTTTCAATTTTAACATTTTTTCGGTATGTTCTTTAAACTTCTGGTAATGTGGATGTGGAGACTTGCAAAAAATGTTGACGTACTCTTTTGGAGGGAGGGAGGGGGTTTTCAAAAAGAGTGCTCTTTGCAAACTTGTGAAAAATGTTGACAATTATGGATGACCCCTTACACTTCTTTAAGTAGACATCTTCCCTAGCCAAAGTTACGATCCGATACTCTAAGGCTTACAATCCGATACTCTTATCTTCTGAAGATAAGAGTATCGGATCGTAACCCTTGGCTAGCGAAGATGATAGACAGAGGGAACATGCTTTTTATTTGAGAAAAAAAAAAGGTTTTGCCTAAAGGACATATATATGAAAGATATGTACTATTGATTTCAAGTATAATTCTTAGATTTCATTTTAAAGAAGTAGAGTGTAATTTCAATGTATTACAATAAAACATTGAAAATCAAACTTAATGTTTATTACCCGTACATGTATTGGTCTAGACTTATTCTCTTAACTGAATCATTTAAATATCAATAATACAGTCACGAAATAGCTATGCAAGTATAAAACTGGCATTTGATATAAAATCTGAATAATTGATACATCTAGACTAAATTTCATGAGGAAACTAAAAATTAATTTACAATGTATCATTTATCAGTTGAAGTCGAACTTCCTTGAATAGAGTTTTCTGTATGAGATGTAATAAAAACATGTTATATATGTAGGCTGTGTTCAACAAAATATTGAGGAAATGTTCAAAAGAAATTCTCCTGGTTTGTATGATGATCAAAGATTTATTTAAGTTCATAGACATGAAATATTGAGGAAATCGCTGAAAGGAAAGTTACTTTTGAGATTTATGTTTTGGGAACAGAACACTTTTAGGTCAGTTTTTCTCTTTCACTACAGAAGTTATTTTTGATCCAACCAATCTTAATAAACCTATGTTTGATTGATCATAGATTGTACCAGTTGGATAAGAGAATTTACCACAAGTAAAACCTCTGGGTCCGGTTTCTTGGTTAAGAGAATTTTCCACAAGTAAAACCTCTGGGTCCGGTTTCATACAACATCTCAAATTTGAGAATTTCCTCAACTTATCCTCAACTTCAATATTGGCCAATCAGATTTTTGCAAATTTGAGGGAAAACTCAAGCATTTGAGGAAAATCTCAACTTGAGAAGTTTTATGAAACTGAGGCCAGAATCTTTTTTATACTTCCTAATTTTAGATAAATTTATTACATACATTTAAGTGTAGGTACAACTACGTGTATCGCGTCTCAACAGTTGCATACACTCCGCATCACAACTCGACGCTGTGCATCATGTAGTGATACGAATGTTCACAACTGTCTCGACGTGATACAGGTAGTTGTACCTACACATAATTTATGTAATGTGTATGTATCACATATATAGATGACACAAGGTTTTGTATCACCCAGGTTGTATCAATTGCTAAATTTTCAGATTTTGACAAAATACATACTAAATTTAAGATAAAATATTATGCCTAGACTTTCATGCTTTAGAGAGATGGGTGACAAACCCATAAGGCTCAAAATTGTAACAAGGAATAATATAGGAAAAACCTTTGGTTAGAAGTGTGGTAAGGGAGTGTGGGGGGGGCGGGGGGGGGGGGGGGTAGATTTTTGGTAGTAAAATCAAAAATACCTATGCATAAAAACTTGCATCAGCACCTCTTTGTTCTCTTTCTTGTCTTGATAGTTTATAATATGTGCATTCTCTAGGATTTGAATTGTTGAAAATGGACACGGTTAATTGTATGTTTGGTATCAAGGACAGAGTTTTGTACTTTCAGGAGAAAGATAACGATCAGAATTGATATCGATTCAGTAAGTCTAGAGGCTTTACCAGTGAGATGACCTACAAATTTTGATAAGAATGTATATAGAAACTTTTAGACAAATCAATTAGGTAGTCAGTGTATAATTGTTTTGTGTATGGTTGTGACTCTTTCCTTAGGTTTTCAGTTAGACTTTTCCTGCCAGACTGGCAGCTATATGATATCATTTCATAATGGAAGCAGGAAAAATAAAGAATTTCTGTGTAGATGTAAATGGCTCCTGACAACAATAGGACATACCTTGACGATCACCCAGTAGTTATAAAATTGTAATTCAAATGTGATCTATTTGCATAAAAAATATGGTTTCTTGTTCCTGTCAAGAGTTCCACTGAAAGTAGGTGACTTATAAAACAGTGTTATACACATGTTTTATATATTTTTTTGTGATTTGTATTGTCTTGATCACAGCTGCTAACCAGTTATTTTCAATCATTTTTTAACAATATACTGGAATGAATATATGATTCACTAATTTTGAAGAGATTAATATAAATAAACTCTATTACATGACACACCAAATGGTCTAAAATGACAAGAGGCCTCGGTGGCCGAGTAATTAAAGTAGTTTGACTATCACTGATCACGTGGTCTGTCAATACTGAGGTTGCTGGTTCAAGTCGCATGTACTCGACACCAATCTAAATTGACAAGGATTGCCAGTTTTCCTACTGTAGGTCAGGGGTTTTCTCTGGGTACTCCTGCTTCCCCAATGATATAGCTGAACAAGTGCTGAAAGTGGCATTAAACAACATTCAAACAAACAATAAAATGACAGGGGTCTGTTGTTCAACACCTGATTATATTAAAGCTAAATATCAAATCATCTTACTTCTATGTACTGTTTTCATCACAATTAAAACTAAGAATTGGCTGAGGAAAAAATATTACAAATAAAACTTTTGCTTTAAAATTGAAATTAAATATTTTCTTGTGATTTCAAAATTGGATTAATCATGTGATTGAGGTAATCCGTTGTTGACCCCCATTTCCATGGTAACGGCAGCCATTTTGAAACGGCAGTCATTTTGAAAATTCCAGAGAAAATGTACGTACAAGATTGAACAGAAAGAAAAAGAAAGAAGAAGAATAATAACTAGTGCTGATTGTGTTGGGATGGCAACACAGAATGTCTCCGAAACGATCCCCATTGCCACTATACTTTTGAGCATGTTGAAAACCCCCCAAATACACATGATATTCTCAGTTTGTGCATTAAAATCTACCTACATACCAAAGTTCGTTACAATCGGACTAAGTTGACTTTAAGAGGGGGAGTGGGGGGGTTGAATGTGGTGAAACTGCTGCCATCACAAAATAGTGTCGTTCGCATTCTTTTTTTTTGTTTTTTTGGCAGAAATACTCAGGATAGTTAGCTGTATCAGTATACCAGTTTTCATTGAAATTTCTCTCGCCATTCCTGAGATCTGAGAATTGCATGTTTTTCTTCAAGGGCGGCCATTTTAAAAATTCTATTAAAAAGTGAATTGCAATACTTCATGACCCTTAAATGGTTTGGAATGTTTCATCTTGATTGGACATTTCATCTTAAAGGAAAGTGGGAGACATAATAAGAAACCATACAAAAACAATATGTCTCTCAAAACTCGTTTGGAACACATAAGTTGTAGACATTGCTCAGTTTTTTTGTTCATATAAACCATGTGCTCAGGCATACCAGTTGCTGTTGGTTGCTTTATTACCTAAAACATTTTTTTGTGACATTTTTTTTTGGTAACAGGTTTTCCAGACTGATACTAAAAGATTTTAATCATGATGAAACTTTGGTTACACAAGACAAATTTTCTATGCATATGAGTAATAGGTTTGTTACGTTGATTTCATTCATAGTGACTCAAATTATATCAATAGAGGGCAACAAAGATGAAGAAAGGAAAACAAACAAACAAACAAAACAAAATAACTCGGAACATGAATCATTTTATATTATGTTTTAAATACTCCATAGGTAAGCAACATTTGTCCATGTAATATTTAAATTGAAGGACTGTTCAATTGTTGGTTGGGTTATTGGATGTAGGGGACTTTGGATCAGTTTACGCTAATAAACCACAAAATACAGCGTAAACTGACTAAAGTCTATATCTAATAAACTAACTAACAAGTGAAAACAATCCTCAAATAACATACAGGGTAGGATGAACCAAAAATTAAGAACAGATTAAATGTACTTTCATCATTATTTTTCATTGATTCTAATTTGTCTGTGTTTCCTTAGGATAGGCAAACCACAAATTCAAGTACTTATATCAAGATACCATTTTCAAGCTTCTCTGATATGGGCTCTGTTACACTAAAGAAATTAAATTTATCAAAACCGCAACTTCTCAAACCACAAAGATGTGTAAAATACATGTACTTTTGAATGAATCCAGGATATTTTATAAATGTTTTCTTTCATATATATTTTATATAAGATATTTTTTTCTTATTCTGTTTTTTGTCCTGATACCATATTACCAGTATTGGTCTTTACATTGTAATTAAAGAGTTAAATTTGTAGGAATGATGACACCACAACAACATGCCCAGATTAACCAAAGACAACAACAGATGTTTAATCAACAACAACAGCTGATGAACCGGACTAGTGTGTTGGCACAACAACAACCGAGACCACCACTCCAGGTAAACAACACATTTACTGTATTACTAAATATTGGGGACAAAATATTGTCATCTAGGAATACAATAAAAGGCCATTTTTAAAAAGAATTTTTTCTGTATCCTAACAAGAACAACAAGTAATAACAATGGTTGGTGACCTAATTTAAATAAGATTGTAAGTATTAAAATAACATGTTTTTCAGCTACTAGTAACCAAAAAACTAGTAAGTCAATTCTGTTAGTATGAACACTTGATGTTAGGGTCCAGTTTTCAACATTTTATGAAAGGGACAAAATTTTTCAAATTTATTGGATGGTCCATCTTTTACCATTTTATGGGAGGGACCATATGTTACCATTTATGGGAGGGACCAGTTTTTACCATTTTATGAAAGAGACCAGATTTTACCCTTTTATGGGAGGGTCAAAATTTAGTGATTTAATGTGAGGGACCAAATTTTACCATTGTATTGTAGGGAACAGGATTTTACAATTTATGGGATGGGACAAGTTTTTACCATTTTATCAGAGTGACGAAATTTGCTATTTTCGATATACACCAGATTTTACCATTTTAGTGGACTGACCAGATTTTACCACCATGTAAATTTAATCAAGAGCAATAACTCTTTAATATTGATCATAATAATTATACCCCCCACAAATTAGTTTTTATACTCCCCAGCAAACTAGCTTGAGGGGGGGGGGGTATTTAGGAATCACCCTGTCTGTCTGTCCGTCTGTCTGTCTGTCTGTCTGTCTGGCTGTCTGTCTGTCTGTCCACATCCATTGGAAGCGGTTCTACTCCTAAACCGCTTGACAGATTTTGATGAAACTTTACATGAAGGAAGTACATCATATGAAGATGTGCATAAAGAATTTTCGTCGCTGTCAGATATTATTCAGGGGAGATAATTGGACTTAGACTTTTAAAATATAGTATTCAGTGCAGGACCTCGTAAGCGCAACTACCCCTAAACCGTTTGACAGATTTTGATGAAACTTTATTTGAAGGAAGAACATCATACGTAGATGTATATGAAGAATTTTCGTCGCTATCGGATATTATTCAGGGAAGATCATTGGACTTGAAGCAAAGCGGAAAAGGGGGGGTATCCCTTTGTGAGTGGCACTCACAGTCCACACTTGTTTAAATATATTTCCAATAAAATAAATAGCAAGGGACACCTGTAGTAAATATATAGGGCACAATTCATAGATTAAGTGGATATATCAGAACGTAAAAATGTTTTGATCAAAAGGAAAAACTTGCACAGTCAAAAATCATATTTAATTTTATAAAATTACTTGTTGTTAAGGAAAAGAAATGCAATTTTGTTATTAAAATAGATTACAAAGGTCATTATGATATTGTGAACCCCAGAAAAATTAGATCTGTTTACATACTTGTTAGCTCACCTGGACCTTTCACCTGGACCAAAGGTCCATGTGAGCTTTTGCCATCACTTGGCGTCCGTCGTCTGTCATCCGTCCTCCATTGTAAACTTAAAAAAAAAATCTTCTCCTCTAAAACCACTGGGCCAATATTTTTCAAACTTAACCATAATCATCCTTAGGGTTCCAAGTTTCAAATTTATACCCAAGGTGTTGATCAACGGACTAAGATGGCTACTGTTACTAAAAATAGAACATGGATTTCAACACACGTTTTTGATCATTATCTCAAAAATTATAATAGCTATAGAGAAAACCGTTACTTCAAATTGATCAGCACATTAAGGTCTACAATAGTTGCTATTAGTGTGAAGTTGTGTCAAAGCTTCCTGTATTGCACTTTAATGACAAATTTTGACAAAATGTTTGCTATTTACAATATAACTTGAACACTATAAGAGCTAGGGAGAAACTGTAAACGGCAAAAATGAGCAGCAATTTAAGTCTTACAATTCACTTCATTGGTCTGAAATTGTCAGATAACTCCTTATATGAGTTATAGCCTTTAAATGACAATTTTTGTCTCGCCTGCGACGAAAGTCGCTGGAGGCGAGACATATGTATGGGAATCCGGCTGCGGCGGCGGCGTAAACACTTGACATCTTGCTTCATATCTTTGTAAGCCCAAGCCCTAGGTCCATCAAATTTGGTCCAGAGGTAGCTTATGATGAGTACTTGCCAGTCAGTCACCTGTCACCTGACCTTGACCTCAATTTCACGGTCCAGTGACTACGTTAAAGTTTTTGGGTTACGACAGTTCCTCTGTAACTATGCATGGTAGGATGACAATATTTGGTGTATAGGTTGCTGATGACTAGTACATGACTGTCTGGTAGGTGTCACCTGACCTTGACCTCAATTTCACGGTCCAGCGACTACGCTAAAGTTTTTGGGTTACGACAGTTCCTCTGTAACTACGCATGGTAGGATGACAATATTTGGTGTATAGGTTGCTGATGACTAGTACATGACTGTCTGGTAGGTGTCACCTGACCTTGACCTCAATTTCACGGTCCAGCGACTACGTTAAAGTTTTTGGGTTACGACAGTTCCTCTGTAACTACGCATGGTAGGATGACAATATTTGGTGTATAGGTTGCTGATGACTAGTACATGACTGTCTGGTAGGTGTCACCTGACCTTGACCTCAATTTCACGGTCCAGCGACTACGTTAAAGTTTTGGGGTTACGACAGTTCCTCTGTAACTACGCATGGTAGGATGACAATATTTGTTGTATAGGTTGCTGATGACTAGTACATGACTGTCTGGTAGGTGTCACCTGACCTTGACCTCAATTTCACGGTCCAGCGACTACGTTAAAGTTTTGGGGTTACGACAGTTCCTCTGTAACTATGCATGGTAGGATGACAATATTAGGTGTATAGGTTGCTGATGACTAGTACATGACTGTCTGGTAGGTGTCACCTGACCTTGACCTCAATTTCACGGTCCAGCGACTACGTTAAAGTTTTGGGTTACGACAGTTCCTCTGTAACTACGCATGGTAGGATGACAATATTTGGTGTATAGGTTGCTGATGACTAGTACATGACCGTCTGGTAGGTGTCACCTGATCTTGACCTCAATTTCACGGTCCAGCGACTACGTTAAAGTTTTTGGGTTACGATAGTTCCTCTGTAACTACGCATGGTAGGATGACAATATTTGGTATATAGGTTGCTGATTAATAGTACATGACTGTCTGGTAGGTTCCACCTGACCTTGACCTCAATTTCACGGTCCAGCGACTACGTTAAAGTTTTTGTATTAGGACAGTTCCTCTGTAACTATGCATAGTATGGTGACAATATTTGGTATACAGGCCACTGCTCATAATTAATGCTATTAACGTAATGCTTATGACGAAATTTATTTTTGTTACTGATGCGGAATTCAGGCGAGACGTTTTTCTGTGTCCACACTTGTTTATGAAGTTTGTCATTTTTGTCCTGTTACTTAAAAACTATAACAGCTAGAGTAAAACTGTATTTAGCAAAAATGAGCTGCAATTCAAGCCCTACAATTCACTGTATTGTTCTGAAATTGTCCGATGACTCCTTATAGGAGTTATTTCCCTTAAATGGCAATTTTTTATGAAATTTTCCGTTTTGTCCTAAAAACCATAGCAGCTAGAGTAAAACTGTGATTAGCAAATATGATCAGCAATAAAAACCCTACAACTCACTTAATTGGTCTGAAATTATCAGATGACTCCTTATAGGAGTTATTGCCCTTACATAACATTTTTTTGAAATTTTCCATTTTTGTCCTGTTACTTAAAAACTGTAACAGCTAGAGTGAAACTATAAATAACAAAATAGATCAGTAATTTAAGCCCTACAATTCACTGTATTGGTCTGAAATTGTCAGATGACTTCTTTTAGGAGTTATTGCCCTTAAATTTTTTATGAAATTTTCTGTTTTTGTCCTGTAACTTAAAAACCATAACAGATAGAGTGAAACTATAAATAGCAAAAATGATCAGCAATTTAAGCCCTACAATTCACTTAAATTGGTCTGAAATTGCCAGATGACTCCTTATAGGAGTTTAATGCCCTTAAATGACAATATTTAATGAAATTTTTCAGTTTTATTCGTGTAACTTTAACAGCTAGAATGAAAATTGAAGTTATACAAAAGGTCACCAAAGCAAGGCCTACAAATCATTGCCTAATCCAAAATTGCAAAATGAATCTTTATAGGTGTTATTGCCCTTTAATTACAAATTTGGACAAATTATCAGTATTTGTGTTATAAATTAGTCTATAACACACCTACTGTAGAGTAAAACTATAAATGTCTAAATTACCCTAAAGGGCAAGGCCTACGAATCATTTAATTTTCAGAAATTGTCTGATGGCACCTTATAGGAGTTATTGTACTTAAGCAAAATTTTTGAAGAAATGTTTAGTTTTTTTTCCAAGTAACTTAAAGGCTATAACAATAGACTGAAACTGTAAATTGCACAAATTTAATACAGTAGTCCCCCTCTTATAAGACCACCCCATCTGAGTCATGAAAGTGGTCTTATAATGGGGGTGGTCTTTCTTGAGGGGATACAATTTATACAGTTGTATATAGAGCTTGGTTGGTTGATTAGCAGCAAAAGCTGTGAAGTGATCATTAGAATCACACAAAATAAGTATTTGTATTTTATTATTCAGTATAAATAAAAATAAAAAGAATTCATGCAGTTTTTATCTGGTCAAAATGTGTAATGATAATATAACAATTCCAAGTCTTCCTAACAGTGAATGTTTCTGTTCCTGTTTCATCTGCATTATCATAGTTTTTATCACTTTTATTGTCTGCCCAGGTTCCATTTCGTAGTTTATTAAGGTTCCATCTAATTTGGAAAAATCCAGGTTTTTCTCTGTTTCCCGTTTCCCAACTTGACCCAAGTTTTTGACATCGTTTGTAGTAAATTTTGATTAATGATTATGTTGGTACATTGTACTTTTATCTCCTTGTTGAATATTTCAGTCTTCTTGTAATAAACCCGATTTCCGTAATGCCGAAATCAAACTGATCTACAGTATCCTACTTGTTTTCCCCTTTAATCCAGCTTAAAAACGGTAGCCTCTATATTTATGCTGATAATAATACATTGTCTTTTTGCAGTCCTGATTATGATTTGTTTATTTAAACTTTGGAATCTGAGTCTAAAATACTTATTGACTGGTTTCGATTTAACAAGATGCAAGAAAATCCTGATAAATTTCAAGTTTTGGCAATCTGCAAAAAGACATACGATAAAAATCTCTCCTTGCATATCCAAGATTTGGATCTTACTTGTGAAAATACTGTGAAATTATTAGGAATTGAAATTGATTAAATTTTGATGCCCATATCAGTTCAATCTGCAGGAAAGCCTCACAGCAACTAAATGTTTTAAAACGTTTGGTTTCTCTTTTGAACTCTTAGTAGGCTTACTATCGTTCACACTTTTATTCTAAGCAACTTTTAATTTTTGCCCTTTGGCGTGGCACTTTTGTACAAAAAAAAATGAAAAAAAAATGGAAAAAGTGCTGGAAAGAGCACTTCGTTTTGTTTATGATGATTACCATAGTACTTATGATACCCTTCTTTAAAAAGCAAGGGTGCCTTTCCTGCAGATTAGACGGATACGGACTATGGCTCTTGAAACTTTCAAAATTGTGAACAAGATTGCTCCTGGGTGCCTTCAAAATCTAGTTAATGAAAAAATCTCTAAATATTCTTTTAGATATATGCAAACTTTTTTGAAGTGCCTCATGTTAAAACAACCATGTATGGGACAAAATCTTTTAAATTTGATGCTGCTGCTTTATGGAACAGCCTTCCAAATCATTTTAGAACTGAAAATAGTTTCTCACATTTTAATAAGTCTAATTCAGTCCTGGAATGGTGTTGATATTCGGTGTGCTGCTAGCAGACAAAATTGATAATACTACTAAACCCGATTGGAGTTCACTCAGCTGCCAAATGAATGTAATAGATTTTTAATTGTTTTAAATTTTAGTTCATTATAATTTTTTCTATTCTGGCAGATTTTTATTGTCTCGTAAATTATTAGGTACTTATTTCAAATTTTTAACTGTCCTTTTAAAAGCATGTGGGTTTTTCTGCAATTTTTCCCAGGCACTATAACAATCATGTTTCTTGCATGCTGTTCTTACTATTTGTTTGCTTTTATTGTTGATGTATCTGTTTTATATATTCGGTTAAAAGCTCCTTAGAGCTTGTGTTGTTTTGTTCTTATCATGCTGAATCAAAATAAAGTTTTTCTAACTTACTTACTGAAACCTTCTTTTACACCATTTCGACATTTTGTTTACCGGTTGTTGAACTGTTTCCGAACTGGTTTACGTTAATAAAACCAAATCTCATTCTATTCGAGACTTCCAAAATAAAAATCCGGTCAGTGAAAATGGTCGTTTGTCAGGGGATTTTACGTTGTTGTGTCAAAAAACGTGGTCGCTGGTCCCATTTGAGGGGTGGTCGTTCGCGAAAAAGATAATTTTACGTTAGAAACACCTAATGCATCAGGGTTTTGGCCGGATAAAGCTGGTGGTTGCTGGCGAAGGGATCGTATAAGAGGGGGACTACTGTATAGTTGAAGTCATTTGGGTTCCAGGTGAGCGATTACAGGCTCCTGGGAGCCTCTAGTTAAAAAATTTGATCTTTGATATTAAAAAAAAATGTATCATAATTGTATTACTCACTTTTTGAGATCTATTTCTAGTTTTTGTATACTTTTAATAATATGATATGATTAAAAATTAATTGGAATAAAGGCAACTTTCAGTAAAGTTCAGCTAGGTCATTGTGATGTCTTTTGTTAGCAGCCAGCTCCAATAACATGGTAAAAAGGTAGCCTCACACCATCACAGACAAACCAGTTCATGATGGCACACGTAAAACTCTAAAGTGAAAACTTAATATTATAATTGTACTTTTTGTTTTGCCTGTGGCATTGCCAGATTTTATCCACCTAAATAATTTCTTTATTTTATAAATTTAAAGTGTTTTCTCTTTGTTGCTTCAGTATCTATAGTTTTCTTATATAAATTATTGCTAATGTTTATGTATACCAGAATAAATGAAACAGTTCAGTCATTTTATAATTAATTTATACAGCTAGCAGGGTTAAATAACCATCCATGTTTTCAAATCTCATATCTTTCCAATAGTGGTAGTCTTAACAGAAACAGAGTTTGTAGGCCTTTAGTTTGACAAGATTTGAAACCAAGATCTTAGAAATAAAACATTAATTCAAAATTTCACACTTATTTAGCTCATACTTGCACATAGAAAAGTCCATGTAAAAAGGGACTTTGTTTGTAAAATATTTCAGTATTTACTTGACAAAGCGGTAAAACAGCTTACTTTCTTGCTTATTAATACTAATCAGTAGATGCTGTTGTTTATTCTCAGTTTTGGATAACGATCTTCTGACATAAGCACTCAGCACTGATATTTCCAAAAATCATGTAGAAACTGATTCAGGTTTGAAAATCAAAATACTGATTAAATTTGATGTTAGTCTTGAGAAATAAATTAAATGGAAAGCAATACAAAACTGTCAAAAAGGTGGGGATAACTCCTGAAAGTGTAACAGAATCTATGATCATTCAAGAACATAATACAGTTCATGCAAGACCCAGGAATTCAATGCTGGATTTTGGCAGCGGTTAAAAAACTGTATTCAGACCTGTGTGTTTCTTTCTATCATGAGTAATAGTTAAAGTGAACACATCAAGTGCTTATATGACTGTGCTACATTGGTGCCTTTGAAAACGCTTTGCTGAACCAGAAACAAATGGAGGTAGCCATTTTGATATCAAAAGTGAATAGATTTAAACATTAAACCACATCCTCCCCCCTCCCCCCCCCCCAAAAAAAAAAAAACAAAAAAAAAAGAAAAGAAAAGAAAAAAAAGAATTAATTCAACAAATGTTATGATTGAATTATTGCATAATATATATTTATATATTTGAGGAGTTCAATATTCATGTTTAACCTTTAGTTGTTACCATATGTATCGGTTACCTCCCTTGCATGCCAACAAAGTTAAGTCAGTATGAAAATTATGCTGAAAGATTGGCATATTTGTTATGAAAGAAGCATAGATATAACAATTAACATGCACACACACTTTGGCCGTGTCAACCACATGATATAGATTATGCATGATTTTTAGAAAGATTCAGTCAAAAAGTTCAAAAGTACATGTAATAATCAGAAGGACTTTCCTTGCACTGATCGTTTGTGACTGTCAACACTTAGCATCTATACTGAAAATATTTAAAAATAATCAGAAAAATAATTAATAAATGTGTCAGCATGTTGACATTTCTTACCATACTTTTGTTGTCAATGTTTTTATCATTTTTAAACTTCTAACAATCTCAATACATATTTTTGTATTTATATTTTTGAACTGTTTGGATATACACCTATTTTACCAAAAGAAAAATGGCCCATTATTAATAAATAAACTCTAAAATGGGAACATTCTGTTGTGTCATTTCCATGTCCAAACAGAATGTATACATATTGATCTTTTTCTATTCTTCAAACTACATTGTATAACGATTATTAAAACATTGTTATGTTGGGGGATCATACGACTCTTAACTGTTCTGGCCTTGATTTCTTAAAACTAACCTCGTCCAGTCTCAGACTTAAGTTATAGTTTTTTCTCAACTACCATAGCACCATCAAGATTTTTAAGTTTTTATTTTCTAAAGGGATTTCACTCTATCTCAGGTTAGATCTTTGAAAAAAAAGGAACATTTTTATTTTGAGGGACCAAAAGGGTCCAAACTTTTAATTGTAAGAACATTTTTTTCAGATGATTGCTTGTCCCATCCTACCTATTACTATATATAAACAGTATTTTTACATATATCCTTATACTCAGATTATGTATAAAGTCAGAGTACTACACAAACTATATTAATAACTTTCTAGTAAACAAATAACATGCCATGTGATCCCTGGTTGTTTTGAACTGTAAAAAACTTGTATGAGTGTAATTAGTCAGTGATTGATTTAACTACCTGGTTTATACTTTTGATGTAATGTAAAATCACTTTAACAGATTTATTGTTTGTTTTGTTTGTTTGAATGGTGTTTAATGCCAGTTAAGCAATTTTTCACTTATATCATAGCAGTTTCTATTGTGGGAAATCCTTGTCAGTTAGGATTGGAGTCCTGCCTGCAGTGAGACTTGAACCTGCAACCTCAGTGTTAACAGACCATGGGATGAATAATAGACAAACTACCTAACAGATTATTGGCATTCAGTAAGACAAAAACAGTAATATCCAGCTTAATGTAATGAGAGAAATAAAAGAAAAGGCTTTGATTTTCTTGTGCACTATATTTTAGTTTGTTATCTCTGTTGTCCAATCAAGTAAATGTTACAGTATTGTGGTTCATTAAAGATTGTTATTGCACCTTACCCAAATTGACAATTTGTCCCGAGTAGGGTGCCCTGTCTACATGTAGTCTGTCTCCATAGTTTGTCAGAGTAGGGTGCCCTGTTTACATGTAGTCTGTCTCAATAGTTTGTCAGATTAGGGTGCCCTGTTTACATGTAGTCTGTGTCCATAGTGTGTCAGAGTAGGGTGCCCTGTCTACATGTAGTCTGTCTCCATAGTTTGTCAGAGTAGGGTGCCCTGTCTACATGTAGTCTGTCTCAATAGTTTGTCTGAGTAGGGTGCCCTGTCTACCTGTAGTCTGTCTCCATAGTTTTTTCGAGTAAGGTTTGGTCTGTCCATACAATTTGTGATAATAGGCTAACATGTCTACCTGTGATTTGTCCCTAAAGTTTGTCAGAGTAGTCTACATGTCTACATGTAGTCTGTCCCTATAGATTGTCATAGTATGCTAACATGTCTACCTGTGGTATATCCCTATAGATTGCCATAGTAGACTAACATGTCTACCTGTGGTATGTCCCTAAAGATTGTCATAGTAGACTAACATGTCTACCTGTGGTATGTCTCTAAAGATTGTCATAGTAGGCTAACATGTCTACCTGTGGTATGTCGCTAAAGATTGTCATAGTAGACTAACATGTCTACCTGTGGTATGTCCCTATAGATTGTCATAGTAGGCTAACATGTCTACCTGTGGTATGTCGCTATAGATTGTCATAGTAGACTAACATGTCTACCTGTGGTATGTCCCTATAGATTGTCATAGTAGGCTAACATGTCTACCTGTGGTATGTCGCTATAGATTGTCATAGTAGACTAACATGTCTACCTGTGGTCTGTCCCTATAGATTGTCAGAGTAGACTAACATGTTTACCTGTGGTATGTCCCTATAGATTGTCATAGTAGACTAACATGTCTACCTGTGGTATGTCCCTATAGATTGTCAGAGTAGACCTAACATGTCTACCTGTGGTATGACCCTATAGATTGTCATAGTAGGCTAACATGTCTACCTGTGGTATGTCCCTATAGATTGTCATATTAGCTAACATGTCTACCTGTGGTATGTTGCTATAGATTGTCATATTAGCTAATATGTCTACCTGTGGTATGTCCCTAAAGATTGTCATAGTAGGCTAACATGTCTACCTGTGGTATGTCACTATAGATTGTCATATTAGCTAACATGTCTACCTGTGGTATGTCCCTAAAGATTGTCATAGCAGGGTAACATGTCTACCTGTGGTATGTCCCTATAGATTGTCATATTAGCTAACATATCTTCCTGTGGTATGTCCCTAAAGATTGTCATAGTAGGCTAACATGTCTACCTGTGGTCTGTCCCTATAGATTGTCAGAGTAGACCTAACATGTCATCCTGTGGTATGTCCCTAAAGATTGTCATAGTAGGCTAACATGTCTACCTGTGGTATGTCCCTATAGATTGTCATAGCAGGGTAACATGTCTACCTGTGGTATGTCCCTAAAGATTGTCATATTAGCTAACATGTCTTCCTGTGGTATGTCGCTATAGATTGTCATATTAGCTAACATGTCTACCTGTGGTATGTCCCTATAGTTGTAATAGTAGGCTAACATGTCTACCTGTGGTATGTCCCTATAGATTGTCATAGCAGGGTAACATGTCTACCTGTGGTATGTCCCTAAAGATTGTCATATTAGCTAACATGTCTACCTGTGGTATGTCGCTATAGATTGTCATATTAGCTAACATGTCTACCTGTGGTATGTCCTTACAGTTTGTCATAGTAGGCTAACATGTCTACCTGTGGTATGTCCCTAAAGATTGTCATAGTAGGCTTACATGTCTACCTGTGGTATGTCGCTATAGATTGTCAGAGTAGACTAACATGTCTACCTGTGGTATGTCCCTATAGTTGTCATAGTAGGCTAACATGTCTACCTGATATGTCCCTATAGATTGTCATAGCAGGGTAACATGTCTACCTGTGGTATGTCCCTAAAGATTGTGATAGTAAGCTAACATGTCTACCTGTGGTATGTCCCTAAAGATTGTCATAGTAGGCTAACATGTCTGCCTGTGGTATGTCCCTATAAATTGTCATAGTAGTCTAACATGTCTACCTGTGGTATGTCCCTAAAGATTGTCACAGTAGGCTAACATGTCTGCCTGTGGCATGTCCCTATAGATTGTCATAGTAGGCTAACATGTCTACCTGTGGTATGTCCCTAAAGATTGTGATAGTAAGCTAACATGTCTACCTGTGGTATGTCCCTATAGATTGTCATAGTAGGCTAACATGTCTACCTGTGGTATGTCCCTAAAGATTGTGATAGTAAGCTAACATGTCTACCTGTGGTATGTCCCTATAGATTGTCATAGTAGGCTAACATGTCTACCTGTGGTATGTCCCTAAAGATTGTGATAGTAAGCTAACATGTCTACCTGTGGTATGTCCCTATAGTTGTCATAGTAGTCTAACATGTCTACCTGTGGTATGTCCCTAAAGATTGTCACAGTAGGCTAACATGTCTGCCTGTGGTATGTCCCTATAGATTGTCATAGCAGGGTAACATGTCTACCTGTGGTATGTCCCTAAAGATTGTCATATTAGCTAACATGTCTTCCTGTGGTATGTCGCTATAGATTGTCATATTAGCTAACATGTCTACCTGTGGTATGTCCCTATAGATTGTCATAGCAGGGTAACATGTCTACCTGTGGTATGTCCCTAAAGATTGTCATATTAGCTAACATGTCTACCTGTGGTATGTCGCTATAGATTGTCATATTAGCTAACATGTCTACCTGTGGTATGTCCTTACAGTTTGTCATAGTAGGCTAACATGTCTACCTGTGGTATGTCCCTAAAGATTGTCATAGTAGGCTTACATGTCTACCTGTGGTATGTCGCTATAGATTGTCAGAGTAGACTAACATGTCTACCTGTGGTATGTCCCTATAGTTGTCATAGTAGGCTAACATGTCTACCTGATATGTCCCTATAGATTGTCATAGCAGGGTAACATGTCTACCTGTGGTATGTCCCTAAAGATTGTGATAGTAAGCTAACATGTCTACCTGTGGTATGTCCCTAAAGATTGTCATAGTAGGCTAACATGTCTGCCTGTGGTATGTCCCTATAAATTGTCATAGTAGTCTAACATGTCTACCTGTGGTATGTCCCTAAAGATTGTCACAGTAGGCTAACATGTCTGCCTGTACCGTGTCCCTATAGATTGTCATAGTAGGCTAACATGTCTACCTGTGGTATGTCCCTAAAGATTGTGATAGTAAGCTAACATGTCTACCTGTGGTATGTCCCTATAGATTGTCATAGTAGGCTAACATGTCTACCTGTGGTATGTCCCTAAAGATTGTGATAGTAAGCTAACATGTCTACCTGTGGTATGTCCCTATAGATTGTCATAGTAGGCTAACATGTCTACCTGTGGTATGTCCCTAAAGATTGTGATAGTAAGCTAACATGTCTACCTGTGGTATGTCCCTATAGTTTTCATAGTAGTCTAACATGTCTACCTGTGGTATGTCCCTAAAGATTGTCACAGTAGGCTAACATGTCTGCCTGTGGTATGTCCCTATAGATTGTCATAGCAGGGTAACATGTCTACCTGTGGTATGTCCCTAAAGATTGTGATAGTAAGCTAACATGTCTACCTGTGGTATGTCCCTAAAGATTGTCATAGTAGGCTAACATGTCTGCCTGTGGTATGTCCCTATAAATTGTCATAGTAGTCTAACATGTCTACCTGTGGTATGTCCCTATAGATTGTCATAGTAGGCTAACATGTCTGCCTCTGGTATGTCCCTATAGATTGTCATAGTAGACTAACATGTCTACCTGTGGTATGTCCCTATAGATTGTCATAGTAGACTAACATGTCTACCTGTGGTATGTCCCTATAGTTGTCCTAGTAGGCTAACATTTCTACCTGTGGTATGTCCCTGTAGATTGTCATAGTAGGCTAACATGTCTGCCTGTGGTATGTCCCTATAAATTGTCATAGTAGTCTAACATGTCTACCTGTGGTATGTCCCTATAGATTGTCATAGTAGGCTAACATGTCTGCCTGTGGTATGTCCCTATAGATTGTCATAGTAGACTAACATGTCTACCTGTGGTATGTCCCTATAGATTGTCATAGTAGACTAACATGTCTACCTGTGGTATGTCCCTATAGTTGTCCTAGTAGGCTAACATTTCTACCTGTGGTATGTCCCTGTAGATTGTCATAGTAGGCTAACATGTCTACCTGTGGTATGTCGCTATAGATTGTCATAGTAGGCTAACATGTCTTCCTGTGGTATGTTGCTATAGATTGTCATATTAGGCTAACATTTCTACCTGTGGTATGTCCCTATAGATTGTCATAGAAGGCTTACATGTCTACCTGTGGTATGTCCCTATAGATTGTCATAGCAGGCTAACATGTCTACCTGTGGTATGTCCCTAAAGATTGTCACAGTAGGCTAGCATGTCTACCTGTGGTATGTCATAGAAGGCTTACATGTCTACCTGTGGTATGTCCCTATAGATTGTCATAGCAGGCTAACATGTCTACCTGTGGTATGTCCCTAAAGATTGTCACAGTAGGCTAGCATGTCTACCTGTGGTATGTCGCTATAGATTGTCATAGTAGACTAACATGTCTACCTGTGGTATGTCCTTACAGTTATCATAGTAGACTAACATGTCTACCTGTGGTATGTCCTTACAGTTATCATAGTAGACTAACATGTCTACCTGTGGTATGTCCCTATAGTTGTCATAGTAGACTAACATGTCTACCTGTGGTATGTCCCTATAGATTGTCATAGTAGGCTAACATGTCTACCTGTGGTATGTCCCTATAGATTGTCATAGTAGACTATCATGTCTACCTGTGGTATGTCCCTATAGTTGTCATAGTAGGCTAACATGTCTACCTGTGGTATGTCCCTATAGTTGTCCTAGTAGGCTAACATTTCTACCTGTGGTATGTCCCTGTAGATTGTCATAGTAGGCTAACATGTCTACCTGTGGTATGTCGCTATAGATTGTCATAGTAGGCTAACATGTCTACCTGTGTTCTGTCCCTATAGATTGTCATAGTAGGCTAACATGTCTGCCTGTGGTATGTCCCTATAGATTGTCATAGTAGGCTAACATGTCTACCTGTGGTATGTCCCTATAGTTGTCCTAGTAGGCTAACATTTCTACCTGTGGTATGTCTCTGTAGATTGTCATAGTAGGCTAACATGTCTACCTGTGGTATGTCCCTATAGTTGTCCTAGTAGGCTAACATTTCTGCCTGTGGTATGTCCCTGTAGATTGTCATAGTAGGCTAACATGTCTACCTGTGGTATGTCCCTATAGTTGTCATAGTAGGCTAACATTTCTGCCTCTGGTATGTCCCTGTAGATTGTCATAGTAGGCTAACATGTCTACCTGTGGTATGTCCCTATAGTTGTCCTAGTAGGCTAACATTTATGCCTGTGGTATGTCCCTGTAAATTGTCATAGTAGTCTAACATGTCTACCTGTGGTCTGTCCCTATAGTTGTCATAGTAGGCTAACATGTCTACCTGTGGTATGTCCCTATAGTTGTCCTAGTAGGCTAACATTTCTGCCTGTGGTATGTCCCTGTAGATTGTCATAGTAGGCTAACATGTCTACCTGTGGTATGTCGCTATAGATTGTCATAGTAGGCTAACATGTCTACCTGTGGTCTGTCCCTATAGATTGTCATAGTAGGCTAACATGTCTGCCTGTGGTATGTCCCTATAGATTGTCATAGTAGTCTAACATGTCTACCTGTGGTCTGTCCCTATAGATTGTCATAGTAGGCTAACATGTCTACCTGTGGTCTGTCCCTATAGATTGTCATAGTAAGCTAACATGTCTACCTGTGGTCTGTCCCTATAGATTGTCATAGTAGGCTAACATGTCTACCTGTGGTCTGTCCCTATAGATTGTCATAGTAAGCTAACATGTCTACCTGTGGTATGTCCCTATAGATTGTCATAGTAGGCTAACATGTCTACCTGTGGTATGTCCCTATAGATTGTCATAGTAGGCTAACATGTCTACCTGTGGTATGTCCCTATAGATTGTCATAGTAAGCTAACATGTCTACCTGTGATATGTCCCTAAAGATTGTCATAGTAGGCTAACATGTCTACCTGTGGTATGTCCCTATAGATTGTCATAGTAGGCTAACATGTCTACCTGTGGTATGTCCCTAAAGATTGTCATAGTAGGCTAACATGTCTACCTGTGGTATGTCCCTATAGGTTGTCATATTAGGCTAACATTTCTACCTGTGGTATGTCCCTGTAGATTGTCATAGTAGGCTAACATGTCTACCTGTGGTATGTCCCTATAGATTGTCATAGTAGGCTAACATGTCTACCTGTGGTATGTCCCTTTAGATTGTCAGAGTAGACTAACATGTCTACCTGTGGTATGTCTCTAAAGATTGTCATAGAAGACTAACATGTCTACCTGTGGTATGTCCCTAAAGATTGTCATAGTAGGCTAACATGTCTACCTGTGGTATGTCCCTATAGATTTTCGTAGTAGGCTAACATGTCTACCTGTGGTATGTCCCTAAAGATTGTCATAGTAGGCTAACATGTCTACCTGTGGTATGTCCCTATAGATTGTCATAGTAGGCTAACATGTCTACCTGTGGTATGTCCCTATAGATTTTCATAGTAGGCTAACATGTCTACCTGTGGTATGTCCCTAAAGATTGTCATAGTAGGCTAACATGTCTACCTGTGGTATGTCCCTATAGATTGTCATAGTAGGCTAACATGTCTACCTGTGGTATGTCCCTATAGATTTTCATAGTAGGCTAACATTTCTACTTGTGGTCTGTTCCTAAAGATTGTCATAGTAGGCTAACATGTCTACCTGTGGTATGTCCCTATAGATTTTCGTAGTATGCTAACATGTCTACCTGTGGTATGTCCCTATAGATTGTCATAGTAGGCTAACATGTCTACCTGTGGTATATCCCTATAGATTGTCATAGTAGGCTAACATGTCTACCTGTGGTATATCCCTATAGATTGTCATAGTAGGCTAACATGTCTACCTGTGGTCTGTCCCTATAGATTGTCATAGTAGACTAACATGTCTACCTGTGGTCTGTTCCTAAAGATTGTCAGAGTAGACTAACATGTCTACCTGTGGTCTGTCCCTATAAATTGTCAGAGTAGACTAACATGTCTACCTGTGGTATGTCCCAATAGATTGTCATAGAAGGCTTACATGTCTACCTGTGGTATGTCCCTATAGATTGTCATAGCAGGGTAACATGTCTACCTGTGGTATGTCCCTATAGATTGTCATATTAGGCTGACATGTCTTCCTGTGGTGTGTCCCTATAGATTGTCATAGTAGGCTAACATGTCTACCTGTGGTATATCCCTATAGATTGTCATAGTAGGCTAACATGTCTACCTGTGGTATATCCCTATAGATTGTCATAGTAGGCTAACATGTCTACCTGTGGTCTGTCCCTATAGATTGTCATAGTAGACTAACATGTCTACCTGTGGTCTGTTCCTAAAGATTGTCAGAGTAGACTAACATGTCTACCTGTGGTCTGTCCCTATAAATTGTCAGAGTAGACTAACATGTCTACCTGTGGTATGTCCCAATAGATTGTCATAGAAGGCTTACATGTCTACCTGTGGTATGTCCCTATAGATTGTCATAGCAGGGTAACATGTCTACCTGTGGTATGTCCCTATAGATTGTCATATTAGGCTGACATGTCTTCCTGTGGTGTGTCCCTATAGATTGTCATAGTAGGCTAACATGTCTACCTGTGGTATGTCCCTATAGATTGTCATATTAGGCTAACATGTCTTCCTGTGGTGTGTCCCTATAGATTGTCATAGTATTCTAACATGTCTACCTGAGGTATGTCCTTCTACAGTTTGTCATAGTAGGCTAACATGTCTACCTGTGGTATGTCCTTACAGTTATCATAGTAGACTAACATGTCTACCTGTGGTCTGTCCCTATAGTTAATTTCTTTTAAAATAACAGCTATGCCAAGTTTGGTTCATATTTCTTTACTTGGATTTTTTAGATTTAAAGACATTTAATTTTCCCAGCATTTTTATGTTGTTTTCAGTAACAACCTGTCAACTGTACGCAATTCTGAAATTAAATAATGAAATGAAGTGGTGATCTTTATTTCACTTTCATGAAAAATATTTTTAATAATAGAAGTATCTCAATCTTGAATAATGATATTTACCAAACAGCTGACAACCAATTTATTATCATTGTTGTTTTTTACCATTCTGTATTATTTTATAAATAATTGATTAGGCAGATTTCTCTAGAAGATCTGAACTAGATTATGGAAACTGCACATAAAAGTTAGACACGAGGGGGATTTATTTCTGTTGTCACGATTTAATATGGTATTTTTAACATGTGATGTCAGGAATTTTCCAGCAGATTTTGCAGAATGGTTTCCATGCTTACATAATGCACTAAATGCACTTTCAGAAAAGTCTTGATTACAGCTCAGTTTTTTGACTACTTATTTCAGATATCTAAACACATTGTTGATTTTATGGTTATTCACCTTCCTGATTGTTTACCTATTTTATTTTTGTTACTGTGCAATGATGTAAAAATGTGAAAAATCAGTTTATTTTTGTGATATTGTTTTTTTTACCTCGCATAAATTAAGTAATTAAATATTCGTTATCTGTAACTGTAGCCTATTGACACGTTATCAGGTTTGAATTCATGTATTTTGTAACTACAGAATCTTCTACAATTGGAACCCCATGAAGATCATAATCAGTACATATTGTCATCAGTACCTCATATCTTACTGTATTGCTCAATTGATCAAGTGGACAACTAGAAGCAGAGTTCTGGACTGTATGTCTGGTGACAAGGCAGTTGGCAGTAGATTGTCATTAATTATCGTCATTAAACTGATGGTGACATAGCAAACTGATAGTAGGACTTTTGTCATAGCCAGCAAATATGCTGTGACTGAGAAACCATTAGATATCTGGTGTCTTTAAAAGCAACCGGTCAGTTAGGGCTCTCATTGTATGTCTGGTCACTGGAGAACTGGCAATAGATTTTCAGTCTTGACATTCATCATATTTCTGGTGACTGGGCATCTGAAAGCAAATGGCCTGTTATGGCTCTCATTATATGTCTGGTCACTGGACTTCTGGCAGTAGGTTTTCTGTCATGATTTTCATCATATTTCTGGTGTCTTGGCAGCTGTTAATGCTCTCAGTAAGGTTTCTGGTCACTGGATGTTTGTGATGGCTGGCATTAGATGTCTGTAAGCTGGACAACTGGTTTACTCTGTCATGGCTGTCATATGTCTGGTGACTTGACAACTGTTATCAAAGTCTTCTTTGTCATCAGATGTATAACAGACAACAGACAACAAATTGCCTGCCATGACAAGTGTTTTGTTTTCCATTTAAAGCAAACCAATGTTTGTACTATTAAGTCATTACAATATATATTTACTATTTGCTTATTTTCTCAGTTTAATTTTTTCATTGGCCTCATGAAGATTCAACTTATTGATTTTTCAAAAATGTGAAACAATCACTGTGTACGCTTGTATGGTTTCTGCTGGCTGAAAATGAAATTATTTGTTTTTTTTTAGAAAAACATGTTTTTTGCTAGTTGTTTATTCTTTTCGTTTGTTGAATTCTGGAAACCTTGTAGCTATACTTATATTTTAGAACTGGAAAATTTCCTTTTTAAATATTGTAAGAAATGGAAATATGGTATTGTGATTAAAAATAGAAATAGATTTACATACACTGATGATAATCCTTAAATGTTGTAAATTTAACAGGACCATTTCTTGTTAGATTTAATGTCTTTCGCATGCATGAATTTTTGTCCTACCTTGAAGGTAAGGTGTTTTCTCCAGGTAAAGGGGCTTCCTTTCTAAAAAATACTAGATGCCATTCTTGCTTATTGTTAAGATACTGACGGCAAACCTATCTTACCTAGAACTTAATCAATTCCCCATAGATACTGACAGGCAACCCTATCTTACCTTGAACTCAATCAATGCCCCCGAGATACTGACAGACAACCTATCTTACCTCGAACTCAATCAATGATCCATAAATACTGACAGGCAACCATATCATACCTGGAACTCAATCAATGCCCCCTAGATACTGACAGGCAACCCTGTCTTACCTTGAACTCAATCAGTGCCCCCTAGATATTGACAGGCAACCCTATCTTACCTGGAAGTCAATCAGTGCCCCTAGATACTGACAGGCAACCCTGTCTTACCTGAAACTCAATCAGTGCCCCCTAGATACTGACAGGCAAGCCTATCTAACCTGAAACTCAATCGATTCCCCCTAGATACTGCCAGACAACCCTGTCTTACCTGGAAGTCAATCAGTGCCCCTAGATACTGACAGGCAACATATCTTACCTGGAAGTCAATCAGTGCCCCTAGATACTGACAGGCAACCCTATCTTACATGGAACTCAATCAATGCCCCCTAGATACTGACAGGCAACCCTATCTTAAATGGAAGTCAATCAATGCCCTTTAGATACTTACAGGCTGCCCTATCTTAAGTGGAAGTCAATCAATACTGACAGGCTACCTATCTTAAATAGAAGTCAATCAATGCCCCCTAGATACTGACAGGCAACCCTATCCTAGATGGAAGTCAATCAATGCCCTTTAGATACTGACAGGCTACCCTATCTTAAATGGAAGTCAATCAATGCCCTTTAGATACTGACAGGCAACCCTATCTTAAATGGAAGTCAATCAGTGCCCCTAGATATTGACAGGCAACATATCTTACCTGGAACTCAATCAATGCCACCTAGTTACTGACAGGCAAACCTATCTTACCTGTAACTCAATCAATGCCCCCTAGATATTGACAGGCAACATATCTTACCTGGAACTCAATCAGTGCCCCCTAGATACTGACAGGCAAACCTATCTTACCTGGAACTCAATCAGTGCCCCCTAGATACTGACAGGCAAGCCTATCTAACCTGAAACTCAATCGATTCCCCCTAGATACTGACAGGCAACATATCTTACCTGTAACTCAATCAATGCCCCCTAGATAATGGATAGCAACCCTATCTTACCTGGAACTTAATCGATGCCCTCTAGATATTGACAGGTAACATATCTTACCTGGAACTCAATCAGTGCACCCTAGATACAGTACTTATAGGCAGCCTTATCTTACCTGTAACTCAATTAATGCCCCCTAGATACTGACAGGCAACATATTTTACCTGAACTCAATCAGTGCCCCCTAGATACTGACAGGCAACCCTATCTTTCTTGGAACTCAATCAATACCCCCTAGATACTGACAGGCAACCCCTGAACTCAATTAGTGCCCCCTAGTTACTGACAGGCAACCCTATCTTTCATGGAACTCAATCAATGCCCCCTAGATACTGACAGGCAACCCTATCTTACCTGGAACTTAATCAGTGCCCCCTAGATACTGCCAGGCAACCCTATCTTTCATGGAACTCAATCAATGCCCCCTAGATACTGACAGGCAAGCCTGAACTCAATTAGTGCCCCCTAGATACTGACAGGCAACCCTATCTTTCATGGAACTCAATCAATGCCCCCTAGATACTGACAGGCAACCCTATCTTACCTGGAACTCGATCAGTGCCCCCTAGATACTGCCAGGCAACCCTGTCTTCCTGGAACTCAATCAGTGCCCCCTAGATACTGACAGGCAACCCTATCTTTCATGGAACTCAATCAATGCCCCCTAGATACTGACAGGCAAGCCTGAACTCAATTAGTGCCCCCTAGATACTGACAGGCAATCCTATCTTTCATGGAACTCAATCAATGCCCCCTAGATACTGACAGGCAACCCTATCTTACCTGGAACTCAATCAGTGCCCCCTAGATACTGAGAGGCAACCCTATCTTACCTGGAACTCAATCAGTGCCCCCTAGATACTGACAGGCAGCCCTATCTTACCTGGAACTCAATCAGTGCCCCCTAGATACTGACAGGCAAGCCTATCTTACCTGGAACTCAATCAGTGCCCCCTAGATACTGACAGGCAACCCTATCTTACCTGGAACTCAATCAGTGCCCCTAGATACTGCCAGACAACCCTGTCTTACCTGGAACTCAATCAGTGCCCCCTAGATACTGACAGGCAACCCTGTCTTACCTGGAACTCAATCAGTGCCCCCTAGATACTGCCAGACAACCCTGTCTTACCTGGAACTCAATCAGTGCCCCCTAGATACTGACAGGCAACCCTATCTTACATGTAACTCAATCAGTGCCCCCTAGATACTGATAGGAAAGCCTATCTTGCCTGGAACCAAATCATGCCTATCATGTTCATTAAAAATTATTTCAAGCCTTATTTTGATGTTATTTTAAAGACCAAGTCCAGGGCCCAGCGCCATTTTCTTTGCTGAGAAATTTCTTCTCCAATTTCATCCATTCAAATCTTAATTGTCTTTCCTCTTGTTGTCTTGGTAATTAAGGAAATTCTAATGCTGAGCAAAGCATTTGTACTTGAAAGGTTTTATGGCTCTGTGGCCTGTACTTCTTAGCAATGGCAATGACAATTTTGAATTTTTTTCTTAAGAAAATGATTGATTGACAAGATAGGGCCGTCTTTACTATACTACTTAGGTTTGAGGTTGATGAAGATTTCAGACACAGGATGTTTTACTTAAAAAAAAATACATAAAATTTCACGACAAAGTTTACTTAAATAATGTAACTGTTTATAACATTCTGAATATAAATGTTACAGTTCAACTGTCTGGCCATACATGTCATAAAAAAAATCTAAAAATATTCTCAGTTACTCTATGATGACATTGATAATTTTTTGTTTAGAATTGGAGCCATGTTTCGGTGAATTTTCTTTCTCAAGATATGGTGGTTACTTTAATAATCTTACTCATGTTTACATATATTAATTCAATGTTCATGAGATATTATTTTATTCATTATTAAGTGTATACTGTTAATGTGTGCCATAATGGATTGGAACCAGTTATAGTCACCAGACTATATATTATAATTTATTGTTTATTTCTATATTGCAGAGACAAGATGCCTTCATAGTTACACCATCTCAACATGTACAGCAGGTATCCCAGCAAGTCCTACCGGCCAGTGGAGCTACTGTAAGCTCTGTGTGTCATGCTCTATGTCATGTCTGTGTACACGGTGTCAATTATAACCACATACTCTAACGATTAGTTAATTTCAGACTTAATGAATCTTAAAGTGATAATTAAACAAAATAATCTTGTCAGATCCCTGTACAACTGACAATTAGTTATTGTTCTGTTTACACACTGTCAAAGGAGAAAGAATACAAAAAGGGTCTTGGAGTGCATGTAATAGGATTATTTCTTTTTGGTAAAATACTATTAAACACATATTTGGATAATTTAAAAAGTATTTTATTAGGGCCCCCTATAGTGATTAGTCTGTCCATCCGTCCATCTGCCCAAAACTAATGGTGTCCGAGGTGTAACTTTTTTATCTTTTGAGGTAGGCTTTTGATATTTGGAATGGGGGTATATAATATCAAGGCCATGTGTCGCATACCGTGGTTGCTGACCTTTGACCTTAGGACACATTATTGCCTTCTGAATGACAAATTCATGTCCGGGCTGTATCTTTTTTATCTTTTGAGGTAGGCTTTTGGTATTTGGAATGTGGGTATATAATATCAAGGCGATGTGTCGCATACCATGGTTGATGACCTTTGACATTGAACTTTGAACTTAAGGTCACATTATTGCTTTCTGCATGACAAATTCATGTCCGGGCTGTATCTTTTTTATCTTTCTAGGTAGGCTTTTGATATTTGGAATTTGGGTAGATAATATCAAGGCGATGGTTGATGACCTTTGATCTTGACCTTAAGGTCCACTCAGTGATATCTAGCTGGAAGTAAAATCAGGAAAATTGTTACTTTTGTAATAACCAAAAACACAAAACAAGTACCTATAATATGTAATTATACCTGTTTCTTTTCCTGGGTACTCCAGCTTCCCCTGAATTAATAATGGATGCCATGATATAGCTGAAAAATTGCTGAACATGGTATTAAAACAACATTCAAACACACAGACTCATTGTTTTTTTACAAAGATATATATTTTCTCAGTCTTTACGTACATATTTTATAGGGTATTATAATAAAAAAAAGAGTTTGAGCTGTCAAAGAATTTTTCAGTACAATATAAAAATGTCTTCTTGTTTCAGATTATACAGATCTGAAGTGACTCGTGTTGTTTTCTTTATCAATACAACTTTGGTTCTAGGTTATAATTATTTTGTTTAGAAGACTGTGGAGCAAATTGTTCAAATTAATTTATAGGTAGCTTGGTATTGTGAAAACCAATCCTGTCTAGAAAACAGACATTTTGTTGACGTGACAGTATTTTTTGTTTTTTACAGCAGATGGGGTTCCAGCAGCAGGCTGGTGTCATGCAGCAGAGACAGGTATGTTTAATTTTAATAAATGATCAGTTTTCTGTTGTTTATAGTATTAAGGACAATCACATTATTTATGATCAGATTATTTATGGTATTAGGGAGGATCACATTATGGTATTGGGGAAGATATTATTTTTGGTATTAGGGACAATCACAGTATTAATGTTATTAGGGAAGATCACATTATTTATGGAATTGGGGAGGATCACATTATTTATGGAATTGGGGAGGATCACATTATTTTTGGTATTAGGGAGGATAACATTTTTTGGTATTTGGGAGGGTCACATTATTTGTGGTATTGGGGAGGATCACATTTTTTATGGTAATGGGGAGGATTACATTATTTTTGGTCACATTATGTATGGTATTGGGGTCTCCCTAATAAAGACTGTACACCATCAATAGCTGAAAAATTGCTGAATGTGGTGTTGAACCCTATTTAAACAAACAAACGTGCAAAACAGTTGTTTTTTGTGCATTTAATTAAATTATTTACTCCCAGATAATGGAAATTAGCAACTGAGAGATAAATTCTTGATTTCATTATTGGTTTTGTTCTGTCAGTTATCTGGTATTGTCAGATGTAGTGATCCTGTCATTTTATCAGTTATTTCAGAAAATAAATCTGGCGTAAAGAATTTATTTTCCTATTTACCTATCATGAAGAATTTCCTGATATTGGTATTGTCTGTAATAGTGATTGATACTGCTGCCTCTTGAGTCCTAATTAACTCTGTTATGTCATATAGTGAATATCTTATATATTAGGATCGGATGTCACCATCAATGTGTATTGCTGGGTTGATGCGTGGTTTTGGCGTTTTTTGGCTTTATAATTAAATAATGTCAAGCTTTAATTATGATATGTGGTGTGTTTTCCCACAAAAAAGGTATCAAACCAATACAGCAGTGTTTTCTGAGTAAATATATAAAACAAATACTTTAGGGAGTCAGTCTGTTGGTGCATCTGTGGTTTCCAGATGATAACTTGAAAACGCATCAGCAGATTTAAACTTTGCATAGCTATTAAATACCATAAAATGAAGATCAAGTTAGATTTTCAGCACAATCTAACTTGTATTTTTCAACTTAGGCTAATTCAAGTTGTTTTTTTGGTCAACAATTGGTGGTTTCCAGATGATAACTTGAAAACTAGTCAACAGATTTTATTTTAACTTTGCACAGCTGTTACGTACTATAAAATGAAGATTGGGTTGAATTTTCAGCACAATCCCATTTGTAGTTTTGAGTTGTGCCAATTTGAAATCATTTGTATAGGTCCAGGGTAAAAATTGTCTTTTGAGATGGACTGCTATCATGACAGCTGTTCCTGTAGGCTGATTTGTAATTCAGTAAAGTGTGTTCATGAATATTAAAAATAATGCAACATGGCGGGGTATCATTGAATGTCATTTAATGTGCAAACCCAAGTTATAGTATGGTGAAGTTGGGTGGCTGGGGAAAATATGGTCATTTATTTTGTATAATCAACTCCCTCTACAGTAGTGAAATTATACACCTGCTATTAAGGAATTGTTTGAGGATTTTTTTCCTGATTTTCAGAACATTTGCAGCAGACATTATCAATTTTATGTAATCAACTCCTCCTACAGTTTTCAACCCAGATCTCTGAAACTTCACAGAAACATTGCACATGTATTGAAGCTATTGACCTGCTATTATTGTGCAGTGTTTTGAGGATTTTTGTTTTCTAATTTACTACACTTAGAACTTAGTCATTGGTCAGCAAATTTGACCAAAGTGGTTACATAAATTGTGTAATAATCAACTCCTCCTTCAGCTTTAAACCTAGATCCTTGAAACTTCATAGAAAGATTGCCCACAAAGTGAAGTTGTGCACCTGCTATTATGGAATTGTTCTAGGAATTTTATTCCTTATTTCCCGACTTGTAAACTAAGTAATTTTTGAGGAAAATTGTTCAAAAAGGGTACCTATTTTTTGTTAACCACTCCTACATCTTTCAACCCATTTCCTTAAACCTTCATGTAATGATTGCAAACCTATTGATTGTTTGTTTGAATGGTGTTTATCGCCACTTTCAGCAATTTTCAGCAATTTCATGTTGTCCAATTTTAATTGGGGGAGGAAGCCGGAGTACCCGGAGAGAATCCCCGACCTGCGGTAGGAAAACTGGCAATCCTTGTCAATTACAATTGGAGTCGAGTAGACCCTGCCTGCACAAACCTATTGAAGTTGTGCACCTGATCATATGAAATTGTTCAAAGAATGTTTTCCCATGATGGTTCTGTATATGTGTAATCAACTCCTCCTACATTTTTAGACACAGACCCAAAACTTTTTTTCTAACAAACTATTCCTATTTATTATTATAAAGCACTTGCTTTGCAACTCATCCATTTCAGACTTTTAATAGTTTCATAATAATTTTCATAATTTAGTTTCAAGTTCGGCATATTTTGGTTTTATTGTTCTATGCTCTTCATATTCAAATAGTGTTTGGGATTTTAAATCTTTTGGGTAGAGCCCCTCTGATGTGTCTTGAATAGACGAAAGACGTGTCAGGCATAGCAAAATTTATTGCCTGGAACTTTGTTGTATTTTGATACCCCCGCTCAACAGAGTCGGGGTATATCGTGGTCCTCATGTCCGTCCGACCACTTTTGGTTTCCGGATGATAATTCAAAAAGTTTACATCTGAATTGAATGAAACTTTGGAATATCAGGTTGGTAAGAAGCCTATTGATTTTGGGGGAAATCCATTAAATTTCAAGGTCACAGTCCACACAAAACGTTAGAAATTTTAACAAAAAAGTTGTTTCTGCACAATAACTCAAAAAGTTTGCATGCTATTTGAATGAATCTTTGGGATATTGTTATATATCAGGTTGGTAAAAAGCCTATTGATTTTGGGGGAAATCTGTCAAATTTCAAGGTCGCAGTCCACTAAAAACGTTAGAAATTTTTACAAAAAAAATTGTTTCTGGACAATAAATCAAAAAGTTTGCATGTGATTTGATTGAAACTTTGGGGTATTGCTATATATCAGGTTGGTAAGAAGCCTATCCATTTTGCGGGAAAACCGTCAAATTTCTAGGTAGCAGTCTGCAAAAACTTTTAAAAATTTTAGGAAAAAAGTTGTTTCTGGACAATAACTCAAAAAGTTTGCATCTAATTTGGATGAAACTGTGGGATTTTGTTATATATTATTTTGGTAAAAGCCTATTGATTTTAGGGAAAATTCATCAAATTTCAGGGTCAGAGTCCAAGAAAAACGTTATAAATTTTTACAAAAGCAGGGGTATCAGTGATCGCCAGATCGACTTTGTCTAGTTGATTTTTTACAACATATTTCAATGTTTCTGAAGATTTCAGTGTATTTGACCAAACTGACATTTATAAATTATAAAGATGTATGTCATTGAAGATCTTGTGAATTATTATCTAATTTTAAAAAAAGCAGGGATTTAAATCTGAAGTTTCTTTACAATCAATAGACAAGCACCAGATGATATATTGTGAGGATAATTAAGGAATAGTATTTGTCTGGTCTAAATCCACTTGTCTGGAATGGAAATGTTTCTGGAACTTTGGAAGGAATTTAAGTCAAATCGGAATCCAGATAATTGTATATTGGACTTTCTTTAGAGTATGTGTCATTCTTAATGTCTCAAAATTATTTTTAAATAGGTTTGTTTATGGTTTGGTTTAACATCCAGATCATTGCTACGATTGTGGCATATGTTGGTCAAATATGTAACTGGATTGTTTAACACAGATCTTAGTCTGTCTCCCAGTTTATCCAATATACTTAGAAATTATAAACATGTATATGTAATTCAAAGAATACTTTACTGTTAAATTACTTATAATGGGTTGTTCTATTGGGTTGTGGTAATTTGTGTTCTATTGGGTTGTGGTAATTTGTTTGTGTTCTATTGGGTTGTACTCATTTGTTTGTGTTCTATTGGGTTGTGGTAATTTGTTTGTGTTCTATTGGGTTGTGGTAATTTGTTTGTGTTCTATTGGGTTGTGGTAATTTGTTTGTGTTCTATTGTGTTGTGGTAATTTGTTTGTGTTCTATTGTGTTGTGGTAATTTGTTTGTGTTCTATTGGGTTGTGGTAATTTGTTTGTGTTCTATTGGGTTGTGGTAATTTGTTTGTGTTCTATTGGGTTGTGGTAATTTGTTTGTGTTCTATTGGGTTGTGGTAATTTGTTTGTATTCTATTGGGTTGTGGTAATTTGTTTGTGTTCTATTGGGTTGTGGTAATTTGTTTGTGTTCTATTGGGTTGTACTCATTTGTTTGTGTTCTATTGGGTTGTGGTAATTTGTTTGTGTTCTATTGGGTTGTGGTAATTTGTTTGTGTTCTATTGGGTTGTGGTAATTTGTGTTCTAATGGGTTGTGGTAATTTGTTTGTGTTCTATTGGGTTGTGGTAATTTGTTTGTGTTCTATTGGGTTGTGGTAATTTGTTTGTGTTCTATTGGGTTGTGGTAATTTGTTTGTGTTCTATTGGGTTGTGGTAATTTGTTTGTGTTCTATTGGGTTGTGGTAATTTGTTTGTGTTCTATTGGGTTGTGGTAATTTGTTTGTGTTCTATTGGGTTGTGGTAATTTGTTTGTGTTCTATTGGGTTGTGGTAATTTGTTTGTGTTCTATTGGGTTGTGGTAATTTGTTTGTGTTCTATTGGGTTGTGGTAATTTGTTTGTGTTCTATTGGGTTGTGGTAATTTGTTTGTGTTCTATTGGGTTGTGGTAATTTGTTTGTGTTCTTTTGGGTTGTGGTAATTTGTTTGTGTTCTATTGGGTTGTGGTAATTTGTTTGTGTTCTATTGGGTTGTGGTAATTTGTTTGTGTTCTATTGGGTTGTGGTAATTTGTTTGTGTTCTATTGGGTTGTGGTAATTTGTTTGTGTTCTATTGGGTTGTGGTAATTTGTTTGTGTTCTATTGGGTTGTGGTAATTTGTTTGTGTTCTATTGGGTTGTGGTAATTTGTTTGTGTTCTATTGGGTTGTGGTAATTTGTGTTCTATTGGGTTGTGGTAATTTGTTTGTGTTCTATTGGGTTGTGGTAATTTGTTTGTGTTCTATTGGGTTGTGGTAATTTGTTTGTGTTCTATTGGGTTGTGGTAATTTGTTTGTGTTCTATTGGGTTGTGGTAATTTGTTTGTGTTCTATTGGGTTGTGGTAATTTGTTTGTGTTCTATTGGGTTGTGGTAATTTGTTTGTGTTCTATTGGGTTGTGGTAATTTGTTTGTGTTCTATTGGGTTGTGGTAATTTGTTTGTGTTCTATTGGGTTGTGGTAATTTGTTTGTGTTCTATTGGGTTGTGGTAATTTGTTTGTGTTCTATTGGGTTGTGGTAATTTGTTTGTGTTCTATTGGGTTGTGGTAATTTGTTTGTGTTCTATTGGGTTGTGGTAATTTGTTTGTGTTCTATTGGGTTGTGGTAATTTGTTTGTGTTCTATTGGGTTGTGGTAATTTGTTTGTGTTCTATTGGGTTGTGGTAATTTGTTTGTGTTCTATTGGGTTGTGGTAATTTGTTTGTGTTCTATTGGGTTGTGGTAATTTGTTTGTGTTCTATTGGGTTGTGGTAATTTGTTTGTGTTCTATTGGGTTGTGTTACTTTGTTTGTGTTCTATTGGGTTGTAATTTGTTTTTGTGTCCTATCACATTGTGTAATTTGTTTGTCTCCAATGACATTTTGGTAATTTGTTTCCTATTGTATTGTGCTACGTTTACCAATCAGCCACTGAGGCCTTTCTACCAGTAAACATTTTTGTGTTTGTTTTTTTTTATTAATTTTTTTTTATTATGTTCATATAGGATGTAGATTAGTTGATGATATTCATGTAATAAGCAATTCCTTGTAACCAGTTAAATGATGTCAAATTTTGATGATTACACAAAAAAGGCAAGGTCACAGTCAATTAAGTTGATTTAGCACAAATTATGCATGTATCAAACTGTAATGGTGTGTACTTTTTGAAGCTCGAAACAGTAGATCAAAAGATTGAAAATTAAATATTGGTTTTATTTAAGGCATGGGGCGGGGAAAATAGAGCATCTATTTTGTGTAATATCAACTCCTACAGTTTTCAACCCAGATCTCTGAAACTTCACAGAAAGATTGCACATGTATTGAAGTTGTGCACCTGCTATTATGGAATTGTTCCATGGTTTCTTTTCCAAATTTTCCTCACATGGGAGCTTACCTTTTTTTTTGGAACATTTGCAGAAGATGGTATCTATTTTGTGTAATAAACATTTTTTTACACAGACTTAAAACCTTCTTCCAGCAAATTGTACACCATTCCCTATTTACTAAGGCACTTGGATTTGCCACCCAGCTATTTCAGATTTTTGCAAATTTTCAATTATATTAATAAGGCATAAGTTTTTATTTGTGGAGGAAGTTGGATAAAACCCCAGACCTTTAGTAGGAAAACTGGCAATGAGTCCCTGCCTGGAGTGAGAATTGAGCAGCCTCATTATTAACAAGCATGTAATTTAGTAGACTAACTACCTTAACCACTAATTTCCCAAAAGATAAAATAAAGTATCAAAATATAGCTTTAGCATCTGCAGGGAGACGATGTTTTGTTTTTATTTCTTGGAATTTTAGCACCTGATTCAATATTGATTATGTCAACTGACTTTTGTCTTTGTCTATTGAAGCAGGTATTGATCAATTTCTTTTCATTCTTGTCAATTTCATCAATTAATTGAAATTTAATCTGATGAAATGGATTAGCTAACAACATTAATTTGAAATTGAAGCAAGTTGAGATTAATGCAACCTGGGGGAAATCAATTTCTGTTGTCAATGGGGATGTTATTTTTCTCAAATGGTTGGTTGTCATATACTGGGAAAAAATATGGTTAGAACTGTCAATTTGATCCCAATTATGGTTATGTAATTAATAAACAATATGTTAATTTGTTTTTTATTTAGATTTTTTCCAGATATTAACAATTTTTTTTGGGGGGGTGGGTGGGTGGGGTGGGGGGGGGGGGGGTGTAAATAACTTGTTGTTTATAAACGTGAAATGTACACACTATCTTAATTGCTGTCTTTCAGACTTTCATTGAAACAAATTTTCTTCTTCTAATCTTAATTTGCCCACACTTTGACATCACAACATATACTTAATTTCCTGCTAATTGTTTTGTCAAGTCAAGATTGCATACTGGTTTTTGTCTCGCCTGCGACGAAAGTTGCTGGAGGCGAGACATATGTATGGGAATCCGGCGTCGGCGGCGGCGTAAACACTTGACATCTTGCTTCATATCATTGTAAGCCCAAGCCCTAGGTCCATCAAATTTGGTCCAGAGGTAGCTTATGATGAGTACTTGCCAGTCAGTCACCTGTCACCTGACCTTGACCTCAATTTCACGGTCCAGCGACTACGTTAAAGTTTTTGGGTTACGACAGTTCCTCTGTAACTACGCATGGTAGGATGAAAATATTTGGTGTATAGGTTGCTGATGACTAGTACATGACTGTCTGGTAGGTGTCACCTGACCTTGACCTCAATTTCACGGTCCAGCGACTACGTTAAAGTTTTTGGGTTACGACAGTTCCTCTGTAACTACGTATGGTAGGATGACAGTATTTGGTGTATAGGTTGCTGATGACTAGTACATGACTGTCTGGTAGGTGTCACCTGACCTTGACCTCAATTTCACGGTCCAGTGACTACGTTAAAGTTTTGGGGTTACGACAGTTCCTCTGTAACTACGCATGGTAGGATGACAATATTTGGTGTATAGGTTGCTGATGACTAGTACATGACTGTCTGGTAGGTGTCACCTGACCTTGACCTCAATTTCACAGTCCAGCGACTACATTAAAGTTTTTGGGTTACGACAGTTCCTCTGTAACTACGCATGGTAAGATGACAATATTTGGTGTATAGGTTGCTGATGACTAGTACATGACTGTCTGGTAGGTGTCACCTGACCTTGACCTCAATTTCATGGTCCAGCAACTACGTTAAAGTTTTTGGGTTACGATAGTTCCTCTGTAACTACGTATGGTAGGATGACAGTATTTGGTGTATAGGTTGCTGATGACTAGTACATGACTGTCTGGTAGGTGTCACCTGACCTTGACCTCAATTTCACGGTCCAGCAACTACGTTAAAGTTTTTGGGTTACGATAGTTCCTCTGTAACTACGCATGGTAAGATGACAATATTTGGTGTATAGGTTGCTGATGACTAGTACATGACTGTCTGGTAGGTGTCACCTGACCTTGACCTCAATTTCACAGTCCAGCGACTACATTAAAGTTTTTGGGTTACGACAGTTCCTCTGTAACTACGCATGGTAAGATGACAATATTTGGTGTATAGGTTGCTGATGACTAGTACATGACTGTCTGGTAGGTGTCACCTGACCTTGACCTCAATTTCACGGTCCAGCAACTACGTTAAAGTTTTTGGGTTACGATAGTTCCTCTGTAACTACGCATGGTAGGATGACAATATTTGGTATATAGGTTGCTGATGAATAGTACATGACTGTCTGGTAGGTTCCATCTGACCTTGACCTCAATTTCACGGTCCAGCGACTACGTTAAAGTTTTTGGGTTACGGCTGTTCCCCTGTAACTATGCAGGGTATGGTGACAATATTTTGTATACAGGCAGCTGCTGATATTTAATGCTATTTACGTAATGCCTTTGACGAAATTTATTTTCGTTACTGATGCGGAATGCAGGCGAGACGTTTTTCTGTGTCCACACTTGTGATTATTAAGAAAAAAATACAATTGACTTTTATTTTCAATGTGCTGACAATATTAAAAGTTAGACTTGAACTGTATTAAGTAACGCATGGATTAACTTTTGTAGTTGTGTATGGAAGACTGAGTTTAAAAATAGAAAACTGATCTTAATAGTATTCAGACACATTATTACAAACAGCTGAAGATAAAAGTTCTGTAGCACAAATTCCTACATGTTTTTCCCCAGGAATCGATTTCACAAAAAGTCGTAAGTGTTGGAAGATCAAAGGGAAATCCATTGTCATTACTTAGGATAGATTTGACACTTGCGACTTTTTGTGAAATTGACCCCAGATCTGTAGGATCAAATCCAACTGCTTGCAAACAAAGCTTTTTGGCTCTTTCACTAACCCACACTTGCTGCAAGGTTGATATCTGACAAGACAGCATTGCAGAAAATGGGTTCAAACAAAGCTTTTTGGCTCTTTCACTAACCCACACTTGCTACAAGGTTGATATCTGACAAGACATCAGTGCAGAAATGGGTTCAAACAAAGCTTTTTGGCTCTTTCACTAACCCACACTTGCTACAAGGTTGATATCTGAAAAGACAGCATTGCAGAAAATGGGTTCAAACAAAGTTTACAGCATGCTTACATATCTCCCTTTATCATTTCAGCCTCTGAGCCAGAATCCAAGTGCAGGGCCCCCACCACCACAGCCCTTACAGCCACAGATTCAACAGACCATGGTACACTCGCCTGCACAGCAGCAAGTGTATGTAGAATTACAACAGTAGGTCGTCCTCACATTGTGAGGAGTTTACAATAATTGTTAAAAGCTCCAAATTTAGTATTAAAAAATATTTTAGTTGCTGGTTCAAACTTTCTGTGTCTTAAGAAAAAGATACAAGCTAGAAGAAAGTAGGTTCATAAATGCATTATTTTATCCCTAAAAAAGAATTTTTAAGATATACACAATTAAGGAAAAGACTTCATAAGTAGGAAGCACTTGTGTCTAATCTCCTTTTCTAGCATTGCTACAAATAGCAATGTACAAACTGTACATGAGAACAATTTGAAATTTGGCAGGGTGGCAAAAGTTGTATGTCCTAAGCGACTTTCAGACCTGTCGGACAACTACTTATACTGTTTGGGACTTCATTTGTACCTACCTACGTAGGTCGTCAGTATGAATTTCCATCAAGCTTTTCTCAGAAACTATACATGAGAACAATTTGAAATTTGGCAGGGTGGACACATTCTTCGATTTTTTTTTACTCAAAACACAGAATTATGATGTTATAGTGACGTCTTCAGTGATGCAGAAATGCATATAATTGGTATTTTTCAAAGCATAGCCAGATATCTTTTGCTAAATTCATAAAAAAGTATATTTTAATAAAATAAATAACCCTTTGTGAACCTACTGTTTTTATTATATTGATGCTAAATGTAGTTTTATTACTTCATATTTATTAAAATAATTATTTGCAGTTTTGTTGGAAATTTTTAAATCGCATGTAGTATGATTAAAAATTTTTGTTTGTTTAAAAGTGTTCAGCTTTTAAGTTAAAAATGTTTGTATATTTTGTGATGTTCATATTTATTAGGGAGTCTTTACAAAAAATTAAAAGGTTTTTCATTTTGTCATTTGTATTTACAGGTTTAAAAGAAATGTTTATATGTATTGCCAATAAGATTCAAACTAGTGATTGTTTTAATGGTGTTTAAGACCAATTTCAGTAATGTTGCAGCTATATCATGGTGTCCAGTTTTTTATGCAGAGGAAGCCTATATTATTACCTGGAGAAAACGACCAACCTTCGTTCAGAAAGCTATCTATCAATGTCAATTAAGATTCAAGTTGAGTACACCCTGCCCACAGTGAGACTCGAACCCACAACCACAGTGTTGACAGGCAATGTGATGTATAGTAGATGACTAACTACCTTAACCACTAGGCCACAGAGGCCCCTCAAAGTAGTAAAATTTGAAAACCATATTCATAAAAAACAGTGATATAAACCTGATGTTGTAATTCCTTGTTAACAAGAGAAACAAAAACATTTAAATCGTGGATTACGAACAGTTACCCATGATATTGGAAAATATTTAAAATGTTTCTGTATTTAATTGACTTTACAGTTTTCATAGCTGCAGATTTCATTGGCGGTAAAGATCAGTTTTGTTTAAAAACAGTTGCATGGGAGAATAAGGGAGACTTTACATCTTTCTGTGATTTTGAAAGCATTTCTTTTTCTACTTTCATATTTCTATCTTTCTGAGTGTGTAAATTGGAAGACGGGAGTTAATTTTACTGATTGTTCAACACAAAATGTGTAACCAAAGGAAGAAATTAATGGATAATAATTTGGTAGAATTGGTTGATTTTATACGATTCAAATACATTTTGTTTGAAATGAAGAGAAACTGGTTCATTTTGGCACCTAATTAATTATATGCTATGAACCAGTTCTTAATGTCATTTCATCAATAATACTGGTTAACAAGTTTGAGTTATATAGAATAATGTCAGCTTGAACATCCAGACCAAAGTTACTAGCAGAAAACTGGTGATGAATAGAGGTTAAAATGTGGGACATCGCATCTTTTATTACAGTGTGTACCTGTACAGTGATCAAAGGGACACAGAAATTGCTATTAAGAAGGATTGATAATATACTCCTTATGGTGGATGTTATATGATTTCAATTTATTGAAAATATAAAAAAAATACAGAAAAATCTAGAAATAAGTATCACATTTGTTTAACAACTTATGCAGGACTTTTTATGAAACTAAAAATAAATAGTTAATATGTTATAATAACTCTTTTGAGCATTGCATCTGAGTATAAAATAATAATGATCTGACATTCAACCAATGGATTAAGTTAAATGGGGATCTCTGCTATAGTTGTGATGTGATTGACTTCTTGTGTTCATTTATATCTGAGTTATTATTTAAGTTTTTGACCATAACCATGACTACAGCTATATTTAATTACAAATATTATTGACTGCATTGTACAATTATCTATTGTTACACAGGTCACAGATAGCATCTTCCCCTATGTCAATGATGTCTCCCTCTCCTGTGGCTCCATCTCCAGTCCCCAGGAGTCAGAATGTCTATGGAGTACCGTCACCCAGTAGTAACCTTAATACACCAGGTTTGTATTTGCTATTTATTCTCGTCTTTGTTACAAAATTTGAAATTTCTGTACACAACCCTCAGAAAAAACTCTTGAGCTCACTATTGTTTAATTTGGATTATGATTGTATCAGAAAACTTACTATATTGTTAGTTTGGAGAAAATTCATTGACAAAGTATTTTCAGTGTATGTGGTCTGAACCCACTAAAACTAAGAACTATTTGTTTAATCATTAGGGATACAACTAGAAAAATTGTCAAAGAAAATTGAAAAATTATTTGCTTCTTTATTATCACTTGTACCAGGTGTAGGATCTAATGTTCCTTTTTGCTTAACAAATGCATTGCACAATTAGTGCCTTTCAAAGATTCAGCGGTCTTTAACGAATATTATGCAACACAGATTTATTTTGTTTCAGTAAAAATTGAATAAGCTTTGAAAACTTTGCTGAATTTGATGTAACATTAACAAACATCTGGGATTTTTCAAATAATATATATTGTACTTGACATATTTCAGCCATGAATCATGCCAGTCCAGCACCAAGATCTGTAGAAGAACAAGCATATCTAGACAAACTACAAAAATTATCCCGTTATGTTGAACCCCTACGTAGAATGATTAACAGACTGTCTTCAGATAAAGATGGTAAATTGTTTTATACACCATCTAGGACGGGTCATATGGGAACACCGATGGTGGGTGTCCACAGCGATGTCCGATCTCTAACTCGTACAGTTGTTGTCTGAACTTCATGAAACGTAGCAAAAACGTTTATGAGCATAATATCTCAGCCAACTTTGAAAACCAGCCAAATCACTTCTGCACTTCAGAGTTATGGCCCTTTATTTATAAAACAATGGCAAATTTGTCTTGTCCGCTATCTAACTCAAACAGTTGTTGTCCAATCTTCATGAAACTTGGGGAAAATGTTTATGTGCATAATATCTCAGCCAAGTTTGAAAACCAGCCAAATCACTAAAGCTAATTCAGAATTATGGCCCTTTATTTATTAATTCTCTAATTCAAACAGTTGTTTTCCAATCTTTATAAAACTTTGGGAAAATGTTTATGGGCATTATCAACCAAGATTAATAACCAGCCAAATTCCTTGAGCCAATTCAGTGTTATGGTCCTTTATTTATACATAAATGACAATTGTTCAACGGGTGAATGTTGTAGCACTTTGGCACTTGTTTTTTTATATTAACATCAGGACCTCACAAACTAATGACATATGTAAAGTGACTGAATGAATGATGACCATGTCACACAAATCAATATTCCTCGTCCTTCTGAAGATAATTGAATTAGAATATCAACACAAATTCAAATATTTGTTAAATCATTCAGTTCTGTACTTCAATTGGCAAGCTGATATTTGGTGATGCCTGAGACCACCAGTGGCATACAGAAGTTAAGTTTAGTTTGGGGCCACTCATGGCATGCAGTTTAGGTAATGACTGTGGCATGCAGAAGTTTAGTGAATGTCTGGGGCCACTGATGTCATGCAGAAGTTTAGTGAATGCCTGGGGCCACTGATTTCATGCAGAAGTTTAGTTAATGCCTGGGGCCACTAGTGGCATGCAGGAGTTACTTAATGCCTGCAGCCACCAGTGACATGCTGAAGTTTAGTTAATGCCTGGGGCCACTAGTGGCATGCAGAAGTTAAGTGATTGCCTGGGGCCACTAGTGGCATACAGAAGTTTAGTTAATGCCTGGGGCCACTAGTAGCATGCAGAGGATTGGTGAAACCTGGGTCGTTTCTTTGATTTTAACTCGAGTATAGGGCCCAGTACTGATACATATGATAATTAAGAAAAACTATCTTCAAGACAATCATCTCACCTTGAAAAAGCTAAACATCTTTGCTTGTTTAAACATATAGACCTCCAAAGGTTGGAGGTTTTCTTCGGGTACTCAGGCTTCCTCCCCCAATAAAAACTGGACGCCATGATGTAGCTGAAAAATTGCTGAAAGTGGTGTTAAACATTATACAAACAAACAAACAAACACATATAGACCTTCTGTAACACTGATTATTTATGTGTATTTGATTTCATACAATTTAAGAATGTTAAAATTATATGTTATTTTTCAGAAGTTAAATTGTTTAACTGATTTTTCAGACCACAAGAAAGATATTAGCAAAATGAAGAATCTGTTAGAAATACTCACTAGTACAGACCCAACTAAAAGGTAATTACAACACTTAATAATTTCTGTTCCAAACTTGATGAGGTGTCACTTTAACTTATTACAACAGATCAAAAATGAAGATAATGGAGATTACTTTTACAATGATGTCTTCTATTGCTAATGTGGGATTTCATAATAAATCAAGTTTTACCATGGGTATAACTTACACTTAATATCTATTATTGTATATGGCATGTTAAGATTCTCTTGTTAGCTGTCGGTACACTCAATGGAAATTAGAACATTTTTCTAAAAGTGAAAAACACTTAAATTGATGAAACCTATTTCTAGAGACTTAAAGGTGGTGCACATGTTAAACCTATTTCTAGAGAGTTGCCCAGTGGTACACATGTCAAACCTATTTTTAGAGAGATATCTGGTGGTGCACATGTTAAACCTTTTTCTAGAGACTTACATGGTGGTGCACTTGTTAAACCTATTTCTAGAGAGTTACCTGGTGGTGCACTTGTTAAACCTATTTGTAGAGAGTTACCTGGTGGTGCACATGTTAAACCTATTTCTAGAGAGTTAACCGGTGGTGCAAATGTTAAACCTATTTCTAGGTGCACATGTTTGGAATTAATTATCTAATGTTTTAAAAATTTTAACAAATTGCTCATTTAAAGGCATGTATCAAAATGTCATTTAACATTTGTTTTCATTTTCAGATTACCAATGGGAACACTGTTAAAATGTGAACAAGTTTTAGAAAAGTTAGAATTTCACCACAGTAGTCGAACTACTGTAAGTTGTTCAGTTGTGCCTGTAAATTTAAATATTTTGTGGTTGAGTTAGATAACAGTAAAACTGCCCTTATGATATAGTTTGCTGAACTTCTATACAACCAGTATTAATCTGATTATGACAAAATATTTGATCACATACTGTATTCATTTGATAAAATAATGAAAAAACCAATATTTTTGGCCTAGTGAATTAATAAAGATATCATCACATGATGTTTTCAGTATTTGCCTAGTTATTGATCCAGGGCCAATACAGCAAACCTTGGACCAATAACTAGGCCAATACAGAAATCAGCATATAATAATATCAAAAAGTGTATGTTTAGTAATATTACTTTGCTACCAGATGACAACGGCTCTGTAAATTGACTTTGACTGAGGGATAGGAAATTAGTATTTTGTTATTTGGCTGTGCTGAACTGTAGCATGGACAGTGGATTTATTATTCAATGGAATTTTGATATTTAAGCTGTATTTAAAAAGAAGTTTCATATAGAATTTATATATAAATTTATTTTATAACTTGTTATATGTATTGGCTGTTTTTTGGCTGATTGTGCAGTCCCATTTCTGGACTATTTTATGGGTGTTTGTGAGTTTCCTTAAGTACCCTTCGGGGTTTCTAAATTGGCGCAAAATTTTATCTGACATGACACCCCGAAAATATAATGTGATATAGATGGGCTTTCTCATTACTCAACCAAACTTGGTGTCTATAAGGGAGAGCAAAAAATGTTAATAGTTTCCACTATAAGCAAATAATTTAGAGGCCGTTGTCATCTGTTACACATCTAGGAAACTTAAATCTTTAACACTGAAATTGATTTTAATTGACCCGGTTTTGGCATTTACTCATTAAGGAAATTGTTGCTTGCAAGGAACAAACATGATTTGTCAGCCAAGTAGTTGAATTGATCTCTGTACCAGGTGAATTCACATCCTTCTTTCTAAAGTTTTTTCCAGTCTAGTTATACTTCAAGTGATCACATATTTTGCCAATTATTTCCTGAACTTGATGCCTCTGCTAGTATAAAATTGTTAATTTACAAATTGCTGTAAATAACAAAGAATGTGCAAACATATAAAGAAAAAAGAACTTGGTTGAAATCCTGTGTAATAATGAAGACATTTGTTTTTACAGACCCCCAGTACCACGGCAACGACCACGACAACAGTAACAGTCAGTTCACATATCTGTGCTCCATTACTGGAAGCCGTCACAGCTCATATCATGTCTCCGACATTTAATCACTCCCTACACAGAACGTTTGGTCCAGCAATGACTGCTCTCTATGGTGCCCCCATCAGGTAGGATTTCATATATCTGTGCTCCATTACTGGAGGCTGTCACGGCTCATATCATGTCTCCGACATTTAATCGCTCCCTACACAGAACGTTTGGTCAAGCAATGACTGCTCTCTATGGTGCCCCCATCAGGTAGGATTTCATATATCTGTGCTCCATTACTGGAGGCTGTCACGGCTCATATCATGTCTCCGACATTTAATCACTCCCTACACAGAACGTTTGGTCCAGCAATGACTGCTCTCTATGGTGCCCCCATCAGGTAGGATTTCATATATCTGTGCTCCATTACTGGAGGCTGTCACGGCTCATATCATGTCTCCGACATTTAATCACTCCCTACACAGAACGTTTGGTCCAGCAATGACTGCTCTCTATGGTGCCCCCATCAGGTAGGATTTCATATATCTATGCTCCATTACTGGAGGCTGTCACGGCTCATATCATGTCTCCGACATTTAATCACTCCCTACACAGAACGTTTGGTCCAGCAATGACTGCTCTCTATGGTGCCCCCATCAGGTAGGATTTTGCTTGAATGAGGTTTAACGCCACTTTCACAGCAATTTATCAGCTACAGTAGTCCCCCTCTTGAAAGACCACCCTATTTGCAACTGAAAAATATTCTTACAAAAGAGGTGGTCTCTCAAATGGAATTAGTTATGATTAGATTGTAATTACATGTACATGTATTATTATTATAATCACATCAACTTGTTTATATCTTGTTGTGTCCAGGATGATATCTTTGTAACTAATTTGTACCACATTTCACAAAATATATGTTTGATATTATGTGTATTAACATTTATTATCATACTTAAGATTTATCTGTCCGCTGATGATCAATAAAGTTTGATTTATATTTGTCTTAATAAAAACTGTTTTCTTTCCCAATATCATACATACGATGTGTAGTTCTAACCTACTATGGTTCATGTCACAGTGAAACTTTCATTCAGACCATTCAATGATTTAGAATATTCTTGAGGCATGTGCTTTATTAATGTTTAATTTGCATATGAATCTCGAAATCCACTGCACAAAGCTAACTAAAATATTAATTGCAAATTTTAACTGCCTGATTGAATTTTTTATTCTCAACAAACCCATTTTCAAAATGGTAAACGTGTAATAAATGAAAACAGTTCGGACAATTAATCTAAAAATAGCTCAGTATGTAAATTATCTCCAGCCTATTTTTAATCTATATTTGTCCGATTGACGCGGTCTTTCACTTGATCAAATTAAATTATAAAAATAATTAATGGAATCAAACACATTTTCTTTACTGAAAAGAAATAGTATATTAGTAATGACAGTCCATGTAACATTATAAGGTCACGAGGCCAAGATTACTATCAAAATGGCATCGTCCAAATTTTGTTTACTATCGTATGCAAATGTTGTACATGTCAGGTGAAGATATGGGACATCAACATTTTTCAATTCAATACTCGATTTAAAAACCACAAATAAACAACCAACACATATTCTTGTATAATTTTATTAATACCAATAATAAACAATAGACGTTTTATTCCAAATCTTTCATCTGGTAAAAATCAATGATTTACTTCTGGTTGATTTCCCGAACTTGAAGTTGAACTTTCGGTGTCATTTCTAGTAAACATTAACATATACAAATTGAAAATGTGGTCGTTCATAGTGGGGGAAAGCACACGTTTTTATAGCTATAGGGCGGTCGCTGGTCGCTTTAAAGGGGTGGTCTTCTAAAAGAGGTAAATTTGTACAGAAATGAGTTAATGCAAGAGGAAAGTGGTCGGGACAAAAGGGTGGTCGTTCAAAGGAGGGGTCGCTCGAGAGGGGGACTACTGTATATCAAGGCAGCCAGTTTTTATTGGGGGTGAAAGCTGTAGTACTTATGAAAGCCCCTGACCTTCAGCAAGAAAAGGCAATCATTGTCAGTTAAAGTTGCAAGAGAACAGAATCCTGCCTGCAGAAAATTTAAAACTCCCAACCTCAGTATGACAACCACATTATCAAAGTACATGACTACCTTAACTGCTGGGCCCCTGAGCTTCCCTTAAGTAGCAAGATTATATTATAATTCACATGTTACTCCTCTCTGAATATAATGTCATATGATCTATAGTCACAATCATTTTGAAGCTGTTTATAGGCACAAGAACAACAGTTGAAGGTAAAGTAAAACTGATGTGAGCGCTCATATACATTCAGTTTCAATATTTTCAAGGTAGAAATGTGTTCAAACAAACGAGTAACGTCCACTGAATCTATTTGTTTTAAAGGTTTTTATCAATAACGGATCGTGCAGAACATATGCATTTAACTGTGAACAGGTTAAAGTATTTATAAGCTAATTTTACTGTTAGAAAGTTATGTTATGGGGAGTTAAGATATTTTAAAGTATTCAATAATTAATGTTTACAGAGCACCAAGTCCTCCTCCTAAAAAGAGGAGAAAAATAGAGGAGTCAGATGAGGAGGATGACATTCCACACATACTACAGGGAGAGATCGCTCGCCTGGGATCAAGGTTCAAGGTCAACTTAAATCCACTGTATAATGGCAAATCCAAAGCAGTACATTTAATATGTAAATTAGGTATGTTTTGTGTTAAATAGGTAGATTGCTTGTAAAATAATCCATGAAGTTTTTTACCTGAATCTTTACTGCTGCGTTATTTTATTCTTAATTTTTTTTCATGTTTTATTCATAAAAGTATAAACAGAATTAAAACAGTAACTTATAATGACCGTTTATTAAATTTTTCATTTTTCAGGATAACTTAATATTGTACGTATTACAGATGATGTTATCTCCCTTTGTGTGTTCTTTTGCAATAATTTTGTGGAGATTACTCACTTACTTTAAAAAAAAACATAAATGCTTTTATAAATGTGATATATTATTGTTTTGATTTTTCAAAACACATTTCCCATTTTTCCAGATGATAAAAATTTGCCCAATGTACCTCCCATATCAGTAACCGTACCCGAAAGTTACCCAGACATCAGCCCCGAGTGTGACTCAAAGCTTCCTGAATATGGTATGTAATACACAATGGTATAAATTGACTTCTTTACCCAGACATCAGCCCTTAGTGTGACTCAAATCTTCCTGAATATGGTATGTAATGGTATGTAATACACAATGGTATAAATTGACTTCTTTACCCAGACATCAGCCCTGAGTGTGACTCAAAGCTTCCTGAATATGGTATGTAATACACAATGGTATAAATTGACTTCTTTACCCAGACATCAGCCCTTAGTGTGACTCAAATCTTCCTGAATATGGTATGTAATGGTATGTAATACACAATGGTATAAATTGACTTCTTTACCCAGACATCAGCCCTGAGTGTGACTCAAAGCTTCCTGAATATGGTATGTAATACACAATGGTATAAATTGACTTCTTTACCCAGACATCAGCCCTGAGTGTGACTCAAAGCTTCCTGAATATGGTATGTAATACACAATGGTATAAATTGACTTCTTTACCCAGACATCAGCCCTGAGTGTGACTCAAAGCTTCCTGAATATGGTATGTAATACACAATGGTATAAATTGACTTCTTTACCCAGACATCAGCCCTGAGTGTGACTCGAAGCTTCCTGAATATGGTATGTAATACACAATGGTATAAATTGACTTCTTTAACCAGACATCAGCCCTGAGTGTGACTCGAAGCTTCCTGAATATGGTATGTAATACACAATGGTATAAATTGGCTTCTTTACCCAGACATCAGCCCTGAGTGTGACTCGAAGCTTCCTGAATATGGTATGTAATACACAATGGTATAAATTGACTTCTTTACCCAGACATCAGCCCTGAGTGTGACTCAAAGCTTCCTGAATATGGTATGTAATACACAATGGTATAAAATGACTTCTTTACCCAGACATCAGCCCTGAGTGTGACTCAAAGCTTCCTGACTATGGTATGTAATACACGATGGTATAAATTGACTCCTTTACCCAGACATCAGCCCTGAGTGTGACTCAAAGCTTCCTGAATATGGTATGTTATACACAATGGTATCAATTGACTTCTTTACCCAGACATCAGCACTGAGTGTGACTCAAAGCTTCCTGAATATGGTATGTTATACACAGTGGTATAAATTGACTTCTTATGACATTTAATATGGTATGTTACTTATAATTTACTGTGTTAAACATTGGTAACACACCAACTTACACTTGATAGTTAAGGAAGCAGGGTGTTTGGGGTGCCGTAACACCTGGTTTAACCCACCATTTCTTTTGAAATGCCTGTACCAAGTCAGGACCATTGCTGAAGTTGCTATATTTATATATTTTTGGTTGTTGGTTGTGAAGTTTTGCCGTTTCTTGGATGTTGATTTGTGGAATGTCTTTTTTGACAGTTTCCTTGGTGTTCGGTATTTTGTTATACCTTCACTGGTAACTCGTGGTTTATTTTCATGTTTTCTATGTAATATTTCTTATTTTTTTGTATGTACTTTAGTTTTCTTCTATTAGCTCAGCTTGTGTGGTATTATTCCTGTTTTTTTTTATAAATATTTATTCTTGTTATTTAAATAATATATCGAAGTTGCCTTGTTAATTATTCATTAATTAGTATTAATTCATCACAGATGTATTGGCAGATCGTTGTTTATTTCATATTTAATACCTACTTTTAGACTTTCACAAAAGTACAGAAGGCTGTAGGAGTAGAACACTACAGACTTACAGGCATTGTTTATTCTAAATATTTAACATGGTCTTGTTTCTATTACAGTTTTTTGGCACATAGTGTAAAAAGCAAAGATTGAAATATTCAAAATATATTTATAATCGGTTTCTGACAGAGTAACAAATTTGAACTGTTTATTTTCACATATCAGTTGTGTAACTTAATACTGCTGTGAAACTTCATGTAGGTCTGTTTATTTTGCAGCCTATTATCTCTATTAGACATTTTGTTAAAAACTGTAAACCTGACGTCAAACAATCATAGATTTACAGAGCACAGAAAGTTGTGTTGAAAAGATAATGCAAAATTCACTCCTAAATTAAATTAAAGATTTTTTTTCTAATTAGCAACATTTAAACAAAAATGAATGAAAACAATACAATACAATAAGTCTGTTTTATAAAAATGTTTAAACTGATGTAAATCATTAAAACAAACTGAACAGAGATTGATGTGTTGAAATGCTTGATTACACGAAACCAATTTTATTATTGTTAAAGTGCCAACTTTGTTAATACTGCATGTGTTGACCATTGCAGTTAACTGACTTGCTTTTATCACATCCTAAATGTTGATGTAGAAATAATTCTATGAGAGTTGCAAGGCACAAGATCACTAAAGACCTATCACGGAGGGAAACCTAATTTAATAAATTACAAATAATCTGAGTACCAGTATACATTAAAATAAATAAGTACCTAAAACCTGTCCTTGATGTTGTCAACAACAAACATTGACCCCTAACTTGTCCTTGAAGGTGATAATTCTGCTATGGTTTAATTTGTTTCCCAGATCTGGCGTACTTGGTTTCTGTCTAATTAGACAGTGTTAATAACTTGTCTTGGCACAACCTTTACACAGATGTGTTCACTAAAAAACCATAAATGACTAATTACAAGGACACCAAATATTTAACAGTTATAGTATATTAACTCCTTTATGAAACTTAAATTATTGTGTATGATACCATAGACTGGCTCCTGTTATACACTTCAATCTAATATCACCTTTAAAAAACATTTTATAAAAAAAATGTTCACCTAAGAGAACGTTTCTCCGGTTTATTCACGTTTCTCCAACATTTTCACTTCAACTAAAACAACAAAAAATTAAGACAGTGGTTAAGAGGCAATCAAAGGGAGAGGGTTAAGGATTATCCAACAACTAATATATAATACAGATTTTTGATATAATGATGGGCAATTGAACTTTAGTACTTTTTTATTGTTAGTTATTGATATAATTTCCTCTTCATTATTATTAGATGTATTTTTGGTTTTTTTTTAATTTTATAACATTCTATGCATAGGAATACTATAGTAATTTCAGAATAGAATATTTTCAATACATTAACTAAAACATTCATGTCGAAGTTCCATGCGAAAGTTAACGACGGTTTGTCTTCGAATTCCAAGACTGTGATATATTCCAGCTTGTAAATTGAGTCGGTTATAAATGTTTCTCTATTTCTTTTGCTGTGGTCTTATGTTATCTGAATCTGGTTTGCCTCTGTATTTGTCTGTGACTTTTTCGATTTTGTATCAGCTGAAATATGTAATGGTGTTCGTGCCGGACAAGTTTCTTCTGTTTCTGTGCATATTCCTTATAATTGGTTGTTGATGCGTGATCCTTCAGTTGTGGAATGGTTCTATGTGGTTTGTTTTGTTCTATGTATACTCATCACTTGGTTCCATATATGGTATCAGCGTTTACGCATTTGGTGGGGTAACGTGAGTTGTAGTAGGTAGGGGAAAAAATGTGCGTTACCTTCGTCTGCTAATAATAACCACCGTCAAGTTAAAGATCTATATTTGAAGTTTGATATACGGAGTATACTAGTCTATAATACTTTCATGGTTATACTTTTTAATAATGATTTGAATTTATAACTAATTAAAATTTATTAAACAGGTAATTATCGCTATTTTGCAGTATTTTCCTTTGATCGTTGTGTGCGATATTATTCCATCTCACTGTACTAGCGTGGGATGGGCCCATCTCGGCTCGCTGTCAAGACGTCGTTATGTAAACACTGTGACGTCACAATGTTACAAAACAGCGATAAACAGATTATTTACGTTTTTTGAAACTCCCCCTTCGATGAGATACGACGAGAAAATGCATCTCGTTTCATAAAACGTAAATAATCTATAAATATCAACATGATAATCCTTCAGATGCCCCTTAATTCCCACACTCAATTGGGTGTTGTTTTAATTAAGCTTCAGTCACACTACACCGTATAGCGTTAACGGACGTCCAACGCATAACACAATTTTCAATCCGTCCATGTCCGTTCGCATGCGTTTCTTTTCCGTTTATCATGCGGCGTTTGCGCTTCTTGTCCGGCGGTATTCGTTCCGTTCGGTGGAAAGTTTTGAACAAAATTTGGAACGTTCAGCACCGGATAAAGTTGTCCGTCAAATGTTATGTAACCATGCGCTGGTATGCGTTTTGTTCGTTACTCGTACGTTCCTTATTCTGTACTTGTCCTGTCGCGTTCTTTCCCGGTGGACCTGATTTACGGCCGGACTACTAACGGACATGCAGCGGATGTAACGTAAGTGTACGCTGCGTGTACGTTTTGTGCGGTACAAATCCGTTACTAGTACGTTGAAGTCCGTTAACTGTACGTCGTTCATCCGGTATATGTGCGTTGATCGTTCGGTCATTGTGCGTTTTGCACGTTTTATGCACCCCGTACAGCGATCGTGAGAGCAGCAGCGGGAAATGCTTTTCATCACCGGATAACTTTCAGCCGCATTTTTCTTTGCGTTTGGCGTCCGTTAACGCTATGCGGTGTAGTGTGACTGCACCCTAATTATCAAATGTTGGAGAAGGTGAACACACACCGTTTCTCCTATCTGGGCTTGGGGGACTCTATGGGTTGAACACTTGAAACCAAGTATGGTTTGTGAGATTAAGTTTTATTAGAAAAATTAAATCTAATTTGTAAATTTTAACAAAATAATAACCAATAGTATGACAGCAGATTAACCGTAAAAGAAAAGTAGATTCACAAAATACACCTTTTTTAACTGCTGCTGGCTATACATGAGGGACAAAGGCCACTAGATCTGGGTCATTGACTTGTAAGTTTTTTAGGGACTGGTTATAAATGACAGACATAGGCACTAGGTCTGGGTCCTTGACTTGTAGATTCTGTTGGGGCTGGTTATATATGACAGACATAGGCCACTAGGTGTGGGTCTTTGACTTGTAAGTTCTGTTGGTGCTGGTTATATATGACAGACATTGCCCACTAGAAAATAGTGAGTTTCCCTTTCATAGGAAGACTCAATTTAATATTAAAAAAAGTAGTGAATAAGATGAATTAACAGTTGACAGTGCTCTGACTATTAACAGAAAACAGGGTTTTTATTTTGGTTAGAACAGTAAACACCAATGTCAATTTTTAAGGAAACAGATAACATCTATAAATGGTTGAAAAATAATTGACTGTTGCTTTATTTTCAAAAACAATAGTTAACAAACATGTAAAAATGCCCAAATCATGTTACTGGTAACATGAAAGATCTTGCCCCCTCCTTTATATACTGTAATAAAAAAATGTTATTTTAGAGTAAAAGAGAAGTATAAATTCATAACGTTACGTAATTGTGTCTATTATTTCCTAGTAGACGTGACGGCATCCCACAGTACATTTTTTTGGATTCATTAATGGACAGAGTTTAGCGCCTACTTTATCTGCTATCCAATCCATTTCAATTTTCTTGAATAAATATGTTTAAACTACTTTATCTAATTAACACTTATTTATACAATAAAAAAATCTATTTTTTGTTAAAGAAATTAATAAATACACAATTAGCGTATCTGGTTAATTGGTACATTATTTATATGGAAAATGTGTGCATGTTTATGAAAGTTTTTAGCAGATGGTCATTTGATTCTTGATTCTACAGAGAAATCAAGAAGAATTCAAAATATTTGTGTTTAGTATGACTTTTGTTGTCAGTTTCTGTTAAGAGGAGTGAAGCCATAATTTCAGATACAAGATATCTCTGGATACGTATTCCTCCCTGTGTTTGGATGGTTCAAAATCTGTCAGTTTTATGCGCAAGTATTAAAAAAAAATTCTGTGGACACCTGCTTTTGGTTTTCATTAAGTAAACTTGAATATTAATTTTTTTATCATGTTGTGACGCAAGCAAAGAATTCCCTGGTTTAATGTTACTTCCAAAATAACAAAGTTGTCTGCTTTGCTGTTCTCTAATTAGTTAACAATTCCTGGTTGTAATTACAGCAAATTAAGAACATATGATTTCTTATGTAACATACCGTATTCCTCGAGTTCTTAATTTGCACATCAAATTGTCATGATTTAGCCAACATTTTTAAAACGGACTAAATGTACCCAGTAATCATAACAAACATTATATCCTAATACAATATTTATTTTCTATGATATAGTTAGACAGCAGTAAGGAATAATGCTTGTAACAGATTATTATTGATGCTACTAGTAACATCAATGTTTATTGCTTAGTTATAATTTAAACTAATGATTTCATAATACTGAATGAATTTGTAATTGGCATTAAGATGACGCAATCTGCATCTGTGGTAATTTTGGTCTCTGGATTAAAGCTTTCGACTGCATTTCATCTCATACATGGCAAGCCAAAACGTGCGGTTTAACAAACTCTACTTATATACCAATTTTCGTTAAAATCCATAGACTTGATTTTTTAGGATTTTTTTTCATTTTCAAACTGGTCACCATGATCGAATTCATATTTTGATGACTAACATCTGATCGCCACATGTTAATCTACATAAAAACCAAGTTTCGTGCGATTCCGAGCATTTTGAATTTTTGGTGGCCATCTTGGATTTAAAATTGCCGCCATAAAAAGTCCATATGTGCCTCATGTGGTGTGGTATGACATATACTCTACTTATATACCAATTTTCGTTAAAGTACATAAACTTTTTGATTTTTTAAGGATTTTATTCATTTTCAAAATGGCGCCATTTTATGATGGTGATGTGTTCAAATTCAAATTATGATGACTTAAATCTGATCGCAACAGGATAATCTACCTAAAACCAAGTTTCATACGATTCCGAGAATTTTGAATTTTTCGGCGTCCATTTTTGATTCACAATGGCCGCAAAAAAAGGTCGACATGTGCGTCATATGATGCGGTGTAACATACCCTACTTATATTCCAATTTTCATCGAAATCCGTTCACTACTGGATTTTTAAGGATTTTTTTCATTTTCAAAATGGCCGCCAATTTAAAAACTAAACCTGAAAGGCACAACTTCACTTCAGGACCTATTTTTTGCGAACTTTCGTGTCGATCCGAGAAAACAGTCGGACCAAATTCTGACGGAAAGTAGAAGAAAAAAATAATGTGTTGGGATGCCAACACAGAAGTCGCCTAAAATCCTCATAAATAGTATTGCGTTCTACTCAGGACATTGACATGTACCTTCACATAAAATTTCATTAAAATAGGACAACGTTGAAAATTTGACGGGTTTTTGGGCGGCCATTTTGAAACCTTCAGTCCAAAAAAATACCGAATATATAGTTCCACTCAAGACACTTAAATCTACCTTCACACCAAATTTTGTTGCATCGGAGCATGTTAAATTTCATCGAGTTTGGATAACGTTGAAAATTATACACGTTTTTCGCCACCAATTTGAAGTGCGACGTCGGAAAAAATTCAAAGGTAGCCTTTCACTCGAAATCCTAAAACCTACCTCTATACCAAATTTCGTTCAAATCGGACCACTGGAAAATTTTTGCCATTTTGGGTAGGTGTCGTCAAGTGGCGGCCATTATAAAAAAAATCTTACTATCGTATGAACCCCTCCATACGTCGATCTACAACTGTGCCAAGTTTCATTTGATTCTATTAAGGCGTCTCTGAGAAATGTGTCGGACAAGTTCACGATCTAGAAAAAGTGGAAACCGAAAAAGGTGTAAAACAATAAGTGCCAAAATAAGAAAAGGAGCAAAAACAATATGTCTCTCAAACTTTCCTTTGGGAGCCATAATAAACACAGCCCCAGAGTAAATGTCCCATAACTGTTTAATAATATTTCTGCAGCGCCCATTTATGGAAAATATTTATCACAGCTTATAATACATTCCTAAAATTTTACTTCGTACATCGATTTTCTTGACAGTAAAGGATTTCTGACAGTCAAATAGAAGTTGTCCCTATATAAATGTGGTAGCGGATATTGATTTGTTAATCGTTACACATATGGTGACAGATACACTCCTCTTGTTTATAAACTCCCACCAATATTGACCATAAGTAACATAACATCTAGTTGTCAACAGTTAACCAGGATATGCTAACACTTATTTGTTTTCCTTGTCGTGTTTGTGAATATTCTTTAGCACTAGATTTGTAATATCGTACATTAATTTTGTTCTTTCGATTATGACTCGATCAGTACTTTTGGATTTACTTAACTCTACGGTATGAAAGTTCTTTATTATCATTTGGTAAATTTAGGAATTATAATTTTAAAACGTGACTACGGATTTACAAAGTAAAAGTAGAATTCCTCAGGTATAATTGCTGTTTAATAATCATCCTGTTTGTCATGCTTGAAAGCACTAATTAGAAAAATTAACCAGATGTCTATTTACAGCTAATAGAAGAAGAAACAAACAATCATATTATTTTCATTTTAGAAACCAATGCTTTTCTGAAGTCGGTACAACAAGCCATGTCGGTGTTACTGCTGAGAATGCCAAACAAATACACATTTACAGAACTGTTGGACAAGTGGGCAAGTAGCAAAATCATGACATATACCTGTTCTTTTGTAATTTTCAGTTGAACATTTATAATATTATATACACCTGGAAAAAGGTTGACCACCAGAATTTTTTTTGTCGTTTATGCATCCTCACAAGCCAAGGTTTCTGTGACCACGATTATGGACACAGAAACCCGACTTGTTAGGATGTCGTTTATGGTAAATAAAGTTTAATTTTGATGATTTTGGTGAGTATTAATTTTTTAATATGTAATTAAAAGGATGTGAAATTTTAATCAAGAGCGGTTTTCTGTCCACGTGAAGCTTGCTCTCTTAATCACGTCCCAAGTTCACTATTTTTTGTGCAACATATCGGTATTTAAATAGTAAGCAGACAAGGAGGAGAATATCAGAAGCACAGAGATCGGCATGCATTGCACTGTTATGTCTTACACGGCAATAAGACGTCAACTTGGCTATCATTATACAGTCATTTGTCGTTTGGACAGAAAACACGCTGCCAAGATGGTAAAGACAGTTCCCGATCTGGTCGACCATCTGTGACAATCCAACTTGAAGATCGGAGCCTTGGTAGATTGGTTAGCAGAAATCCGTTTGCAGCAAGCACCTGTCTCAAGCAACAATGGTTACCTGGTCGTAATCTGTCAGCCAGAACAGTATGAAATCGTCTTAAAGCTGCAAGATTGAGGTCAAGGAGAGTCATTAAACGTCGAATGCTTGATTGTCGCCATCGCAGGAACAGGTTGGCCTGGTGCAGAGCAAGACAAAATTGGAGCCTTAGAACCAGGCGACGAATGCACTGCTCAGATGAGAGCCGATTTTTACTCCATGTAACTGATGGGCGAACCCGTGTTTGGAGGCATCAAAACACATCTTATACGCCAAGAAACATTGTTCCATCTGTGCTTCTTGGAGGGGGCTCAGTTATGACGTGGGGCTGTATTTCACATGATTGCAAACTGGATCTGGTAATAATCCGTGGCAACCTTAATGGCGAAAAGTACTTAAAAAAACCTAGATGGTGCTTAACTTTTTTCTAGGTGTATATATTTTATTAATTATTGTTGAGGGTCGGGTTTTGACTGAGTACTCCAGCTTCCTCCTCCAATATAAACTGGACCCAACAATGAAAGTAACATAACCAACCAAACCGAACGAAGCCTAAATTAATGGTGACCAATCATAAAGAATAAAGTAAGATAATTCTAATTTCGCAATTAGTAATAATATAACTAATATACACCATAAATGTCCATACGGGCAGTAAATACTGCATTACATGTGTAATGCTATACCATAAATTAGATCCACTCCGGGCTTTCTCCCGAATGAAAACTGGACACCATGACTTAGCCGACATGTTAAACGTGATGTTAAACCTCATTCAAACAAACAAAATATATTTTTACTTGACATTGATATAAGATTTCGTAGTCATATAAAATGTGTCTTAGACCAAATGTTCTATAATCATTTTAATGTGACAGAATCGTCTAGAAAATAATCATTTATTTTTCAGGAAATGAGTGTTAGAAAGGCTTGTGCTGCATCCATATGAAAGTTACATTGATGCATATGATATGGTCTGCACACCATGTGCAGATAAAATAGCTATGGTGTATACACGAGGTGCTAAATTATCCTTGAGAAATCCACATCTGAGAACAGTTTTGTTGGATCTGCAAACTCTACATTAACATGCTCTGAATTTTAAGTTCAGAAAATATGTAAATGGAATTCACTGTCATGATGCTGAATACATGTAAATGATCTGAAATAAATATCATGATAACCTGTATTTTCATCAGACATTCTTTAGACACTGCATGCCTAGCGTAAGAAATCTTTGATATATTTTAATTGAAAAATTAATTTATTGATTTGTTATCTTGGATATACCCATGAGTTTCCAAATTTACTTTTCATGTTGACTTCAAAAATGGATGCTGCTTGTTTTGGTTCTTTAGAGTGGCAGTTGTTTTTTCGGTTTGACACGTAAGTCGAGTCGATGCATTTTGGGAATTAAAAATTCGAACCTGTATTGTATTAGTCTTGAGCAAGTATTCAATTTCACTTTGATATAGTGGGGCCTTGTTGGTGAGTGATTAATGTAGTTTGTCTTTTATTGATCGCCTGAATATAGCTGAAATATTGCTGCTCGGGCGTTAAACACCATTAATCAATCAATCAATCTTTTATTGAGATTACGGGTTTGAGTCTCACTGCAGTCAGGGTTCGCTCTAAAACAATCTTAATTGACAATGATTGTCAGTTTTCCTACCGAAGGTCAGGGTTTTTTGCTTCTTCCTCAATTAAAACAGGATGACATTATATAGCTAAAAATTTGCTGAAAGTGGTGTTAAACACCATTCAAACAAACAATCAAGTCGATATGGCGTAGAAAACTGAATAAAACATCTTTTTCTACTGAAGAAGCATATCTCGAAATGAAAAATTGTCTTAAGCTAGCTTTAAAATGAAAGAATCCGTGGAATATCTCAAACTCGAGATAACGCTCCAAGCCAAATTTTACGCCCACACTTGTAAACACGTGGCATCGTTCCAAATTGCAAATAAATCAAAAACCAAAGCCTCTCAAGAACCTGTATCACTCACCTGCTTTATGTAGGCAATGAAGGTGACATTTTTCCTGATGTTAAACTAAGTCGTGTAATGTTCAATCTTCTACTGGCACAAATAACATTATCTTTGTATACATCATTCAATGAACATAGCTGTTTAGTATCAACTGGTTCACTGGGACCATACTGGGAGAGTTCCCAGTGCTCGACTCACAGAGCAGCCCAGCGTCCCCGGGTGGCGGATAGGGGAGACCCTCTCGTTGGGGGGTTGTCAGGTCATAATTCGGAAAGCCTGACCGCGGACCGTAGTTGGTAACGTGTTTGGAGAGTGCCACGCTCCTTGCACAATAAAGACCCCTTTTGTAGATTTCGAAAAAGAGTAGGCTCATTGTAGCCGCTACAAAAGGCTAAATTTTCCGCCCCTACCCAAAACTCCATACTTTTCCAGTGGCAATCAAAATTGTATTCCCCGTGACCCATACCATCCCCATTTTCCGTTGATTTATTGTTTGTTAACTTGTTCCCGTCCTGAATATAGCTGAAATACTGCTCGCTGGACGTAAATCAGACATCCAATCAACTGGTTCAATAGTTTTAGATAGGATTTAATACATTTTCCTATACCTTTCCAATTAATTCCTACTTGGTAGTCATAAAACAAACTAGCATCAGCTTTAAGAGACCCATCAAATAAACATTAACATACAAAATGGCTTAAATCATCTTTGCAGTTTAAAAAATGGCATTTGAAAAATTTTCCTATCGAGTACTGTTTTAACTAAGTAGGTTAATGATAGTGGTTGTCATTATTATTGTCTTAACATAAAAATCCGATAAATATTCATGATTTTTGTTTTCATTATTTATATGGTTTCAAAGAAGACGCCTGTATATTTGTTTTCAAATAGGAACATGTGTTGAAGTCCCCTGTGGTGGCTGCAATTTAAATTTTCCGTTTGGCAATAAAATAAACCTTATATGGGACCATCCATTGAATAGTGGTGATACGATTAGTTTTAACTGGTAAAGCAATTTTAGAGAAGCCTCTATTATGTTTTTCCCTAAGGGACCTATCTGAAAGCAAGTCAAGCAGTGATTGCCATATTGAATTTCCGTTTTGGCTTAAAAAAACAGTTATAGAGGACCATCCAATGAATACTGGTGATATAGGTTTTGTTACAAATAGTTAAGAGATTTCTGAGAAGAGGCCTTAAATTTGTTTCCCATAGGTGCCTATGTGACACTTCTGTGGTAGCAATTTTGAATTTCTGACTTGGCTCACAAAAACCAAACGCAGAAAGAGAGTAACCCAAACCATGGGCGCACTCGGGTGCTCCGGACGAGTAAGCATGTCTAGGGAAAAGTCAAATCCAGGAATAGGAAACACTACATATGAATCCGTGAAAATGTCCGATCGTATTTGAGACCCTGATTTCCCATAACGATCAATTAAGTCTTGGTGACGACGAGAGATAACAACAACCCTTTTTGAGTAGTTTAGCAGTAAACAGCAGTGATCTGTATAGAAAATCGGAATACCGATCGCAGGATCTAGAATAACGTATAAGTTGTAAAATGTACACAACATATGCTGGAGCTGCAATGTTGCTCTCGAGGAACGGGAAGTTGACAATTGGAAAGTTGAAGTCATCATGCATGTTTGTCGTAGAGTTTAGTTTGAAACTTAGGTTAGTCTATTTCAAGAAGTAGGTCTAAGTCATAATTTCTTTAAAAAAATTGATTGAAAGATAATTATTGCTATAAGATGTCATGAGGCAATTTAAAAAAATAATTTGTAGTCCATGATTATTTAGTTTTACTCTACATTAGATGTTAAAAAAATTAATTATAACAAAAACTATTAAAGGGCATTTTTTTCATTTTTTGTAATTTACAGTTTCACTCTAGCTGTTTTTGGCATTTAAGTTACAGGTGTGGTAATTTTGTCTAAAATCGTCATTGAAGAACCACAACTTCTATAAGAAACCATCTGACAATTTCAGATTATAAAGTGAATGGTTAGGACCTTTAGGTGACGGCGCAAAAACTGTAAATTTAATTTAAAAAAATCATTTAAGACAATAATCCTAAACATTTATGGAGCAATTAAATGATTTGTAGGTTTTGTCTTGATCTTTTCATCAATTAACTATGTCGATCTAGTTTTTGGAATTTTTCAAATTATTATGAACATATTTGGTCAGTCTTAATTTAAGGGCAATCCCTCCTCAGGAAGTCATCACGCAACTTTGGACTAATGGAATATTTGTAGAACTTAATGTGCTGATAAATTTGAGGTGACGAGTTTTTCTTAACCTATTATAATGTTTGACCAAAGACGTGTGTTGACTTTTTATGTTCAAGTATTAGTAACAGCCATAATTTGTGTTCGCTAACACCCTAGGCACAATTTGGAAACTATGTATCCTAAGGATGATTGTGGCCAAGTTTTTTTATTAAAAACATTACCAATTGGCTTCAGTTGAGAAAATTATTGACAAACTTTACTGAAGACGACGACACATGCTCACATGGACATTGTGCAGGTGAACTAAAAATGTTATTAAATGTGTAAATGTGTTAAATGTTTTTTGGGATCTGGTAACTCTTACCTGGTAAATATAACCCACCCTTCAAATCAACAATAGACTCGTGGCTGTGGAATAGTCTGTGCGGATGTTAACATTTGCATAGTCACATCTTCCACTCGATGTTTCTTGGAAACAGAACCAAACGGTTTATGATGGTATGATGAAATGTCTTGTGTGCTTAAATCTTGAATTTCTCTTCATGACGGTAATTATTTTTAGTGGACAAAGCTTAAATTTGCAGTTAAAACCGAATAACATTAGCCTTGGGCATGGATGTTCCAAACACACCTTTGAGGCATAACGCATTGTTCTTTTAATCAGAATTTGGTTTCTATTGTCCTTGATACTATTAGAAGTACTGCTCTAGGCACCTAGAGACAACAACTCTGTTAATTTACGGAACATAAACACACTGGAAAACAAAGACGTCATCTGTGAACAAAATTAAAACAATTAACAAGAACGAAATCAAACTGAAGCTGAACACATTTGGCTCGCACAAAGTATCAAAGTTATGGATATGGCATAGCCCAAATGGAGGACACAACAAACAAATTAAATACCTCATGGTCGAAAGGCACTTTCAGTCGAGTCCAGTGTTAACATGGCTTAGACGAGCATTTTAGAAGCAAATATTGGATTTGATCACGACTTGGTGATTATGACCTTTGTCTCCACCAAACGAAAGACCGAGGAAAAAGTTAAGACAAAGTAGACTTTCTCAGGAAAAACAAAAATCAGAAAGCGTATCAACTGGTGAAAGACCTGATCAGTACAAAACAAGGATGCACATCCACCGTACAAGATATATAGGAACTGCTAACAGAAGACCAAGAGTCGGACATTGCTGTCTGCTTCCACCTCCACTATTCAATATCTTTCTTGAAATAAAATCACGAATGGCATCTTGTAGGAATTACAAACTTGCGATTTGCTGACGCCATTAATGACCTTGCTCACTTGTTGAAATGCATGCTACATATGGCCGAAAAGACCAAGCTTATGACCAATATCACCAAAGGCATCAACAATAAAAGAATCATTCGCCAAATTTGAAGCTGTACACTGCTATAAATACCTTAGAGCCATTGCGACAGATTAAGACCCAAAGCCCGAAATACTGTTAGGATACGTGCCGCCAGAGGACAGAAGCCGACATGTGCCAACAGGACAGAATAACACATTACATATTGATGTAAAGTTCGGATTATACTTGAACTCAATGTTATATACAACGTCTATTTCAGAACGGAGAGAAACTAGATGTCAGTGAGATGGTACCCATCTCTGTTGGCTCCGCAGACCTTAAGGTCAAGGTCAAAGGTCATCAACGATGGTATGCAACACATCACCTAGATATTATCTACCCACATTCCAAATACCAAATATATCAAAAGCCTACCTTAAAAGATACAAAAGTTACAGCCCGGACATTAATTTGTCATTTAAAAAGCAATACTAGTAATGTGACCTAAGGTCAAAAACCTTTGTATGCAACACAACGCCTTGATATTATCTACCCACATTCCTACCTGGAGAGATAAAAAGTTACAGCCCGGACATGAATTTGTCATGCAGAAAGCAATAATGTGACATTAGGTCAAAGCTCAAGGTCAAAGATCAGCAACCATGGTATGCGACACATCACATTGATATTATCTACCTATATTCTCTTAGAGATATACAAGCGGGGAGTCGTTAGATGTGTTGAATGATCGTAGAACTTTTGATCTGGTTATTGGGTTATGGGCATTGCAATGCAGTCTTTTCCATTCATATTGTATGTGCCACAGTAACAAATAACAAAAAAGGCGTATACAAACAAAATATTTTATTTCTATAGGAAATGTATAAAAACCTGGCAGTTAGTCGTCGTTGTGCCTGATCATCGAGCAGATAACAATATAGAACAAAAGAGCCCTAAAAGAACTAACCTCTATCATAAATATACAAAACTGATGTTGTTTTTATTAACACATTATCAAATGTTCAAGACAGTTTTCACAATTTGATCAAACATACGACTGCCAAGATAACAGAATAAAAATCGGTACACGGTCGAACATTTCCGTCAATCTATTATATTATCGGAGATGACCGAGTGAGCTTCCGATTGATAGGATAGGATACAACGTGTAAATAGATATATCTTTGGAAAAAATAAACAATAAAATTTAAATGCATTACTCAACAATAATTCACACAACGGCCAAGTCTGCCCGATGAAATGGCAAAAAATTGAGGTACAATTAGGGTGGGTTCGTCCAATCATAAAAACAACAGGTTCAATAACAAACTCTCTGATGAATGTAAACGTCATAAAACCAAAATTGATATGTAAATTTTGTACTCTAGTATCTTAATTTTGGCAAAACCATCTGTTTCCCAAAGTTTTACTGTGGCAAAGTTGGCATTAGGAATTTAGACCCTAAACAAATTTACAAGTGTCTTTGGTATTGAATATAGACTAGACTGTTTTTTTCATTTTGTTTTTAATGCTTTACTATATCTTTAACACATCATCACTAAGAAACTCAAACGGTGACACACTAACGCTTATAAATTTCATGTAATATATATTAATAAAGTTTTAATTAAATAACGCTTAAATATCTATAATGAAATCTAACACCTTTATTTTAAGTTGAAAATATCTAATAATCTATTATAATGAAAAAAATATTTACAAGGTAACTCCCCGTGGGGTCAATGGAGCAAAATTTGTATGCCACAGTATCAGGACAAAAAAAAGCGGTCATGTGATCTGGGCCTCAATAGATCACGTGATCGGTTTTTATACACACGAATTCTCAACAGGAAGGATCCACAAAAATCATTACAAATATGTGTCATCTATATACACACTTGAAAGAATGAACGATGTACAAAATGACCTGACATTTTTTCTTATGATACATTTTACCTTAATTTGCATATTAAACATCCGAAGACTACACTAAAATCACACATAAATAAGATAGCACATAGCGCATAACAAACAGGATTTCATTAAAAAAATGTACACACAATTCTATCAAACATCTACTCCGTATCACTCTTGTAACAGGAAAAACAGGTAGTCCGCACTTGTTCAAAACGTCGAATATTAAGGAATATACATCCGGAAACGGTAAAAGTCGATACTTCCGGTAAATCCTTTGTAACGAGTCTGGGAATACTCACAACACATTTATAGCTACTAAAATGGCGATGGAACTGTTACCTATATTCCTTATCTATAAGGGTCGTTTCCTGAGCTTGGAACTGTAATAATACGTAGTTGACAGATAAAACGTCGTGAAGATGAGAATGCATGTCTACAACGTTTTGCATGTATCGATGTAAGTATATTTTGCACGAAAGAAGCATTCACCAACTTTAGCAGCTAAAATCATCAACGCATGATATATAGTCTATGCATATCTATGTTTCTACGTTTATCAACACTCTCAACTATTAGCAAGCACACACAAATACAAAAATATAGTATACGAACATAAAAAAAAAACAAAACAAACGCAGAGCTCCTCCAAGTAACAGCGACGTGAGCGTTTCATAAATAAAGTATATTAAAATTCGAAGAAATATAGGTAATCGCCATTTTATTCCATTCCAAAGGATTCATATTTTAGGGATGACAAAATTGGACGGAACTTTACATGTCCTTTGCAGGTGACCTTGGATTCATCTTTATCGTCCTATCTTTTCAGAAGAAGTTTGGATAGTCTGAAAATACCACGAATACAATAAAGCATTCGTTTAGCTAAATGTTAGTATTTTAGAATAGCATAGGTGTGTTGACAGGACATGCTTGCTATACATGACACTATCTCTGCACCTGCGCATTAAATAAGCATTTATCCAATCGTCTAAAGACAACAGACAACAAAATATAATGTGAAGTTATATTAAAGAGATTTATGAAAGCTCAACTGCTTACGTTAGCCTAAAGTAACTGAAAAACGGAAAATATCCGACATTTTACGTCGTCTCTAATAAAAGAACACAACAAAAACACAACACCTTTCCGAACTAGCAGCATTGAACTCGAGAATGAACGTGCAATCAAACTGGCAAAATATGTTTTAATGATACTGTTTTAAGATGAAGAATTGCAATGTTGCCATGATACGAGAAAAATGGATGTAGTCGTAGGTAATGTAAACCGTAGATACGCCTGCAATATAAAGAAAAGCTACCTGTGATCCGGCGACTTTTATTATAGCCCATGAAATAAAACAGACTTCCAATCTAATACAACTGTATAATGCTTGTATACTGCCCAATACAAATTAAGTTATTATATTCTTTTCTATTAGCATACAGTCCGTTGTCCAACACCCAACACAACAAAAATATACGTCTACCTGGTCTTACCAATATGCCAGTAAATTACCAATATATATCTGTGACCAAAAAAAACAATTGGGAAATGGATTCAAATCCTATTACAAAAGTTTAATTTAGTGCGAATCGGTAGAGGACAACATTCCAAATAACTGCGTCAGATGTAGTTATATGTTTTATTAGTTTTCAGTAATCATTAAATTGTTTTATATCATGCCATTTGGTTGTTGTTTTTATTGACGTGATCACGTGAATCCATTACAATGAAGAAGGGCGAAATGAGCATTTTGATAAGTACTGCAGGTTTCTAGAGTATTGAAACTTTTGTTTCATTTTTAATGAATGATCTTCATAATAATTGTTTTGTTATTTCACAACTGTCTTTAATTCGCGTCCAACCAAACAAATAAAAAAGTTTTCTTTGCTTGTGTTATGAGAAATTGTTTTCTTTTCAGCATGTGTGTTTTCATTTCTTGTGTAAACTGAATGTTATCGCAATAACAGGATATAAAAATAATTAAATCGACATAAGATGATGACAGTTTAGATGCTGAACAACTACCATAATAACTGCAGTGTCAAACAGGGAGCATGTCAATGGAAAGCACAGAGGGGTCTAGATTGAAAAGACGCTGAACAGGTAGGAACATTACTAGGATACAGAAGTGTTCTGAGGTAGAAAACAGATTCGATTGAAAAACACGCCAAACAAGTGTAGGGTCATTGTCAGGATACAGACTGAGAAGAAAACGTGAAGAAAATGGCTTTGGCATTGCAAAAGCGAGGCGAGGAAAGATATGTTTTAACATCCTCTTTGAAATAATAAAACAAATAAATTGGATAGTGTACCATAAAAGGTAAACAAGCATGGAATATGTTGTTGACAATAACAGGTTGGAAGAAATGGCCATTCAACGGTAAAGTTGTAGGTGTTGTAGACGTTCATAATAACAAATACATGCAATATAACTGACAAAAAGCAAAGAAAAACATGCATAAAATTGTTATTAATTTACGATACTGTTACATCATTACCCATGCCAAATAATCAAAGTATGAACTAGCATGCAAATCAAATAAATATTAGCTGCTGCAGCCACTTCCAAAAATTATATATATATAAGTGGAATGTGCAGTTTTCACAAAGGTAATTTAAAGCGACATATAACGTGATTCAACATAAATACCATATATTATATGTGGCGAGCGGTTTTACAAAAATGTTTTCTATAATCGTGAAATGAGTAAGATTAAAGAATGTTGAATATTTGATAAGTTTTTAAAGTTTCTTTTTAACAAATTACAGTAAATTTATTAAGCATATATGTAGAATTGTGAAATTTTCGGTTGTTCACATTTTGATGTAACGTTTAACCCAATGGAGTTTGGAAGAACAGTAGTATGTAATTTATACGATAACGATAAACGTGATTCAAGTATTAATACAGTAATATTTAACATGTTAATTGTCACGATTTCGTCAATCTAAATCACCTGTTATGTTGTCATTAAAATTAACGTGTGCAGTGATATATAGTTGAAAACGATACCCTAAAAGCTGAAACAGTCAAGTTAAGAGACATACAAATTATGATAATCAATTCTAATTGTTGAATTCTGAATCGTTAACAGTGACAATATTAAAGTTTACAGAATTTTTATCTTTTAAATGTGTATATTGTACCTGCACCAAATGCCCGCTACATTTTTGATAGTCGTTTGTCAAGATCTACGAATTTATCAAAAGCAAGAAGGTAAAAGTTTGTCATAAAATGTGAACATTTTTGTTTTTCAAAATAGCATTGACTTATCTCCTAACATTTCGACAACATAGTATCTAACGTGTCTGCACCTTCATGTATAACGTAAATCTGCATTTGATTACAACACTACAAAGAATTTAGTGCTTGTTGCTGATTAATTTAAACTTGGGTGTCTGTATATTTTCTAACTTCATTCTTTCATTCCTGGTTCCAATCCAGCACTTCTGAACAATTGCCATGTATATACAATTAGTTTTTCCATTGGCACCAGTTTGGAGTAGTTTTGTATCAATATTTAAAAAATATTAGCGAAATTGACACTGGATAACTGTTAGGATGTTTCTGTCTGGTTGTTATCAAGCAAAAAGAATCAGATAAGTATTTTATATACATTTAGAGATCAGGAAAAATGTCATCCCAAACTGGCTTGTCTTTTTTTCCATGTAAGGCAGAAATATATTTTGTGATTCAAGAATCACAAAAGATTTTCTTATTCAGAATTTCCTATGGTGACTGCTTTTATCACGAATCCAGCTAAGTTAATAGTATTATTTTACACAAATAATTTATAACAATACTTAATGTTAACCAAATGTCTAACATTTCCCCACACTAGTCACCAATGTGTGTGTATACTAACTACACTTGCAGGTTATACCTTAAAACCCTTCTGAGTGATAATTGTCAATAAAAATGTTAGCAAGCACAACATTCAGGTGCTCAGTAAAGATACAGTCTTTCAATTGCTTATTGCATTTACAAGTAAAAACTTTTTCAAGCTTATTTTCAAAATAATATAACAAACACGATTACAGTATATGATGGGTGTTTAAAGGTCCTCTGTGGCTTATCTGAGGTCTTAGTATTATTTAATCTCTTTTCCGATTCCACTTATGCATTTTACCTGTATTTAATTGTGATACGTTTTCTATTCAGCAGCTGTCAACAAATTGTAAAACAAGTACAAGATAGAGAGAGAGCGATCAGCATATGTTCAACATATTTGTAATAGTAAAGAAATAGGCTTCAATCTGACATGCACAAAATAAGCAAAAACATGCATGGCCCACACCAAGATAGACAAAATTAGTGAAACATCTAGCAGTTAATAATGTAAGGAACAACATTTGTCAGATTTCCTTGGTAACATGTTTTGTAAATATCATTTACCACCCAATATTGTGTTTAAGATTTTTTATACCTATTTTACAAAACACTTTCATCTTAATATACATTTAAAAAATTATATAGAAGCATGCAGTTTAAAAGAAAAATATTAACTTGGCAACTACTGCCTACAATCTGACTGGCAAAGAATACAGAAGGAAAACACACCATGCATTTTTCACATTTTTAATTTTATAAAGTTTTCACAATATTTTTATGCAAATATGTACCTTTAATACAAATAAGTCATTCAACATGTGGAATGTCAAAAGAAAGTCTACAATGAATATGATGATGATAATGAACATATTATAATATCTTCCAAAACTCTGCAGTTCAGAACAATGTCTAAAACTTATTAAATGTTAATGATGGTTCAAAGATTTCTTTATTCTCATCTTTAATTGTACTCAGCTTTTGAATGGAAAACATTTGTAAATTTTGAAACTGATGACTTTTGGAAGATCTTGAGTAATTGAAACATTATAAGATCCAATAATTGTACAGTAGTTTGTCTTGATGAGATGTCTACATTTAAGTGGCCTACTCCATTTGTTATTGTGAAGGAAGTATGTACAGAAAATCATATTTACTGTATTTACTTCGTTAAATCTTTAAACAAGTTAGATTCATATTATGCCCAACACAAATTTATTAAGTATAACTTAAGCAAGTTTATTATGTTACACATAAAAATTTCAAGTTTTGTTAGAATGTTGCTTGGTAATACTTTTGAAGCTGAAGAAGCAGCAGTTCAGTTTTTTAAATTATAAATATTTTTACAACTATGAAAGTTTCAACATAGTAGTAATTTGGATGAAAACATTGGTGTATTATCATAATAAAATTAAGTAAAGGTTGTTGTTAACATATATTTAAATTTAAAATATTATATACTAAAATCGTACAGTTTTTGAAAATTTAAATTTATTATAATTGTTTTAGAACCATAACATAAAAAAAATTAATAATTAAGATTTATTTTATTTGAAAGTTGAGCCAGAATTTACTGCCATTAGTTAAGGGTTACTAATAGGTAGTGAAAAAGATGGGTATATTTAAAAGAGCGCCAGTACATTGTACAGCTGATAGATGATACTATTCATAGAAGAGAAAATTATTGTCATGCATAATATCTTGTGATCACGACACAGTAAAAATTCCTTCAAGTTCTGTTTATTTATAAATATTTTTTTACAATAAACATTCAATACATATAAAGTAAGTTTCATTAGATTTTGGATTTCTACTGACAAATATAATGATGAAGGTGTAGAGATCACATAATACGCATATACAATGTATGTAACATTTACCATTTTGTCATCAAGTCATTCTGCAGTCAAGACTTTTATTGAACTGAAAAATTATCTCACACAATAAATCTATAGCTAAAGTTATAACAATATCACAATGACAAAATCTGATTTTGATTTTTGTAGCAAATTCTATTGTTCACCTCAAAATTTGCTACAATGTCAGCAAAGTCAGATTGTTGATATAGTATGTAATAATAAAATGATTCAGAAGATCTTCTACATAGGTGTAAATTACATGGCGATATGACATTGTAGTCCATTTATATTTCTACAGTTCAAAACTATTTAATTTCCAGCAGTATGTTACTTTTTTTCAAAGAATTCTAGTAAAGATTTAACATACTTTATTCATATGACAAAAAGTCTATAAAATAACAGAAAAGTCTAAATTTCATTTCCAATGAACAAGTTTTCGTATTGTCAGAAATAAAATGGTTTCCAATGTATATTATAACATATAATATTTTAAGAGTACTTCCAAGGTTTTATCCATTGTGATAACATCATCTTTCTTTTGATTGGTTAAACACTGCATTATTCATTGTAAAAGTCACCTTTACACACAAAGATACATTGTGTGTATTTTTACTGTCCATTCTGCCACAATGTGTTTTTTTTAACTATGTTAAAATCGAAGAGAAAACAAAAACATTTACATTGTATTTTTAAAAAATTGGGATTAATATTTCTTTAAAGTTTTGCACAATCATATGTCCTACTATTTGTTTTAAAAAAAAGGTACCAGTATCCCAATGTAAGTTAGTAAACGTGAAAAGCTGTGCAATTGCAAGACACATTGTGGAGTGTTTGTTATGGACAGTAAAAGTTGAATGTTAATAAAGTTACAAATTAAAATTGGTCATAGAACATCTAGACACAAATAAATAAAACATCTAATAAAACTCTGTTTCATATTTCTTTTATGAGTGGGTCACTACTAAAACCAAGCAAGGTTTTCTATAGGATATTATTTAGGATGGTTTTAATGAACATATACTATTTCTTTCCTGTAATGATTCAATACAATTTAAGAAATGAAATGAAAATGAGAATTAATGTGACTCTATAGAGCTCTACAATCATAATTCAAGATTTTGAATTAAAATTTGTTGATATTTTTGGCATTTCTTTAGCAAAGATCATCATTACAGCATATGCTCACGTAATCTACATGTTTAAGCAAAACCTCACCATAAAATGTAGTCACACATCACCAGATGGAACAAAAAACAAAAGCATGCATTAAAACAAAACGAAAGTCATTCAAAGCATGTTGACACACCAATATGTTGAACACATTTATGTCTCTGTCTGATTGTACATGTATTAGAAACACTGCACAACATTAAAATAAACATTGGATACAAAGCATGAAATTCATTAAATGAAGTTATAAATTATATATAAAACTTCTATTTTATTTTTGTTCTTGGTATTCAAAAGAAATAGTATATGTAGCCAAAAGTAAGGAAAATTATCATTGAACCAAAATCTAATATTTATAAACAAATGATTGTTAAAGTTTTACATCTAGATGATGGTGCTTGGTTTTAGTAGTAGATCTCGACTATTCATACAATATATTATTTATTTTGGACAATGATTTTTCAATTATGACAAACAGGGTGTCTAAGAACACTCGTAAACAATCACATGTTTATTATCATCTAATCACTTAGTATAATTTGTCCCTGTCAAAGTAAGAAAATGGGGCACCACTTAAAGGGGAAATCAACAAGATGAATAATAAATAAAAGAATTTGCTATTTTGTGGATTATTGCTAAATAGAGTATTATCATAAGGCTTTCTTCCTTTTTAAAATGTGTGGAAGAATTAAATACAAGAATACTTAATCTGCTATTGTATAATGATATTTGTCACTACATCCATTTCTGAGAAACAAAAAATATGTTAAAAAATCATTTGAAATTGAAGAAGGTACTATAAAATATAAAATCAGAAAAAAATCTAAAAATTGGTACATGTAATGTTTTTTTAAACATTATCCTTATCATCAGAATAAATTAAAGTGGATAAATATTTACTGGACACAAAAAACAAGATCTGTCCTTACAACTGAGATTAAGTCAATGCTATTTGACTGGAAATAAGGTTATTGGGTCGGGGAATAACAATGGTAGGGAAATGCATGAGAAGGTAGTTCTGACACACTAATGGGTAACAATCATCAAATTGGGGACACGTATGCAAGTCCAATATACACAACCCATACTACAATCATTATGACAGAACCAAGTAAGATATCTTTACCGTCAGTAAATTTTCTGGCAACAAACTTCAATGTTTCATCCAAAATGATCACGGGGAAAGATATCTTTAACACAGCTGACCACTCTGCAATGTTCAACGGGGTAATCTGGAAAATTGTCTGAAAAAGAAAACAATTTTGTAACTATCATTGTCCCAAAACCAGTACAGTAAAGTATTCTTGTATTTCTGGTGCTCACTTTACAAAAGTAATTTTGCCTTATTTCTAGTTATGCACTTTTCATAAGGTTTTATAAAAAAGTATTCTGTAATGGATATGTAGAGAACCTGTAAACCTGCCTAACCGATAGGTGAAACCCATTAGTATCACTTGTTGTAAGCCTTTCTTAGAAATATCATAAAGCAGGGTTTCACAAAAACGGTTGGAGCAAGGTCTATTGTTTTTACAGCTAAACTATAATCCATAAACTTGACCCAGAAAGATATAAAACCCATTAAAAACACTAGAAAGCCTGGTATTGACACAATTATCTGATGCAGGGTTGAATGATGCACTAGAATAGTTTGAAAGAGGTGAAATATAAACAATCATTCCAGAACAGAAGATAGAACACACCTCTACTTAACAAATAACTAACTATTGAGTTTCATCTTAACAGTTTAAAATAGATTAAGACAGTCATATTCAGATTCAATCCAACCAGCAAACAATTTTATTTTTATGTTACGTATTTCCAGAAATAGCTAATTTTACTTACAGACATAACTTCTGTGTACAAAATGAGGAAATGGAGAGACATAGATAGAGCAATGGCACCTAACAGCCATGGGTTGGACCACGGAGGCATGGCCAGTAGTGACTGGTTCTCACTCAAGCTGTAAATAAACAAAATATTGATTAACTAAACATGTTCATACAAAATTATAGTTTAGTATAGATATTTTTGTCTTCTGTTATGTACATACAACTATGCTTCATCATCATTTTTCTGCTTTAGTGGATTTTTATATATCAGTTATCTGTAATTTTTGTACAATTTTGCAAGGATTGTTTCTACACACTTCTTATGCTCATTTTACACAGGAACTTTAAAATATTAAACAATTATAATTCTTCATTGCAACACTGATGGAAATAAGAACTATTTTTTGTCTGGTGACTCTTAACTATTAATGAAATACTGTTTTCAGAAATTGGTAAAATGCAATGCTCATGGATATTTTTTTTTCTTAAGAAGGCAGTTACAATCATCTTGAAATAACTTCTTATTAGGTGTTTTAGGATCTTAAAACTATTGCAAGATTTTCTCATCTATTTCCTTATTACCAACACTGACTTCATTCATGAAAGTTGATCTATATCAAACCAAATTAAATGTCTCTACTATTTTTTTATTTTTATTATAAGCCAAAGAAGGAAATGGAAGTATGACACAGTGTAATCAAGACTCTGGTTTTAAAGGTTTTATAAGTAAGATGAATTTGGGATGAAAATAACTTTGACAAATCTTCTAAAAATGGCAGAAGTAATACATCTGCCATTGGTGTCATGTGACAGAACTAGAGGACATTGTTTAAATCAAGATTCTTATTTATTTGTCACAATAACTGTATTTACAAAAGCTACATCAACTGATATTATGATAGCTGTTGCTTTGTCCCTTGCCAATAATGTGCTTATGTTTTAATCTACTTAACATACAAAATCTTAGTATTTGTTAATATACAACAATTTATAAAATCTGAACATGCCAAAACTGCCATTATAAAGCAATAAATATATTCATGTACATGGCGCACAACTACAAAAACTAATGTCCTAATTGATAACATTCATCTAATTATAGTAACATTTTGAAGGGCGTGTTTGTAAAAAATGTGCACACAAAATAATTCCATAAAGTTCAATGGCATCATGTTTGTAATAGTTCAAAAAGCTGAAACTTGCCATTCACTTGAAATAACATTTAATTAAGTATTGATGGAATTAAAAATAAATTTAATAAAAAAATTAATGTTTAGGATTTTACAGTATTATATAAATGGTAACTTAGTCATTTTGCTACATATATATAAAATTGAAAACTTTGGTTGAGAGATTGTCTGGTGTTTAACACACAGCAAGCAGTATTTCAGTTATATTCAGGATATAAAATCTGTCAGAACTACATGCCATAAAAAAGGTGATCTCATACAATAGTATGAGGACACATTCATAAAAAATTACATATATTTCTGTAAGGTGAGCCCAAGGAGAAATTTCGTCTGTTAAAAAGCAAAACCTGAAAAAATCTTACTTTTCTAATTAAAATTTTTTTCTAAGAAGTAATAAATTAAAACAAAATCATGAACAGGAAAGGCAGGATTATCTTGATATTGTAAATAGTTGCTCTGGCATTTCATGAAAATTATTCCAACTAAAATCAATTTTCTATCTCAAAACAAAACTAACTATTCTATAAATATTAACTAATGAATATTACAACATAAAAAGAAATGACATTCCATAACATTCTGTTTAATTTCATGGCAGAAGTTGTGCAGGAACTATGTGATACTAGTTCAAAATGGTCATTGTTTACAGGGTACCAGTATTATTCCTTAAAAACCTCATACCATAACTCTACTAACATTTATGGAAAGAATATCATTTCTTTTACTTAAATAAAAGTATATATATATATTTCTACAACAATTGTAATGACATTTTTAAAGTATCTAGCACATTTTAGTCAACTGTTATTGTGTGGATTTCTAACTAAACAGGAAAGAAGCGCACAGATAAATAGCATGCAGGAATATATGGCAATTACTCCAGATGGTCTCTTGAGTAACTTTAACCCTGTACCACAAAGGGATATACCTGGACTTAATGCAGATGCAGATTTCCATGCTATTGATTAAATGTTTACAACTTAATGCCTCTGTCAACCAAAATTTTATCAGACTTAACTACAGTGGAGTACTAACACTGCATATGGCAGGCTATCCCAGAAAGATTGATTGATTGATTGTTGTTTTATGTTTAGCAAGCAATATTACAGCTATATTCAGGATGTTCACAGAAAGATAGGAACTGTATGTATAATACATAGAAAGTAATAACCCTTAATATAAAAATAATCAAGAACCTTAAAAACATTACCACCAAATTTTTTTAGCTTTAAAGTGTTATATTTTTAGTTTAATTGTGTTTACTTTTTTATCAACTACACTATTAAGGATTTAAGATCCTGAATAATTTTTTAGAAGTCCAGTTTCCCTTTATATGTAGTACAGGGCTATCTGCATCGTGCATGCAACAAATTGACTGTGGGTCTAAATGCTGCCCTTTGTGATTCAGGGTTCATTCCTGCTGCTAGCCTCTGCAGCCTCTTACCTGTTGCACGCGTTCAACATCTCAATGACGACCAGCACAGACAGCGCCATGGTCATTGGATTCGGGTTGTTAAAGATAGCACAGTCGATGCCTTTGAACATTTCATCCTGGGCCAAACACTGGGAATGGTGGGTCTATGGAAAGAGTGCAAGGTAGAGAATACTGTGTATGTTTAAAAGTTAAAAGGATTAACAAATACCAGACCATCTCTACAGCAGACGGCGAAAATCATTCTGATAAACATTTGAAAACAAAAACAATTTTTTGGTCCAAAATGACAAATTCCTTTTCAAATTTAGTATGTACTTGGCTAAGTTACCAAATTACAATACAATATTTCAATTCTGAAATAAAAGAGACTATTATGGTTCTAACGAATGATTTTCACTTTCTGCCCCATGAGAATATAACTCCATGATCTGGTATAATAGGTAGACCAATCACCACCAGGGTTCTAACTCCTGTAAGGATAGAAATAGTGCAATGTATGAAGATATCAGAAACTATTGATCAAAAATAGATAGTTTAGGTTTTTCTGTAATTTTGCACAATGCCAAAAATATAAAGCAGAAGCAATTGCCTTTAACTAATACAAATTTTGTAATGTGAATTTAAATGAATTGACGACAAAATTTCCATAACTTATTATTTAATAAGATCCATAGTTTCTGAAATATTTCAATAAACAGTATATAGACACTTGTTGTTATGGTTTTGTTGGATTACTCTACAACGTATGCAAATTTCTGCACTCTCTGATCAGGATCATTCTTTTTGTGTGCATTTAAGAAAGAAACAAAAAGACAACAGAATATCAATGCCAAAATTAATGAAAAGTAATCAAACCATCCAAACAGTGTCTACATTATAACATATAATATCTGTACCACTGCCAGTTTTGTGGGAGCTATGTGCCAGGTTACCTGTTCAATGCATTAAGCATTTCTATTGTGACCAACACTGACAATGCCATGGTCATAGGATGAGGGTCATTAAATATATGACAACTAACTCCAGCAAACATTCCTGGCTCAGCTGGGCACTGCATATGGTGGGTCTGTAACATAGTTACATACAGTCAAATCTGTTACTGAGCGTAGCGTAAAAGTAATGGCTATTTAGTGTATAATTTATTAACATATATATTCTTTTTCCATCCTCAATTAAAACTAAAATCTTTAGAAGAGTTCAAATTGCTGATGCATGCGAACATATACTTTCTAAACAAGAACAGCCATGTAATTCTGTAAGACGTGTAGATGTTCTTTAGTATTTGAATATTATTACTTTAATACGTAATGATGATATACATGCATCAAAAGCTTTCTGATTAGTTTTAAACATTTAACATTTATATTACAATAGTTAACAGAAAACAGAAACCAAAGTCAGTTCGTAATGTTTCAGTTAGTTTGTATTTTCATTTGTCTTATGATGCTTACAAGTTTTTCTTGAGAACAAATAGCTAAATACTTTTGACATAACATAAAAATAAAACTTAATTGCAAACATGTTAAAATATATTTGAAACTACTTACAAGTTGATAATAGTTGAGTTTAGGTCCGTGATCATAAACCATAAACCACCAGGCGGCAGCTCCTACAGTGGCACAACCAACATAGACTGCAAAATTAATGTTAATTTATTACAAAACAAATCTTTATGTAAAACTTTAACATTTTTGTTTTGTTATTCTGAGTTAATAATTACGGGTTCAATTGAACAAAGTACACATGTCTTTTAAATCTTAAATTTTAATTAAGCAAGCTCCAGCTTTTTTTGGTCTCGGTGGCGGAGTGTTTAAGGTAGTTGGTCTACTTTTGATCACGTGGTCTGTCAACACTGAGATTGCGAGTTCGATTCTCACTGCAGGCAGGGTGTACTCCACTCCCATCTTAATTGACAAGGATTGCCAATTTTCCTACCGCAGGTCTGGGGTTTTCTCCGGGTACTCCTGCTTCCTTCCACAATAAAAACTGGACGCCATGATATAGCTGAAAAATTGCTGAAAGTGGCGTTAAAACACCATCAAACAAACAAACAAACCAAGCTTTTATTCCAACTCCCTTTTTAAATTGTGACATTTGTTTTCTTTAATATTCATTACTTTTTCACGATACAAGATTAGTCAAAAAAGTTCAAAAGATTCTCCAGGAATGTGTTTCGTATGACAAATGACCAACATCTGATAATTTTCTTGTATCGAGTCAGGTGTTTTACTGAGCATAGATACTAATACTACTTAGTAAAGATCAAAGGAAATTGTAACACATAACCAATAAAACAGTTTATTAATGTTACACACTATATTTGATGATCTACAGGTCTATGTTGACAACAGGTCCAACAATCCATCAACTAACTGTAAAATAATCTCAGTAAATTGACTTACTTCCAATGGCCATGTATCTGAAGAACAACCATCCAGAGATAAGACTGTCTTTGGTACTCCTGGGAGATTTCTTCATAATGTCAAGATCTGGTGGATTAAAGCCGAGGGCTGTGGCTGGCAAACCGTCTGTTACTAAGTTAACCCACAACAGCTGGACTGGGATCAAAGCTTCTGGGATACCAAGTGCAGCAGTCAAGAAAATACTGAAAGAAACAGTGTTTAATTCACTAGTTTACAAGACTCCATCAAATTTTATTAAAGACACCCTTTAAAAAAAAATTATATTAAAATTTAATACCCCTTCTTCAAATGTTTCACATTTCACATCTGGAAACCTGACCTCACCCACCAAAACCGCTGATAGAAAAGTGATCTTGCACGGTTATATTTAGAAAACATGATATTGCAAAGCTATTTTAAATAATTTGGAATTGTACTTTAAATAGCCAATCAGAATTGACTTTTGTCTATTTCCGGTGTGAAAGTTAGGAAAGTATGTACATTCTGAAAAATTTCAAATATTTCAATATGTTGCTTGTTTATTTATATTAATATATCTTTTGAATTTAAAGTTTTCATAATTTCTGCTGATACTGAAATGAAATGTGAAATGTGATATTTTCGTACATATGTAAAAAACCATCAAAACTGTAAATTAATCAAAAGAACATTGAACTAAATTTCTCTACAATACTAGTATATAAAGATGTGCATATAAAAATCAATTTATAATATAACAATTGTAGCCTTTAAATACGGTCGATATGAAAAATAACGACTTGAGATTACACATCGACCTCCCACTTTTTTGTCGGTCGATATGTTCTCATGTAGATATTTTTTCATACTGACAAAATTTAAAGGCTATAATTGTATAATAACACTGCAAACTGAAAGTTATTAGAAATAATGTCATAATATTGTCCCTTATGCATGCAACATATTTTTTCTCACCCAAGGTATAGAAATATCTTATTACGTCTTGTCCCAACGGGTGAGATAACTTATTGTTACGTCAATTAATTATGACATCACTGATGTCATAGACGTCAAGTTACGTGAACACAAAACGCTACCAAGCCAACGGAACAAATGACTAAACAATTTGAAACTTTGGTGAGAAAAAGTATCAAATCACTCTTGCAAAGCTGATTCAAGAAATTCTCAAACATGTGTGCAAAGATATCTGTTTGTCCTATCCCTAAGCAGAGCCTGGGTGCCCTTGGGTTTGAGATTTTCTAGTCTCCCCTTTACCATTTGTGATGGATACTATTTGCCTTTTCCACATGGACAATAGTTTTCTTAAACTAAATGCTGACAAAACAAAACTGAAACTTACCATACGACTTCTCCAATGTTAGACGAGATCAGATAACGGATAAACTGTTTCATGTTGTTGTAGATGGCTCTGCCTTCTTCTACAGCAGAAACAATGGAAGCAAAGTTGTCATCAGCTAATACCATCTGTTCTCAGAAGTCAAGGATATACAATTAAACTGTCTTCAGAGGAACTGAATACTACCAAGTTATCCCAAGTTGATTTTTATAGGTACATAAACATTACAAAACATTGTTTTTACTGTGTAACCAGGTTGGTTCAAGGTAATTTGCCCTTGACAAGGATACTTTGCTATGCAGCAAAATGAGATTAATCCTGATACCATTCAATTCAAATGCCTCTGTTAATTAATGATTAAATTCAAAGGAATGTTTTCAAAATTGTAAACAAATTATATAAAACTGAATACATTTCATAAATAATTCAGTGTTAAATGGAAAGAGTACAAATTATTTCAAGTAATTTACATATGATAAAATCTCCAATCTTAACTGACAAGGATTGCAAGTTTCTAACAATGGTCTGGGTTTGTCTAGATACTCCTGATGACCTCCTCCCTAACCTCCCCCTCCTCAAAAAAAAAAGTGGCATTAAACACCATTCAAACAAACAACCATACTTTAATTTCCAATAATTGGACTGTACATCTAATAGGATTTTTTTCAACAAGTAATAATGGAAAATACAAATATTTAGTATATTTAGTCATATTAGATATTAGATATGAGTTCCCTCTCCTTCTAGCTATTTTTACTATCCAATCATTTATCCTACTGTGATAGTACTTAAATTCGTGGGTATCAATTTTCGTGGTTTTACCCAAAATTGCAAGTTTGTGTATTCGTAAATTCGTGGATTTTTAATTTTGAAGAAAAAATTTTTTGTGGTATTTGGCTGTACTCGTTTAGAGTCGGCAATATGAAAGTGTTCATTTAATAAAGATATTGATTTCCACAACTTAATAAAGATGATCAAGACATATTTGTTGTTTACTTAAATAAACATATGCCAGAAAATTCCTTTATAATTATTTAATTATCATTAATTAATGTGTTAACAATCGTGATTATTTTACTTCATTAAGCTGTAAAGGTAGGTCTCATTTTTATTATCTTTTCATCTTTAATTAAAACTTTAAAACTATCCAACAAAAATAAACTGTTTTTTTAATTTCAATACTTATCAATCCTTATTTGATTTGATTAATTTTATGGTCTTAACACCTTTTAAAAAACACCTGGTTAGACTCAATTGATTTATGGTAATTGAAGGGATTAATTTTGTTTGAAACTTACTTGCGGGTGTTTTTATAACGGTAGTAAAGTTTTTATGGCTTCAGTCGGGTTTTGACAGGACATGATTATAAATTTGATAGAAAAAATAGATTGATTAATTTTTTACTAGACGTATAAAATTTATTCTATTTTTTTTTATTAGAAAAGAACATGTGAACGTACAAGATACATTATAACACTTCTGTACACATAAAATGAACACTACAAAAACATTTTAATAAGCCGGAAGTTTAACTGACTTGCACAAAAACGTATGAAATCATTTGAATTTCAGCAAATAAACATGACAAAAACTTATCCGAGATATTTTTAATGATTGACTTTGATATCCAAGGTATTTATCTGGTAGATTAATCAAAGATTGGCTGTTCCCATAGCTTGCAACCTATTAAAAATACACTTCAATGACATAGAGCATCGGTCCACATTGTAAAACGTAGCTCACATCCATAATAACAAAACAAAAGAATTAATATTTCGTTGGATTCTTAAAATCGTGGATCAGCCTACCCACAAAAGCCCGGAAAATTGGTACCCCACGAATAAAAAGGAATTCACAGTATTTTATTGCTTATTGTTTATAGTTTTGTTCCCATTACTGCCTTTTCGTGTATTATAAAGTTTTTTATTGCACTCAAGGATATCAGAAGCAGACTTGGCTACAGCAGTTCCAGAACCCATAGCGATACCGATTTCAGCTTTCTTCAGAGCAGGGGCATCATTGACACCATCACCTGTCTATAATAAAAAACATGTAATTAACAGTGTGGACAGAATTTTGTTTTACTATTTTCAAAATAGTGATTTTTGTTTAATTTTGACCTTTATTTACCTACCCAATTATGATTCAATTTCACTTTCAAAAGTGTCAATAACTACAGTAAAACGTCAATAACTCGAACTCGATGGGGTCGCCAAAAATAGTTCGAGCTATCAGTAGTTCGAGCCACCGAAGTTGGACAACTTCCTGGAAACTTATCTGTTCCGTACCGTGACAGTTTTGGTCTTTAGGTCGCTCGTTAATTTCCTACACGCGGAATGGTAGTTTTGGAACTAACATTCGTTTTAAATGTACGTAAATGTTTATTTCATGAATTTTGACACGAATAAAGTTATGTTAGTTGCTATAATTTGTGAAATTTGAAATTTCATCATCAGTTATTATTCACTTCCGTTTATTGAGCAAAAGACCAGTTTTTGCACGGTATATCTGCCATCGCAGTTAAATTAAGTAAATAATTTCCACAGTATTTATTCCCCACACGTTTTTTTAAAAATTATCTTAGCTTTAACAATTGGTAGTTTAATATCAATTAAACCGCAAATGTGAACAAAAGTCGTAAATGATTTTTAATTGGAATGGTTTCGTTTTGATTTTATAATCCGCTTGGTACCGTTACTATTTTTAATTACAAAACAATTAACGTTTATTTGCATGTAAAAACAAATCACCAGTCATGACATAATTATTATCTGCTATTTTGTTTAAATTGACATACCTGTGCTAATTGTTATGGCTTCTGTGTACAACGTTCTTTGTACGGAAGTTAATTACTTCGCACCGAGGCTTATTTTAGTTCGAGTTATTGATGGTGACTTACATGAATTTACTATCAAAGGGACCTATAAACGAGTTCGAGTTTACGAGAAATCGGTGTTCGAAAAACCGGGGTTTTTTGTACAAACATATATAGAAATAAATGACGGGACTTTAAAAACAGTTCGAGAAATCGGTGGTGTTCGAGCCATCCGAGTTCGAGCAACCGAAGTTTGACTGTATATGGAAACTACGTCCAGTAAATCATAAAAGTTTTTCTTTCTGGATAATCTCCCATGATAAACCATAATAACTATTAAGGCTCATTTGATTTTTTTTGTACTTGAATGTTGGATTTTTACATAAAATTAAAAAACAGAAAAAAATGCTAATGCATTTTTAATATAAACTTCTGTAAAGGAAAACTGTACACAGCAACATTATGTTGCATGTGTTCGTTAATTTTTCTTTGAGTTATTTTAAGTTTACAAATCATAGATCAGACATAAGTAACAGTACTTCAGTAATTGCAATACCGCTATACCTACCATAGCAGATACTTCGCCTTCTCCCTGTAAATATTCTACTATTTTACTCTTGTGTGTTGGTTCTACACGTGCAAATAAGCGTGCCTTCATACATGCTCTCCTTTGTTCTTCAATAGAAAGGTCATCAAATTCTCTACCAGTGAATGACAGGCCTTCAGTTGATTCGTGCTCAGTAAAAACACCAATTCTTCTGCAGATGGCTTCAGCAGTGGCCTGTAAACAATAAAGTGATTGTAGAAACTGCAATACACACTACTATTGTTATACCTGTCTTTTCTACCTAAACAACACATTTTATGCAAAAACATTTTGTCTAAATGTACAGCTACACTTTTGTATTTCTGTGTTTTTTTTCAGATTCTATATATAATAAAGGTGTAAATCTAACAATCAATATATTCATTCAACTAGATTTAAGTAAGATGGTATCCATATCTGTGGGCCTCATTGACCTCGAGTCAACGTTCAAGGTCAAAGGTCATCAACAATGGTATGCCACACATCCCCTTGAAATTATCTACTCACATGCCAAATATCAAAAGACAGACAGACAGACTGACCACTATAGGGCATCTGCCACCTAGTGGCAGAGCTCTAACAATATCTAGGGGCCTCGTTGGCCAAGTGGTTAAGGTATTTCGTCTACTATTGATCACGTGGTCTGTCAACACTGAGATTGGGGGTTCGAGCCTCACTGCGGGAAGGGTGTGTTTGACTCCAATCTAATTGACAAGGGTTGCCAGTTTTCCTACCGAAGGTTGGGGGTTTTCTCCTGCTTCCTCCCCCAATAAAAACTGGACGCCATGATATAGCTGAAAAATTGCTGAAAGTGGCATTAAAAAATATTCGAAAAAACAAAAACTAATAATATCTATCAATATTTTGTGAGAAAGATCTTTGTTGTATCGTTTACCTTATTGTCACCAGTGATGACAATGACTCTAATACCAGCGTCACGGCAACGTTGGATGGAATCCATTACTTCTGTTCTGGGAGGATCCAACATTCCAACTACACCAACAAAGGTCATATTTGTCTGAAATGAAGGTCATGATTTACAGGTAATTAAAACAATCTGTTACTGAAAATTAATAGCAATTTGAGATCAAGAATATCACTTTTGAAATCATTTAACTAAATGTTGTAAATTCTGTTTGTCCTGTACGGTGGAGATGATTTCTTAATATAAAATTGCTGATATGAATTATTTCCCTTTTTTAAATTGTATTATGTTAGCATCTGCTACAAATTTTCTGTTTATTTTGGTTACCAGTTGTCTTAAAGCGATCAATTTAGTTGTTAGGTTGGAGTATGATTTATTGCCTCTTCTGCAACATTTTAACATAGTCAAATTTTAAGACTGTTTGATAAGAATAAACAGAAAATATTTTTGCTATAAACATCCTTTTTTTCTGAGACAACAGTTAAATACAGTTGATCATACCTCATATTCAATGAATTTCCTAGCATCTTCCAAGTCCATATCTTCTCTGCGTGGTGGATTGTCAATGGTTGCCAGAGCTAAACATCTCAAGGTATCACGTCCTGAAATGCACATAATGAAAAAATATATAGACAATAAATGATACTAATTAAATCTATTAAAATTAGGCGTCATTTTGTTCTTATTTATTCTTTCAAACAAATTAATATCTTTATCACCTTGTGATTCACTTTCAAATACTTAGATTACCTATATTACAAGTGAACGCATTTTGGTGAGGGTATTTTGCGTGACAAATGAAAACTGCTTACTGCGTATTGTTCAGCTAATGCTCCGTTTGTAGATCAATAAGGGTACTTTTTGAAATCAACAATTATTTCCTTGAGATATTCAGTGTTTTGAAATATGGCGGTTTTTTCATTTTATAAGGGAATTTCCCATAGTAAAATTTGACCTAAATTATAACAGAAGGCATAGTATAAAACAGACAGGTTATCGTATCTAAATTTTTTTCTACTGGATTTTTGTAATAAAAGGTAAAATATGGAATAATAAAAAAAAATGCAAGCAAAAACTGCATTCCAAAAGAGGTGTGGCAGTTAGTATAGTCTTAACAAGTCACATTCCATGACTACTTATACATTTTGTGTGCATATTGATTGATGTTGGAATTGATGTTAAATATTTCAGTAGGCATGACATTACCGTAACACCTATCTTATCAGGCTCCATTCCCCAGATATTAACTTATCAACCAAGTTCACATAACAAAATGTTTGTATAGTGTTTCTTGCCTAAAATATACCCTCATTAGACACCACAAAAGTCTAGTGCAGGAGGTCTTACAAGAGGCATGTCCAGGATTACTTACATTACTGTACCGAATACTTTATACATACCTGTTCCATATGAAGCCACATGTTTCATGATTTCGTTCTTAATGGCTGGAGACATCGGTACCTTTGTACTTCCTACTCTCACATGTGTACATCTGTCTAAAATGCCTTCTGGGGCTCCCTACAATTTAAGTACTCCAATAGAACAATGTTTTCTTAAGCATAAATGCTAGGTAAAAAATTCTGTATCATGTTACAGAAAAACTTTCTAAATTGTGTGCAACTCCTATTTATGTTAATTTATGTCTGGAATCTAAATTCCAAACTAGATATCATTGAGATGGTATACATCTCTGTGGGCTCCCCTGACCTTGAGGTCAAGGTCATCAGCCATAGTTTGCAACACATTGCCTTGACACAACATGTGAAATATCCAAAGCCTACCTCAAAAGAGAAAAACATTATAGCCCAGGCACCATTAATTTCAGATGGGAGGATGGAAGGACAGACTGATCACTATAGGGCATCCACCATTTCAACAAAATTATCCCCAGCAACAAATGACCATTAGGTGAAGACTTCTTTAGTAAGAAAATTATCATGTTTGTTTTAAAATGAAGGCCAATGCTAGAAGGTGGTTTGATTTTGTACAGCATGTCAGTCCTAAAATTTGTATTCTGGTCTTATAAATGACCTACAGAGCACTGCCAAAACAAGAAACTGTATCCCCCTTGGCACATATTGAGAAATACTGCCTTATTCCAAGTTCACTCAAGCATACAATATTTTGCACAGCCCTACAGAACTTTGCTAGTGAAGAGATCCCATCTTGATGTAATTGTGTACCAAGTTTCATAAAGATGTTAAGTCATTTTCATAAAAAAGCTTCACCTCAAAGGTAAACCTGAGGTGGGATGAATGAATGTATGAATGGACAAACAGACTGAAAATCTATATGCCCCCAACTTATGCTTGCGGGACATGAAAATATATGAGATCTTTTTTGAAAGAAAGAAATATATATTTTTTTCTGTGGATGCTGAGGTGTAAAAGCAAATTTTACATAAGGCTTAAGGCGACAATTTGTATTGATGGAATGAGCCTTCACAACCATAGAAACCTTGATTGATGGATTAATTGATTGACTTCCAGTATCAAGAAACCTTTTATCAACCCTTATTATTTTAATAATGGCTGGCTGAAAATTCTTGCAAGTTTCCTTTTTCATATTTACAAACATTATTTTATTACGACACAAAATAACGGTTATATTTGGAATAATGTAATGTTCTTGTTTTTTTTATAAAAAAAACCTTTCAAAACAGCTTTTCTGGCAAAACGGCTTAAAATGCAAAAAATTTCTTTATTCAAATACTAATTGGATATTGAGAATGGTAGTGATCGATTGGTTGGTCCTTAATGCTCAGCAAGCAATATTTCAGCCTTATTCAGGACTCAAACTCGATTTCACAAAAAGTCATAAGTGTAAAATCTATAAGTGTTGGAAGATTAAAGGGAAATTGTGACATCAACACTTACAATGTATTTTACACTTATGACTTTTTGGGAAAAACCACTACTGGCTAAGAAACATTAAACAATCTATTACATAAAGATATTTGACAGATAGTTCAAAACTGAGAAAAATACTTATACATTTCCCATGAAAAGAGCTAAATAAAAATTGCTTCTAAAGCTACTGCAACCAAGCTACTTTGTGTTTTGATTTGTCAGTATTATAACAATATCTTACCTTGGCAAACATTTTAGCTCCCTGTGGGGTACGGGTAGGCTTGTTTGGAGTACAATAAACACTCATCGATTTCCTGTCACGAGAGAACTCCAGTGTAAATTCTTTCTTCCACATCTGGCCTATAACATGATTACAAGCAGTACCTTTCTCGCGTTTAGTTAGTCCTGTCTTGTCAGTATTGTAATAATTCATTTTTTCTACTAAGACAGTGAGAGCAGTCTCCGTGGCTTCTCCAACCTTCTCATATACTCCTTTTGTCTGTAAAAAAAAACAACAAAATATACAGTATATACTCTTGGTTGATACAAAATATTGTACAGGCTTATCTGAACAAACTAGATCCCCTTATGATTACCCTATTTCAGTCGTAATTTAGTTTAAGTAAAGTTTACTTCCAGTCAAATTACTCAAACATTCCTGTTACTACCGTAGTCTCCCACTTGTATGATCTCCTAATGAAAGATTGAAATATTCAACAAGAAGATAAGAGTACAAACATAATCATAAATAAAAAAGTTGTCAAAGATGTCCATAACTTGGAAAACTGGAAACTGGGAAAAACCTGGATTTTTCCAAATTAAACGGAACCTTAATGAAAAACAAAGTGGAACCTGGGAGACAATAAAAGTAATAACAACAATAATAATGTAAATAAAACAATACAAAAAATTATACACTTGAGACAAGGTACCCAGCTCTTTGTACATCAAGACATTTCCAATTTAGATATTCCTTTGTCTCATGGGAAATATTTGACCATTTAATCTGCCTATTTTGACTTTAGAACAAATGAGAATCTTAGAATTTTTCTTCTGACCCTATTAAAATTGAATTAATATGCTGACTGACTTAATTTTTGCCCTACATCTAGCAAGCAGTTATTTACTGATATTCAGGACAATCAAGAAAAACAAATTAGTTCAATTCAATTTTATGAGATTATTCCGTGCTTTGTTGGAATGTTATTTTCAGCAAATTTTTCAGGTATATCATGATGTACAGCTTTTTATTTTGGATGAGCTGACCACTAATTGGCCTTGACCACATGGGTCTTCCGGCCCTCCTTGACCACTTGGGTCACCTAGTATTTTTATTTCCTTTGTTCCTTGTACATTATTATACTTACTTCATTGAAATCTACACTCGAATCATTACACATGACACAAACAGTGGCCAATTCTTCCAGTCCGGGATAATCACCTGTTTTAACTTTCTTTCCTTCTCTGTAACTGTAAACACAATGTATTTCTAAATTAGCAATTCAAAAAAATTGGAAATACCTTATATTTATGCCATTATACAATAAGATATTTACTAAACAGCTGAACAGCAGATATTGTTTGTTTTTTATTGAATGAGGTGTAACCCCACATAGTGATTTTAAGCTATATCATGGTGTCCAGTTTTTATTGTAGGAGGAAACCCAACCCTCTGCAGGAAAGCTGGCAATCCTCAACAATTGAGGCTGGTGTTGCCCACAAGGAGACTCGAACTCACAACCTCAGTGTTGACAGGAACATGATAAACAGTAGGTGACTAACTACATTAACCACTACAGCATTATATATAAACTGAATAATGTAGTACTTAGACTTAAGTGCTAGAAGAGCTCGAGGAGTTGTCAAATTGTCTGTAATAAGTTCTCTAATTGTGTACTGTAGTGGAGCTGTACATAAATCATGTTTTTGATTACAGCTGTTATAAACTGCTACTTTATCTGATTGGTTCTATAAATATAGGTCCGAGTTATTAACGACAAGACGAGCAAAATGTCATAAACTGCTACTTAATACAATTGGTTCTATAAATAGTTCTGAGTTATTAATGACTAGAACAAACAATACAGTTGAACTATATTGCATGGAACCTAGTTTTTATTATTTTTTTAGCTAAACAGCAGCTAAAGTCCAACTTGCTTAAGAAGACACTTGTATTAAACCACCACACATTATACATGTAGATCTCTCTGTAGTGAATTTCACAAGAACATAACCTGTATTCAAAGACTTCCTGCCTAATGAGACCACTTTTTCTTCCCCATGATTAATGAGGAACAAGTTTGGCTGTATCAGTGTAAACAACTGCTGAAGATATGGAGAGATCTGCCAACACTGAGAATATCCGGTAAGCTTGATCAATTTCACCAATTATTAAATCCAACAAGGCTACAAAAAAATACTGCAAGTCTAATGAGAATGACTTACATGTCACCTTCTGGTGCATATGTTGATCCTGTGATTTCAAAATGATCTACTTTGATATCATTTCCCTCTATTTTACCAAAGGTGAACATCTGGAATAAAATACAAATACTTAAAATTGTTTCAAGATATGCAAGACATGTTCAACGACTTTAAACTGTCCTGTCGGTGTATATGTCTATATAGATGTAGCAGATCCATAAAAAGACCAGAAATCATTGTACCAGAACTGAAATTACTATCAAGTAAAGGAACAATAATGGTAAAAGCTAGAGTGGAAAAAGTAGAATTATGCTTGAAAGTGAGAACAAATCTTATCATGACAAAGAAAAGAAACTTACCCTACAGACTGACATCTGATTGGTTGTCAATGTACCAGTTTTGTCGGAACAAATAACAGAGGTACAACCAAGTGTCTCTACTGAAGGTAAACTTCTGACAATAGCATTTTTCTTGGCCATTCTTCTTGTACCTAAAACAAATGTATTTCCTTCTCTTTTAAATGAACAGTTTAAGCCTCTAAAATGTAATTAGTAATAAGGTACCACAGGAAAGATATTGTAAAATAAAACAATAAGCATAAGAATGAAATGCAATCTGTTCTTACTATAAAGGTTATTGGTTTTCATTTCTGGTCATTGCAAAACATTTTATTTATTTTTTTACTGTTTGTTTTTTGTTTATTATTATTTTTTTCTCGTGACTTGTGTTGGTGTCAAATTCTATGTTTAATTTGTCCGATTCATTTTCTCTTCTAACACAAAATACCAGTAAGGCAACTATTACGTAACTTATCAAAATATTTCCTTCAATTCATTCCCATTTTTATTAAAAACATATTGCCATCACAGAAGAAAAAAAATTCATTCAAAGATATCAATAGGACAATCAACAAGCATACACTCTCATGCTTTCATAGCACTGTCATCCACCAATGGTTGTGGAAATACTATAATCTTGCAAATCACAATTTATGTTTAAAAAATTATTCACACTTGTTTTCAGTCAACATTAAGGATGAGTGTTTTTCTTTCTTACTGTTATTTCAGAGGCAGTCTAATTCACATGTTATTTTAACTGAAGCATCACATGCATCTATAACTTTCTACAAACCTAAGGCTAGACAAGTTGTGATGACAGCAGGAAGACCTTCTGGGATAGCAGCTACAGCCAAAGCTACAGCAATCTTGAAGTAATAAATGGCTCCCTGAAACAAAACATTGACTGTAATATGGGTCCAACAATTATATGAATTTTGCCTACATGGGTAAAAGGTATCCTAACTGTTAATTTATTACAAGAAACATCATGATTGGTAGTACATACAAATTATTGTTTGTTTTATTTTCAAGATCAAAATTAGTCATTGAGCCACTAGCAGTGAATAATGAGATCAAGTTAGTAAAACAAACTGTGGTCTGCTTATTGCCATTTTGTAACATTGTGACATCAAATTGTTCAACATACTTAAAAACTTAATAATAATTAGCAGTATCGCGCTAGTATGGGGTTTTCTCAGATTTCATGATCAAAGAACAAAATTGAACAAAATGGCAATAACAATACTTGTTTATTAAAGTGTATACAAGCGCATTCAGGAGACACTAGTTTATAGACGGTCTTTAATACAGGTTTGGTGATTTTAAGTTAACTAAAGAAAGACTTTCTAAATTGGGTCTTATATACAGGCCATCTTTCAGGGGACTGTTAATGTTATAAACCATAGGACAATAAATGTGCTCCTGTTTGACAAAGGCATTAGGCTGTCGGTGTAGGATGTTAAAAACTCCACAAGGTCAACATAATGCTTAATTTTGTACAAGAACAGTTTTACTATTGTTTGTGGAATAACCAATTCTATTTGTCATTTATTGAGTTTTATTTATTAATTTTTTTTTGTTTCTATAAAGATTTATTTCAGAGTAAAATAAATAGCACAAAACATTTTACAGACTGTATGAACAGTAACATCATATGTTAGTTATTTCAAGGCATTACCATAGAACCAAAAAAATATGCTATTATTATACTTAATATTCACCTCAAATGGTGATATGAGATTAATTTACATGAAAATAACTATGAGGACTTTTCTATATATTCATTTTCACTAATTATGTGTATCAGTAACTCGTGGGACTGTGCAATAACAGACAAAAAGCTTTTACCGGAAGACAATTATATAAATCACAGTAATAAACTGTCAAATACAGTCATACTACCATGTCCTGATAACTTCCATCTTTGGACTATATACAATTCTGAACTGACAATTATATATCATTGATTATTATTGATATCTCCAACATACTGTGGTACGGTATAGCTTCGGTGGATAGTAATGGGCCAAGAAATTGTAAATACAAAGATTCAAGTACACAAAGTCTTTTTTTAAATCTTAATTTTATATTATTAAAATTTCCATTTTCAGTGACAAGTTTATTTTTCTGTTACCTTCGTCAAATAAAACAATGTTTGTTTGTAAAACACTCTAATGTCCAAGTTGTTCATATTAATTAAGTTAGTGCTAGATTGGATTTCACATTTTTATTTTGTGTTTTAAATATAGCATGACAAGAGTTACTTCCCACTGACCTTGACCCAAGATCCTCCATGTGCTGGATCATTGAAATGCCCAATGTTGATAGCCCATACAGCAATGCAAATAATTGTAATGACCTGGAATAAATAAATAAAATATGTAGTTTTAACATGGTAGCATTTGATGCAATTTATCTGTAGTTTATACCCCAGTTTCAGCCAATAATATAAGTCGTAACGTTCAATATTATACTTCATACAAATTTTTAGCCATCCCATTGGTTACAGTGACTGTATTATTCCAGTCTCAATTCCAATTTTGAAACACCATTTCCTGGTAAACTACCCCTCATTTATGAATACCCCCCCCCCTCTTGTGATACATAGCCTACAATTGTAAACATTAAAAGTATTAAGTATATATAAAACTGAATTTGATATTAAATCCCAGACTCTCCATTAAGGGTACCATAGAAAGATAAAAACAATGGCTAAAAACAGGTGTTTTAACTGAAAATTATTTATTTTTTAAATAAATCAAGACCATATTACCCATGTGTTATTAGACTGCATATGTAAGTAGACACTAGAAAAACAAACAGAAAACAACTGATACACCCAACAGAAAACTAATGAATTTTGCTGACAACCCTAGAGATACCAATGCTAGAATTATATAATCTGCTTCATCAGTTTCTTTTGATATTTATCATTAGCATTTTGGTATCTCATTAGATGACAAAGATTTCGACTTGTTCTGTTTTGTAGCCAGGTAATTATGCCCTGTATATCTAAATTATCTATATCCAATATACAGAACTATCATTTCAAAGGATTTTTGTCATTAAGGAGTTTGATGTTGAAACAAACATTTTACTGCTCAAAATAACTGGCTTTTAATTAATCAAGCATCCACTAAAGTTAGGAGATCTAAGAAATGTATGTAACAAAGTGGAGAGGTTTTCAAGATATTTATAACAAGGTCAAATCAAAGAACCAAAGAGGCCTTCCTAACCTCCAATAAAGGAGAGTAAAATATTAACAAAAACAATCAGATATTATTACAGCACAAAAAATATGTTAAGGTTATAATAAGACAGCATAACTATTGTCTATGTTTGATTGAATTTCTATGACTTTCAATACATGGAGAAAAATACAGAAATAACCAGCATTTAAAAAGCATGTAAAATCTTTAACAGAATACTATAAAAGGCCTCCAACTTAACTTTGGCTTGATTGAATTAATGCAGGGCTGTCAAGTTTTGATGAGCTGCTCACTGAGATTTGCCTAAAAATTGAAAGATCAAAGGAAAAAATAAAAACATCAAAGAAATTTGCTGCCAAATTGTGGACTAGATGCGTGAGTCTCACGCGAGTTGCGTGACACTTGACAGGTCTGTTAATGTGACTTTCTGTACACACAAAAAATATACCTCCTACTCCTCTTGCCGTCACAGATAGAATGACAAAAAAGAACAATACTTGGGCGTTTTAATACAGTAATTGAATTCCAGGAAGATAAAAGGTTTTTACTTCTGAATCCCACTAATCTGTTCATGTCATCAATGTATGACAAGTGGTTTATTTTTAGCTTGCATAGCCGTTTCTCTTTTTTTATCTTTCACCTTTAACAACCATTAGAAGGGTAATTACAAACTTGTAAGTACTTAATTCTTATTTCACAACTATAAAATAACCTATCAAATCCTACCATTATTAACAAAAAAACCCATAAAAGTCACTCAGCAAATAAACTAAAAAACACATCTACCATTTAAAACAAAATTTCAAAATGTTACAAGCAACACTACAAATAATTTAAAAGAAAGACTATTGATTTTTCCACTTCAATTTTCCAATTCTTATAAAGTGACATGCAATAGACAACTCAGTGAATTATGTTATCTGCTTTTTACACCCTATTGGTCACCAGAGATTTGATTGAAGCGGCAGTGATATAATTAGCTACTGTTCTATTAGCAAGACAATCATTTACAACATGACACAAAATAAAAGAAATGCTATATTGACTATATATACTTGCTTTAGGTTTCAAGAAGATTGTTTAAATTTCAGCCAATCAGAAGCAAGGATAAGCCATGAGTACCATATTTTTTATACAATTTAAGACGAAAAATACACATTTGTAGAGGACAACTCAGACATCATTTATACCAAATTGGTTGATTGGTTGGGAAGTATCGGATTGATCATGGACTTGTAGTTTCAGTAGAATTTTTTAAGTTTCTGGCAATCAGAGGACCCCACACACATTATTTGTGCAAAGTTTGGTTTCAATCAGTCATGAGAAAGCTTCTGAAATGAAAATATGTATAGTTCCAGCTACAGAAAATACTGACATTAAGAAGTTCTTTGTGCTTGTTTTTGATGATTTACTGTTATATAAGTTTTCATATATTACATACTTTTAGTTGAATGATTTAATGTCTTTAAAAAGTCTATACAGTATAACTTATTTTTATATATCATTAAAACACTGTGACTGATAAGACAACGCCTATAGGCTATCCTTTTTATCATAATTTTCCAGCCATGGATCAATATCTATGTTAATGACTTATTCAATGAATTGTTAAATTTTACAGCAAATGTCACAAAGCAGAACAATAAAGTATTGGAATATCACACCAAAAAATGATCAATAACACCCAATGGACAATCTCATTAAATGTTGAATTCTATAAATAATCTACTTGGACTTGTGTCTATACAGATTTCACATCTATAAGTCTCTGGCTAAATCAAACAATAAAACAAGACAACAACAATGTACCAGTAATGGTATACAATAGTAATTATGTAACCCTGTAACAGGTAGAGTGAAGTTCTATAACTGGGGTTCTTTTAATACAGGAATATCTAACTCAAGGGTATATAACAAAAATGTATTTAAGCTCACAAATTTAAATTGTCTATATCTTTACTGACTAAATCTTGTACTAAAAAAGAAGTTGGCACTCTGAACTGTCAGTCTTCCTGTGTAAAACTACTGAACCATGACATTGGACTACACCTGCTTCAGAACAATCAGGTGGTCATGACATTCCACCATTAAATCTACATTAGTACAACCTAACAGACCACTTTTATCTATACATTACCTGAGAGGTTATGACCTTGAATCTAAGTAAGGGAATTCCAAAAAAAATTTCACATGAAAATTTTTCACAAAAATTTATGATGTTTCAAACTCCTTTGAGTTTATAAGTAGAATTATTATAAATTTATCTTTTTCAAACCTAAGGTCATGACCTCAGATTGTTTACATTTATCCCTTCCTACCAAGTGAGAAAAAAAACAGTTGCTGATAATATTGCCCACTAATTACCCAACAAGACAGACAACAGTCTAAGCAACATCTGGTTATATTCATCTGTATCATCCAATAATCAACCAATCAGAATTGTTATCTGTGTATGAATCAACCAATAGCTGTATAATATATCATCTATAGTGGGATAATGTTAACAATAAATCCATCCTGTGATACCTTTTGATCAATCGGTGCTGTCTTAACTCTCAAGTTATCACCTAATAAATCTGCCATTAAGTTGCTTTTTTGTTGTCTATGTACATTAACAAATTTAATAGAAATTTAAGAATGATTTTAGCATTTCTTTGGCAATATCAAGTAAACAGAGTAAGCATGACTACTAATATGGCCTTCTTATCAAGAGCTAAAATAGCGAAATAGACAACAGACTTGGTTGGCGGGCCTATTACTTTCAATCAATCTAAGCTTTTCATCTGGTAGGAATTGTCTTATAAGAATAACTGGTACCAGTTCAACCAATGGGAATTTAAAAATTAGGGGTTGTCACAGTAACAACTTATCCCAATAAGAGTATTGTCAAATGAATAACTAATTCTACTTCAACCTGTGGGTTTTTATGATCAACAACTGTTTTTAACTCAAGTTTTGTAATAAGACCCAATTAAACATAATTTTAGTCCACATGTTTTGAACAGTACATGAATATGTCTCAGACAAAAAAACAGGCAGAACATTACTTTTTCAGTATATATTGCTATGGTGACAAGTTTTTATAGAGTATAATTGTCTCTTTTAGATTGTTATTTGTTTGAAATACTGGTTTTAGGACACTGACGGCAACTTTCAGCCATATCATGGGACCAAGGTTTTATAACTGTTTGAGTCAGAGAATGTTGCCCTAAGCAAGACTAGATCACATGTTAGTGTCAATACACTGGCAATAAACTTTCAAAAATGGCTACCTAGACCACTAAGCCAGGGCAGTCACTTCCTGTTAGATGAATTACCTTTGACAACTGTTGTCCAAACTCATCCAACTTCTGTTGGAGAGGAGTCTTTTCTGTTTCTGTGTCCATCATTTCGTCTCTGATTTTGCCTGAAAAATAAATAACACTATAGAATTCAAATTTGGCACTAGTGATACCCCCGTTACAAACAATTGTGTATGCATGACAATTATGTGTAAAAATCTAAGTATTCGGTAAACAGGAAGTAGATTACCAAGGAGCATAAAATTACTATACACCATGTCCATATGGAACTATATGATAAGCAATATGCGAAATATCAGGCTTCTGCATCCTATAGTTCCTTAGAAAAGTGCAACAGAAATTTGTGTCAAGGATGGACAGACAAATGAACGAATTGATGGACAGACAGGGGAAAAATAGTATACCCCTCTTCTCAAAGCAGGGGTACTTTGTATAATGAGGTATTTTTCTATAAATATCTCAACTTGTGTTTGCTTCCATGCGTCTACATGGCACTCACTTACAAAGTTTGATTAAATGGGGTCACAAAAATGGTGGTTGGACCCAAGGACCTTATTACCAAGTTTTACAGTATTTTTACAATTTAAACACAATCACAATATTAGAAAGAACTGCAAGTTTTTTTTTATTTTGCCAGCTGAAGGACATGTATGTAACCATACCAATAGTCTTCTGTTTGTAATCAACTTTATCAAATAATAGGGAAATTTATGGCTTTGCCATTGTTTACTAGATTGTGCAAGTTTACAATTAGTCATATATGGAAACACAGGCATCAGGTTAACAATTGGTCCAGGTACAACACAGAATCCATGACACTAATTACTACACACGCCTAACTCTACAGGTAGTCAATCCTGTTCATACCTCCCCAATTACAATAGTTACCAGGGGTAATTATTTGTTTATTAACTTAGACACATTCATGATACATTTAACTGGAGATGTGCTGTAATAGATTATCTTGATAATAACATTACACAAGTTCTGTAACTTCATTTTCACAATTTATTAGGTTTACAAATTAACTTTGACATGTGTTTTTTCCAGAATCATTCTCTTAACATTTTCTGTACAAAAAGTCCCTTGTCAACCTACTGCCGAACAACCACATCAATAGGTTTTCATATTTCCTTACAAAGACCTATTCATTTACATAGTTTCATTGCCACTTTCAGTCATTATTCAGCTTTTCTTATTGCATAAGATTTTCTGGCCGAGATAACCGTAGAAAATGGAGAGAATTAAAGCTCTGTAAGCAATAATGGCAAATAGTGAAAGCTCAAACATCTCACATGTACCTCAGACAAATTACAAGATAAAGAGGTCCCAATTGATTTCAGACAACTAAAAAATCACATTACAAGAACAAATCAATGCAGTCCTACAAACAGTATTATATGTAACATTTCCATAGTTACTAGTCCAAGGAACAGAGACTGATCTTTTACTACAATACACCAAGCCACTTGAGGACTCAAATACGACATTCAAGGGATTTTCATCCATTCATCCAAACATTTTCTTGATCATGATTAAGATAGGTCCATTCTCAACCAGAAACTATGGCTATACATGTGTAGTTTCCAACCTGTACTAAGGAACTTTGCTTAAATTTATGGACATGTTTTCAGCAATGAAAGTAATATTATGGATAATAAATTCAATGAAACTGTTGACCAAACCCATTTTCAAGAAAAGATACTTAATTGTTAATAATATTTCTGTAGAGGCTTATTTCTATTTTACTTGTCTCATATGACAAGTGACTACTGAGTTTTTATTATTCAACTGACATTTCTACTTTCCCTGGCAAGCAGACAAATATTATTGTCAAGCCTTGATATTAACCAATCAGAGGCCTGACCTTCAAAGGACATTACATTCATAGAATCAAAGCAATTATATTAAACATATTATCTTCTATCATGGGATATTATATTTAAAAAAATTAATGAAATGATATTACGACTAGTTATCTGAATTCATGTGGGACAGATTGAAACAGATTTATCTATGACTGACAATTAATATTGCTAGGCACAACTGAGCATGTTAACATCATATTCAGATTCTCTTTTGAAAAAAAAACATGAGCCAGGAGGATTTTGAAATGATAAATCCATTCTGAATATCAATTCATTAATCTAGTTGGCATAATATGTTATGATGTTTCCATTTTTTCTATCATATAAGATGTAGACTTCAAGGCATTTATCGTGACCTTGAAAAATCTTAATAAAAAATATGTTTATCACAAATATCTACATTTTTGTTTATAAAGAGCTGCAATATATATATATATATATATATATTCATTTGTATGGAAAAGTGATTCTATCTTAGCTTTAAACAATACATTTCTCCCAAATCCTACAACAGATCATTATCTAAGATCTCCTAATTAGACTGGACAATTATAAATTCTTATCTTTCTGCAAAAAAAGTTGAGTACACAATAAACTAGAGAATCCTCTACGTCATATCTAAATAAGGATAGATGATGTACTGAGATATACAATCCATCTGTTGGAGAAACAAACAGTTCTTGACATAACGAATTAGAATGGTATATATAAAACATATGTTTTAGCATCCAGAGGTGGCTGTGTTATGGGAAAGATACCTCATGATTACAACTGTTAGAGTTACTAATTAAAATCAGTGTGATTATGTAAAGAAAAATAATCTGTCTGGTCTATCATCCTTAAATAACCCCTCATTTAATTACAGGCTAATTACAGCAGCTGAATAAGCATGTTGTATAATTATGCATGGGGGTGCCCCGTGGGGTGTATAATATGGTAATTGAACTGATCTATCCTGAAGAGGTGTTGGCAGACTATCATAACACAATGTTTGAATAATAAATCGTCTATTTCCTACCTATGATCTCAGAAAGTGATACATCAAGGTTATACATTAGGTGACTGACCTTCAGAAATAAATTCCAAAGGTTTAACGATTTATTATGCAGCTTGTTAGAAATCTCAATTAGGTACAAAGTACTATGTAACTTTAACACTTCACAGATTCTTTAAGAATGTTCTTGATTAAAATCTGTTGGAATCTTATTTTTTTCAAAAATAGCCAACAGTGACAATTGTCACAAAGCCATGTAATTATGGAAAACTATGTAATGACACCTTGCATTTGTCAAAGAGACCACCAAACATATCTAACCAAATCATACTTTGTATAGCCTAAAAAGACAAAAAGGCTTTACAGTCAGGTATCTAAATTACTGCATATTACATATTCATAATGATACCGACTTTTTATGTCTTTCTAGCAAATAACAATTACTTCTTGACCAGGTTTACAATGGGCATAAAAAACATTTAAAAGTAATTGCCACAATGTGTTTATGTAAGCTGAGATTAACTGAAGCAACATAACAAATTCCAGATATATTTTATAGACCATTTGCCTCATGTAAACTGTGATGAAGATGTTAGTTCATCCTTACTGACTGGGGATTTGGACTAATCTGGGAAGAATGTATATGTATGTAAAAAGTATTCCACAAAATGGAACTCTGGGAATACTTATAATCTGTAAATTTATGGAATTAAAAAAAACTAGTTTTTACAGTACATTACAGATACTGAATTTTTTATATTTAAGTAAAATGTAGCAAATCATTTTTCATAAAAAGATACAAGGATGATTTACATAGAGAGAAGATGGCATAAGCCACAATAATAGCTGTTTCCATAGATATCAAATTTCTGGTTTCGCAAATCTGCCTCCATATCAATCGCTTTGCAAATGCTCAACAACAAATTTAAAGAAATACAAAATAAACACAGATTCTGCAATCTTATCTTATATCATATTTATATAAAACGGTTTCATTTGAATAGTTCCACTTTTTTTGAACAGGTAAACTGTTATTGTACCTTAGGCTAATGACCTGCCATGTTGTCGTTATATGCAATAAGCTAACAAGACAACAGTTTACATAACTATTGGTATTTCTGACATTCTGAAAATAATTACCAGGCATTTTACCTTGTTCCAGATGATGGACAAGAAGAAACATTAAAACAGATATTACAAAACTACCCCATTTTATTTATATTATTTTTTTCAAAGTAATTTGTGTTAGGACGGTCAAACGAACAAACCGACAGATGGACAAGGGTAAAACAGTATAAACCTCTCTCTTCTTCGAAGCTGGGGTATAATATCTTTGATTAATAATAACAGAACATGTTTATATGGTTACTTGGAGCTTGTATATCAGCCATTTTTTTTTATCCCTTTAGAAAACTTAACTCTAATTTACCAGTTTTTTTAATCTGTGTATCAAATAAAGAAATACAACACAATTGCTTTTAAATATGTACCAGAACTTAAACCTCCAAATGAAATAATTTCTCAGGGAGGTTTTAATGAGATAACTCATTACACTTTTCAAGGTTACACATAAATATTGCTAGCAGTATATGATTAAATAGCAAATTAATACTTGGCTTTAGAAAGCTATACATTTTCAATTAAGCATGAAGTTCCAGAGTTCATACAGAAGTCATATTTCTTCTTTACTGATTATGATTGCAACAATTCCTGACGCTCTAAAAATAACCAGATAGTATTTATTCTGGACAGAAGTAAATAAACTGCAAACATCTAGAAGATGATTTTAGTGGTGCTGTCATTTAATGACATGTATTCAGAAGGAAATATCTAATTAGTGTTTGATGTTTGTTTGTTTGTTTGTTTAAGGCCACTTTCAGCAATTTTTCAGCTCCATCATGGTGTCCAGTTTTTTTTGGTGGAGGAAGCCTTAGCACTGTAAAAATAACCCATACCTTCGATAGGAAAACAGGCAATCATTGCCAATTAAAATTGGAGCTGAAAGCACCCTACCTACATGTAGAATTAGTGTTTTATTATATGTAAACAAATATTCATCAGACTTCTTACTTGCAGGAGGGACCATTTTATCTGACACAACCATGTACCCAACAATACCACAACAAACTAAATGAGAACAAGCTAACACACCCACAGAACTTATTGTAACAATACAACCTCATTATTACGCTGCTAGGGAGGTTCTATCAAATCAATTTTAAATGTAATTGCTTTAACACTCAATAGATGTGTATCCAAAAACATAGAATAATTTAATAACTATTTCAAAGCAGAAACATAATAGCTCCATAATAAATTATCACAAATTCTCTATATGCTCATCAGAATTCAATTATCCCATAATAAATGCTACTTGAAATCTAATTTAACAATTAATTTACCAGTAAATTCACTTAAGTACTACTTGAAATCTAACTTTACAAATAATTTTCTAGTTAAGTAACTGTTTGCTAGCATTTATCTATATAGTCACCACAGACCTATAGCCATATATACCTATATACCTTAAGACCACAAAGTGGTCAAGTCCACATAGACATATATACCTAAAGATCACATAAACCTGTAGCCCACATAGAACACATAGACCTGTAGACCACATAGTCCACATAGACCTGTAGACCACATAGTCCATATAGACAAGATTGCCAGTTTCTCTGCTAAAGGTGCAGGTTTTCACCTAGTACTGTGATTTCCTCTACAAATAAAAACTGGGTGCCTTGATATAGCTGTGGCACTAAACCACAAATAAACAAACAAACATAAAGTCCAAAGACTTGTAATCCACAGAGAGACATAGTCAAAGATTCTATTGTATGAAATGTTTCATGTGTACAATAAATACATGTAAATTCTTGGGCTTTTTGTTTTTCCTATTATATCAAAAATACAAATGGAGTAAACAAACTTGTTATCTCAACATATAGCATCAATTAAATGAATTGGATACGAGATGTAGCAATAATGTGGTTTTCTGGGCATACTATTGCAAATTAGCCAAAACAAAAATCTGATCCGTATCCAATATCAAAGCCATCTTTAAAAAGACACTCAATTTTCGTCTTTATTTCAAAGACCAGTATTTTTTAATGTAAAATGAAAAAGATACTGGTGTGCAAAAAAGGGAAATTCTGAAATAAAATTAATTTTTTACCCATTTTCAATATTTTTTTAATTGTTTTTGGAATCTAAAATTTTTGGAATCTAACATTCATGTGCTAACTTCTAATATGGTATTATATGTATAACCAAGGGCAGTGACTCTGAGTAACAAGGTACTTTGAAATATTAATATTTCCAATTAGCATTAGTGATATTAGCAATTATAACACATTTTACTTGCTGATGCATATAATTTTAAAGATGAAACACTTTTCACAAAGAAAATCACTGCAAACAAAAATCCTGTTTGCTGAGCCAAATGCATCATATAAAAACAAATCTTATAAATGATCTTGGCACTTATAAATACATAATGTGATAAAAATATTCCATCATGATAATGCAGCAGTAATTTGATTACAAATGTATGCTGTTACTATAGAAAATGCTCGACTTTGAAAAACACAAAATTACCTTAATGTATCTCAAAGGCATTTTCAAATTAAAATGTTGAAAAATGCCAAATGCTTTTCATTTAGAAAATAAATCAAAATAATTATTAAAACATTATTATCAAGAATGCACTCTACAGAAAGATTAATGTATGTGCATGGATTTAAGATCACTTGTTTTGTGCAAAAAGTACATTATATCTCATTTACATGTAGCAATTATGTCATAACACTTCCCAGATAGCTTCACCATGCTTTCTTTATAGATACAACATTAGCAAAATGATGTTTCTACAAAAACATCAAAATCAGGTGCAATTTTTTCATTCTAGCAGGTATGCAACCAATGCAAGTTTTACCTGAAATTTTTATATGACTAGCCTCTTTTATATTTAACCGACATGTTCCTACTGGCTCCAAACTTCCATACAAAATCTAAACTGATTTAAAGCGATATTCCTTTTTCAATTTAGGCTAGTCTTCTATTTCACCAGGCGTGTACATGGATATGTATTTAAACTCTACTATATTTTCCACTGAAGAAATCGAAAAAAAAATTTACTTATCTAAGATATATTAGTGACAGAGACATAAGTATTCTGTGCTGAGGTCCTATAAAAAATATTCTGATGTTGTTTTAAATATTTAGCCTGTAAGTTATCATTGTTCATCATCTGATTTAGCTGTGGAACAGTAGCTATCTGGATCATTTGACAATTTTTTAGGATTTGGCAGACTATTAGTCAAAGAACCTGGCTATGGTTCTTGAGCTACATATGATAGTGACCTCCATCAAAACAGTCAAACTAGATTATTTTTACTTAAGAAAAGAGACACCAAATCCACATAAATAAAAACTCTGCCCACATTTGTAGAAATCAAGTGCTAAACTTGTTTCAAACTTTAACTCTGCAAGACAGACATATAGCTTGGTTTAGTTAGTACAATTGTTTTCTGATGAATATTTACCACCATTAATTTCAACTGACCATGTTTCCCTAAAAAGCTGCCTGGTACTCTACAAATATTCTCTGTTGAATATTCACCACCATTAATTTCAATTCAACTGTCCATGTTTCCATAAATAGCTGCCTAGCAACAGCAGTAACAGTAGTACCAGCAACACAGACATGAATTCCAAAGGTCAATATGTAGCATTCTCAAGATAAATAAGTAGAAATGAAGGTTTTATATAGGAAAAAAATGTGATCATGTACCATAAAATAAACTTTAAATACATTTTTTATAGTGACACTTCTACTTATATTTTGAATATATTCAGGAAGATCATGAAGTTGGGTTTGTTAAAATTATCAGACAAAATTCTTGTAATATTATTTAAATCGTATGAAGTGTCCAGAAAAAATGACAACTTGCCCATCATAACCTTAAAATTACTTAACATGATAAAATTCATCGAGGTATTGGGCTTTAAACATACTACTTAATTATACTAACAGCATATTTAACCAGATTATCTTCTCTGAGCTTTGACAGTGGTGTAATAACACACAGGTCTACTGACATTTAAATCAGCAGTTACTGAGGATGAGTATTATTTACAGATGTAGAAGGGAAAACTTGGCAGTGAACACCAAAACATCCTATCAGCATATCATAGGTTATACAGTGCCAATGGAAGTCAGGAAGAATGATTAATAATTCAAATAAGAAATGTTTTACTCAAAACATCGACTAGAATTAGTTATCTAACTATATACATGTATTTCACTGTATTCCTCTAATCAATGGCAACTTTAGTCCACAAACCTTCATCCACTGTTTGTTCACTTTTGGCTGACGAACTTACCAGAAATGAGGAGGAACACGTTTTTTACTAACTTTGATACGAACCGTATTTTCAAGAATGCTCGGTGAAATAACCATTTAATCAATCAATCAGTAAATCATAAGTACACAAATTAGTTTATTCACTTTAGTAAGTTAAACGTTACATGAAGAAATTGAGTAAATGTACATGTTATTTACAACCATGTATTGTTTTTTTTATTTTTAAATGTTAATTTCATTTAAAAACAAATTATAATAAAAATTAGAACAGAAGTGTAGGTTAGGAAAAATCAATTGTTGTCTATTGGAAATCTTACGGGTAATGTAGTCTGCAGTTAAGGCCGGGAAAGTCTCATGGTTTGTCTGAAAACCATTGAACTTCACGAAAGCAGACCAGACTAACTTTTGTAACAAGTAAACAACAGAGGCATGGTATAAAACATGAACAGGTTATCATATCTAATTTGTGTCTACTTCAAGCAAAATTGTTTTCCAAGGGGGTGTGCACGTGGCATTAAGTTTAATACACTAATAGAAAGAACGTTTTGTTTGTCATTAGCTATCTCCTTGTATGTTCCCAATACACCTGCATATACCAGTACTGTATGTGGGTGGGGGTTTATTCTATAAACAGGAAAAAAAAAAGATATCACACGATTTTCTATTGTTACACCTCCATTTATTGTATATAATTACTTACATTGATTAGCAGACTGATGTATTTTATACTCCTACAACATCTCATGTTATTGTATACGCTTTATGATTATTCAATTATTGCTTTAGCTCCAGACAGATACACTACTACTTCACAACAAATATAAACCAAATTATTTACAGGTTCATAAAAGTACAAAGATTATTGAATATTAAATAACTAAAACAAGATTTTATATAGCATATAACTAATATCCAAATCAAATTTAATTGTTAAATACAAACTATTTTTTAAGTAATGTTAATTTAAACAAAGACTTAAGCTGATATTTTTACTGAGAATATTTGTCGGAGACACTATTGGGGTGTTACTTATTTTGGTACACCATAGAGCTCGGGTATGACAGTTTAAACAATTTCTGAATAATTTCAATGAAATGATTGCTCTTTTTGTTAGCAGTGTGACCACATGATGAAATTTATTTATCTCATGACATCTCCCGCAAGTGCATCTATCCATCAGTGGAGTAATGACTGTTTTCTGCACCTATAGATGTTTTTATTCTTTAAGTAATTTGCTGCCTTTTATTAAATGAATCCATTACAGAAACAGGTTTGGTTTATTTCTAAAGAACTTGACATTGCCTCTGATGTTTAATTCAAATGAAGTGTATTGATATTTATATATTGACTTGCCACAGTGCCTTCACATTTGTGTTTTTGTTATTCAAGAGTTACATCTGTACAATAAACATTTCATATACCATACACATATATACAGAGTATGGGAAATGTCGATAGGTCTATTACAGTACAACAAATATGAAGGGACTTGCAGCAGCTATATTTACTATTAGTAACGCCACTTTGAGCAATTATTCAGAGTCCAGTTTTTATTGGGGAGAAAGCCAGAGTTCCCGGAGAGAACCCTTGACCTTCGGTAGGAAAACTTGCAATCCTTTTGTCAATTAAGATTGGAGTCCAGTATACCCTGCCCACAGTGAGACTCGAACCCCCAATTCAGAGACAGACCACCTGATCAATAGTAGACGATCTACCTTAACCACTCGGCCAATGAGGCCCTATAATAGGATTGTAAATGTACACGTAAATTTCCAAAACGTCTGAACTTTAAGTTGTAGAAAGATGTATTCTTATTCAAAACAAGAACAAATGTAAACCTAAATATACATCAAATTCTGCCCCATGCATTCAGGATTAAGATCTATCAGAATTATTAACAGTAGACTTTGCCTTTTTTTTTGGGGTGGAAAGGGGGGGGGGGGGGGGGAAGAAGTACAACTGCAATGCTTGGTGGTATCTACATGCTGCCTTTTCTTAAGATTGCTTAGCAAACAAATCAGTTGTAATTAACTCTAGGAATGAGGCTGCTTAGTTTGTGGAAAGGATACATGGGAAACAGACTTTTGTTCCCCATCTGTTTTTGCAAAAACAACCTTTAAATACTCAAACCAACCTTCAGCCAAAAATTTACAAAGTTTATTTTGAAGATTATAATGGTACCAAGGCCAACGACCCAAACATTCACCTGTTGATTACATTTATTCAGTGAATTCTCAAAAATAACATTGCATTATTAATGCTCCTACTATCAGAAGTTGTCTTTTTTATTATGGGAAATTAATGGATATACTTAAAAATCATCTAGAAAAACCATTTTACATCCAAATACCAATCCCCATGTACCATCAACACAGCAGGAATGTAGATAAATTGTCACTTTTCTAATCTGCTAATGAAGCAGTTTTATTGTAAAATTTCATTTTTCATCAGGAATTTGCACTTTTATAAAAATTAATCAGTAAAATATACATGTCTTAAAATTCTGTTATCAATTTACTAGACATTATGCAATCTACCCATATGAATTTACTGCTATTATTTTCAAAGCTATTTTCCAAACATTATTGATATTTTTATTAATATTCAGTTTTCTCCACATTTTCTAGCATATTTTAAGGTGAAAAACTGGACATTGCACTTCATGATTGGGTCCACTGGTCATTTAAGAAGTAATCCTGTATATACTTCAGAAAACAATTAAACAACCAATAAGGACACAGCAATGAGGTGAAGGGAATAGGGAGTCAGCTAGGAAAGGAAGCAAAGATTAGACGGTGCATCCTAGTCATATGGGCAAAGCAAGAATAAGTGAGAAAGGGAAGTGGAATATAAAAGGTACAGAAGAGGAGGAATTTAACCAATGTCAGGTGGTTGTAGACCCACGACTGATGACAAAATATAAAAAGCCAAAACACTGATGTATAGCGGATTCGGCCAAGTGGTCTAGAGCACCTGACATAATACAGGCGAATGGGTGCCAGTGTCACAACAGTGTGAGGTCAAATCCTACAGTAAACAAAAAATTTGACAGTATTAAAATCTAATTCTAACAGTGTTGGGCTTAATTTGTAGATTTATATATATAAATTTTGTCTCATTTATCAATTATCTATTTATGATAGAAATGTCTTCATTTGTAGTGTTGCAAAACCTCATGTTGGTAATATGATACTTATTAAGTGAGCTTGTTGAGACCCTTTATATATATAACTATTATCAGATGAAAGATCATTTTGATCCTCAGGTTTATCTATGGTATAGGAGTAATAAATATATAAATGCAAGTTGTTTTAACATTTAAATAAAAACATTTTTATTTTATATTAACATAAATATAATATCCAAATGCTATAACTGCAAGAGAAAAGTTTTCATTTATCATTGAAAGATTTTAATTGGGGCAACAACTTGTGGCTTACCAAAGATTATAAAAAATGTAAAAATAGCTTTAATCAAATATTTAATAGATTATAAACAGGGGTTTTTATAGTCAGAGATTAGATAAAACCTGCAGCTAGTCAAACAGGAATAACTATTAAACAGTAAGCTGCAATAATCTTGATATCTATTAAGGTTTTTTAAGAATTATTAAGAATAGCTACAACCACCACTGCTGTAAATTACAGGCATATAAAAAGGGAATTTTGTTAAAGCCAGGGACATCTTAAAAGTCTGTTGAATGCTCAAATATTTCCACTAAATGTTAGTAATTCGTAAAGATAATGTCTGTGGTCATACAAATTTTTTTCCTGTATTTAAACAGCAAAAACTCTATTAACAGGTGGTTACTTGGGTTAACTATGCATACATACATAACAAATTGTGTATTCAGTAAGAAAGGACAAATAAAAAATTTTTTGACTCAAGGATATTTGATTTACACATTTGATGTCATGGTACAGCTGTCTAACAGCTGTTTTACATAGTTTACTTGTTCTCAAGACAATATTATCATTGGCTACTAGTTAATAACAAACTATTTCTGTAAGATTTTATTATCAGAAACTTGTTTTTTTCATTATGATGAATACATTTAGTCTAACGAGTACCAAGGCCCTAGCATGTTCATGAGAAAATAAACAATATTTTACATTATTTCAACAAGTGACAGCTCCTTTACATTTTTTGCACAGATAAGGAGTGGGAGGGGTCATTAGCAATAATAAGTTCCCTTCTCCTGTCATGGATAAAAGGAGATCCAGATCCTTATGGTCATTGTGATTTGATATCCTTTAAGTTTTGTTGTTATTTTACCATGGTAACTCTGGCATTTCTATATTGTCATTTGTTTCAACTTTCTACACTGAACGAAACATTGATAATTTCTAACTAAACCCCCAAGGCCCAACATTTCTGCAGCATTTCTATTCTACTTAAGAAATCTGAACTAGAATTCCAGAGCAGACAATTCATCATCTTTATCTAAGCTGGAATCTAGCTAGCTTAACAGTCTGTCAGCAAAATCCATCAGTTTTTACATCATCATTCATATGATCTTCAAGGATCATTGTGTAATTATCAAATCAGCATTGCCTGAATATAGCTGAAATATTGCTGCTCGGGCGTTAAACACCATTAATCAATCAATCAATCTAGTGGAATACTTCTAAAATTCTCAAAAGATTCATTTCTGTTGGCAAAAATAAATATACTGACACAAACATTTATGGAATCTTTCAAACATTTTCAAATTTGTTGAACATTTCTAGATGTAGGGCTCTTATTGTTTATAAAACAATAAAATATTTTTAACAGTGGTAAAAAAGAATTAATCAGTTTAATCTCTCGTCTCTGAGTAAGTCCTGACTACCTCTAACAAGGATGCCATTTATTACACCTTATTTCTTATTAAAGGCTTCTCCCAATAATATGCACCAATACTTGGCATGTAAAAGAATCTGTAGCAGACTCTCAAAAAGTCTGCAAATGCTTTTCTTTTGTTTAATTTAAGCTTCGACACCTACTTCAAACAAGAACTTTTGTATAAATTTCTGATAAATAAAACAAAACAGTTTGCATCTGGTGCATCAAAGTCTACCAAAATCTCTAAACTATCAAAGAACACAGGAAGATAGTTACTCAAGGTTGTTTAGTTAAATATGGTACTGAAACACCCATAGTAACATCTTTTATTGCAATGACGCAAGTACACCATCTGGAAAAGCATACCAGCCATGTGTCTTGATTCTACATGCAATTCATTGTTCACTATTATCTATTTATTATGCTGATAATGATTATCAATGGTTGGCCTTTGTTCTTATAATTTATATCCCTGTATACAAAGCTTTATTTTTCTTTTTAAGAGAAATTGCTCTCAATCTGACCCATCATTCAAATGATCTCTAGGTTCAATATCAGTGTAGTTTATGGATCAAATTAAGGTAGGTTTGCACAGAGTGAAAATCAATCCAATATACAAATTACCTGAGCTACATGCTTGATTTCACAGTGACAGAAATTAACGGTCGCCCACTCGCCCACGGCGACTAAATTGTCAGCTGGGCGATTAAAATCTTGTTTCAAAGGAGCCCAGCTGGCGACTAAATTCTCAATGAGGACCTGGGCGAGAGAAACTTGTTGATAAGGGGGCCAAACCTCTCTGACGAAGCTTTTTTTAAATAATTAAGCATTTTATTAACGTACATGTTTACCGGAAACAAAAGTTACTTAAACTGATCCCGAATTTCGAAACCCAGTCGCGAAACGCGGAATATTTCGTGTTTTTTCCGTAACAGATCGTAACTACAATCATTTTCTGTTTTCCGATATGCAATCGTCGATGTGGAAATTTGTGAAAGGGGGCATGCCTTTTACACGAATTGTTCATTCTCAATGGTGACACCTGGGCTACTACATTTTGATCTGGGCTCCTAAATTTTAAAATGTAGGGGCCCAGGTGGCTACTGGCTAAAAAAGTTAAGTTCTGTCCCTGTTTCAATGATCAATAATACATCTGAAGGATTCTAAAACATCTACAAACATTGATGTTTGAAAAAAAATCATGATTCAGCTGTAGACTTGACAGACATCAGTATCTTTGTCATTTTATATTTTACTCATTTTTTACAGTGACAATAAACACCAAAGTCAAATGATATAAATACCAAGTATAAGTGATGCTTCAAGCTTTCAGAGCAAAACAGTTTTTTCAATACTGACCAGGCTCCAAAGGCCAGCAACACAACTCCTTAAGTGACTGTGGAATAAAGTGACTTGAATGAATGGCAATTTTAAATTGAACCTATTTACAGGGTTTTAACTTAAGAAATTTTGTCTTGGTAGACAACAACTAAATTTTAAGTAGTCCATCCATATGGTTCTTTATAAATAAGGTAAACATTCTAGTAGCCCACAGCAAATTTTAGGGCCAATTGACCCGTGGTCGAGTGCTTATTTCAAACCCTGATTTATTTACCGATTTCTGTGTTTAGTCCAGTGCCGATAACAATTCCTCTGCATTTTCCTGCTGCAATATTGGTACCCTGAAATGTAAAAACACTACTGTATGTCTAAAATGTTTACACCTTACTTCAGACAAAGAAACATGTAAGGACTATTGTGTATTTTCCAGTTTTCTAGCAAGTAATATTAACACAGAACAGACTTTCTGAAAGTTAAAATTTTCTGTAAGTCTTGAGACCCATCAAAAACTATGATTGACCAAACTTTTGCCAAATACAGTCAAGGAACCAGTTATCACGCATCATGTGATTCCACGCATCTTATTTTATTTTCCACTTTCAGTATTATTTTTGAAAAAAAATTATGTTTTAGCCTTCTGCGGAAATTTTGAAGTCTTCATATACATTTTTGGACAGTTTAATTCTGCAACTTAAATTTTTTAAACATTTGTTACTAAAGTATCAAAAAAAGCTCAATAATACGATCTTTAAAACTTCAATCAATCTGGAGTATATCAATGACTGTTAGATTTCTTTTATTAACAAAATTTAGCTGTTTCATCACGGTTTTATGTAACAATTGTTACTTATTCACATTTTTGCAATTTTCTTATTATGAAGGTTTTTTAACTATTAGAATCTTCTCAATTTATTCCTATATTATTGATGCATGGTGAAATAAACCATTGAGTTGTAGTAGAGATAAAACAAGTCTCCGATTTATCAGAATAAAACTTACAGAAAACAGGATATTTTTCTTATCTTGATTGACGGCTCTTGGATCTGGTATGGGGTCTGTGTGTTTAATTACACTCACACTTTCTCCTGCAAAACAAGATATACAAAAACCTTACATCAAATTTTCATGACAATTTTTGCAAAGTATCAAACCCCACCCTAAACTTTACATCATAGCTTTAATTTAATTTACATGAGAGAGAGAGAGCAAAGATTTGATATTGACAACCTATTGCTTATTATCAGAAATAATCTATTTCAAAAGTTATTTTTAGATGAGATAGTAACGATTGAACTGTGTTTGAAAAGGCTAAATTTAAACAGCCAGTTGCTTAAGAAAACACTCCAACTACTAACTGTTTAAAGAGACATTCTGACAAAACAGAACAACTGTATTTTACAACTTGACACATCCAGACAATTTGTAACACTGTTTTTTATTACACACTGTACAAGTGGTTTTTTTCACGTGGGGAAAGTTTAACGTTTTTGTTAAAAAAACTGTGTGAGTTTATTTTGGCGTAATGTAATTTTTGCGGTCCGTAATCAAAACGAGTACATTTTTTATTTGTCTTAAAATTTCGCACGTTTTTATTTTATTTTATTTTATTAACTTCTACTGCGGAAATAGCGAAAATTAAATCCACGCGAAAAAAAAAATACTATTCAAACATAAAACTTTTAAGAAAATAATTTTAAAATCATAATGGTGTTTGGCTTGAAAAACCTATATGTCACCCTGTATACAACAAAAGCACATTCTACTAGTGTAATTTTAACTATGCCTGTTTGTTCTATTTCAATGGGTTGTTTAGCCATTTTAAGCAATTTTTAAGATACAGCATGACATGCACTTTTTTGAACTAGAGAAATCAGAGTGTCCTTTGAGATCCCATGACCATCAGAAGGAAAAATGCAAATTATTGTTTTATTCAAATTACTCTGGACTTGTCACCTGTTACACCATGCATATAAAGATTCAGGGTCTAAAATTTAAACACATTCATGACATTACATAGTTTTCCTGTAAATTAGTTCACAAGTAAAATGTCAACCTCACTTAAGCCTTATTTGAAATGCGGGTATATAACGAGGGTATGCTGTTATGTCAGACATGCTAGTCACACCATACTGGGATGGACCTATTTTGTGAAGCATTACATGCTTAATAGGACTATATATTACTTTATGGGGTGTTATTGGATGCTTACCTGTAAGAATGGATTGATCTATTCTAAGGGTTGAGGAATAAATAGTACTAATTCTAATTCATTGGATGCTTACCTGTAAGAATGGACTGATCTATTCTAAGGGTTGTGGAATGAATAGTACATGAACTAGTTCATTGGATGCTTACCTGTAAGAATGGATTGATCTATTCTAAGAGTTGTGGAATGAATAGTACTTATTCTGATATCTGCAGGAACTTTATCTCCAACTGCAAAAGAACATGCCAAAAGGTTATCATTGTTTTATTAAATCATTCAGAAATTATTTGTATACATGTAAATACATAAGGTTTGTTTCGGATGTACACTCTTTGTCGTGTGATTTCACAAAAGATATTTGTATTCCCTAGGTTTAAAATACAAAGTCTGCATGAGTTGTCTTATAACAGCAGGTATCATGTATTGAACAGGTTTTATTTCTACTAAATAAGTTATGTGGCCTTTTTGTTGAAGTGCAACTAAAATACACTGTATAATAATAAGAAAATTTATCGGAATCTCTGCCATATGGACTGCATAAAAAAACCCAACTATTTACCCACAGTACATAATTTTAAGTACCAGCTATAATGAACGGATAACTTTGCAAATGGGAGTCAAGACAAATCTCATTTTTTGCAACTATGGAATAACATGTAATCAATCAATTAATTAATCTCTGTCATACTATAATTATTATCTTGATGCATTAGGTTGTTATGTTAAGCTATCTTGAAAGATCTGTCAAAAAAGGCAATGCCATAAATGTATATTGCAGGTCTGTAACGATCTTGTCTTGACTACCATCTGATATACAGGTATGTAGTGCAAAAAGGTCATCATCTTTGATGTCATGCTGACAAAAGTACAAAGGTATATCCATAGTAACATGACATTAATAATCTTCTTCCACTACTGTTTAATTTCTAAAGACATATACAATGGGTAATGGGGCCCTTCATTGTCATCAAATAATTAAAAAAATTGCAACCCAATTCAATTCCTCTATACTTCACTATAAAGAGGGAAAAAAACTGAATGAATGTGAAAAATGGTAGTCTGTTAAGTATGGTCTGGAAAAATATTTATCAGGGTATTTGATGGGGTATATACTTTTTCAATATGGTTGAAAAATGAAGCAAATTTTAAACAGAATTTTAAACAAATTTTAATATTAAACAGTAGAATAATTCTGTGATTTAGAGGGTCATCAGTAAGTGCCCTTTAACCTTCTCCCAACTCCAGCTTTTTCAGAAATAACCTTTTTCACTGCACTGACATATTAGCTACATACCCGAGACTTCTACAATATCCCCTGGGACTAACTGACTAGCTCGTATTTTCTGAATGCCTCTATGATTTTTTCTGATTACTTTAGCTATTTCTGGTTCATACTCTTTTAATGCTTCAATAGCACTCTCTGCATTCTTCTCCTGAAATAGCAAAAATCAAAACAATTGTTTATTTAAATTAATATGTATTTATTTACACAAGAAGTCAAAGCAGCTGTTTGACGTCAATGGCTTCTAGAATATCTGTGAAATAATAAATTACAATGTTAATGTGTTGCATGGAAAATCTAATAATATTTATAATGCAATCGATGAATTCAAAAAAGCATTTTCATCTTCAAAATGTATCACAAAGCTGCAATGCATCATATAGACATCTGTCAATCTTGTCAATAATTCTCAAAATTATCTTTTCAATAAATGAAAAGTACAATGTACACCATTTTAAATTGTTCCAAAACAAAGAATTCTTATTGTGAAATCAATTATCATCATGCGAGTAATAATGGGATGTACCTAAGGAACTTACATAAGACTTGATGAACCTCACTGATTATGAGAATGGTAATGTCAAATTGATTTTCATGTAAATATAGACATAAACTTGTATTATATGAGGGTTCTAAAGAGAATGTATGAACATCCAATGTGATATCAAAATATTCACAATGAAAACTTCATGTTCAAGAAACACTACAAAAAAAGGGGTTTTTTTAAAAAAAAAAGGCAACACAGTCATTTATTCTCTTAACTTGATTTCTATTATGTTCCTAAAACTTGACTCTCCTCTAACCAGAGTACCAGTAAGTTGTACTACTAAGGACAGACTTGGTAAACTTTACTCCCCCACCCCACTCCCAACACTAAAATTGCCATGTACATTCAGTTTGTTTGTTTTTTTTCGTTTGAATGGTGTTTAATGCCAATTTCAGTAATTATTCAGCTATATTATGGCATCCAGTTTTTTAGGGGACAACAACAATAAACACTATACTGTATCCCAATAAATCACAGCACTTGAACATCAAATGATGGTGAAGAGTTGTTTTGTGGTCTGCAGATTATGCAACCTAATTAATTCTACATGCATGGTGTACAAATCACTGCACATCAACAGTTATGCTTCTCTCATTTCAATTCTGCACCAAAACTCACAAAATCAACATTTGTCTATAATATTTGATGAGCCAGTGTATTTTGATTGGACAAAGTTCAAGTTTTATACAATGTATACAGATCCTTAAAAAAAAATCTTATTGTTTTAGTAGTTTCATGTTGCTTAATCAGATATACAGCTATTTTTACTACTAACAAATTAATCATAAAAGTACTTTTAAATCCAAATTGAAGACAAATTGAACAGAATGCTTCTAATAAACGACTTTTTCTAACATGTGAAAATGGAAAACAAATATTTTTGTACATTAATCCCTTTTCTTTTATAAAAGACTTCCAACACATATGCATGTTATTTCTGCCTTTTAGCAAACCCCCAATTTAACTGTCTTTGATGCAGTAGAGCTGCAACAGTAAAAGACGTTCCCAAGCCAATAATCTTGTAAAATTTGATTCAATTTTATTTGACTCTTTGGAAGAAATGGGAATATTATACATAACCCATTACAGTAATCTTTATTACCAACAATGCCTCATTCCAAGAAAATATCCAAGGGATTTCTACAAACCCTATTCCACCATCTTGTTGCCATCTTTACCAAAACACTTGTGTTCCAGTAGGTACTGTATAGGATCCCCAGAGGATTTTTTATATGCCATACAAATTATTGACAATATCTGGATTCATACATACATGAAATGGAACTATATTACTTGAAGTAAACTATTGGATTTTTATTATTATTATTATTTCTATATTACACTTCAATCTCATATTTATACATGAGCATATTATCCAGAATGGGTTTTCAATAGAAATATTGATGTTTGGTTGGATCTTGATTTAACACCACTTTCGCAATTTTTCAGCTATATTATGGCATCTAGTTTTTACTGGTAGAGGAAACCAGAGTACCTGGAGAAACCCCAGACCTTTGATAGGACAACTAGCATCCTTGTCAATTAAGACTGGAGTCAAACACACCCTGCCTGCAGTGAGACTCAAACATAAGTGGTGACATGCATGTGATCAATAGTAGATAACTGTCTCAACAACTCTACTAAAAAGGCCCGTAAAAGTTTATAGTGTTTTATTACTTTAATATCTTTCATTTTTTGAGGAATTTTAGTTTTGGCTACAATTTAAAAAAACATAACTTTGAAAAGAATATATACAACACGAAGTTACCACATGTCGATTCTAACACTACCTTACACTTTATAAAATCATTACTGCTGTTGTACAGATCAAAAATCAATTTTCAACCCATTATATGCAATCACACCTGTAAATATATACTTGATAACTTGTTAATGTTATTTCTATAAAGGTTAAACCCTTTATTGTGTGACAGTTGCTCTTTTTTCTCACTATTAAAAAAGATAATACAACAGTTTTAACTTTCACCAAAGGACCATTTACTTGTGATGATTGAATTTTCTTTAGCTGTTATTATTGTTTACAACATGGAACCAGTCTCTGGCACAGAAGTGACTTGTACAACCAGTCTGACTGAAATTTAAAATCAAGTTTATAAAGGTCGTCAACACTCAATTTAGCTAAGCAATGTTGTAAATGTATTGATAATTTATGAAGAGCAACCAACATAATCCACAATAAATCCATACAAATCTGGACAAACTTGTAACAGGCTGAATTCAGGTACTTGGTCTTATTAACCAGTCCACCAGAAATAACTTTACATAGCTAAACCTTAAAAAAAATGCACCTTCAAAGTCTAGAACAGAGTGCAAAGAAATCACAATATTACATTACCCCTGAAGCAAAATCTTGCACCTTAAAAGGTATCACAAAGTTACTGTATGTCTACAGTAAAATCTGGACAAGGTTTACTTGTAAAATACATACAAGATGAATTGTTTACATGTATACTGACCATATAGATTATTGTTTGTTTTATTTCTGAGATCAAAATTATCATCTGAGCTGCTTGCGGCAAATGATGGATGATTAGATGGAGGAAGTACAAAACACTAATCAGTTTATCGCTGTTTTGTAACATTGTGATGTCACAACCTCATTCATAAACTGCCATTCATTATTTAAATTATCACACTAGTAGAGTGAGATGGGATTTACTTCAATTAAACATATAAATTGGTAATCCTAACATAAAATTGATATTTTTTTATTTACTTCATTTTTCCATTAACTTACTGGGTTTGGATTCCTCTTTAAAATATTCACATTTCCATTAAACTAACTTATTTCTTATACAAGTGTAACAATACTTCCGTGGTGTTTGACAAGATCTACCTGTTTTTAATAGATCAAGCAATCAACTTTTATATAAAAATTCAAAGGCATTGTCATAATACAACGTGTACCTGTGGATTACACTCATAAATAATTCAAGCATGTTTAGTTAGCTCTATCTGGTTGGGCGTCTTCCCACTTTCACTCTTATATGTATGTATATATCGTATTTTATTGCTTACGAATAATTTCTACCTAAAGCAAATTTACACTAAGACTTTACTTATAATTCCATTCTATTCGATGGCATTAGAGGATGACATTTCATTCATTTAAATTTGATTTATTCCAGTTAAATATTGACCGTCTGTCATCAAAACAAATATTGGACTCACACCATTTAAATATTTTACTACAAGTTCAAAAATAAAAGTTTGACAAGAATAAAATTTTACATGAGAATAAAATTCTGAAACAAAATTCAAATTATTCATAAAATGAGAATATATAAAAATATAACCAAAACACAATTAAGATGTTGACTGTTACTATTTGTATGCCCTTTAGACATTCTCACATAATTACCTACTATAGTTTAATGTATTTAGGGCATTATATTGTTATTGACTAATGACTTATTCTATAGCTGTTTGGTTACACTTTTCCATCATTTTTTTGTTAAGCTGCAAGGACTACATGTAAGTTTTCTTAATTTTACTTTCTTCACCTCAAAAGCTATTTTGACAGACTGTTTATTATATTTGCCAACCAGCTGAAGACTGTATGATGTCCTTTTTTTATCACTGCCGATATTGATTAAATGAAAATCATCCAACCAGTCAACAGTTTTGTTAACCAGTTAATATAAATTGTCCAAGCTTGTTAACAGATTATAGCAGGATGTCAAAAACCAATCAAAATATTCAAAAATATACATAACATTAAAATATAGACAATAACATAAAGTATAAAAATCTTTGATAAAAAGTCCCAAAAATTGGATTGTTTTAACTTACCCTACTTAAAATTTAAATTTACTCAATGACATCAAGTAGGGGAGGTCCAGTGTTAGATGGTCAAGCTCCATTTTTAGATGTGGCCAATGTACATGAAAGGCCTAAAGAAGCAAGCTTGTTAAAAGTGGTCAGTAGGTAATAAGCTGCCAGAAAACATGTTCAGACCCTATCAAATGCTTCCCCCTTTCCCTGTCAAAATCATTAGACAATCTCATTTCCCATTTTACATATATCAGGGGATACCTACACACTTATTTGTTCATTAACATGTTTAGCTAATCCCTTATAAATTACTTCTCCTACAGGTTGAAATAATGCATGTATCTTCTTAGAACCATAAGCAAGTGAACCAATTTCTCAGAAAGCTAAGCAAGTGAACCAGTTTCTCAGAACCCAAGCAAGTGAACCAGTTTCTCAGAACCCAAGCAAGTGAACCAATTACATTCAAATATACCCATACTACACGTACCAATGTTCATAGGATAAATTCCCAGCTAAAAAGGCATCTTAGATATTCATTACGTAAATCAATAGTAATTACAATTAAAAATATTTATGATATACCTAACTCTATTAGTTTCTATGGAAATGGCAGGTGTTAATCCATAGGACAATTGCACTGCAAGCTCAAACGCTTGATGCAAAGCAATAAAATATCATTAATCAGTATACCAAGATTAAGTCTATTTCAATGTTGACAAATGACTTCTTCAGTAAAAATGAACTCAATACTAAAGATGGTACTTTACAACTTCATGGCTGACAGAAAATCAGGGGAGCAGAAATGTCTTATTTGGATTTCCTACAGCTGTATCAGTTGCATAACGATATGACTTGGCTGTTTATTAAGAACACATCATAGGCTCTATACATGTATGTTGATTGATTGATTGATTAATTGTTTTGTAACGTCCAGCAAGCAATATTTCAGCTATATTCAAGATGTAAGCTCTATAGAGAAATTTTTTTTTAATTTTATGCAACAGTATAAAAACTGGATTTGGCAACTTCAATCAAACTCAAAGGTACACCTTCAAAGTTTGAATGCCTAATGACACAGCAATACATGTAGATGTATTCCCCAGAGGAATGCTATCAACTTCTTACACTAGTAAACAAAGGTCACAAATATAGGTCATATTGCAACTGATTTGAAGACATTCAACACACATTTACTGTGCATCATAAACCTCACATGTGGTTACAGTATTTAAAGTACATGACTGTATCTGAGGTGATTTGGTCTTAAAAAATGCCCCAGTCAAAGACCTCATAGCAGTTAAATAGGTAAAAAAAGGGTTTTTTTGTTTTGGTTTTTTTTTAGGGGGGGGGGGGGGGGGCATGTTAAATAATTTTTGGACTTTGTTGACCATACCTAAAACATTATTGATGAAATGAATGTACATGTAGATAATTGCTTTTTTTTAAATAATTGTTTTAAATCTTCACTAAAACATGCACATTTTCACTAAATTAGCTAAATACACAGATTTACTGTGAAATTAGTTTTTTCTATGTGTCATTTTATTCACAATAAAAGCGATCACAGATACCTGTGGTATTTCTGACACTTACAAAATTTGGCCAGTTATCAGAGAGAACAATGAGATCATTATCTCAGGCGTTTCTACAGGGTACTCATTAATTAACAAACAATCCTAATGGCTAGTTACTGTAGTAATAGTCTTTGATGGACAACTCCAATGTTGCCATTAGCAACTTAACAATAAAATCAAGGCAAATTTATACAAAACTTTATTTTTTGACTTATTATCATCCCTTCATTGTACTATTATACAAAATGGCGAGGGGTATTAAAAATTTGCAGTACATGTAAGAGGTTTTTTTATTAGAAATTAAGTGTACGACATGTAAGGGTTCTTTTAGTATATTTATCTTAAATCAAAAACTATCAACTCCTTAAGTTAATTTTTAAATAAAAAATTACACAATTACATTTAAATGTCTATTTATTTGTAAACATATGACTGTTTTAGTAGCATTTTTATTTATTGTATCTACATGCAACTGTATCTTGTAATGAGGAGAGGGCTAACATGGGTCTGGCCTGTTGCCCAAACTAATTCAATTTATTTTAAATAACATTGTTTCTTCACATGTGAATAAAATATTGTTTAAATTTATGAGCCAAGCCATCTATAAATGACCTTTACATATCTTAAACACAGAGTTAAACATAATAAATTAAGATGAATGGAGATACCAGCAAAATTTGCAATTGAAATAAACACAGGGGAATATAATTAGATATTGCCCTGGGATATGGTAAACTACAATGGGTATTGAACAAATAAATTCCATGAATATTTATGACGCTGTTCAGCATTTCTGACGTCAAAATTATAAAATTGTTGGCCTGGCAGGTAAGATCTCACATCTTAATCAACTACATAGAGGAACAATGACGTCAAATTACTAAGGAAGGAATGTGCAAATTAAGAAAGCTATCTTATCTGGTTTTCTATTTCTAAAGCATGGCTTGTGCACAATTAATATATTCACATGTGACCTTGAGAACATTAGAAAAAAATGCAACAAAACACATGGAAAATGCATGGCAAAATCAGCACGATTTTGTTTAAGCTGATATCTAATGAGAAAATGTGCAAAAGTCATCTGGAGGTCATGACTTTATGTACAATTGTGTCCTTAAAGACAACTTTAGTTCACATGTATACACATAATTAAAGAACAAAAAAATAAATAAATGTGTTATATATTTAACATTTTAATTATTTACATGGACTGATAAATTATACATGATCTAAATATCAAAAGTTTAGAATGCATTTTCTAAACTGCCAAAAAAAACCCAAAAGAATACTGTATAAAGTTAGGTGGCGTAGCTGTTTATTAGCACTGTAAGCATGTGCTTACAAATAATTTTGGCAATTTTTTTTTTTTCGTATTTGCATTTTTCTGGGTTTATGAATATATGAAGTTCAAGATCAAATCAATGGACGCACAAAGTTAAACATTTAACATAATTATAGTTATTACTACATTATTTGTGTATACTGTTCAACATCTCGTTTGATCTTGAATTACGATTAATCAAAAATCGACCTACATTGTATGCCAAAAACGACTTGCGACCTCCCCGAAAATATAGCTTTTAAAATGCGACATGAGGAGTTACCCTGTTGTAAAAGATTAAAAAGACATATTGTGTCACATGTTCTTTAACCATGGAATTGATACTAGTATATATATGTTCATTGAACCACATGAAGATTAAGTTCCTTAACTAGCAGAAATTAACACCTAAGGATTTATTAATTCAAAAAAGGTTCCGAGGATTGACATCTTAGTCCAATTATATGTTGATTGAACCCCATGAAGATTAAGTTTCTTAATTAACACCCAGGCCCACAGTCCTTAGATCAGCAAATATGTAAATTAATCCAATGAAGACAAGTCACTCCAATTATAAGTTAACTAACAATTAAGGGCCTTAAATCTCCCATATAGTCAGCAAGTACCGGGGTAATAAATCTTCATACCAACAAGTATCAGGAAATCACACAGAGAGGAAGTCACTTAGTTGTTTAACAACACAAACCCTAAAGGATATATGAAACTACTGGACTGAAACTTTAATTTATAACATTATTTTAACTGTCTCTACAAATAATTGTGGTACCCATAATGATGTCAATTTCCTTCAACTTCAATCACTATTTTTCTGAATGTACTGATTGACATACCATATGAACATGTGTACCTGTATATACTGAGTGACATACCAAATGTTCATGTGTACCTGTATATACTGAGTGACATACCATATGTACATGTGTACCTGTATATACTGAGTGACATACCATATGTACATGTGTACCTGTATATACTGAGTGACATACCATATGTACATGTGTACCTGTATATACTGAGTGACATACCATATGTTCATGTGTACCTGTATATACTGAAATACCATATGTACATGTGTACCTGTATATACTGACATAACATATGTACATGTGTACCTGTATATACTGAGTGACATACCATATGTACATGTGTACCTGTATATACTGAGTGACATACCATATGTTCATGTGTACCTGTATATACTGAGTGACATACCAAATGTACATGTGTACCTTTATATACTGAAATACTATATGTACATGTGTATGATTATATACTGACATACCATATTTTCATGTGTACCTGTATATATTGAGATACCATATGCTCATGTGTACATGTATATACTGACATACCATATGTACATGTGAACCTGTATATACTGAAATACCATATGTACATGTGTACCTGTATATACTGAGCAACATACCATACTAGTATGTAAATGTGTACCTGTATATACTGAAATACCATATGTACATGTGTACCTGTATCTACTGAAATACCATATGTACATGTACATGTACAAGTACTTTAACTTTGATGAATTCATGGAATTTCTTCAAGATAACGATTACAAAGTCTTAAGTTAAAAAGGGTCATCTGCACTTTAAAATGCACACACACAAAACTTACACCTAAAATGTACATAATGTTACTATTAAAATAGTTTTTGATTTTAATTGACTTCGGTGTAGCAGAAATCTTACATAACATGATTATCTGATTACATAGGCAGGATTACAGTTTAACATGCTATGATAGTTAATGATTTAAATAAAGTTTCCTTGGAAGCTCTTACATCATATAAGCATTAATGATGTTTTCTTCTATTATGTAATCAATGCATCTTCATTAAAAGAATGACATTACAAAAGGTTGTCATAACAAAATTATGGTTACATGTATTTTCTGTTTTTTTTCTCTTGATAACAAATAACACATGTACAACCAGAAAATTTGTCTGTCTTCCAAATTTCTTCACAGAATGTAAATTTATGAATCTCTGATATCAGTACGATCTAAATTTTTTTTTGTATTTCTAATTTCTATGATTGGTTTGTTTGTTTTGTTTAATATTGTTTAATGCCACTTTCAGCAATTTTTCAATGGAGTTTATTTCATCAAAATATGGCACATTTATTTTATTGTATTAGGGTACTAGTATTGTATACTGTTTATGTGTATGAACACAAAGCACTTCAGTATATATACATTTAAACACATTTTGCCACTCAAAGTTAATCAAAATTCTCACATTTATGTGACCTTCAATGTAAACCCTTTGATCTGCCCTCAATAATTGGTGTATTGCTTTTTCTGATGTATTGCTGACATAAAACTTCTGTCAGTGATGAGTAAATTAACCTTGCCAGTTGTAGAGGGAGAAAAATGTTGTTAGATGTGTTGCTATGATACGTCTTCACTTCCATGATGCTATTTTAGAATCGGGTCTCTAATGAGATGAACGGTTGTCTCCTCCAGATCAATCAGAACTCAGACAGAAGTTTCTCTATTTTCTCAGACCCGACCATCAAAAATGTGTACCTGCATTGCCAATTCACAACAAAACAGAAGATGTTGCTGGTGTTAAATAGATATCAGTAGCAGAACAAATGACTTGGAAATAAACCACATAGAAACCTCCAAATTCAATTAATTACTACCAGAAATGAGAACACCTACTCGTCAAATTAATAAACAACAAAGAAGCCTGTTGTGTACACATACAAGAATATAACAACTGGCTTGAAAAAAAGTCAATGATTTGGTTGTTGGCAATAGTTCTGGGTTTTTATTAATCACATCCTTTAAAACATGCATGATGTATCAGAAAGCTTGTCAACTGAAACATTATGTTACACTATCACAGAATACCCACTGTAAATACGAACAACATTTATGTCTTAATTCTTATTCCTAGTTTGAATATATTTTTGTTTTACTTCAGTTATTTAATACAATACAAGAATTCTGTGTTTTCTAACATAGAAGACCTACCCATGTCAGTCATAGCCTGCCTATTTAAACCCTGATGACAGCGATGCTAAGGCTTGAAGACTTTTTGAAGGAACAGTCCAGACTACTTTTATCTATAGCTAGGTATGAACATTTTATTCTCATTATCACTGACTGTCTCCTTTTAACCAACCCATCAAGCAGAAGATTGGGTAATACCACTTTTAATTTGTTGCTATTTAACTGTGTATAATATTTTGGGAATATACAGATCTCACAATTCAAGTGCATACAAAAAAATTAATTTACTTATTTAAACACAGAACATGTCAGGCATACTTACCGGTCTATTTGTTTGACAACTGTCTATTTAAATGATCATAAAACTGATATTCTGTACACCCACAAGTTTTATTTAAACTGCTGGAATATTCTATACTATAATTGTGTATTCCGCTGCAGGTCAATATTTATTCATCAAGGTTTTAGTGGTTTATTATTAGGCCTCTCTAATACACATATTTCTATAAAGTTACCGAAACTACACAACAAAATATTTATCACAAGGCTTACAAAAATTCTCTCTTTTAATACCAAAGTATAATCGTAAGAATAAACAAAACATTAACTGAGGTACACAATATGTCTGAAGATGGCAATTTTATCCAGCTTTTTGCCATACTATGAAAGATGGGATTTTAGACAATTATTCTTCTTTTATAACATTCCCAAGGTTTTCCATTATTATCTTGAAGAAACTAAAAATTTTGAAAATATACAAAAAATGGGTAAGAAGAGGCGTTGATGAGTGTGATCCCAACCTAGTAGTGATGTTCAAGCTATGATTTTCATCTGTAAAGTCTGCTTTAACAAACATTAAATTTACAACTATTCTCTACTTTGACAGTAACTTACCTGCCAAACACCAACTACAGCATTGCAAATTAAAATAGTCAATATGACAAAAGGTTCTACGAATGCTGTTACTTGTTCTTCGCTTTCCTCAAACCAAGCCAGAACCTGGAAAAATAACACATTAAATGACCAGATATGTCCATACACAAGTACTTTAAAATAGTATATTCTCATCCAATCTTCACAAAAAATATGGGGCAGCTGGGAGGATTTTATTTTTATATTTATTACAAGATATTCAAAAATCTAGTTTTATCATTTCCTGAACTACCCTTGATATTAATGACGCCATCACTTTTTTGTCAACAGGAAACTAAGAACATCTCTCGGCCATTTCTGTTAATGGTCAGGAGAGAGACCTCGGAGGTACTAGTAAGTGATATCCATTTTGAACTATTTTCAGTCAGTAACAATGAATCTACGATGTCATAACTTCGTCTGTTACGATTCTGTTTATTTACGGGTATTTTGGTTCGAGAGAAACAGTTACCTCACTGATGACATCAGATAGTAAACAAATACTTCTCCATCATTGACCCTTTCAACAAGCAAGGGGATACCCAAAATATCACTGGTGGTTCCATAATATTTAAAAATCCTTCAAAGACAGAAATAGCAGGATTTCGTTTAACAGGAAGTAGGTAAGCGACAGACCTGAAATCAAATCCTAGGTTATGGGAGGCCATGATGATGTTGCATACCCAATTTCAAGAGAATGTGATTAGTAGTGGCTGAGAAAACTGTTAGGAAAATTTTCTACCATTGAACATTAATGTTAAAAATGAACCAAGTCGGTTATTAGAAAGTAGGTGAGCGACAGACATGAAATCGAATCCCATGTTATTGGAGGCCATGCTGATGCTGCATACCAAATTTCAAGAGAATGTGATTATAAGTAGTTGCTGAGAAAACTGTTACAAAAATTTTTCCCCACCCGCTCGCCGCCCGACATTTATCATACTATAACCCAGATTTTCACTATGTGAAATCCGGCCACAAAAATTTTCTATTTATTGTACACTATTATTTTTTACAACAAAATGTTTTATAAATATATGTGACAGGAGTTTTACAATTGGGGTAGGCCTACATAAACAGAATCACTATACCTGTCCTGAATATAGCTGAAATACTGCTTGCTGGACGTAAAGCAAACATCCAATCAATCAGAATCACTATACACTACATGTACTAGTACAAGTACATGTATCTTACCGTAGAAATCTATGTACAGTACAAGTATCTTGCCATAGAAATCTACGTACATACATGTACATGATTAAATGTAACTACATCCTACATTGAGTTCCTGTCACCTTAGTGACCTTAATTTAATTACTTCTTGGCCAACAACAAACCTTTTTATGACATGAATGTTGTTTATGATTTGTCCAATAACTAGTTCATTGACAAGGCCTAGTGTTAAATTTGAACCAATAACTTAATTGATTGGATGGATGTTTGCATTATATACAGCAAGCAGTATTTTAGCTATATCGCGGACAAAAAAAACAGTTATAACAAAAAATCAATTCGGGAAAGATTAACTAAAGGGTAAAAATTTTGAATGCCACTGGAAAGGTATGGTTTATGGGTAGAGGCGTAAAATTTAGCCTTTTGTAACAATAAGTTAATATACTATTTGTAAACGTCCTAACTCTCGTCAGTCACTGTGCCAATTTTCCTATTTTTAAGGCAACATGTTTCGTGACTTTATTACAAGTGACAATAAGTGCAATAAATAAACCCATCTGCAGCCTTAATAAAAGGATATGCAGTGGATATTCCAAAGCATGATTTTTATTTCTACCTACAATTAAGCATTACTACATGTATGTCTTAGTCTAGAATGAAAAAGCATATTCTCGCCCTTTTTTTTGCCATTTTATTTCGGCAGCAAAATTCTGCCTAGTCTTAGTCCATCTATAGCTACATCTGGGTTTTACTCTTGCTTAATTAATATTATACTTACAAAAGATATTACAGCTGCTAATAAAAGAATCTTAACTAACAAATCATCAAACTGCTCTAGAATTAATTCCCACAGAGGTTTACCTGTAAAAGACATTATACCACTTTATCATGATGAACGAGTTATTTCAAGGTGCTTGTTTCATCTTGAGCAGAAAAATTATTAAGTAAAAATCTGCTGACATTCCAAAAGTAGTTACTGTGGTGCATTATGGAAGATGTCTACAATGTCTATATACATGTAGTAAATGTATGTTGTTCATACTATGTCTCATCTTACACAGCACCTCTCGTCAGTGGCCATCTTTATTAATGACCCCTGGCCTTTCATGTAACCCTTGTATAATGCTTCTTAACTAGATCGTTAACATTAGGCCACAATGTCAGTGCAGAATGGGTGGCCTTATGAGACAGGGACTACTGATAAAAGTCCTATTAACATGTACATGTTGAATTATAAGCTATGTCAAAAACTTAGTCATACTAGTATTAATACTCACATGTACATGTACTAGTACATTTGATTGCTGCAAATATGCTTTTTACTGCAGTATTTTATTATAGCAAAATTTAATGGTTGATAATATGAACATTTTGAAAATGTTATGTTTGTACATGATTACGACAAGAACAGGAGACATTAAGAATCAATAAGTGCAAAACCTACATTGAATGTGTCTGAAGTTTAAAACCCCTATAATGACATAAATTATCTGTAAAAAAGGTCTATACATTGTAATGACAAAATTAAAGCATTCTTCAAAATTTGACCATTTTCAATTGGGACAAAATATGGCCAGAAAATGAAAAAAGTGCTTGTCATGAACAAAGTGAGCTAAGCCTAAGGAGTCTAATGCAAAAAATATAGTCAGTCTGACCCTTACCTTTGTTGAGATGTTTACACACCATTGAAGGTAAATATACAAAAGTAAAAATGATTTTGGAACCTTAGCATAAATTATCTGAAATTGTTTAACCTAATGTCTTAAAACAATCCTATTAAATTTACTTTCTACTGGAATCAAATATTATTTCTATTTTAGTTATTAATCTAGTTTTTTCATGCTTTTTTTCATTTCTAGCACATTCTTCGATAAATAATCATGCATTATCCAGATAGTTTACAGTAAGGTTCCAGCTTGGTGCTTATTTTTTTAATGGTGTATGAAAAGGTCAACAAATGGTGTTGTAGTCAGTGAAAAAGATTCCCAGTTGCTAAAAATATTGATGGAATAACAAAATGATGTCATATTAATGTTGACGAATAATTGTCTGTGATATGTCGTGTAAATGTCTCAAAAAAGGTAGGGGGGTCCGAAAATATACATGTATTGGATTTCTTCACTCACTTTGTTCGGGACAAACATTTTTTTTTGTTTTCTGGCCATATTGCTATCCAATGTTATATAATTAGGGATCAATGTCCTGTGGTTTTTAATGAGCACAAAAGTACTTCATTTTCTTTTTGAAGACCAGTGTCTGATAAAACCAAAAACCATTTAAAAATTAATTCTTGACGCAGTTAATATATATGCAAGTACAACAAAAGTATATCATGCATTATATAAACATGCATTCATGTATAATACACAGAGTATTGGCCTTTTTTTATCATATTACTGTGAAACTGCTGTTGTATTGACAAACATACTGGAACATGTTATTCTTCAAACTTCAAATAATCAGAAAAATTTATGTTTGTATGTGAAGTACTTTTTGTTGGTTTTGAAAGCTTTACAGAGCTTATGTTTATTGTTATATGTCTCTGACTTTAAATAAAATTTACTTGACTTGGAGTATGTGGTTCCACCTTTGGATTTTTTTCATGTGTAAACTAAACACATATTGAAAGTATTGGCTGTTTTTAAAAATTGAATTCTAAAAGGATATTGTTTTTTTTAATATGGTGTAATGCCACTTTCAGCAATTTTGCAGCTATATTGGGGTGTCTAGTTTTTATTAGAGTAAGAAACCAGTCTACCTTGGGAAAAAAAACCAGCCTTCGGTGGGAAAACTGGCAATCCTTTTCAATTCAGATTTGATTCAAGTGCAGTCTGCTTGCAGTTAGATTCGAACCTGCAATTTCAGTGTTGATAGGCCATCTGATGATCAATAGTTACAAACTACCTTAACCACCTGGCCACCCACACAAGCCCCCCCCCCCCTTTCACCCCCAAATTCTAAAATGAGCCATTCATTAATTTTTTTTTTTTTTTGCAAGGTTAACTGTTTTACTAGTAAATTGTCCATCAGACAGAAATCACTCAAGCCACAAAGCCGTTATGAATTCATGCTTAAAATTATCCTAGAGTGATGGGGTTTTACTATAAAGTTCTCTAGCCAAAAAAACTTGTTTTGGAGTAACATGATAACAGTGTGAAATAGAATATACATATACAGTTCTGTTTTTTTAATTTGAAGCCATTTTTGACCTTGAATAAATAGGATTGATTTATTATAGATACTAGATTTAATAAAAGATTAACATCAAAGATATATTAAAAAATCAGGTTGGGTCAAGTTCTAAAAGGTACCTTTATCTCTGATTTGATTGTTGTTTTAACTATGTGTATTGGTAATAGTACTGTTTTGGTCAAAATTGACATGTGATTCATGTAAGTTCAAGGTCAATTAATAAGAATCAGGTTGGGTCAAGTTTCTAAAAGATACATTTATCTTAATTTTTTTTTTGTTTACACTATGTGTATTGGTAATACATGTATTATAGTACTGTTATGGTCAAAACTGGAAACACATGTGCTACCTGTAAGTTCAAGGTCAAGTAATAAGAATCAGGTTGGGTTGAGTTTCTAAAAGATACCTTTATCTCAAATTTTGTTGTTGTTTACACTATGTTTATTGGTAATACATTGTAGCACTGTTATGGTCAAAACTAGAAACACATGTGGTTCCTGTAAGTTCAATGTCAATAAAAATACATGCAGGGAAAAATGAATACACATTCTATTGATCAAATATGTCTGTCGGTACGAGTATCATTTTCTGAGCCCCGTTTATTTATATTTTAACTTCTTTACAATTAATATTTTTGTCATTTTACTAGAAGTGCGTTATGTACAGTAACTGTACCTGTCCCACAAATGTACACACGTGCACGTAGTTGTACAGTACATCTACTGTACAAAAAAAATCTAACTAAAAGATAACAAGAAATACATACCAACTTCTGCTGGCAATTCTGAAAAAGAAAACAATATTATGCTAAAATGTTTAAAATAGTATAAACAAGTTAATTATAAATTTCTTGTCTTTTTTTTCATTAAATTTGCGACAACGTGTCATGCACATTGTTTACCTTGGACTTAAATGGCCGTTCAATGAAACTGTGTCACACATGTTTACGATAAACGTCAAACGTATATAACTTACCATTTGGGCCGTATTTTTCTAATCCTGCTTTCACCTGATCATCGGAATATCCTGACTCCTCCGAAACATTAAAAAAATCCAACACTTCCTCAACAGATTTTGTATGAGAAGCTTCCATTGTCAAATGTATATTCAGTTTTCTTACGAAAGGCTCTTAGAACATTCACGAAAATCCCTTTTGAATCATACGACAACTAAATTGTTGGATCTTATAACACAGACTTGATGGAAATTGATGCTGTAGGAAAATTCAAGCGAGAAATTGTTTAATTTCTGGCTTGAGTTTTCAATGGAGAACAGTAGAAAACCGTACTCTCTGGTATCACAGAATCGCTGCCGTGTAAGGTAAAGGAAGAATCTACGTCATCAAAACAGGGGAGTCAACTGTGAATATTGACCTTCTCTCTTAAATATTTCTTACGTAAAATCCGCGTAAAAAATAACAAAATTATGATAAAAATTCAGTTTAGTAAAACCTTTATAGCACTTTATTGTTCACAATATATGACCAATGATATGTGCCTGCAATGGAATGTTCCTATGTTTACAGAAGGCCGAAATCACATGTGGTGCCATTTGATTGGCTGGTATATTAAAATGGAATAGAAACGTCAAAGGTTAAAGCTGGCTATTTTTAGCTAAGATTTCCCCAAAGAAATGTCATTTTCAGCCAATTTAATAAAAGTCGATGTCGAATTTTATATTTAAAAGATTATCAGATACATTTAAAAAATATTTATTAAAATATATTCATTTATGTATTATTATCAATATTGATAATCATTAAATCATACGGTTTTTTTTGGTTTTTTTTCTCTTTTAAAACTCTTCTGACCTGTGGTTTTGGCATGTAATAAGTAAACACAAATATGTTATTTATTTACCTTATTATAGCTGTAGTTGTAAACATTATTACAAACACACCACATCAATCTGTGTATTCCTAACTTTACATAAATGTAGTATCTTGTTATTCTATTGTAACTGTAAAGTTCTGGTCTGTCTTTGTCTTAATAATCATGATTGTTATATGTTGTATGCCCCCAGTGGGACCAAATTGGACAATAAAAGAATTGAATTGAATTGATAATCGCTTCATGGTACAAAGAAATGTTAGTCATTTATAAATTCATATCGTTTTAAACAATTGAACTCGTTTTTAATATTTAAAATTTATGTATATTTCTTTTTAATAAAAAAAAATGGAAACTGACGATAGAACTGGAAAATGCCAACTTGTTTAAAACTTGAAGAAAGAAAGAAACAAACAAAAAACCAGTTTTTTTTCGCCAATAAAAACTGGTGCAATTAATATCTGCTATATAAAAAATTGCCGAAACTAGGCAAAAAATTTAAGAAAGATTAAACAAAAATCCTTGCTTTCTTCCACAATTATTTGCTAGGCGCCGTGATAAAGCTAAAAGTTGTCCGAAATTGGGATGATCTGTACTTTTAGAAACCAAACAAATTTCTAAACTGAGTAGATGCCATGAAAACTACAGATATTTTTAATGTAGAGAAACACACAAACAAACACTAAGTAACATGTTCATCGATTAAATAGGAGAAATGTACTTTATTTCTTTGAAATGACGCGCGACAAAGATAACACTGGTTAACCAAATTGCAACAGATTGCATGTTATTGAGATAAAGAACAATAACTCGTGGATTTTGTTTTGTTGTTTTTTTTTTTTTTTTTTATATTTGACGTGTTTCTTTATTGAAAAGAAAAGAATATCACCGATTCTTTTTTGATAGCTTTACTTTTAAATTAAATGTAAACAGTTGTCTAGTTGTATATTACACAACTGTTTTTCTATGTTTTAATGGGGTTTAACGCCTCTTTCAGAAATTTGTCTGCTGTTGGCGTCCAATTTTTTATTGGCCAAGGAGGAATCTGGAGTAGCCGTGAGTAGCCGGTGAACTGCCATGATCGTCTGCAGAAAAACTGACAATTCTTGTCAGTTAAGGTTGGAATCGCGCACAGCCTGTCCGCAAAAGACAGTATGAAAATCACTTAAATTATATTTTTACTTTTTATGGAATAGAGAAGAACAATAAGCTAATAAAAATGGCTAAATGGGCTGGGGTGGGGGGAATCTTTTCTGTTAACGTATTTAGGGCATTTTTACACGTCTGTTAACTTTTTTCAACCATTGCCTGTTATCTGTTTTCTTAAAACGACATTATTGTTAACTATTATAAAGAAAATAAAAACCATGTTTGTTATTAATAGTTAGAACACTGTTAAATGCTTTACAGATTTGTTCTCTGATATCTGTTAATTCATTTTATTTACCACTTTTTAAATGTAATTGAGTCTTCCTATGAAGGCAGGAATATACATAAGATCCCATACTAGTTACTATGGAAACAATTTTTAATGTATGCATTTTCTTGCTTTATTTCCCTTCGATGAGATTCTGCTGTTATCTGTTTTTTTTTTCAATTTTTTAACTCACTGTTTTCTGTTTTCTCATGTTAGTTGCTGTTATATGTTATCATTATTTTAATCGAATGTTATCTGTTTTGGGGGGAAAAATGTAAACCTGTGAATGTACCCGCCCCCCTATGTCATCCCCCCTAAATGCTTTGCTTGCTGTTTGCATTTATCTATACTTGGGAATATATAATCATCTGCATGAATTATATTTATTTTAATTATTCTTCAATGATTCCTTTCTGTGCATTAGAATTTCCACGTGTGCATGTTTATATTTTAACGCAGAATTATAACTTTTTTGTCTTATCACAATTTTTTTCAAAACCGAAAATATATAGCTGAAACGGTTTTCCATAATCTGTCATAAATACAAGTTTAAGACAAAATTATGTCGGTCTGAAAAAGGGAGGTAGAATTGATCCTATGGATTTCCATGGCGTTACACAATACGTAGTCATGTTACAGATAAGCCATATGAATTTTAATTAATACCAATTACCACATCGTGATTGCATTAATAAAAAACGGACATGTGTTTACACAGATCACAACTGCACGGGTACATTGTTGACATTGTTATATGAATAAAGACGCTTGGTACATGGAAAGACGTCATCCGGATTCATTAATGCACGAATATCGTTAGTGTCATTTTCTATGCAGTATCTTGTTACGTGGCCATAGAGACCTCTCGCAAGGCGAAAATGAAAATATATTTACTAATGTTTTAAGTTAATCAAGAAATCTATACAACTGGTAAAAGAAATGTTTGGTTAAACTACGTTTTTTATGTACAGATTTAGAAAATTCAAAAATGCAAAATATAAAATACACCAGAAAAACATTGTGAACGAAGAAATCAGAAACCTTATAAATCAATTAGTTATACTAGTCCCAGACGAAATATACCTGCAAATCTAAAACTTTAAAATGAAGTCTATAATTATTTAATCCAACATCATATTAAAATTTGAATGGAGTCGACAAATAAATTAAACTCTTGAATAACGAAATGTACAAAAATGTACCCGCAATCTGTGGCACAAGAATTTACGACGATTTTAATTTTAACATTTTAATTTTGCCTCACTTTCTCATCAATATTCCAGTCCAGCTTCTCCACCATACAGATGTGTATATTTCTCAATTGATCAGGTATGCAAGAGATTGAATTGATTCTACAAATTTGTGTATACGTCACCAATTTCTTCGGGATAAACTTATAATTCAAGGTTACAAGAAAAAAAACGACCCGTTCGCGTCTTTAATGTCTTACTATAAATACCATTGGCATTCGATTCCCTCATTGAAATATATTCTATCTCGTTTGAAAATGCAATTTTTTAAATTCAGTACATAGTTATTGTGATTATTGGATACATCTATTTCTTACTAGTGGTGTATGATATCCAACAATTTTCTTCAACACACCAACTCACACTGCAAAGAGAAGCGAAAGGTTTGACAAGCCATAAAACCAGGTTTAACCCACAATTTCTTTCCAAATGCCTGTACCAAATAAGGACCATTTCTATGTTTGTATTTTTGTTGTTGTTTCGCCGGTTTTGGGCTTTGATTTGGGGATTGTCTTTTTGACAGTTTCTTTGGTGATCGAAATTGTGTCTATAATTTCAATCATCTGGGGATTTGATTAAAAAAGAACAACAAAACCTGTACGACTGAAACTGAAATAAGGATTGAGCTAAACTTGTCATTTCCTCTTGAGTAGCCCGTGTAAAATGTGCAGCTTTTTGAAACAATGTCAGCTCCGTAGTACTTTTGTTTAACTCAAACGGGTTTTCTCCAAGTAAAACCCCCAAGTATACCCCCAAACAAAAGGAAATGATTTCCAATTTTTCTCTTTTTTTACTTCAGAGATTTAAGTGGGTGGTAAGTATACTGCATTTGTAGACAGGTAAATATTTATATAATGGGACAAAAAAAAAACTAGATATAACGAACTACCAGTGATTGAAGGTTTAAAAAAGTTTAGTTGAAACTTTTGCCAACCCTGCAATGTACATTTTGGTACATCTTAGTTTTCAATTTCAATATTTATAACTATTATATAACACTGAGAACAAATCTTAGACTTCGCTCGAGTCTTCTATATTTATTTCATATTGAATTGTTTAATTTTCTGTACAGAAAACATAAACGTTTGATTAATTGGTTTAAACAGTCAACCCCCTGTATGATAGATTCACATAGTTTTTAATGTACTTTAAACTAAATAAACAAGGCCGTAGGGGGACTCTGTGAACGAATTATTAAGGTAGTTCATCACCGTATTGATCACGCAGTGAGACTCGAACCCGCAATCTCACTGTTGACAGACCGTCAACAGTGAGATTGCGGGTTCGAGTCTCACTGCGGGTAGGGTGCGCCCCACTGCAGTCTTAATTGACAAGGATTGTTAGTTCTCCTCGGGTTTCTCCGGGTACTCTGGCTTCCTCCGTCAATACAAACAGGACGCCATGAAATAGCTAACAAAAATTGCTGAAAGTGGTGTTTAACAACAAACAAACAAACAATTCTGAAACAATGAAATGACTTGAACTACAGCGGAGAAAAATTCTGAAGAAATTAATTCCCTAGTAATAAACTATCCGCAAACAACATTAGACTTGTCTCAATGTAGAGAGTGGATAGTAATACCTAGTTATTTCAGAACCAGATACAGGGTGTGGGCTAAGTGGTTTCAGTTTAAACATAGTTTATTTGCTAAAATATGCAAATAGGATACAAGTAAGACAAACCCTATGAAAGCTTCTCAGATATCGTACAAAAGAACATTCATGAAGCATACATATGATTTAATACAACTTATAGTATGCGTGAAGGATAAAATTTGTACAACAGGTGTAGCTAAAAGAAAAAAAAACAATTATGGCAAAAAAGTGTAATAATTAGAGAATAAGGAGGATAGCATGATGTTAGTCCGAGAATCCGCTGCAGTCCAACGCTTCCTGCGCAAAAAATGCCTTGGACTTCAGAGGATTCTCGGACTAGGATGATGTGTGAGAAATACATTAAGCAATATGGAATCTTTCTGCGTCTTAGGAAATTCAAAGAAATAATGTTACGAATCTTCACGGTCAGATCCACAAAGCAGGGTTAATTCTGTAACGATCAAAATTGTGAATATGAAGCTAAGCATTTTAGTTTTGTTGGGACAATATTTAATTTGCACTGTCCATATTCTATATGGGTTTACGTTATTTAGTTCGGATTTAAAGATAGACCGACATTACTGATTGACATATATAAGCTGTTCCACCGTCGAATAGTTGATGGTATGCAGGGTCTGTCTTCAAAAGGAGATCATAATGATTTGACCGTTACGCATAGGGTACACGGACGTGCCTTGAATGATTTGTGGTTTTAAGTTACAAAGATATGCTGGTGCAGAGATATGCTGTATATAATAGAACATTTGTAGTTTCATACGTTGCCTATGCTCAGCCAAAAGCTCCCACCCAGTTGCAGCAGTTTGTATTTAAGTTTCCGTGTACGTTCTGGTGCTTAGAAACAATACATGTACACGTATTCAATATTTATTTTTTATGTATGTTCTACGTAGCATCACTGCTAAAAGTGATGGCTAGACTTGTATGAAAATTAATATCAATTTCATTTAGTATGAACTTTATATCTGGTTGTAGTATATCTAAAAATAACATATTTTGTGTTTGTTTTCAGGGTTAAACGACATTGACAATTTTTTTACCAATCGTCCAGCTCTCTCAAACGGATCAATCTCAGATAGTCACTTATATATCTGTTAAACGTCACGACTAGAATATCTAAACGACGTATGTTAGCAAACAGTGTATAAAGTAAAACAAGATTTTCAGCGATATCATTAATATATAATATAAATAATGATAGATCTAACACCGATCCTTGAGGAACACCTGTATATACATCGCAAAGCTCCGGCCAGGTAATTAGACCTCATCCGTGACGAATGTTGTTAACCTAGTTTATAACCAAATATTAAAGATTTAATATATTGACTTCATATTTTTATTACTATGTAGTAAGACAAGATAAATCTTGAGTCGTCTTTCACTCAGTATAGTAGACGTTGTTTGGTAGCTATTGTACACTGTTATGTAAACCAGCTCAAATTGAATGCCCTTCTTTTTCTATTCTACAAAAGAAAATGTTATTTACCCCAGGGACCGTCTATACTAATTTAGTATAGACTGTCACTGTTTACACTGAATACTTTTTACAATTTAGTTACTTTTACATTGTTTAGAGGCCTCGGTGGTTAAAGTAGTTAGCCATATGCTATTGATTTACATGTCAATCGGTTGTTTGCAAATGTTAGTAAACACACTGTACTCGACTTCAACCTTAATTGACAAGAATTGACAGTTTTCCTGCCGGAGATCGGGGGTTTTCAGTGGACGCCTTTGTGTAGCTAAACCATCGCTGAATGTGACGTTAAACCACATTTATTAACACTCTTAATGCAACATGTAAAATATTTGCGTATAACCCCGCTTTAGTTTAACCATTTTTGAAAAAAAAAATATTCTGTTCCCAAGATATAGAGGTCGTAGCCAGAATTGGTATTCCAATTGGAAATTATGATAGTGAAAAGCTCTTCAACATCATGGTTTTTTTTCTTTCGAATATTGTTGGCTTATGTGTCGCCACGGATTAGTTTTTAAGACGATTCCTTGGTCTCTCTTATGTCACGTTATTTGCAATACGTATTCTATACTTACTGTTGGCGTACTAACTGCCTTTTTACAAATAGAAGGAATGTTGAAAATTGACTCATTCCGGATACCAGCAGCAAAGCCATAGATTTCTGACGTCTTGATCGACTGCGCTACAACAAAAACGGTTAATGGTCAAACAGACGGTAATCATAGACGAAAGGACGAAATCATAGATGAAGCTTATTAATTGTGAAATGGACACCCTTTATTAATCAACTAACTTAGATGGTGCTGCAGTATTCTGCCAAAAAAGTCACTATGATAAAGACTTGTCACGGAGTACCGTATTTTGCATATAAAATATATAAGCATATGGTGTTGGTGATGGTTATAAAGTTTATATTTGTCATTTCCTAGTAAATTAAACAATTATAATAAGCACACCTCCAAAAACCTAATTCGACACACGAGAAGTTAAACGTCTAAAACTATTATCAAGTAGGCTGAAGAAATTGTGTGTTAAATGTTTCTGGACTATCATGCACAATCTACATAAGTGTTTAAACTATCCGGGATATTAGAGAGGTAACTCTAGTAGTGTGTTGTAATGTATATAGTTTCGTACAAGTCTTGTTTACGTACAACGTACCTCCTTGTATCAGACCAATTTGCTGATACGAGACGGGGATGCAGCTGTTGTCAATAACAGTCAAGTGCGTTTCTATGTTGAAATAAATGTTGTAGCGTGTTGTTGGAACTTTAACAGGACCGACAGAAAAAAACGACTTTAGGTCAATACCAGAACTACCTAGTAAACGAACAAATGGCAGAATTTTTACATAGAAAATGAGAAATAGAAGAGGTTTGTATAACACTAACAAAACAACCTGCCATCTACAAGAGGAAACAACAAAATTACCCAGTACACCGACACAACTACCGAAGAAACAACCAGTACATAAACACACAACATAATCGCACACTTAAAGCACAAACAGCAGAATAACTTAGTAAATGAACAAATGACAGAATTACACGGTAATTAAAAAAAAATAACAGATTTACCTTGTAAGTGAACTCACAACATAATCACACATTAAATGCACAAACATCAGACCAATTTAGTAGTGAACACACAGCAGACTTATTTAGAAACATCAGAATCGCACATCTAATAAACACACATCATAATTACTTATTAAATAAAAAAACTAAGCAGAATTACACAGTGAACATACAAACAACAGACTTTACACAATACACTAACAACACGATTTATTAGTACTAGTAAATGAAAAAAACCAGACTAACTCAGGAAGTGCGCACACAATATAATAACCTAATAAATGAACAAACTACAGACTTACCAGGTAAATGAACAGCCTACTTCAACAACTGAACACAGCATATTTGCCAGTATATGAACATACAAAAGAATCATCTGACACACGAACAAGCAGAATTAATAGTTAATGAACAAACAACATATCAACAACAGAAATTCATTGTTAATAAACTATCAACAGCTTTACCCGGAACGAAACAACAGAGTTACACAGTATAAAATGATCCAAGGTCTAAATTACTTAGTACTAGAACAAACAAAAAGGTAACATAGTGAATAAAAAAAAACAACAGACTTTACAAGTAAATAAACAAAACAACAGACAACCAGAAACAATACACTTATTTAGTAAATGAACAAATAAAACACCCGGTAAATGAACAGACGACAGAAGGACATGGTAAATAAACAAACAGCAGAATGGCATGGTAAATGAACAAACAACAGAATGACATGGTAAATGAACACACATTAGAAGGACATGGTAAATAAACAAACAACAGATCGACATGGTAAAATGAACAAACAGTAGAATGACATGGTAAAATGAACAAACAACAGAATGACATGGTAAAATGAACAGACAACAGAATGACACGGTAAATGAACAAACAACATAATGACATGGTAAATGAACACACATTAGAAGGACATGGTAAATAAACAAACAACAGAACAACATGGTAAATGAACAAACAACAGAATGACACGGTAAAATGAACAGACAACCAGAATGACATGGTAAATAAACAAACCACAAAATGACATGTCAAATGAACAAACAACAGAATGACACGGTAAATGAACAAACAGTAGAAGGCCATGGTAAATGAACAAACAAAAGAATGACATGGTAAATGAACAAACAACAGAATGACATGGTAAATGAACAAACAACATAATGACATGGTAAATGAACAAACAAAAGAATGACATGGTAAATGAACAAACAAAAGAATGACATGGTAAATGAACAAACAACATAATGACATGGTAAATGAACAAACAAAAGAATGACATGGTAAATGAACAAACAACAGAATGACATGGTAAATAAACAAACAGTAGAATGACATGGTAAATGAACAAACAACAGAATGACACGGTAAATGAACAAACAGTAGAACGACATGGTAAATGAACAAACAACAGAACAACATGGTAAATGAACAAACAACAGAATGGCATGGTAAAATGATCAAACAACAAAATGACATGGTAAATGAACAAACAACAGAATGACATGGTAAAATGATCAGACAACAGAATGACATGGTAAATAAACGAACCACAAAATGACATGTCAAATGAACAAACAACAGAATGACACGGTAAATGAACAAACAGTAGAATGACACGGTAAATGAACAAACAACAGAATGACACGGTAAATGAACAAACAGTAGAATGACATGGTAAATGAACAAACAACAGATTGACATGGTAAAATTAACAGACAACAGAATGACATGGTAAATAAAAAAACCACAAAATGACATGTCAAATGAACAAACAACAGAATGACACGGTAAATGAACAAAAAGTAGAATGACATGGTAAATGAACAAACAAAAGAATGACATGGTAAATGAACAAACAACAGAATGACACGGTAAATGAACAAACAACAGAATGACATGGTAAATGAATAAACAGCAGAATTACCGAGTAAATGAACAGACAACAGAATGACATGGTTAATGAACAAACAACAGAATGACATGGTAAATGAACAGACAACATAATGACATGGTAAAAAACAAACCACAAAATGACATGTCAAATGAACAAACAACAGAATGACACGGTAAATGAACAAACAGTAGAATGACATTGTAAATGAACAAACAAAAGAATGACATGGTAAATGAACAAACAACATAATGACATGGTAAATGAACAAACAAAAGAATGACATTGTAAATGAACAAACAAAAGAATGACATGGTAAATGAACAAACAACATAATGACATGGTAAATGAACAAACAAAAGAATGACATGGTAAATGAACAAACAAAAGAATGACATGGTAAATGAACAAACAACATAATGACATGGTAAATGAACAAACAACAGAACAACATGGTAAATGAACAAACAACAGAATGGCATGGTAAAATGAACAAACAACAAAATTATATGGTAAATGAACAAACAACAGAATGACATGGTAAAATGAACAGACAACAGAATGACATGGTAAATAAACGAACCACAAAATGACATGTCAAATGAACAAACAACAGAATGACACGGTAAATGAAGTAAATGAACAAACAGTAGAATGACACAGTAAATGAACAAACAACAGAATGACAAGGTAAATGAACAAACAGTAGATTGACATGGTAAAATGAACAGACAACAGAATGACATGGTAAATAAAAAAACCACAAAATGACATGTCAAATGAACAAACAACAGAATGACACGGTAAATGAACAAACAGTAGAATTACATGGTAAATGAACAAACAAAAGAATGACATAGTAAATGAACAAACAACAGAATGACACGGTAAATGAACAAACAACAGAATGACATGGTAAATGAATAAACAGCAGAATTACCGAGTAAATGAACAGACAACAGAATGACATGGTAAATGAACAAACAGTAGAATGACATGGTAAATGAACAAACAAAAGAATGACATGGTAAATGAACAAACAACAGAATGACACGGTAAATGAACAAACAACAGAATGACATGGTAAATGAATAAACAGCAGAATGACACGGTAAAATGATCAGACAACAGAATGACATGGTAAATGAACAAACAACAGAATGACATGGTAAATGAACAAACAACAGAATGACATGGTAAATGAACAAACAACAGAATGACATGGTAAATGAACAAACAACAGAACGACATGGTAAATGAACAAACAACAGAATGACATGGTAAATGAACACACATTAGAAGGACATGGTAAATAAACAAACAACAGAACAACATGGTAAATGAACAAACAACAGAATGACACGGTAAAATGAACAGACAACAGAATGACATGGTAAATAAACAAACCACAAAATGACATGTCAAATGAATAAACAACAGAATGACACGGTAAATGAACAAACAGTAGAATGACATGGTAAATGAACAAACAAAAGAATGACATGGTAAATGAACAAACAACAGAATGACATGCTAAATAAACAAACAGTAGAATGACATGGTAAATGAGCAAACGACAGAATGACATGGTAAAGTAGAGCAGTTTTCACTCGGCACCGTACTTACTTGGTACGAATCGTTATGGAGTCGGATCAAGGAGAGCAGTTTTCACTCGGCACCGTACTTACTTGGTACGCATCGTGAAGGAATAGGATCAAGTAGATCCGTTTTCACACACTTCCCATCAGAAATATCATACTGCGTCTTCTGCAAAGATTAAAAAAAATACTATTCTATAACTATTCTAGCCCCAAAAGACTTATAATTAGTCCTGTTTTTTGAAGTCTCGGAGTCTCAATTTATTTCTATGAGAGAACGGTTATGTTCGTACAGTCACCTTCATTTCAATACAAACACAAATCGGGAATTTGAAATCCGCCCCAAAAAGTTGAAAAATGGAAATGTTTGCAAATTGATTTCGATACTTCAAAAATTTGTTTATGCTGCATACCGTTTCATTTACAAAACTGCTAACAACTGCTAAGACAGATCAGAGAGGTCAGCCAAATGACCACTGGGCGTCTAGATGACACTAATGGTAATCACAATATCCAACGGCATGATAAATAAAAAATATTAACGAGAAATATATGAAGTAGTTCCGATCGTATTTAATATGCTCCACACGACTTATTGTGACTGCATGTATATTGATATACCTGAGCTAACCATGAACCAACCAGGCTTAATGTGTCTTTTTTGAAAAAAGTGATATTGATTTTCAGATCTATAACTATCACATGCATTGCTAATTTTGGGGTTTTAAACCATTCGTTGCAAAAGGTGATAATCTCTTACGTTATTATAATCCTGTATTGTAAATCCTTTATAGAAGTGTCCACGAGATGTAGACTCGTCAATGCTGTAAGCGATTTTTTGTTTCTGACCATCAAATGATACGTTCATACTTCCCTGAAATGAATAAACATGATACATTGTATATTATGATCTATTATGGTGGGAAAAGGTCTTATACCCTGAGGTATAGAAACGGATGCATCTTACACGAGTCTATATATAGCTATTTGTGATGTACAAATCATAAAACCTGAAAAGGTGACTTTAACTCCAAGGTACCTTGAAGGCACTCCAAGGCTCCTAGAACGTCAAAGATGTAGATCGTTTCTATTGTTTTTTTAATTCTGCTCATTGGTTTTAAGGTGCCCAATTGTAAGATTAGTTACTATTGGTTCTGCGAAGCCCAGTTGTGAGACTAGTTAAGGTTGATTTTAACGTTCCCATGTAACACAGCCAACAGTTACGATTGATTTAGAGGTTCCCATGTAACACTAGCCAATAGCTACGATTGATTTTGAGGTTCCCATGTAACACTAGCCAACAGTTACGATTGATTTAGAGGTTCCCGTGTAACACTAGCCAATAGTTACGATTGATTTTGAGGTTCCCATGTAACGCTAGCAAATAGTTACGATTGATTTTGAGGTTCCCAAATGTAACACTTGTTACAAATAGTTCTGCGGTGCCCAGTTGTAACCAGTCTAATTTATTCTCACCCTGGTAAGTATTTTAGATCCGTTGTAATACGCTCCTATCAAATATATTTCCATGGCTTCCCATTGTTCCAGTAAGCAACATTCTGTTGAAGCTGTAACTATAGATGCACTAAATACTGAAATTATAACTAGAAAATGCATGTTCCTGTAATGTGTATCAACTGACAATGCGCTTATCTTATGTCAATATAAGCTAACTTGACTTTGTAAGAATGTCCTGATATCTAGTAACGGTGTTTATTACATTTGGTATGTAAAATTAAAGGTAATGGTTTACTTAGAATTTTGTAATTAGAAAAAAAAAATACATTATTAGCTTCCACAAATGAATCCGTTTAAATTTTAACCAACAACGTATTACAATTTGATTGTTTGTTTGTTTGAATGATGTTTAACGCCATTTTCAGCAATTTTTTCAGCTATATCATGCCAGTTTTTATTGGGCGAGGAAGCCGGAGTACCCGGAGAAAACCCCCCGACCTGGCAATCATTGTCAATAAAGAGTACAGTACACCCTGCCCGCAGTGAGAATCGAACTCGTAATCTCAGCGTTGACAGACCACGTGATCAACAGTAGACGAACTACCTTAACCACTCGGCCACCAAGGCCCCTTATAGCAATTTGAAATTATTATTGTTAAATTTAATGACATATAACATTTTCCATTCGTTCAGACCAGAGGGTTTCCACTATCCGCTGCAAGTTAACACGCAGGACAGCTCTGCGGGTTGAACGCTGAAGACCCACCCTCCCAGTATGGTTCCGATGTAAGCAAATACTAAAAATGCACGAGTAAGAACAAGAGGCACCCAGTATACTGTCATATTTATTTTAAGCTACATGAAATAAAAACTACAAAATGTGTTAAATCTTCTTTTCAATGAACCCAGAGTATAAATTTTTTGTACGACCCCTGTTCAGGTTTGATTGGTTTCTTTAAATAAAAGAAATTATACAATTGAATTATTCTTTATTAATAAATTTTTTTGTAAAAAGATTCTTTTGTTGGGTAGGGTTATTAGATAAAATTTTGACTAGAAAGTTTCATGGATCGTATACATACAGATGGTTACAAATGGCAAATTGACATTAAAGTTCTGCTTTTTGCGCCAATATTAACCTAATTGGTATATTCGTAAATATTGACAACAGACATCCTACTAAATTTTACTTCTTTCTATTTAGACTACAATTGAAACTAGATTTTTTGCTGAAAATATAACACTGTCAATTAGAATCAATTATACGATTTCCTTTTTTACCATTGGGACACGGAGGGGTATATATAAATATCGAAATCTATTGTGAAAACACTGTACATGCTTAAAAGTGCGTTCGCCAGCACGCATTAAGATAGATTTTTCGCACTTAAAGGTACATTTTTAAATTATGAAAGTATATGGTAATGTCGAAAACTAATCATTTTGCCTTGAGGATTAAATACAATTATCCGAAACGGAGATGATTTTTGATCGCTACATTTTAACTAACTTTATCATTGTTATAATGTAAAAAAATATATAGTTGATAGGAGGCCGGTGCCTTATCCATTGGGCCACGGAGGCATGCAGTAAAAACACTTATATTTGGAAGTCCTTTGTTCTTCAGTTTCACAAAAGACCAAATTTTCAATGTTTAGCTTCACAACAGAGAAATCTTCAAAAATTGTTAACGGATTAATTCTGTTCAGCGTGGAACAAGTTGAATTTTACAACTGATGTGTGTGCAATATCCATGAACTCGTCCGACGACAGAGTTTAAAATGATTTACAAATTTGTTTGAGTAAAAATTGACTACCTCCGACGGGACTCGAACCCGCAATCCCCGGCTTAGGAGGCCGGTGCCTTATCCATTGGGCTACGGAGGCGTATATATATAAGCGCGCTTAAATATCGATATCTATTCTGAAGGTAATTCGCTTAACTTGTTTTTATAAGGATACTGCATTAAACTGATGATTTTCCTAATCTGCAGTTAAAAGATTGTATACAATTATCCAATTGATTCGGGACTGGATATTTGGTCGCTATACATGAATACATACTGTTACGCGAACAGGGATGTCTCAGCAAACGATTTAGGTTACATACATGCTGTAATGGTTAATGCAACGTATAAAGGAAACTGTAGGTTTTCATTGTTGTACGACAGAAAGTGGTCATGGAAAGGCTCGCTATGTATGTTTTTGAATTTCCGGTAAACACTGAGCTTCAAATTTTCTCCCCTTGTACTGTTTGCTCATCGTCATAGCGACTCCGATGCATTATCATGGACGACGTTTGGCTGTTTAGCTGGTAAGTTTTAAGTTGGAGCATATATTCTTTAAATGAGTGGAGATTCTTTTACCATTAAACTGTTGAAAAAGTAATTGCAGAAAGAAAAAAGACAGAAAGAAAGTATTCTGGACTATACTTGATTTTCCTTGTAACAAAAGTAGTTTAAATTTTTTTACCTCCGACGGGACTCGAACCCGCAATCCACGGCTTAGGAGGCCGGTGCCTTATCCATTGGGCCACGGAGGCATGAAGTAAAAACACTTATATTTGGAAGTCCTTTGTTCTTCAGTTTCACAAAAGACCAAATTTTCAATGTTTAGCTTCACAACAGAGAAATCGTCAAAAATTGTTAACGGATTAATTCTGTTCAGCGTGGAACAAGTTGAATTTCACAACTGATGTGTGTGCAATATCCATGAACTCGTCCGACGACAGAGTTTAAAATGATTTACAAATTTGTTTGAGTAAAAATTGACTACCTCCGACGGGACTCGAACCCGCAATCCCCGGCTTAGGAGGCCGGTGCCTTATCCATTGAGCCACGGAGGCGTATATATAAGCGCGCTTAAATATCGATATCTATTCTGAAGGTAATTCGCTTAACTTGTTTTTATAAGGATACTGCATTAAACTGATGATTTTCCTAATCTGCAGTTAAAAGATTGTATACAATTATCCAATTGATTCGGGACTGGATATTTGGTCGCTATACATGAATACATACTGTTACGCGAACAGGGATGTCTCAGCAAACGATTTAGGTTACATACATGCTGTAATGGTTAATGCAACGTATAAAGGAAACTGTAGGTTTTCATTGTTGTACGACAGAAAGTGGTCATGGAAAGGCTCGCTATGTATGTTTTTGAATTTCCGGTAAACACTGAGCTTCAAATTTTCTCCCCTTGTACTGTTTGCTCATCGTCATAGCGACTCCGATGCATTATCATGGACGACGTTTGGCTGTTTAGCTGGTAAGTTTTAAGTTGGAGCATATATTCTTTAAATGAGTGGAGATTCTTTTACCATTAAACTGTTGAAAAAGTAATTGCAGAAAGAAAAAAGACAGAAAGAAAGTATTCTGGACTATACTTGATTTTCCTTGTAACAAAAGTAGTTTAAATTTTTTTACCTCCGACGGGACTCGAACCCGCAATCCCCGGCTTAGGAGGCCGGTGCCTTATCCATTGGGCCACGGAGGCATGCAGTAAAAACACTTATATTTGGAAGTCCTTTGTTCTTCAGTTTCACAAAAGACCAAATTTTCAATGTTTAGCTTCACAACAGAGAAATCGTCAAAAATTGTTAACGGATTAATTCTGTTCAGCGTGGAACAAGTTGAATTTTAAAACTGATGTGTGTGCAATATCCATGAACTCGTCCGACGACAGAGTTAATTTGTTCGAGTAAAAATTGACTACCTCCGACGGGACTCGAACCCGCAATCCCCGGCTTAGGAGGCCGGTGCCTTATCCATTGGGCCACGGAGGCGTATATATAAGCGCGCTTAAATATCGATATCTATTCTGAAGGTAATTCGCTTAACTTGTTTTTATAAGGATACTGCATTAAACTGATGATTTTCCTAATCTGCAGTTAAAAGATTGTATACAATTATCCAATTGATTCGGGACTGGATATTTGGTCGCTATACATGAATACATACTGTTACGCGAACAGGGATGTCTCAGCAAACGATTTAGGTTACATACATGCTGCAATGGTTAATGCAACGTATAAAGGAAACTGTAGGTTTTCATTGTTGTACGACAGAAAGTGGTCATGGAAAGGCTCGCTATGTATGTTTTTGAATTTCCGGTAAACACTGAGCTTCAAATTTTCTCCCCTTGTACTGTTTGCTCATCGTCATAGCGACTCCGATGCATTATCATGGACGACGTTTGGCTGTTTAGCTGGTAAGTTTTAAGTTGGAGCATATATTCTTTAAATGAGTGGAGATTCTTTTACCATTAAACTGTTGAAAAAGTAATTGCAGAAAGAAAAAAGACACAAAGAAAGTATTCTGGACTATACTTGATTTTCCTTGTAACAAAAGTAGTTTAAATTTTTTTACCTCCGACGGGACTCGAACCCGCAATCCCCGGCTTAGGAGGCCGGTGCCTTATCCATTGGGCCACGGAGGCATGCAGTAAAAACACTTATATTTGGAAGTCCTTTGTTCTTCAGTTTCACAAAAGACCAAATTTTCAATGTTTAGCTTCACAAAAGAGAAATCGTCAAAAATTGTTAACGGATTAATTCTGTTCAGCGTGGAACAATTTGAATTTTACAAGTGATGTGTGTGCAATATCCATGAACTCGTCCGTCGACAGAGTTTAAAATGATTTACAAATTTGTTTGAGTAAAAATTGACTACCTCCGACGGGACTCGAACCCGCAATCCCCGGCTTAGGAGGCCGGTGCCTTATCCATTGGGCCACGGAGGCGTATATATAAGCGCGCTTAAATATCGATATCTATTCTGAAGGTAATTCGCTTAACTTGTTTTTATAAGGATACTGCATTAAACTGATGATTTTCCTAATCTGCAGTTAAAAGATTGTATACAATTATCCAATTGATTCGGGACTGGATATTTGGTCGCTATACATGAATACATACTGTTACGCGAACAGGGATGTCTCAGCAAACGATTTAGGTTACATACATGCTGTAATGGTTAATGCAACGTATAAAGGAAACTGTAGGTTTTCATTGTTGTACGACAGAAAGTGGTCATGGAAAGGCTCGCTATGTATGTTTTTGAATTTCCGGTAAACACTGAGCTTCAAATTTTCTCCCCTTGTACTGTTTGCTCATCGTCATAGCGACTCCGATGCATTATCATGGACGACGTTTGGCTGTTTAGCTGGTAAGTTTTAAGTTGGAGCATATATTCTTTAAATGAGTGGAGATTCTTTTACCATTAAACTGTTGAAAAAGTAATTGCAGAAAGAAAAAAGACAGAAAGAAAGTATTCTGGACTATACTTGATTTTCCTTGTAACAAAAGTAGTTTAAATTTTTTTACGAACCCGCAATCCCCGGCTTAGGAGGCCGGTGCCTTATCCATTGGGCCACGGAGGCATGCAGTAAAAACACTTATATTTGGAAGTCCTTTGTTCTTCAGTTTCACAAAAGACCAAATTTTCAATGTTTAGCTTCACAAAAGAGAAATCGTCAAAAATTGTTAACGGATTAATTCTGTTCAGCGTGGAACAAGCTGAATTTTACAAGTGATGTGTGTGCAATATCCATGAACTCGTCCGTCGACAGAGTTTAAAATGATTTACAAATTTGTTTGAGTAAAAATTGACTACCTCCGACGGGACTCGAACCCGCAATCCCCGGCTTAGGAGGCCGGTGCCTTATCCATTGGGCCACGGAGGCGTATATATAAGCGCGCTTAAATATCGATATCTATTCTGAAGGTAATTCGCTTAACTTGTTTTTATAAGGATACTGCATTAAACTGATGATTTTCCTAATCTGCAGTTAAAAGATTGTATACAATTATCCAATTGATTCGGGACTGGATATTTGGTCGCTATACATGAATACATACTGTTACGCGAACAGGGATGTCTCAGCAAACGATTTAGGTTACATACATGCTGTAATGGTTAATGCAACGTATAAAGGAAACTGTAGGTTTTCATTGTTGTACGACAGAAAGTGGTCATGGAAAGGCTCGCTATGTATGTTTTTGAATTTCCGGTAAACACTGAGCTTCAAATTTTCTCCCCTTGTACTGTTTGCTCATCGTCATAGCGACTCCGATGCATTATCATGGACGACGTTTGGCTGTTTAGCTGGTAAGTTTTAAGTTGGAGCATATATTCTTTAAATGAGTGGAGATTCTTTTACCATTAAACTGTTGAAAAAGTAATTGCAGAAAGAAAAAAGACACAAAGAAAGTATTCTGGACTATACTTGATTTTCCTTGTAACAAAAGTAGTTTAAATTTTTTTACCTCCGACGGGACTCGAACCCGCAATCCCCGGCTTAGGAGGCCGGTGCCTTATCCATTGGGCCACGGAGGCATGCAGTAAAAACACTTATATTTGGAAGTCCTTTGTTCTTCAGTTTCACAAAAGACCAAATTTTCAATGTTTAGCTTCACAAAAGAGAAATCGTCAAAAATTGTTAACGGATTAATTCTGTTCAGCGTGGAACAAGTTGAATTTTACAAGTGATGTGTGTGCAATATCCATGAACTCGTCCGTCGACAGAGTTTAAAATGATTTACAAATTTGTTTGAGTAAAAATTGACTACCTCCGACGGGACTCGAACCCGCAATCCCCGGCTTAGGAGGCCGGTGCCTTATCCATTGGGCCACGGAGGCGTATATATAAGCGCGCTTAAATATCGATATCTATTCTGAAGGTAATTCGCTTAACTTGTTTTTATAAGGATACTGCATTAAACTGATGATTTCCCTAATCTGCAGTTAAAAGATTGTATACAATTATCCAATTGATTCGGGACTGGATATTTGGTCGCTATACATGAATACATATTGTTACGCGAACAGGGATGTCTCAGCAAACGATTTAGGTTACATACATGCTGTAATGGTTAATGCAACGTATAAAGGAAACTGTAGGTTTTCATTGTTGTACGACAGAAAGTGGTCATGGAAAGGCTCGCTATGTATGTTTTTGAATTTCCGGTAAACACTGAGCTTCAAATTTTCTCCCCTTGTACTGTTTGCTCATCGTCATAGCGACTCCGATGCATTATCATGGACGACGTTTGGCTGTTTAGCTGGTAAGTTTTAAGTTGGAGCATATATTCTTTAAATGAGTGGAGATTCTTTTACCATTAAACTGTTGAAAAAGTAATTGCAGAAAGAAAAAAGACAGAAAGAAAGTATTCTGGACTATACTTGATTTTCCTTGTAACAAAAGTAGTTTAAATTTTTTTACCTCCGACGGGACTCGAACCCGCAATCCCCGGCTTAGGAGGCCGGTGCCTTATCCATTGGGCCACGGAGGCATGCAGTAAAAACACTTATATTTGGAAGTCCTTTGTTCTTCAGTTTCACAAAAGACCAAATTTTCAATGTTTAGCTTCACAAAAGAGAAATCGTCAAAAATTGTTAACGGATTAATTCTGTTCAGCGTGGAACAAGTTGAATTTTACAAGTGATGTGTGTGCAATATCCATGAACTCGTCCGTCGACAGAGTTTAAAATGATTTACAAATTTGTTTGAGTAAAAATTGACTACCTCCGACGTGACTCGAACCCGCAATCCCCGGCTTAGGAGGCCGGTGCCTTATCCATTGGGCCACGGAGGCGTATATATAAGCGCGCTTAAATATCGATATCTATTCTGAAGGTAATTCGCTTAACTTGTTTTTATAAGGATACTGCATTAAACTGATGATTTTCCTAATCTGCAGTTAAAAGATTGTATACAATTATCCAATTGATTCGGGACTGGATATTTGGTCGCTATACATGAATACATATTGTTACGCGAACAGGGATGTCTCAGCAAACGATTTAGGTTACATACATGCTGTAATGGTTAATGCAACGTATAAAGGAAACTGTAGGTTTTCATTGTTGTACGACAGAAAGTGGTCATGGAAAGGCTCGCTATGTATGTTTTTGAATTTCCGGTAAACACTGAGCTTCAAATTTTCTCCCCTTGTACTGTTTGCTCATCGTCATAGCGACTCCGATGCATTATCATGGACGACGTTTGGCTGTTTAGCTGGTAAGTTTTAAGTTGGAGCATATATTCTTTAAATGAGTGGAGATTCTTTTACCATTAAACTGTTGAAAAAGTAATTGCAGAAAGAAAAAAAGACACAAAGAAAGTATTCTGGACTATACTTGATTTTCCTTGTAACAAAAGTAGTTTAAATTTTTTTACCTCCGACGGGACTCGAACCCGCAATCCCCGGCTTAGGAGGCCGGTGCCTTATCCATTGGGCCACGGAGGCATGCAGTAAAAACACTTATATTTGGAAGTCCTTTGTTCTTCAGTTTCACAAAAGACCAAATTTTCAATGTTTAGCTTCACAAAAGAGAAATCGTCAAAAATTGTTAACGGATTAATTCTGTTCAGCGTGGAACAAGTTGAATTTTACAACTGATGTGTGTGCAATATCCATGAACTCGTCCGACGACAGAGTTTAAAATGATTTACAAATTTGTTTGAGTAAAAATTGACTACCTCCGACGGGACTCGAACCCGCAATCCCCGGCTTAGGAGGCCGGTGCCTTATCCATTGGGCCACGGAGGCGTATATATAAGCGCGCTTAAATATCGATATCTATTCTGAAGGTAATTCGCTTAACTTGTTTTTATAAGGATACTGCATTAAACTGATGATTTTCCTAATCTGCAGTTAAAAGATTGTATACAATTATCCAATTGATTCGGGACTGGATATTTGGTCGCTATACATGAATACATACTGTTACGCGAACAGGGATGTCTCAGCAAACGATTTAGGTTACATACATGCTGTAATGGTTAATGCAACGTATAAAGGAAACTGTAGGTTTTCATTGTTGTACGACAGAAAGTGGTCATGGAAAGGCTCGCTATGTATGTTTTTGAATTTCCGGTAAACACTGAGCTTCAAATTTTCTCCCCTTGTACTGTTTGCTCATCGTCATAGCGACTCCGATGCATTATCATGGACGACGTTTGGCTGTTTAGCTGGTAAGTTTTAAGTTGGAGCATATATTCTTTAAATGAGTGGAGATTCTTTTACCATTAAACTGTTGAAAAAGTAATTGCAGAAAGAAAAAAAGACACAAAGAAAGTATTCTGGACTATACTTGATTTTCCTTGTAACAAAAGTAGTTTAAATTTTTTTACCTCCGACGGGACTCGAACCCGCAATCCCCGGCTTAGGAGGCCGGTGCCTTATCCATTGGGCCACGGAGGCATGCAGTAAAAACACTTATATTTGGAAGTCCTTTGTTCTTCAGTTTCACAAAAGACCAAATTTTCAATGTTTAGCTTCACAAAAGAGAAATCGTCAAAAATTGTTAACGGATTAATTCTGTTCAGCGTGGAACAAGTTGAATTTTACAACTGATGTGTGTGCAATATCCATGAACTCGTCCGACGACAGAGTTTAAAATGATTTACAAATTTGTTTGAGTAAAAATTGACTACCTCCGACGGGACTCGAACCCGCAATCCCCGGCTTAGGAGGCCGGTGCCTTATCCATTGGGCCACGGAGGCGTATATATAAGCGCGCTTAAATATCGATATCTATTCTGAAGGTAATTCGCTTAACTTGTTTTTATAAGGATACTGCATTAAACTGATGATTTTCCTAATCTGCAGTTAAAAGATTGTATACAATTATCCAATTGATTCGGGACTGGATATTTGGTCGCTATACATGAATACATACTGTTACGCGAACAGGGATGTCTCAGCAAACGATTTAGGTTACATACATGCTGTAATGGTTAATGCAACGTATAAAGGAAACTGTAGGTTTTCATTGTTGTACGACAGAAAGTGGTCATGGAAAGGCTCGCTATGTATGTTTTTGAATTTCCGGTAAACACTGAGCTTCAAATTTTCTCCCCTTGTACTGTTTGCTCATCGTCATAGCGACTCCGATGCATTATCATGGACGACGTTTGGCTGTTTAGCTGGTAAGTTTTAAGTTGGAGCATATATTCTTTAAATGAGTGGAGATTCTTTTACCATTAAACTGTTGAAAAAGTAATTGCAGAAAGAAAAAAAGACACAAAGAAAGTATTCTGGACTATACTTGATTTTCCTTGTAACAAAAGTAGTTTAAATTTTTTTACCTCCGACGGGACTCGAACCCGCAATCCCCGGCTTAGGAGGCCGGTGCCTTATCCATTGGGCCACGGAGGCATGCAGTAAAAACACTTATATTTGGAAGTCCTTTGTTCTTCAGTTTCACAAAAGACCAAATTTTCAATGTTTAGCTTCACAAAAGAGAAATCGTCAAAAATTGTTAACGGATTAATTCTGTTCAGCGTGGAACAAGTTGAATTTTACAAGTGATGTGTGTGCAATATCCATGAACTCGTCCGACGACAGAGTTTAAAATGATTTACAAATTTGTTTGAGTAAAAATTGACTACCTCCGACGGGACTCGAACCCGCAATCCCCGGCTTAGGAGGCCGGTGCCTTATCCATTGGGCCACGGAGGCGTATATATAAGCGCGCTTAAATATCGATATCTATTCTGAAGGTAATTCGCTTAACTTGTTTTTATAAGGATACTGCATTAAACTGATGATTTTCCTAATCTGCAGTTAAAAGATTGTATACAATTATCCAATTGATTCGGGACTGGATATTTGGTCGCTATACATGAATACATACTGTTACGCGAACAGGGATGTCTCAGCAAACGATTTAGGTTACATACATGCTGTAATGGTTAATGCAACGTATAAAGGAAACTGTAGGTTTTCATTGTTGTACGACAGAAAGTGGTCATGGAAAGGCTCGCTATGTATGTTTTTGAATTTCCGGTAAACACTGAGCTTCAAATTTTCTCCCCTTGTACTGTTTGCTCATCGTCATAGCGACTCCGATGCATTATCATGGACGACGTTTGGCTGTTTAGCTGGTAAGTTTTAAGTTGGAGCATATATTCTTTAAATGAGTGGAGATTCTTTTACCATTAAACTGTTGAAAAAGTAATTGCAGAAAGAAAAAAGACAGAAAGAAAGTATTCTGGACTATACTTGATTTTCCTTGTAACAAAAGTAGTTTAAATTTTTTTACCTCCGACGGGACTCGAACCCGCAATCCCCGGCTTAGGAGGCCGGTGCCTTATCCATTGGGCCACGGAGGCTTGCAGTAAAAACACTTATATTTGGAAGTCCTTTGTTCTTCAGTTTCACAAAAGACCAAATTTTCAATGTTTAGCTTCACAACAGAGAAATCGTCAAAAATTGTTAACGGATTAATTCTGTTCAGCGTGGAACAAGTTGAATTTTACAACTGATGTGTGTGCAATATCCATGAACTCGTCCGACGACAGAGTTTAAAATGATTTACAAATTTGTTCGAGTAAAAATTGACTACCTCCGACGGGACTCGAACCCGCAATCCCCGGCTTAGGAGGCCGGTGCCTTATCCATTGGGCCACGGAGGCGTATATATAAGCGCGCTTAAATATCGATATCTATTCTGAAGGTAATTCGCTTAACTTGTTTTTATAAGGATACTGCATTAAACTGATGATTTTCCTAATCTGCAGTTAAAAGATTGTATACAATTATCCAATTGATTCGGGACTGGATATTTGGTCGCTATACATGAATACATACTGTTACGCGAACAGGGATGTCTCAGCAAACGATTTAGGTTACATACATGCTGTAATGGTTAATGCAACGTATAAAGGAAACTGTAGGTTTTCATTGTTGTACGACAGAAAGTGGTCATGGTAAGGCTCGCTATGTATGTTTTTGAATTTCCGGTAAACACTGAGCTTCAAATTTTCTCCCCTTGTACTGTTTGCTCATCGTCATGGCGACTCCGATGCATTATCATGGACGACGTTTGGCTGTTTAGCTGGTAAGTTTTAAGTTGGAGCATATATTCTTTAAATGAGTGGAGATTCTTTTACCATTAAACTGTTGAAAAAGTAATTGCAGAAAGAAAAAAGACACAAAGAAAGTATTCTGGACTATACTTGATTTTCCTTGTAACAAAAGTAGTTTAAATTTTTTTACCTCCGACGGGACTCGAACCCGCAATCCCCGGCTTAGGAGGCCGGTGCCTTATCCATTGGGCCACGGAGGCATGCAGTAAAAACACTTATATTTGGAAGTCCTTTGTTCTTCAGTTTCACAAAAGACCAAATTTTCAATGTTTAGCTTCACAAAAGAGAAATCGTCAAAAATTGTTAACGTATTAATTCTGTTCGGCGTGGAACAAGTTGAATTTTACAAGTGATGTGTGTGCAATATCCATGAACTCGTCCGTCGACAGAGTTTAAAATGATTTACAAATTTGTTTGAGTAAAAATTGACTACCTCCGACGGGACTCGAACCCGCAATCCCCGGCTTAGGAGGCCGGTGCCTTATCCATTGGGCCACGGAGGCGTATATATATAAGCGCGCTTAAATATCGATATCGATTCTGAAGGTAATTCGCTTAACTTGTTTTTATAAGGATACTGCATTAAACTGATGATTTTCCTAATCTGCAGTTAAAAGATTGTATACAATTATCCAATTGATTCGGGACTGGATATTTGGTCGCTATACATGAATACATACTGTTACGCGAACAGGGATGTCTCAGCAAACGATTTAGGTTACATACATGCTGTAATGGTTAATGCAACGTATAAAGGAAACTGTAGGTTTTCATTGTTGTACGACAGAAAGTGGTCATGGAAAGGCTCGCTATGTATGTTTTTGAATTTCCGGTAAACACTGAGCTTCAAATTTTCTCCCCTTGTACTGTTTGCTCATCGTCATAGCGACTCCGATGCATTATCATGGACGACGTTTGGCTGTTTAGCTGGTAAGTTTTAAGTTGGAGCATATATTCTTTAAATGAGTGGAGATTCTTTTACCATTAAACTGTTGAAAAAGTAATTGCAGAAAGAAAAAAGACAGAAAGAAAGTATTCTGGACTATACTTGATTTTCCTTGTAACAAAAGTAGTTTAAATTTTTTTACCTCCGACGGGACTCGAACCCGCAATCCCCGGCTTAGGAGGCCGGTGCCTTATCCATTGGGCCACGGAGGCATGCAGTAAAAACACTTATATTTGGAAGTCCTTTGTTCTTCAGTTTCACAAAAGACCAAATTTTCAATGTTTAGCTTCACAACAGAGAAATCGTCAAAAATTGTTAACGGATTAATTCTGTTCAGCGTGGAACAAGTTGAATTTTACAAGTGATGTGTGTGCAATATCCATGAACTCGTCCGTCGACAGAGTTTAAAATGATTTACAAATTTGTTTGAGTAAAAATTGACTACCTCCGACGGGACTCGAACCCGCAATCCCCGGCTTAGGAGGCCGGTGCCTTATCCATTGGGCCACGGAGGCGTATATATAAGCGCGCTTAAATATCGATATCTATTCTGAAGGTAATTCGCTTAACTTGTTTTTATAAGGATACTGCATTAAACTGATGATTTTCCTAATCTGCAGTTAAAAGATTGTATACAATTATCCAATTGATTCGGGACTGGATATTTGGTCGCTATACATGAATACATACTGTTACGCGAACAGGGATGTCTCAGCAAACGATTTAGGTTACATACATGCTGTAATGGTTAATGCAACGTATAAAGGAAACTGTAGGTTTTCATTGTTGTACGACAGAAAGTGGTCATGGAAAGGCTCGCTATGTATGTTTTTGAATTTCCGGTAAACACTGAGCTTCAAATTTTCTCCCCTTGTACTGTTTGCTCATCGTCATAGCGACTCCGATGCATTATCATGGACGACGTTTGGCTGTTTAGCTGGTAAGTTTTAAGTTGGAGCATATATTCTTTAAATGAGTGGAGATTCTTTTACCATTAAACTGTTGAAAAAGTAATTGCAGAAAGAAAAAAGACAGAAAGAAAGTATTCTGGACTATACTTGATTTTCCTTGTAACAAAAGTAGTTTTAATTTTTTTACCTCCGACGGGACTCGAACCCGCAATCCCCGGCTTAGGAGGCCGGTGCCTTATCCATTGGGCCACGGAGGCATGCAGTAAAAACACTTATATTTGGAAGTCCTTTGTTCTTCAGTTTCACAAAAGACCAAATTTTCAATGTTTAGCTTCACAACAGAGAAATCGTCAAAAATTGTTAACGGATTAATTCTGTTCAGCGTGGAACAAGTTGAATTTTACAACTGATGTGTGTGCAATATCCATGAACTCGTCCGACGACAGAGTTTAAAATGATTTACAAATTTGTTCGAGTAAAAATTGACTACCTCCGACGGGACTCGAACCCGCAATCCCCGGCTTAGGAGGCCGGTGCCTTATCCATTGGGCCACGGAGGCGTATATATAAGCGCGCTTAAATATCGATATCTATTCTGAAGGTAATTCGCTTAACTTGTTTTTATAAGGATACTGCATTAAACTGATGATTTTCCTAATCTGCAGTTAAAAGATTGTATACAATTATCCAATTGATTCGGGACTGGATATTTGGTCGCTATACATGAATACATACTGTTACGCGAACAGGGATGTCTCAGCAAACGATTTAGGTTACATACATGCTGTAATGGTTAATGCAACGTATAAAGGAAACTGTAGGTTTTCATTGTTGTACGACAGAAAGTGGTCATGGTAAGGCTCGCTATGTATGTTTTTGAATTTCCGGTAAACACTGAGCTTCAAATTTTCTCCCCTTGTACTGTTTGCTCATCGTCATGGCGACTCCGATGCATTATCATGGACGACGTTTGGCTGTTTAGCTGGTAAGTTTTAAGTTGGAGCATATATTCTTTAAATGAGTGGAGATTCTTTTACCATTAAACTGTTGAAAAAGTAATTGCAGAAAGAAAAAAGACACAAAGAAAGTATTCTGGACTATACTTGATTTTCCTTGTAACAAAAGTAGTTTAAATTTTTTTACCTCCGACGGGACTCGAACCCGCAATCCCCGGCTTAGGAGGCCGGTGCCTTATCCATTGGGCCACGGAGGCATGCAGTAAAAACACTTATATTTGGAAGTCCTTTGTTCTTCAGTTTCACAAAAGACCAAATTTTCAATGTTTAGCTTCACAAAAGAGAAATCGTCAAAAATTGTTAACGTATTAATTCTGTTCGGCGTGGAACAAGTTGAATTTTACAAGTGATGTGTGTGCAATATCCATGAACTCGTCCGTCGACAGAGTTTAAAATGATTTACAAATTTGTTTGAGTAAAAATTGACTACCTCCGACGGGACTCGAACCCGCAATCCCCGGCTTAGGAGGCCGGTGCCTTATCCATTGGGCCACGGAGGCGTATATATATAAGCGCGCTTAAATATCGATATCTATTCTGAAGGTAATTCGCTTAACTTGTTTTTATAAGGATACTGCATTAAACTGATGATTTTCCTAATCTGCAGTTAAAAGATTGTATACAATTATCCAATTGATTCGGGACTGGATATTTGGTCGCTATACATGAATACATACTGTTACGCGAACAGGGATGTCTCAGCAAACGATTTAGGTTACATACATGCTGTAATGGTTAATGCAACGTATAAAGGAAACTGTAGGTTTTCATTGTTGTACGACAGAAAGTGGTCATGGAAAGGCTCGCTATGTATGTTTTTGAATTTCCGGTAAACACTGAGCTTCAAATTTTCTCCCCTTGTACTGTTTGCTCATCGTCATAGCGACTCCGATGCATTATCATGGACGACGTTTGGCTGTTTAGCTGGTAAGTTTTAAGTTGGAGCATATATTCTTTAAATGAGTGGAGATTCTTTTACCATTAAACTGTTGAAAAAGTAATTGCAGAAAGAAAAAAGACAGAAAGAAAGTATTCTGGACTATACTTGATTTTCCTTGTAACAAAAGTAGTTTAAATTTTTTTTACCTCCGACGGGACTCGAACCCGCAATCCCCGGCTTAGGAGGCCGGTGCCTTATCCATTGGGCCACGGAGGCATGCAGTAAAAACACTTATATTTGGAAGTCCTTTGTTCTTCAGTTTCACAAAAGACCAAATTTTCAATGTTTAGCTTCACAACAGAGAAATCGTCAAAAATTGTTAACGGATTAATTCTGTTCAGCGTGGAACAAGTTGAATTTTACAACTGATGTGTGTGCAATATCCATGAACTCGTCCGACGACAGAGTTTAAAATGATTTACAAGTTTGTTTGAGTAAAAATTGACTACCTCCGACGGGACTCGAACCCGCAATCCCCGGCTTAGGAGTCCGGTGCCTTATCCATTGGGCCACGGAGGCGTATATATAAGCGCGCTTAAATATCGATATCTATTCTGAAGGTAATTCGCTTAACTTGTTTTTATAAGGATACTGCATTAAACTGATGATTTTCCTAATCTGCAGTTAAAAGATTGTATACAATTATCCAATTGATTCGGGACTGGATATTTGGTCGCTATACATGAATACATATTGTTACGCGAACAGGGATGTCTCAGCAAACGATTTAGGTTACATACATGCTGTAATGGTTAATGCAACGTATAAAGGAAACTGTAGGTTTTCATTGTTGTACGACAGAAAGTGGTCATGGAAAGGCTCGCTATGTATGTTTTTGAATTTCCGGTAAACACTGAGCTTCAAATTTTCTCCCCTTGTACTGTTTGCTCATCGTCATAGCGACTCCGATGCATTATCATGGACGACGTTTGGCTGTTTAGCTGGTAAGTTTTAAGTTGGAGCATATATTCTTTAAATGAGTGGAGATTCTTTTACCATTAAACTGTTGAAAAGGTAATTGCAGAAAGAAAAAAGACACAAAGAAAGTATTCTGGACTATACTTGATTTTCCTTGTAACAAAAGTAGTTTAAATTTTTTTACCTCCGACGGGACTCGAACCCGCAATCCCCGGCTTAGGAGGCCGGTGCCTTATCCATTGGGCCACGGAGGCATGCAGTAAAAACACTTATATTTGGAAGTCCTTTGTTCTTCAGTTTCACAAAAGACCAAATTTTCAATGTTTAGCTTCACAAAAGAGAAATCGTCAAAAATTGTTAACGGATTAATTCTGTTCAGCGTGGAACAAGTTGAATTTTACAACTGATGTGTGTGCAATATCCATGAACTCGTCCGACGACAGAGTTTAAAATGATTTACAAATTTGTTTGAGTAAAAATTGACTACCTCCGACGGGACTCGAACCCGCAATCCCCGGCTTAGGAGGCCGGTGCCTTATCCATTGGGCCACGGAGGCGTATATATAAGCGCGCTTAAATATCGATATCTATTCTGAAGGTAATTCGCTTAACTTGTTTTTATAAGGATACTGCATTAAACTGATGATTTTCCTAATCTGCAGTTAAAAGATTGTATACAATTATCCAATTGATTCGGGACTGGATATTTGGTCGCTATACATGAATACATACTGTTACGCGAACAGGGATGTCTCAGCAAACGATTTAGGTTACATACATGCTGTAATGGTTAATGCAACGTATAAAGGAAACTGTAGGTTTTCATTGTTGTACGACAGAAAGTGGTCATGGAAAGGCTCGCTATGTATGTTTTTGAATTTCCGGTAAACACTGAGCTTCAAATTTTCTCCCCTTGTACTGTTTGCTCATCGTCATAGCGACTCCGATGCATTATCATGGACGACGTTTGGCTGTTTAGCTGGTAAGTTTTAAGTTGGAGCATATATTCTTTAAATGAGTGGAGATTCTTTTACCATTAAACTGTTGAAAAAGTAATTGCAGAAAGAAAAAAGACAGAAAGAAAGTATTCTGGACTATACTTGATTTTCCTTGTAACAAGAGTAGTTTAAATTTTTTTACCTCCGACGGGACTCGAACCCGCAATCCCCGGCTTAGGAGGCCGGTGCCTTATCCATTGGGCCACGGAGGCATGCAGTAAAAACACTTATATTTGGAAGTCCTTTGTTCTTCAGTTTCACAAAAGACCAAATTTTCAATGTTTAGCTTCACAAAAGAGAAATCGTCAAAAATTGTTAACGGATTAATTCTGTTCAGCGTGGAACAAGTTGAATTTTACAAGTGATGTGTGTGCAATATCCATGAACTCGTCCGTCGACAGAGTTTAAAATGATTTACAAATTTGTTTGAGTAAAAATTGATTACCTCCGACGGGACTCGAACCCGCAATCCCCGGCTTAGGAGGCCGGTGCCTTATCCATTGGGCCACGGAGGCGTATATATATAAGCGCGCTTAAATATCGATATCTATTCTGAAGGTAATTCGCTTAACTTGTTTTTATAAGGATACTGCATTAAACTGATGATTTTCCTAATCTGCAGTTAAAAGATTGTATACAATTATCCAATTGATTCGGGACTGGATATTTGGTCGCTATACATGAATACATACTGTTACGCGAACAGGGATGTCTCAGCAAACGATTTAGGTTACATACATGCTGAAATGGTTAATGCAACGTATAAAGGAAACTGTAGGTTTTCATTGTTGTACGACAGAAAGTGGTCATGGAAAGGCTCGCTATGTATGTTTTTGAATTTCCGGTAAACACTGAGCTTCAAATTTTCTCCCCTTGTACTGTTTGCTCATCGTCATAGCGACTCCGATGCATTATCATGGATGACGTTTGGCTGTTTAGCTGGTAAGTTTTAAGTTGGAGCATATATTCTTTAAATGAGTGGAGATTTTTTTACCATTAAACTGTTGAAAAAGTAATTGCAGAAAGAAAAAAGACACAAAGAAAGTATTCTGGACTATACTTGATTTTCCTTGTAACAAAAGTAGTTTAAATTTTTTTACCTCCGACGGGACTCGAACCCGCAATCCCCGGCTTAGGAGGCCGGTGCCTTATCCATTGGGCCACGGAGGCATGCAGTAAAAACACTTATATTTGGAAGTCCTTTGTTCTTCAGTTTCACAAAAGACCAAATTTTCAATGTTTAGCTTCACAAAAGAGAAATCGTCAAAAATTGTTAACGGATTAATTCTGTTCAGCGTGGAACAAGTTGAATTTTACAAGTGATGTGTGTGCAATATCCATGAACTCGTCCGTCGACAGAGTTTAAAATGATTTACAAATTTGTTTGAGTAAAAATTGACTACCTCCGACGGGACTCGAACCCGCAATCCCCGGCTTAGGAGGCCGGTGCCTTATCCATTGAGCCACGGAGGCGTATATATAAGCGCGCTTAAATATCGATATCTATTCTGAAGGTAATTCGCTTAACTTGTTTTTATAAGGATACTGCATTAAACTGATGATTTCCCTAATCTGCAGTTAAAAGATTGTATACAATTATCCAATTGATTCGGGACTGGATATTTGGTCGCTATACATGAATACATATTGTTACGCGAACAGGGATGTCTCAGCAAACGATTTAGGTTACATACATGCTGTAATGGTTAATGCAACGTATAAAGGAAACTGTAGGTTTTCATTGTTGTACGACAGAAAGTGGTCATGGAAAGGCTCGCTATGTATGTTTTTGAATTTCCGGTAAACACTGAGCTTCAAATTTTCTCCCCTTGTACTGTTTGCTCATCGTCATAGCGACTCCGATGCATTATCATGGACGACGTTTGGCTGTTTAGCTGGTAAGTTTTAAGTTGGAGCATATATTCTTTAAATGAGTGGAGATTCTTTTACCATTACACTGTTGAAAAAGTAATTGCAGAAAGAAAAAAGACAGAAAGAAAGTATTCTGGACTATACTTGATTTTCCTTGTAACAAAAGTAGTTTAAATTTTTTTACCTCCGACGGGACTCGAACCCGCAATCCCCGGCTTAGGAGGCCGGTGCCTTATCCATTGGGCCACGGAGGCATGCAGTAAAAACACTTATATTTGGAAGTCCTTTGTTCTTCAGTTTCACAAAAGACCAAATTTTCAATGTTTAGCTTCACAAAAGAGAAATCGTCAAAAATTGTTAACGGATTAATTCTGTTCAGCGTGGAACAAGTTGAATTTTACAAGTGATGTGTGTGCAATATCCATGAACTCGTCCGTCGACAGAGTTTAAAATGATTTACAAATTTGTTTGAGTAAAAATTGACTACCTCCGACGGGACTCGAACCCGCAATCCCCGGCTTAGGAGGCCGGTGCCTTATCCATTGGGCCACGGAGGCGTATATATATAAGCGCGCTTAAATATCGATATCTATTCTGAAGGTAATTCGCTTAACTTGTTTTTATAAGGATACTGCATTAAACTGATGATTTTCCTAATCTGCAGTTAAAAGATTGTATACAATTATCCAATTGATTCGGGACTGGATATTTGGTCGCTATACATGAATACATACTGTTACGCGAACAGGGATGTCTCAGCAAACGATTTAGGTTACATACATGCTGTAATGGTTAATGCAACGTATAAAGGAAACTGTAGGTTTTCATTGTTGTACGACAGAAAGTGGTCATGGAAAGGCTCGCTATGTATGTTTTTGAATTTCCGGTAAACACTGAGCTTCAAATTTTCTCCCCTTGTACTGTTTGCTCATCGTCATAGCGACTCCGATGCATTATCATGGACGACGTTTGGCTGTTTAGCTGGTAAGTTTTAAGTTGGAGCATATATTCTTTAAATGAGTGGAGATTTTTTTACCATTAAACTGTTGAAAAAGTAATTGCAGAAAGAAAAAAGACACAAAGAAAGTATTCTGGACTATACGTGATTTTCCTTGTAACAAAAGTAGTTTAAATTTTTTTACCTCCGACGGGACTCGAACCCGCAATCCCCGGCTTAGGAGGCCGGTGCCTTATCCATTGGGCCACGGAGGCATGCAGTAAAAACACTTATATTTGGAAGTCCTTTGTTCTTCAGTTTCACAAAAGACCAAATTTTCAATGTTTAGCTTCACAAAAGAGAAATCGTCAAAAATTGTTAACGGATTAATTCTGTTCAGCGTGGAACAAGTTGAATTTTACAAGTGATGTGTGTGCAATATCCATGAACTCGTCCGTCGACAGAGTTTAAAATGATTTACAAATTTGTTTGAGTAAAAATTGACTACCTCCGACGGGACTCGAACCCGCAATCCCCGGCTTAGGAGGCCGGTGTCTTATCCATTGAGCCACGGAGGCGTATATATAAGCGCGCTTAAATATCGATATCTATTCTGAAGGTAATTCGCTTAACTTGTTTTTATAAGGATACTGCATTAAACTGATGATTTCCCTAATCTGCAGTTAAAAGATTGTATACAATTATCCAATTGATTCGGGACTGGATATTTGGTCGCTATACATGAATACATATTGTTACGCGAACAGGGATGTCTCAGCAAACGATTTAGGTTACATACATGCTGTAATGGTTAATGCAACGTATAAAGGAAACTGTAGGTTTTCATTGTTGTACGACAGAAAGTGGTCATGGAAAGGCTCGCTATGTATGTTTTTGAATTTCCGGTAAACACTGAGCTTCAAATTTTCTCCCCTTGTACTGTTTGCTCATCGTCATAGCGACTCCGATGCATTATCATGGACGACGTTTGGCTGTTTAGCTGGTAAGTTTTAAGTTGGAGCATATATTCTTTAAATGAGTGGAGATTCTTTTACCATTAAACTGTTGAAAAAGTAATTGCAGAAAGAAAAAAGACAGAAAGAAAGTATTCTGGACTATACTTGATTTTCCTTGTAACAAAAGTAGTTTAAATTTTTTTACCTCCGACGGGACTCGAACCCGCAATCCCCGGCTTAGGAGGCCGGTGCCTTATCCATTGGGCCACGGAGGCATGCAGTAAAAACACTTATATTTGGAAGTCCTTTGTTCTTCAGTTTCACAAAAGACCAAATTTTCAATGTTTAGCTTCACAAAAGAGAAATCGTCAAAAATTGTTAACGGATTAATTCTGTTCAGCGTGGAACAAGTTGAATTTTACAAGTGATGTGTGTGCAATATCCATGAACTCGTCCGTCGACAGAGTTTAAAATGATTTACAAATTTGTTTGAGTAAAAATTGACTACCTCCGACGGGACTCGAACCCGCAATCCCCGGCTTAGGAGGCCGGTGCCTTATCCATTGGGCCACGGAGGCGTATATATAAGCGCGCTTAAATATCGATATCTATTCTGAAGGTAATTCGCTTAACTTGTTTTTATAAGGATACTGCATTAAACTGATGATTTTCCTAATCTGCAGTTAAAAGATTGTATACAATTATCCAATTGATTCGGGACTGGATATTTGGTCGCTATACATGAATACATATTGTTACGCGAACAGGGATGTCTCAGCAAACGATTTAGGTTACATACATGCTGTAATGGTTAATGCAACGTATAAAGGAAACTGTAGGTTTTCATTGTTGTACGACAGAAAGTGGTAATAGAAAGGCTCGCTATGTATGTTTTTGAATTTCCGGTAAACACTGAGCTTCAAATTTTCTCCCCTTGTACTGTTTGCTCATCGTCATAGCGACTCCGATGCATTATCATGGACGACGTTTGGCTGTTTAGCTGGTAAGTTTTAAGTTGGAGCATATATTCTTTAAATGAGTGGAGATTCTTTTACCATTAAACTGTTGAAAAAGTAATTGCAGAAAGAAAAAAGACACAAAGAAAGTATTCTGGACTATACTTGATTTTCCTTGTAACAAAAGTAGTTTAAATTTTTTTTACCTCCGACGGGACTCGAACCCGCAATCCCCGGCTTAGGAGGCCGGTGCCTTATCCATTGGGCCACGGAGGCGTATATATAAGCGCGCTTAAATATCGATATCTATTCTGAAGGTAATTCGCTTAACTTGTTTTTATAAGGATACTGCATTAAACTGATGATTTTCCTAATCTGCAGTTAAAAGATTGTATACAATTATCCAATTGATTCGGGACTGGATATTTGGTCGCTATACATGAATACATACTGTTACGCGAACAGGGATGTCTCAGCAAACGATTTAGGTTACATACATGCTGTAATGGTTAATGCAACGTATAAAGGAAACTGTAGGTTTTCATTGTTGTACGACAGAAAGTGGTCATGGAAAGGCTCGCTATGTATGTTTTTGAATTTCCGGTAAACACTGAGCTTCAAATTTTCTCCCCTTGTACTGTTTGCTCATCGTCATAGCGACTCCGATGCATTATCATGGACGACGTTTGGCTGTTTAGCTGGTAAGTTTTAAGTTGGAGCATATATTCTTTAAATGAGTGGAGATTTTTTTACCATTAAACTGTTGAAAAAGTAATTGCAGAAAGAAAAAAGACAGAAAGAAAGTATTCTGGACTATACTTGATTTTCCTTGTAACAAAAGTAGTTTAAATTTTTTTACCTCCGACGGGACTCGAACCCGCAATCCCCGGCTTAGGAGGCCGGTGCCTTATCCATTGGGCCACGGAGGCATGCAGTAAAAACACTTATATTTGGAAGTCCTTTGTTCTTCAGTTTCACAAAAGACCAAATTTTCAATGTTTAGCTTCACAAAAGAGAAATCGTCAAAAATTGTTAACGGATTAATTCTGTTCAGCGTGGAACAAGTTGAATTTTACAAGTGATGTGTGTGCAATATCCATGAACTCGTCCGTCGACAGAGTTTAAAATGATTTACAAATTTGTTTGAGTAAAAATTGACTACCTCCGACGGGACTCGAACCCGCAATCCCCGGCTTAGGAGGCCGGTGCCTTATCCATTGGGCCACGGAGGCGTATATATATAAGCGCGCTTAAATATCGATATCTATTCTGAAGGTAATTCGCTTAACTTGTTTTTATAAGGATACTGCATTAAACTGATGATTTTCCTAATCTGCAGTTAAAAGATTGTATTCAATTATCCAATTGATTCGGGACTGGATATTTGGTCGCTATACATGAATACATACTGTTACGCGAACAGGGATGTCTCAGCAAACGATTTAGGTTACATACATGCTGTAATGGTTAATGCAACGTATAAAGGAAACTGTAGGTTTTCATTGTTGTACGACAGAAAGTGGTCATGGAAAGGCTCGCTATGTATGTTTTTGAATTTCCGGTAAACACTGAGCTTCAAATTTTCTCCCCTTGTACTGTTTGCTCATCGTCATAGCGACTCCGATGTATTATCATGGACGACGTTTGGCTGTTTAGCTGGTAAGTTTTAAGTTGGAGCATATATTCTTTAAATGAGTGGAGATTCTTTTACCATTAAACTGTTGAAAAAGTAATTGCAGAAAGAAAAAAGACACAAAGAAAGTATTCTGGACTATACTTGATTTTCCTTGTAACAAAAGTAGTTTAAATTTTTTTATCTCCGACGGGACTCGAACCCGCAATCCCCGGCTTAGGAGGCCGGTGCCTTATCCATTGGGCCACGGAGGCATGCAGTAATTTATATTTGGAAGTCCTTTGTTCTTCAGTTTCACAAAAGACCAAATTTTCAATGTTTAGCTTCACAAAAGAGAAATCGTCAAAAATTGTTAACGGATTAATTCTGTTCAGCGTGGAACAAGTTGAATTTTACAAGTGATGTGTGTGCAATATCCATGAACTCGTCCGTCGACAGAGTTTAAAATGATTTACAAATTTGTTTGAGTAAAAATTGACTACCTCCGACGGGACTCGAACCCGCAATCCCCGGCTTAGGAGGCCGGTGCCTTATCCATTGGGCCACGGAGGCGTATATATAAGCGCGCTTAAATATCGATATCTATTCTGAAGGTAATTCGCTTAACTTGTTTTTATAAGGATACTGCATTAAACTGATGATTTTCCTAATCTGCAGTTAAAAGATTGTATACAATTATCCAATTGATTCGGGACTGGATATTTGGTCGCTATACATGAATACATACTGTTACGCGAACAGGGATGTCTCAGCAAACGATTTAGGTTACATACATGCTGTAATGGTTAATGCAACGTATAAAGGAAACTGTAGGTTTTCATTGTTGTACGACAGAAAGTGGTCATGGAAAGGCTCGCTATGTATGTTTTTGAATTTCCGGTAAACACTGAGCTTCAAATTTTCTCCCCTTGTACTGTTTGCTCATCGTCATAGCGACTCCGATGCATTATCATGGACGACGTTTGGCTGTTTAGCTGGTAAGTTTTAAGTTGGAGCATATATTCTTTAAATGAGTGGAGATTCTTTTACCATTAAACTGTTGAAAAAGTAATTGCAGAAAGAAAAAAGACAGAAAGAAAGTATTCTGGACTATACTTGATTTTCCTTGTAACAAAAGTAGTTTACATTTTTTTACCTCCGACGGGACTCGAACCCGCAATCCCCGGCTTAGGAGGCCGGTGCCTTATCCATTGGGCCACGGAGGCATGCAGTAAAAACACTTATATTTGGAAGTCCTTTGTTCTTCAGTTTCACAAAAGACCAAATTTTCAATGTTTAGCTTCACAAAAGAGAAATCGTCAAAAATTGTTAACGGATTAATTCTGTTCAGCGTGGAACAAGTTGAATTTTACAAGTGATGTGTGTGCAATATCCATGAACTCGTCCGTCGACAGAGTTTAAAATGATTTACAAATTTGTTTGAGTAAAAATTGACTACCTCCGACGGGACTCGAACCCGCAATCCCCGGCTTAGGAGGCCGGTGCCTTATCCATTGGGCCACGGAGGCGTATATATATAAGCGCGCTTAAATATCGATATCTATTCTGAAGGTAATTCGCTTAACTTGTTTTTATAAGGATACTGCATTAAACTGATGATTTTCCTAATCTGCAGTTAAAAGATTGTATACAATTATCCAATTGATTCGGGACTGGATATTTGGTCGCTATACATGAATACATACTGTTACGCGAACAGGGATGTCTCAGCAAACGATTTAGGTTACATACATGCTGTAATGGTTAATGCAACGTATAAAGGAAACTGTAGGTTTTCATTGTTGTACGACAGAAAGTGGTCATGGAAAGGCTCGCTATGTATGTTTTTGAATTTCCGGTAAACACTGAGCTTCAAATTTTCTCCCCTTGTACTGTTTGCTCATCGTCATAGCGACTCCGATGCATTATCATGGACGACGTTTGGCTGTTTAGCTGGTAAGTTTTAAGTTGGAGCATATATTCTTTAAATGAGTGGAGATTTTTTTACCATTAAACTGTTGAAAAAGTAATTGCAGAAAGAAAAAAGACACAAAGAAAGTATTCTGGACTATACGTGATTTTCCTTGTAACAAAAGTAGTTTAAATTTTTTTACCTCCGACGGGACTCGAACCCGCAATCCCCGGCTTAGGAGGCCGGTGCCTTATCCATTGGGCCACGGAGGCATGCAGTAAAAACACTTATATTTGGAAGTCCTTTGTTCTTCAGTTTCACAAAAGACCAAATTTTCAATGTTTAGCTTCACAAAAGAGAAATCGTCAAAAATTGTTAACGGATTAATTCTGTTCAGCGTGGAACAAGTTGAATTTTACAAGTGATGTGTGTGCAATATCCATGAACTCGTCCGTCGACAGAGTTTAAAATGATTTACAAATTTGTTTGAGTAAAAATTGACTACCTCCGACGGGACTCGAACCCGCAATCCCCGGCTTAGGAGGCCGGTGTCTTATCCATTGAGCCACGGAGGCGTATATATAAGCGCGCTTAAATATCGATATCTATTCTGAAGGTAATTCGCTTAACTTGTTTTTATAAGGATACTGCATTAAACTGATGATTTCCCTAATCTGCAGTTAAAAGATTGTATACAATTATCCAATTGATTCGGGACTGGATATTTGGTCGCTATACATGAATACATATTGTTACGCGAACAGGGATGTCTCAGCAAACGATTTAGGTTACATACATGCTGTAATGGTTAATGCAACGTATAAAGGAAACTGTAGGTTTTCATTGTTGTACGACAGAAAGTGGTCATGGAAAGGCTCGCTATGTATGTTTTTGAATTTCCGGTAAACACTGAGCTTCAAATTTTCTCCCCTTGTACTGTTTGCTCATCGTCATAGCGACTCCGATGCATTATCATGGACGACGTTTGGCTGTTTAGCTGGTAAGTTTTAAGTTGGAGCATATATTCTTTAAATGAGTGGAGATTCTTTTACCATTAAACTGTTGAAAAAGTAATTGCAGAAAGAAAAAAGACAGAAAGAAAGTATTCTGGACTATACTTGATTTTCCTTGTAACAAAAGTAGTTTAAATTTTTTTACCTCCGACGGGACTCGAACCCGCAATCCCCGGCTTAGGAGGCCGGTGCCTTATCCATTGGGCCACGGAGGCATGCAGTAAAAACACTTATATTTGGAAGTCCTTTGTTCTTCAGTTTCACAAAAGACCAAATTTTCAATGTTTAGCTTCACAAAAGAGAAATCGTCAAAAATTGTTAACGGATTAATTCTGTTCAGCGTGGAACAAGTTGAATTTTACAAGTGATGTGTGTGCAATATCCATGAACTCGTCCGTCGACAGAGTTTAAAATGATTTACAAATTTGTTTGAGTAAAAATTGACTACCTCCGACGGGACTCGAACCCGCAATCCCCGGCTTAGGAGGCCGGTGCCTTATCCATTGGGCCACGGAGGCGTATATATAAGCGCGCTTAAATATCGATATCTATTCTGAAGGTAATTCGCTTAACTTGTTTTTATAAGGATACTGCATTAAACTGATGATTTTCCTAATCTGCAGTTAAAAGATTGTATACAATTATCCAATTGATTCGGGACTGGATATTTGGTCGCTATACATGAATACATATTGTTACGCGAACAGGGATGTCTCAGCAAACGATTTAGGTTACATACATGCTGTAATGGTTAATGCAACGTATAAAGGAAACTGTAGGTTTTCATTGTTGTACGACAGAAAGTGGTCATGGAAAGGCTCGCTATGTATGTTTTTGAATTTCCGGTAAACACTGAGCTTCAAATTTTCTCCCCTTGTACTGTTTGCTCATCGTCATAGCGACTCCGATGCATTATCATGGACGACGTTTGGCTGTTTAGCTGGTAAGTTTTAAGTTGGAGCATATATTCTTTAAATGAGTGGAGATTCTTTTACCATTAAACTGTTGAAAAAGTAATTGCAGAAAGAAAAAAGACACAAAGAAAGTATTCTGGACTATACTTGATTTTCCTTGTAACAAAAGTAGTTTAAATTTTTTTACCTCCGACGGGACTCGAACCCGCAATCCCCGGCTTAGGAGGCCGGTGCCTTATCCATTGGACCACGGAGGCATGCAGTAAAAACACTTATATTTGGAAGTCCTTTGTTCTTCAGTTTCACAAAAGACCAAATTTTCAATGTTTAGCTTCACAAAAGAGAAATCGTCAAAAATTGTTAACGGATTAATTCTGTTCAGCGTGGAACAAGTTGAATTTTACAACTGATGTGTGTGCAATATCCATGAACTCGTCCGACGACAGAGTTTAAAATGATTTACAAATTTGTTTGAGTAAAAATTGACTACCTCCGACGGGACTCGAACCCGCAATCCCCGGCTTAGGAGGCCGGTGCCTTATCCATTGGGCCACGGAGGCGTATATATAAGCGCGCTTAAATATCGATATCTATTCTGAAGGTAATTCGCTTAACTTGTTTTTATAAGGATACTGCATTAAACTGATGATTTTCCTAATCTGCAGTTAAAAGATTGTATACAATTATCCAATTGATTCGGGACTGGATATTTGGTCGCTATACATGAATACATACTGTTACGCGAACAGGGATGTCTCAGCAAACGATTTAGGTTACATACATGCTGTAATGGTTAATGCAACGTATAAAGGAAACTGTAGGTTTTCATTGTTGTACGACAGAAAGTGGTCATGGAAAGGCTCGCTATGTATGTTTTTGAATTTCCGGTAAACACTGAGCTTCAAATTTTCTCCCCTTGTACTGTTTGCTCATCGTCATAGCGACTCCGATGCATTATCATGGACGACGTTTGGCTGTTTAGCTGGTAAGTTTTAAGTTGGAGCATATATTCTTTAAATGAGTGGAGATTCTTTTACCATTAAACTGTTGAAAAAGTAATTGCAGAAAGAAAAAAGACAGAAAGAAAGTATTCTGGACTATACTTGATTTTCCTTGTAACAAAAGTAGTTTACATTTTTTTACCTCCGACGGGACTCGAACCCGCAATCCCCGGCTTAGGAGGCCGGTGCCTTATCCATTGGGCCACGGAGGCATGCAGTAAAAACACTTATATTTGGAAGTCCTTTGTTCTTCAGTTTCACAAAAGACCAAATTTTCAATGTTTAGCTTCACAAAAGAGAAATCGTCAAAAATTGTTAACGGATTAATTCTGTTCAGCGTGGAACAAGTTGAATTTTACAAGTGATGTGTGTGCAATATCCATGAACTCGTCCGTCGACAGAGTTTAAAATGATTTACAAATTTGTTTGAGTAAAAATTGACTACCTCCGACGGGACTCGAACCCGCAATCCCCGGCTTAGGAGGCCGGTGCCTTATCCATTGGGCCACGGAGGCGTATATATAAGGCGTATATATCGCTTAAATATCGATATCTATTCTGAAGGTAATTCGCTTAACTTGTTTTTATAAGGATACTGCATTAAACTGATGATTTTCCTAATCTGCAGTTAAAAGATTGTATACAATTATCCAATTGATTCGGGACTGGATATTTGGTCGCTATACATGAATACATACTGTTACGCGAACAGGGATGTCTCAGCAAACGATTTAGGTTACATACATGCTGTAATGGTTAATGCAACGTATAAAGGAAACTGTAGGTTTTCATTGTTGTACGACAGAAAGTGGTCATGGAAAGGCTCGCTATGTATGTTTTTGAATTTCCGGTAAACACTGAGCTTCAAATTTTCTCCCCTTGTACTGTTTGCTCATCGTCATAGCGACTCCGATGCATTATCATGGACGACGTTTGGCTGTTTAGCTGGTAAGTTTTAAGTTGGAGCATATATTCTTTAAATGAGTGGAGATTCTTTTACCATTAAACTGTTGAAAAAGTAATTGCAGAAAGAAAAAAGACACAAAGAAAGTATTCTGGACTATACTTGATTTTCCTTGTAACAAAAGTAGTTTAAATTTTTTTACCTCCGACGGGACTCGAACCCGCAATCCCCGGCTTAGGAGGCCGGTGCCTTATCCATTGGGCCACGGAGGCATGCAGTAAAAACACTTATATTTGGAAGTCCTTTGTTCTTCAGTTTCACAAAAGACCAAATTTTCAATGTTTAGCTTCACAAAAGAGAAATCGTCAAAAATTGTTAACGGATTAATTCTGTTCAGCGTGGAACAAGTTGAATTTTACAACTGATGTGTGTGCAATATCCATGAACTCGTCCGACGACAGAGTTTAAAATGATTTACAAATTTGTTTGAGTAAAAATTGACTACCTCCGACGGGACTCGAACCCGCAATCCCCGGCTTAGGAGGCCGGTGCCTTATCCATTGGGCCACGGAGGCGTATATATAAGCGCGCTTAAATATCGATATCTATTCTGAAGGTAATTCGCTTAACTTGTTTTTATAAGGATACTGCATTAAACTGATGATTTTCCTAATCTGCAGTTAAAAGATTGTATACAATTATCCAATTGATTCGGGACTGGATATTTGGTCGCTATACATGAATACATATTGTTACGCGAACAGGGATGTCTCAGCAAACGATTTAGGTTACATACATGCTGTAATGGTTAATGCAACGTATAAAGGAAACTGTAGGTTTTCATTGTTGTACGACAGAAAGTGGTCATGGAAAGGCTCGCTATGTATGTTTTTGAATTTCCGGTAAACACTGAGCTTCAAATTTTCTCCCCTTGTACTGTTTGCTCATCGTCATAGCGACTCCGATGCATTATCATGGACGACGTTTGGCTGTTTAGCTGGTAAGTTTTAAGTTGGAGCATATATTCTTTAAATGAGTGGAGATTCTTTTACCATTAAACTGTTGAAAAAGTAATTGCAGAAAGAAAAAAGACAGAAAGAAAGTATTCTGGACTATACTTGATTTTCCTTGTAACAAAAGTAGTTTACATTTTTTTACCTCCGACGGGACTCGAACCCGCAATCCCCGGCTTAGGAGGCCGGTGCCTTATCCATTGGGCCACGGAGGCATGCAGTAAAAACACTTATATTTGGAAGTCCTTTGTTCTTCAGTTTCACAAAAGACCAAATTTTCAATGTTTAGCTTCACAACAGAGAAATCGTCAAAAATTGTTAACGGATTAATTCTGTTCAGCGTGGAACAAGTTGAATTTTACAACTGATGTGTGTGCAATATCCATGAACTCGTCCGACGACAGAGTTTAAAATGATTTACAAATTTGTTCGAGTAAAAATTGACTACCTCCGACGGGACTCGAACCCGCAATCCCCGGCTTAGGAGGCCGGTGCCTTATCCATTGGGCCACGGAGGCGCTTAAATATCGATATCTATTCTGAAGGTAATTCGCTTAACTTGTTTTTATAAGGATACTGCATTAAACTGATGATTTTCCTAATCTGCAGTTAAAAGATTGTATACAATTATCCAATTGATTCGGGACTGGATATTTGGTCGCTATACATGAATACATACTGTTACGCGAACAGGGATGTCTCAGCAAACGATTTAGGTTACATACATGCTGTAATGGTTAATGCAACGTATAAAGGAAACTGTAGGTTTTCATTGTTGTACGACAGAAAGTGGTCATGGTAAGGCTCGCTATGTATGTTTTTGAATTTCCGGTAAACACTGAGCTTCAAATTTTCTCCCCTTGTACTGTTTGCTCATCGTCATAGCGACTCCGATGCATTATCATGGACGACGTTTGGCTGTTTAGCTGGTAAGTTTTAAGTTGGAGCATATATTCTTTAAATGAGTGGAGATTCTTTTACCATTAAACTGTTGAAAAAGTAATTGCAGAAAGAAAAAAGACAGAAAGAAAGTATTCTGGACTATACTTGATTTTCCTTGTAACAAAAGTAGTTTAAATTTTTTTACCTCCGACGGGACTCGAACCCGCAATCCCCGGCTTAGGAGGCCGGTGCCTTATCCATTGGGCCACGGAGGCATGCAGTAAAAACACTTATATTTGGAAGTCCTTTGTTCTTCAGTTTCACAAAAGACCAAATTTTCAATGTTTAGCTTCACAAAAGAGAAATCGTCAAAAATTGTTAACGTATTAATTCTGTTCGGCGTGGAACAAGTTGAATTTTACAAGTGATGTGTGTGCAATATCCATGAACTCGTCCGTCGACAGAGTTTAAAATGATTTACAAATTTGTTTGAGTAAAAATTGACTACCTCCGACGGGACTCGAACCCGCAATCCCCGGCTTAGGAGACCGGTGCCTTTTTTTTTTATCTTGTATATTTATTGACATCATCATATGAATATTTACAACATTACTGTACATATCACAGAATTAAAACTGATTGCACTTTCATTCAACCTACCATTCATTTTATCTTTCCTCAAACCAATTATACACATTTTCCTAGGTACAATTTCTGAGCTGAAATAATATAACATTATTGTCCAGAACATAACAACCAATTTCTCTTTTAACATTTATAAGCATGACATGAAAATAAAAAATAATTTGTTTAACTAGTGTACACGGCTGGTATCCATTCCTGTAGCACAAAAGTCAAATAATTATTTTAAAATCAGTAAGTCATAAAACGTTAGAGAAAAGGTCGCTGTTAAATAGGTAAAGAACCTGGATCAAAATGTCGTTTATAAAAACGCGAAAATGGTCACTCATTCTACCGCAGACTCATACACTTTTGTACAATTTACATGTATCAGTTCAAAAATTTAATCATAAAAAACTAATTCATTGTTTTTGTCAAATAATCATTCATCGCCTCAATATCCTCCTGTATCTTATCTGTATACCAAATTGTTTCGCGCACATCTTCGAAATCCTTTTCAACACACTGTTTATACCAATCGAATTTTCCGTCACCCACGTCCAGTATACGAAATACTTTTTGATGAATGTTATAGGCAATCAAACGACCGTTATTACATTTTCCAATTAAGAAATCAGATGTCATTCTACTTTTCTTTAATACAATTTTGTCGAACTCAATCGTTTTATGAACTGTTGATTCTGAATCCATATCACACTCAAAACTGTTAACTTGTTTATTTATAATCTTTTGTTTACATGGTACTTCTATTGTCTTTTGTTTCTTTAAATCAATTTGTGAATTGTGAACCGGTTTGGTAGGTGTAGTCGAGTCAACCTTCCTATCATTATCACAGACTATTTTATCAGTACTTGTGCACGAATAGGTATTTAAAGGTGCACTTTTAATTTCCATGTTTCGTTCATCGATTTGTCTATTTATAATCCTCTGTTTACCTGTATCATCGTGTGTCTTTTGTTTGTGCAAATCATTAACCGGTTTGATAGGTTTAATCGAGTCTACCTTACTATTAATACATCGTCCTATATTCTCACATATTACCTTGGTGGTACTTGTGCACGAAGAGGAACTTATGGGTGTACTTTCAATTTCCATGCTTGAAGCGAAATTTACAGTTTTTATAATTGTTTCATCATTTGATACGTCAACAATAGAATCGATATCATTAGTCACAACATTGATTTCGTTATCTTTATTGTCATTATATTCTTTCATTCTCTTTTTGTCCCTCCTTAATGCCGAAACAGATTTTCTTTTCAATTGTTTACATTCAGACTTTGAAAACATAATTGAAATTCTCGCCTTTTCTTCATCCCCATGAACTGTATATGTTATCACTTGAAATTCTTCAGCAGCATTTTCAATCGCTTTCACTAAAAACTTGGGTAAATTATCCATTGTTCAATATTAAATTATTATTAAAAACACATACTCCTCAAAGTGCCTCCGAACAGGTGTACAACACGTTATTACATAAAATTCTTCATATTATGCATTGTTTTTAACAAACGAAGACAAAGACTTACTGCAATCAAGGTCTATAAGAGGAAGAATCCTGATATTGTTTGGTATTCCAGACAAAACCTTGGAAAACAGACGAAATTCTCTCCGGTTGAAAAACACGTGTGGTCACTTACAAACACTGACCGGAAGTCCTCTAGGAGACCGGTGCCTTATCCATTGGGCCACGGAGGCGTATATATAAGCGCGCTTAAATATCGATATCTATTCTGAAGGTAATTCGCTTAACTTGTTTTTATAAGGATACTGCATTAAACTGATGATTTTCCTAATCTGCAGTTAAAAGATTGTATACAATTATCCAATTGATTCGGGACTGGATATTTGGTCGCTATACATGAATACATACTGTTACGCGAACAGGGATGTCTCAGCAAACGATTTAGGTTACATACATGCTGTAATGGTTAATGCAACGTATAAAGGAAACTGTAGGTTTTCATTGTTGTACGACAGAAAGTGGTCATGGTAAGGCTCGCTATGTATGTTTTTGAATTTCCGGTAAACACTGATCTTCAAATTTTCTCCCCTTGTACTGTTTGCTCATCGTCATAGCGACTCCGATGCATTATCATGGACGACGTTTGGCTGTTTAGCTGGTAAGTTTTAAGTTGGAGCATATATTCTTTAAATGAGTGGAGATTCTTTTACCATTAAACTGTTGAAAAAGTAATTGCAGAAAGAAAAAAGACACAAAGAAAGTATTCTGGACTATACTTGATTTTCCTTGTAACAAAAGTAGTTTAAATTTTTTTATCTCCGACGGGACTCGAACCCGCAATCCCCGGCTTAGGAGGCCGGTGCCTTATCCATTGGGCCACGGAGGCATGCAGTAAAAACACTTATATTTGGAAGTCCTTTGTTCTTCAGTTTCACAAAAGACCAAATTTTCAATGTTTAGCTTCACAAAAGAGAAATCGTCAAAAATTGTTTACGGATTAATTCTGTTCAGCGTGGAACAAGTTGAATTTTACAAGTGATGTGTGTGCAATATCCATGAACTCGTCCGTCGACAGAGTTTAAAATGATTTACAAATTTGTTTGAGTAAAAATTGACTACCTCCGACGGGACTCGAACCCGCAATCCCCGGCTTAGGAGGCCGGTGCCTTATCCATTGGGCCACGGAGGCGTATATATAAGCGCGCTTAAATATCGATATCTATTCTGAAGGTAATTCGCTTAACTTGTTTTTATAAGGATACTGCATTAAACTGATGATTTTCCTAATCTGCAGTTAAAAGATTGTATTGATTCGGGACTGGATATTTGGTCGCTTTACATGAATACATACTGTTACGCGAACAGGGATGTCTCAGCAAACGATTTAGGTTACATACATGCTGTAATGGTTAATGCAACGTATAAAGGAAACTGTAGGTTTTCATTGTTGTACGACAGAAAGTGGTCATGGAAAGGCTCGCTATGTATGTTTTTGAATTTCCGGTAAACACTGAGCTTCAAATTTTCTCCCCTTGTACTGTTTGCTCATCGTCATAGCGACTCCGATGCATTATCATGGACGACGTTTGGCTGTTTAGCTGGTAAGTTTTAAGTTGGAGCATATATTCTTTAAATGAGTGGAGATTCTTTTACCATTAAACTGTTGAAAAAGTAATTGCAGAAAGAAAAAAGACAGAAAGAAAGTATTCTGGACTATACTTGATTTTCCTTGTAACAAAAGTAGTTTAAATTTTTTTACCTCCGACGGGACTCGAACCCGCAATCCCCGGCTTAGGAGGCCGGTGCCTTATCCATTGGGCCACGGTGGCATGCAGTAAAAACACTTATATTTGGAAGTCCTTTGTTCTTCAGTTTCACAAAAGACCAAATTTTCAATGTTTAGCTTCACAACAGAGAAATCGTCAAAAATTGTTAACGGATTAATTCTGTTCAGCGTGGAACAAGTTGAATTTTACAACTGATGTGTGTGCAATATCCATGAACTCGTCCGACGACAGAGTTTAAAATGATTTACAAATTTGTTTGAGTAAAAATTGACTACCTCCGACGGGACTCGAACCCGCAATCCCCGGCTTAGGAGGCCGGTGCCTTATCCATTGGGCCACGGAGGCGTATATATAAGCGCGCTTAAATATCGATATCTATTCTGAAGGTAATTCGCTTAACTTGTTTTTATAAGGATACTGCATTAAACTGATGATTTTCCTAATCTGCAGTTAAAAGATTGTATACAATTATCCAATTGATTCGGGACTGGATATTTGGTCGCTATACATGAATACATACTGTTACGCGAACAGGGATGTCTCAGCAAACGATTTAGGTTACATACATGCTGTAATGGTTAATGCAACGTATAAAGGAAACTGTAGGTTTTCATTGTTGTACGACAGAAAGTGGTCATGGAAAGGCTCGCTATGTATGTTTTTGAATTTCCGGTAAACACTGAGCTTCAAATTTTCTCCCCTTGTACTGTTTGCTCATCGTCATAGCGACTCCGATGCATTATCATGGACGACGTTTGGCTGTTTAGCTGGTAAGTTTTAAGTTGGAGCATATATTCTTTAAATGAGTGGAGATTCTTTTACCATTAAACTGTTGAAAAAGTAATTGCAGAAAGAAAAAAGACAGAAAGAAAGTATTCTGGACTATACTTGATTTTCCTTGTAACAAAAGTAGTTTAAATTTTTTTACCTCCGACGGGACTCGAACCCGCAATCCCCGGCTTAGGAGGCCGGTGCCTTATCCATTGGGCCACGGAGGCATGCAGTAAAAACACTTATATTTGGAAGTCCTTTGTTCTTCAGTTTCACAAAAGACCAAATTTTCAATGTTTAGCTTCACAAAAGAGAAATCGTCAAAAATTGTTAACGGATTAATTCTGTTCAGCGTGGAACAAGTTGAATTTTACAAGTGATGTGTGTGCAATATCCATGAACTCGTCCGTCGACAGAGTTTAAAATGATTTACAAATTTGTTTGAGTAAAAATTGACTACCTCCGACGGGACTCGAACCCGCAATCCCCGGCTTAGGAGGCCGGTGCCTTATCCATTGGGCCACGGAGGCGTATATATAAGCGCGCTTAAATATCGATATCTATTCTGAAGGTAATTCGCTTAACTTGTTTTTATAAGGATACTGCATTAAACTGATGATTTTCCTAATCTGCAGTTAAAAGATTGTATACAATTATCCAATTGATTCGGGACTGGATATTTGGTCGCTATACATGAATACATACTGTTACGCGAACAGGGATGTCTCAGCAAACGATTTAGGTTACATACATGCTGTAATGGTTAATGCAACGTATAAAGGAAACTGTAGGTTTTCATTGTTGTACGACAGAAAGTGGTCATGGAAAGGCTCGCTATGTATGTTTTTGAATTTCCGGTAAACACTGAGCTTCAAATTTTCTCCCCTTGTACTGTTTGCTCATCGTCATAGCGACTCCGATGCATTATCATGGACGACGTTTGGCTGTTTAGCTGGTAAGTTTTAAGTTGGAGCATATATTCTTTAAATGAGTGGAGATTCTTTTACCATTAAACTGTTGAAAAAGTAATTGCAGAAAGAAAAAAGACAGAAAGAAAGTATTCTGGACTATACTTGATTTTCCTTGTAACAAAAGTAGTTTAAATTTTTTTACGAACCCGCAATCCCCGGCTTAGGAGGCCGGTGCCTTATCCATTGGGCCACGGAGGCATGCAGTAAAAACACTTATATTTGGAAGTCCTTTGTTCTTCAGTTTCACAAAAGACCAAATTTTCAATGTTTAGCTTCACAAAAGAGAAATCGTCAAAAATTGTTAACGGATTAATTCTGTTCAGCGTGGAACAAGTTGAATTTTACAAGTGATGTGTGTGCAATATCCATGAACTCGTCCGTCGACAGAGTTTAAAATGATTTACAAATTTGTTTGAGTAAAAATTGACTACCTCCGACGGGACTCGAACCCGCAATCCCCGGCTTAGGAGGCTTAAATATCGATATCTATTCTGAAGGTAATTCGCTTAACTTGTTTTTATAAGGATACTGCATTAAACTGATGATTTTCCTAATCTGCAGTTAAAAGATTGTATACAATTATCCAATTGATTCGGGACTGGATATTTGGTCGCTATACATGAATACATACTGTTACGCGAACAGGGATGTCTCAGCAAACGATTTAGGTTACATACATGCTGTAATGGTTAATGCAACGTATAAAGGAAACTGTAGGTTTTCATTGTTGTACGACAGAAAGTGGTCATGGAAAGGCTCGCTATGTATGTTTTTGAATTTCCGGTAAACACTGAGCTTCAAATTTTCTCCCCTTGTACTGTTTGCTCATCGTCATATCGACTCCGATGCATTATCATGGACGACGTTTGGCTGTTTAGCTGGTAAGTTTTAAGTTGGAGCATATATTCTTTAAATGAGTGGAGATTCTTTTACCATTAAACTGTTGAAAAAGTAATTGCAGAAAGAAAAAAGACAGAAAGAAAGTATTCTGGACTATACTTGATTTTCCTTGTAACAAAAGTAGTTTAAATTTTTTTACGAACCCGCAATCCCCGGCTTAGGAGGCCGGTGCCTTATCCATTGGGCCACGGAGGCATGCAGTAAAAACACTTATATTTGGAAGTCCTTTGTTCTTCAGTTTCACAAAAGACCAAATTTTCAATGTTTAGCTTCACAAAAGAGAAATCGTCAAAAATTGTTAACGGATTAATTCTGTTCAGCGTGGAACAAGTTGAATTTTACAAGTGATGTGTGTGCAATATCCATGAACTCGTCCGTCGAGAGAGTTTAAAATGATTTACAAATTTGTTTGAGTAAAAATTGACTACCTCCGACGGGACTCGAACCCGCAATCCCCGGCTTAGGAGGCCGGTGCCTTATCCATTGGGCCACGGAGGCGTATATATAAGCGCGCTTAAATATCGATATCTATTCTGAAGGTAATTCGCTTGACTTGTTTTTATAAGGATACTGCATTAAATTGATGATTTTCCTAATCTGCAGTTAAAAGATTGTATACAATTATCCAATTGATTCGGGACTGGATATTTGGTCGCTATACATGAATACATACTGTTACGCGAACAGGGATGTCTCAGCAAACGATTTAGGTTACATACATGCTGTAATGGTTAATGCAACGTATAAAGGAAACTGTAGGTTTTCATTGTTGTACGACAGAAAGTGGTCATGGAAAGGCTCGCTATGTATGTTTTTGAATTTCCGGTAAACACTGAGCTTCAAATTTTCTCCCCTTGTACTGTTTGCTCATCGTCATAGCGACTCCGATGCATTATCATGGACGACGTTTGGCTGTTTAGCTGGTAAGTTTTAAGTTGGAGCATATATTCTTTAAATGAGTGGAGATTCTTTTACCATTAAACTGTTGAAAAAGTAATTGCAGAAAGAAAAAAGACAGAAAGAAAGTATTCTGGACTATACTTGATTTTCCTTGTAACAAAAGTAGTTTAAATTTTTTTACCTCCGGCTGGACTCGAACCCGCAATCCCCGGCTTAGGAGGCCGGTGCCTTATCCATTGGGCCACGGAGGCATGCAGTAAAAACACTTATATTTGGAAGTCCTTTGTTCTTCAGTTTCACAAAAGACCAAATTTTCAATGTTTAGCTTCACAAAAGAGAAATCGTCAAAAATTGTTAACGGATTAATTCTGTTCAGCGTGGAACAAGTTGAATTTTACAAGTGATGTGTGTGCAATATCCATGAACTCGTCCGTCGACAGAGTTTAAAATGATTTACAAATTTGTTTGAGTAAAAATTGACTACCTCCGACGGGACTCGAACCCGCAATCCCCGGCTTAGGAGGCCGGTGCCTTATCCATTGGGCCACGGAGGCGTATATATAAGCGCGCTTAAATATCGATATCTATTCTGAAGGTAATTCGCTTAACTTGTTTTTATAAGGATACTGCATTAAACTGATGATTTTCCTAATCTGCAGTTAAAAGATTGTATACAATTATCCAATTGATTCGGGACTGGATATTTGGTCGCTATACATGAATACATACTGTTACGCGAACAGGGATGTCTCAGCAAACGATTTAGGTTACATACATGCTGTAATGGTTAATGCAACGTATAAAGGAAACTGTAGGTTTTCATTGTTGTACGACAGAAAGTGGTCATGGAAAGGCTCGCTATGTATGTTTTTGAATTTCCGGTAAACACTGAGCTTCAAATTTTCTCCCCTTGTACTGTTTGCTCATCGTCATAGCGACTCCGATGCATTATCATGGACGACGTTTGGCTGTTTAGCTGGTAAGTTTTAAGTTGGAGCATATATTCTTTAAATGAGTGGAGATTCTTTTACCATTAAACTGTTGAAAAAGTAATTGCAGAAAGAAAAAAGACAGAAAGAAAGTATTCTGGGCTATACTTGATTTTCCTTGTAACAAAAGTAGTTTAAATTTTTTTTACCTCCGACGGGACTCGAACCCGCAATCCCCGGCTTAGGAGGCCGGTGCCTTATCCATTGGGCCACGGAGGCATGCAGTAAAAACACTTATATTTGGAAGTCCTTTGTTCTTCAGTTTCACAAAAGACCAAATTTTCAATGTTTAGCTTCACAAAAGAGAAATCGTCAAAAATTGTTAACGGATTAATTCTGTTCAGCGTGGAACAAGTTGAATTTTACAAGTGATGTGTGTGCAATATCCATGAACTCGTCCGTCGACAGAGTTTAAAATGATTTACAAATTTGTTTGAGTAAAAATTGACTACCTCCGACGGGACTCGAACCCGCAATCCCCGGCTTAGGAGGCTTAAATATCGATATCTATTCTGAAGGTAATTCGCTTAACTTGTTTTTATAAGGATACTGCATTAAACTGATGATTTTCCTAATCTGCAGTTAAAAGATTGTATACAATTATCCAATTGATTCGGGACTGGATATTTGGTCGCTATACATGAATACATACTGTTACGCGAACAGGGATGTCTCAGCAAACGATTTAGGTTACATACATGCTGTAATGGTTAATGCAACGTATAAAGGAAACTGTAGGTTTTCATTGTTGTACGACAGAAAGTGGTCATGGAAAGGCTCGCTATGTATGTTTTTGAATTTCCGGTAAACACTGAGCTTCAAATTTTCTCCCCTTGTACTGTTTGCTCATCGTCATATCGACTCCGATGCATTATCATGGACGACGTTTGGCTGTTTAGCTGGTAAGTTTTAAGTTGGAGCATATATTCTTTAAATGAGTGGAGATTCTTTTACCATTAAACTGTTGAAAAAGTAATTGCAGAAAGAAAAAAGACAGAAAGAAAGTATTCTGGACTATACTTGATTTTCCTTGTAACAAAAGTAGTTTAAATTTTTTTACGAACCCGCAATCCCCGGCTTAGGAGGCCGGTGCCTTATCCATTGGGCCACGGAGGCATGCAGTAAAAACACTTATATTTGGAAGTCCTTTGTTCTTCAGTTTCACAAAAGACCAAATTTTCAATGTTTAGCTTCACAAAAGAGAAATCGTCAAAAATTGTTAACGGATTAATTCTGTTCAGCGTGGAACAAGTTGAATTTTACAAGTGATGTGTGTGCAATATCCATGAACTCGTCCGTCGACAGAGTTTAAAATGATTTACAAATTTGTTTGAGTAAAAATTGACTACCTCCGACGGGACTCGAACCCGCAATCCCCGGCTTAGGAGGCCGGTGCCTTATCCATTGGGCCACGGAGGCGTATATATAAGCGCGCTTAAATATCGATATCTATTCTGAAGGTAATTCGCTTAACTTGTTTTTATAAGGATACTGCATTAAACTGATGATTTTCCTAATCTGCAGTTAAAAGATTGTATACAATTATCCAATTGATTCGGGACTGGATATTTGGTCGCTATACATGAATACATACTGTTACGCGAACAGGGATGTCTCAGCAAACGATTTAGGTTACATACATGCTGTAATGGTTAATGCAACGTATAAAGGAAACTGTAGGTTTTCATTGTTGTACGACAGAAAGTGGTCATGGAAAGGCTCGCTATGTATGTTTTTGAATTTCCGGTAAACACTGAGCTTCAAATTTTCTCCCCTTGTACTGTTTGCTCATCGTCATATCGACTCCGATGCATTATCATGGACGACGTTTGGCTGTTTAGCTGGTAAGTTTTAAGTTGGAGCATATATTCTTTAAATGAGTGGAGATTCTTTTACCATTAAACTGTTGAAAAAGTAATTGCAGAAAGAAAAAAGACAGAAAGAAAGTATTCTGGACTATACTTGATTTTCCTTGTAACAAAAGTAGTTTAAATTTTTTTACGAACCCGCAATCCCCGGCTTAGGAGGCCGGTGCCTTATCCATTGGGCCACGGAGGCATGCAGTAAAAACACTTATATTTGGAAGTCCTTTGTTCTTCAGTTTCACAAAAGACCAAATTTTCAATGTTTAGCTTCACAAAAGAGAAATCGTCAAAAATTGTTAACGGATTAATTCTGTTCAGCGTGGAACAAGCTGAATTTTACAAGTGATGTGTGTGCAATATCCATGAACTCGTCCGTCGACAGAGTTTAAAATGATTTACAAATTTGTTTGAGTAAAAATTGACTACCTCCGACGGGACTCGAACCCGCAATCCCCGGCTTAGGAGGCCGGTGCCTTATCCATTGGGCCACGGAGGCGTATATATAAGCGCGCTTAAATATCGATATCTATTCTGAAGGTAATTCGCTTAACTTGTTTTTATAAGGATACTGCATTAAACTGATGATTTTCCTAATCTGCAGTTAAAAGATTGTATACAATTATCCAATTGATTCGGGACTGGATATTTGGTCGCTATACATGAATACATACTGTTACGCGAACAGGGATGTCTCAGCAAACGATTTAGGTTACATACATGCTGTAATGGTTAATGCAACGTATAAAGGAAACTGTAGGTTTTCATTGTTGTACGACAGAAAGTGGTCATGGAAAGGCTCGCTATGTATGTTTTTGAATTTCCGGTAAACACTGAGCTTCAAATTTTCTCCCCTTGTACTGTTTGCTCATCGTCATAGCGACTCCGATGCATTATCATGGACGACGTTTGGCTGTTTAGCTGGTAAGTTTTAAGTTGGAGCATATATTCTTTAAATGAGTGGAGATTCTTTTACCATTAAACTGTTGAAAAAGTAATTGCAGAAAGAAAAAAGACAGAAAGAAAGTATTCTGGACTATACTTGATTTTCCTTGTAACAAAAGTAGTTTAAATTTTTTTACCTCCGACGGGACTCGAACCCGCAATCCCCGGCTTAGGAGGCCGGTGCCTTATCCATTGGGCCACGGAGGCATGCAGTAAAAACACTTATATTTGGAAGTCCTTTGTTCTTCAGTTTCACAAAAGACCAAATTCTCAATGTTTAGCTTCACAAAAGAGAAATCGTCAAAAATTGTTAACGGATTAATTCTGTTCAGCGTGGAACAAGTTGAATTTTACAAGTGATGTGTGTGCAATATCCATGAACTCGTCCGTCGACAGAGTTTAAAATGATTTACAAATTTATTTGAGTAAAAATTGACTACCTCCGACGGGACTCGAACCCGCAATCCCCGGCTTAGGAGGCCGGTGCCTTATCCATTGGGCCACGGAGGCGTATATATAAGCGCGCTTAAATATCGATATCTATTCTGAAGGTAATTCGCTTAACTTGTTTTTATAAGGATACTGCATTAAACTGATGATTTTCCTAATCTGCAGTTAAAAGATTGTATACAATTATCCAATTGATTCGGGACTGGATATTTGGTCGCTATACATGAATACATACTGTTACGCGAACAGGGATGTCTCAGCAAACGATTTAGGTTACATACATGCTGTAATGGTTAATGCAACGTATAAAGGAAACTGTAGGTTTTCATTGTTGTACGACAGAAAGTGGTCATGGAAAGGCTCGCTATGTATGTTTTTGAATTTCCGGTAAACACTGAGCTTCAAATTTTCTCCCCTTGTACTGTTTGCTCATCGTCATATCGACTCCGATGCATTATCATGGACGACGTTTGGCTGTTTAGCTGGTAAGTTTTAAGTTGGAGCATATATTCTTTAAATGAGTGGAGATTCTTTTACCATTAAACTGTTGAAAAAGTAATTGCAGAAAGAAAAAAGACAGAAAGAAAGTATTCTGGACTATACTTGATTTTCCTTGTAACAAAAGTAGTTTAAATTTTTTTACGAACACACAATCCCCGGCTTTGGAGGCCGGTGCCTTATCCATTGGGCCACGGAGGCATGCAGTAAAAACACTTATATTTGGAAGTCCTTTGTTCTTCAGTTTCACAAAAGACCAAATTTTCAATGTTTAGCTTCACAAAAGAGAAATCGTCAAAAATTGTTAACGGATTAATTCTGTTCAGCGTGGAACAAGCTGAATTTTACAAGTGATGTGTGTGCAATATCCATGAACTCGTCCGTCGACAGAGTTTAAAATGATTTACAAATTTGTTTGAGTAAAAATTGACTACCTCCGACGGGACTCGAACCCGCAATCCCCGGCTTAGGAGGCCGGTGCCTTATCCATTGGGCCACGGAGGCGTATATATAAGCGCGCTTAAATATCGATATCTATTCTGAAGGTAATTCGCTTAACTTGTTTTTATAAGGATACTGCATTAAACTGATGATTTTCCTAATCTGCAGTTAAAAGATTGTATACAATTATCCAATTGATTCGGGACTGGATATTTGGTCGCTATACATGAATACATACTGTTACGCGAACAGGGATGTCTCAGCAAACGATTTAGGTTACATACATGCTGTAATGGTTAATGCAACGTATAAAGGAAACTGTAGGTTTTCATTGTTGTACGACAGAAAGTGGTCATGGAAAGGCTCGCTATGTATGTTTTTGAATTTCCGGTAAACACTGAGCTTCAAATTTTCTCCCCTTGTACTGTTTGCTCATCGTCATAGCGACTCCGATGCATTATCATGGACGACGTTTGGCTGTTTAGCTGGTAAGTTTTAAGTTGGAGCATATATTCTTTAAATGAGTGGAGATTCTTTTACCATTAAACTGTTGAAAAAGTAATTGCAGAAAGAAAAAAGACAGAAAGAAAGTATTCTGGACTATACTTGATTTTCCTTGTAACAAAAGTAGTTTAAATTTTTTTACCTCCGACGGGACTCGAACACGCAATCCCCGGCTTAGGAGGCCGGTGCCTTATCCATTGGGCCACGGAGGCATGCAGTAAAAACACTTATATTTGGAAGTCCTTTGTTCTTCAGTTTCACAAAAGACCAAATTTTCAATGTTTAGCTTCACAAAAGAGAAATCGTCAAAAATTGTTAACGGATTAATTCTGTTCAGCGTGGAACAAGTTGAATTTTACAAGTGATGTGTGTGCAATATCCATGAACTCGTCCGTCGACAGAGTTTAAAATGATTTACAAATTTGTTTGAGTAAAAATTGACTACCTCCGACGGGACTCGAACCCGCAATCCCCGGCTTAGGAGGCCGGTGCCTTATCCATTGGGCCACGGAGGCGTATATATAAGCGCGCTTAAATATCGATATCTATTCTGAAGGTAATTCGCTTAACTTGTTTTTATAAGGATACTGCATTAAACTGATGATTTTCCTAATCTGCAGTTAAAAGATTGTATACAATTATCCAATTGATTCGGGACTGGATATTTGGTCGCTATACATGAATACATACTGTTACGCGAACAGGGATGTCTCAGCAAACGATTTAGGTTACATACATGCTGTAATGGTTAATGCAACGTATAAAGGAAACTGTAGGTTTTCATTGTTGTACGACAGAAAGTGGTCATGGAAAGGCTCGCTATGTATGTTTTTGAATTTCCGGTAAACACTGAGCTTCAAATTTTCTCCCCTTGTACTGTTTGCTCATCGTCATATCGACTCCGATGCATTATCATGGACGACGTTTGGCTGTTTAGCTGGTAAGTTTTAAGTTGGAGCATATATTCTTTAAATGAGTGGAGATTCTTTTACCATTAAACTGTTGAAAAAGTAATTGCAGAAAGAAAAAAGACAGAAAGAAAGTATTCTGGACTATACTTGATTTTCCTTGTAACAAAAGTAGTTTAAATTTTTTTACGAACCCGCAATCCCCGGCTTAGGAGGCCGGTGCCTTATCCATTGGGCCACGGAGGCATGCAGTAAAAACACTTATATTTGGAAGTCCTTTGTTCTTCAGTTTCACAAAAGACCAAATTTTCAATGTTTAGCTTCACAAAAGAGAAATCGTCAAAAATTGTTAACGGATTAATTCTGTTCAGCGTGGAACAAGTTGAATTTTACAAGTGATGTGTGTGCAATATCCATGAACTCGTCCGTCGACAGAGTTTAAAATGATTTACAAATTTGTTTGAGTAAAAATTGACTACCTCCGACGGGACTCGAACCCGCAATCCCCGGCTTAGGAGGCCGGTGCCTTATCCATTGGGCCACGGAGGCGTATATATAAGCGCGCTTAAATATCGATATCTATTCTGAAGGTAATTCGCTTAACTTGTTTTTATAAGGATACTGCATTAAACTGATGATTTTCCTAATCTGCAGTTAAAAGATTGTATACAATTATCCAATTGATTCGGGACTGGATATTTGGTCGCTATACATGAATACATACTGTTACGCGAACAGGGATGTCTCAGCAAACGATTTAGGTTACATACATGCTGTAATGGTTAATGCAACGTATAAAGGAAACTGTAGGTTTTCATTGTTGTACGACAGAAAGTGGTCATGGAAAGGCTCGCTATGTATGTTTTTGAATTTCCGGTAAACACTGAGCTTCAAATTTTCTCCCCTTGTACTGTTTGCTCATCGTCATATCGACTCCGATGCATTATCATGGACGACGTTTGGCTGTTTAGCTGGTAAGTTTTAAGTTGGAGCATATATTCTTTAAATGAGTGGAGATTCTTTTACCATTAAACTGTTGAAAAAGTAATTGCAGAAAGAAAAAAGACAGAAAGAAAGTATTCTGGACTATACTTGATTTTCCTTGTAACAAAAGTAGTTTAAATTTTTTTACGAACCCGCAATCCCCGGCTTAGGAGGCCGGTGCCTTATCCATTGGGCCACGGAGGCATGCAGTAAAAACACTTATATTTGGAAGTCCTTTGTTCTTCAGTTTCACAAAAGACCAAATTTTCAATGTTTAGCTTCACAAAAGAGAAATCGTCAAAAATTGTTAACGGATTAATTCTGTTCAGCGTGGAACAAGTTGAATTTTACAAGTGATGTGTGTGCAATATCCATGAACTCGTCCGTCGACAGAGTTTAAAATGATTTACAAATTTGTTTGAGTAAAAATTGACTACCTCCGACGGGACTCGAACCCGCAATCCCCGGCTTAGGAGGCCGGTGCCTTATCCATTGGGCCACGGAGGCGTATATATAAGCGCGCTTAAATATCGATATCTATTCTGAAGGTAATTCGCTTAACTTGTTTTTATAAGGATACTGCATTAAACTGATGATTTTCCTAATCTGCAGTTAAAAGATTGTATACAATTATCCAATTGATTCGGGACTGGATATTTGGTCGCTATACATGAATACATACTGTTACGCGAACAGGGATGTCTCAGCAAACGATTTAGGTTACATACATGCTGTAATGGTTAATGCAACGTATAAAGGAAACTGTAGGTTTTCATTGTTGTACGACAGAAAGTGGTCATGGTAAGGCTCGCTATGTATGTTTTTGAATTTCCGGTAAACACTGAGCTTCAAATTTTCTCCCCTTGTACTGTTTGCTCATCGTCATAGCGACTCCGATGCATTGTCATGGACGACGTTTGGCTGTTTAGCTGGTAAGTTTTAAGTTGGAGCATATATTCTTTAAATGAGTGGAGATTCTTTTACCATTAAACTGTTGAAAAAGTAATTGCAGAAAGAAAAAAGACAGAAAGAAAGTATTCTGGACTATACTTGATTTTCCTTGTAACAAAAGTAGTTTAAATTTTTTTATCTCCGACGGGACTCGAACCCGCAATCCCCGGCTTAGGAGGCCGGTGCCTTATCCATTAGGCCACGGAGGCGTATATATAAGCGCGCTTAAATATCGATATCTATTCTGAAGGTAATTCGCTTAACTTGTTTTTATAAGGATACTGCATTAAACTGATGATTTTCCTAATCTGCAGTTAAAAGATTGTATACAATTATCCAATTGATTCGGGACTGGATATTTGGTCGCTATACATGAATACATACTGTTACGCGAACAGGGATGTCTCAGCAAACGATTTAGGTTACATACATGCTGTAATGGTTAATGCAACGTATAAAGGAAACTGTAGGTTTTCATTGTTGTACGACAGAAAGTGGTCATGGAAAGGCTCGCTATGTATGTTTTTGAATTTCCGGTAAACACTGAGCTTCAAATTTTCTCCCCTTGTACTGTTTGCTCATCGTCATATCGACTCCGATGCATTATCATGGACGACGTTTGGCTGTTTAGCTGGTAAGTTTTAAGTTGGAGCATATATTCTTTAAATGAGTGGAGATTCTTTTACCATTAAACTGTTGAAAAAGTAATTGCAGAAAGAAAAAAGACAGAAAGAAAGTATTCTGGACTATACTTGATTTTCCTTGTAACAAAAGTAGTTTAAATTTTTTTACGAACCCGCAATCCCCGGCTTAGGAGGCCGGTGCCTTATCCATTGGGCCACGGAGGCATGCAGTAAAAACACTTATATTTGGAAGTCCTTTGTTCTTCAGTTTCACAAAAGACCAAATTTTCAATGTTTAGCTTCACAAAAGAGAAATCGTCAAAAATTGTTAACGGATTAATTCTGTTCAGCGTGGAACAAGTTGAATTTTACAAGTGATGTGTGTGCAATATCCATGAACTCGTCCGTCGACAGAGTTTAAAATGATTTACAAATTTGTTTGAGTAAAAATTGATTACCTCCGACGGGACTCGAACCCGCAATCCCCGGCTTAGGAGGCCGGTGCCTTATCCATTGGGCCACGGAGGCGTATATATAAGCGCGCTTAAATATCGATATCTATTCTGAAGGTAATTCGCTTAACTTGTTTTTATAAGGATACTGCATTAAACTGATGATTTTCCTAATCTGCAGTTAAAAGATTGTATACAATTATCCAATTGATTCGGGACTGGATATTTGGTCGCTATACATGAATACATACTGTTACGCGAACAGGGATGTCTCAGCAAACGATTTAGGTTACATACATGCTGTAATGGTTAATGCAACGTATAAAGGAAACTGTAGGTTTTCATTGTTGTACGACAGAAAGTGGTCATGGTAAGGCTCGCTATGTATGTTTTTGAATTTCCGGTAAACACTGAGCTTCAAATTTTCTCCCCTTGTACTGTTTGCTCATCGTCATAGCGACTCCGATGCATTGTCATGGACGACGTTTGGCTGTTTAGCTGGTAAGTTTTAAGTTGGAGCATATATTCTTTAAATGAGTGGAGATTCTTTTACCATTAAACTGTTGAAAAAGTAATTGCAGAAAGAAAAAAGACAGAAAGAAAGTATTCTGGACTATACTTGATTTTCCTTGTAACAAAAGTAGTTTAAATTTTTTTCTCTCCGACGGGACTCGAACCCGCAATCCCCGGCTTAGGAGGCCGGTGCCTTATCCATTGGGCCACGGAGGCGTATATATAAGCGCGCTTAAATATCGATATCTATTCTGAAGGTAATTCGCTTAACTTGTTTTTATAAGGATACTGCATTAAACTGATGATTTTCCTAATCTGCAGTTAAAAGATTGTATACAATTATCCAATTGATTCGGGACTGGATATTTGGTCGCTATACATGAATACATACTGTTGCGCGAACAGGGATGTCTCAGCAAACGATTTAGGTTACATACATGCTGTAATGGTTAATGCAACGTATAAAGGAAACTGTAGGTTTTCATTGTTGTAAGACAGAAAGTGGTCATGGTAAGGCTCGCTATGTATGTTTTTGAATTTCCGGTAAACACTGAGCTTCAAATTTTCTCCCCTTGTACTGTTTGCTCATCGTCATAGCGACTCCGATGCATTATCATGGACGACGTTTGGCTGTTTAGCTGGTAAGTTTTAAGTTGGAGCATATATTCTTTAAATGAGTGGAGATTCTTTTACCATTAAACTGTTGAAAAAGTAATTGCAGAAAGAAAAAAGACAGAAAGAAAGTATTCTGGACTATACTTGATTTTCCTTGTAACAAAAGTAGTTTAAATTTTTTTACTTCCGACGGGACTCGAACCCGCAATCCCCGGCTTAGGAGGCCGGTGCCTTATCCATTGGGCCACGGAGGCATGCAGTAAAAACACTTATATTTGGAAGTCCTTTGTTCTTCAGTTTCACAAAAGACCAAATTTTCAATGTTTAGCTTCACAAAAGAGAAATCGTCAAAAATTGTTAACGGATTAATTCTGTTCAGCGTGGAACAAGTTGAATTTTACAAGTGATGTGTGTGCAATATCCATGAACTCGTCCGTCGACAGAGTTTAAAATGATTTACAAATTTGTTTGAGTAAAAATTGACTACCTCCGACGGGACTCGAACCCGCAATCCCCGGCTTAGGAGGCCGGTGCCTTATCCATTGGGCCACGGAGGCGTATATATAAGCGCGCTTAAATATCGATATCTATTCTGAAGGTAATTCGCTTAACTTGTTTTTATAAGGATACTGCATTAAACTGATGATTTTCCTAATCTGCAGTTAAAAGATTGTATACAATTATCCAATTGATTCGGGACTGGATATTTGGTCGCTATACATGAATACATACTGTTACGCGAACAGGGATGTCTCAGCAAACGATTTAGGTTACATACATGCTGTAATGGTTAATGCAACGTATAAAGGAAACTGTAGGTTTTCATTGTTGTACGACAGAAAGTGGTCATGGAAAGGCTCGCTATGTATGTTTTTGAATTTCCGGTAAACACTGAGCTTCAAATTTTCTCCCCTTGTACTGTTTGCTCATCGTCATATCGACTCCGATGCATTATCATGGACGACGTTTGGCTGTTTAGCTGGTAAGTTTTAAGTTGGAGCATATATTCTTTAAATGAGTGGAGATTCTTTTACCATTAAACTGTTGAAAAAGTAATTGCAGAAAGAAAAAAGACAGAAAGAAAGTATTCTGGACTATACTTGATTTTCCTTGTAACAAAAGTAGTTTAAATTTTTTTACGAACCCGCAATCCCCGGCTTAGGAGGCCGGTGCCTTATCCATTGGGCCACGGAGGCATGCAGTAAAAACACTTATATTTGGAAGTCCTTTGTTCTTCAGTTTCACAAAAGACCAAATTTTCAATGTTTAGCTTCACAAAAGAGAAATCGTCAAAAATTGTTAACGGATTAATTCTGTTCAGCGTGGAACAAGTTGAATTTTACAAGTGATGTGTGTGCAATATCCATGAACTCGTCCGTCGACAGAGTTTAAAATGATTTACAAATTTGTTTGAGTAAAAATTGACTACCTCCGACGGGACTCGAACCCGCAATCCCCGGCTTAGGAGGCCGGTGCCTTATCCATTGGGCCACGGAGGCGTATATATAAGCGCGCTTAAATATCGATATCTATTCTGAAGGTAATTCGCTTAACTTGTTTTTATAAGGATACTGCATTAAACTGATGATTTTCCTAATCTGCAGTTAAAAGATTGTATACAATTATCCAATTGATTCGGGACTGGATATTTGGTCGCTATACATGAATACATACTGTTACGCGAACAGGGATGTCTCAGCAAACGATTTAGGTTACATACATGCTGTAATGGTTAATGCAACGTATAAAGGAAACTGTAGGTTTTCATTGTTGTACGACAGAAAGTGGTCATGGTAAGGCTCGCTATGTATGTTTTTGAATTTCCGGTAAACACTGAGCTTCAAATTTTCTCCCCTTGTACTGTTTGCTCATCGTCATAGCGACTCCGATGCATTGTCATGGACGACGTTTGGCTGTTTAGCTGGTAAGTTTTAAGTTGGAGCATATATTCTTTAAATGAGTGGAGATTCTTTTACCATTAAACTGTTGAAAAAGTAATTGCAGAAAGAAAAAAGACAGAAAGAAAGTATTCTGGACTATACTTGATTTTCCTTGTAACAAAAGTAGTTTAAATTTTTTTCTCTCCGACGGGACTCGAACCCGCAATCCCCGGCTTAGGAGGCCGGTGCCTTATCCATTGGGCCACGGAGGCGTATATATAAGCGCGCTTAAATATCGATATCTATTCTGAAGGTAATTCGCTTAACTTGTTTTTATAAGGATACTGCATTAAACTGATGATTTTCCTAATCTGCAGTTAAAAGATTGTATACAATTATCCAATTGATTCGGGACTGGATATTTGGTCGCTATACATGAATACATACTGTTGCGCGAACAGGGATGTCTCAGCAAACGATTTAGGTTACATACATGCTGTAATGGTTAATGCAACGTATAAAGGAAACTGTAGGTTTTCATTGTTGTAAGACAGAAAGTGGTCATGGTAAGGCTCGCTATGTATGTTTTTGAATTTCCGGTAAACACTGAGCTTCAAATTTTCTCCCCTTGTACTGTTTGCTCATCGTCATAGCGACTCCGATGCATTATCATGGACGACGTTTGGCTGTTTAGCTGGTAAGTTTTAAGTTGGAGCATATATTCTTTAAATGAGTGGAGATTCTTTTACCATTAAACTGTTGAAAAAGTAATTGCAGAAAGAAAAAAGACAGAAAGAAAGTATTCTGGACTATACTTGATTTTCCTTGTAACAAAAGTAGTTTAAATTTTTTTACTTCCGACGGGACTCGAACCCGCAATCCCCGGCTTAGGAGGCCGGTGCCTTATCCATTGGGCCACGGAGGCATGCAGTAAAAACACTTATATTTGGAAGTCCTTTGTTCTTCAGTTTCACAAAAGACCAAATTTTCAATGTTTAGCTTCACAAAAGAGAAATCGTCAAAAATTGTTAACGGATTAATTCTGTTCAGCGTGGAACAAGTTGAATTTTACAAGTGATGTGTGTGCAATATCCATGAACTCGTCCGTCGACAGAGTTTAAAATGATTTACAAATTTGTTTGAGTAAAAATTGACTACCTCCGACGGGACTCGAACCCGCAATCCCCGGCTTAGGAGGCCGGTGCCTTATCCATTGGGCCACGGAGGCGTATATATAAGCGCGCTTAAATATCGATATCTATTCTGAAGGTAATTCGCTTAACTTGTTTTTATAAGGATACTGCATTAAACTGATGATTTTCCTAATCTGCAGTTAAAAGATTGTATACAATTATCCAATTGATTCGGGACTGGATATTTGGTCGCTATACATGAATACATACTGTTACGCGAACAGGGATGTCTCAGCAAACGATTTAGGTTACATACATGCTGTAATGGTTAATGCAACGTATAAAGGAAACTGTAGGTTTTCATTGTTGTACGACAGAAAGTGGTCATGGAAAGGCTCGCTATGTATGTTTTTGAATTTCCGGTAAACACTGAGCTTCAAATTTTCTCCCCTTGTACTGTTTGCTCATCGTCATATCGACTCCGATGCATTATCATGGACGACGTTTGGCTGTTTAGCTGGTAAGTTTTAAGTTGGAGCATATATTCTTTAAATGAGTGGAGATTCTTTTACCATTAAACTGTTGAAAAAGTAATTGCAGAAAGAAAAAAGACAGAAAGAAAGTATTCTGGACTATACTTGATTTTCCTTGTAACAAAAGTAGTTTAAATTTTTTTACGAACCCGCAATCCCCGGCTTAGGAGGCCGGTGCCTTATCCATTGGGCCACGGAGGCATGCAGTAAAAACACTTATATTTGGAAGTCCTTTGTTCTTCAGTTTCACAAAAGACCAAATTTTCAATGTTTAGCTTCACAAAAGAGAAATCGTCAAAAATTGTTAACGGATTAATTCTGTTCAGCGTGGAACAAGTTGAATTTTACAAGTGATGTGTGTGCAATATCCATGAACTCGTCCGTCGACAGAGTTTAAAATGATTTACAAATTTGTTTGAGTAAAAATTGACTACCTCCGACGGGACTCGAACCCGCAATCCCCGGCTTAGGAGGCCGGTGCCTTATCCATTGGGCCACGGAGGCGTATATATAAGCGCGCTTAAATATCGATATCTATTCTGAAGGTAATTCGCTTAACTTGTTTTTATAAGGATACTGCATTAAACTGATGATTTTCCTAATCTGCAGTTAAAAGATTGTATACAATTATCCAATTGATTCGGGACTGGATATTTGGTCGCTATACATGAATACATACTGTTACGCGAACAGGGATGTCTCAGCAAACGATTTAGGTTACATACATGCTGTAATGGTTAATGCAACGTATAAAGGAAACTGTAGGTTTTCATTGTTGTACGACAGAAAGTGGTCATGGAAAGGCTCGCTATGTATGTTTTTGAATTTCCGGTAAACACTGAGCTTCAAATTTTCTCCCCTTGTACTGTTTGCTCATCGTCATATCGACTCCGATGCATTATCATGGACGACGTTTGGCTGTTTAGCTGGTAAGTTTTAAGTTGGAGCATATATTCTTTAAATGAGTGGAGATTCTTTTACCATTAAACTGTTGAAAAAGTAATTGCAGAAAGAAAAAAGACAGAAAGAAAGTATTCTGGACTATACTTGATTTTCCTTGTAACAAAAGTAGTTTAAATTTTTTTACGAACCCGCAATCCCCGGCTTAGGAGGCCGGTGCCTTATCCATTGGGCCACGGAGGCATGCAGTAAAAACACTTATATTTGGAAGTCCTTTGTTCTTCAGTTTCACAAAAGACCAAATTTTCAATGTTTAGCTTCACAAAAGAGAAATCGTCAAAAATTGTTAACGGATTAATTCTGTTCAGCGTGGAACAAGTTGAATTTTACAAGTGATGTGTGTGCAATATCCATGAACTCGTCCGTCGACAGAGTTTAAAATGATTTACAAATTTGTTTGAGTAAAAATTGACTACCTCCGACGGGACTCGAACCCGCAATCCCCGGCTTAGGAGGCCGGTGCCTTATCCATTGGGCCACGGAGGCGTATATATAAGCGCGCTTAAATATCGATATCTATTCTGAAGGTAATTCGCTTAACTTGTTTTTATAAGGATACTGCATTAAACTGATGATTTTCCTAATCTGCAGTTAAAAGATTGTATACAATTATCCAATTGATTCGGGACTGGATATTTGGTCGCTATACATGAATACATACTGTTACGCGAACAGGGATGTCTCAGCAAACGATTTAGGTTACATACATGCTGTAATGGTTAATGCAACGTATAAAGGAAACTGTAGGTTTTCATTGTTGTACGACAGAAAGTGGTCATGGTAAGGCTCGCTATGTATGTTTTTGAATTTCCGGTAAACACTGAGCTTCAAATTTTCTCCCCTTGTACTGTTTGCTCATCGTCATAGCGACTCCGATGCATTATCATGGACGACGTTTGGCTGTTTAGCTGGTAAGTTTTAAGTTGGAGCATATATTCTTTAAATGAGTGGAGATTCTTTTACCATTAAACTGTTGAAAAAGTAATTGCAGAAAGAAAAAAGACAGAAAGAAAGTATTCTGGACTATACTTGATTTTCCTTGTAACAAAAGTAGTTTAAATTTTTTTACGAACCCGCAATCCCCGGCTTAGGAGGCCGGTGCCTTATCCATTGGGCCACGGAGGCATGCAGTAAAAACACTTATATTTGGAAGTCCTTTGTTCTTCAGTTTCACAAAAGACCAAATTTTCAATGTTTAGCTTCACAAAAGAGAAATCGTCAAAAATTGTTAACGGATTAATTCTGTTCAGCGTGGAACAAGTTGAATTTTACAAGTGATGTGTGTGCAATATCCATGAACTCGTCCGTCGACAGAGTTTAAAATGATTTACAAATTTGTTTGAGTAAAAATTGACTACCTCCGACGGGACTCGAACCCGCAATCCCCGGCTTAGGAGGCCGGTGCCTTATCCATTGGGCCACGGAGGCGTATATATAAGCGCGCTTAAATATCGATATCTATTCTGAAGGTAATTCGCTTAACTTGTTTTTATAAGGATACTGCATTAAACTGATGATTTTCCTAATCTGCAGTTAAAAGATTGTATACAATTATCCAATTGATTCGGGACTGGATATTTGGTCGCTATACATGAATACATACTGTTACGCGAACAGGGATGTCTCAGCAAACGATTTAGGTTACATACATGCTGTAATGGTTAATGCAACGTATAAAGGAAACTGTAGGTTTTCATTGTTGTACGACAGAAAGTGGTCATGGTAAGGCTCGCTATGTATGTTTTTGAATTTCCGGTAAACACTGAGCTTCAAATTTTCTCCCCTTGTACTGTTTGCTCATCGTCATAGCGACTCCGATGCATTATCATGGACGACGTTTGGCTGTTTAGCTGGTAAGTTTTAAGTTGGAGCATATATTCTTTAAATGAGTGGAGATTCTTTTACCATTAAACTGTTGAAAAAGTAATTGCAGAAAGAAAAAAGACAGAAAGAAAGTATTCTGGACTATACTTGATTTTCCTTGTAACAAAAGTAGTTTAAATTTTTTTACGAACCCGCAATCCCCGGCTTAGGAGGCCGGTGCCTTATCCATTGGGCCACGGAGGCATGCAGTAAAAACACTTATATTTGGAAGTCCTTTGTTCTTCAGTTTCACAAAAGACCAAATTTTCAATGTTTAGCTTCACAAAAGAGAAATCGTCAAAAATTGTTAACGGATTAATTCTGTTCAGCGTGGAACAAGTTGAATTTTACAAGTGATGTGTGTGCAATATCCATGAACTCGTCCGTCGACAGAGTTTAAAATGATTTACAAATTTGTTTGAGTAAAAATTGACTACCTCCGACGGGACTCGAACCCGCAATCCCCGGCTTAGGAGGCCGGTGCCTTATCCATTGGGCCACGGAGGCGTATATATAAGCGCGCTTAAATATCGATATCTATTCTGAAGGTAATTCGCTTAACTTGTTTTTATAAGGATACTGCATTAAACTGATGATTTTCCTAATCTGCAGTTAAAAGATTGTATACAATTATCCAATTGATTCGGGACTGGATATTTGGTCGCTATACATGAATACATACTGTTACGCGAACAGGGATGTCTCAGCAAACGATTTAGGTTACATACATGCTGTAATGGTTAATGCAACGTATAAAGGAAACTGTAGGTTTTCATTGTTGTACGACAGAAAGTGGTCATGGTAAGGCTCGCTATGTATGTTTTTGAATTTCCGGTAAACACTGAGCTTCAAATTTTCTCCCCTTGTACTGTTTGCTCATCGTCATAGCGACTCCGATGCATTATCATGGACGACGTTTGGCTGTTTAGCTGGTAAGTTTTAAGTTGGAGCATATATTCTTTAAATGAGTGGAGATTCTTTTACCATTAAACTGTTGAAAAAGTAATTGCAGAAAGAAAAAAGACAGAAAGAAAGTATTCTGGACTATTCTTGATTTTCCTTGTAACAAAAGTAGTTTAAATTTTTTTACGAACCCGCAATCCCCGGCTTAGGAGGCCGGTGCCTTATCCATTGGGCCACGGAGGCATGCTGTAAAAACACTTATATTTGGAAGTCCTTTGTTCTTCAGTTTCACAAAAGACCAAATTTTCAATGTTTAGCTTCACAAAAGAGAAATCGTCAAAAATTGTTAACGGATTAATTCTGTTCAGCGTGGAACAAGTTGAATTTTACAAGTGATGTGTGTGCAATATCCATGAACTCGTCCGTCGACAGAGTTTAAAATGATTTACAAATTTGTTTGAGTAAAAATTGACTACCTCCGACGGGACTCGAACCCGCAATCCCCGGCTTAGGAGGCCGGTGCCTTATCCATTGGGCCACGGAGGCGTATATATAAGCGCGCTTAAATATCGATATCTATTCTGAAGGTAATTCGCTTAACTTGTTTTTATAAGGATACTGCATTAAACTGATGATTTTCCTAATCTGCAGTTAAAAGATTGTATACAATTATCCAATTGATTCGGGACTGGATATTTGGTCGCTATACATGAATACATACTGTTACGCGAACAGGGATGTCTCAGCAAACGATTTAGGTTACATACATGCTGTAATGGTTAATGCAACGTATAAAGGAAACTGTAGGTTTTCATTGTTGTACGACAGAAAGTGGTCATGGTAAGGCTCGCTATGTATGTTTTTGAATTTCCGGTAAACACTGAGCTTCAAATTTTCTCCCCTTGTACTGTTTGCTCATCGTCATAGCGACTCCGATGCATTATCATGGACGACGTTTGGCTGTTTAGCTGGTAAGTTTTAAGTTGGAGCATATATTCTTTAAATGAGTGGAGATTCTTTTACCATTAAACTGTTGAAAAAGTAATTGCAGAAAGAAAAAAGACAGAAAGAAAGTATTCTGGACTATACTTGATTTTCCTTGTAACAAAAGTAGTTTAAATTTTTTTATCTCCGACGGGACTCGAACCCGCAATCCCCGGCTTAGGAGGCCGGTGCCTTATCCATTGGGCCACGGAGGCATGCAGTAAAAACACTTATATTTGGAAGTCCTTTGTTCTTCAGTTTCACAAAAGACCAAATTTTCAATGTTTAGCTTCACAAAAGAGAAATCGTCAAAAATTGTTAACGGATTAATTCTGTTCAGCGTGGAACAAGTTGAATTTTACAAGTGATGTGTGTGCAATATCCATGAACTCGTCCGTCGACAGAGTTTAAAATGATTTACAAATTTGTTTGAGTAAAAATTGACTACCTCCGACGGGACTCGAACCCGCAATCCCCGGCTTAGGAGGCCGGTGCCTTATCCATTGGGCCACGGAGGCGTATATATAAGCGCGCTTAAATATCGATATCTATTCTGAAGGTAATTCGCTTAACTTGTTTTTATAAGGATACTGCATTAAACTGATGATTTTCCTAATCTGCAGTTAAAAGATTGTATACAATTATCCAATTGATTCGGGACTGGATATTTGGTCGCTATACATGAATACATACTGTTACGCGAACAGGGATGTCTCAGCAAACGATTTAGGTTACATACATGCTGTAATGGTTAATGCAACGTATAAAGGAAACTGTAGGTTTTCATTGTTGTAAGACAGAAAGTGGTCATGGTAAGGCTCGCTATGTATGTTTTGGAATTTCCGATAAACACTGAGCTTCAAATTTTCTCCCCTTGTACTGTTTGCTCATCGTCATAGCGACTCCGATGCATTATCATGGACGACGTTTGGCTGTTTAGCTGGTAAGTTTTAACTTGGAGCATATATTCTTTAAATGAGTGGAGATTCTTTTACCATTAAACTGTTGAAAAAGTAATTGCAGAAAGAAAAAAGACAGAAAGAAAGTATTCTGGACTATACTTGATTTTCCTTGTAACAAAAGTAGTTTAAATTTTTTTACGAACCCGCAATCCCCGGCTTAGGAGGCCGGTGCCTTATCCATTGGGCCACGGAGGCATGCAGTAAAAACACTTATATTTGGAAGTCCTTTGTTCTTCAGTTTCACAAAAGACCAAATTTTCAATGTTTAGCTTCACAAAAGAGAAATCGTCAAAAATTGTTAACGGATTAATTCTGTTCAGCGTGGAACAAGTTGAATTTTACAAGTGATGTGTGTGCAATATCCATGAACTCGTCCGTCGACAGAGTTTAAAATGATTTACAAATTTGTTTGAGTAAAAATTGACTACCTCCGACGGGACTCGAACCCGCAATCCCCGGCTTAGGAGGCCGGTGCCTTATCCATTGGGCCACGGAGGCGTATATATAAGCGCGCTTAAATATCGATATCTATTCTGAAGGTAATTCGCTTAACTTGTTTTTATAAGGATACTGCATTAAACTGATGATTTTCCTAATCTGCAGTTAAAAGATTGTATACAATTATCCAATTGATTCGGGACTGGATATTTGGTCGCTATACATGAATACATACTGTTACGCGAACAGGGATGTCTCAGCAAACGATTTAGGTTACATACATGCTGTAATGGTTAATGCAACGTATAAAGGAAACTGTAGGTTTTCATTGTTGTACGACAGAAAGTGGTCATGGTAAGGCTCGCTATGTATGTTTTTGAATTTCCGGTAAACACTGAGCTTCAAATTTTCTCCCCTTGTACTGTTTGCTCATCGTCATAGCGACTCCGATGCATTATCATGGACGACGTTTGGCTGTTTAGCTGGTAAGTTTTAAGTTGGAGCATATATTCTTTAAATGAGTGGAGATTCTTTTACCATTAAACTGTTGAAAAAGTAATTGCAGAAAGAAAAAAGACAGAAAGAAAGTATTCTGGACTATACTTGATTTTCCTTGTAACAAAAGTAGTTTAAATTTTTTTACGAACCCGCAATCCCCGGCTTAGGAGGCCGGTGCCTTATCCATTGGGCCACGGAGGCATGCAGTAAAAACACTTATATTTGGAAGTCCTTTGTTCTTCAGTTTCACAAAAGACCAAATTTTCAATGTTTAGCTTCACAAAAGAGAAATCGTCAAAAATTGTTAACGGATTAATTCTGTTCAGCGTGGAACAAGTTGAATTTTACAAGTGATGTGTGTGCAATATCCATGAACTCGTCCGTCGACAGAGTTTAAAATGATTTACAAATTTGTTTGAGTAAAAATTGACTACCTCCGACGGGACTCGAACCCGCAATCCCCGGCTTAGGAGGCCGGTGCCTTATCCATTGGGCCACGGAGGCGTATATATAAGCGCGCTTAAATATCGATATCTATTCTGAAGGTAATTCGCTTAACTTGTTTTTATAAGGATACTGCATTAAACTGATGATTTTCCTAATCTGCAGTTAAAAGATTGTATACAATTATCCAATTGATTCGGGACTGGATATTTGGTCGCTATACATGAATACATACTGTTACGCGAACAGGGATGTCTCAGCAAACGATTTAGGTTACATACATGCTGTAATGGTTAATGCAACGTATAAAGGAAACTGTAGGTTTTCATTGTTGTACGACAGAAAGTGGTCATGGTAAGGCTCGCTATGTATGTTTTTGAATTTCCGGTAAACACTGAGCTTCAAATTTTCTCCCCTTGTACTGTTTGCTCATCGTCATAGCGACTCCGATGCATTATCATGGACGACGTTTGGCTGTTTAGCTGGTAAGTTTTAAGTTGGAGCATATATTCTTTAAATGAGTGGAGATTCTTTTACCATTAAACTGTTGAAAAAGTAATTGCAGAAAGAAAAAAGACAGAAAGAAAGTATTCTGGACTATACTTGATTTTCCTTGTAACAAAAGTAGTTTAAATTTTTTTACGAACCCGCAATCCCCGGCTTAGGAGGCCGGTGCCTTATCCATTGGGCCACGGAGGCATGCAGTAAAAACACTTATATTTGGAAGTCCTTTGTTCTTCAGTTTCACAAAAGACCAAATTTTCAATGTTTAGCTTCACAAAAGAGAAATCGTCAAAAATTGTTAACGGATTAATTCTGTTCAGCGTGGAACAAGTTGAATTTTACAAGTGATGTGTGTGCAATATCCATGAACTCGTCCGTCGACAGAGTTTAAAATGATTTACAAATTTGTTTGAGTAAAAATTGACTACCTCCGACGGGACTCGAACCCGCAATCCCCGGCTTAGGAGGCCGGTGCCTTATCCATTGGGCCACGGAGGCGTATATATAAGCGCGCTTAAATATCGATATCTATTCTGAAGGTAATTCGCTTAACTTGTTTTTATAAGGATACTGCATTAAACTGATGATTTTCCTAATCTGCAGTTAAAAGATTGTATACAATTATCCAATTGATTCGGGACTGGATATTTGGTCGCTATACATGAATACATACTGTTACGCGAACAGGGATGTCTCAGCAAACGATTTAGGTTACATACATGCTGTAATGGTTAATGCAACGTATAAAGGAAACTGTAGGTTTTCATTGTTGTACGACAGAAAGTGGTCATGGTAAGGCTCGCTATGTATGTTTTTGAATTTCCGGTAAACACTGAGCTTCAAATTTTCTCCCCTTGTACTGTTTGCTCATCGTCATAGCGACTCCGATGCATTATCATGGACGACGTTTGGCTGTTTAGCTGGTAAGTTTTAAGTTGGAGCATATATTCTTTAAATGAGTGGAGATTCTTTTACCATTAAACTGTTGAAAAAGTAATTGCAGAAAGAAAAAAGACAGAAAGAAAGTATTCTGGACTATACTTGATTTTCCTTGTAACAAAAGTAGTTTAAATTTTTTTACGAACCCGCAATCCCCGGCTTAGGAGGCCGGTGCCTTATCCATTGGGCCACGGAGGCATGCAGTAAAAACACTTATATTTGGAAGTCCTTTGTTCTTCAGTTTCACAAAAGACCAAATTTTCAATGTTTAGCTTCACAAAAGAGAAATCGTCAAAAATTGTTAACGGATTAATTCTGTTCAGCGTGGAACAAGTTGAATTTTACAAGTGATGTGTGTGCAATATCCATGAACTCGTCCGTCGACAGAGTTTAAAATGATTTACAAATTTGTTTGAGTAAAAATTGACTACCTCCGACGGGACTCGAACCCGCAATCCCCGGCTTAGGAGGCCGGTGCCTTATCCATTGGGCCACGGAGGCGTATATATAAGCGCGCTTAAATATCGATATCTATTCTGAAGGTAATTCGCTTAACTTGTTTTTATAAGGATACTGCATTAAACTGATGATTTTCCTAATCTGCAGTTAAAAGATTGTATACAATTATCCAATTGATTCGGGACTGGATATTTGGTCGCTATACATGAATACATACTGTTACGCGAACAGGGATGTCTCAGCAAACGATTTAGGTTACATACATGCTGTAATGGTTAATGCAACGTATAAAGGAAACTGTAGGTTTTCATTGTTGTACGACAGAAAGTGGTCATGGTAAGGCTCGCTATGTATGTTTTTGAATTTCCGGTAAACACTGAGCTTCAAATTTTCTCCCCTTGTACTGTTTGCTCATCGTCATAGCGACTCCGATGCATTATCATGGACGACGTTTGGCTGTTTAGCTGGTAAGTTTTAAGTTGGAGCATATATTCTTTAAATGAGTGGAGATTCTTTTACCATTAAACTGTTGAAAAAGTAATTGCAGAAAGAAAAAAGACAGAAAGAAAGTATTCTGGACTATACTTGATTTTCCTTGTAACAAAAGTAGTTTAAATTTTTTTACGAACCCGCAATCCCCGGCTTAGGAGGCCGGTGCCTTATCCATTGGGCCACGGAGGCATGCAGTAAAAACACTTATATTTGGAAGTCCTTTGTTCTTCAGTTTCACAAAAGACCAAATTTTCAATGTTTAGCTTCACAAAAGAGAAATCGTCAAAAATTGTTAACGGATTAATTCTGTTCAGCGTGGAACAAGTTGAATTTTACAAGTGATGTGTGTGCAATATCCATGAACTCGTCCGTCGACAGAGTTTAAAATGATTTACAAATTTGTTTGAGTAAAAATTGACTACCTCCGACGGGACTCGAACCCGCAATCCCCGGCTTAGGAGGCCGGTGCCTTATCCATTGGGCCACGGAGGCGTATATATAAGCGCGCTTAAATATCGATATCTATTCTGAAGGTAATTCGCTTAACTTGTTTTTATAAGGATACTGCATTAAACTGATGATTTTCCTAATCTGCAGTTAAAAGATTGTATACAATTATCCAATTGATTCGGGACTGGATATTTGGTCGCTATACATGAATACATACTGTTACGCGAACAGGGATGTCTCAGCAAACGATTTAGGTTACATACATGCTGTAATGGTTAATGCAACGTATAAAGGAAACTGTAGGTTTTCATTGTTGTACGACAGAAAGTGGTCATGGTAAGGCTCGCTATGTATGTTTTTGAATTTCCGGTAAACACTGAGCTTCAAATTTTCTCCCCTTGTACTGTTTGCTCATCGTCATAGCGACTCCGATGCATTATCATGGACGACGTTTGGCTGTTTAGCTGGTAAGTTTTAAGTTGGAGCATATATTCTTTAAATGAGTGGAGATTCTTTTACCATTAAACTGTTGAAAAAGTAATTGCAGAAAGAAAAAAGACAGAAAGAAAGTATTCTGGACTATACTTGATTTTCCTTGTAACAAAAGTAGTTTAAATTTTTTTACGAACCCGCAATCCCCGGCTTAGGAGGCCGGTGCCTTATCCATTGGGCCACGGAGGCATGCAGTAAAAACACTTATATTTGGAAGTCCTTTGTTCTTCAGTTTCACAAAAGACCAAATTTTCAATGTTTAGCTTCACAAAAGAGAAATCGTCAAAAATTGTTAACGGATTAATTCTGTTCAGCGTGGAACAAGTTGAATTTTACAAGTGATGTGTGTGCAATATCCATGAACTCGTCCGTCGACAGAGTTTAAAATGATTTACAAATTTGTTTGAGTAAAAATTGACTACCTCCGACGGGACTCGAACCCGCAATCCCCGGCTTAGGAGGCCGGTGCCTTATCCATTGGGCCACGGAGGCGTATATATAAGCGCGCTTAAATATCGATATCTATTCTGAAGGTAATTCGCTTGACTTGTTTTTATAAGGATACTGCATTAAATTGATGATTTTCCTAATCTGCAGTTAAAAGATTGTATACAATTATCCAATTGATTCGGGACTGGATATTTGGTCGCTATACATGAATACATACTGTTACGCGAACAGGGATGTCTCAGCAAACGATTTAGGTTACATACATGCTGTAATGGTTAATGCAACGTATAAAGGAAACTGTAGGTTTTCATTGTTGTACGACAGAAAGTGGTCATGGTAAGGCTCGCTATGTATGTTTTTGAATTTCCGGTAAAGACTGAGCTTCAAATTTTCTCCCCTTGTACTGTTTGCTCATCGTCATAGCGACTCCGATGCATTATCATGGACGACGTTTGGCTGTTTAGCTGGTAAGTTTTAAGTTGGAGCATATATTCTTTAAATGAGTGGAGATTCTTTTACCATTAAACTGTTGAAAAAGTAATTGCAGAAAGAAAAAAGACAGAAAGAAAGTATTCTGGACTATACTTGATTTTCCTTGTAACAAAAGTAGTTTAAATTTTTTTACCTCCGGCTGGACTCGAACCCGCAATCCCCGGCTTAGGAGGCCGGTGCCTTATCCATTGGGCCACGGAGGCATGCAGTAAAAACACTTATATTTGGAAGTCCTTTGTTCTTCAGTTTCACAAAAGACCAAATTTTCAATGTTTAGCTTCACAAAAGAGAAATCGTCAAAAATTGTTAACGGATTAATTCTGTTCAGCGTGGAACAAGTTGAATTTTACAAGTGATGTGTGTGCAATATCCATGAACTCGTCCGTCGACAGAGTTTAAAATGATTTACAAATTTGTTTGAGTAAAAATTGACTACCTCCGACGGGACACGAACCCGCAATCCCCGGCTTAGGAGGCCGGTGCCTTATCCATTGGGCCACGGAGGCGTATATATAAGCGCGCTTAAATATCGATATCTATTCTGAAGGTAATTCGCTTAACTTGTTTTTATAAGGATACTTTAAAATGATTTACAAATTTGTTTGAGTAAAAATAGACTACCTCCGACGGGACTCGAACCCGCAATCCCCGGCTTAGGAGGCCGGTGCCTTATCCATTGGGCCACGGAGGCGTATATATAAGCGCGCTTAAATATCGATATCTATTCTGAAGGTAATTCGCTTAACTTGTTTTTATAAGGATACTGCATTAAACTGATGATTTTCCTAATCTGCAGTTAAAAGATTGTATACAATTATCCAATTGATTCGGGACTGGATATTTGGTCGCTATACATGAATACATACTGTTACGCGAACAGGGATGTCTCAGCAAACGATTTAGGTTACATACATGCTGTAATGGTTAATGCAACGTATAAAGGAAACTGTAGGTTTTCATTGTTGTACGACAGAAAGTGGTCATGGTAAGGCTCGCTATGTATGTTTTTGAATTTCCGGTAAACACTGAGCTTCAAATTTTCTCCCCTTGTACTGTTTGCTCATCGTCATAGCGACTCCGATGCATTATCATGGACGACGTTTGGCTGTTTAGCTGGTAAGTTTTAAGTTGGAGCATATATTCTTTAAATGAGTGGAGATTCTTTTACCATTAAACTGTTGAAAAAGTAATTGCAGAAAGAAAAAAGACAGAAAGAAAGTATTCTGGACTATACTTGATTTTCCTTGTAACAAAAGTAGTTTAAATTTTTTTACGAACCCGCAATCCCCGGCTTAGGAGGCCGGTGCCTTATCCATTGGGCCACGGAGGCATGCAGTAAAAACACTTATATTTGGAAGTCCTTTGTTCTTCAGTTTCACAAAAGACCAAATTTTCAATGTTTAGCTTCACAAAAGAGAAATCGTCAAAAATTGTTAACGGATTAATTCTGTTCAGCGTGGAACAAGTTGAATTTTACAAGTGATGTGTGTGCAATATCCATGAACTCGTCCGTCGACAGAGTTTAAAATGATTTACAAATTTGTTTGAGTAAAAATTGACTACCTCCGACGGGACTCGAACCCGCAATCCCCGGCTTAGGAGGCCGGTGCCTTATCCATTGGGCCACGGAGGCGTATATATAAGCGCGCTTAAATATCGATATCTATTCTGAAGGTAATTCGCTTAACTTGTTTTTATAAGGATACTGCATTAAACTGATGATTTTCCTAATCTGCAGTTAAAAGATTGTATACAATTATCCAATTGATTCGGGACTGGATATTTGGTCGCTATACATGAATACATACTGTTACGCGAACAGGGATGTCTCAGCAAACGATTTAGGTTACATACATGCTGTAATGGTTAATGCAACGTATAAAGGAAACTGTAGGTTTTCATTGTTGTACGACAGAAAGTGGTCATGGAAAGGCTCGCTATGTATGTTTTTGAATTTCCGGTAAACACTGAGCTTCAAATTTTCTCCCCTTGTACTGTTTGCTCATCGTCATAGCGACTCCGATGCATTATCATGGACGACGTTTGGCTGTTTAGCTGGTAAGTTTTAAGTTGGAGCATATATTCTTTAAATGAGTGGAGATTCTTTTACCATTAAACTGTTGAAAAAGTAATTGCAGAAAGAAAAAAGACAGAAAGAAAGTATTCTGGACTATACTTGATTTTCCTTGTAACAAAAGTAGTTTAAATTTTTTTACCTCCGACGGGACTCGAACCCGCAATCCCCGGCTTAGGAGGCCGGTGCCTTATCCATTGGGCCACGGAGGCATGCAGTAAAAACACTTATATTTGGAAGTCCTATGTTCTTCAGTTTCACAAAAGACCAAATTTTCAATGTTTAGCTTCACAAAAGAGAAATCGTCAAAAATTGTTAACGGATTAATTCTGTTCAGCGTGGAACAAGTTGAATTTTACAAGTGATGTGTGTGCAATATCCATGAACTCGTCCGTCGACAGAGTTTAAAATGATTTACAAATTTGTTTGAGTAAAAATTGACTACCTCCGACGGGACTCGAACCCGCAATCCCCGGCTTAGGAGGCCGGTGCCTTATCCATTGGGCCACGGAGGCGTATATATAAGCGCGCTTAAATATCGATATCTATTCTGAAGGTAATTCGCTTGACTTGTTTTTATAAGGATACTGCATTAAATTGATGATTTTCCTAATCTGCAGTTAAAAGATTGTATACAATTATCCAATTGATTCGGGACTGGATATTTGGTCGCTATACATGAATACATACTGTTACGCGAACAGGGATGTCTCAGCAAACGATTTAGGTTACATACATGCTGTAATGGTTAATGCAACGTATAAAGGAAACTGTAGGTTTTCATTGTTGTACGACAGAAAGTGGTCATGGAAAGGCTCGCTATGTATGTTTTTGAATTTCCGGTAAACACTGAGCTTCAAATTTTCTCCCCTTGTACTGTTTGCTCATCGTCATATCGACTCCGATGCATTATCATGGACGACGTTTGGCTGTTTAGCTGGTAAGTTTTAAGTTGGAGCATATATTCTTTAAATGAGTGGAGATTCTTTTACCATTAAACTGTTGAAAAAGTAATTGCAGAAAGAAAAAAGACAGAAAGAAAGTATTCTGGACTATACTTGATTTTCCTTGTAACAAAAGTAGTTTAAATTTTTTTACGAACCCGCAATCCCCGGCTTAGGAGACCGGTGCCTTATCCATTGGGCCACGGAGGCATGCAGTAAAAACACTTATATTTGGAAGTCCTTTGTTCTTCAGTTTCACAAAAGACCAAATTTTCAATGTTTAGCTTCACAAAAGAGAAATCGTCAAAAATTGTTAACGGATTAATTCTGTTCAGCGTGGAACAAGTTGAATTTTACAAGTGATGTGTGTGCAATATCCATGAACTCGTCCGTCGACAGAGTTTAAAATGATTTACAAATTTGTTTGAGTAAAAATTGACTACCTCCGACGGGACTCGAACCCGCAATCCCCGGCTTAGGAGGCCGGTGCCTTATCCATTGGGCCACGGAGGCGTATATATAAGCGCGCTTAAATATCGATATCTATTCTGAAGGTAATTCGCTTAACTTGTTTTTATAAGGATACTGCATTAAACTGATGATTTTCCTAATCTGCAGTTAAAAGATTGTATACAATTATCCAATTGATTCGGGACTGGATATTTGGTCGCTATACATGAATACATACTGTTACGCGAACAGGGATGTCTCAGCAAACGATTTAGGTTACATACATGCTGTAATGGTTAATGCAACGTATAAAGGAAACTGTAGGTTTTCATTGTTGTACGACAGAAAGTGGTCATGGTAAGGCTCGCTATGTATGTTTTTGAATTTCCGGTAAACACTGAGCTTCAAATTTTCTCCCCTTGTACTGTTTGCTCATCGTCATAGCGACTCCGATGCATTATCATGGACGACGTTTGGCTGTTTAGCTGGTAAGTTTTAAGTTGGAGCATATATTCTTTAAATGAGTGGAGATTCTTTTACCATTAAACTGTTGAAAAAGTAATTGCAGAAAGAAAAAAGACAGAAAGAAAGTATTCTGGACTATACTTGATTTTCCTTGTAACAAAAGTAGTTTAAATTTTTTTACGAACCCGCAATCCCCGGCTTAGGAGGCCGGTGCCTTATCCATTGGGCCACGGAGGCATGCAGTAAAAACACTTATATTTGGAAGTCCTTTGTTCTTCAGTTTCACAAAAGACCAAATTTTCAATGTTTAGCTTCACAAAAGAGAAATCGTCAAAAATTGTTAACGGATTAATTCTGTTCAGCGTGGAACAAGTTGAATTTTACAAGTGATGTGTGTGCAATATCCATGAACTCGTCCGTCGACAGAGTTTAAAATGATTTACAAATTTGTTTGAGTAAAAATTGACTACCTCCGACGGGACTCGAACCCGCAATCCCCGGCTTAGGAGGCCGGTGCCTTATCCATTGGGCCACGGAGGCGTATATATAAGCGCGCTTAAATATCGATATCTATTCTGAAGGTAATTCGCTTAACTTGTTTTTATAAGGATACTGCATTAAACTGATGATTTTCCTAATCTGCAGTTAAAAGATTGTATACAATTATCCAATTGATTCGGGACTGGATATTTGGTCGCTATACATGAATACATACTGTTACGCGAACAGGGATGTCTCAGCAAACGATTTAGGTTACATACATGCTGTAATGGTTAATGCAACGTATAAAGGAAACTGTAGGTTTTCATTGTTGTACGACAGAAAGTGGTCATGGAAAGGCTCGCTATGTATGTTTTTGAATTTCCGGTAAACACTGAGCTTCAAATTTTCTCCCCTTGTACTGTTTGCTCATCGTCATAGCGACTCCGATGCATTATCATGGACGACGTTTGGCTGTTTAGCTGGTAAGTTTTAAGTTGGAGCATATATTCTTTAAATGAGTGGAGATTCTTTTACCATTAAACTGTTGAAAAAGTAATTGCAGAAAGAAAAAAGACAGAAAGAAAGTATTCTGGACTATACTTGATTTTCCTTGTAACAAAAGTAGTTTAAATTTTTTTATCTCCGACGGGACTCGAACCCGCAATCCCCGGCTTAGGAGGCCGGTGCCTTATCCATTGGGCCACGGAGGCATGCAGTAAAAACACTTATATTTGGAAGTCCTTTGTTCTTCAGTTTCACAAAAGACCAAATTTTCAATGTTTAGCTTCACAAAAGAGAAATCGTCAAAAATTGTTAACGGATTAATTCTGTTCAGCGTGGAACAAGTTGAATTTTACAAGTGATGTGTGTGCAATATCCATGAACTCGTCCGTCGACAGAGTTTAAAATGATTTACAAATTTGTTTGAGTAAAAATTGACTACCTCCGACGGGACTCGAACCCGCAATCCCCGGCTTAGGAGGCCGGTGCCTTATCCATTGGGCCACGGAGGCGTATATATAAGCGCGCTTAAATATCGATATCTATTCTGAAGGTAATTCGCTTAACTTGTTTTTATAAGGATACTGCATTAAACTGATGATTTTCCTAATCTGCAGTTAAAAGATTGTATACAATTATCCAATTGATTCGGGACTGGATATTTGGTCGCTATACATGAATACATACTGTTACGCGAACAGGGATGTCTCAGCAAACGATTTAGGTTACATACATGCTGTAATGGTTAATGCAACGTATAAAGGAAACTGTAGGTTTTCATTGTTGTACGACAGAAAGTGGTCATGGTAAGGCTCGCTATGTATGTTTTTGAATTTCCGGTAAACACTGAGCTTCAAATTTTCTCCCCTTGTACTGTTTGCTCATCGTCATAGCGACTCCGATGCATTATCATGGACGACGTTTGGCTGTTTAGCTGGTAAGTTTTAAGTTGGAGCATATATTCTTTAAATGAGTGGAGATTCTTTTACCATTAAACTGTTGAAAAAGTAATTGCAGAAAGAAAAAAGACAGAAAGAAAGTATTCTGGACTATACTTGATTTTCCTTGTAACAAAAGTAGTTTAAATTTTTTTACCTCCGACGGGACTCGAACCCGCAATCCCCGGCTTAGGAGGCCGGTGCCTTATCCATTGGGCCACGGAGGCATGCAGTAAAAACACTTATATTTGGAAGTCCTTTGTTCTTCAGTTTCACAAAAGACCAAATTTTCAATGTTTAGCTTCACAAAAGAGAAATCGTCAAAAATTGTTAACGGATTAATTCTGTTCAGCGTGGAACAAGTTGAATTTTACAAGTGATGTGTGTGCAATATCCATGAACTCGTCCGTCGACAGAGTTTAAAATGATTTACAAATTTGTTTGAGTAAAAATTGACTACCTCCGACGGGACTCGAACCCGCAATCCCCGGCTTAGGAGGCCGGTGCCTTATCCATTGGGCCACGGAGGCGTATATATAAGCGCGCTTAAATATCGATATCTATTCTGAAGGTAATTCGCTTGACTTGTTTTTATAAGGATACTGCATTAAATTGATGATTTTCCTAATCTGCAGTTAAAAGATTGTATACAATTATCCAATTGATTCGGGACTGGATATTTGGTCGCTATACATGAATACATACTGTTACGCGAACAGGGATGTCTCAGCAAACGATTTAGGTTACATACATGCTGTAATGGTTAATGCAACGTATAAAGGAAACTGTAGGTTTTCATTGTTGTACGACAGAAAGTGGTCATGGTAAGGCTCGCTATGTATGTTTTTGAATTTCCGGTAAAGACTGAGCTTCAAATTTTCTCCCCTTGTACTGTTTGCTCATCGTCATAGCGACTCCGATGCATTATCATGGACGACGTTTGGCTGTTTAGCTGGTAAGTTTTAAGTTGGAGCATATATTCTTTAAATGAGTGGAGATTCTTTTACCATTAAACTGTTGAAAAAGTAATTGCAGAAAGAAAAAAGACAGAAAGAAAGTATTCTGGACTATACTTGATTTTCCTTGTAACAAAAGTAGTTTAAATTTTTTTACCTCCGGCTGGACTCGAACCCGCAATCCCCGGCTTAGGAGGCCGGTGCCTTATCCATTGGGCCACGGAGGCATGCAGTAAAAACACTTATATTTGGAAGTCCTTTGTTCTTCAGTTTCACAAAAGACCAAATTTTCAATGTTTAGCTTCACAAAAGAGAAATCGTCAAAAATTGTTAACGGATTAATTCTGTTCAGCGTGGAACAAGTTGAATTTTACAAGTGATGTGTGTGCAATATCCATGAACTCGTCCGTCGACAGAGTTTAAAATGATTTACAAATTTGTTTGAGTAAAAATTGACTACCTCCGACGGGACACGAACCCGCAATCCCCGGCTTAGGAGGCCGGTGCCTTATCCATTGGGCCACGGAGGCGTATATATAAGCGCGCTTAAATATCGATATCTATTCTGAAGGTAATTCGCTTAACTTGTTTTTATAAGGATACTGCATTAGACTGATGATTTTCCTAATCTGCAGTTAAAAGATTGTATACAATTATCCAATTGATTCGGGACTGGATATTTGGTCGCTATACATGAATACATACTGTTACGCGAACAGGGATGTCTCAGCAAACGATTTAGGTTACATACATGCTGTAATGGTTAATGCAACGTATAAAGGAAACTGTAGGTTTTCATTGTTGTACGACAGAAAGTGGTCATGGAAAGGCTCGCTATGTATGTTTTTGAATTTCCGGTAAACACTGAGCTTCAAATTTTCTCCCCTTGTACTGTTTGCTCATCGTCATATCGACTCCGATGCATTATCATGGACGACGTTTGGCTGTTTAGCTGGTAAGTTTTAAGTTGGAGCATATATTCTTTAAATGAGTGGAGATTCTTTTACCATTAAACTGTTGAAAAAGTAATTGCAGAAAGAAAAAAGACAGAAAGAAAGTATTCTGGACTATACTTGATTTTCCTTGTAACAAAAGTAGTTTAAATTTTTTTACGAACCCGCAATCCCCGGCTTAGGAGGCCGGTGCCTTATCCATTGGGCCACGGAGGCATGCAGTAAAAACACTTATATTTGGAAGTCCTTTGTTCTTCAGTTTCACAAAAGACCAAATTTTCAATGTTTAGCTTCACAAAAGAGAAATCGTCAAAAATTGTTAACGGATTAATTCTGTTCAGCGTGGAACAAGTTGAATTTTACAAGTGATGTGTGTGCAATATCCATGAACTCGTCCGTCGACAGAGTTTAAAATGATTTACAAATTTGTTTGAGTAAAAATTGACTACCTCCGACGGGACTCGAACCCGCAATCCCCGGCTTAGGAGGCCGGTGCCTTATCCATTGGGCCACGGAGGCGTATATATAAGCGCGCTTAAATATCGATATCTATTCTGAAGGTAATTCGCTTAACTTGTTTTTATAAGGATACTGCATTAAACTGATGATTTTCCTAATCTGCAGTTAAAAGATTGTATACAATTATCCAATTGATTCGGGACTGGATATTTGGTCGCTATACATGAATACATACTGTTACGCGAACAGGGATGTCTCAGCAAACGATTTAGGTTACATACATGCTGTAATGGTTAATGCAACGTATAAAGGAAACTGTAGGTTTTCATTGTTGTACGACAGAAAGTGGTCATGGTAAGGCTCGCTATGTATGTTTTTGAATTTCCGGTAAACACTGAGCTTCAAATTTTCTCCCCTTGTACTGTTTGCTCATCGTCATAGCGACTCCGATGCATTATCATGGACGACGTTTGGCTGTTTAGCTGGTAAGTTTTAAGTTGGAGCATATATTCTTTAAATGAGTGGAGATTCTTTTACCATTAAACTGTTGAAAAAGTAATTGCAGAAAGAAAAAAGACAGAAAGAAAGTATTCTGGACTATACTTGATTTTCCTTGTAACAAAAGTAGTTTAAATTTTTTTACGAACCCGCAATCCCCGGCTTAGGAGGCCGGTGCCTTATCCATTGGGCCACGGAGGCATGCAGTAAAAACACTTATATTTGGAAGTCCTTTGTTCTTCAGTTTCACAAAAGACCAAATTTTCAATGTTTAGCTTCACAAAAGAGAAATCGTCAAAAATTGTTAACGGATTAATTCTGTTCAGCGTGGAACAAGTTGAATTTTACAAGTGATGTGTGTGCAATATCCATGAACTCGTCCGTCGACAGAGTTTAAAATGATTTACAAATTTGTTTGAGTAAAAATTGACTACCTCCGACGGGACTCGAACCCGCAATCCCCGGCTTAGGAGGCCGGTGCCTTATCCATTGGGCCACGGAGGCGTATATATAAGCGCGCTTAAATATCGATATCTATTCTGAAGGTAATTCGCTTAACTTGTTTTTATAAGGATACTGCATTAAACTGATGATTTTCCTAATCTGCAGTTAAAAGATTGTATACAATTATCCAATTGATTCGGGACTGGATATTTGGACGCTATACATGAATACATACTGTTACGCGAACAGGGATGTCTCAGCAAACGATTTAGGTTACATACATGCTGTAATGGTTAATGCAACGTATAAAGGAAACTGTAGGTTTTCATTGTTGTACGACAGAAAGTGGTCATGGTAAGGCTCGCTATGTATGTTTTTGAATTTCCGGTAAACACTGAGCTTCAAATTTTCTCCCCTTGTACTGTTTGCTCATCGTCATAGCGACTCCGATGCATTATCATGGACGACGTTTGGCTGTTTAGCTGGTAAGTTTTAAGTTGGAGCATATATTCTTTAAATGAGTGGAGATTCTTTTACCATTAAACTGTTGAAAAAGTAATTGCAGAAAGAAAAAAGACAGAAAGAAAGTATTCTGGACTATACTTGATTTTCCTTGTAACAAAAGTAGTTTAAATTTTTTTATCTCCGACGGGACTCGAACCCGCAATCCCCGGCTTAGGAGGCCGGTGCCTTATCCATTGGGCCACGGAGGCATGCAGTAAAAACACTTATATTTGGAAGTCCTTTGTTCTTCAGTTTCACAAAAGACCAAATTTTCAATGTTTAGCTTCACAAAAGAGAAATCGTCAAAAATTGTTAACGGATTAATTCTGTTCAGCGTGGAACAAGTTGAATTTTACAAGTGATGTGTGTGCAATATCCATGAACTCGTCCGTCGACAGAGTTTAAAATGATTTACAAATTTGTTTGAGTAAAAATTGACTACCTCCGACGGGACTCGAACCCGCAATCCCCGGCTTAGGAGGCCGGTGCCTTATCCATTGGGCCACGGAGGCGTATATATAAGCGCGCTTAAATATCGATATCTATTCTGAAGGTAATTCGCTTAACTTGTTTTTATAAGGATACTGCATTAAACTGATGATTTTCCTAATCTGCAGTTAAAAGATTGTATACAATTATCCAATTGATTCGGGACTGGATATTTGGTCGCTATACATGAATACATACTGTTACGCGAACAGGGATGTCTCAGCAAACGATTTAGGTTACATACATGCTGTAATGGTTAATGCAACGTATAAAGGAAACTGTAGGTTTTCATTGTTGTACGACAGAAAGTGGTCATGGTAAGGCTCGCTATGTATGTTTTTGAATTTCCGGTAAACACTGAGCTTCAAATTTTCTCCCCTTGTACTGTTTGCTCATCGTCATAGCGACTCCGATGCATTATCATGGACGACGTTTGGCTGTTTAGCTGGTAAGTTTTAAGTTGGAGCATATATTCTTTAAATGAGTGGAGATTCTTTTACCATTAAACTGTTGAAAAAGTAATTGCAGAAAGAAAAAAGACAGAAAGAAAGTATTCTGGACTATACTTGATTTTCCTTGTAACAAAAGTAGTTTAAATTTTTTTACCTCCGACGGGACTCGAACCCGCAATCCCCGGCTTAGGAGGCCGGTGCCTTATCCATTGGGCCACGGAGGCATGCAGTAAAAACACTTATATTTGGAAGTCCTTTGTTCTTCAGTTTCACAAAAGACCAAATTTTCAATGTTTAGCTTCACAAAAGAGAAATCGTCAAAAATTGTTAACGGATTAATTCTGTTCAGCGTGGAACAAGTTGAATTTTACAAGTGATGTGTGTGCAATATCCATGAACTCGTCCGTCGACAGAGTTTAAAATGATTTACAAATTTGTTTGAGTAAAAATTGACTACCTCCGACGGGACTCGAACCCGCAATCCCCGGCTTAGGAGGCCGGTGCCTTATCCATTGGGCCACGGAGGCGTATATATAAGCGCGCTTAAATATCGATATCTATTCTGAAGGTAATTCGCTTGACTTGTTTTTATAAGGATACTGCATTAAATTGATGATTTTCCTAATCTGCAGTTAAAAAATTGTATACAATTATCCAATTGATTCGGGACTGGATATTTGGTCGCTATACATGAATACATACTGTTACGCGAACAGGGATGTCTCAGCAAACGATTTAGGTTACATACATGCTGTAATGGTTAATGCAACGTATAAAGGAAACTGTAGGTTTTCATTGTTGTACGACAGAAAGTGGTCATGGTAAGGCTCGCTATGTATGTTTTTGAATTTCCGGTAAACACTGAGCTTCAAATTTTCTCCCCTTGTACTGTTTGCTCATCGTCATAGCGACTCCGATGCATTATCATGGACGACGTTTGGCTGTTTAGCTGGTAAGTTTTAAGTTGGAGCATATATTCTTTAAATGAGTGGAGATTCTTTTACCATTAAACTGTTGAAAAAGTAATTGCAGAAAGAAAAAAGACAGAAAGAAAGTATTCTGGACTATACTTGATTTTCCTTGTAACAAAAGTAGTTTAAATTTTTTTACCTCCGACGGGACTCGAACCCGCAATCCCTGGCTTAGGAGGCCGGTGCCTTATCCATTGGGCCACGGAGGCATGCAGTAAAAACACTTATATTTGGAAGTCCTTTGTTCTTCAGTTTCACAAAAGACCAAATTTTCAATGTTTAGCTTCACAAAAGAGAAATCGTCAAAAATTGTTAACGGATTAATTCTGTTCAGCGTGGAACAAGTTGAATTTTACAAGTGATGTGTGTGCAATATCCATGAACTCGTCCGTCGACAGAGTTTAAAATGATTTACAAATTTGTTTGAGTAAAAATTGACTACCTCCGACGGGACTCGAACCCGCAATCCCCGGCTTAGGAGGCCGGTGCCTTATCCATTGGGCCACGGAGGCGTATATATAAGCGCGCTTAAATATCGATATCTATTCTGAAGGTAATTCGCTTGACTTGTTTTTATAAGGATACTGCATTAAATTGATGATTTTCCTAATCTGCAGTTAAAAGATTGTATACAATTATCCAATTGATTCGGGACTGGATATTTGGTCGCTATACATGAATACATACTGTTACGCGAACAGGGATGTCTCAGCAAACGATTTAGGTTACATACATGCTGTAATGGTTAATGCAACGTATAAAGGAAACTGTAGGTTTTCATTGTTGTACGACAGAAAGTGGTCATGGTAAGGCTCGCTATGTATGTTTTTGAATTTCCGGTAAAGACTGAGCTTCAAATTTTCTCCCCTTGTACTGTTTGCTCATCGTCATAGCGACTCCGATGCATTATCATGGACGACGTTTGGCTGTTTAGCTGGTAAGTTTTAAGTTGGAGCATATATTCTTTAAATGAGTGGAGATTCTTTTACCATTAAACTGTTGAAAAAGTAATTGCAGAAAGAAAAAAGACAGAAAGAAAGTATTCTGGACTATACTTGATTTTCCTTGTAACAAAAGTAGTTTAAATTTTTTTACCTCCGGCGGGACTCGAACCCGCAATCCCCGGCTTAGGAGGCCGGTGCCTTATCCATTGGGCCACGGAGGCATGCAGTAAAAACACTTATATTTGGAAGTCCTTTGTTCTTCAGTTTCACAAAAGACCAAATTTTCAATGTTTAGCTTCACAAAAGAGAAATCGTCAAAAATTGTTAACGGATTAATTCTGTTCAGCGTGGAACAAGTTGAATTTTACAAGTGATGTGTGTGCAATATCCATGAACTCGTCCGTCGACAGAGTTTAAAATGATTTACAAATTTGTTTGAGTAAAAATTGACTACCTCCGACGGGACACGAACCCGCAATCCCCGGCTTAGGAGGCCGGTGCCTTATCCATTGGACCACGGAGGCGTATATATAAGCGCGCTTAAATATCGATATCTATTCTGAAGGTAATTCGCTTAACTTGTTTTTATAAGGATACTGCATTAGACTGATGATTTTCCTAATCTGCAGTTAAAAGATTGTATACAATTATCCAATTGATTCGGGACTGGATATTTGGTCGCTATACATGAATACATACTGTTACGCGAACAGGGATGTCTCAGCAAACGATTTAGGTTACATACATGCTGTAATGGTTAATGCAACGTATAAAGGAAACTGTAGGTTTTCATTGTTGTACGACAGAAAGTGGTCATGGAAAGGCTCGCTATGTATGTTTTTGAATTTCCGGTAAACACTGAGCTTCAAATTTTCTCCCCTTGTACTGTTTGCTCATCGTCATATCGACTCCGATGCATTATCATGGACGACGTTTGGCTGTTTAGCTGGTAAGTTTTAAGTTGGAGCATATATTCTTTAAATGAGTGGAGATTCTTTTACCATTAAACTGTTGAAAAAGTAATTGCAGAAAGAAAAAAGACAGAAAGAAAGTATTCTGGACTATACTTGATTTTCCTTGTAACAAAAGTAGTTTAAATTTTTTTACGAACCCGCAATCCCCGGCTTAGGAGGCCGGTGCCTTATCCATTGGGCCACGGAGGCATGCAGTAAAAACATTTATATTTGGAAGTCCTTTGTTCTTCAGTTTCACAAAAGACCAAATTTTCAATGTTTAGCTTCACAAAAGAGAAATCGTCAAAAATTGTTAACGGATTAATTCTGTTCAGCGTGGAACAAGTTGAATTTTACAAGTGATGTGTGTGCAATATCCATGAACTCGTCCGTCGACAGAGTTTAAAATGATTTACAAATTTGTTTGAGTAAAAATTGACTACCTCCGGTGGGACTCGAACCCGCAATCCCCGGCTTAGGAGGCCGGTGCCTTATCCATTGGGCCACGGAGGCGTATATATAAGCGCGCTTAAATATCGATATCTATTCTGAAGGTAATTCGCTTGACTTGTTTTTATAAGGATACTGCATTAAATTGATGATTTTCCTAATCTGCAGTTAAAAGATTGTATACAATTATCCAATTGATTCGGGACTGGATATTTGGTCGCTATACATGAATACATACTGTTACGCGAACAGGGATGTCTCAGCAAACGATTTAGGTTACATACATGCTGTAATGGTTAATGCAACGTATAAAGGAAACTGTAGGTTTTCATTGTTGTACGACAGAAAGTGGTCATGGAAAGGCTCGCTATGTATGTTTTTGAATTTCCGGTAAACACTGAGCTTCAAATTTTCTCCCCTTGTACTGTTTGCTCATCGTCATAGCGACTCCGATGCATTATCATGGACGACGTTTGGCTGTTTAGCTGGTAAGTTTTAAGTTGGAGCATATATTCTTTAAATGAGTGGAGATTCTTTTACCATTAAACTGTTGAAAAAGTAATTGCAGAAAGAAAAAAGACAGAAAGAAAGTATTCTGGACTATACTTGATTTTCCTTGTAACAAAAGTAGTTTAAATTTTTTTACCTCCGACAGGACTCGAACCCGCAATCCCCGGCTTAGGAGGCCGGTGCCTTATCCATTGGGCCACGGAGGCATGCAGTACAAACACTTATATTTGGAAGTCCTTTGTTCTTCAGTTTCACAAAAGACCAAATTTTCAATGTTTAGCTTCACAAAAGAGAAATCGTCAAAAATTGTTAACGGATTAATTCTGTTCAGCGTGGAACAAGTTGAATTTTACAAGTGATGTGTGTGCAATATCCATGAACTCGTCCGTCGACAGAGTTTAAAATGATTTACAAATTTGTTTGAGTAAAAATTGACTACCTCCGACGGGACTCGAACCCGCAATCCCCGGCTTAGGAGGCCGGTGCCTTATCCATTGGGCCACGGAGGCGTATATATAAGCGCGCTTAAATATCGATATCTATTCTGAAGGTAATTCGCTTAACTTGTTTTTATAAGGATACTGCATTAAACTGATGATTTTCCTAATCTGCAGTTAAAAGATTGTATACAATTATCCAATTGATTCGGGACTGGATATTTGGTCGCTATACATGAATACATACTGTTACGCGAACAGGGATGTCTCAGCAAACGATTTAGGTTACATACATGCTGTAATGGTTAATGCAACGTATAAAGGAAACTGTAGGTTTTCATTGTTGTACGACAGAAAGTGGTCATGGAAAGGCTCGCTATGTATGTTTTTGAATTTCCGGTAAACACTGAGCTTCAAATTTTCTCCCCTTGTACTGTTTGCTCATCGTCATATCGACTCCGATGCATTATCATGGACGACGTTTGGCTGTTTAGCTGGTAAGTTTTAAGTTGGAGCATATATTCTTTAAATGAGTGGAGATTCTTTTACCATTAAACTGTTGAAAAAGTAATTGCAGAAAGAAAAAAGACAGAAAGAAAGTATTCTGGACTATACTTGATTTTCCTTGTAACAAAAGTAGTTTAAATTTTTTTACGAACCCGCAATCCCCGGCTTAGGAGGCCGGTGCCTTATCCATTGGGCCACGGAGGCATGCAGTAAAAACACTTATATTTGGAAGTCCTTTGTTCTTCAGTTTCACAAAAGACCAAATTTTCAATGTTTAGCTTCACAAAAGAGAAATCGTCAAAAATTGTTAACGGATTAATTCTGTTCAGCGTGGAACAAGCTGAATTTTACAAGTGATGTGTGTGCAATATCCATGAACTCGTCCGTCGACAGAGTTTAAAATGATTTACAAATTTGTTTGAGTAAAAATTGACTACCTCCGACGGGACTCGAACCCGCAATCCCCGGCTTAGGAGGCCGGTGCCTTATCCATTGGGCCACGGAGGCGTATATATAAGCGCGCTTAAATATCGATATCTATTCTGAAGGTAATTCGCTTAACTTGTGTTTATAAGGATACTGCATTAAACTGATGATTTTCCTAATCTGCAGTTAAAAGATTGTATACAATTATCCAATTGATTCGGGACTGGATATTTGGTCGCTATACATGAATACATACTGTTACGCGAACAGGGATGTCTCAGCAAACGATTTAGGTTACATACATGCTGTAATGGTTAATGCAACGTATAAAGGAAACTGTAGGTTTTCATTGTTGTACGACAGAAAGTGGTCATGGAAAGGCTCGCTATGTATGTTTTTGAATTTCCGGTAAACACTGAGCTTCAAATTTTCTCCCCTTGTACTGTTTGCTCATCGTCATAGCGACTCCGATGCATTATCATGGACGACGTTTGGCTGTTTAGCTGGTAAGTTTTAAGTTGGAGCATATATTCTTTAAATGAGTGGAGATTCTTTTACCATTAAACTGTTGAAAAAGTAATTGCAGAAAGAAAAAAGACAGAAAGAAAGTATTCTGGGCTATACTTGATTTTCCTTGTAACAAAAGTAGTTTAAATTTTTTTACCTCCGACGGGACTCGAACCCGCAATCCCCGGCTTAGGAGGCCGGTGCCTTATCCATTGGGCCACGGAGGCATGCAGTAAAAACACTTATATTTGGAAGTCCTTTGTTCTTCAGTTTCACAAAAGACCAAATTTTCAATGTTTAGCTTCACAAAAGAGAAATCGTCAAAAATTGTTAACGGATTAATTCTGTTCAGCGTGGAACAAGTTGAATTTTACAAGTGATGTGTGTGCAATATCCATGAACTCGTCCGTCGACAGAGTTTAAAATGATTTACAAATTTGTTTGAGTAAAAATTGACTACCTCCGACGGGACTCGAACCCGCAATCCCCGGCTTAGGAGGCCGGTGCCTTATCCATTGGGCCACGGAGGCGTATATATAAGCGCGCTTAAATGTCGATATCTATTCTGAAGGTAATTCGCTTGACTTGTTTTTATAAGGATACTGCATTAAATTGATGATTTTCCTAATCTGCAGTTAAAAGATTGTATACAATTATCCAATTGATTCGGGACTGGATATTTGGTCGCTATACATGAATACATACTGTTACGCGAACAGGGATGTCTCAGCAAACGATTTAGGTTACATACATGCTGTAATGGTTAATGCAACGTATAAAGGAAACTGTAGGTTTTCATTGTTGTACGACAGAAAGTGGTCATGGTAAGGCTCGCTATGTATGTTTTTGAATTTCCGGTAAAGACTGAGCTTCAAATTTTCTCCCCTTGTACTGTTTGCTCATCGTCATAGCGACTCCGATGGATTATCATGGACGACGTTTGGCTGTTTAGCTGGTAAGTTTTAAGTTGGAGCATATATTCTTTAAATGAGTGGAGATTCTTTTACCATTAAACTGTTGAAAAAGTAATTGCAGAAAGAAAAAAGACAGAAAGAAAGTATTCTGGACTATACTTGATTTTCCTTGTAACAAAAGTAGTTTAAATTTTTTTACCTCCGGCTGGACTCGAACCCGCAATCCCCGGCTTAGGAGGCCGGTGCCTTATCCATTGGGCCACGGAGGCATGCAGTAAAAACACTTATATTTGGAAGTCCTTTGTTCTTCAGTTTCACAAAAGACCAAATTTTCAATGTTTAGCTTCACAAAAGAGAAATCGTCAAAAATTGTTAACGGATTAATTCTGTTCAGCGTGGAACAAGTTGAATTTTACAAGTGATGTGTGTGCAATATCCATGAACTCGTCCGTCGACAGAGTTTAAAATGATTTACAAATTTGTTTGAGTAAAAATTGACTACCTCCGACGGGACACGAACCCGCAATCCCCGGCTTAGGAGGCCGGTGCCTTATCCATTGGGCCACGGAGGCGTATATATAAGCGCGCTTAAATATCGATATCTATTCTGAAGGTAATTCGCTTAACTTGTTTTTATAAGGATACTGCATTAGACTGATGATTTTCCTAATCTGCAGTTAAAAGATTGTATACAATTATCCAATTGATTCGGGACTGGATATTTGGTCGCTATACATGAATACATACTGTTACGCGAACAGGGATGTCTCAGCAAACGATTTAGGTTACATACATGCTGTAATGGTTAATGCAACGTATAAAGGAAACTGTAGGTTTTCATTGTTGTACGACAGAAAGTGGTCATGGAAAGGCTCGCTATGTATGTTTTTGAATTTCCGGTAAACACTGAGCTTCAAATTTTCTCCCCTTGTACTGTTTGCTCATCGTCATATCGACTCCGATGCATTATCATGGACGACGTTTGGCTGTTTAGCTGGTAAGTTTTAAGTTGGAGCATATATTCTTTAAATGAGTGGAGATTCTTTTACCATTAAACTGTTGAAAAAGTAATTGCAGAAAGAAAAAAGACAGAAAGAAAGTATTCTGGACTATACTTGATTTTCCTTGTAACAAAAGTAGTTTAAATTTTTTTACGAACCCGCAATCCCCGGCTTAGGAGGCCGGTGCCTTATCCATTGGGCCACGGAGGCATGCAGTAAAAACATTTATATTTGGAAGTCCTTTGTTCTTCAGTTTCACAAAAGACCAAATTTTCAATGTTTAGCTTCACAAAAGAGAAATCGTCAAAAATTGTTAACGGATTAATTCTGTTCAGCGTGGAACAAGTTGAATTTTACAAGTGATGTGTGTGCAATATCCATGAACTCGTCCGTCGACAGAGTTTAAAATGATTTACAAATTTGTTTGAGTAAAAATTGACTACCTCCGGCGGGACTCGAACCCGCAATCCCCGGCTTAGGAGGCCGGTGCCTTATCCATTGGGCCACGGAGGCGTATATATAAGCGCGCTTAAATATCGATATCTATTCTGAAGGTAATTCGCTTGACTTGTTTTTATAAGGATACTGCATTAAATTGATGATTTTCCTAATCTGCAGTTAAAAGATTGTATACAATTATCCAATTGATTCGGGACTGGATATTTGGTCGCTATACATGAATACATACTGTTACGCGAACAGGGATGTCTCAGCAAACGATTTAGGTTACATACATGCTGTAATGGTTAATGCAACGTATAAAGGAAACTGTAGGTTTTCATTGTTGTACGACAGAAAGTGGTCATGGAAAGGCTCGCTATGTATGTTTTTGAATTTCCGGTAAACACTGAGCTTCAAATTTTCTCCCCTTGTACTGTTTGCTCATCGTCATAGCGACTCCGATGCATTATCATGGACGACGTTTGGCTGTTTAGCTGGTAAGTTTTAAGTTGGAGCATATATTCTTTAAATGAGTGGAGATTCTTTTACCATTAAACTGTTGAAAAAGTAATTGCAGAAAGAAAAAAGACAGAAAGAAAGTATTCTGGACTATACTTGATTTTCCTTGTAACAAAAGTAGTTTAAATTTTTTTACGAACCCGCAATCCCCGGCTTAGGAGGCCGGTGCCTTATCCATTGGGCCACGGAGGCATGCAGTAAAAACATTTATATTTGGAAGTCCTTTGTTCTTCAGTTTCACAAAAGACCAAATTTTCAATGTTTAGCTTCACAAAAGAGAAATCGTCAAAAATTGTTAACGGATTAATTCTGTTCAGCGTGGAACAAGTTGAATTTTACAAGTGATGTGTGTGCAATATCCATGAACTCGTCCGTCGACAGAGTTTAAAATGATTTACAAATTTGTTTGAGTAAAAATTGACTACCTCCGGCGGGACTCGAACCCGCAATCCCCGGCTTAGGAGGCCGGTGCCTTATCCATTGGGCCACGGAGGCGTATATATAAGCGCGCTTAAATATCGATATCTATTCTGAAGGTAATTCGCTTGACTTGTTTTTATAAGGATACTGCATTAAATTGATGATTTTCCTAATCTGCAGTTAAAAGATTGTATACAATTATCCAATTGATTCGGGACTGGATATTTGGTCGCTATACATGAATACATACTGTTACGCGAACAGGGATGTCTCAGCAAACGATTTAGGTTACATACATGCTGTAATGGTTAATGCAACGTATAAAGGAAACTGTAGGTTTTCATTGTTGTACGACAGAAAGTGGTCATGGAAAGGCTCGCTATGTATGTTTTTGAATTTCCGGTAAACACTGAGCTTCAAATTTTCTCCCCTTGTACTGTTTGCTCATCGTCATAGCGACTCCGATGCATTATCATGGACGACGTTTGGCTGTTTAGCTGGTAAGTTTTAAGTTGGAGCATATATTCTTTAAATGAGTGGAGATTCTTTTACCATTAAACTGTTGAAAAAGTAATTGCAGAAAGAAAAAAGACAGAAAGAAAGTATTCTGGACTATACTTGATTTTCCTTGTAACAAAAGTAGTTTAAATTTTTTTACCTCCGACGGGACTCGAACCCGCAATCCCCGGCTTAGGAGGCCGGTGCCTTATCCATTGGGCCACGGAGGCATGCAGTAAAAACACTTATATTTGGAAGTCCTTTGTTCTTCAGTTTCACAAAAGACCAAATTTTCAATGTTTAGCTTCACAAAAGAGAAATCGTCAAAAATTGTTAACGGATTAATTCTGTTCAGCGTGGAACAAGTTGAATTTTACAAGTGATGTGTGTGCAATATCCATGAACTCGTCCGTCGACAGAGTTTAAAATGATTTACAAATTTGTTTGAGTAAAAATTGACTACCTCCGACGGGACTCGAACCCGCAATCCCCGGCTTAGGAGGCCGGTGCCTTATCCATTGGGCCACGGAGGCGTATATATAAGCGCGCTTAAATATCGATATCTATTCTGAAGGTAATTCGCTTAACTTGTTTTTATAAGGATACTGCATTAAACTGATGATTTTCCTAATCTGCAGTTAAAAGATTGTATACAATTATCCAATTGATTCGGGACTGGATATTTGGTCGCTATACATGAATACATACTGTTACGCGAACAGGGATGTCTCAGCAAACGATTTAGGTTACATACATGCTGTAATGGTTAATGCAACGTATAAAGGAAACTGTAGGTTTTCATTGTTGTACGACAGAAAGTGGTCATGGAAAGGCTCGCTATGTATGTTTTTGAATTTCCGGTAAACACTGAGCTTCAAATTTTCTCCCCTTGTACTGTTTGCTCATCGTCATATCGACTCCGATGCATTATCATGGACGACGTTTGGCTGTTTAGCTGGTAAGTTTTAAGTTGGAGCATATATTCTTTAAATGAGTGGAGATTCTTTTACCATTAAACTGTTGAAAAAGTAATTGCAGAAAGAAAAAAGACAGAAAGAAAGTATTCTGGACTATACTTGATTTTCCTTGTAACAAAAGTAGTTTAAATTTTTTTACGAACCCGCAATCCCCGGCTTAGGAGGCCGGTGCCTTATCCATTGGGCCACGGAGGCATGCAGTAAAAACACTTATATTTGGAAGTCCTTTGTTCTTCAGTTTCACAAAAGACCAAATTTTCAATGTTTAGCTTCACAAAAGAGAAATCGTCAAAAATTGTTAACGGATTAATTCTGTTCAGCGTGGAACAAGCTGAATTTTACAAGTGATGTGTGTGCAATATCCATGAACTCGTCCGTCGACAGAGTTTAAAATGATTTACAAATTTGTTTGAGTAAAAATTGACTACCTCCGACGGGACTCGAACCCGCAATCCCCGGCTTAGGAGGCCGGTGCCTTATCCATTGGGCCACGGAGGCGTATATATAAGCGCGCTTAAATATCGATATCTATTCTGAAGGTAATTCGCTTAACTTGTGTTTATAAGGATACTGCATTAAACTGATGATTTTCCTAATCTGCAGTTAAAAGATTGTATACAACTATCCAATTGATTCGGGACTGGATATTTGGTCGCTATACATGAATACATACTGTTACGCGAACAGGGATGTCTCAGCAAACGATTTAGGTTACATACATGCTGTAATGGTTAATGCAACGTATAAAGGAAACTGTAGGTTTTCATTGTTGTACGACAGAAAGTGGTCATGGAAAGGCTCGCTATGTATGTTTTTGAATTTCCGGTAAACACTGAGCTTCAAATTTTCTCCCCTTGTACTGTTTGCTCATCGTCATATCGACTCCGATGCATTATCATGGACGACGTTTGGCTGTTTAGCTGGTAAGTTTTAAGTTGGAGCATATATTCTTTAAATGAGTGGAGATTCTTTTACCATTAAACTGTTGAAAAAGTAATTGCAGAAAGAAAAAAGACAGAAAGAAAGTATTCTGGGCTATACTTGATTTTCCTTGTAACAAAAGTAGTTTAAATTTTTTTACCTCCGACGGGACTCGAACCCGCAATCCCCGGCTTAGGAGGCCGGTGCCTTATCCATTGGGCCACGGAGGCATGCAGTAAAAACACTTATATTTGGAAGTCCTTTGTTCTTCAGTTTCACAAAAGACCAAATTTTCAATGTTTAGCTTCACAAAAGAGAAATCGTCAAAAATTGTTAACGGATTAATTCTGTTCAGCGTGGAACAAGTTGAATTTTACAAGTGATGTGTGTGCAATATCCATGAACTCGTCCGTCGACAGAGTTTAAAATGATTTACAAATTTGTTTGAGTAAAAATTGACTACCTCCGACGGGACTCGAACCCGCAATCCCCGGCTTAGGAGGCCGGTGCCTTATCCATTGGGCCACGGAGGCGTATATATAAGCGCGCTTAAATATCGATATCTATTCTGAAGGTAATTCGCTTGACTTGTTTTTATAAGGATACTGCATTAAATTGATGATTTTCCTAATCTGCAGTTAAAAGATTGTATACAATTATCCAATTGATTCGGGACTGGATATTTGGTCGCTATACATGAATACATACTGTTACGCGAACAGGGATGTCTCAGCAAACGATTTAGGTTACATACATGCTGTAATGGTTAATGCAACGTATAAAGGAAACTGTAGGTTTTCATTGTTGTACGACAGAAAGTGGTCATGGAAAGGCTCGCTATGTTTGTTTTTGAATTTCCGGTAAACACTGAGCTTCAAATTTTCTCCCCTTGTACTGTTTGCTCATCGTCATAGCGACTCCGATGCATTATCATGGACGACGTTTGGCTGTTTAGCTGGTAAGTTTTAAGTTGGAGCATATATTCTTTAAATGAGTGGAGATTCTTTTACCATTAAACTGTTGAAAAAGTAATTGCAGAAAGAAAAAAGACAGAAAGAAAGTATTCTGGACTATACTTGATTTTCCTTGTAACAAAAGTAGTTTAAATTTTTTTACCTCCGACGGGACTCGAACCCGCAATCCCCGGCTTAGGAGGCCGGTGCCTTATCCATTGGGCCACGGAGGCATGCAGTAAAAACACTTATATTTGGAAGTCCTTTGTTCTTCAGTTTCACAAAAGACCAAATTTTCAATGTTTAGCTTCACAAAAGAGAAATCGTCAAAAATTGTTAACGGATTAATTCTGTTCAGCGTGGAACAAGTTGAATTTTACAAGTGATGTGTGTGCAATATCCATGAACTCGTCCGTCGACAGAGTTTAAAATGATTTACAAATTTGTTTGAGTAAAAATTGACTACCTCCGACGGGACTCGAACCCGCAATCCCCGGCTTAGGAGGCCGGTGCCTTATCCATTGGGCCACGGAGGCGTATATATAAGCGCGCTTAAATATCGATATCTATTCTGAAGGTAATTCGCTTAACTTGTTTTTATAAGGATACTGCATTAAACTGATGATTTTCCTAATCTGCAGTTAAAAGATTGTATACAATTATCCAATTGATTCGGGACTGGATATTTGGTCGCTATACATGAATACATACTGTTACGCGAACAGGGATGTCTCAGCAAACGATTTAGGTTACATACATGCTATAATGGTTAATGCAACGTATAAAGGAAACTGTAGGTTTTCATTGTTGTACGACAGAAAGTGGTCATGGAAAGGCTCGCTATGTATGTTTTTGAATTTCCGGTAAACACTGAGCTTCAAATTTTCTCCCCTTGTACTGTTTGCTCATCGTCATATCGACTCCGATGCATTATCATGGACGACGTTTGGCTGTTTAGCTGGTAAGTTTTAAGTTGGAGCATATATTCTTTAAATGAGTGGAGATTCTTTTACCATTAAACTGTTGAAAAAGTAATTGCAGAAAGAAAAAAGACAGAAAGAAAGTATTCTGGACTATACTTGATTTTCCTTGTAACAAAAGTAGTTTAAATTTTTTTACGAACCCGCAATCCCCGGCTTAGGAGGCCGGTGCCTTATCCATTGGGCCACGGAGGCATGCAGTAAAAACACTTATATTTGGAAGTCCTTTGTTCTTCAGTTTCACAAAAGACCAAATTTTCAATGTTTAGCTTCACAAAAGAGAAATCGTCAAAAATTGTTAACGGATTAATTCTGTTCAGCGTGGAACAAGCTGAATTTTACAAGTGATGTGTGTGCAATATCCATGAACTCGTCCGTCGACAGAGTTTAAAATGATTTACAAATTTGTTTGAGTAAAAATTGACTACCTCCGACGGGACTCGAACCCGCAATCCCCGGCTTAGGAGGCCGGTGCCTTATCCATTGGGCCACGGAGGCGTATATATAAGCGCGCTTAAATATCGATATCTATTCTGAAGGTAATTCGCTTAACTTGTGTTTATAAGGATACTGCATTAAACTGATGATTTTCCTAATCTGCAGTTAAAAGATTGTATACAATTATCCAATTGATTCGGGACTGGATATTTGGTCGCTATACATGAATACATACTGTTACGCGAACAGGGATGTCTCAGCAAACGATTTAGGTTACATACATGCTGTAATGGTTAATGCAACGTATAAAGGAAACTGTAGGTTTTCATTGTTGTACGACAGAAAGTGGTCATGGAAAGGCTCGCTATGTATGTTTTTGAATTTCCGGTAAACACTGAGCTTCAAATTTTCTCCCCTTGTACTGTTTGCTCATCGTCATAGCGACTCCGATGCATTATCATGGACGACGTTTGGCTGTTTAGCTGGTAAGTTTTAAGTTGGAGCATATATTCTTTAAATGAGTGGAGATTCTTTTACCATTAAACTGTTGAAAAAGTAATTGCAGAAAGAAAAAAGACAGAAAGAAAGTATTCTGGGCTATACTTGATTTTCCTTGTAACAAAAGTAGTTTAAATTTTTTTACCTCCGACGGGACTCGAACCCGCAATCCCCGGCTTAGGAGGCCGGTGCCTTATCCATTGGGCCACGGAGGCATGCAGTAAAAACACTTATATTTGGAAGTCCTTTGTTCTTCAGTTTCACAAAAGACCAAATTTTCAATGTTTAGCTTCACAAAAGAGAAATCGTCAAAAATTGTTAACGGATTAATTCTGTTCAGCGTGGAACAAGTTGAATTTTACAAGTGATGTGTGTGCAATATCCATGAACTCGTCCGTCGACAGAGTTTAAAATGATTTACAAATTTGTTTGAGTAAAAATTGACTACCTCCGACGGGACTCGAACCCGCAATCCCCGGCTTAGGAGGCCGGTGCCTTATCCATTGGGCCACGGATGCGTATATATAAGCGCGCTTAAATATCGATATCTATTCTGAAGGTAATTCGCTTGACTTGTTTTTATAAGGATACTGCATTAAATTGATGATTTTCCTAATCTGCAGTTAAAAGATTGTATACAATTATCCAATTGATTCGGGACTGGATATTTGGTCGCTATACATGAATACATACTGTTACGCGAACAGGGATGTCTCAGCAAACGATTTAGGTTACATACATGCTGTAATGGTTAATGCAACGTATAAAGGAAACTGTAGGTTTTCATTGTTGTACGACAGAAAGTGGTCATGGAAAGGCTCGCTATGTATGTTTTTGAATTTCCGGTAAACACTGAGCTTCAAATTTTCTCCCCTTGTACTGTTTGCTCATCGTCATAGCGACTCCGATGCATTATCATGGACGACGTTTGGCTGTTTAGCTGGTAAGTTTTAAGTTGGAGCATATATTCTTTCAATGAGTGGAGATTCTTTTACCATTAAACTGTTGAAAAAGTAATTGCAGAAAGAAAAAAGACAGAAAGAAAGTATTCTGGACTATACTTGATTTTCCTTGTAACAAAAGTAGTTTAAATTTTTTTACCTCCGACGGGACTCGAACCCGCAATCCCCGGCTTAGGAGGCCGGTGCCTTATCCATTGGGCCACGGAGGCATGCAGTAAAAACACTTATATTTGGAAGTCCTTTGTTCTTCAGTTTCACAAAAGACCAAATTTTCAATGTTTAGCTTCACAAAAGAGAAATCGTCAAAAATTGTTAACGGATTAATTCTGTTCAGCGTGGAACAAGTTGAATTTTACAAGTGATGTGTGTGCAATATCCATGAACTCGTCCGTCGACAGAGTTTAAAATGATTTACAAATTTGTTTGAGTAAAAATTGACTACCTCCGACGGGACTCGAACCCGCAATCCCCGGCTTAGGAGGCCGGTGCCTTATCCATTGGGCCACGGAGGCGTATATATAAGCGCGCTTAAATATCGATATCTATTCTGAAGGTAATTCGCTTGACTTGTTTTTATAAGGATACTGCATTAAATTGATGATTTTCCTAATCTGCAGTTAAAAGATTGTATACAATTATCCAATTGATTCGGGACTGGATATTTGGTCGCTATACATGAATACATACTGTTACGCGAACAGGGATGTCTCAGCAAACGATTTAGGTTACATACATGCTGTAATGGTTAATGCAACGTATAAAGGAAACTGTAGGTTTTCATTGTTGTACGACAGAAAGTGGTCATGGAAAGGCTCGCTATGTATGTTTTTGAATTTCCGGTAAACACTGAGCTTCAAATTTTCTCCCCTTGTACTGTTTGCTCATCGTCATAGCGACTCCGATGCATTATCATGGACGACGTTTGGCTGTTTAGCTGGTAAGTTTTAAGTTGGAGCATATATTCTTTCAATGAGTGGAGATTCTTTTACCATTAAACTGTTGAAAAAGTAATTGCAGAAAGAAAAAAGACAGAAAGAAAGTATTCTGGACTATACTTGATTTTCCTTGTAACAAAAGTAGTTTAAATTTTTTTACCTCCGACGGGACTCGAACCCGCAATCCCCGGCTTAGGAGGCCGGTGCCTTATCCATTGGGCCACGGAGGCATGCAGTAAAAACACTTATATTTGGAAGTCCTTTGTTCTTCAGTTTCACAAAAGACCAAATTTTCAATGTTTAGCTTCACAAAAGAGAAATCGTCAAAAATTGTTAACGGATTAATTCTGTTCAGCGTGGAACAAGTTGAATTTTACAAGTGATGTGTGTGCAATATCCATGAACTCGTCCGTCGACAGAGTTTAAAATGATTTACAAATTTGTTTGAGTAAAAATTGACTACCTCCGACGGGACTCGAACCCGCAATCCCCGGCTTAGGAGGCCGGTGCCTTATCCATTGGGCCACGGAGGCGTATATATAAGCGCGCTTAAATATCGATATCTATTCTGAAGGTAATTCGCTTAACTTGTTTTTATAAGGATACTGCATTAAACTGATGATTTTCCTAATCTGCAGTTAAAAGATTGTATACAATTATCCAATTGATTCGGGACTGGATATTTGGTCGCTATACATGAATACATACTGTTACGCGAACAGGGATGTCTCAGCAAACGATTTAGGTTACATACATGCTGTAATGGTTAATGCAACGTATAAAGGAAACTGTAGGTTTTCATTGTTGTACGACAGAAAGTGGTCATGGAAAGGCTCGCTATGTATGTTTTTGAATTTCCGGTAAACACTGAGCTTCAAATTTTCTCCCCTTGTACTGTTTGCTCATCGTCATATCGACTCCGATGCATTATCATGGACGACGTTTGGCTGTTTAGCTGGTAAGTTTTAAGTTGGAGCATATATTCTTTAAATGAGTGGAGATTCTTTTACCATTAAACTGTTGAAAAAGTAATTGCAGAAAGAAAAAAGACAGAAAGAAAGTATTCTGGACTATACTTGATTTTCCTTGTAACAAAAGTAGTTTAAATTTTTTTACGAACCCGCAATCCCCGGCTTAGGAGGCCGGTGCCTTATCCATTGGGCCACGGAGGCATGCAGTAAAAACACTTATATTTGGAAGTCCTTTGTTCTTCAGTTTCACAAAAGACCAAATTTTCAATGTTTAGCTTCACAAAAGAGAAATCGTCAAAAATTGTTAACGGATTAATTCTGTTCAGCGTGGAACAAGCTGAATTTTACAAGTGATGTGTGTGCAATATCCATGAACTCGTCCGTCGACAGAGTTTAAAATGATTTACAAATTTGTTTGAGTAAAAATTGACTACCTCCGACGGGACTCGAACCCGCAATCCCCGGCTTAGGAGGCCGGTGCCTTATCCATTCGGCCACGGAGGCGTATATATAAGCGCGCTTAAATATCGATATCTATTCTGAAGGTAATTCGCTTAACTTGTGTTTATAAGGATACTGCATTAAACTGATGATTTTCCTAATCTGCAGTTAAAAGATTGTATACAATTATCCAATTGATTCGGGACTGGATATTTGGTCGCTATACATGAATACATACTGTTACGCGAACAGGGATGTCTCAGCAAACGATTTAGGTTACATACATGCTGTAATGGTTAATGCAACGTATAAAGGAAACTGTAGGTTTTCATTGTTGTACGACAGAAAGTGGTCATGGAAAGGCTCGCTATGTATGTTTTTGAATTTCCGGTAAACACTGAGCTTCAAATTTTCTCCCCTTGTACTGTTTGCTCATCGTCATAGCGACTCCGATGCATTATCATGGACGACGTTTGGCTGTTTAGCTGGTAAGTTTTAAGTTGGAGCATATATTCTTTAAATGAGTGGAGATTCTTTTACCATTAAACTGTTGAAAAAGTAATTGCAGAAAGAAAAAAGACAGAAAGAAAGTATTCTGGACTATACTTGATTTTCCTTGTAACAAAAGTAGTTTAAATTTTTTTACCTCCGACGGGACTCGAACCCGCAATCCCCGGCTTAGGAGGCCGGTGCCTTATCCATTGGGCCACGGAGGCATGCAGTAAAAACACTTATATTTGGAAGTCCTTTGTTCTTCAGTTTCACAAAAGACCAAATTTTCAATGTTTAGCTTCACAAAAGAGAAATCGTCAAAAATTGTTAACGGATTAATTCTGTTCAGCGTGGAACAAGTTGAATTTTACAAGTGATGTGTATGCAATATCCATGAACTCGTCCGTCGACAGAGTTTAAAATGATTTACAAATTTGTTTGAGTAAAAATTGACTACCTCCGACGGGACTCGAACCCGCAATCCCCGGCTTAGGAGGCCGGTGCCTTATCCATTGGGCCACGGAGGCGTATATATAAGCGCGCTTAAATGTCGATATCTATTCTGAAGGTAATTCGCTTGACTTGTTTTTATAAGGATACTGCATTAAATTGATGATTTTCCTAATCTGCAGTTAAAAGATTGTATACAATTATCCAATTGATTCGGGACTGGATATTTGGTCGCTATACATGAATACATACTGTTACGCGAACAGGGATGTCTCAGCAAACGATTTAGGTTACATACATGCTGTAATGGTTAATGCAACGTATAAAGGAAACTGTAGGTTTTCATTGTTGTACGACAGAAAGTGGTCATGGTAAGGCTCGCTATGTATGTTTTTGAATTTCCGGTAAAGACTGAGCTTCAAATTTTCTCCCCTTGTACTGTTTGCTCATCGTCATAGCGACTCCGATGCATTATCATGGACGACGTTTGGCTGTTTAGCTGGTAAGTTTTAAGTTGGAGCATATATTCTTTAAATGAGTGGAGATTCTTTTACCATTAAACTGTTGAAAAAGTAATTGCAGAAAGAAAAAAGACAGAAAGAAAGTATTCTGGACTATACTTGATTTTCCTTGTAACAAAAGTAGTTTAAATTTTTTTACCTCCGGCTGGACTCGAACCCGCAATCCCCGGCTTAGGAGGCCGGTGCCTTATCCATTGGGCCACGGAGGCATGCAGTAAAAACACTTATATTTGGAAGTCCTTTGTTCTTCAGTTTCACAAAAGACCAAATTTTCAATGTTTAGCTTCACAAAAGAGAAATCGTCAAAAATTGTTAACGGATTAATTCTGTTCAGCGTGGAACAAGTTGAATTTTACAAGTGATGTGTGTGCAATATCCATGAACTCGTCCGTCGACAGAGTTTAAAATGATTTACAAATTTGTTTGAGTAAAAATTGACTACCTCCGACGGGACACGAACCCGCAATCCCCGGCTTAGGAGGCCGGTGCCTTATCCATTGGGCCACGGAGGCGTATATATAAGCGCGCTTAAATATCGATATCTATTCTGAAGGTAATTCGCTTAACTTGTTTTTATAAGGATACTGCATTAGACTGATGATTTTCCTAATCTGCAGTTAAAAGATTGTATACAATTATCCAATTGATTCGGGACTGGATATTTGGTCGCTATACATGAATACATACTGTTACGCGAACAGGGATGTCTCAGCAAACGATTTAGGTTACATACATGCTGTAATGGTTAATGCAACGTATAAAGGAAACTGTAGGTTTTCATTGTTGTACGACAGAAAGTGGTCATGGAAAGGCTCGCTATGTATGTTTTTGAATTTCCGGTAAACACTGAGCTTCAAATTTTCTCCCCTTGTACTGTTTGCTCATCGTCATAGCGACTCCGATGCATTATCATGGACGACGTTTGGCTGTTTAGCTGGTAAGTTTTAAGTTGGAGCATATATTCTTTAAATGAGTGGAGATTCTTTTACCATTAAACTGTTGAAAAAGTAATTGCAGAAAGAAAAAAGACAGAAAGAAAGTATTCTGGACTATACTTGATTTTCCTTGTAACAAAAGTAGTTTAAATTTTTTTACGAACCCGCAATCCCCGGCTTAGGAGGCCGGTGCCTTATCCATTGGGCCACGGAGGCATGCAGTAAAAACATTTATATTTGGAAGTCCTTTGTTCTTCAGTTTCACAAAAGACCAAATTTTCAATGTTTAGCTTCACAAAAGAGAAATCGTCAAAAATTGTTAACGGATTAATTCTGTTCAGCGTGGAACAAGTTGAATTTTACAAGTGATGTGTGTGCAATATCCATGAACTCGTCCGTCGACAGAGTTTAAAATGATTTACAAATTTGTTTGAGTAAAAATTGACTACCTCCGGCGGGACTCGAACCCGCAATCCCCGGCTTAGGAGGCCGGTGCCTTATCCATTGGGCCACGGAGGCGTATATATAAGCGCGCTTAAATATCGATATCTATTCTGAAGGTAATTCGCTTGACTTGTTTTTATAAGGATACTGCATTAAATTGATGATTTTCCTAATCTGCAGTTAAAAGATTGTATACAATTATCCAATTGATTCGGGACTGGATATTTGGTCGCTATACATGAATACATACTGTTACGCGAACAGGGATGTCTCAGCAAACGATTTAGGTTACATACATGCTGTAATGGTTAATGCAACGTATAAAGGAAACTGTAGGTTTTCATTGTTGTACGACAGAAAGTGGTCATGGAAAGGCTCGCTATGTATGTTTTTGAATTTCCGGTAAACACTGAGCTTCAAATTTTCTCCCCTTGTACTGTTTGCTCATCGTCATAGCGACTCCGATGCATTATCATGGACGACGTTTGGCTGTTTAGCTGGTAAGTTTTAAGTTGGAGCATATATTCTTTAAATGAGTGGAGATTCTTTTACCATTAAACTGTTGAAAAAGTAATTGCAGAAAGAAAAAAGACAGAAAGAAAGTATTCTGGACTATACTTGATTTTCCTTGTAACAAAAGTAGTTTAAATTTTTTTACCTCCGACGGGACTCGAACCCGCAATCCCCGGCTTAGGAGGCCGGTGCCTTATCCATTGGGCCACGGAGGCATGCAGTAAAAACACTTATATTTGGAAGTCCTTTGTTCTTCAGTTTCACAAAAGACCAAATTTTCAATGTTTAGCTTCACAAAAGAGAAATCGTCAAAAATTGTTAACGGATTAATTCTGTTCAGCGTGGAACAAGTTGAATTTTACAAGTGATGTGTGTGCAATATCCATGAACTCGTCCGTCGACAGAGTTTAAAATGATTTACAAATTTGTTTGAGTAAAAATTGACTACCTCCGACGGGACTCGAACCCGCAATCCCCGGCTTAGGAGGCCGGTGCCTTATCCATTGGGCCACGGAGGCGTATATATAAGCGCGCTTAAATATCGATATCTATTCTGAAGGTAATTCGCTTAACTTGTTTTTATAAGGATACTGCATTAAACTGATGATTTTCCTAATCTGCAGTTAAAAGATTGTATACAATTATCCAATTGATTCGGGACTGGATATTTGGTCGCTATACATGAATACATACTGTTACGCGAACAGGGATGTCTCAGCAAACGATTTAGGTTACATACATGCTGTAATGGTTAATGCAACGTATAAAGGAAACTGTAGGTTTTCATTGTTGTACGACAGAAAGTGGTCATGGAAAGGCTCGCTATGTATGTTTTTGAATTTCCGGTAAACACTGAGCTTCAAATTTTCTCCCCTTGTACTGTTTGCTCATCGTCATATCGACTCCGATGCATTATCATGGACGACGTTTGGCTGTTTAGCTGGTAAGTTTTAAGTTGGAGCATATATTCTTTAAATGAGTGGAGATTCTTTTACCATTAAACTGTTGAAAAAGTAATTGCAGAAAGAAAAAAGACAGAAAGAAAGTATTCTGGACTATACTTGATTTTCCTTGTAACAAAAGTAGTTTAAATTTTTTTACGAACCCGCAATCCCCGGCTTAGGAGGCCGGTGCCTTATCCATTGGGCCACGGAGGCATGCAGTAAAAACACTTATATTTGGAAGTCCTTTGTTCTTCAGTTTCACAAAAGACCAAATTTTCAATGTTTAGCTTCACAAAAGAGAAATCGTCAAAAATTGTTAACGGATTAATTCTGTTCAGCGTGGAACAAGCTGAATTTTACAAGTGATGTGTGTGCAATATCCATGAACTCGTCCGTCGACAGAGTTTAAAATGATTTACAAATTTGTTTGAGTAAAAATTGACTACCTCCGACGGGACTCGAACCCGCAATCCCCGGCTTAGGAGGCCGGTGCCTTATCCATTGGGCCACGGAGGCGTATATATAAGCGCGCTTAAATATCGATATCTATTCTGAAGGTAATTCGCTTAACTTGTGTTTATAAGGATACTGCATTAAACTGATGATTTTCCTAATCTGCAGTTAAAAGATTGTATACAACTATCCAATTGATTCGGGACTGGATATTTGGTCGCTATACATGAATACATACTGTTACGCGAACAGGGATGTCTCAGCAAACGATTTAGGTTACATACATGCTGTAATGGTTAATGCAACGTATAAAGGAAACTGTAGGTTTTCATTGTTGTACGACAGAAAGTGGTCATGGAAAGGCTCCCTATGTATGTTTTTGAATTTCCGGTAAACACTGAGCTTCAAATTTTCTCCCCTTGTACTGTTTGCTCATCGTCATATCGACTCCGATGCATTATCATGGACGACGTTTGGCTGTTTAGCTGGTAAGTTTTAAGTTGGAGCATATATTCTTTAAATGAGTGGAGATTCTTTTACCATTAAACTGTTGAAAAAGTAATTGCAGAAAGAAAAAAGACAGAAAGAAATTATTCTGGGCTATACTTGATTTTCCTTGTAACAAAAGTAGTTTAAATTTTTTTACCTCCGACGGGACTCGAACCCGCAATCCCCGGCTTAGGAGGCCGGTGCCTTATCCATTGGGCCACGGAGGCATGCAGTAAAAACACTTATATTTGGAAGTCCTTTGTTCTTCAGTTTCACAAAAGACCAAATTTTCAATGTTTAGCTTCACAAAAGAGAAATCGTCAAAAATTGTTAACGGATTAATTCTGTTCAGCGTGGAACAAGTTGAATTTTACAAGTGATGTGTGTGCAATATCCATGAACTCGTCCGTCGACAGAGTTTAAAATGATTTACAAATTTGTTTGAGTAAAAATTGACTACCTCCGACGGGACTCGAACCCGCAATCCCCGGCTTAGGAGGCCGGTGCCTTATCCATTGGGCCACGGAGGCGTATATATAAGCGCGCTTAAATATCGATATCTATTCTGAAGGTAATTCGCTTGACTTGTTTTTATAAGGATACTGCATTAAATTGATGATTTTCCTAATCTGCAGTTAAAAGATTGTATACAATTATCCAATTGATTCGGGACTGGATATTTGGTCGCTATACATGAATACATACTGTTACGCGAACAGGGATGTCTCAGCAAACGATTTAGGTTACATACATGCTGTAATGGTTAATGCAACGTATAAAGGAAACTGTAGGTTTTCATTGTTGTACGACAGAAAGTGGTCATGGAAAGGCTCGCTATGTTTGTTTTTGAATTTCCGGTAAACACTGAGCTTCAAATTTTCTCCCCTTGTACTGTTTGCTCATCGTCATAGCGACTCCGATGCATTATCATGGACGACGTTTGGCTGTTTAGCTGGTAAGTTTTAAGTTGGAGCATATATTCTTTAAATGAGTGGAGATTCTTTTACCATTAAACTGTTGAAAAAGTAATTGCAGAAAGAAAAAAGACAGAAAGAAAGTATTCTGGACTATACTTGATTTTCCTTGTAACAAAAGTAGTTTAAATTTTTTTACCTCCGACGGGACTCGAACCCGCAATCCCCGGCTTAGGAGGCCGGTGCCTTATCCATTGGGCCACGGAGGCATGCAGTAAAAACACTTATATTTGGAAGTCCTTTGTTCTTCAGTTTCACAAAAGACCAAATTTTCAATGTTTAGCTTCACAAAAGAGAAATCGTCAAAAATTGTTAACGGATTAATTCTGTTCAGCGTGGAACAAGTTGAATTTTACAAGTGATGTGTGTGCAATATCCATGAACTCGTCCGTCGACAGAGTTTAAAATGATTTACAAATTTGTTTGAGTAAAAATTGACTACCTCCGACGGGACTCGAACCCGCAATCCCCGGCTTAGGAGGCCGGTGCCTTATCCATTGGGCCACGGAGGCGTATATATAAGCGCGCTTAAATATCGATATCTATTCTGAAGGTAATTCGCTTAACTTGTTTTTATAAGGATACTGCATTAAACTGATGATTTTCCTAATCTGCAGTTAAAAGATTGTATACAATTATCCAATTGATTCGGGACTGGATATTTGGTCGCTATACATGAATACATACTGTTACGCGAACAGGGATGTCTCAGCAAACGATTTAGGTTACATACATGCTGTAATGGTTAATGCAACGTATAAAGGAAACTGTAGGTTTTCATTGTTGTACGACAGAAAGTGGTCATGGAAAGGCTCGCTATGTATGTTTTTGAATTTCCGGTAAACACTGAGCTTCAAATTTTCTCCCCTTGTACTGTTTGCTCATCGTCATATCGACTCCGATGCATTATCATGGACGACGTTTGGCTGTTTAGCTGGTAAGTTTTAAGTTGGAGCATATATTCTTTAAATGAGTGGAGATTCTTTTACCATTAAACTGTTGAAAAAGTAATTGCAGAAAGAAAAAAGACAGAAAGAAAGTATTCTGGACTATACTTGATTTTCCTTGTAACAAAAGTAGTTTAAATTTTTTTACGAACCCGCAATCCCCGGCTTAGGAGGCCGGTGCCTTATCCATTGGGCCACGGAGGCATGCAGTAAAAACACTTATATTTGGAAGTCCTTTGTTCTTCAGTTTCACAAAAGACCAAATTTTCAATGTTTAGCTTCACAAAAGAGAAATCGTCAAAAATTGTTAACGGATTAATTCTGTTCAGCGTGGAACAAGCTGAATTTTACAAGTGATGTGTGTGCAATATCCATGAACTCGTCCGTCGACAGAGTTTAAAATGATTTACAAATTTGTTTGAGTAAAAATTGACTACCTCCGACGGGACTCGAACCCGCAATCCCCGGCTTAGGAGGCCGGTGCCTTATCCATTGGGCCACGGAGGCGTATATATAAGCGCGCTTAAATATCGATATCTATTCTGAAGGTAATTCGCTTAACTTGTGTTTATAAGGATACTGCATTAAACTGATGATTTTCCTAATCTGCAGTTAAAAGATTGTATACAATTATCCAATTGATTCGGGACTGGATATTTGGTCGCTATACATGAATACATACTGTTACGCGAACAGGGATGTCTCAGCAAACGATTTAGGTTACATACATGCTGTAATGGTTAATGCAACGTATAAAGGAAACTGTAGGTTTTCATTGTTGTACGACAGAAAGTGGTCATGGAAAGGCTCGCTATGTATGTTTTTGAATTTCCGGTAAACACTGAGCTTCAAATTTTCTCCCCTTGTACTGTTTGCTCATCGTCATAGCGACTCCGATGCATTATCATGGACGACGTTTGGCTGTTTAGCTGGTAAGTTTTAGGGTCCCTTTCAGTGCCGAGCCTTTTTCTTTATTTTGCCAGACAAACATTCGACTATTCAAATACAACTGCTACGTCAGTGACGTTAACAATAGCGTAACGTCACAAGAAAGAGAACCAATAAAGGGAAAACGACGTCTTTAGAAAATAAAAAGATAGGAAATCGTGATGAAAAAAAAATAATTTCAATGATATTATTACGTTTTTTTTTCAGTTTTAAATTTAAAATGTGAATTAATGTCTTTTCTTTTTATGTATCTCTTATCGTTGAGGAATTCGAAGGGTTGTTTTGTTTTATGTTTGTTTGTTTTTGTTTGTTTTGTTTCATGTTTTCCCTGTTAATTAGTTAGATTTTTTTGTTTCTTTTAGGTCGTTGGTTGTTATTATTTGTATATAACTAGTTTATTGTATACTCTGTGTAAATTTCTAGTCATTATGTATGATCATATATTCTTTTGTAAACCACTGTTGTTATTATATATTGTTCATTGGGCCTGTGCCATTATTATAATGTGCTTGCGTCAATAAAATTATTCTATTCTTATTCTATTCTATTACAAAAAAAAATCCTTTTTGATTTTACACTTTTAATTTATACTGAGATCAAGCCTACTGTTCCAACGCTTCACACTGGTGGTGGTGCCAACACATGCCATGTACACCTTTAAGACACGCTGTACAGTATGTACTTGTCCTACGTCTACGCTGCGGCCGTGAGCATACGCAACACTGCTTTTGTTTACCGCGCATAAGTTTTTGTAATCTTGCAGGATTATTTCCTCGGTTTCGTACAAGCCGCCGCTCATCATTATTCAGATATTCTTCGGACAAAGATTGGATTATTTCCTGTATGAAGTCAAGTCTGGATAGTACTTTCTCGTCTGTATTTTGTGAGTACAAAATGTATGCGTTTAGCATCATGCGGTGAAATATATTTATGGCGAGTCTTTTCCACATAGTTTTTGTTTTTCGTTTGTCGTCGTATATTCCTGACATCATGTCATTCAAATCGACTCCTCCCATACTCTTACTGTACACTTTCGCAACCAAAGGTTTGTCCTCTGCAAAGTTAGTTGCCTTAACTGCCGTTGAAATAAAACGAACTATTTTACGATTTTTTCTTTCTTTGTACGCCGCGCAAAGTATACGGTTTTGTCGAGCATACACGCACTCATGTTCCCCGGGGTTTGCATTCTTGATTAAATTAGGCATTTCTCTGTTAGCTCTAAGAGTTCCTGTCATAAATGTTCCAGCGTTCAACAGTTTTTTAGCCAGGGGTAAGGATGCGAAAAAATTGTCGCAAAAAACGTGGTACTTCATGTTTAAAAGATTGGATTCGCGCAGAAGTTTTAATACTACATGAGTTCCTTGAGTCTCCCCGGCTGGGACTGGGTCGTACCTTTTACCGCGATAGGGCAAAAAATGGATTATATAACCAGTAGCGGCTTCAACCAACATCCATAATTTAATTCCAAATTTATGAGCCTTACTCGGAATATACTGAGTCATTACAGTCCTAGCCTTCGTGCCAACAAGTGATTCATCAATTGATAACTCTCTTTTGGGAATATAATGTCGCTTAAAAACCATGTTTGCATGCTCCACTAACGGTTTAAACCAAGCCGCCGGATTATAAAACTGTGAATTTCTTTGAGGGGTTTTTGTATTGTCGACCATGTGAAGAAATCTCAAAATCAATTGGAACCGATTTCTACGAAACATTTTAGGAAACCATGGTGTAGAAAAGCAACTATTTTTTTGCCAATACATAGATATTGTAGGTTTTCGAATTATCCCCATATTAAATATAACGGCCAGAAAACCTTTTAGCTCATTAATCGTCATTCGAGTCCACAGTCTAAGTCTTGAAGATGGTCCTAGGTTGTTTTGTCTGGTTTTAAGGCGGATAACTTGCTTTGCGTACCTAAACACAAGATAAATACAAATGTAATATTTATATGCAGCAGAAGACAAATTATTCAGAGCAAATTTAAATATGTCAATTTTATTTCTACCTTATTATTGTTGCTTTCATTTGTAGTGTAAAGATACGTATTATGTATTCATTCTAATCTTATTATGATTTGGCATATATTCAATCTTTCCGCTAGAGCCTCTTTTAATTTCTTGAACTGTTCACGCCTGGAAAGTTGGTTGCAACCCTTGTTTTCTCTCTCGAAAATTTTAATACTTTTTTAAAAGTTTTATCGCATTTTTGGTTATTTATTGAAATCACTACCGCTTGCCTATTATTGAAAAGAAAATATGATTAAAATTTCAATCTCAGGTTTTTTGTTACTTCTAACTTATTTAAACAAATCCATGATTGCAAAGTTTAAAAAAAAAGAATTGTTCGTTGACCTGTTGGTTTCCTTTACTATCTTTCGAAGAATATTCAGTGTGAACATCAGGTAAAAGTAAACTATTGGTTTAGAATTTCTTGGCGGCATGTTCTTTGTTCCAGGATTAGAGCGAAGTTGATCAAGTTCTTCGTCCGGTTCCGGTGGGTAAATTCGGAACCAAGCAGCCATTATGATTGTACTTTTAACGCAACTACCCGACGTGACGTAATTTTGACGTCGTTGCCCAATTATGACGTAGGAGGTTTTTGCCCGATATTTTTTTTCTAATCCGTTTTTATATATAATTTTAAATACCGAGATATATAATCGCGTTTTCTGTAAACTAAAAAATCGTACAAAAAGCGTAACTAGCATTTGCAATTGCGAAAAGCAACATGTGTGTGTATTTAATTACTAGTAGTATTAAAATATCCTGTCGGTTTTAACATCTTTGGGTTATTAATTTTAAATCACATCATTTTTTTTTCAATTTTATTATTTTACAAATTTTGATATTTACAAGAATAACATTGATCTAAAGTACTGTTATATTAGAATTCGTTTGTAAATAATGTCAATTTTCCTCCCTTTTTCTACAAACGATCTTTTTTTCCTCATTTTTTGTTTTTCTTTTTTTTTTTTTTTTGTTGTTTATTTAATTTTCTATGTTAGAAGATTAAATCCGGTCATTTCCCTTTATGATACCCCATGTTCCCGATGACCGACGTTTGTGACGTCACCATATCTGTGTCGGAACAATCGACGTTTTAATTGTATTGGCAACAGTATCTAAGCCTAAAAAAAGGCTTCTGGCAAAATGAAAGGGGTACAAAAAGCCTATTTTTAGGCTCTCTGGCATAGTAAGGGTTAAGTTGGAGCATATATTCTTTAAATGAGTGGAGATTCTTTTACCATTAAACTGTTGAAAAAGTAATTGCAGAAAGAAAAAAGACAGAAAGAAAGTATTCTGGGCTATACTTGATTTTCCTTGTAACAAAAGTAGTTTAAATTTTTTTACCTCCGACGGGACTCGAACCCGCAATCCCCGGCTTAGGAGGCCGGTGCCTTATCCATTGGGCCACGGAGGCATGCAGTAAAAACACTTATATTTGGAAGTCCTTTGTTCTTCAGTTTCACAAAAGACCAAATTTTCAATGTTTAGCTTCACAAAAGAGAAATCGTCAAAAATTGTTAACGGATTAATTCTGTTCAGCGTGGAACAAGTTGAATTTTACAAGTGATGTGTGTGCAATATCCATGAACTCGTCCGTCGACAGAGTTTAAAATGATTTACAAATTTGTTTGAGTAAAAATTGACTACCTCCGACGGGACTCGAACCCGCAATCCCCGGCTTAGGAGGCCGGTGCCTTATCCATTGGGCCACGGAGGCGTATATATAAGGCGTATATATCGCTTAAATATCGATATCTATTCTGAAGGTAATTCGCTTAACTTGTTTTTATAAGGATACTGCATTAAACTGATGATTTTCCTAATCTGCAGTTAAAAGATTGTATACAATTATCCAATTGATTCGGGACTGGATATTTGGTCGCTATACATGAATACATACTGTTACGCGAACAGGGATGTCTCAGCAAACGATTTAGGTTACATACATGCTGTAATGGTTAATGCAACGTATAAAGGAAACTGTAGGTTTTCATTGTTGTACGACAGAAAGTGGTCATGGAAAGGCTCGCTATGTATGTTTTTGAATTTCCGGTAAACACTGAGCTTCAAATTTTCTCCCCTTGTACTGTTTGCTCATCGTCATAGCGACTCCGATGCATTATCATGGACGACGTTTGGCTGTTTAGCTGGTAAGTTTTAAGTTGGAGCATATATTCTTTAAATGAGTGGAGATTCTTTTACCATTAAACTGTTGAAAAAGTAATTGCAGAAAGAAAAAAGACAGAAAGAAAGTATTCTGGACTATACTTGATTTTCCTTGTAACAAAAGTAGTTTAAATTTTTTTACGAACCCGCAATCCCCGGCTTAGGAGGCCGGTGCCTTATCCATTGGGCCACGGAGGCATGCAGTAAAAACACTTATATTTGGAAGTCCTTTGTTCTTCAGTTTCACAAAAGACCAAATTTTCAATGTTTAGCTTCACAAAAGAAAAATCGTCAAAAATTGTTAACGGATTAATTCTGTTCAGCGTGGAACAAGCTGAATTTTACAAGTGATGTGTGTGCAATATCCATGAACTCGTCCGTCGACAGAGTTTAAAATGATTTACAAATTTGTTTGAGTAAAAATTGACTACCTCCGACGGGACTCGAACCCGCAATCCCCGGCTTAGGAGGCCGGTGCCTTATCCATTGGGCCACGGAGGCGTATATATAAGCGCGCTTAAATATCGATATCTATTCTGAAGGTAATTCGCTTAACTTGTGTTTATAAGGATACTGCATTAAACTGATGATTTTCCTAATCTGCAGTTAAAAGATTGTATACAATTATCCAATTGATTCGGGACTGGATATTTGGTCGCTATACATGAATACATACTGTTACGCGAACAGGGATGTCTCAGCAAACGATTTAGGTTACATACATGCTGTAATGGTTAATGCAACGTATAAAGGAAACTGTAGGTTTTCATTGTTGTACGACAGAAAGTGGTCATGGAAAGGCTCGCTATGTATGTTTTTGAATTTCCGGTAAACACTGAGCTTCAAATTTTCTCCCCTTGTACTGTTTGCTCATCGTCATAGCGACTCCGATGCATTATCATGGACGACGTTTGGCTGTTTAGCTGGTAAGTTTTAAGTTGGAGCATATATTCTTTAAATGAGTGGAGATTCTTTTACCATTAAACTGTTGAAAAAGTAATTGCAGAAAGAAAAAAGACAGAAAGAAAGTATTCTGGACTATACTTGATTTTCCTTGTAACAAAAGTAGTTTAAATTTTTTTACCTCCGACGGGACTCGAACCCGCAATCCCCGGCTTAGGAGGCCGGTGCCTTATCCATTGGGCCACGGAGGCATGCAGTAAAAACACTTATATTTGGAAGTCCTTTGTTCTTCAGTTTCACAAAAGACCAAATTTTCAATGTTTAGCTTCACAAAAGAGAAATCGTCAAAAATTGTTAACGGATTAATTCTGTTCAGCGTGGAACAAGTTGAATTTTACAAGTGATGTGTGTGCAATATCCATGAACTCGTCCGTCGACAGAGTTTAAAATGATTTACAAATTTGTTTGAGTAAAAATTGACTACCTCCGACGGGACTCGAACCCGCAATCCCCGGCTTAGGAGGCCGGTGTCTTATCCATTGAGCCACGGAGGCGTATATATAAGCGCGCTTAAATATCGATATCTATTCTGAAGGTAATTCGCTTAACTTGTTTTTATAAGGATACTGCATTAAACTGATGATTTCCCTAATCTGCAGTTAAAAGATTGTATACAATTATCCAATTGATTCGGGACTGGATATTTGGTCGCTATACATGAATACATACTGTTACGCGAACAGGGATGTCTCAGCAAACGATTTAGGTTACATACATGCTGTAATGGTTAATGCAACGTATAAAGGAAACTGTAGGTTTTCATTGTTGTACGACAGAAAGTGGTCATGGAAAGGCTCGCTATGTATGTTTTTGAATTTCCGGTAAACACTGAGCTTCAAATTTTCTCCCCTTGTACTGTTTGCTCATCGTCATAGCGACTCCGATGCATTATCATGGACGACGTTTGGCTGTTTAGCTGGTAAGTTTTAAGTTGGAGCATATATTCTTTAAATGAGTGGAGATTCTTTTACCATTAAACTGTTGAAAAAGTAATTGCAGAAAGAAAAAAGACAGAAAGAAAGTATTCTGGGCTATACTTGATTTTCCTTGTAACAAAAGTAGTTTAAATTTTTTTACCTCCGACGGGACTCGAACCCGCAATCCCCGGCTTAGGAGGCCGGTGCCTTATCCATTGGGCCACGGAGGCTTGCAGTAAAAACACTTATATTTGGAAGTCCTTTGTTCTTCAGTTTCACAAAAGACCAAATTTTCAATGTTTAGCTTCACAAAAGAGAAATCGTCAAAAATTGTTAACGGATTAATTCTGTTCAGCGTGGAACAAGTTGAATTTTACAAGTGATGTGTGTGCAATATCCATGAACTCGTCCGTCGACAGAGTTTAAAATGATTTACAAATTTGTTTGAGTAAAAATTGACTACCTCCGACGGGACTCGAACCCGCAATCCCCGGCTTAGGAGGCCGGTGCCTTATCCATTGGGCCACGGAGGCGTATATATAAGGCGTATATATCGCTTAAATATCGATATCTATTCTGAAGGTAATTCGCTTAACTTGTTTTTATAAGGATACTGCATTAAACTGATGATTTTCCTAATCTGCAGTTAAAAGATTGTATACAATTATCCAATTGATTCGGGACTGGATATTTGGTCGCTATACATGAATACATACTGTTACGCGAACAGGGATGTCTCAGCAAACGATTTAGGTTACATACATGCTGTAATGGTTAATGCAACGTATAAAGGAAACTGTAGGTTTTCATTGTTGTACGACAGAAAGTGGTCATGGAAAGGCTCGCTATGTATGTTTTTGAATTTCCGGTAAACACTGAGCTTCAAATTTTCTCCCCTTGTACTGTTTGCTCATCGTCATAGCGACTCCGATGCATTATCATGGACGACGTTTGGCTGTTTAGCTGGTAAGTTTTAAGTTGGAGCATATATTCTTTAAATGAGTGGAGATTCTTTTACCATTAAACTGTTGAAAAAGTAATTGCAGAAAGAAAAAAGACAGAAAGAAAGTATTCTGGACTATACTTGATTTTCCTTGTAACAAAAGTAGTTTAAATTTTTTTACGAACCCGCAATCCCCGGCTTAGGAGGCCGGTGCCTTATCCATTGGGCCACGGAGGCATGCAGTAAAAACACTTATATTTGGAAGTCCTTTGTTCTTCAGTTTCACAAAAGACCAAATTTTCAATGTTTAGCTTCACAAAAGAAAAATCGTCAAAAATTGTTAACGGATTAATTCTGTTCAGCGTGGAACAAGCTGAATTTTACAAGTGATGTGTGTGCAATATCCATGAACTCGTCCGTCGACAGAGTTTAAAATGATTTACAAATTTGTTTGAGTAAAAATTGACTACCTCCGACGGGACTCGAACCCGCAATCCCCGGCTTAGGAGGCCGGTGCCTTATCCATTGGGCCACGGAGGCGTATATATAAGCGCGCTTAAATATCGATATCTATTCTGAAGGTAATTCGCTTAACTTGTGTTTATAAGGATACTGCATTAAACTGATGATTTTCCTAATCTGCAGTTAAAAGATTGTATACAATTATCCAATTGATTCGGGACTGGATATTTGGTCGCTATACATGAATACATACTGTTACGCGAACAGGGATGTCTCAGCAAACGATTTAGGTTACATACATGCTGTAATGGTTAATGCAACGTATAAAGGAAACTGTAGGTTTTCATTGTTGTACGACAGAAAGTGGTCATGGAAAGGCTCGCTATGTATGTTTTTGAATTTCCGGTAAACACTGAGCTTCAAATTTTCTCCCCTTGTACTGTTTGCTCATCGTCATAGCGACTCCGATGCATTATCATGGACGACGTTTGGCTGTTTAGCTGGTAAGTTTTAAGTTGGAGCATATATTCTTTAAATGAGTGGAGATTCTTTTACCATTAAACTGTTGAAAAAGTAATTGCAGAAAGAAAAAAGACAGAAAGAAAGTATTCTGGACTATACTTGATTTTCCTTGTAACAAAAGTAGTTTAAATTTTTTTACCTCCGACGGGACTCGAACCCGCAATCCCCGGCTTAGGAGGCCGGTGCCTTATCCATTGGGCCACGGAGGCATGCAGTAAAAACACTTATATTTGGAAGTCCTTTGTTCTTCAGTTTCACAAAAGACCAAATTTTCAATGTTTAGCTTCACAAAAGAGAAATCGTCAAAAATTGTTAACGGATTAATTCTGTTCAGCGTGGAACAAGTTGAATTTTACAAGTGATGTGTGTGCAATATCCATGAACTCGTCCGTCGACAGAGTTTAAAATGATTTACAAATTTGTTTGAGTAAAAATTGACTACCTCCGACGGGACTCGAACCCGCAATCCCCGGCTTAGGAGGCCGGTGCCTTATCCATTGGGCCACGGAGGCGTATATATAAGCGCGCTTAAATATCGATATCTATTCTGAAGGTAATTCGCTTAACTTGTTTTTATAAGGATACTGCATTAAACTGATGATTTTCCTAATCTGCAGTTAAAAGATTGTATACAATTATCCAATTGATTCGGGACTGGATATTTGGTCGCTATACATGAATACATACTGTTACGCGAACAGGGATGTCTCAGCAAACGATTTAGGTTACATACATGCTGTAATGGTTAATGCAACGTATAAAGGAAACTGTAGGTTTTCATTGTTGTACGACAGAAAGTGGTCATGGAAAGGCTCGCTATGTATGTTTTTGAATTTCCGGTAAACACTGAGCTTCAAATTTTCTCCCCTTGTACTGTTTGCTCATCGTCATATCGACTCCGATGCATTATCATGGACGACGTTTGGCTGTTTAGCTGGTAAGTTTTAAGTTGGAGCATATATTCTTTAAATGAGTGGAGATTCTTTTACCATTAAACTGTTGAAAAAGTAATTGCAGAAAGAAAAAAGACAGAAAGAAAGTATTCTGGACTATACTTGATTTTCCTTGTAACAAAAGTAGTTTAAATTTTTTTACGAACCCGCAATCCCCGGCTTAGGAGGCCGGTGCCTTATCCATTGGGCCACGGAGGCATGCAGTAAAAACACTTATATTTGGAAGTCCTTTGTTCTTCAGTTTCACAAAAGACCAAATTTTCAATGTTTAGCTTCACAAAAGAGAAATCGTCAAAAATTGTTAACGGATTAATTCTGTTCAGCGTGGAACAAGCTGAATTTTACAAGTGATGTGTGTGCAATATCCATGAACTCGTCCGTCGACAGAGTTTAAAATGATTTACAAATTTGTTTGAGTAAAAATTGACTACCTCCGACGGGACTCGAACCCGCAATCCCCGGCTTAGGAGGCCGGTGCCTTATCCATTGGGCCACGGAGGCGTATATATAAGCGCGCTTAAATATCGATATCTATTCTGAAGGTAATTCGCTTAACTTGTGTTTATAAGGATACTGCATTAAACTGATGATTTTCCTAATCTGCAGTTAAAAGATTGTATACAATTATCCAATTGATTCGGGACTGGATATTTGGTCGCTATACATGAATACATACTGTTACGCGAACAGGGATGTCTCAGCAAACGATTTAGGTTACATACATGCTGTAATGGTTAATGCAACGTATAAAGGAAACTGTAGGTTTTCATTGTTGTACGACAGAAAGTGGTCATGGAAAGGCTCGCTATGTATGTTTTTGAATTTCCGGTAAACACTGAGCTTCAAATTTTCTCCCCTTGTACTGTTTGCTCATCGTCATATCGACTCCGATGCATTATCATGGACGACGTTTGGCTGTTTAGCTGGTAAGTTTTAAGTTGGAGCATATATTCTTTAAATGAGTGGAGATTCTTTTACCATTAAACTGTTGAAAAAGTAATTGCAGAAAGAAAAAAGACAGAAAGAAAGTATTCTGGACTATACTTGATTTTCCTTGTAACAAAAGTAGTTTAAATTTTTTTACCTCCGACGGGACTCGAACCCGCAATCCCCGGCTTAGGAGGCCGGTGCCTTATCCATTGGGCCACGGAGGCATGCAGTAAAAACACTTATATTTGGAAGTCCTTTGTTCTTCAGTTTCACAAAAGACCAAATTTTCAATGTTTAGCTTCACAAAAGAGAAATCGTCAAAAATTGTTAACGGATTAATTCTGTTCAGCGTGGAACAAGTTGAATTTTACAAGTGATGTGTGTGCAATATCCATGAACTCGTCCGTCGACAGAGTTTAAAATGATTTACAAATTTGTTTGAGTAAAAATTGACTACCTCCGACGGGACTCGAACCCGCAGTTTTATGATTTTCCTAATCTGCAGTTAAAAGATTGTATACAATTATCCAATTGATTCGGGACTGGATATTTGGTCGCTATACATGAATACATACTGTTACGCGAACAGGGATGTCTCAGCAAACGATTTAGGTTACATACATGCTGTAATGGTTAATGCAACGTATAAAGGAAACTGTAGGTTTTCATTGTTGTACGACAGAAAGTGGTCATGGAAAGGCTCGCTATGTATGTTTTTGAATTTCCGGTAAACACTGAGCTTCAAATTTTCTCCCCTTGTACTGTTTGCTCATCGTCATATCGACTCCGATGCATTATCATGGACTACGTTTGGCTGTTTAGCTGGTAAGTTTTAAGTTGGAGCATATATTCTTTAAATGAGTGGAGATTCTTTTACCATTAAACTGTTGAAAAAGTAATTGCAGAAAGAAAAAAGACAGAAAGAAAGTATTCTGGACTATACTTGATTTTCCTTGTAACAAAAGTAGTTTAAATTTTTTTACGAACCCGCAATCCCCGGCTTAGTAGGCCGGTGCCTTATCCATTGGGCCACGGAGGCATGCAGTAAAAACACTTATATTTGGAAGTCCTTTGTTCTTCAGTTTCACAAAAGACCAAATTTTCAATGTTTAGCTTCACAAAAGAGAAATCGTCAAAAATTGTTAACGGATTAATTCTGTTCAGCGTGGAACAAGCTGAATTTTACAAGTGATGTGTGTGCAATATCCATGAACTCGTCCGTCGACAGAGTTTAAAATGATTTACAAATTTGTTTGAGTAAAAATTGACTACCTCCGACGGGACTCGAACCCGCAATCCCCGGCTTAGGAGGCCGGTGCCTTATCCATTGGGCCACGGAGGCGTATATATAAGCGCGCTTAAATATCGATATCTATTCTGAAGGTAATTCGCTTAACTTGTGTTTATAAGGATACTGCATTAAACTGATGATTTTCCTAATCTGCAGTTAAAAGATTGTATACAATTATCCAATTGATTCGGGACTGGATATTTGGTCGCTATACATGAATACATACTGTTACGCGAACAGGGATGTCTCAGCAAACGATTTAGGTTACATACATGCTGTAATGGTTAATGCAACGTATAAAGGAAACTGTAGGTTTTCATTGTTGTACGACAGAAAGTGGTCATGGAAAGGCTCGCTATGTATGTTTTTGAATTTCCGGTAAACACTGAGCTTCAAATTTTCTCCCCTTGTACTGTTTGCTCATCGTCATATCGACTCCGATGCATTATCATGGACGACGTTTGGCTGTTTAGCTGGTAAGTTTTAAGTTGGAGCATATATTCTTTAAATGAGTGGAGATTCTTTTACCATTAAACTGTTGAAAAAGTAATTGCAGAAAGAAAAAAGACAGAAAGAAAGTATTCTGGGCTATACTTGATTTTCCTTGTAACAAAAGTAGTTTAAATTTTTTTACCTCCGACGGGACTCGAACCCGCAATCCCCGGCTTAGGAGGCCGGTGCCTTATCCATTGGGCCACGGAGGCATGCAGTAAAAACACTTATATTTGGAAGTCCTTTGTTCTTCAGTTTCACAAAAGACCAAATTTTCAATGTTTAGCTTCACAAAAGAGAAATCGTCAAAAATTGTTAACGGATTAATTCTGTTCAGCGTGGAACAAGCTGAATTTTACAAGTGATGTGTGTGCAATATCCATGAACTCGTCCGTCGACAGAGTTTAAAATGATTTACAAATTTGTTTGAGTAAAAATTGACTACCTCCGACGGGACTCGAACCCGCAATCCCCGGCTTAGGAGGCCGCGGTGCCTTATCCATTGGGCCACGGAGGCGTATATATAAGCGCGCTTAAATATCGATATCTATTCTGAAGGTAATTCGCTTAACTTGTGTTTATAAGGATACTGCATTAAACTGATGATTTTCCTAATCTGCAGTTAAAAGATTGTATACAATTATCCAATTGATTCGGGACTGGATATTTGGTCGCTATACATGAATACATACTGTTACGCGAACAGGGATGTCTCAGCAAACGATTTAGGTCACATACATGCTGTAATGGTTAATGCAACGTATAAAGGAAACTGTAGGTTTTCATTGTTGTACGACACTCGACAGAAAGTGGTCATGGAAAGGCTCGCTATGTATGTTTTTGAATTTCCGGTAAACACTGAGCTTCAAATTTTCTCCCCTTGTACTGTTTGCTCATCGTCATAGCGACTCCGATGCATTATCATGGACGACGTTTGGCTGTTTAGCTGGTAAGTTTTAAGTTGGAGCATATATTCTTTAAATGAGTGGAGATTCTTTTACCATTAAACTGTTGAAAAAGTAATTGCAGAAAGAAAAAAGACAGAAAGAAAGTATTCTGGACTATACTTGATTTTCCTTGTAACAAAAGTAGTTTAAATTTTTTTACCTCCGACGGGACTCGAACCCGCAATCCCCGGCTTAGGAGGCCGGTGCCTTATCCATTGGGCCACGGAGGCATGCAGTAAAAACACTTATATTTGGAAGTCCTTTGTTCTTCAGTTTCACAAAAGACCAAATTTTCAATGTTTAGCTTCACAAAAGAGAAATCGTCAAAAATTGTTAACGGATTAATTCTGTTCAGCGTGGAACAAGTTGAATTTTACAAGTGATGTGTGTGCAATATCCATGAACTCGTCCGTCGACAGAGTTTAAAATGATTTACAAATTTGTTTGAGTAAAAATTGACTACCTCCGACGGGACTCGAACCCGCAATCCCCGGCTTAGGAGGCCGGTGCCTTATCCATTGGGCCACGGAGGCGTATATATAAGCGCGCTTAAATATCGATATCTATTCTGAAGGTAATTCGCTTAACTTGTTTTTATAAGGATACTGCATTAAACTGATGATTTTCCTAATCTGCAGTTAAAAGATTGTATACAATTATCCAATTGATTCGGGACTGGATATTTGGTCGCTATACACGAATACATACTGTTACGCGAACAGGGATGTCTCAGCAAACGATTTAGGTTACATACATGCTGTAATGGTTAATGCAACGTATAAAGGAAACTGTAGGTTTTCATTGTTGTACGACAGAAAGTGGTCATGGAAAGGCTCGCTATGTATGTTTTTGAATTTCCGGTAAACACTGAGCTTCAAATTTTCTCCCCTTGTACTGTTTGCTCATCGTCATATCGACTCCGATGCATTATCATGGACGACGTTTGGCTGTTTAGCTGGTAAGTTTTAAGTTGGAGCATATATTCTTTAAATGAGTGGAGATTCTTTTACCATTAAACTGTTGAAAAAGTAATTGCAGAAAGAAAAAAGACAGAAAGAAAGTATTCTGGACTATACTTGATTTTCCTTGTAACAAAAGTAGTTTAAATTTTTTTACGAACCCGCAATCCCCGGCTTAGGAGGCCGGTGCCTTATCCATTGGGCCACGGAGGCATGCAGTAAAAACACTTATATTTGGAAGTCCTTTGTTCTTCAGTTTCACAAAAGACCAAATTTTCAATGTTTAGCTTCACAAAAGAGAAATCGTCAAAAATTGTTAACGGATTAATTCTGTTCAGCGTGGAACAAGCTGAATTTTACAAGTGATGTGTGTGCAATATCCATGAACTCGTCCGTCGACAGAGTTTAAAATGATTTACAAATTTGTTTGAGTAAAAATTGACTACCTCCGACGGGACTCGAACCCGCAATCCCCGGCTTAGGAGGCCGGTGCCTTATCCATTGGGCCACGGAGGCGTATATATAAGCGCGCTTAAATATCGATATCTATTCTGAAGGTAATTCGCTTAACTTGTGTTTATAAGGATACTGCATTAAACTGATGATTTTCCTAATCTGCAGTTAAAAGATTGTATACAATTATCCAATTGATTCGGGACTGGATATTTGGTCGCTATACATGAATACATACTGTTACGCGAACAGGGATGTCTCAGCAAACGATTTAGGTTACATACATGCTGTAATGGTTAATGCAACGTATAAAGGAAACTGTAGGTTTTCATTGTTGTACGACAGAAAGTGGTCATGGAAAGGCTCGCTATGTATGTTTTTGAATTTCCGGTAAACACTGAGCTTCAAATTTTCTCCCCTTGTACTGTTTGCTCATCGTCATAGCGACTCCGATGCATTATCATGGACGACGTTTGGCTGTTTAGCTGGTAAGTTTTAAGTTGGAGCATATATTCTTTAAATGAGTGGAGATTCTTTTACCATTAAACTGTTGAAAAAGTAATTGCAGAAAGAAAAAAGACAGAAAGAAAGTATTCTGGGCTATACTTGATTTTCCTTGTAACAAAAGTAGTTTAAATTTTTTTACCTCCGACGGGACTCGAACCCGCAATCCCCGGCTTAGGAGGCCGGTGCCTTATCCATTGGGCCACGGAGGCATGCAGTAAAAACACTTATATTTGGAAGTCCTTTGTTCTTCAGTTTCACAAAAGACCAAATTTTCAATGTTTAGCTTCACAAAAGAGAAATCGTCAAAAATTGTTAACGGATTAATTCTGTTCAGCGTGGAACAAGTTGAATTTTACAAGTGATGTGTGTGCAATATCCATGAACTCGTCCGTCGACAGAGTTTAAAATGATTTACAAATTTGTTTGAGTAAAAATTGACTACCTCCAACAGGACTCGAACCCGCAATCCCCGGCTTAGGAGGCCGGTGCCTTATCCATTGGGCCACGGAGGCGTATATATAAGCGCGCTTAAATATCGATATCTATTCTGAAGGTAATTCGCTTAACTTGTTTTTATAAGGATACTGCATTAAACTGATGATTTTCCTAATCTGCAGTTAAAAGATTGTATACAATTATCCAATTGATTCGGGACTGGATATTTGGTCGCTATACATGAATACATACTGTTACGCGAACAGGGATGTCTCAGCAAACGATTTAGGTTACATACATGCTGTAATGGTTAATGCAACGTATAAAGGAAACTGTAGGTTTTCATTGTTGTACGACAGAAAGTGGTCATGGTAAGGCTCGCTATGTATGTTTTTGAATTTCCGGTAAACACTGAGCTTCAAATTTTCTCCCCTTGTACTGTTTGCTCATCGTCATAGCGACTCCGATGCATTATCATGGACGACGTTTGGCTGTTTAGCTGGTAAGTTTTAAGTTGGAGCATATATTCTTTAAATGAGTGGAGATTCTTTTACCATTAAACTGTTGAAAAAGTAATTGCAGAAAGAAAAAAGACAGAAAGAAAGTATTCTGGACTATACTTGATTTTCCTTGTAACAAAAGTAGTTTAAATTTTTTTATCTCCGACGGGACTCGAACCCGCAATCCCCGGCTTATGAGGCCGGTGCCTTATCCATTGGGCCACGGAGGCGTATATATAAGCGCGCTTAAATATCGATATCTATTCTGAAGGTAATTCGCTTAACTTGTTTTTATAAGGATACTGCATTAAACTGATGATTTTCCTAATCTGCAGTTAAAAGATTGTATACAATTATCCAATTGATTCGGGACTGGATATTTGGTCGCTTTACATGAATACATACTGTTACGCGAACAGGGATGTCTCAGCAAACGATTTAGGTTACATACATGCTGTAATGGTTAATGCAACGTATAAAGGAAACTGTAGGTTTTCATTGTTGTACGACAGAAAGTGGTCATCGTAAGGCTCGCTATGTATGTTTTTGAATTTCCGGTAAACACTGAGCTTCAAATTTTCTCCCCTTGTACTGTTTGCTCATCGTCATAGCGACTCCGATGCATTATCATGGACGACGTTTGGCTGTTTAGCTGGTAAGTTTTAAGTTGGAGCATATATTCTTTAAATGAGTGGAGATTCTTTTACCATTAAACTGTTGAAAAAGTAATTGCAGAAAGAAAAAAGACAGAAAGAAAGTATTCTGGACTATACTTGATTTTCCTTGTAACAAAAGTAGTTTAAATTTTTTTACCTCCGACGGGACTCGAACCCGCAATCCCCGGCTTAGGAGGCCGGTGCCTTATCCATTGGGCCACGGAGGCATGCAGTAAAAACACTTATATTTGGAAGTCCTTTGTTCTTCAGTTTCACAAAAGACCAAATTTTCAATGTTTAGCTTCACAAAAGAGAAATCGTCAAAAATTGTTAACGGATTAATTCTGTTCAGCGTGGAACAAGTTGAATTTTACAAGTGATGTGTGTGCAATATCCATGAACTCGTCCGTCGACAGAGTTTAAAATGATTTACAAATTTGTTTGAGTAAAAATTGACTACCTCCGACGGGACTCGAACCCGCAATCCCCGGCTTAGGAGGCCGGTGCCTTATCCATTGGGCCACGGAGGCGTATATATAAGCGCGCTTAAATATCGATATCTATCCTGAAGGTAATTCGCTTAACTTGTTTTTATAAGGATACTGCATTAAACTGATGATTTTCCTAATCTGCAGTTAAAAGATTGTATACAATTATCCAATTGATTCGGGACTGGATATTTGGTCGCTATACATGAATACATACTGTTACGCGAACAGGGATGTCTCAGCAAACGATTTAGGTTACATACATGCTGTAATGGTTAATGCAACGTATAAAGGAAACTGTAGGTTTTCATTGTTGTACGACAGAAAGTGGTCATGGTAAGGCTCGCTATGTATGTTTTTGAATTTCCGGTAAACACTGAGCTTCAAATTTTCTCCCCTTGTACTGTTTGCTCATCGTCATAGCGACTCCGATGCATTATCATGGACGACGTTTGGCTGTTTAGCTGGTAAGTTTTAAGTTGGAGCATATATTCTTTAAATGAGTGGAGATTCTTTTACCATTAAACTGTTGAAAAAGTAATTGCAGAAAGAAAAAAGACAGAAAGAAAGTATTCTGGACTATACTTGATTTTCCTTGTAACAAAAGTAGTTTAAATTTTTTTACCTCCGACGGGACTCGAACCCGCAATCCCCGGCTTAGGAGGCCGGTGCCTTATCCATTGGGCCACGGAGGCATGCAGTAAAAACACTTATATTTGGAAGTCCTTTGTTCTTCAGTTTCACAAAAGACCAAATTTTCAATGTTTAGCTTCACAAAAGAGAAATCGTCAAAAATTGTTAACGGATTAATTCTGTTCAGCGTGGAACAAGTTGAATTTTACAAGTGATGTGTGTGCAATATCCATGAACTCGTCCGTCGACAGAGTTTAAAATGATTTACAAATTTGTTTGAGTAAAAATTGACTACCTCCGACGGGACTCGAACCCGCAATCCCCGGCTTAGGAGGCCGGTGCCTTATCCATTGGGCCACGGAGGCGTATATATAAGCGCGCTTAAATATCGATATCTATCCTGAAGGTAATTCGCTTAACTTGTTTTTATAAGGATACTGCATTAAACTGATGATTTTCCTAATCTGCAGTTAAAAGATTGTATACAATTATCCAATTGATTCGGGACTGGATATTTGGTCGCTATACATGAATACATACTGTTACGCGAACAGGGATGTCTCAGCAAACGATTTAGGTTACATACATGCTGTAATGGTTAATGCAACGTATAAAGGAAACTGTAGGTTTTCATTGTTGTACGACAGAAAGTGGTCATGGTAAGGCTCGCTATGTATGTTTTTGAATTTCCGGTAAACACTGAGCTTCAAATTTTCTCCCCTTGTACTGTTTGCTCATCGTCATAGCGACTCCGATGCATTATCATGGACGACGTTTGGCTGTTTAGCTGGTAAGTTTTAAGTTGGAGCATATATTCTTTAAATGAGTGGAGATTCTTTTACCATTAAACTGTTGAAAAAGTAATTGCAGAAAGAAAAAAGACAGAAAGAAAGTATTCTGGACTATACTTGATTTTCCTTGTAACAAAAGTAGTTTAAATTTTTTTACCTCCGACGGGACTCGAACCCGCAATCCCCGGCTTAGGAGGCCGGTGCCTTATCCATTGGGCCACGGAGGCATGCAGTAAAAACACTTATATTTGGAAGTCCTTTGTTCTTCAGTTTCACAAAAGACCAAATTTTCAATGTTTAGCTTCACAAAAGAGAAATCGTCAAAAATTGTTAACGGATTAATTCTGTTCAGCGTGGAACAAGTTGAATTTTACAAGTGATGTGTGTGCAATATCCATGAACTCGTCCGTCGACAGAGTTTAAAATGATTTACAAATTTGTTTGAGTAAAAATTGACTACCTCCGACGGGACTCGAACCCGCAATCCCCGGCTTAGGAGGCCGGTGCCTTATCCATTGGGCCACGGAGGCGTATATATAAGCGCGCTTAAATATCGATATCTATCCTGAAGGTAATTCGCTTAACTTGTTTTTATAAGGATACTGCATTAAACTGATGATTTTCCTAATCTGCAGTTAAAAGATTGTATACAATTATCCAATTGATTCGGGACTGGATATTTGGTCGCTATACATGAATACATACTGTTACGCGAACAGGGATGTCTCAGCAAACGATTTAGGTTACATACATGCTGTAATGGTTAATGCAACGTATAAAGGAAACTGTAGGTTTTCATTGTTGTACGACAGAAAGTGGTCATGGTAAGGCTCGCTATGTATGTTTTTGAATTTCCGGTAAACACTGAGCTTCAAATTTTCTCCCCTTGTACTGTTTGCTCATCGTCATAGCGACTCCGATGCATTATCATGGACGACGTTTGGCTGTTTAGCTGGTAAGTTTTAAGTTGGAGCATATATTCTTTAAATGAGTGGAGATTCTTTTACCATTAAACTGTTGAAAAAGTAATTGCAGAAAGAAAAAAGACAGAAAGAAAGTATTCTGGACTATACTTGATTTTCCTTGTAACAAAAGTAGTTTAAATTTTTTTACCTCCGACGGGACTCGAACCCGCAATCCCCGGCTTAGGAGGCCGGTGCCTTATCCATTGGGCCACGGAGGCATGCAGTAAAAACACTTATATTTGGAAGTCCTTTGTTCTTCAGTTTCACAAAAGACCAAATTTTCAATGTTTAGCTTCACAAAAGAGAAATCGTCAAAAATTGTTAACGGATTAATTCTGTTCAGCGTGGAACAAGTTGAATTTTACAAGTGATGTGTGTGCAATATCCATGAACTCGTCCGTCGACAGAGTTTAAACCCGCAATACCCGGCTTATGACCGACAAAGCAGTTGTTAAGGAATCTTTTTAACTCGGCAGTGAATGTGAAATTAAATTTTTTTTGATAGGACTTTTTTTATGAAGACTAATGCCTTTACTATTCTATATATAATTTATATGAAATGATTAGTAATTTGGTAAGCTAAACGAATAAGAAATAATTCACAGCTGTGTAACATCCAATCAGAACCCTGACAATCTTTTAATCTGCATACTATCTTGGGGTAAAAAAGTTGCCGGTGACATGTAAACAATAAATAAACCAGTTTCGGAAATTAACCCCACTCTCGAAATAAGTAGCAAGGAAACCGACTGAACAACAAGATAAGTCGAGTTTTAAATGTAATAAATGTGGTTTTGCAGGACCTCGTAGACATCTGCACTCTTTGCGTCATCCAATCAAAACGCCTAACATATTATGGTCCTTTCATGCGCTTTTGAGTTTTGGAAAAGTCCTGTTATCTTTCACTAATGAAAGAACTATTTTATTTCTTTTCGCTAGGTCCCCTGCGCTCAAATAGCGAAAAAACTAAAATTTATATCATTCGTGGTAATCACTCGAAACGTATGTAAGAACCTATTTCAATAGTCATGATGTTTGAAATCCAAATATTATATCTTGAATATTGGTCGCGACAGTTTCAAACAATGTAAAAAAAGTCAGTTCAGCATATTAGTTAAATTTAGGCCTGGCTCCTGTGCTATTAAAAGGGCAATCTAAGACTTTGATTGGATAAAACAGACAACAGAGAAAGTCTCAGCGCGGTAGCGCTTCGTGATGAAAATGTGCTCCGGTCAACGCTTTTATACGTCAATGAAACTTCATACGAATGGCATTCAGTTCTTATATTTACATTGTAGTTCATTAAACAACTGTCGGGGTCCTGATTTAAATCGTGCACAATGTATTTTTGTTGATTTAAGTTACTCCACGTTGTTTGTTACAGTGGACGTCAAGGAAGCGCGTGCTCATCACGGCTACCGGTTTCATAAAGAAATGCAAAGAATTATTCTACGTTACTGTAACGGTTTGGACCAAAAGAAATCCAGGGTATTTAAGAAATGAATGCATTCTTTTGAAGTTTGATGTAACTGTAATATATGTAAATATTTTGTTTGTCTGATATCCAAGACGTAATATGTTTAAATATATATGGACTGGTATTGCCAGGGGTAGATCAAAAATGAGACTTTTACTTCTTGGCGTATATTAGCATACAATGGACAGGTTAGGAGAAAATGTCAGGTTTGTTTATAGAGCACCAAAATCGACAAATTAGGGGAATTAACAATATCGCGAGTTAAGTGAACTTGAGTTAATGGGAAGACGTGCGAATATTATTTGACTTAATCTATTTCCAGGAATTTTACCGTTTTTGGTTCCTAATAAGTTTTTTAATACATTATTACATATAGAGAGCTGCAATTCCGGACATTTTTTAACAGTCCGTAGCACAATTTTTCAGTACTCATAGCAAGAATAAAGGTCCTCCGAATACAAGATAGTTCGTGTATTCATGCAGTTTCAACAAATTGTTTCATCGTCTGGTGTCATAAATGTGTCTACTTCATACTAAAGTTGGTCGATGTTCACGAAGATAATTTATTTATTTTACAACATTATGAAAAAGTATAAGCTTATTATTTTGACTTGTCAGTGATAATTTTATCTCAACAAGTTTTTATACATATAAAATTTCAATACTAGTTAGTACCCCTGTGATTATTCTCGCAGTCTAGCTTAATGTCTTCAAGTTTGTTCATAAAGGTTTGATTGAGTGTCCCAGATTACTTCACCATACTTAAGTATTGCTATAATGAAAAACATGTAAATCTTTTCAAGCGTAAATCTGTCAAGAGAAGGTCTTAATGTATGTAAAATATAAATTCTTTGGTAGGCCCAGGAACCTTATACAAGTCCCAGGTAGGCAGAATATTATAGTTTTGTGATTAGTCGTAATAACCTGCAAAATAAAGGAGCGAGGGTACGATTATTCGTTTCAATTCTTTGGACGGTGTTCGTACCATAAACCGTTCCTAAAAAATTGAACACAAAGATGTTTATGACTTCAGCTGTTTTCACTTCATGGTTGCTTATTTTTTTAATTTAATTAAAGCACAGTAATACCCCGTGAGGGGTTAAAGGCATACATAAACAAAAATTAACAACAGATCATATAGTAGAATCATGCAATCTTAAAGTCCACTTCCTGAGTATTAAAGACTTTTTTAAAAAACGGAACAACAAACTGCAAATGACTCTAAGAAGACATTATATTTAATATATTTATTATATCATTTTCATAACTATTTTTAATGTTATTTTCTAAATTTTTTCTTAAATCCGAGTATTTCGGAAAATGGAAAAAGTATGAATTTCATCTTCTAATACATTGTTAGTACACATTGTACATAGTCTATCTCGCCTTTTCACTCTTTAGCATCTTCCTCTTTCAATTTCAATGCCTTGAAATGATACTTGTTCTCATTTTACATATATTTCTTCTGTTATCAAAGTTTGTTTTTTTATAAATATTCATCTATTATATATTCAGTGTTAATTAAACGTATAAATATATTATATTTTCTGGTGTAACTTATTCTAGTTTTTGAAAAAAAACATTTTACATAGTTATCTTTAAAATTTTGTTTAATGTCTTTGTAAAAAAAGTCAAGTTTTTATTAAAGTTAATATTTTTTAGATCTTCTATTTCTATAATATTATTTGAACTGCATATCTTATGTACATATGAAAACGGAGTATGTACCTTTATTAAGCAGGGACTGTGATAATAAGAATGCGGGCAGGGTGTTCACGATTCCAATTTTAAATTGACACGGATTGCCAGTTTTCCTACCGAAGGTCGTGATTTTTTAAGGCTTGCTAATATAGCTGATGTAGCCTAAAAAACTGCTGAAAGTGCCATTTAAACAAACAAACAAACAATTGTATGCAATAAAATGTAAACAACTGATGAGAAGTACATTATATTGGCTGTTACATTCCGATTTCCCAATCTAGATGTTCTCACTTTTCATGTTTTAACTGCTAGACTTCAGGATTAAAACTAGAAAAACTGAGCAATGCTCACTAATTGATTTCCCCTGCTGAAAAAGTCCATGTTTTTCTATGGGAATCCCCAAATATAATTCCAATCAAAATTTTAAATCCGGTGCACAATGGCACTATATGATAAAGATTCTGTGCAAGTTTCATCAAATTCCATGCAGTGGTGTAGGAGAAATTGTGGCTGTTGCGCATAAGAGAAAGTGTAACTGCTTGACGGAGAGACGGACATCACTATATAGCAGGGGGTATAATTACACAAATAAAAGAAAGCCCACACAGCTGAATGTAAATCTGTATTGTCAACTAAGTTATAGTACATCTAGTCAACTACATAATAATTGTGTAAATACCACTCTACCTATTGCCCTCCTCCCACATGTCAGAACTACTATTACTCACTATTGCATGACAAGTGACTTGTAAGGCACACATGAACCTCATGTACATAAACAATATTAAATGAAAATGAGAAAAAGATCAACTAAATTGTTAATGCTTGCAACAAGGATGCTTAGATTGGATTTAAAAACAATACAAGCAGAAGGAATTATCCATTTAGTAATTATAAATTATTACATGGTCATTTCCATATAAGCCCCCGATCAAAGGTTGGCACCAGGGCCAATATGGAAATGACCATATAATAACCTATTTATCACATATTTACATATATGTCTACAGAGCTAGTATAGATATTCACCCTATTCTCAAGGGTTTATATAAATATTTGCATTGTTTTCCGTGACTTATCTCGATATTCACTCAGAGGACAAATAACTGACACTGACCTTTAGCCTTTATAACATGAACAGATTGCCCTATATTTACAATACATATGTGATAATATAAAATAACTTCAGAATTGAAGATGAAATGATCAATTTAATAATATATAATAAATTAAGAATTGAAGATGGAACAGTCCATGTTATAATATATAATAAATTAAGAATTGAAGATGGAACGGTCCATGTTATAATATATAATAAATTAAGAATTGAAGATGGAACGGTCCATGTTATAATATATAATAAATTAAGAATTGAAGATGGAACGGTCCATGTTATAATATATAATAAATTAAGAATAGAAGATGGAACGGTCCATGTTATAATATATAATAAATTAAGAATTGAAGATGGAACGGTCCATGTTATAATATATAATAAATTAAGAATTGAAGATGGAACGGTCCATGTTATAATATATAATAAATTAAGAATTGAAGATGGAACAGTCCATGTTATAATATATTATAAATTAAGAATTGAAGATGGAACAGTCCATGTTATAATATATTATAAATTTAGAATTTAAGATGGAATGATCCATGTTATAAGGTAAAACTATAATTTAAAGTGAACATTGCAAGGTGGATGAATTTTATATTCCATAATACTGGGCAAAAAAAAATCTGTAAACAAATATAGTCACAAATAATACAACGAAATTGAAAACAGCAAAATAAGTCACATATATTTTTAAATTGTTTGCATAAATACAGCAACAATTCTGTATAAATACAGAGAAAATATAAATTAAATGTCCCAGTTAGTTACAACAATCTTTGTACTTTAACATACAACAAATAGACATTTCACCAACCTCTTATATTTTTACCCTTCTTTTAAATTAACTATAGTAGCAGGAATAATCTAATTAAAATAAGACCATGTTTGTTTACTATTTACACTGTGTCACAACAACGAAAATAGTAAGCACACATGGGCTTATTTTAATTAGTCTGATAACAGTCATATCTAATACAACACATTTTAAAACTTTTTAAAATTACTAAATGTGAAAATTCCTACATTCAGTCTAAAACAAAACCAAATTTTGCCATACACCATTGAGATTTCAATAAGACTTTTAAACATCATTGTGCCAGACATTGAGTGCATAAAATTTTAAAACTTTGCCTTTATATCAAAACAAATCTATTAGATCAGGCAAATTTCGTACTGTTTAGACTGTTCAGGCAAATTTCCTACAGACAACTGTATTGTTTTGTAATAACTATCCATTTAGTATTATTGTATGAAACATAAATCTACAAAATAATAACGTTTACAAAGAAACTGTCAGTTTTACAAAGAAACAGACAGTTATGAATACTAGACTGACCTTAATATTAGAGACAGTTACGACAATGTAAACAAAATTACAATTTCCCATGCATGCAATCATCACCATAAGATCATAATAAGGTTCATCATACAAAAGCTGTTTTAATAAATCAGTCATCACTATAATGGATAAAATGTACTTCAAAAACACAGAAAAAATCAGCTGCCTAAAAGAATAACTGTAATATACAACATCTAAAAAATTTACTTAAGTAAATAGCAAAACAAATAAACAAATAAGATTATATAAATTTCCTACAATACAAAAAAGGAATGTAAAACAAATTTGTACACTATTTTGACGATTCAGCATATAATCAATCAGGGTACAGACCTGTATGTTACGTCTTATTATGATATTAAACTAAACAAGTAGCATTTTTGGGTGGGGTCCTTCCATAACGGACAATGTAATTAGTATTTAAATGGGGTGACCTTTTACAATAGATTATTGTTCACTTTTCATTTTTACCTTAATTCAATATCATTTTATCTGCAGAAAAAAGGTATCTTGTCAAAAGTAGGACTACTGATTTATCTCCCATAGATGGAACATTTAGAAGATTTACTGAAGTATTGACTTTGCCAAATAATTTACTCACCAGAGGTCACCCCACCTGTATAAGGCCACATTTTTAGTAAAAATGTATGGTATTATACAAGAGTGATACAAAAGCATTACTACTTAGACTAACAAAAAAATTGTGTGCACATCAAATTATAAACACTAAATGTTGGTCCCATATATGCCATAAATAGAATATATAATGTACATTGAGAAATCATTGCATACTTTTAGATTGTCAATGTCTGCTACGAGTCAGTTTCACATCTACTATCACATTTACTGTTGTCACAATGATATCAAAATTTCCTGTACAATAGAATGAAAATTTGATGCAATTGAACCCACAATATAATGAGAAGTCACTACATATGAACTGATTATATTGGAAAGCTTCAGAAATACTCCGTGATATTGTGGTAACAGGTTTTAATGGCAAAGGAAAACTGATTAACACGGAGAAAGAAAACAGTTCACTTTTATCAAAACACAAATTTGCAGAACCAGTAAAAAGTAACAAATAATGGAAACAGCTCATGCAGGATTGAAAATACATGTACTCAAAATACAGAAACAGCAAAAAACATCTGGATTTCTAAAAAGTGCATACGCTGCTTTATAACCAGAAATAAATAATGTCTACAGGCCTCTGGAAGAATGATTGTCTCATTGCCTAGGACAAGCGGAAACCTCCATTGGACAAGGGAAACTCAGTAGTCATTTGTCCATCATGACAAGTAAAAATTATAAGCCTGACAGGAAATATAAAGAATTGAAGTAACTTTTCTTGAAAATACATGTTTGGTCAATGGTTTTTCTAAACTTGACATCTATAATCTTTTTTTTCATTGCTGATAACTTATTTATGGTTTGAAACTACGTATGCATAGACAAAAATTACAGGATGCTAAGGGAATACTACAAATGTTATTCATGAGCAAGAAAAAATTTGGAATGAACAGAGCTTGCTGATAATAGTTGTATAAAAATGGTTTGACATAAAAACTTAAACACAATGTTTTAATTCAGTCAATTTTGATAGTTACTTGTCAAAAGAGCCAAGTTAAAGAATGTTATTGTAGAGGCCTGGCCTCTTGTATTCTGCATATTACATTTGTAAATTATGAGGCTCAATAAAGGTTGTTTTTTTCTACATTTTCTGTAATTTGTGTCATGGATTGTATGATTTATAACATATGAATGCATTAATTTCCTAATTATAATAAGAAATAACACGTTATGCGTCTAATTCTTGGGTAAGTATTTGTCTTCTGCTGCTACTAGTTCTTCATCCCTCTGTAAACGGAACACTTCTTTGACACTAACAATCTTAAAATAGAAAATTTGAGGCATCAATAGTGATTTATTTTTAAAATATTACCAATTATACTCCATAACCTCTAAAGAGATTAAAAATATTCCTAACATTAGGAATAAAACTTTACAATTTTAGGGGTAGTAACATTATGGAACAATATGATTTTTAAGGGTGTAAGAATAGGTAATTTGACCAAGGCAAGTTATTTTGTTTAAGCATGCTTTATTTGAATTGGACACTCAGATGTTAGTTTACAAAGCACATTTAGTTTTTATAATGTAGCAGAATGGGAGTGAATCACTCTCTGCACTTTGATGTCAAACGGCAATTGCATATATAATCAGCCAAGAACAATGTTGATATCATGTTGATGTCGCAGTTTTTTTGTCGGTTTCATGTTTAAGATCACTTATTATTGATGTCAGATGATAATTATTGTCCTTTAAATTTCCCACTGTGCGTTATGCCTTAATTGACATTCATGTTCATTTAGTTACATTTACCAACTGAAAAACTTTAGGAACCCCAAATGTTGCATTACATATTGGGAAGGAGTCTTATATTTATATCATGTTTTATACAGTGCTTGAAATTAGGATTTGCAACTCACTTGCCCGAATCCTGAACTTTTGGATTTTCTCCTATATATTCAATATAAATTTTATCAAAATTTCACTTGCCCGAAAGGATTTTTACTGGCCAGGGGCCAGCGGACTTGTGCTAATTTCGCAGACTGTTTATACATGGTAATTCTTACTATGGAATGTTTGTTGCAGTATGCAAATTAAGGGCACAATTATCAATATATGATGAATTCTAATATGACGTGCTTTAAAGGCTTTTAGACCATTATCCGTTGGAATATATTGTGTCTTACATTGACAGAACAGCCAGTTTATGTCAGAAATGATGTTTTCTATAGGTACGAAAATATTATAAATGTACTCTAATTGTCTTATTAGAATAGAAATAATTCACAGAGGCTGTGATTTATCATTGTTTTACCACGGAATGACCATTTATGTCGTTATGTGCTATGGCTCGGGATAAAATAATAAGACATAAATGGTCACCCCGTGGTAAAAAACAATGATAAACCACAGCCTCTGTGAATTATTTCTTAAATGACCAACGACCTTCTATCATGGTGGCTAACAGTATAAAAGTTTTCAAGACGAATCAGAAATTACTTTATTACATTGACAGCGATGAAATACCGAAATTTCTCAATGAAACAAATTCTAGTAAATCATATGTGAAAAACATTGAGTTCTTTCACTTCCTGGAAGTGACGTCACAATGAATGTCCTTAACAACGTCTCCAGTAAACAATGATGTGCAGGAACATTCAAAACACAGTACCTCCAAGTTTTCAGCAACATATTAAATATTTGTCAATGCAGTAAACTATATAATCAATAACGCATCGTGAATATTACAAAAATGGTCACTCGTGCCGAAACATATTCAGATTAAACTCATTTAGCAAGCTGTATTGATAATAAATACCTTATTCTCTACATTAAGTAGTGATTGGTCCTTGTATATTTGTTTTGATGTTTGTTGCATAGCATTAATGGAAGCTCTAAGGTTGTGGTTGGCCCATATAACCATGGAAACGCCCATATCTCGGAAATGTTGTGTTGGTGTCTTGTAGTATTTGGTTGGTACAATCACTACCGGTCCCTACAAAAAAATGTTTGCTTTATGTCAGCAGACAGAATGAAATAGTTTTTAAAAAAATAATGGAATTTAGTTTCGTACAGAACATGGACATTTTGTTTCACATCAAGAATGGACAAAAGTTTTTTTTTCAATATATTTTCAGATATCATTTTCTTTAATTTTAAAATATGTGATTTCAGTGAGCCTGCAATATTACTGAGGTCAATATTGCAAATTTCTGTGTGCAATTGTTACCAAGAGCAGTTACCTATCTAGTGTTTTAAACAAACCTCTCCACATAAAGTTAACAATATTGTCATGATCAAGTGTAATGACTACAGACACCAAGGGAGACAATTCTTAATTCTAACAAGACTGCATAACACATGCAATAAAAGTTTTAAAGTGAGGTCATGTGTACTTAATATTCTGTTTAATTGTAGTGTGTGTATATTTAGGATATTGTTTTGGCACATGTTAATCATTGGGTTTTTTTTTTAAAGTTTGTGCTTGTATTTGCCTCTTGTTACCATGTCAAATAAGTTAAGTGAAATGAAATCTTGGATTTGACATAGGACATTAAAAGATATCTCGCCATGTTGCATTGTTTAATATCCATGAACACATTTTACTGACAAATCAGCCTACAGGAACAGCTTAGAAAATCATAAGACAATTTTTATCTTGACCTTGGTCATAACAAAATCATTTTCCATTGGCCCAACTCAAAAACTACAAATGAGATTGTGTTGGAAATTCAACTTTATCTTTATTTTATAGTACTTAACAGCTGTGCAAATTTTAAACAAAATCTGTTGTACAAGTTATCTTTTGAAAACTGTTTTCAAGTAATCATTTGGAAACCACCAACTGCTAACAAAATATTTTTTTTTAAATTGCCAAAGTCCAAAACTATAAATTGATTGGTGGGTGAAAACATGGTCACAAGTCAGGGTTTCTGTGTCCACATGTGTCTACAAAACCAAGACAAACTTAGCTCGGAAATTATTTTGATTGGCTACATCATACTGCATGTAGCCAATCAAAAACTCACTTTCATACTTACTTGTTTAGGGATACATGCATCCTCACAAGTCATGGTTTCTGTGTCCACATGTGTCCACGAACCCCTGACAAACTTAGCTAGGAAATTCCCGGGCTAGAAGTCACTATTTTGATTGGCTACATCATATCTTAATGTAGCCAATCAAAAGCTCGCTTTCATTCACGACTTGGTTAGGGGATATCCCGATGTCGATTGTAAATAAACCAAACGGATGTGTTGCGTAGACCATGTGAAAATCAGTGTATTTTGTACAGTAATGTTAATATTTTGTTATTAACGCGTTATTATTTAGTTGCGTTAGGTTTTCTTCACACTCCAGAATGAGTAAGAAAGACTACTGCCAAACACTTGCTTCTTTCAAGCAATTTCATTAGTTGATATTTTAAAGGATTGATGTCATATGAAAATCTTCTAGCCCGGGAATTTCCTAGCTAAGTTTGTCAGGGGTTCGTGGACACATGTGGACACAGAAACCCTGACTTGTGAGGATGGGATACATGTATCCCGATGTCGATTGAAAATAAAATAATGGATGTGTTTCAAAGACCACATGAAAATCAGTGTATTTTGTACAAAAGTGTTAAATAGCTTGTTATGATTGTGATATTAAAGGGAATGTAAGGGCTAAACAAATTTTTTGATATGTTAATTGTACACTTTTACTTATGTGAAAAATGATCCATCTAAATAAATATCTCATCAGATATTAATTACACAGCTGTTTTTCTAATCAAATTATTGCACTATGGAGAGACTAATTATCATATCTAGGGGAAGTAGAGATATGACGTATGATAGTCAATTCCTGTTGATGCAGCTGTTAATCTTATACACACTCAATAGTAAAAATGCCTGAGTGCCAAGCAAAATTTTGTACAGTTGTAAGAGGTCAAGGGATTTCACATGCCAGACCCCACAAAGGAATATGAAAGATGTGTCAGATGGTTACATAATCTTGGAAATGCTAAATTGGACATTAAAACTTTTGAACATTCCTTTAACATGATAGTTCGTGAGAAACATTTTGCGCCCAGTTGTTTCAAAGAAGATATGCAAGTAAATATCATGATATATGTATTTTTTATATTTTTTACAAATCAAATGTATTGAGTAATATTAAAGCATAGTCATACTTTTTGGAATATAACTTGATCTAATTAAAAAAGCTCATAAATACTTGTATTATCTTTAACATTTTATAGGTAAATACACTACAATTAATAACAGCTTGACCCATTTCTGATCTCTCCAAAGATTAATTATATCACATAATGAATTAGATAACAGTTCCAGCGGGACAGGCATTACTTAGATCTGCCTTTTCTACCATCAAGTAATCTATTTAAGTAGCATAGAATTGATTAGCTGTTGATAATGCCAATGATACAGGAATTGACTATCATACGTCATAAACAGCTGTGCCTGCTGGGAAATCTCTGATAAGGGAGATAAATATATTTACAATATGTCTGCCTCCAGGAAAGTGCAATTAAGATATAATAATCACTGATTAAATGATAATTAGATTTAGTATGAATAAATGGATTGCAGATGTGTATATTAATAGATTCAATCTTTTATATGCCAAAAAAAAATTTTTGACCTTGCGTTCCCTTTAATTAGTTTTGTTTATGGATCGATCCATCTGCCACCATGCTGTTTATTCTACTTCTAAACACTTGCTTCTTTTAAACAATTTCATTGGTTGATATTTGAAGGTTTGACGTCATATGAAAACCTTCTAGCCCTGGAATTTCCTAGCCAAGTTTGTCAGGGTTTCGTGGATGCAGGAACCCTGACTTGTTAGGATGGGGTGAAAATTGAACTTGATCTTCGTTTTATAGTACTTAACAGCTGTGCAAAATTTAAACAAAATCCACCAACATCATCAAGTTATCATGAGGAAACCACAGGAAAGTGAAAATAAAAAACGCCAACCAGGCTCATTTATGTTAAAGGGCTAATGAACTGACTTAAAAAAAAAAATTCTCTGCATACTAGTACCTGGTCTATATATGAACTTTATGTCTAATTTGCATTATCTGTATAGTTTTAATGGCAGATTTCATCAAGTTACAGTTATAATTGCCTTATGGTGTTAAAAATACTACAATTTAAAACTAATTCTGAACAAAGCTGGTGGTCATCGTAAAAAAGGCCTATTTGCTATGTTATTCTTTATAATAGACAACCCTTTCTCCAAACAACACAATGTTTCTAATGAGACTGTCCATTCTATTAACATACCTGATTTTTCCATGCTTTCATAAAGGCCTCGATATCAGAAGGGTCACTTTTCTTACTATGCATTAGAATAGCATCTGCACCTGTTTAGATTGTTATAAAAACATCATGAAAACATGGTTGAATACATCTCTGAGCACTTTAAAACCTGGACTGACCTGAGCAAAATTTATCTGTCTGATCCTGTTGTCAGACAAATGGCAGATAGAAAGTTGTACTTCATTATATTATAACAGTGACTAGCAATATGTGGCTTGATTATTCATCTGATTAAAATGTTTCAACTTACTCTTCATATTTAACTATTTTACAGATTGTTACTTGTTTTCCTGTCATTTCCAATCAAATACACAAATTTTAGTGTTATAAGATCTATTGTTCATTCTTCAGGTTAAAGTCTTACTGTTCTTACTTTCTCCTTGGACCAGTGAGCTAAGAAAATTGTACAGCCATTGTACATAACAGTTGATACACTCATTTTTAAATGTACATCTAGTTCAAAGGACTTCTACTTTCATTATAATGTTGCATATAGCCATATAAAGACCTACTCTTTTTACCTACCAGCATTTCTATAAGCTACTGCCCTTTTAAGTGCCTCATCTAATCCCCATCCAGCTATGAAGGCCTCAACTCTGGCAACGATGCAGAAATCTGGATCTGTCTGGGCTTCTTTACAAGCCTATAATCAAATCATTACAAAATGTGACATGATTCAAGATTTGTTCTCTGTTTGACAGATTCCCAACAATGACATTAAAAAGAATGAAGCTATATGATCATCCTCACAAGTCAGGGTATCTGTGTCCATGAAACCCTAACAAACTTAGGAAGGAAATTACTGGGCTAGAAGTAACTACATGTATAATGATTGGCTACATTATACCTGAATTTAGCCAATCAAAAGCTCGCTTTTATTCACGACTTGGTTAGGGGATATCCCAATGTTGATTGTAAAATAAACCAAACGGATGTGTTGCATAGACCATGTGTAAATCAGTGTATTTTGTACAGTAGTGTTAATAGTTTGTTATTACAGCATTATTTATTAGTTGCGTTACGTTTTCTTCCCACTCGGGGGCCTCGATGGCCTAGTGGTCAAGGTAGTTCGTCTACTATTGATCACGTGGTCTGTCAACACTGAGATTGCGGGTTTGATTCTCACTGCGGGCAGGGTGTACTCGACTCCAATCTTAATTGACAAATATTGCCAGTTTTCCTACCGCAGGTCGGGGGTTCTCTCCGGGTACTCCGGCTTCCTCCCCCAATAAAAACTGGACTCCATGAAATAGCTGAAAAATTGCTGAAAGTGGCGTTAAAACACCATACAAACAAACAAAATCTTCCCACTCGAGAATGAGTACGAATGACTACTGCCAAACACTTGATTCTTTCAAGCAATTTCATTAGTTTTTTTGGAGGGTTAACATCATATGAAAATCTTCTAGCCCGGGAATTTCCTAGCTAAGTTTGTCAGGGTTTCGTGGACACAGAAACACTGACTTGTGAGGATGCTATATGATTGACTGCTGAGATTACACATAACAGAACACATAAGCTATAACTACTATTGAAGAAGTCTTTGCATAGAGTATAACTCTTTTCTCAGAAAACCTGGTGGTGCTGAATTTGATCAGTAAATCTCTTTTATTTAGAAAAGGATTACTCTCCTAGTAGTTCTTGGGTCAGAATATCATGTAAAATTGTTAATGTAGCATCTTTGAATTTTTTTAATCTCAGCAAAGATATAAAAAAAATTGCCAAAAGAGTTATGTTATTGTAGCTTTTTTATTGACACAGTAGTTTTTTGCTACATTTCTTCAACTATAGCTCAGTAAACAGTAAGAATTTTCATGGTTTAAGAAAAAGTTCTTGTTTTATGATGATTTATTTTGTGGCTTTTATTTCTTACTGCATATCATAGGAACCAGGAAATAGCACATGTATTACGTTGATTACAGAAAATCATGGTTAGAAATTCACATGAAATATCCAAGAATGATGGTTGGTTCGAGGTGGTTGTAATGCCACTTTCAGCAATTTCCAACTTTATCATGGCATCCAGTTTTTTATTGCAGGAGGAAGCCATAGTACCCAGTGAAAAACTCGACCTTTGGTAGGCAAAATGGCAATCCTTACTTGTCAATTAGGGTTGGAATTAAGCACACCCTGCCCACAGTGAGACTCGAACCTGTAGCCCAGTATTTACAACTACCTCAAGTACCCTGCCACCAAACAAATCCAAGAATGGATAATATTAATCCACAGTATTGGTTGTATTCCAATTCTGCAGCCACTTTACATTGAAGATTTACAGAGATATCTCCCAAATCAAAACAAAATGACAGAATACAGTAAAACCTCTAAGTCGACGCTTCTGGGACCAAACAAATATATTGAGTTGTCCAAAGTTGGAGTCAAGCCAAGGCTCGAACTTAAAATTCCATAGTTTAACTATCTCGATTTGAGAAATTCGATAATCCACTCGTACCAATGTAATATCCTATATTTATTAACCATAACTATTAACCATAACGATTGACAAGTGTTTACTGGTAGACAAGTGTGTAGACAAGTGTAAAATAAACAGATGCCAATTAAGTAGCAATACAAATAAAAAAGTAACATGATATTAAAAGTTCATTTATTTATACTGTATTGACAAAAATGCATCAAGTTAAACAAATATCAAGACAACCAAGATAAACACATCAGATGAAGAAATCCATTGTAGAAACTGGGACAATGCTGACACTTAAATTTTATCAACATAACTGAGGTATCCAGTCAACTGAGTTAAAGACAACAATAATTGACTATCTTCTAATGATCAATTTTAACTACAGTTTTAAAAAATGTATCTTTTGTTGGACAAATTAGACTGTAATAAAGTATCCGTCCTCTGGCTCTTCCCCGAAAATACATTTTTATGGAGGTTAGGGGAATAAGATTAATTTCCATATAAAAATAACAATAAAAATACCAGCAGTAAAAATTCTAGAGGTTGTTTCCCTAAATTAAATGTATTACTGACAGGCATTTAACACAAACAACCCTTGATGATACTTCATCCCGTATAAAAACTTAATAAAGAAGACACAAAATGTGAAAAAAAAATTCTACCTGCTTTACTTTATCTATCGGTTTAGGAACATTTAAATATTTAAACAATTTTTGTGTCAAACTTGTTATCCAATCCAAACTGTACTGAGTTACCTTGATTTTAAGGGCAAATTCCTCAATATCAGCTAATGGCTGAGCTCTGTCTTCATGTAGTGAATTTGTCTTTGGGAACAGTTTATCTTCTAAGCAAGCACCTGATTAAAATCAAACAATTCATTCTGTTGGCTTGTAAATGTTTAGACATTGATTAATTTTTAATACATGTATAATAATGATACCATGCACAACTTGAAATTTTTTAATAGATTTTATAGATTAAATTTTGATACATGTATGTGTAGCCTACTAATAAAAAAAGATAGGAATGCTATTGGAGCTCTGACCTTTTTGCTTATAAACATGTTATAGGCATAGCCAGTTGTTCACTAAAATTTCTGCCTAGTCTTAATCACTCCAAATGTTTGTATCAAGTTGTAAATTATATTTATAAATATTTTAATTTTGTTTAAATACTCAATACATGAGCAAATTTGGTTATTTCGTATAACCTAACTTGGTTTTTTCAGCACGTGACTGATTGTGACGTCATAATAAGATGTCTTGATGACGTTTACTATACATGAATTCTCCTGCAAACAACAAGTGACCACACTAAAGTTGTGAATTGCAAATATTATTTAATTACTTGTAAAATATTGTTCTTGTTACTTCAATTTTACTATAGAATTTAAAATATAAGGTTTGTTTTCAATTGTTGGTTAGATTATTGGCTTCGCGGTTTATTCAGCGTAAATCGACCCAAAGTCGTTTATATCCAATAATCTAACCAGCCATTGAAAACAATCCTTAAATATTTTTTCCCTTTTCTTTTTATTATGTCACTCTCACAGTCACTTTGTATGATAAATCACAACATATATACTGTAATACATATATAGTGAGCTGATATCTTTTACTCTTTCACTGGAACAAATTTTTTTATATAATTAACTAGAGACATGTTTTTTATAATAAACAAGAAAGAGAAAGAAATACAGGAAAGAATTTTTGTTAAAATAACCTTGTGTACATGATATTCACAAACTTTCAATTCAAAACAGATATAAAACCACAATTTTGATCAATAAATACCCATTACATACATGTATATTATGTGTAGGTACAACTACCTGTATCATGTTGAGGCAGTTGTGTAAATTGGTATCACTATGAGATGTGTAGATGTACGGAATGTATGCAACCGGTGAGATGTGATACAGGTAGTTGTACCAGCACTAGAATGTATGTAATAAGTTCATCTAAAATTAAGAACGATAAAAAATGCAGAACAAAACTGAGTGTAAAATTTGAAATTTTAATATTTAACAAACCACTTTTACATAAAATATAGTCCCTAACGTTACACGCATTATGATGTCACCTTTCATTCATAGACGGATAGTCAAAATCACTGTCATATAAAATCAATGGTTATAACAATCATTATGATGTCAAAAAGTAGGTCAGACAAAAGGACATCTTGTATTACATATATAGATGATACACACACATTATATACATTATGTGTATCTACAACTACCTGTATCACTTCGAGACAGGTGTGTACATTTGTATCACTATGAGATGTGCAGCATTGAGTTGTGATGCAGAATGATACGTACAGGGAGTTGTACCTGCACTTAAATACATGTAATAAGTTTATCTAAAATTAAGAAGTAAAAAAATGGTATAACAAACCTGAATGTTGAAATTTTTAATTTTTTAATATTCAACAAAGCATTTTGACATTAAATATAGTAGGTAATGTCACACACATTATGACGTCACATTTCATTCATAAAATGAAAGTCACCATAGTAAATCATTGGTTATAACAATCATTATGACGTCAAAAAGTAGGTCAGTCAAAAGTACATCTTGTATCACCTATATAGATGATACAAGGTTTTGTATCACCCAGGTTGTATCAATGGCTAAATTTTCAGATTTTGACAAAATAAATACTAAATTGTAGATAACAATTTTACATTCAATAATTGAACAATCAAACTATCTTAGCCATCTTAACTTATTGTCAGTAACATTGCCATACCAGCTATTCCTCTGTCTTCTAACTTCCTGACCAATCGTCTAGCATTATTGAAGTTCCCATACCCCGTATCAGCATCCAGTAAGATAGGAATGTCTGTAGCATCACTCATAAATTCTAGAACTTCAACAACTTGTGTCCAGGAAGCCTCGTTACTGTCCCGTACACCAAGCTGGGCAGAGACAGACAAACCACTTCCCCATATGCCTTTAAAACCTAAAAAAAAAATCTAAAGTGTGTTTACTGTTTAACGGTAATTATTTTCAATTGTTTTAATAATTTATATTTTGAAATTGATCTTCATTTTATAGAGCGTAATACTTTTCTCTCATGTAACAACCAAGTTAATCAGTAATCCAATAAAACATTTTCTTTTCTGCAGCAAAAGAAAGACAACTCTTTATAATTTCAAGAAAAGTATTAGATAATTAGAAGATATCAGGATCGTCATACAATAGTAAAAATTGCTAGAAATTACATGTTTGTTGTCAGGCATCAAGTAATGGTGTAAAAATAAATCAATCTATAAATTAATACACTTTGGCTTATGCCCTAATAAAAGCAGGATGCCCTGATATAACTGAAAAATTGCTCAAAATAGTATTAAACATCAGTCAAAACAACAAAAATATACATGTATATAAACAACATGTTTAGAATTCACAGGCAAAATTTTTTAAGTTTTTGTAGATTATCTTATTTGGACTTAATATGGAAACCTTAGATTATTAATATATACAATATACAATATTGATACATTGCCAGAATATTTAATCTTTATTTGTGTGAACCTTAGAAATGGGTGAAATGCCAGCCTCTGCAAATCATTCTCACCTTTTCTGTGATATTTTCTGATAATGTCTGAATATTGTTTTTATTCTGCAACTCTAAAATCATTCAAAAAATATCAACACAAGTAAATGTGTCTCGGTGACACTGATGTCCCACTATTGGTAAACACCCCTCTTTTTCTAAGTTTACTCTCAAGTTACCATGGTTACAGTTCATTAAGTAGATCTCATCATATTCTAACTGTGTACAAAGTTTCATGAAGATGTGAAGTCATCTTTATAAAATACAAAGCTTCAACACAAAGGCAAACCTGAGGTGGGATTTAAAAACAAACGGATGAACTGAATATTTATAAGACCCAAACTTTTGTTGGTAGGACATGAAAAGTGCACTTCTAGCCAATTTCTGACTTGAAATTTTTGGCATGTATTCTAGTGCATGTTTAGTGCTAGCCAGATATCTCAAACAAATATGGCATCGGGCAACATCAGAACCAAACCAGAATACCAGATATAGTTGACAAAAGTGACGTAACAATGAACAATCGTAGTTATGACGACATATAAATATAGATATATAGATTATGAAGTTAAAAATAGAGCATAAATATTAAAACGAAAGTACAAATATTGTTATATAAAATATTGTTATATAAATTTGTCAACCTGAAAAAGCATATAAGCTTGTTATTTTTGTGTAATAATTGTCCTGAAGACGGCAGGCAACTGCCGAAACTAGTAGAACAAAATAAATATCGACTGTTGCATCCTACGAAGTGTTGTTGTCAATTCCTTAATAGTTTTACTTGTACTACGACGACCCTGCATACCTACAGGTATCCACTTCTAAGGAGCGTCCACTAAAGATCAACTTACACAGTGTTGGTTCACCTCTTCCTCTTTAGTTTTACTCGTACTGTGAACCCCTGCATCCTCGGATCCACTGTTGCAAACCTGCGCTGATCGTATCAGCCACCTGCGCTTAGAGGCAAACGACAATACAGCGAATTGAAATTAATTTAAGCAAAAAGAAAAACAACTTCAGCCAACATCTGCGACCATCAATCCTTTAGAAAGCCGAAATATCACAAGCCGATCGTAAGGGAACACACTTGGAACAAACCTTCAGCGTTAAGTAAAAACCTACAAGATAATTAACGTGACTTGTCCGATGTGAACAAAATTACAGATTAACGTGGAACCGTAAATTTTAGTCTTCCTCTTCACTCGAAACTATATTGAGAATAACAACCAAGTGATATTGATACAACTTTCTCCAATTGCGGCAACCTACTACCGTAAGATTTCCGACGCTATTGGAAGCAGTAGCTCCATGGTCAGGGTGTGAAGCCAATAGAAGTGGTAGGGAGCTTAGGTAGTGAGCCCACCAGAGAGAGAACATAATTACAGTTTCAACATATATTCAAGAACTAAAGAAGAAAAATACAATACAAAAACAATATATTTTATATAACAATATTTGTACTTTCGTTTTAATATTTATGCTCTATTTTTAACTTCATAATCTATATATCTATATTTATATGTCGTCATAACTACGATTGTTCATTGTTACGTCACTTTTGTCAACCTGAAAAAGCATATAAGCTTGTTATTTTTGTGTAATAATTGTCCTGAAGACGGCAGGCAACTGCCGAAACTAGTAGAACAAAATAAATATCGACTGTTGCATCCTACGAAGTGTTGCTGTCAATTCCTTAATAATTCTAAATATTTATAAAAACAAATAGGCTGGGCCTTTAGCTTTATATGTTATTAATTTATACCAAGTAGGTAGCGAGTTAAATTAAAAATATAAAGGCCCAGCCCATGTGTAAATGAGTACAACATCATACCAAGAATGAATAATTACAAATTTATGTATGACAAAATCCTGTGTTTTTAAAATTGGGAATTAAGCCAGCCCTATATACCATAATTTTCTAACTGCCATTTTCATGATGAACAATGTTTGATCAATGTATGGGATGGGGCACAAAATACTCTTTAACAAAACATTTCTAAAAAACTTTACCATAATGTACCCACCCTCATGATCAATATCTCTTTTTTATCAACTTTTATTTCAATCCTTCAAAACTCAGCGATTAACACTGTGGTATCCACGGTATGAGGTGTCTCCTCTGTTGTGACACTCTATGGTATCAATGGTATCAGCTGTCTCCCTCTGTTGTGACACTCTATGGTATCAATGGTATCAGATGTCTCCTCTGTTGTGACACTTCATGGTATCAATGGTATGAGGTGTCTCCTCTGTTGTGACACTCTATGGTATCTACGGTATGAGGTGTCTCCTCTGTTGTGACACTCTATGGTATCAATGGTATGAGGTGTCTCCTCTGTTGTGACACTAAATGGTATCAACGGTATGAGGTGTCTCCTCTGTTGTAACACTCAATGGTATCAACGGTATGAGGTTTCTTCCGTAAATGGCCGATTTCTGGTACAGATGACCCAGTACAGATGAGCTCATGCGCACACATCTGTACTTGCTGGGTCATCCAATCAAAACGCCAGAAACAAGAACGTTGTAATAGAAGCATAACAACGTTCTGCTATGACGTTCTTGTTTCAGGTGTTCTGATTGGACGTCAGAGACAATGGAGTCTACAACAATGGAGAGTCTATATGTTATAGCGATGTGAAAGTTGTTGGTTTACGGAAGAATGAGGTACTTTCATACGTTTTTGGAAAAGTCCGTGTGAACTTTCACTCGTGACAGAAATTTTTATGTTTTTTGGCTCGTTCCGCTGCGCTCCACTCGCTAAAAGACATAAAATTTCTATCACTCGTAAAAGATCAACCGGTCTTTCCAAAAAACGTATGAAAGAACCTATTAGTCTCCTCTGTTGTGACACTCTATGGTATCAATGGTATGAGGTGTCTCCTCTGTTGTGACACTCTATGGTACCAAAGATATGAGGTGTCTCCTCTGTTGTGACACTCTATGGTATCAATGGTATCAGCTGTCTCCCTCTGTTGTGACACTCTATGGTATCAATGGTATCAGATGTCTCCTCTGTTGTGACACTTCATGGTATCAATGGTATGAGGTGTCTCCTCTGTTGTGACACTCTATGGTATCAATGGTATGAGGTGTCTCCTCTGTTGTGACACTCTATGGTATCAATGGTATGAGGTGTCTCCTCTGTTGTGACACTCTTATCAATGGTATGAGGTGTCTCCTCTGTTGTGACACTCTATGGTATCAATGGTATGAGGTGTCTCTGTTGTGTCACTCTATGGTATCAATGGTATGAGGTGTCTCCTCCGTTGTGTCACTCTATGGTGTCAACAGTATGAGGTGTCTCCTCTGTTGTGTCACACTATTGTATCAATGGTATGAGGTGTCTCCTCTGTTGTGACACTCTGATATCAATGGGATGAGGTGTCTCCTCTGTTTTGACACTTTATGGTAGCAATGGCATGAGGTGTCTCCTCTGTTGTGACACTCTATGATATCAATGGTATGAGGTGTCTCCTCTGTTGTGACACTCTATGATATCAACGGTATGAGGTGTCTCCTCTGTTGTGTCACACTATGGTATCAATGGCATGAGGTGTCTCCTCTGTTGTGACACTCTATGGTATCAATGGCATGAGGTGTCTCCTCTGTTGTAACACTATGGTATCAACAGTATGAGTGTCTCCTCTGTTGTGACACTATGGTATCAATGGCATGAGGTGTCTCCTCTGTTGTAACACTATGGTATCAACGGTATGAGTGTCTCCTCTGTTGTGACACTCTATGGTATCAATGGTATGAGGTGTCTCCTCTGTTGTGACACTCTATGGTATCAATGGTATGAGGTGTCTCCTCTGTTGTGACACTCTATGGCATCAATGGTATGAGGTGACTCCTCTGTTATATCACTATGGTATCAATGGTATGAGGTGTCTCCTCTGTTGTGACACTCTATGGTATCAACGGTATGAGGTGTCTCCTCTGTTGTGTCACTTTATGGTATCAATGGTATGAGGTGTCTCCTCTGTTGTGTCACTCTATGGTGTCAACGGTATGAGGTGTCTCCTCTGTTGTGTCACACTATATGGTATCAATGGTATGAGGTGACTCCTCTGTTGTGACACTCTATGATATCAATGGGATGAGGTGTCTCCTCTGTTGACACTTTATGATATCAATGGCATGAGGTGTCTCCTCTGTTGTAACACTATGGTATCAACGGCATGAGGTGTCTCCTCTGTTGTGTCACACTATGGTATCAATGGTATGAGGTGTCTCCTCTGTTGTGACACTCTATGGTATCAATGGTATGAGGTGACTCCTCTGTTGTGACACTATGATATCAATGGGATGAGGTGTCTCCTCTGTTGTAACACTCTGTGGTATCAATGGTATGAGGTGTCTCCTCTGTTGTGACACTCTATGGTATCAATGGTATGAGGTGTCACCTCTGTTGTGACACTCTATGGTATCAATGGTATGAGGTGTATCCTGTGTTGTGACACTCTATGGTATCAATGGCATGAGGTGTCTCCTCTGTTGTGACACTCTATGGTATCAATGGTATGAGGTGTCTCCTCTGTTGTGACACTCTATGGTATCAATGGTATGAGGTGACTCCTCTGTTGTGACACTATGATTTCAATGGGATGAGGTGTCTCCTCTGTTGCGACACTCTATGGTATCAATGGCATGAGGTGTCTCCTCTGTTGTGACACTTTATGGTATCAATGGGATGAGGTGACTCCTCTGTTGTGACACTCTATGGTATCAATGGTATGAGGTGTCTCCTCTATTGTGACACTCTATGGCATCAATGGTATGAAGTGACTCCTCTGTTGTGACACTCTATGGTATCAATGGTATGAGGTGTCTCCTCTGTTGTGACACTCTATAGTATCAATGGTATGAGGTGTCTCCTCTGTTGTGACACTCAAACTCAATGGTATCAACGGTATGAGGTGTCTCCTCATCATTTCTTTCAGCCATGACCATAACAGGGATAAAACTTAACAGTCGCCCAGTCGCCAATGCAAGTGGAATTTCTGGGGGGCGACCAAATGTCTTTGTCTAGATCGCCCAGGTGGCGTATGTAACAAGAGTACTATGATGTACTATGAAGGAAAACCAAGACACATTTTGCATTTTCATTTCAAGTTTTGTCCCTTAAAAAATATTGTAACTAGCAAAATTTTGCGCCTGTATGATATTTGTTGAGGAGGCGTAATTATAAACCAGATAGGGAATAGACAAGACAATTTAATTGACATTTGTTTATAATAGCACATTTTCCATTGAATATACATATTATGCAATGATGTCATTTTCGAATTCTAGTTCAACACAGAGAAATATTTTATTTATTGTGCAGTTTAAATATAGAAAACATTCATTGTTTGTTTTATCCAAAACAAGACAGATAACACATAAACTTAAATCATACTCCTTATCATAGCAAGTTTATAGTTGAATATCTGCAGTTATTAATGAATAAACAATCAAGAAAAAAACATAAACAAGTACAATAGCACTTTATTGATTGGTGCTGTCAATCATACATTTGTCATATTTTTGTGTTAATTATATCTATTGTTAGCATCTGTGGCAGATTTTCTGTCTCACAAATCTTAAATATAGATTGAAAATGGGTGGACATTTTCATGCATAATTAACATGATTAAAATATAAATAAGTTAATTTGTTATATAAATTCCTAATTTTGAAGAATAAAGGCAGCTAAAAAGGCCAGAAATGTTGAATTTTGAGTCGAATACCTAGTAGCTTGTAGGGAAACAAAATACATGTCCAACAGACTAAAATATCCAATTACTTCTCTGCAGTAATCCAATGACAATGTAGGTAGTAACAATACAAAAACAAGACAATAACTTCTGAATTCATGTGCATATAGTATAATAAAAATTGTACACATTATCCATATGATATACATGTATAGTTAAAACACACTATGGCTAAAAAAAGTTGGGCCCTAACTATATTGTTGGGCCCCTGTATGTTTTTAGTCTATGAGCCCAGCTGGCTACTGCAGGAAAAAAGTTAATCTCTATCCCTGTCATAAGCTATGATTTTTAATACAGGCACGAATTTTTTAAATATAACCACATAATCACCTATAGCTATACATGTACATCATTACTGACACTACCTGTTGCTGATAAGGAATGAGGATTGTCTATTTACTGGTATTATAGGAGCCTGCAGGTACAAGGTTATTTTCTGTATATAATCTGTTGGAATATTAGAAAAAGGATTCACAATTTGTAGTGTATAGTGGTTATAATTCATCAAAAATGTGCCATTAGTAACTACACTGCAGCAAGAATTATGTAAATTTCGATGATAACCATACACAAAATATGTGCTGTAAAGGGATGTAATACCTACACAGTAACTAAATATAGATTTCTGTTCTATCATGCCCTGTGAATTTTTTTATTTTTTATGGCATTAGTTATATATATATATATATATATTATATATAGTTATCCCCCCTTTTGTTTCTACAAGAGTACTGGTTTACTAGTACCTGCTTCCTGTACTATTCTGGCACTTAGTCCATTGTGGGCCTCCATTATGAACTCTAAATCTTTTGAGTTTAGCATTCTTTTCAGCTGGGTTGTTTTCTATAATAAAATGTTTCTCCAATTTATTTTTTTTTTAAAGTAAATCTATTTTAAAATGAAAAAGTACAATATTCTCTATTTTATAAACAGGAGATAGAAGAAGTGCATTTTAAGGAAATAATTTTGGAATCATCATTAATTTTGTCATCCTTTCATTCACATACATTGTTACTACTAAATGTAACTAACATATTAGGTAATGGGAGGTACATGTAGCTGTCATAGTTACCATGACAATGCTGTATCATTCTTTTAAATAGGAGGTCTATTCCAGCATTAATTGTATGGGGTGCCAGAAGACATTTGATTTTAATATGCACCATGAATTTTGTTTTTTCCCCATAAAACTTGAATCATTCTTCAAAATATAGATGAACTACATGTACTACCAACTTAATTGTCTTGCCAACACTATTAATGACAAGTGACATTTCAAAAATAAAATGAACAAAGAAATGAATTACCCATCTACCTGTCTTGTATGTACAATGTGATCAAAGTCTATACAAATTCATTACAAATTCTAAACTAAAATTATATAATTTTCTATGTGTGACTTCCAAGCCAGTGTTTTATGATCTTGTTTGTGACATTTTGTTGTAATTTATATAACATGAGGTCTAAGGAGTGGAAAATGAATAAAAGAAGGAAATCTCAAAATATTAGCAATTCAATGTTCTCAGGTGTCTCGCATGTAAAAACTGATCAAACCTTATACAAGTCACTAATTCTAAACTAAATTTATATATTTTTTTATTGAGCGACCTCCAAGCTAGCTAGTGGTTTATGAGCTTGTTGTTGATATTCTATTGTCTGTATATAACATGAAGTCTTAGAGGTGGAATATGTATAAAAGAAGGAAATCTCAACATATTAGCAATTCAATGTTCTCAGGTGTCTCGTATGTAAAGCTGATCAAACCTTATGCAAGTTAGTAATTCTAAACTAAAATTATACATTTTTTTATTGAGCGACCTCCAAGCTAGCTAGTGGTTTATGAGCTTGTTGTTGATATTCTATTGTCTGTATATAACATGAAGTCTTAGAGGTGGAATATGTATAAAAGAAGGTAATCTAAATATTAGCAATTCATTGTTGGCATAAAGTGGTGAAATCTAATATGAAATTTTATGAGGTATTGATTTTGACTTGTTATCTTTTCTATTCAGTAATTTGATAAGGTGAATTCGTAGCAACAGAGAATTTAACACTGTTCAATGGTCCATACTCAGGCTTCCACTAATTTATATGTTGTGTATTTATGTTGTATATAAGTATCTCCATATATATACAATTTCAATGTACTGTATTTCTGATGGCAATTAAAATAATACCAGAGTAGTCTTATTGATTATCCAATATTTACATATTATTTTTCTCCAAAAGAGAAAAGAATCTTAAAACTGATCATTTTCCTACAACATGTACAAAGAAAATAATATTCTTGAGAACATTTTTTTTCATTGTTTCCTCATTTCAATTTAAACATGAGAAATAAATTTGATACATGTACTTCCTTCTTCAAACAACTGTATAAGCTAGGTAATACCACAGGATTTGACCCATATCATTCGTGGCTAAATATGGCCAGAAACTTCGTTCATAACAATTTTTTGTGTTTCATGTCATATTTCATATCAAATGATATGGGGTCGAATTTCTGTGGTAACACTATAGATATTATGGCATATTAGTAGTTAGTACATTCTATTGGTTAACAACCAATTACCTGACAGAGAAATCCAAGACATAAAAAGCAGTGTTCCTATCATTTTCTGATATGGATTGATAGCAATCTAATTAAAATTAAATCTTTCACTTGTTTTTTGCTATGTTGCTGCATTGTAACAAATAGCAAAATGGGGAGCAAGTGAAAGATTGAATTTTAATTAGATTGAGACTCTAAGTCCATATAAAAAAATTGGACTGCTATTGACTGTTGTCAGATGGAAAAAAACAAAAATGACAGAGGTATGCTGTCCTTTCTGATGATTGATTGGACGTCTGCTTTACGTTCAGCGAGCAGTATTTCAGTTATATTCAGGACGGGAACAAGTTAACAAACAATAAATCAACGGAAAAAGGGGGTGGGATGGGTCACAGGGAATACAATTTTGACTGCCACTGGAAAAGTATGGAGTTTTGGGTAGGAGCAGAAAATTTAGCCTTTTGTAGTAGCTACAATGAGCCTATACTCTTTTCTAAATCTACAAAAGGGGTTTTTATCGTGTAAGAAGCGTGGCACATTCCAAACATGTTACCCACTACGGTCCGCGGTCAGGCTTTCCATATTATGACCCGACAACCCACAACAAGAGGGTCTCCCCTATTGAATAGTAAAATTATTCCCTGGATTTTCTTTTTATTCTTTTTTCAATAGAATGGTTGTAAAAAATCAACACACCAAACAGAAAAATACTAGTAAATAAAAACAGACCTTATTTTTTTACAAAAATAGAAGTAAAATAGGAAAAAAAATTTTAACATGCAAAAATTTATTGATAGATTTACAATTCTTACAATGTAATGCATTAAATAGTAAAGTTTATGTTGTTGATGGCAATTTCACAGAACTTGGGCAGCCCTCAGATGGGATATGTACCGAGAAACTGATATGACCCTTGCCATCGACTTGGGCCATACTACATGTACTACATGTAGTTTCTTGGTCCATATCACAACCCTTTGGCATTCCAAGTTTTGTGATATTGCCATCAGCAACATGAATTATTCCATAATTAATTGCTATCTTGTTATTCAACAGGTGTAAAAAGCCAACCAGCCATAGTTTTGGTTTTTTTTAATTTGGTAAATTTTGCATACTTGGCATAAAAGTAACAACTGATGACATTTTAGAATTCCATTACTGGCCTGTCAAGTCTCACAGAATTCAGTCAATTTGTCAGCAATTTCCTTTGATCTGTGCTTTTTCAATTTTAGTATGTGGTGGCAGACGGGGGCATCAAGTTAGTTAGAGTAAGTAAGCGGCACATCCAACCACCTGATTTTACCATACTATATTGTTGTATGATTTGTACAAGATTTACGACCAGTCCTGTCATACGACCTTTTGTGAAACTGGGCTTGTGGTGGGTCAGATGAATGAGCAGACCAAAAATATTATGTTCCCATCTTTGGTGAGACATAAAAACGCATGTAATGTTGTGATGCAGAAGAAATAAAGAATATTAAGAAGTAAGAAAACCTTTCAAAACTTTGTTGGTCATTTGACTGTTTTTCAAGACAATTTACTGACCAAAGTATGTAATATTTGTTGGTATGCACATCTTTTTCTAATACGTATAACTAGGACAATATGTACTAATATGAGATAAACAGAAATTTAGTAATTTCTATTAGATAATAATTAATCTAGTATTAACAGTTTATACATATAACAATAAAAGTTTCAGAGTTGACCATGAGACAATAATTAACTAACATTACCTTAGTTTTTGTTGACATACTTCTTTTAATAAACTGTCCACTAGAGGTATCTGAAAGCAATTAAAATTGTGTATCTAAATGCATAGCCAGGCAAAGTTCCAACCCTACTTATATGGAAATTCTTTGATTTATGGAGACTTTTTTTATAAAATTACATCAGTTCAACCACTCCTCGCCATTATCATTTCATAAAAATCCTTCAAATAAAGAAATAGCCGGATTTTGTTAAACAGGAACTAGGTGGGCAACAGACCTGAAATGGACACCACGTTATGGGAGGCCATGCTGATGCTGCATACCAAATTTCAAGAGAATGTGATTAGTAGCTGAGAAAACTGTTACGAAAATTTTTCCCTGCCCGCCCTACATTCACCATATAATAATCCAGATTTACACTCTGTGAAATCCAGTCAGAAATGTTATTGTTTAATACATTTGAAGAGATTTGTCTTAAATGTGCAGGTTGTGTCCTATAATCAGTATCACATGAATGATGTAGACTTATTAGTCACTCGCATCCTGTGATAGCCATCGCTCTAGATCAAATTGGAGTGTTTGACCACTTATCCTGGGGATTTAGTGAAACTAAATTCTACGCGTGTGGAATAAAAGTTAACAAGCGATTATGGCTTTTAATTTGGTAATATCTATAATAATTAAATTAAGAATAGGTTATTTTTTTGAGGTCCACATGACCTTGAAGAAATAACCTTTCAAAATCTAATAATTATGATTATTATACTTTACTTCAGAAACCTGAGTACTAGAATAAATTAGATGTAATAGGAGCAATAACTGTTTTTCATCCTTCAAAACTGCATAAGGATGAAATAACTGTCTGGGAATTTGCATGAAGACATATATATAACTAGTTATTTGTTATTACATGCATTTATGTGTGTCAAATTTAAAAGGGGAAAGTACTCAATTATGACTACAAAATTCCAGTGAAAGTATTAAAGTTTTCTTGTTTGTGTTTAAAATTCTGTATTTTACTGTAAATGTTTATTCTGCTATTTGTCAACTACTAAATTGTAACTTTACATTATTAATCAAGTGCAATCCAAAAATAAAGCAACTAGGTCTATTAAATAATATGATATGAGCTCCCCAATAAAATTTAGGAAACATGATAGATCTATTTTTAATATTAAAATATGTTGTTATTGATTCTTTTTCATATAAAATAAGATCTCTTTATATATTTTAAATTGTTGAATATCTTATAATTTTTAAGAATTTCTGCTGTTAAAACTTAAGCAAGCAACTACTAGTAAGACAATCAAATTAATTTCCCAGTGGGAGATACACGTTGTTACTAAGCCAGGACCAAACAAGAGTCATTCTTATTTTCTTAACTTTAACAATAGCAATAGATGCTTCTGATAAACCAATTTTGAGAAATTTCTATCCGTTGGGATATATGTTTAAAAACAAACTATAAATAAACCAAACCCTTGGTAAATGTTGTTTTTTAAAAGATAGCAAAGTTAAAATGTTCAACTGGCAATAGTTCATATAGTAAAACTTCCTTATATAAAACATCACCGTAATAAAAACAATTATTTATTCCAGGGAAAAAGGTATTCAAAACAACGGTTGCTTAAAAATAAAACTTGTTGCAACTCTACTTAAATATCGGAAACCAACAATATTTTGAACTATTACAACACGTCTATTACACAAGTGACAAACATTTAGAATGTCGCGACAGTTATCATATTTTTTCGGCGTTCAGCAGAACCACTCATGCGACTGGTTACTGACTGGAGCCTACACGGGTTTCAGTGCAAGCACTTGTTGGCCACGTGTTTTTTTCCGTTTTCAAAATTATTATTAACTCTTACCATTCTTAATATTAGTTATAAATATTCTGCAAAAGTTCAAAATTCTATTTCCTGACGAAGTCATGGTTATCACTACTTTCAGAAATGCCACGCAGCAGATCAATGAGGCCAGACACCGGTTCCGTGTTGAATCACCGTATTGTTTACACACGTGACCTAGCGACAGTTGGCGGAAAAAGTCGATGATAAAATGCGTCGTATTACGATTTGATCAACCTTCGTTTTTCAAATTTTATTACAGATACATGCATTTGTTTATAATTTTATCTTAATTCATAGGAGTGAAGGATTTGATTACTGTTTTGAATTAAAAATGGCAATATGTTACATTTCAGCATCCTTGCATGTCCCATATTATAATCGGAGACATGTTAGGTTATGAGTCTACGTTCGTTCCCTTGATTATATAACAGTTTATAGATGTGATAAGTGGGACATTTGAACGTGTGCGTTTTCGATATCTTTTAGTACTTTTTTTTCAAGTTATTTATCACAGCTCGAACCTGGGACTAGTTTATATGTTCTGCTCGGACCTTGTATACAGGACGTTATGTACGATAGTAAATAAATTAATATGTCCATGCTGTATACTCTGTTATGAGTGGCCGTTCATGTCATAATTGCGTTATTTGTATCGCGTTACTTTTCCATCGCGTTACTTTTAACAAGTATCGCGATACTTTCAACCTCTATCGCGTTACTTCTTCAAAGTATCGCGATACTTCTTACAAGTAACGCGATACTTTTTAAAAGTAACGCGTTACTTTTGATTTTCATTTGTAACGCGATACTTTTCAAAAGTAACGCGATAGAAGTTGAAAGTATCGCGATACTTTTGAATTTCATCTCTTGAGAAAGAACCAATCAAAATACACCTACCAACGATTGTTGAGCGAACGAGATTTCACCCTCTTGTCAAATAAAATGTTTCGAAAGAACTATATCTATTTTTTTATTTTAATTGTTTTCATAAGTTGAACGTCGAAACAAAGTAGTATACCTAGTCTAAATGTGAAATAATAATCTAAATATTACGCATGACAATCACCTAGTCATTAGTGCTACCCTAAAATATATATCTCCAGATTTGCCGACAATTGAATATTACATCTATAAGGCTTTTTCTGATTGGTTCTTTCTCAAGAGATGAAATTCAAAAGCATCGCGATACTTTCAACTTCTATCGCGTTACTTTTGAAAAGTATCGCGTTACAAATGAAAAACAAAAGTAACGCGTTACTTTTAAGAAGTATCGCGATACTTTGAAGAAGTAACGCGATAGAAGTTGAAAGTATCGCGATACTTGTTAAAAGTAACGCGATAGAAAAGTAACGCGATAGAAATAACGCAATTATGACACGAACGGCCACTCATACTCTGTACTCGGCTTTGACAAATAATCATATATTTAACACCATGATCTACTGAGCTTTTTTCGATCTAGAACATACTAATAATTCCAGAACCAAGGAAAACCATGCTAAAATCCAAATGTGATATTTTTCACTTGAGTAATTTGATTCAAGAGCCAACCTGTTTTACAAAGAATGCTGATCCTAGTCTTAATGATGTTTACAAACTCACCAAAACTATGCATGAATGTATTAAATTTTAATTGTGGTGTGAGTGATGTGCACAACTTTATTTCAGTTCAATTTAAAAGCAATGTTGATAAAAGAAGTAATGTTTATAAAAGATACAGAAGTTTTAAACACTTTTCTGAAGAAAACTTTTAAAATGATTTAGGAAATGTAGACTTTGAATCATACATAAATGATAGTAATGTAAATAATGCCTATAATAACTTTGAAACAGCCTTTTTAGAAATAATCGACAAACATGCACCAATGAAGAGTAGGAAAACTTTACATAAACCCGCCCCTTTTATGAACAGAATACTTCGAAAGTCAATTTATAAAAAAAGAATGTTACATAACAGATATATAAACTGTAAATCTGATAAAAACTGGGAAAAAAATATAGAGCCCAAAGGAATTTAGTAACAAAAATAAAAAAGAATCTATTAGGAAATATTTCTTAGACAGATGTGTTGGAGGAGCAAAATCTGATAAATTATGGCCTACTATCAAACCTTTCCTATCAAATAAGGGCAATATTAACAACAAAGATATAATTCTGGAAGAAAATGGTAAAATAATTAACGATCAAATAGATGTCGCCAAAACTTTTAATTACTTTTTATAAATGTGGCTAAAGATATTGGAAATGACAAAATAATAGATATAGATAACCACCTTAGTCTGAACAAAATAAATGAACATAAACAGGAAAATCATGAATTAAAATTTAATGAAATTGATGAGAATTATGTTAATAAACTTCTAAATAAAGTAAATATTAAAAAAGCTACAGGAAGAGATGGCATTTCACCGAACTTGTTAAAATTAGCGAAACCCATAATTGTTAAACCTATAACTAGATTAATAAACAAAAGCATAACCTCATCTGAATTTCCCGGTAAACTGAAAAACACCAGAAAGATGGAAAAAATTCAGGAAAGGGCTTTAAAATTTATTTATAATGATGATAACAATAGCACATATGAAGAACTACTTGAAAAATCATCAAAACTCCCGTCCCTTAAAATCAGAAGAGTAAGAACTATTGCTTTAGAAACTTTTAAAATTATTAACAAAATGACTCCAGTCTATTTACAAGATCTTGTTGAAATAAAAACACACAAATATTCTTTTAGGCATCACAACACAGCAAAACTCCCTAGTGTCAGGACAACAAGGTATGGTATAAAATCTTTTCGATATTTTTCTGCTAAAACCTGGAATGACCTGCCTGAGCATTTTAGAAACGAATCTTCATTCCCAACAATTTAAAAATTTAATTAACTCATGGGATGGCAAGTCATGCCACTGCTCTGCTTGCATTTAATCTGCTTGTGCTTATAAATTATTTATTCTCTACATGTAGTGCTGCATTTATATTTAGAGTTAAAGCTCCTGTCTTAATATAGTGCTAATCTTTCTATGTCTCTCAGTATGAATATATACCTTTTTTGACAGCTATTGATGTGTTCAATACCATGGTAATGGTAATAGTTTCTAATAATAATATAATATTATGGTAATATTATCTAATAATAATATAATATTAAGTCAAAAGAAGTTGTTTTTAGTATATGCTTTTATGATCTTTTATTATTTTAAGTGTCTTAACCTGGCTTAATCATTGGTATTTTTACTTACTAGATGCTTATTAATACCTGCTTTTATACTTTCTAAATTATTTTAACCTGCTGCTTTTTACTGACTAGTTGTTTAGCTACATGTACCTGTGCTGTTTTATGTATATTGTTTTAACATGTATGTATGTATATTTTAATATTGTGTCTCTGTTGTTGTCTGTGTATGTATGTCGGTTTTAAAAGCTCTGTAGAGCTTGAGTTTGCTGTTTGATTCACCGACTTTAAATACAGCTTTTTGTCTTTGTCTTTGTCTTTGAAAACGACTCATTTTTTTTTTGCACACGGTTTATTATAAAGAAGATAGACATTTATATAAACACACAATCATTTAAATGAGATAGCTCATGTCATAGAAATTATAAGAACACAATTTAAAAAAGCGAGCAAATAAGAATTAAAAAATTAAAAGACAAATATGCATGATACATAATATATTCAAAATTGTAGTTACTTATACTGCGATCGGTATTCCGATTTTCTAGACCGATCCCAGCTGTTGACTGCTAATAAACTACTCAAACAAGGGTTTGTTGCACCTAGGTTGATATGCTATCTCTCCAGAAGTTCTATGGTCGTCACCATGACTTAATTGATCGTTGTGGGAAATCAGTGTCTCAAATACGATCTGACATTTTCGCCGAGGCATAGGTAGTGATTCCTATTCCTGGATTTGACTTTTCCCTAGACATGACAATGAGTGTAATATCCTTGTAATACACGTGTTAAATTGGAAAAAAATCACAGTCATTGTGGTTACCATAGTATTTTCAAAAGATGGAACTTCCCCTGACCACAAGAAGGTCCAAGCCATCAATGATACTGAATCGCCAGCAAATGTCTCAGAACTGAGAAGTCTATTGGGCATGACAAATTATTCATCATGTTTTATCAGAAATTATGCTTCTACATGCGAACCACTGCGACGATTGACTCCTTTGGATACAGAGTGGAATTGGACCGAAGACCAACAAACAGCCTTCGAAAAACTCAAACTAGCACTTTCAAGCAACACTGTAATGACCTATTTTAATCCGTCTCTTGACCTTGACATATATATCCTGGTGGATGCAAGTCCAGTTGGACTAAGTGCAATTCTTTCACAAGAGGAAAAACACATAGCATATGCTAGCCGTGCGCTTACAGACGTGGAATCAAGATACAGCCAAACCGAGAGAGAAGCTCTAGCAATAGTCTGCGCTTGTGAACATTTTGATATTTATATCCGTGGTGCAAAGAATGTGAATGTAATTACAGACCTCAAACCACTGGAAAGAATATGGCAAAAAGCAAAAATTCCACTTAGAATAGAAAGATGGGGCTTACGTTTACAGCCATATAAGCTCACAATTAGATATAAGCAATGTCATAATAACCTAGCAGACTACATGTCTCGACATCCTATTCCTAGCAATCAGGAAAAGCGATCACACGAAGAGAAAATTGTAGAACAATAAGTTAACTTTATTGCTACTCAGACATTTCCGAAAGCAATGACACTAAGCGAAGTTAAATACGCAACTATCAATGATAAGACAATTGCAGAAAGCTATAGAATATACACGTACTGGAAAGTGGTATGAACTCAAGAAACTACAGGATGATAAAATAGACATGTTTGAACTCCAAGCGTACCGTAGCATTCAAGATTAACTCGTTGTTTTTGATGAACATGTTTTGTTGAGAGATACTAGAATCGTAATACCAACGGCACTTAGGGATCGTGCTGTATAGTGATTGCACATGAAGATCATCAGGGCATGACGAAGACCCAAGCTTTTATAAGGTCCAAAATTTGGTTCCCAGGGATAAGCGATAGAGTAGATAGCATGATTAAAGATTGCATAGTTTGTCAAGCAATCACGCAGTCTAAACGGATGGAACCTTTAAAGATGTCAGAGATGCCAGGAGAACCTTGGAATGCACTCAGTGCAGATTTTTGTGGTCCACTGCCTTCGGGTGATTATCTGTTTGTAATCACGGATGAATACTCCAGATTCCCTATTGTAGAGTCAATCAGATCTCTGACAGCTCATGCTTAAATACCCGTTTTAGATTCTTTCAGAATTTGGAATACCAAAAGTTATTAAGACAGACAACGGAAGACCGTTTAACTCTTATGAATTCCGGAAGTATGCTGAGAATACAGGATTTACTCACTGAAGGATAACACCAAGATGTCCACGAGCAAATGCGCAGGCTGAAGCATTCAACAAACCTTTAATGAAAAACATAAAATCAGCCGCAATTGAGAGGAAAAGCTGGAAACAATGTTTTAATTCTTAAGATAGTACCGCACTACACCACATAGCTCTACAGGAGTAACATCGTTTCAACTACCTTTTAGAATGGAAGCACTAACAAAACTACCGAACATTTCAAAACTAAATCGAACAAAAGTTGATGAACTCGTTCGTCAGAATGATGACTATGCTAAACCACGTTTGAAACAACTTGCTGAACCGAACAAGATACAGGTAGGAGACAACGTACTCATTAGGAACGAAATGAAAGAAAACAAGACAGTTAACACCATCTTTTAATCCTGTGCCGAAATTTGTAGTAAAGCAGGAAGGGTGCCATGATAACTGTTTCAGAAAATAATGAAAAGAACACCAAACGCAACGCATCATTCTTCAAGCCTACGAATCATCGTGCGAATGTTGAAAATCAAGAAGAAGAGGAAGAAATAGACAATGACAAAAACACGAAATCATGTGGAAATGACAATATTGAAAGCCGTGCCAAACAAATGCAATGTCAGGAACGTCCGAAACGTGTGCGGAAACAACCATCTTACCTGAAGGATTATGTGTGAAGGAGCATAATAACCCTCTATGAATCATAAATGATAGTGAAGGGCATAATAATCCCTTAAATATTATTGTTGTGAATTTTGAGAAATCCATTTATATTGGTTACTTTTATGTTATTTTTATATAATTTTTATTCATAATTCTAGTCAGTTCGCTTCTGTCACATTTTAAATAGTCAAAATTAATATGTTAATAAACGGTAAATATAGAGTTTTTCAACTTTTACATTCGATTTCCTCAAAGTATAATTTTATAATTCAACAAAGGGAGGAATGTAATATCCTTATAATACACATGTTAAATTGGAGTTATCTCTCTTTGTTATATACATTGATATTCCGTTATTGGTTTTGTATATTATTGCTGTGCTCATGGTTCCTGAATAAAATACTGAACAAAAGAAAACATCTTGTGTTGTATACACATGCTACATACATATATAACATCACAGGACTACAGGACATAACACATCAATGAGAAACTCGGCGGTTGTCTAATTAGAGGCAGGCACTGCTTACTCGTCCGGAGCAGTTGACTGCACCCATGGTTTTTATTGGGTTCGGGTTTCTTTCTGTTTTTTTTTTTTTTTTTTGGTTTTTGTGTTGCGTTTGTCTACATCCGGATTTGTAACTGTCTCTTGACTTTTGGTTCTTGTTGTTCAGTCGGTTTTCGTTGCTATTTTTGTTATAAAGTATCGTTTGAAAGGGTTCAGGTCAACTCGTACCTTGACCAACTCGTACCCTACCAACTCGTACCTTTGAATTTTTTCAACAATTAATTTAAAAGAAAGGGATCAAATTATTGGATCAAATTATTATTTTTAACTGTCCTTTAATAACGACCCCTTATTTTTCTCACGTCGGTATATTGTGTACTTAACAACAATATCAAGTTTTTACTTAAGTGATTACTTATGTTTGGTTTGTCTAGTCATGGACTGTTTACTGTCAACCCACCAGGACGAACAACGATGTTGAAGGTGGCATCGTCACATAACAAGAGACCCGGCGTTGAAAAGAAGCCTAATTTGCTAGTTCCAAAAATACAAGAAGAGGCTGCCCTTTTACGCACACAACTTAAAATGGTTACAGAATCCAAACTTAGTCGGCAGCAGAGATCCACTAAGAAATACATACAGGCGAAATTTTTCAACTGTTGTGGGATTTGTATTCTAGCCGCCAGCCAACTTCTGCGGCAGTGATGGCAGTTGAATGGACCATCTCAAGACGCCCAAATTAAATACAAACTGGTTATAATATTAAAATATATAGTATGTAACTGCTTATAGTGCCTATAGAATATCAAAGACTGGTGTTACATAAGCGCCTATTTTGAAATATATGTCAGATTGTATCCCTTTTTATCTACCAAATAATGCAATGGTACGCGTTGGTAGGGTACGAGTTGGTTAAGGTACGAGTTTACTAGGATTCGTTTGAGGCACTCACTTTCTATCATCATATCTTGCCTTTTTCATAGCGATATAAATTACCCCTAAGCTAAACGACCGAAGCATTTCAAGTAATTGCATCGTAGTTTTCCACGAAAAATATCATTCTTTTCTTGGACTTTTTATCAATAGATGTTTTTTTTTTTTTTTAATGATGAAATAGAACACTCATTGCACGTTTGGTATCAGAAACATTGACAAGAAAAATAGCAAAGAAAACCGACCGAACAACAAGAGCCAAAAGTCATGGGGCAGTTACAAATCCGGATATAAACAAACTTAAGGCAAAAAACAAAGAGAGTAACCCGAACCCAATAAAAACCATGGGTACACTCAGGTGCTCCGGACTAGTAAGCAGTGCCTGCCTCTAATTAGACACCCGTCGAGTTACTCATTGTCATGTCTATGGAAAAGTCAAATAAATCCAGGAATAGGAACACTATACCTATCTGACTAAGCGAAAACGAGACACTGATTTCCTATTTATTTTGACAAACTTCAAAATAAAAAATTATGTAATGTCGGGCGCATATCCAAGAATTATTGCTTAGGGGGCGGGGTTTAGGTCTTTTTTATTCAAATTAGTCATATCATTTTACAATTTACAGTTACTGGATCTGCCACGAAATGCGACTCGAAAGTACTTCAACGAGAATTTATATAACGTTAAAAAGTGATTAACCGCAGATTCGTAATGTTCAACTGAAAAATTGTTATTGCATGTAACTCAAAATATATTTTATGTTTTGAAAGGATGCCTAAACGTCGTTATAATGGAATTCGCTTAAATTAAGTTGATTTAACTATATGTATTCGATATAGAATCGGTTAAATTGACAAAACAATTTATTCGAATCTGTTAAATAGGCTTTTGAAAAAATCATCTTGTGCTAGGGGCCTTGGTTGCCAAGTGGTTAAGGTACTTAATTTGCTGTTGATCACGTGGTCTGTCAACACTGAGATTGTACTGCGGACAGGGTGCGCTCGACGCCAATCTTAATTGACAATTGGATTGCCCTTTTTCTTAACGAAAGCCGGTTTTTTCCGGGTACTCCAGCTACCTCCCCTAAATTTAAACTGGACGCCATGATATAGCTGAAAAGTTGCTGAAAGTGGCGTTAAACGCCAATTCAAATAAACAAGAAAACGAATGCATTAAGAGGAGATAAACCATATAACAATGATCGAAAATTAAATAACAGACAAGACAAACGTGGGCGGAAAAAAACTACAACGCAGTGACTATGCAAGTGAAAGATTTCAGTTTTAACTCACTTTTTCTGTTTTCTCATGTAAATTGCTTTTGTCTATTATCAAATTTATTGTTATCTGGTTTGGGGAAAATAAAAAATTGTTAACCTGTTAATGGATCTCCCCTCATTTGACAAGACAGCATATGTCGACTGTAGTAGCCAATGTTTCAAGAGTTGAACATGGCTGAATTAATTTTGTAATCAGTTTAAACATGTAATGCATGCAGCATTACAAGTAAAAAATAATAAAAGTATAGATTATATAGTGCATGCCAATAAACTAGTAAACAAATACCAATTTAGATAAATGTCATAAACGCTTGCGGCAAACATATAACTAAATGCAAATTTTTCATCATTATACACGATATGCATGATATAATTAGAGAAAATGTATAACTATCGACTCTGAAATCTATACACACACTACGTTTCAACGGGATAAGCATCAGTCAATTTTTATTAGAACTTTAACATCGAGTTGTAGAGAAAATCGTTGTCACTTAATTCTCAAAGGGGCCGTATATCATCTAGAGTGAATGTGAACTGACTGTTTGTAGAGCTGACGTGAGACGGAGCCATGTGTTAAATAGAAATTAGCATTACATTTATAATTATGTGCATAAAGACCATATGATGTACGCTTGTAACAGCGTTAGGACAGGGATTGATCTTTAAGGTAAGCAAGAACATTTTATAAGGTAGGAACTGTTTCCTAACAGATCAACATGAAATGAAATTAATCTGCGAACTTTTAATGACAACATGTATCTTGTTATAACCAGGATCGCATATGGATATTTTTAAGAAACGGAGTGGCACAGAATGGGGTGGGGGTTCCCCGTGAGACGACCACCAGAATTATCAAATATATATCTACTACTTAACATGAATAATAACCCAGAACTAATTAAGACGTGTTCACATGTATATTTTTGTTGAAAAAATTGTACCCTTCCAGAGGCAGATCAACGACAGGGGACACGCTAAACTTGAACCCCTCCAGAGGCAGACCCTCAATAGGGGACAAGCTAACATTTTGGATTCTTAAAAGTACTGGGGAACCGAGATCGAGACCAAACCCACCAGATACTCGTTCTACTAAAGTGTAACAAGTACATTTAGGTGTGTCGTAACATTTGTCTTCGTTTAAATAGGCTACTGCAGATACTACACAAAATTTACAATTCCTGATGTGGTTGGGGGGTGTCTTTGTTAACTCTTTTTATTTTCTAGTTTCTATTTGTATGTGTGTTTATTTTTCTAAAATGTGTGGTCGTGATATAATGCGTATAATGCTTATATCTCATCTAAAAGTTATCCTAAATTGTGGACGTTAAAGTCCTCCAAATGTGTTTCTAAGGAGGTTTACACGACCTTCTGACAGTAACTGCGTTGAAATCCTCATCGCGGCACACGTAGTAACGTCATCCCTTTTTTAAATACCACCCATCTTTTTCTTGTTTGTGATGTATATTTAACAGTTACGGTACTCCTGATTTGTGTATTGTTATCGGAATATATTCTTTGATATCGATTGTTTAGATCCTGTTATTAGACCTTCACACACGCATCATGTTATTAGATCATTGGGAGTGAAGGGAGGTGGGTAAACTTGGTATAGTTGGACCTCACGGTATCGATCTATTTATTAATCCACATATTTTCGTCAACCATAAACAACAAAAAATAAACAAACTTATCTCGGTTTCCTTCTTTGATATATTCAGTCTCTCTATCTCGCCAATTCTGATTGTTATCATATTTTATCATGTTTTTAAAATTCTAATTTTTTCGGCCATGTTAAAATTAAGTTGATCGATACAACGGGGTTCCTATTTATATATGGGGTACTACGGATGTGCGGCCCAAAACTTTCCAAAATATATGCAAAGGTAGCTCTTTCATGAAAGATATATCATCGGGTAGTTGTAAATTATCTTAATATATCAATGCCCCAAATTAATTTCTAACCTCAAGCTGGGGAGGTATTCACAGTAAACGAACACGAAAAGAGTACATTGTATAAGTCATAAGGTGTAGCTTTACACGTGTTACTTTTGTTTTATAGACATTTTGGTAGTGAAGGGACTGTTATGTACAATCAGTTTAAAAAAATAAGGTAAACGGAAAGAAAGTCACAGGAAAAAAGGTGACGGTCGCAAAAGTCGTAAAACTTGTTTATAACTTTATAACAAAAATGTATTTAAAGTCCCTCAAAATCTAGAAAACGTTTTATTAAAACACATTACTGCTGACAGCTCTTTCTGTGCTGCTTTAACAGTTAAAAATATATAACAAAAACTAAAAGTATAGGATAAACAACTATAGAAACATTTTTTTTAAATACACATAGATCCAAGCCAAAAATATTGCTTCAAAATTTTAGTTATTTATTTATTAAATAATTTGTAGTAAAATAAATGAACATGTATGACCAATTACTGCACTACTAATTGCTTATTTATTCCCTTGTTTTCATATCATAACATTTTATTAATTTGTTATAATATATATTTTAAAATTAGATGTCTTAAAATATTTATTTTACTTTGTATACACAAGAACAAAAATCTTGCAAAAAAAACTAAAGACACATTCAATACCAATACAACTAATGGGACCATACTGGGAGGGTTCCCAGTGCTCGACACACAGAGCAGCTAAGGGCGTCCCCGGGTGGCGGATAGGGGAGACCCTCTCGTTGGGGGTTGTCAGGTCATAATAGCCTGACCGCAGACCGTAGTGGGTAACGTGTTTGGAGAATGCCTTGCACAATAAAGACCCCTTTTAGATTTCGAAAAAGAGTAGGCTAATTGTAGCCGCTAAAAAAGGCTAAATTTTCCACTCCTACCCAAAACTCCATACTTTTCCAGTGGCAGTCAAAATTGTATTCCCTGTGACCCATCCCACCCCCATTTTCCGTTGATTTATTGTTTGTTAACTTGTTCCCGTCCTGAATATAGCTGAAATACTGCTCGCTGGACGTAAAGCAGACATCCAATCAATCAAACCAATACAACTATTAATTGTGAATTTTTTTCGTTAATTTTTTCCTACAACAAAAAATTAATAGGTCCGGTTAAAGAGTTCAATATATCATTAGATCCCTGTTCATTAATCCGAAAATATATGAATAAAAGGGTTTCAAAATCAGTGTCCGCACACCTATGTTCCTATGTGTACCCTTTTGATCTCGAGTATTCGACATCCCCCCCCCCCACAAATTCACACTCATCTTATTATGTAACCCACACACAGACGCTGACCTTGCTATGATACGCCCAATTATTATTGGTGCCCAAATGAGTTAATGAGTTAGTGTTGTGGTGTTGGTATACCTTCCACTAATCCCACAGTCAGTCAAGCATGAAATTCAATGTCTATTTGATTCCCACAACCAGCAAGTTTATCCCAGGAGAGATCTCAGAATCGAGTTTCGTGTTTCATTATTAATACATTTTAGTTGAAATACAAACCTTAGCATGCTTAGGTCTAGATCGTTTTCGTTTCATTTGAGCACATTGGTGTACATCAGTCAGAAACGAACACTAGAATAGAGCTAGTTTTCGGCATATTGATAGCGGTCGGTCATAGTTTGATATAGCAACTGTCTGTAGCGGTTTACTTGACTTCACTCTTGTTGTTGTGTGAAATTTGAAGTCATGGCGGCTTTGCTATGGAAATACAGATGAATTCCAACATTAGTTTTAAATGAATTTTAAATGTTTCTTATTGTCTTGTGAATCGACTCTAAATTGTAACTTTTAATTCCCATGAGGCGTCAGAATTTTATCAATAAAAACATGAATAAATTCAAATTCTTTATTTTCCAATCGTGGGCCTGTATCAGGCAAATGAAATTTAACACAAACTACACACTAAGCATCGTCGGAAACCCACGTCCGGTCGCGTTCTCGCTTTGCTACCTCGGTAAGTGGACGTGGGTTTCCGACGATGCACATTAAGGAAAAAGAGTTACTTGGTTGATAGATGCATTACAGTACAGGTACTTACAAAATCAATAGTGACATTGCATAAAATAGATGATTAATAAAACATACGTTAATTACAGTAACTGAGTTAGGGCATGCTATCTACTAAAAATTGTTCAAACTATTTAAAATATCCGTGTCTTTATTGTTCAAGATCATATAATTTTATTCGAGTCAAATACATTTGTATAATGATTTATGCTCTCTCAGCAGCAAGTGTAGGACATTTAAGTAGAAAATGTATTTCATCTTCAATTTTATTCTCAGCACATTTTTGTTTACAAAATCTATCATTTCTTGGTATCTATCACTAATCGGTATAAAGATGCACGAAATCTCTGCAAAAGGCCTTCTATATTAATATTTTACAATGTCTAGTGATTTTTCTATTCCAAAGTTTGCTTTGAAAGTTAAATATGCAAATAGTTTACCATCTTTTAACTTTATCATTTGCTTTATACAATCATAAGAATATTTGTTTTCAGTGATTGTAATACTATTAAGCAATTATAGCTTGTATATAGTTAAATGCATCTTCTTTTATATCAAATGCATTGAACAGTTTTTCAGCAGATGAATACCAAGAGGATGTATCTTTATTGAAGATTTTTTGCTACACAGAAATGCATATATTAACAATGATCAACAATGGAAATTCTGATTAGAGATTTTATAATCTATAGAGATATTTTAACAATAGCTCCTACATCTGTAACCCCTCCTGTCGTATGTTTTTTATTAATCAAATTCTTGTTTTGTTTTAAATTTTCTATCTTGTTTCAATTATCAGAAATTTAATTTTTAAACATATAAGGTTACTGTATATGTAATCATCCATTATAAACAACAATGATAACAGTTAATATAATCATGTACATCTTCAAAACTTACATAAGTACAAAAATACATCACACACTTTAAATTTGTTGTCTGTTGACAACTTGTAATAAAGTTTAAATTAATGACGTCGTTCATATTATGCAAGACAGGATAAAACAGGTATGTTAGTTATTTACATTTTGCCATCAGCCATATGTTAAAAGTAATTATTCAATTCTTTAGTGTTAATATTACTGTAAGTTAATTATAAATTCTTTGTTTAATGAATGTTGTACTTGTATATAAAAGTATCGGATACTGAGGCGTTTCCGGGATATTTTATTGTTTCAGTATCCAAATAAGCAGTAGTTTTCGAGTTGATTCTTGAGTCAAGGACGTTAAAAACCCCCATAAGTAAGTAAGTTGATTCGCAAGCCGGCTTCAGAGCGCGTAAACGGGTTGCGGATTTTCGGATGTCTCCTCAACGGAGGTGGTGTAGTGTTATAAAGTTATATATTCAGAAAGCCTTACTGCGAACCTTAGCGGAGGGTGGGAGGATGTTGTTGAAAAATGTCGAAAAAGATTAGGTCCGCTCTCTCACTTTACTAATAACAGTCAAAATTTCTCTGCTCTTGGGCACGAACTATTGTTCAACTTATTTATTGTTTGTTACCATGCTCCATGCTCTCGTCGTGAATGTAACTAAAACAAAGCTAGTTGGACGTGTCAGTCAACAAAACAATCAAACTTCACAAATTAGAATTTTATTTTTGAAGTAGCCATACGTCTAATATTATACAATACGGTGGCCGAGTGGTCAAGGTAGTTCGTCTACTATTGATCACGTGGTCTGTCAACACTGAGATTGCGGGTTCGATTCTCACTGCAGGCAGGGTGTACTCGACTCCAATCTTAATTGACAAGGATTGCCAGTTTTCCAACGCAGGTCGAGGGTTCTCTCCGGGTACTCCGACTTCCTCCCCCAATAAAAACTGGACGCCATGAAATAGCTGAAAAATTGCTGAAAGTGGCGTTAAAACACCATTCAAACAAACAAACAAACAAATATTACACAATGCATATAGGAATGATGACCTTAAAGATAATACAGTGGTGTTTAATTTGGTACTAAAATGAATCATTACTAACTAAATTATCTTGTAAAATGTATAAATGCGGCAATTATCTTAAATTAACAATCCAATTGCGATAACGTACAATGACCGTTTTCGGAAGTACACGAATGCAAAAATCACGTCATCGTAGTGTACGTTTTAAGTACTCTTGTAGTAGAAGGAATTGTTTTGACTATCCGCATTTGAAATATTTGCTTCAAAACTTTTGTTATTAGATTACATCATTTTTAAACTTATATTTTAGTATCTTTTTAAACCTGCGCGTACAAATAATAAGTTGTTCCTGCTATAACATTTAAAACTCCGCCGCAAGTAGTTCTGTAAACGTTTTCTATTTACACCAATCGTTTACAAATGTGTTCATTTTATTGTCAGTATTTCCCCACTTCAATAAGCAGATATATAAAACGGTTTTAGTTGGCAACGTGTCATTCAATATTGGCATATTATTTGGTTGAAGGTAAGCGCACTTGTTTAGTGACATGTAAGGAGCACTTGGTGACGTACTTGTTAAGGTACTTAGTCATCTACAATTGATCACGTGCATGTCAACAGTGATGTTGTTGGTTCGAGTCTCGCTGCAGGCAGGGTGTGCAAGACTCCAGTCTTAATTGACAAAAAAGCCTGTTTGGCATATCCAGCGGTTAGTAGTCATAATGTCCGTGTTAATTGACATATTCAATGGTAAGTGGTCTAAGTGCCCATGTCAATTTACATATTCAAATGTTGGTGGTCAAATTACCCGTGTTAATTGACATATCTATATTGTGTCTCCGTTTTAATGACATATCCAATGTTTGGACAAGAGCCCGTGTTAATTGAAATATCCAAAGTGTCTTCGTTTAATGACTTATCCAATAGTTAGTGGTCGAAATGTCTGTGAATATTTACGTATCCAATGGGTAGTGATCAATGTGTCTGTGTACATTAGCATATACACTGGTTGGTAGTCATTGACATTAAATGTTTAACTTGCTCCCCCTTTTCTGTCTTCGCCGCGTGAAAGATCTTACGTCCATTTACGTCCTGTTTGACGTACTGGTTGCTTTTTAAGCACCCGACACAGCACAGGAACTGTTCTTTCACCCCAACCCAGCAAAAAAGGAAAGACAACAATTAAATTTACATCCGATTTTAAAACTATTACTCTCAGAGAACCGTGTATTTTCTTCCAGGAACAAACTTGCTTTTACCTGAAAATCCAGTCTATATGTGTTTTGTAAAAAAGAATAAGCGAACTAAAACACTTATAATAGACAATAATGGTGTTATTTCCAACAAAAATATCTAGTTGGTAAAAGTATCAAAAATGCGACAGCGAGAATTTCAAAAAGACATGAATGAAATAAGATTTCAAGAGTTTTTGACAAGGAATTATGTCTTGCAGTTGATGACAATAGTTCGACAAAGTCTTACAGACTTCCAATTAAAGTCTGAATAAATATAATTGGAAAAAGTCTGTATTCAACGTTTTCCTAAGCTACGATCGATGTGTTAAATATCATGTAATTCCCCTACTATATTTACAATTGATTTGTAATACAAATAGATTACATGTATATTATCGCTGACAAGTAATTTGTCGATAACTGACAACAATGTAACGTTATATTAGTGAAATGAAGTGAAGAACACCTGTTACTGTTGTCAACTGTTTCCGGCAGATTGTACGTGTAGTGACGTGTATTATAATTTAAAATCTTATTTAAATTTTATAGATTAGTGACAGTTCAGTTGCATCAATTTTTCAACTGTATCGCCTCGGTTATCAAATCTTTAAACATAAATCCTTGGTTGAATTTTGAAAAATGGAAAATATGTCCATGGTTATGTTGTTTAGTTCATTGCCAAGTCGAACACACCTTTTATTTAGGTTCATACGTAATTAGAGGTAACTAGTTTAGCGCATTTAACACTGTGCTCATATTGCAAATCGGTTTTGAGAATCGGTATGATAGGTTAGTTGTTTGGCGTGGGGGTTTGAGATAATAGGGTTACCAAGTTTGTGAAACCAACTGGTTTAACTGTGTAAACAAAATCATTAAACCAGAAGTTATGATGCATGCGCACGAGCACCAAGCATATTGTTTAAGCTCATATCGCTGAAATTTGAGTCATGTTTAGGGCTTTGATATATAACAAATTCGCATTTTACAATTACACACACACACAAACACACCCACACACACACACACACACATATATATATATACGCCTCTCTTTTAAATCCAGTTATTTGTTATAAGTGCGCAGACGTGCATGTATTGTCAGTGGTTACAAACGTGAAACTTCTTTCTCCCATTTTTGGCGAATTTCCATACTACCAACAAAGTAATTAAACATAATTTAATTACGTAGGGGATTAAAATATCTCGTGCACTACCTAGAAGTGACGTCACAATATATGTCCTTACGACGCTTGACATGAGGCAATACGCCTTCCACCTCTAGAGTAAGTGAATGTATGTTATTTCATATCAGTAAAATTATGTTTGTTCAATTGAATAAAACAAGGTCAGATGGTGTTAATTAATTTGCAGTAATTTGACATGAAGGCATTATCGGCTCGGGCATTATAAATGTTTCAGGCAATACCACCCTCTCTTCTGCAATCAAGATATCATGACAATACCCTCAATATAGGCAAATATTGTATAATAATTACCTAAGAGAATATCACGTGTCTTTCAGTTTAAGATGATACACGTGTGGCTGTGGTTAACACTACTGGTCAGTGTTTTTGTGAACTGTAAACATGTGATGCACGATGCGATGGGGAGGGTTCAGATGGGAGTATCGAACCATGAATGTGATGACGGCGTGGTAAGTATACACATACATGTTTTTTATTAGCACTTATAATTGAATTATAACCTTTTTAGGGAAAGTTTAATATTTACTTGGTAAAGGCACGCACAAATTACAATACAAATATATATCACACTGGGTATTCACATCCAACATCCACGGAGGGATCCTAATTCCGCAGAGCCAATCATCGGTGATTGGTCGGTTTCAAAATGATTGGATCCAATTATTTTGGTTCCATGTGATCTTTTGCCAATTGGATCCAATTATTTTGAAACCCCAAGTAACACCGAATGCAAGTAGTGTACAATGTCTAATGTTAATAAAACATATAAAGGCAAACCCTTTAATTACAAAGATAACGCGAAATATTTTTAAACTGATTAATATGGTGCGTAACATTTCAGTCGGTAGCGGGAACATGGCAATAAAAAGCATCATCACTTTATTTATTTATTTATTTATTTATTTATTTATTACATCTGAAAACATTATTTATAACGTCTATCAATATAACTATACAGATTTTTGTGCGTGTATATTTCTAGTGGAATACCGCCAAAGACATAAATTGTGATGACTTTCTTTGTTCCTCTAAAGAAATCAGAGGGGTATCGGTATGTACGTTAGTATCACAAGAAGTTTTTACCAACTGTTGAAAACAAATATGAAAACAATTAACTGAGCACCAAACTGGGGTAAAAGTAAGTGTCCCGTAAAGGTAAGTAATTCCAGTTCAACATGTCTATGTGAGGGTTAAGTGACACAGTACCTACACTAGGCTACGGTTTATCAAAGTAACATAAAGGCACCTAAGTTTACATACATGAAGACAATTTAATTTCCTAATTCCAGAATAATTTACAAATGATTCGTGATATCTAAGGCGCTTTTCTTTTTCTTGAATTTGAAACATGTTTAAGAATCATGATTCTGTGAATCAAAATCAGTTTCTACCATTTATAAAACTTTATGTTCCAATGATTTTAAACATGGCAGCATGCCAATGAAACAAAAAAAATTAATAATTTGAATCATTGGTCTCTTATGTTTCACATGATTCGAAATCATGTTTCTGTTTCAATTACTGCGAAAACTGAGAAACATTAAAGTGATATTGAATCATGTTTCAGATTCAAGTAAAAGAAATGCACCCAGGTTCTAGTCGTCATTTTAGCTGAAAGTTTGCTAGTTTGGCTTTTATCAATCATCAGTTTATAAATAAATCATAATGTTTTAAAAACATCACTTGGCCCCGATCAGTGGACATACGTTTCTAATTATCCTAAAACAAACTTCGTATTACTCTGCTGAAACTTTGTATAAAATTTACTCTTTCTAAAAATAACAGAAAAAATAATTGTGCTTCATCTACTTATGTGTTAATTCACCAGTAGGGATGACCATGAGAAAATCAAGAGTTTACGATGTTTACTCGACTACAATCCTAATTGGCAAGGTTGCTTGGTTTCATGCCAATGTTCAGGGTTTTGCCGAGTACTTCGGCTTTGTTCCACAGTACAAAACTAAACGTCACGATATGCCAGAAAATTGCTGAAAATGGTTTTAAACCACATTTAATTTAAACAAACAAACAAACAAACAATAAAAAGAAACAAAACAATTGAAAGTTGTATTATAGGAAAAATGGGTTATATATAAACCATTGATTAGTGTTCCTGCAATATGGTTTTGTTAATAAATACACATCTTTTTTTCCATTTTTAGGTTCCTACAGTAATTCGAAATTGTTCTCAACCCGAGATCGAGGCAAGTATAATAAAAACATATAGATATCTTAGTGGCTAGTTATAAACTGCTTTTTCACTATCACTGGTTGGATAACACATATTTAACTTGAAATGTTTACACTCGTCTATTTTAATTGCAACAGTTCCAACTTGTTAGCAAAGAGGTAAAATGCGCTCCTTTCATGACCAGGCTATAGAAATTGAACAGCACTTATTTGAAATAAAAGCCCTTTACATTGGTTTGAGACTGTCACACAAACCTTCGCTCTCAATCGAACAAAAACTAATCATTGACTTTGTTGTACGGCAGACGGACAAAAACCAAACAACTGTATATATTTTGATGTACGACAGTCAGACAAAGCTACTACGCCTTTACATCGTGTGTGGCAATCGGACGAAAATTAAGCCTGTACGTGGTTGTACGACAATCTGACGAAAAACAAGCATACAGTCAGATGAAATCTAAGCCGTTATGATGGCGTCACGCAGTCCAGATATCAGGCTCTTACCTTTTTTTTCAACCTAGGCTTTTGTTTTTGTACATAAAAGTGTATCACTATGACTTAGTTTGTCGCCTATTATAATGACCTTGACATTGGCCTCGAAATATATGCAGTTGACTGCGACTGTTTTGTGAAATTCGAAGCTCCTTTAGAATTAAAATGGCAGTACAAGTTTTTTAATCTGTTTATCCATTTTTGTGTTGTGTGTCTGTGTGTTTTTTTATCCCCTCGTTTGTTTTACCATTGTTTGTCTGTCCTTGACTTATCATCTAATGAATACTCATTGGTATATTTTAAAAAGTTTAATTGAAACTTTGTATAGAGTTGTGTAATTTGCAACTTAACGCCTATACACTTGAAATTTCTGAAATCTGTCATTCTTTGCATGTGTCTAAAACAAATAGCGTTTCCATATTAGATCACAATGTGCAAGGTCCAAGTGAAGGTGAGACATTGTTTTAGTTTAGTAAAACTGGGCCTAGTTCATTCAGATCAAGCAGAATGTCACACTTTGATGATGAGACAACTAGACAACTAGAAAAACAGCAGCATGTCACATCACGACTTTACGTCTTAGTTCAAATGCAGAGTTCTCCAAACACGACGTCGTGTAGCTATCGTGTGACCGTTGTATGTCCTGTAGGTACAAGTTTTGATAGAAAATCACACTGTTGTTGCCTTTGTGTGTGGTTCGGTTACCATCGTGTAAGATTCGAGTATCATCGTGTTACATTTTGTATTTTGTTTCGCCTCCTGACTGGATGTTGACCAAGTTTGCGGTCATTTTCGCGCGAAATTCAATATTCCATTTTTGTATGGTCATCTGGTGTCAACTTCGGGACATTGTTACGATAGCATTAAATAGCATACGGTGAACGGCGAGCATAGAAGACATAACATTTATGGTGTTGTTAGTAATTCGGACGAAAACTTGTCCTTTACATTATGATAACGCTTTGTAGTAATTGTGATGTTTATAATAATGATGGTGACAAACTTTTGCTCAAAGTAATGCTTTCTTATGACAGTGATGTTCATTATATTGATACGTCCTGAATATAGCTAAAATATTGCTTGCTGGACGTAAAACATCAATCAATCAATCAATCAAACAATCAATCAATTAATCAATCAATCAATCAATCAATCAATCAATCAATCGCGACAAACGTGTGCTCCAAGTAATGCTTTGTAAAGACAGTGATGTTCATAATAACGATGGCAACAAACCTTTTGCTCCAAGTATTGCTCTGTAAAGACAGTGATTGATGTTCACAATAAAAATGGCTAAAGCTTTGTAATGACAGTGATGTACATTATATTCATAATAATGATGGCGTCAAACTTCTGGTACAAGTAATGCTTTTTTTATGACAGTGATGTTCATAATAATAATTGCGCCAAACTTCTGTTTCAAGTAATGCTTTATGACAGTGATGTTCATGATAATGATGGCGCCACACTTCTGCTCAAGGTAATGCTTTTTGTGACGGTGATGTTCATGATAATAACTGCGACAAGCTTTGCAATGACAGTGGCGCTGAGGACAAAAAGTAATTATGATAAAGATATTTGTTTATGAAGAAAACGCGCATGAAACATTTGCTAAATGATAGTCTACAATGCATTGAGTGGAGCAAATGTGTTTCACTATCATTATTATGAACGTGAGGACAAACATACCAATGATAAGGATCATAATAACGAACTTAAAGGCTCTCTGTGTGATGTCCCAAAAGTCTATAGGATAGCTACTACGGGGAAAAGACGTATTGAATACTGCAATAAAATACCTACGTAATTTGCTACTTATAAATAGGAATGGAGTAATGTGTTTTATACTAGGAAATCGATTTTTTCATACCCCACGCTAGGGTTGCGGGGGGTATATAGTGATGGCGCGGTTCGTCCGTTACACTTTCTCTTATGCGCAATTCCTACAATAAGGAATGGAATTTGATGAAACTTACACAGAATCTCTGTCACACAGTGTGCCATTTTGACCTGATATTTAACATTTTGATCGGATTGATATTTCGGGTTTCCCATAGAAAAACATGGACGTTGTCATTGAAATAAGGGAAGCGGGGTATCAATTAGTCAGCATTGCTCACAGTTTTTCTAGTTTATTTTGGGTGGTCCCAGGTGCTTGGTTGCTAAGGAAAGTAGTGTATTCAGTCATTTTTTGTGCAAACCAATAACTATACCTCTCTAAACGGAATAGTTTCCATGATGTACTTATTATTTGTTTCATTTCACCAATATTATGTTAAATAATCTGAGTTTTTTTTAGACTACTCACATATGCATGGAGAATCATATTGTCTACAACCAGTCCATTCCCTCAAGGTAAGAACCCTCTGTGTTGTCTACAACCAGTCCATTCCGTCTAGGTAAGAACCTTCTGTGTTGTCTACAACCAGTCCATTCCCTCAAGGTAAGAACCTTCTGTGTTATCTACAAACTGTCCATTCCCTCATGGTAAAAAACCTTCTATATTGTCTAAAACCAGTCCATTCCGTCAAGGTAAGAACCCTCTGTGTTGTCTAAAACCAGTCCATTCCGTCAAGGTAAGAACCTTCTATGTTGTCTAAAACCAGTCCATTCCGTAAAGGTAAGAACCTTCTGTGTTATCTACAACCAGTACATTCCCACAAGGTAAGAACATTCTGTGTTGTCTACAACCAGTCCACTCCCTCAAGATAAGAACCTTCTGTGTTGTCTACAACCAGTCCGATCCCACAAGGTAAGAACATTCTGTGTTGTCTACAACCAGTCCATTCCCACAAGGTAAGAACCTTCTGTGTTGTCTACAACCAGTCCATTCCCACAAGGTAAGAACCTTCTGTGTTGTCTACAACCAGTCCATTCCCTCAAGGTAAGAACCCTCTGTGTTGTCTACAACCAGACCTTTCCTACAAGGTAAGAACCTTCTGTGTTGTCTACAACCAGTCCATTCCCACAAGGTAAGAACCTTCTATGTTGTCTACAACCTGTCCATTCCCTTAAGGTAAGAACCTTCTGTGTTGTCTACAACCAGTCCACTCCCTCAAGATAAGAACCTTCTGTGTTGTCTACAACCAGTCCATTCCCTCAAAGGTAAGAACCTTCTGTGTTATCTACAACCTGTCCATTCCCTCAAGGTAAGAACCCTCTGTGTTGTCTAAAACCAGTCCGTTCCCTCAAGGTAAGAACCTTCTGTGTTGTCTACAACCAGTCCATTCCCTCAAAGGTAAGAACCTTCTGTGTTATCTACAACCAGTCCATTCCCTCATGGTAAGAACCTTCTGTGTTGTCTACAACCAGTCCATTCCCACAAGAACCTTCTATATTGTCTAAAACCAGTCCATTCCGCCAAGGTAAGAACCTTCTGTGTTGTCTACAACCAGTCCATTCCCTCAAAGGTAAGAACCTTCTGTTTTATCTACAACCAGTCCATTCCGTCAAGGTAAGAACCCTCTGTGTTGTCTAAAACCAGTCCGTTCCCTCAAGGTAGGAACCCTCTGTGTTGTCTAAAACCAGTCCGTTCCCTCAAGGTAAGAACCTTCTGTGTTGTCTACAACCAGTCCATTCCCTCAAGGTAAGAACCTTCTATATTGTCTAAAACCAGTCCATTCCGTCAAGGTAAGAACCTTCTGTGTTGTCTAAAACCAGTCCATTCCGTCAAGGTAAGAACCTTCTGTGTTGTCTACAACCAGTCCATTCCCTCAAAGGTAAGAACCTTCTGTTTTATCTACAACCTGTCCATTCCCTCAAGGTAAAAACCCTCTGTGTTGTCTAAAACCAGTCCGTTCCCTCAAGGTAAGAACCCTCTGTGTTGTCTAAAACCAGTCCGTTCCCTCAAGGTAAGAACCTTCTGTGTTGTCTACAACCAGTCCATTCCCTCAAAGGTAAGAACCTTCTGTGTTGTCTACAACCAGTCCATTCCCACAAGGTAAGAACCTTCTATATTGTCTAAAACCAGTCCATTCCGTCAAGGTAAGAACCTTCTGTGTTGTCTACAACCAGTCCATTCCCTCAAAGGTAAGAACCTTCTGTTTTATCTACAACCTGTCCGTTCCCTCAAGGTAAGAACCCTCTGTGTTTTCTAAAACCAGTCCGTTCCCTCAAGGTAAGAACCCTCTGTGTTGTCTAAAACCAGTCCGTTCCCTCAAGGTAAGAACCTTCTGTGTTGTCTACAACCAGTCCATTCCCTCAAAGGTAAGAACCTTCTGTGTTGTCTAAAACCAGTCCATTCCGTCAAGGTAAGAACCTTCTGTGTTGTCTACAACCAGTCCATTCCGTCTAGGTAAGAACCTTCTGTGTTGTCTACAACCAGTCCATTCCCTCATGGTAATAACCTTCTATGTTGTCTACAACCAGTCCATTTCGTCAAGGTAAGAACCTTCTGTGTTATCTACAACCTGTCCATTCCCACAAGGTAGGAACCTTCTGTGTTGTCTACAACCAGTCCATCATCTCAAGGTAAAAAGATGTGTCATTTTACAAAGTCTTACTTCATGATCTATATTCATATTTGTAATTAATTGTTTTGTTGTATTTATAATTTGTTAATTCCAAATCTGAAAATAGTTGTTGAAAAACTATAGAAGCGCCACAACTAAGATGTGGTGTTATTTCTTCCATTGTACGCTATACATAGTCCGAGAATACTCAGCCGTCTAACGCTTTCTTTTGCATGGTACCCAATGGATGGCTGCGATTCTCGGACTACGTCATATACAGTGTATGTACCAGATAGGTTATTAAGATAATTACGGAGGCTCTACTCGATGATTAGAACCGAATTCTACTATAAGCTATATTTTGTGTAAGTTTGATTATCTCCTTTACCTTCTAGCTTTTCTTCTGTCTACTAGTATGTTTTCCTCCATTTTTTTAACCTAAGCAGGGCAGCTATTGATGTAGTAGGTAACAGAGAAAAGGTGAAAAGGGAATAAAACTTCAACTTAAAAAAACAGGACCCATTTATAACTAGATGATAATGTTCCAATAAGGTTACGCAGCTATATTCAACTATATATATATATATATATATAAGTGGTAAAGACTTTATTATATTTTATTTGTGTAAACCATGTAAAAATAATTGTATTGACAATGTTGACTTTGTTTGGTGACACAATTTATTACGTTTTTAATGTAAATGGCATCAACATTTTAACTCCAGAAGATTTTCACACAAATCGTAAAACGAGCTGCTTGTTTGGCAATAATATTTTAATGCCGATTTGTCTTTTTTCAGTGGTCCACATCGCCCACTATGGCCCAGATATGGAGAATACGCATACGTTCCTCCGCAAAGATGGTTGCATAATATTGAAGTTGGTATTTTGTTTGTTTGTTTGGGTAGGTGGATTTAACGCCACTGTTAGCAATTTTTCAGCTCTATCACGGCGTCCACTTTTAATTGGTACCATAGTACCTGGAGCGAACCCCGAACTGGCAATCCTTGTCAGTTAAGATTGGAGTAGAGCACATCCTGCCTGCTGTAAAACTTGAACCCGGAACATCAGTGTTGACCGGCAGGTGAGCAATAGTATAAGGCTAACTACCTTCATTTGACCACCGAGGCTCCTTTTTAAACTGGTTTTACTCTTTGTATTCTATAATCTACATTACATAAAAGGTACGTCTATAGAAAATATGACCTAAAACCACCACCGACTATGAAAAAGCATACTAGCAATTCTTGCAGGTGAAATTTATTGCGGCTATTTTATTATGAAACAGTTTTAACCATGGCCGCGGCCTGGCTTTACGTAAAAATCACAGTCTTTCTAAAATCGAAAGGCTATTCCCTATCCACTACCATGGAACGTTACTTGTGAACCTGTAAACCGTTGCTTAAATCGAGACCTTTAGAGAGTCATGCAGCGATTACTTTTTTAATTGTCCCGATACATTTGTATTTTTTAAGTTAATAGCTATGGCATAAAACACATAAATCACGGTGTAGAATGGTAACGGACTTATTGCGTTTTTTTTCTGCAGTACCGGACTATTCGGGTTAAGCAACGGACTGTTCGTGAAAGTTGATGTAAATAGCAACAGTAGGTCACTTATTTTGTCTTATTTCTTTGCGATTTTTAAAAAATATTAATAGAATGTTTATGTCACGGAACGATAGAACTATTTATCTGTCTGCACAAGTTAACACTTAAAGAATATGATTAGTATATAATTTGAAATCGTTTAAAAGAACTCGATACCCGGTGTAGTTTGTTTATGAATATGTAACATGAGAATATATAACGAGCTAATTGTCCTCATTTAGCATATTATTTTTTGTCATTTTCTCTTTAATGCCATCAATGTTAATCACACAAAGGATAAATATATTTATACTTGTTCAAATCTGGAAGAAATTATCGATTTTCATGGAAGGCCATTGCACCGGACTTTTGTCGTGTGTGGCACCGGACTTTCGGCGTCGGCTGCTGTGTTGAATGGATCTATGTTGAGAGCTAGTTTTTAGAAAGTGAAAAGAAATTGGCACAAAAGCGAATGAATTTCAGGAATAGACCCTACGTAATACATTTGTCTTAATCATTCAAAAATATTACCACGAGAAATTTCATCATATTTTCTTTTTTCATATTCTTTGGCTTATTTAACAATAAAAGTTGTTTCTTCTTTTTGCTCTGAAAAATATAATTGAGCACAATATGTCTGTGGCTAAGTACCGCTATTAGTCCGGTGCCCGAAATTTCCACAATATCCATCGCACACAAAAAGTCCGTTTCTTCACATTTTAATTTTAGTGACATATCAGTATTATTGTTCAATTTTAATTGCTAGAGCTTTGTTGAATGTATTTTTAACTTATAACAGGACATCTCTGAACATAAAAAGTCATTGTTTATATCAATTTGACGATGAATGATAGAAATTCATGTTTGCTTGTTCATGTTGTTTCCCTAATTTTCGATTTGTTTTTAACTTTGTGAAATAACCACGAGGTACATCGACGTAACATTTTTGTAGGAGTTATCATTGATCAAATACGTATTCCGCAAGTATGGTTTTTAATCAAACTTACCCCTTCTTGTTATCATTTGAACTCATTTTTCTGAGTTACTTCATGTTTATTGGCATGAACAGTCCGTTGCTTAACCCGAATAGTCCGGTACAGCAGAAAAAAACGCGATAAGTCCGTTACCATTCTACACCGTGTAAATGCAGACCTACACTATACAAAAGCCAAATATACAACAGAAACAATAGGAATTTCCACGACATCGTATAACAAGTTAACTCACTGTCATATTTTTTTCATATAGTTCAGTATATCTTTGTATTTATGTACATCTGTTTTTAGCACGGTGCTGCAGTTTTTCTGTATCATCCATGTTTAGAAATCGGCCAGATTGAAGCACTAAGAGCTGTGGCGATCAGAACAATACCTAAGAAACATATTATTACGCCATACAATTTGCCAAAAGACTTGGTATGTATTTAAATATATGGTTTTTTTCACAGTTCGAAATGTATTAGACCTTTTTGGTGAAACCTACTGCGGGTCTTGATACAAATCAACAATGTTTTAAAGCCAAATATTGACACACTGAAATTCCCATAACCATTTATCATAAATACACGGTCAAACCTGTGTCTTCTTTTGGGCTGTATTCTTCGGCAGAAATACGGTGTTTAAAAGAGATGTTCGTTAAGTGCACACATTTTTTAAATACTTGGTGTTTTATCGCCAGTTTGCACTTTACTTTTTAGATAATTTTGGTGGAAACTAGGGTATTAATTTAAATTGCTCTACCTGTGCAGGAATTTGTAAGTAAAAGCTGGAATAGAGCACACCAAACATCAGGTTAGCGCACAGAAGCCCGCTGATCAGTAAAAGATCCTATACTAAGTATTTTTCGCGGGAATTGTAACATCGTAGCTGCACTTAAACAAAATAAAACCTAATACACAGTGATAATTTTTGCACAAGTAACATGGTAATAGCTACCGATAGGCAAAAAATTAGTTGTCTCCATCAAAATTAAGTGGGGTACCATAATTTCATTGTTATCTCCTTATTTCAGCCTCTTGCTGTTGTAACATGGAGGTGTGTTTTGCAAATGAACGCAGTCGATGTCCACAAGATTTCAACCTTTGTTGATGTGAGTTGACATGCGGTAGTATAAAACATAGGATAAGTTTGTATGTAATATGTTATTATGTATTTAAATGTGTGCAGAGATCAAACAAGAAAACAGTTATATTAAAGAGCATTAAAAAAGTACAAAATCTTGCACGCCTAAAGTCTGTTGAAAATACGGTAATATGTAATGTGATGTGATGTGGTAACCATGTACAGTGGATTGAAACGTTTCTGAATTAAAAAGGTACAATGATGACTAATTAACTGAATGTTTACACTCTATGAATGTACGGGTTGTTGTTATTTATTGAATGGAATTTCGGATCATTTATATTGACATTGAGTGTAGCATGACTGTATTTAGTTATTAAAGTATTAACTAATATTGTCTCAATCGAGAGATAACAAACGTTTCCACATTAACAAAATCCGCTACAAGTATAATGCAAAGTTTAAAATAAGCGTTCCCCGGAGTAATATATTTTATTATAATATTGTAATAATTTAAACGATTTCATTCGTCATCACATGTCACATGATTAAGCTGTAACTAGTTCTCAGATGGAATTAGACAATGCAGCTCCGTGAATGTTTTTGCTTAAAAAGGCAATTTTGTTAATGTAAAAAATTGTTATTATTGCTAGTTGTGAAATCGTCTGGATCTTGATGAAACAAGTTGAGGATAAAATTAAGGAGGCATTTAAACTATGTTTATTTACAATCTGATGGTTGTAAATATATGCATGAAAACAGAACAAAAAACGGAACAAATTTTTTACATGATACTATTATAAAAATATTATAGCCTTTTAAGTTTCGGTCAATATTATACAATTAATGACTTTGATATAGGTCGCTATCAGGATTTATCAGCCAGAGAAAATGTAATATTCACCGAGCCGCTAGGCGAGGTGAAAATACATTTTTGAGGGCTGTTCAATCCTGATAGCGACCTTATATCAAAGTCATTAATTGTTTTATTACATGAATAAAACCACCATCTCCCCTCAATCAGAAAAACAGAGGATGCCTTTTCTACTGGAGCCCCTGCTTACATTTTGTAATTGTTGTTACCCTTAATATTTTTTTATTTTTAATACTACGTTTTGGTATCAATTTGCTGGTATTTCCGATATTCCAGTTTCAAATATGAGAAGAATATAAATGAATCAACGTTTCGCAGAGCCGACGTTTTTCCCATTTGTTGATGTCACACGATGTACAATTAATACAATCGATTTGATTGGACGAATGAATTTGTTATTCTGATTGGCTAAAATATAAAAACCAGGTTGATATCGTATTCCGCTTGACCACTATGCAGCGGAATCGTGCAGCGTACAAGCATTTGATGTAATCTGTTGCGATTTATCGTGACCCAAAAGTTGTTTTTAGACCAATCAAAAACACGCAAAATTCTATTCATGTAATAAAGTGTTTTATCAAATTTGATATATTTTCATCAGGTCTATATGATCGACCTCGTCAAAAGGTTGTATATATGTAATGTCACATTATTTTTTTCTTTTATCCTACGATGAAAAATATTTTATAGCCAATCAAATGTCAGTATTATCGTACAATTTAGTTATTTTTGTCATTGATATCTCTCGGTTACTATAGTGTTTATATTAAATAGTTAAAGAAGACTGTAAATAGTGCAGATAATTAGTATAAATGTTGAGTATCATGGTAGGATTTAATTTGTAGAAGCATGTGTAGACAATCGATTTCATGAGACATTTGAAAGTAATAACCTTTAGTTGATTGCTATTGTGTTGTATTAAAACACATTACTATATGAGTTCTCTGAGGTTAATGGTTGTCTGTTTAATTTACAGAACACAGCTCTAAACGGCCCCGAGGGAACAGATGTAGACGGGCAATATGATATTGGATTTGAACAAAATCTTTCCCAGTTCATTGGAACAGAATATTGCTTATCAAAATAAAAAAAGTTTAAGAAGATCTTATTACGGAAGAACTTGTCATATTTAAATTTAGAAATCACATGGATTAAGAACAATAGAATTTTCTTACCGGAGTACTGGAAAAAACATCTGACCTTCAGTAGGAAACTTTCAATCCTTGTCAATTTAAATGAGTCGACCACGCCCTGTCCGCAATGTGGTTCGAACACGCAACCTCAGTAATCAAAAGTAAATGACTTACAACTTTAATAACTCAGCGACAGAGACCCTCTGCAAAAATGAAGGTCAATTTATAGAGAGACAGAAAGAGCTTTTGAGAGTTTCTGTGTAAGCGTTAATGTCAAACTTGTTGGGATAGATGAGATCATATAAAGCACTAAAGTACATATTATTTATAAAGAAATGGGTTTTGTAGCAGAAGTAGAAATTACAGGTTACAGGATCCTCCATATTAGAAATGATTTGGTCACTTACTCTTCCCTTTAATATAGAGTAGCCCCTGTATATATTTCGCTAGCAAGTTGTGTTAGGTAAAATGCTCTGCTTAAAAGGAAATGCTTGGAGGCAGCCATGTTGACTGTCAGAAAGTCCAGCTTCTGCGTCCGTTCCGTTAATACCAGAGAGGAAGTTTACAAATTAACTAAATATTTACATTTTACTTGATGAAAAGTAGATTCAAAAGTGAAATTGATTGCATCCTTGGTGTATACCAGTCGTAAAAGCTTAAACTGATATCATAAATGGCACATTACAGTCGTGTACGCCTATAAACATCCTTTTATTAAAGCAGTGTTTTTAATGCTATCTGCCTTTTCATAAAATGCTACATGTCGTTTCCCGTTTAAGATCCAAACAATGACCCTTCCATGTAATAAAATATTATACAAAAGAAAAAAATCTTTTTTTTATTCTGCAAATAAAATATTATGAACCGCTTAATGATGAAAGTTGCTTTTCCACAGAACATCTCAATACACCATAGAACAACTACATATGTAGTGCAAATTAAATGCTCGTTGATATTTTATACTAAATACACGAATGTTCTGGTTTTTTATCATGAAATGTGCAATTTTTTGGTTTAAGTTTACTTTATTTGTGAATATATAGTCTATTTTTTTGGCATATACTTGTGAAATTAGTATCAATAGGAAAAAGTTTCTATATGGGACATTTTATATCCCTCCTGCCAGCCCTGTTGACATTTGGATAAAGGTTGAAGACTCTATCGAGTCCGCAAAAAATGTTGTTAATTGTGACCACATTGTGATTACAGGCGATTTTAATGATAACCAGTTTTTTTGTAAATTCTAAAATGGAAAATATCTACACTAAGTATAGTTTACAGCAAGTTATTGAAGAGCCTACAAATTTCACTGAACATTCTTCCTCGTTAATTGATTTGATAATTACAGATGATCAGTGTTTTGTACCATATGTTACAGTCGGTCCCCCACTTCTCGATCAAATTCATTACCACTGCACTGTTATTGGCTTTATAAATTCTCCTAAACCAATTAGAAAAGCGTTTAAGCGTAAAGTTTGGCCTTATAACCAGGGCGATTTTGATACCTATATGCAGATGTTGGCTAATACTGATTGGGATAATATTTTTAAGTCAAATGATATTGACAAGATTGTGAGCGATGTTACAAACAGCATTTTATTTGCAGCGGACTCGTGTATTCCGAATCGTTTAGTAACCATTCGCAAATCAAATCTAGCATGGCTCACTAGTGATCTGAAAAAACTTGTCAGGAAAAAAAATCGCACTCACTGTAAAGCAAAACGCTCCAATAAACCGACTGACTGGGATAAATTCAAAAAAATAAGGAATAATGTGACGTCACAAGTAAGAATCGCTCGCGAAAAGTACCGCTCCGATTTATTTAGAAAATTATCTGCTGAGAAATGTTCATCTAATTCTTGGAGGGTAATTTGCAATAAAATAGCTGGTATTAAACCGGCACATACTGATATACCCCTCTTATTAGTTGGTGATAGATTAATTTTTGATGACACTGACAGAGCAAACAGTTTTAACGACTACTTTGCTTTGCAGACAAAAATAGATGAAACACAAGCTACACTTCCAGACCGATTAAGTCATCAAGAATCTAAATTATAAAATATTGTTTTAGATGAAAGTGAAGTCGAAGATGTCCTTTCTATTTTAAATATTAACAAAGCCTCTGGACCTGATTCAATAAATCCGCGATTACTAAAGGAGGCTATACAATATGTCGTTATCTTTGTCTTATTTTCCGAACGAATGGAAGAAGGCAAATGTAACACCGGTGTTCAAAAGTGGTTCACCGAGTGAAGTAAAAAATTATAGACCTATCTCCTTACTTAGTGTTATATCCAAATGTATGGAGAGATGTGTCTATAAACATGCCCACAATTTTTTACAACAAAACAGTATAATCACACCCAGTCAGTCGGGATTTACTATACAGCGTGATTCTGCCGTAAACCAGCTCATAAGCATGTCCAATGGTATTGGGAAAGCCTTAGATAATGGCAAAGAAATAAGGGTCGTATTTTGTGACATAAGTAAGGCATTTGACCGTGTATGGCACAAAGGACTCTTATTCAAACTTCAGAATTATGGTATTGGTGGTAATTTATTACTCTGGTTTAAAAACTATCTTTCAGGGAGGGAACAGAGTGGTTTTTAGCGGTGGTAGTTCTGACTGGACAGGGTTCCATTTTAGGGCCTTATTGTTTCTTTTATTTATTAATGATATTGTAGAAGATATTAATGCTCGTGTTAAGCATTTTGCAGACGACACTAGCATTTATATAATAGTAGATAATCCCGAAGTCGCTGCTGACATATTAAATAGGGATCTAGCTACAATGCAAAGCTGGTCAGAAAAGTGGTTAGTACAATTTAACCCACATAAAACTGAAACGATAACTATATCTCGTAAATCAGTCAAGCCAATTCATCCACCTATTCTTATGGACGGGCTCAATATTCAAGAAGTCGCTTCACATTAACACTTAGGCATTTATTTTTCAAGTAATGGTTCTTGGCATGACCACATTAATTACATTGTTAAAAAAAAGCTTATAATAGAGTTAATATCCTTCGTAGGGTACGATTTGTCCTTGACAGGTATGTCCTGGAGAGAATGTACTTTTCTTATATTAGACCAATTCTGGAATATGGCGATGTGGTATGGCATAACTATACACAATACTTAGTAAACAAGTTAGAGAGTGTCCAGATAGACGCTATGCGCATAGTTACTGGAGGGACAAAATTGACGTCGTTAGAAAAACTTTATCAAGAAACGGGTTGGGAAACACTTTCGGCTAGGGGGGAAAACATCGACTTATTCAATTATATAAGATTTTGAACAAGGAATCCCCAAATTATTTATGGGAAATTGTTCCTAGTTAAATTGGGATAAAGAGATAAATAAATAACTAAAATAAATTTTAGCTTGCTTTTACACTGAAAAGTATTAAATAATAATAATAAAAAAAAAATTAATAAATAAAAAAAATAGTTAAGTTATATCTGCTTTCCAGAGAAAGAAATAATAATAATAATAATAATAATAATAATAATAATAATAATAATAATAATCCTTTAAATTTCTAACCGTAAATGTCGCAAAATCAATTAAAATTTGCAGCCTTCGTAGAAAATAGTAAATAAACATTTAAATAAAGAAGATGAAAAATATTTTATACATTACTATATAAGATTATTTCAAGAAAAAAAAAAATTAACAATTACTGGTTGTTAAAAGGGCCTGACGTCTTCGTATCATTTTGTTTAACAAAAGACCAAGCTCAAATTGTAGCTCACTACAGCAGAGTAAAAACTTAAATTTATCAAGACTTGAACAATTATCAAAGTCAAAGTTAGCGTCAATAGTTTTGGCTTTATCAAAGACGGAAAATCTTAAGTCGCTGTAGATGTCACAGTCAATTAAGAAGTGGACTTCGTCTTCAACTTTATTTGAGCAAAACGCACATGCCCTTTCATTCAGCGGAGTAGGTGGTTTATTGAATCTACCAGTTTCTACGGCAAGCGGTAACGTCCCACATCTAAGATTACAAATATAACTTCTAAGGTGGCGAGGCATCGGATTTAAAACGTAATGTTCTGGAATACGATCCTTTTTATAACATCTGTAAAGTCTTAATTTATTTCCATTTACATTTAAATTGTCATTCCATATTTTACTAAACCAAGCTTCTTCGTCAAATATTACAATTTTTCTTTTCACTTCATTCATAAAACGTTTTCTACTCAAACCTGCATCTAACAATGTCAATAGCGATAATTCAGCCAAAAGTTTATGTACTTTATAGTCCCAAGACCTTCTCTTACGTTTTGACCATATCTTGATCTTATATAAAATACGCTCTTCCTCGATAAAATATAACTTATAGTAGAAACGAATCACTTCTAGTCTCCGTTTTGATAAACATGAAAGCCATCCCAAATCTCCATGCACTGCAGTGTTGTTAGTGCGTTTTGGAACACCAAGAAATATTTTAGCTGCATGGTTCTGAACATTGTTTATAAGTCTCTGCTCAGTTAGTCCCCAAATAGACGAACCATATAATAATATAGGTTGCACAAGACATTAGTTCCTTTTATCTGACCACAATTATTGATACTATGCTTTTTATGAGGAAAACAATATTTGACCTTAGTATTAAAAATATAATGCTGTCAGTTAAGGAAATAATTACACGATTAATATCTGATTCACCCACGGTGGGATATATTCTTGGTGTGTTAATGATCACAACAAACTCAGAATTTGTATATAATACTGTATGCTGACTTATTAATAAGAACAAGAGAACAATAGAATTTCAAGTCTTAAACAAATTAACGTCAGCTCTTAATTGTCAGTAACCAAAGAACATCTCCTAGAACAATGTGAACTATTATAGCAGACTTTCGAATACAGTGAATTTCAACAGAGGCTGATTCATAGGCAACTAACCATTATATGTACGCTATTATACCTGTTGTCGGGTTAACCGGAAATAGACTTAAACATGCTAAATGACAAATAAATGTTGGGAATCATGCCGATACAGGTTGGAATCGGGCAGATACAGGTTGGAATCATGCCGATAAAAGTGAGCAGACCTTCAACAGACTATTCGCACTACTCAAGACAGCATGTCAAGACATGGACACCACCGACTTCGCAGACTACCTTACCACTCAATGGGTAGAGGGCCAAGACAGAGACGAATGGAATCATTTCACCAACGAAGGACCACGCACCAACAACCACCTAGAAGGATGGCACAGCAAACTAAAGAAACTTGTAAGACACGCTCACCCCAACATATTCCAGCTGATAGAGATTCTGAAGAATACGCAGGCGAACACAGAGGCAAACGACATTCAAGTATCATCGGGAGCAACAACCAGACCAAAACAGAAGAAGTACAGAGACATCGACACAAGACTCAGCACACTCAAGCACAGATTCCTTGACCAACAGATGACAGTCCAAGACTACGCAGACCAAGCATCCTTTTGTATTCGCATGGAGCTTCGCCAGTAACTTTGCAGTGAAATGTATTCAGTGCTAATACATGTAATAGACAGTGCTTTCCAATGCTTTTTATTTCCTTATATTGTTATGTAAATATAAATATCTTGCTATGGAATACTAGTACAAAAATAAATACTTAATAAAATTATATTATAATTACAAAAAAAATATATGAACATTTTATGATGAGAAACAAAAATACTATTTATGAAAATAAAATAAAAAGAACTTTACACAGAAAAAAATAGACTCGAAATAAAACAAAGGAAACAAAATATTATCTTATATATGTATACTACTGAACAGGTAGCTATCCTTATGATAGCCCCCTAATCCCCACCCCTAATTGGATGTTGTTATAGTTAATTATCAAAAGTTGGAGAAACGTGAATAAACCTTGGAATCAGACAAATACGTTTGAATCCGATCATATATGGCGAAATATACCATACGAACAATCTTACAAAGTAAATATTACAGCAGTTAATAAATGTTTTTAAACCTTTGGTTCCATATTTCTTTGTCTTTCAGAAGTTTATAACAATCACATAAGTTCTGATGCAATATTCACGATTGCATGGTTGAAAAGTGTTCCAGAGAACTTAAAAAGGTAAATTTGACCTTTATCTGAATTTTATTCTTTATTATATGCCGATGGTACAAATTTATTTGCTAAGTCTCCAGAGGAAATCAATTATTTCTTAATTCATTTTATTATTGTTATAGTTATTAGAAACGGACAGTAAATGTCACAAAGATAAGAATCGATTTTTATAACTTTGGGTTGACCAGATCAGGAAACTTTCGTTTGACAAAAGATTCTTAAAAATGCTACTAAAGAAATTATGAACCTGTATGATTGATAGTGATTATCAATGTCTGTTTGTTATACCGGTTGAGATTATTTGATAAAATGGTCCAGCCGGTATGTATTTTTTTTTATAGATGTGATGTGTGGGAAATAAGGAAACACGATAAAATTGAGAATATACAACTAAATTTTACATTTTATTTTTACATTTAAAGCCTTCTAAACCTTCATGTAAGTTCTACGGAATCATATGAACATACGTAACTTGAAACGCCTAAGCATATCTCTGGTAAACCATTAAAACTTCCATATAATATGTGCTCTGTTTTTATATTTATTATACAGAAGAAATGATTTTATGGTTAGCCTGTTTGTTTTTTGTTTGTTTTTGTTTTTTTAAGGTTATTTATTATTCTGTCTTGTACTGATTAATTGGGGTTTACATCCGCTATATATGTAAAGAATATATTCGAACCAATGGGCTTATCAATTTTTGGACACAAATCGCTCCTTGCAAAGGTTAACTTGTACTTAAAGGTCAAGTTAAGCAGACTTTGGAATCACTGGTTACGAATTCTGACAAATTGTTGAGTTACATAATTATAATAAAATCACGGGAACTGTTATATATTTTTAGATAACGATTATTGTGTTTTATTATATCGATTTAAAACTTTATAGCTTAAATTGCTGAACTAAATATGAAGATAGCAAAAAGCGTATTAAATTTTTTATTTCAATAATATTTTTATTGAAATAAATTTTAATAAAGTAAGCGGAACAATATAACGCGCTTACATGTACCTGTATCAAACAAACCTTTCATTAAAAAATATTTATACAAGTGATAAACTAAACGTTATTTGCACATTTAAGATCTCAAATACTCGTACGTAAATAAATTGTGTGACGTCTGATTATCAGCGCATGGCATCTATAACACCTGATCAAGTTTCACCTGTTGATTACTAAATTCCAGGTAAAACCATTAGTCTTTGTATATTTTGAGCCAAGACGTGGATAAGAACACCAGGCATGGGTTTACTTAAAACTGCATTGTGGATTCTAAAAATAATTTATTAACTTTTGTTCTGGAGGCACTACCTGACTAAAAGACAATATTCAGGTAATATTTAATATTTATTAGAATGTAGTACTGTTGTAATCTCAATGATAAGATCTTTGTCACAGTAAGAATTCAATCAATAATAATTCTGTGACAATGTTTGTAATAGCGATGTATCAAACAAGAGTTGTTTAGTCGATGACATTTAAAATCTAGCAAATTCCGCATGTTACATTTTTAAATGTTAATCTTCAGAAGAATATCTCTCGAATTTTGAATATTGTCACCGTTATTTTTTAAACGAGAACCGGAACTCAGATGACTCCTGCAATTGAAATTTTTCCTGTCATTGATTTCACATAACTATTTATTTCCAATATTTTATAATATCGAAGTTGAATCGTACTGTTCAGTGATTGCAAACATGTTGTTATTGCAATAAATATCATGTCAGTTAAAAGAATAGTATTATCTGTTTAAATTTAAATTATCTGGATTTAGCGATTTTGAATGCACACGTTCTGTCATCACGTATATCTATGTTCCGTTCCTTGGTCATCTTTCAGCTCTGCAGAGTTTGGGGATAGTTTTTTTCTGAATTGCATGAAATAAGAGTTTTTCTAGAAATGGATCACAGCGAGACAACATGTTGGCGATATTTGTGAGTTCGTTTTAAATGCAGTTGTAATGGCGTTTATTTTAGAATATATAATGTCTTGCATTTTTTAGTTTGCCTGGAAAAAACAGATAAATATCGAAAACCAAAAATGGTTGAGATTAAGGGATAACTTGAAATCATTTTCTTGAGGGTAGGACTAACTATCTTTACAGCTCGAACAGATATTATTGTCAACATGTAAAACTTTAATTCAAAATTTTAACAACACAATAATTAAAATTTTAAAAACACTTTAATTAAAAAATAAAAAAGGTAAATTGAGCAAAATGGGGGAGGGTATATTGTAATCAAACAGTTTTATCTGTGTAACAAACAACTCAATTTTAGACATTAAAGAAACAAATGTGTTAATTTTTTATTTTGTTCGTTGTTTTTATGTATTACGAAATGTATTATATTAGTTATGTGGTTATGCTACTAGTTATGTTGTTATGTTACTCTTTATTAAATTATTCTGTCTGTCTGTCTGACTGTCTGTCATATTAACGCACGTCTACTGATTATACAAATAAATGTCATCAAAGATACCACAGTTATTACAATTTACTACGCCAAGACTCATCAGTGGCGCTCAAATCCAAACAACATTAAAATCCAACTTGAGTAAGATGTTGTAGATCTTTTATTATCAAATTTTTTTTTCAAAACGTTATATCGAATACGGCTTTCTACACCTTGAAAATAGAAAAGCCTTGGAATTTAAATATTTTTCGAAATTTCATAGTAAATTTAGACAAGAAATATATCACTGAAAGAATCGATGATATTCCAGTCAGCACCTAATTGTGACTACGGGGCTGGTGATTCCCCACGAGACTAACACTAACAGTCCACTAGCGGAGGGATCGACCCAATGGTTGCAAATAAAATGTAATTAAAGATACCAAAATTGTACATATAACAGCTGTAAAAGTACATATTTTTAATAAAGACAGATGGAATCAGATGAGGGATTTAAAACAAACACGGCGTAATGCAAACATTTGTTTCGTTAATGTCTAAAATTGAGTTGTTTGTTACACAGATAAAACTGTTTAATGAAGCGGATATCAAGGCATTTTGTTATGTATTGGAACATACAAGAGATGTCAATTTATGAATTAATGGAAATCCATTAAACGAGAAATCAATGACAACGTGTGTAAGGGATGTCTGACACACAATAAACATATATATTATCTCGTGAAATATTTTAATTCTTTCAACTCGCATTTTTAAACAATGATTCGCATGACAATATGTCTTATGTCTAACATTTCATTTGGACTTATAGCTTATGAACCAACAGGTTTCTTGTATGGGGGCCTGGAAAATATTTTTAACAATATTAATCAAATAAGGACTTTTTACGAGGTCAATACGTAGTTATATGGACCGTGGAGGAAAATATTGACCGAGGACGAAGTCCGAGGTCAATATTTTTCTACAGGTCCATATAACTACGTATTAACAGAGTAAAAAGTCCTTAATTGTTATATTACATATGAATTTTTCTCTATTTATTTAAATTTAGAATAATAAATTGCTTTTTATTATTTTTAGAAACAAGCCTTAAATATGCTTTATAAATAGTAACATGCCTTAAATATGCTTTAAAAATAGTAACAAGCCTTAAATATGCTTTAGAAATAGAATATATACACAGAATATTTTGGGGGGACATTGTCTACACGAACCAATCAAAATTAGGACTTAACACACCATATGTAATATTACAATATATTACACATTTCAACCTTTAACAGTAATTATCAATTAATTACTATAATATTCACTTTAATAAGAGTAAAACTGCCGATATGATATATTTTACTGAACCAGTCCAATACGGAATTAGCAAGTCCAATATCGGTATTGGCCTGATCGACCTGTATTGGCCTGATTCCAACCTGTATTGGACTAGTCAATTAATAAAAATATCATTACGTGATGATTTCTGTATGGGCCTATAGTTATTGGTCCTTGGCCAGCTGTATTGTCCGGCTGTGCCTGTCCAATACAGCAAGCCTTAGACCAATAACTAGGCCAATACACAAATCATTACGTAATAATATCATAATACTGGTTTATGAGACGGGTTTAACATTATTATTGTACGTTCACAGCCAATACTGGTTTATGAGACTGGTTTAACATTATTATTGCCTCTTATACACGGGCATTATTTACAATGTAGTAAACGATAAAACATTAAATATATAGATTTTATTTGTAGAAATTGTATAATCATTTTGATTTAAGAAATATAAATTTTCATCCGGGTTGAGAGTAGTACAATTTTCACATTTCTATCTTTTAAAAATATGTCATACCTCAAATCATAGTAAAATTCACAAACCGTTAAAACCCGTTTTTATCTCAAATACAATTTTCTCAACAATATTTACGAAATCTATTTTAGAACATTTGAGTTTTTTGCCTGTGTATCTGCCTTTTTCTATTTCTAAAGGTACGCTTTCGCACCTTTGTTGTCTTTAAGGAGCCCTTTTTTTCACACAGGAACTAGCCTCTAAAAGATTGTATTTTTACTGTCAACAAAAATAAACTAGCATCCGATTTTTCAATATCAGATGACTTGGTTTTATCGGGAAAAAGAAACTAATAACTAAAACTGGCAAAACCTCTAAAAAAATCACAAAGCTCTATAAAATTAAGTTGGAAAATTACCGAAAAAAGTATTTTTGTCGCTCGACAAAGATTATCAGATACATAACAGTTTGGCTGTTCGAGCTCATTTGACATGGACCTGATTATCATTAAAAACTTAATATATATCGCAAGAAAAAATGCAGATAAAATGACTAGATTGAAATAACATGCACTATCATAACTACCTACAACGCATAATATTCAATTAGGGTCAAAATAAAAAAATATTCAAGCTTCCTCTTTAGTCAGTTTTTTTTCAAATTAGAATTTATCTTGGGAGGATGCATTTAGGTGGCAAAATAATGGTTTTCAAGCTTTTATTCGACGATTGAGCATAGAACATTCCACCGAGATTAAAAAGTACATGTAGAAGTGTGCACCAGAAAAATAGTGATATGTATGGTACGCCGTTCTCGTCAAAAGTCTGATTCAAAATTTCATCACAAATTACGCACTCAAAATTAAAATATGCACTAAAAATTTTACGAAAACACACTCATATTTTAAGTGTGTAATTTGTGATGATAGTTTAAATCATACTTTTGACGAGACGGCGTGCAATAGGTATGGTCGGTTAAAACAGTAGTACGGTCGGTTAAGGGTCGACAACCCGTTTACCGTGAAATTTTAAATATAGATAGGGATGTTGCATGGCGGCGATTATTTGTCACTTACCAAATTGCGCTCGAGATCGTAACGGTGGCTGTTTTGTGATAAAACAAAATATCGAGATTCCTTAGGTATATAGGCAGAAGACCATGAACTATCTGTCGTTACATACATTGAAATTGTTGAAACGTACTAGCAATCGGGCTAAATTACTCTCACTTGTATGTTTGTTTGAATGATGTTTAACGCCACTTTCGGCAATTTTTCAGCTATATCATATCGTTCAGTTTTTATTGGGGGAGACAGCCGGAATACCCGGAGAAAAACCCCGACCTTCGGTAGGAAAGAGACGATTTCACCCTGCCGCATTTAGACTCGAACCCGCAACCTCAGTGTTGACAGACCACGTGATCAAAACTAGACAAACTACCTTACCCACACGGCCTCCCACTCTGACTGGAAGAACATTTTGAGAACTAATCTATAATTAATCTATAAATAATTCAGACCAATACAGGTTTTCTCACATACATTTTCTGGAGAGACGGTTGGTATACATTCAATTGAATAGATATACCGTAAAGCTATTGTTAACAATTTCTACCTACCATTTAAAATTAAATTATTATATGGATAGAGATGAAATATCGAATTTTCCGAGTGACAGAAATCACGGTAAATCACATGTGAAAATTATCGTTAATTTTCACTGTCGGGTTTTTTCCCGCCAAAACGTCACAATGGTTTTGTACTATACATATATTCATCCGCCGTTCATAAAATTTAGGATTAAGCATGAAAATTTTACGAAAACAATTTTGATCTATATAATCAATAGGATAATCAATTGGGCATCATGAATATCCAAAATATGATCACTCGTGCCGCATAAAGCATCAGAATAATCTCCGTTTAATCATCTATGCGTTATGCGGCACTCGTGATCATATTTTGGATATTTACTCCGCCCAATTAATTATCTTAAAAATATATTGTCCAATGCACACAGTTATTCGAAATAGGAAACACATAAAAACTAGTCTCTTAACACTTTTCATCAATTTTACAAAAAATTAATGTTGTCCTTTGTGTATCGTTGTATTTCGAATAATTCCGTTTAGATAATGTTTGAATTGACAAATTCGAGCAACAATTATTATTACTTGAAATGAAAATCATGTGCGATAACAAAGAAAGCATTTGATACATCATACAATAAATCGGCTTTAACGCTTACACCGCTGTTTACAAGTAAACCAAAACCATGCTGGAATTGAAATACAATTAGCTTCTAAATGTTACATGTACATGTAATCCTTTGTGATTAATATTAAACCGTATACATGTATTTTAAGAACTTTTTTAGATCTGTGTAGGCAATAATCTGGAAATATCATTTTATATGTGGAATAATAGTATGTTATAGTATAAAATGTTATTTATTATTTTCTATCGTTGCTATAGTTCAACAAAGTTATCGTCACTGTTGAACTAGTTTTACACAGCCATTAAGATCTGTACATATGAAATTTCGTAGCTTTAGGAAATGGGGTGGGGAATAAAAAAAATTAACTAAAATCACATGTTTTACTGATTCTCCCGTTTTCTTTTCACGCAGCGAAAATTTGAGAATGGGAGGGGGGTAAGTGCAAATGCAAGATTTAATTTTAATTAAATTGTGTAATTATTTCATTGACGTCATAAGCCTATCTTAATTGAACTGTTTTTATTGAACTAAACTGTTTACAACTTATAGAAGTGGGTGTCACAGGTGTGTGATGCTCAAAATCTTTACATAAGCTGATGTTCTGAGAAATAAGGAAATAAAATTATAATTGAATGGAAAGCCTAATGCTATTTGTTACAATTTCAATATATCATTTAAAATTGTAAAATATTGTTAATACTCATGGTCAACGCAAAAACATCAAAATATAAAGTCTGACGCATTTTCCAAATATTTTACTTATCTCAACATTTGACGTTACAGTTACTGGGTCAAACAGACTGTCAAGTTTCATCGCAAATTTCTTTGTTGATATACCCACAAAATACCGTTAAACCGAACGTACTTGTTTTGTGTTAATTAGAAAACTCTTCGATTTAAACAAAAGATACAGAGGTGTTATTTAAGATTGATTGATTGATTGATGTTTTACGTCCAGCAAGCAATATTTCAGCTATATTCAGGACGTGCGTTATTTAAGAACAAATTCATGTAGAAAATAATAAGTAATAGCCACCAGTAGCCACACGAATACGACAAGCAACAAACACGTAAGCAACACGGACTTAGAACAAAGATATCTGTTTTTTCCGGAAGGGTGAACAAATCCTGCTTACCTATTAGCACCCGTCGTATTACTTACGGTCAAAACCAGTGTCAGTGTGAACAAATCTGCTGAAATATGCATTTGCAACAAAAATATACTTTTATTGTAAGTATTAGTAGAATTTTGCGTGATGCTTATCTACTTCATTTTCTTATTTTTAAAGAAACGAAGTGCATATACTCATTAATTGCATTAATTGACACTATAGTGAAAATAAGGATCATTTAATAATTTCTTGGACACTTTCATTACCATTGGAAACATATGTTTAACAATCAGTAAGTAGTCACATGTAGCATAACGTTAGTGTCGTGTTTCCAATACAGAAACAGGGGCCTTACTGGCCGAGTGATTAAGGTAGTTCGTCTAGTATAGATTACTTGGTCTGTCAACACTGAGGTTGCGGGTTCGAGTCTCAATGCGGGCAAGGTGTTCTCGACTCCTATCTTAATTGACAATAATTGCCAGTTTTCTTTAAGAATTGTCATTTTTCCACTTTCGTTATTTACAACCGAATGACAATTGTGCCATAATTAGAGATATCGTTTTGTTTGAAATGCTTGGAAATTTTAATTGAAAATAAAATAAAATCGGTCCTGACGACTATTGGTAGGAAATTTTATTGACAAGAAAAATAATTAAATGATTCTATCTAACAAACACTCCTCTTTCTTTTTGTCTATCTGGTAACATATGGTATCAGGGAAGATTGAAATGTAAAAGTTCACAGATGACGACGGACACAAAGGTCATATGAACCAATAAAGGAGATTGTCAATATCCTTCACGAACAAAAAGTGTAATTCAAACAACGAGTAATCATACTCTAAAACCTGTTCCCTTCGCGAAAAATGTGTGTTATTTTAATGATCCTGTTGTGTTTGTTAACAAGAGATGGAATTTAAGAAGAATCTGCAGCATATTTAATATTGCCAAGACTCCCATGTTGTCTTTGCAATCTTTCCGGGAGCGCCTTGGTTGTATTATTTCTTCAGAATTTTAAATATTTTATAAGACGTTAACTGAAATTTATACTCTATAAGATACCTTATTATATATCTTTTAAGATCAAAGATATATGTTCTAACGGTGCATGACAGAGAAAAAAACGTATGCTTTCATATCATAGTTCCAAATGTAATATTTTATCAAGTAATTCTTTTAGACAGATATGTACCATGTTATTTTTTTGTATTTTTGAGGCATGACAACGTAAAACGTGTGTATCAGTTTACCCATTCATAGGTCAGATTCATTATATTACAATTGTAGATTCCTGTAATGTCGATAAGTTTTGTGCTAATGATATACATCGACAGGTCGATATACTCCTGTATCGCTGTAATTGTATATTATTCAAGTTTTGATTTTTTTAAGAGGTCAATGCGCGGTATATGAACCTATGATATTGACCGACGACAAAGTCGGAGGTCAATATCTTTATTCAGGGTCCATATAGCCGTAAGGGACAGACCATTTAACTTGAAGGGGGGGGGCCTTGGTTTTTTGTTATGGTCAGAAAATTTTTTTCCGTGCTGAGCGCGGACAAAATATTTATTTTTTTAAGGCGTCGCGACGGAATATTTTTTTTCATTATTAGCATTAGTTTATATAGCACAAATCCTTCTTCAGAATATTTTTTTTCTTACCCTCTGCTTTCAAAATATTTTTTTCATCCAAAATCATTTTCAGAATATTTTTTTAGGAAAAAACCAAGGCCCCCCCCCTGCAAGTAAAATGATCGGTCCCTAAGGTGCATTGACCGAATTAAAAGTCATTAATTGTTAAATTACATATGAAAAGCACATCAGAAATTTCAATCTGCGCTCCCGCACATAATGTTTATTGATTGAATAATGAAAATATCCGGATCTATATTTAGTATTATGCCTCATGTAAATAATAATGGTCTATTTTAAGTAACAGAGCTAGAATATACGTAAAATGAAACGCCTTTGGTTGTAAAAATACGTAGGGTATTCTGCAAAGCAAGTGATTGGCTTAGCTATCCAGAATAATCATACCACACACCAAATGTAATATTATACAATTAATGACTTTGTTACTGGTCGCTATGAGAATTTATCAGCAAATAAATGTAATATTCACGAAGCCGCTATATATTTTTGAGGGCTGAGAAATCCTGATAGCGACCGTATATTAAAGTCAGTAAATGTTTTATTACATGAATAAAATCACAATCGTCCTTCATCAGCAAAATAGAGGATGCTCACATTTTGCAATTGTTTGAAATGCTAGTTACCCTTAATGTTTTTGTTAATACTGTATTTTGATATTGATTTGCTGATAATCATGATATTTCAGTTTCATAACTTTTCAAATATTGAAAAGAGTATAAATAAATAAAAAAATTTATTCTTACAATTTTTAACAGTATATTTTATAATTACAGATGATTCAATGACCACTTAGATTGAAATTAATAGTTTTGTTGGAACACAGTCATAAAAAGACGCTTGAACTGGTCAAAACCAGGTCAATATTGGATTCCGCTTGGCAACTATGCAGCGGAATCGTGCAGCAGACAGAAATTTTCAGATTTATAGGTCAGTTTAGTATTGTTTCGATTTATCGTGACTGGAAATTTTTTTTAGACCATTTAAAAAACACGCAAAATTCTATTCATATAATAGTATTATTTATTGCATATTTAGTGTAAAATATAGAAAAATCCATGTAATAAAGGCTGAAAGTCGGTGTCTGTTATTAGCTTTGGTGCGAATATCGATATTTGCAACAGAGACAAATATCTAAATATGTAATAAATAGATTCCTACATGGTCATTTCCATATTGGCAGTGGTATCAGCCCTCGGATTAAAACCCTGGCGGCTGATATGGGAGTCTCGAGCTTAATACCATTGTCAATATGAAAAATACCACGTAATAATCTAGAATAATATTTAGTAGTTCATACTGTAATTTGCAATATGATAACGTTTAACTACTTTATCCATAACAAGCTTGCTACAATTATACGCGTATCATCACGGCTACACCTAAACCGGTACAGTTTATAGGATAAATATGAAATGATATGGGTGTTTCCAAATCGCACCAATATGATATTCTATATTTATTATATAGATAGAGCTGAAATATCGAATTTTCCGAGTGACAGAAATCACGGTAAATCACATGTGAAAATTATCGTTTATTTTCACTCTCGGGTTTTTCCCCGCCAAAATGTCACAAGGTTTTGTACTATACAGATATTCATCCGCAGTTTATAAAATTTAGGATAACGCATTAAAATTTTATGAAAACAATTTTGATTTATATTATAAATAGGATAATCAATTGGGCATCGTGAATATTCAAAATATGATCACTCGTGCCGCATAAAGCATCAGATTAAACTCGTGCGCGGAAGTGCGCGGAACAAGTTCCGCGCACTCGTTTAATCAGATGCGTTATGCGGCACTCGTGGTCATATTTTGGATATTCACTCCGCCCAATTAATTATCATATTAATACAAAACGACGTCAATTATCAGTAATAATGAAACGTCAACACACAATAATTAAATACACCATCATATATTTATAAACAATATATCATGTAATGAATAAATCATCGCATGGGAAATAAAAATATTCAGGCTTTGGAACTCAAATAAAGTAATGACATGTAACATGTGACGATAAACAACATCACAAAATGAAGTGGTACAACATTAATATACATAAAACGACGTACAAGATCACACAATGTAAACATCAGAGTACATGTAACGACAAAAACATCGACACATCAGTGTACATGTAAAGACAAACAACAGACAGTGTAATGGTAAAACATCAGTGTACATGTAACGACAAAAACATTACACATGGAAATGGTACAAAATTAGTGTTGATATAATGTTCATATAATCAACACAATATGATGGAAAAACAAAAGTGTACATGTAACGACACAAACAACATCCCACAATGTAATAGTACAACATCATTGTACATGTAACGACAAACAAAATCACACAATGTAATAGAAATCATCATCGTACATGTAACGACAAACAACATCACACAGTGTATTGGTAAATCATCAGTGTACATGTAACGACAAACTACATCACACAATGTAATAGTGCAACAACAGTGTACATGTAAGGACAAACATCATCACACAATGTAATAGAACAACATAAGCGTACATGTAACGACTAACAACAACACACAATGTAATGGTACAACATCGCAGTTAACATGTACAACATTAGCGTACAACATCAGTGTACATGTAACGACAAACATCACACAATGTAATAATACAAAATTAGCGTACATGTAACGACAAACAACATCACACAATGTAATAGTACAACATCAGTGTACATGTAGCGACAAACATCACACAATGTAATAGAACAACATTAGCGTACATGTAACGACAAACAACATCACACAATGTAATAGTACAACATCAGTTTACATGTAACGACAATCATCCCACAATGTAATAGTACAACATTAGCGTACAAGTAACGCCAAAAAACATCCCACTATGTAATAGTACATCAGTTTACATGTAACGACAAACTACAACATTAGCGTACATGTAACGAAAAAACATCACGCAATGTAACAGTACAACATCAGTGTACATATAACGACAAACAACATCTCACATTGTAATAGTACAACATTAGCGTACATGTAACGACAAACAACATCATACAATGTAATAGTTCAACATTAGCGTACATGTAACGACAAACATCACACAATGTAATTGTACAACATTAGCGTACATGTAACGAAAAAAAAACATCCCACTATGTAATTGTACAACATTAGCGTACATGTAACGACAAACAACATCAAACAATGTAATAGGACAACATTAGCGTACATGTAACGACAAACAACACCACACAATGTAATAGGCTAGCACAACATCAGTTTACATGTAATTAGGAAATAATTCGTGGCTGTCAAATTTTATTGATTATTTAAATATGTGTTTATATAAGTCATTATATTCACTTATATTTTGCCACGAGCGTTAGTAAATTATCGTTACCTAGTGCTCAAATATCATGAATATAAAGCCTATACCCATATTTAAGTAATCAATAAAATTTCGGTAGCCATGAATTGTTTCGATTCTGATATGAAAATGTAGAAATTATTATTCTTATCTTACATTCATTTACGTTTACGCTTACAGTTACTTTGATTGGTCAAAAGGGATCAAATCAGTAGTTCGGGACTACTTTTTTGTTGATGAACGTAAACAAATATGGCGGACTTGTGTCGTGTACGCCTCAGACAATAACCTTAGCCAGAACAATCGAATTTTACCGATAAAAATATCTTGAGTAGTGTATCGAGCAGGTCAATAAAGTTATTAAAGAATCATTTGTTTAGAGAAATACAAGAAAAACAGTACACTTCGCTTTGGATTCATTGTTTACATTGCTGTATGAAGGGATTTAGCCAAAATTCGAGTGTGGACGAAATGCGAGTGGGAAGGCAATTTTTGTTTTCAGTAATAATCTTCTCGGCAAATCGTAAAATATATCTGTTGTCAATGCCAGTTATTCCTTACAAACATAACACGTTTTCGTCTTCAGTTCGTTATCCGAATTTTCACTAATAATTTTTTCGGCAAATCATACAATATATATTTGTTGTCAATGCCAGTTATTCTCTATGGCACGCCGTTCTCGTCAAAAGTATGGTTCACAATATCATCACAAATTACACACTCAAAATTTCAAATTACACATTCAAAATTAAAAATATGCACTCAAAATTTTAAATTTCGCACTCAAAATTAAAATATGCATTCAAAATTTTACGAAAACACACTCAAAAGATAAATTGAAATTACACACTCAAAATTTTAGTTCATGCACTCAAAACTGAAAATTACAGACTCAAATTTGTGCGCATTGTTTCCGCGCAAAACTCATAAATATTCATAAAGATATAAATAAACAAGAAAAGATATGGAGATTAAACCCATATCCAGAGATGTTCGATTTATATGTTATAGGTGTATCTGATTTGGTTTAATAGTTTTTTTCAATTTGTCTTATTTAAAATTTCATCATATGCTGTAAGGGTTGCAAATGTAGACGATTATGAAAGGCAAGAAATTATCATCTTGATTAATATCTCAACTTTGAAAAGAGTACTTTAATAAAAAAAGCAAAGTTTTGGAAAGACAAATGTTTACCAATAAAAATACATTGATCATAGTCACGTGGTTCTGTGGGGGAAAATGTGAATGTAAGATCGGCAGTTATCGCGTCCTCGGAAAATCAAAGAAAACATACCGACAAGTTACAATTTCTATTGATTTAATTTTACTCTAATTAAAATTGTTTCAAAAGATTTGCAATAAAATTAATTTCAAACGTCAAACTAGCATTCATGTGCATAAGCATTGCTAAGAACTTTATAAAATTTTCAGAATTTAAAAAAAACAATTAGAAGAAGAGTCTTATTTTGCAAAACAATTTATGAGATTATTAACTTCTAGGATGTTGATGACCTTTATTTCTTTTGTATTATTATTATATATAACTTGCTTCGTTAAAATAGCTTAACATCAACATTTTTAAATCTTGAATTAAATAAAAATCTATATCTTTTGTGCTTTTTTTTTATTATTGATAAATTTCTTTTCCCTACTAATTTCTACGACGTTTTTCACTGATTCAGACATCAATTTTTTTAAATAACATGCCTATTTGAAAATCTAATTTTTATATAAAAATCATAATCTAAATTTGCATTTTAGCAGCTTATTATGCGAGTCTAATTCTTTCATTATTACCTTTCATCAAAGTTCAGTGTCAGGTAATACATAAACAAGGCACATCTAATATACAATTACATCACAGAAATATCTCTGATCCCCCTTTAAAATCATCACTACCACACAGGAATCGTTCACGAGAGTTTGGGATTTCGAAACCGTCAATAAACAAAACCCAGGGAAATTAAATTTAATGTTCAAGATTGACTAATTTTCTACGTAAAGATTCAATTTTCTACCTTATAAATTATGAAATAATCCAGAAATAAGATCAAGGCTTTCAGGATGAGTGGTCACAAGCGCGTTAAACAAAATCTAAAAATGCACTTTTATTATCAAATTATCTAAGTAACTAATAAAAGAAACAGAAAAAATACATTATATCATGTTAAAATAAGAATGCATAAACAAATTACGAAGCTTACCATATAAATCATGAAATAATCCAAGAAATACAATTGAAGCGATGAAATACATTACGTAATATAACATAACAAAATTTTAAAATGCCTTTTTCGTATCAAATTAAATAACTAATTAATAAAAGAAACGCAAGTATATACATTTTATTATGTCAAGAATAGAATGCATTAATAATAATAGTAGGCTTACCCTTAAGATAGTAAAATAATCCAAAAATAAAAATTGAAGCGATCTAGTAGTTAGACATTGGTATAGCACGCATTAATATGCAATTTTGTACACCTTTACTTCTTCTCATTAGATCGGGACAAGAAAATGTATTTTAAGGCTTGAAGGATTTAACAAATACGAAAAACTGTAAATGCAATATTTTCTTTAATATTAAATTAGCCATTTTATTACTTAAAACGTGAACTATATTGTAGAGTATGGTTTTTCACCTAACTACTCAATCGTACCCGAAAACAATTATACATCATTAAGAGATAATAAGAAGAGATCGAACATATGATAAAATTTCATCTGGGTGGTTTTTGAGTTTAAAGCGAACCGGAAGTGCTTAAATCCAAATGTCAATTCACGACACAGAAGATTTGCTCGAGTTTTTTCAATCCTTGTTGCACGTGTATGAAAATACAATGCAACTTTTACACCCCTTAACACGAGACAACAACGCTTTAGAACATACTGTTCGAAAGCTTTCAAGCTGCATGGAAGTGTTGTATGTAATGGCTACCAAGAGTTCCTGTTGAAATTCAATTATATCAGAAACTAGAACGAATTTATACCCTTTCATTCAATCTGCATAATATAGCTGTAAATCACCTATTTTGATAAACCCGTTGATAAAACTATTTGTTTTACCATAAAAAATAATTCAATAATGGAATAAATCGCACTCTATAGTTAATATGAGTCTGAGATACAGGGCCGAGGGTATGAGGTAAAAAAAAATAAATTGTTTCGTCTGTTTCGTTCGTTGCTTTACAGGGACCCGTTTCAAGCTTAAAAAAACCAGGATTGAAATATTCAAATCAATTTAATGAATATTTACAAGTCCTGCGTAAAAAAGGTGCCCACAATTTTGAGTGCATATGTTTTCTGTTTGAGTGCGAAATTTTCAGTTTTGAGTGCATGAATTAAAATTTTGAGTGTGTAATTTCAATCTATCTTTGAGTGTGTTTTCGTAAAATTTTGAGTGCATATTTTAATTTTGAGTGCGAAATTTAAAATTTTGAGTGCATATTTTTAATTTAGTGTGTAATTTGTGATGATATTTTGAATCAAACTTTGACGAGAACGGCGTGCCATAATTCTCTACCAACATACCATGTCTTCTTTTTCAGTTCGTTATAGAATTATAAGGATTAAACGCATTTTTTTCGGTAATTCATCCATGTATGAACGAGGTCCACTCACTCAAAAATAATCATAAACGGCCGTTTGTGAGTGAGTCGACCTTGTTCATTCATCGATGAATTGCCAAATCAACCCTTAATCCTATATTGAATTTCGTGCCTACATACGTAAAGTTTTAATTTTGCTGTTTCAATTTCCGAAATCTTCCCTTGTTAAAAAAAACCGCCACAGACTGCAATGGTACAACATCAGTATACATAACTAACATAACATGGAAAAATCAATGTTGTCAATTAATGATGCGTAACAAAAACACTATTTTTTAATTTAGTCATAAATATAATGTTTTGTTTATGTCGCTCGATAAACTCAATGATCAAAAGATGTCTCCGCGCGCATGCCAGAAGTCAATCATTAAGCAGTAATGTACGATATAATTGAAACCGCGTGCATGTTAATTCATTTTCAGGAAACCATCGTATCATTTCCAGTTCGTAGTAATGTCGGATTTTTTGTTATGAAACTAATTTTTTAGTGCTTTCAGATTAAAACTGTCAGAGACGTTCGACAATTTAATTTTTGGTGCCGTATTAATACCCGAGACCAATAAATTATGTTTACGATATTGTGCTTAACACGTCACGTTCATCCTATGTAATTGCAAATTTCTGAACAATCTTGTGTTATTTGTTTCTCAGAAATAGTTTTTTTTACATTTAATGATGCTGAATTGGTCTTTGTTGTATGGGGTACTACAAAAATGTACTTCGGGTACATCCTTTGTAGTACATCCTTTTATACAAAAATGTACCTCGTCGTTTGCTTCGGCGAAAAATTGTACCCTGTGTAAATTTAGGGTATCCCAGATCGAAATCTTGTTGGAACATACTTGTATACAAACATTTACCTCGCCGTTTGCTTTTGGTGAGAAATTGTACCATGTGTAAATTTATGGTATCCCAGATCGAAATCTTGTTTGTAGTGAACGTGTTAGTTTTAAATGGAGATCACTTACGCTGAATTGGTCTTATTTTTACATTTCTCGCAAAAACAATCGGCGATAGACATTTTTCTAACAAGTATGTACCCGAGGTACATTTTTGTAGTATTCCATACGACAAAGACCAAATTTTGTCTTGTATTTTGATTATCAAATTGGTCATTTCCCAATATTAAATCTCGTTACAACTTTGTTAAGTCTATGACTGGTTTATTAGCCCTTACATATTTTAGCACAAAATGATAGTTCTAAAAATGTTTTAGCTGTTAACAAATGCTTATGTTAGGTGTTTGTGACATTTATGTTGCAAAACGGTGTTGTTACTCAAGTTTCTAATACGTTTGTGTTCTAAACATATACTTGTACAGTTAAGAAACTCCTGTAATAGTATGCAATTATTTCTCTACTTGTGCTTTGTAGAATAAAATTGTAAATGTATTTAATTAACAAAATAAAAAACTCTATATTTCTTTCGTTAATGACCGATTTCTGAGTATTATTGATCGCATGGTTATCAACAGTCTGAGTTGAGGGTTCGAGTCACACTGCTGGCAGGGTGTACTCGACCCCAATCTTAATTGAAAAGGATTGCCAGTTTTGCTACTGCTGGTCGGGGTTTTCTCCAGGTATCCCGGTTTCCGATTTATAACTATAGATAGCATGACATACTTGCAGGTTTTAAAGCCGGACCTGTCTGGGAATGTGAATTTTATAACTTAAGTATCGTTTTTGCTTAGTTTAGAATGTACACTGAAACAATATTTTGTAGTGTTATTGTACTGTTTACGTTTTCACAAGTCCACGTGTATTGTCGGTAGCCATCATTATAGAGACAAACAGTTCTCAATACTTTAATGCGCGTAGATTTAAAAAAAAATATTCAACACATTGTAATCTTAGCTCTTAGTCAATTCTTTGTGTATCAGATTTATTTGAGTTTTACTTATCAAACAAAATTCTAACCAGGCAATGTTTAGTCTTCTAAAGACAATATCAAAGGAAACATTTCTTTGTTCTTAATATCGAATTTAAATTTTCTTAGAAGTCAAAATTAGTGTAGGATGACAGTTACTAACAGAAGGTATGTATTATACTTTTAATAGCAATAAAATATTTCCTGTATAAAGTAAAATAAAGTAGGGGTGCAATAAGATTTAATATAGCACAAATGTGAATATACTTAAAAAAAATTCACGAGGTCATCGACACCAATATTGCACTGTATCACCTAAACCAATTCTTTGCTATTCAATAAAGGGGTTATTGCAAGAATATTGGAAAATATAAAAGTAGAATTTAATATTGCATGGCCAGAGAGTGCAATATACATTCTACGAGAATAATTCTCCAATATTTATGCAATTACATATTACATCGATGTAATATCTTTACTTACGGACTCGTACTTTTCTAAGCATATTCTTCATAATATATACAGCTTTTCTAGAATTCTATGTCCATTTTATTTGCTTGTCGTTTATTATAATTTTGCATAGTACATATTTGCTATATCTTTTACGTGGCCTAGGTGGCCAAATATTATTGTTCACTTGCCTGTCAACACTGAGTTTGCTGATTCGAGCCTTACTGCAGAAAAAGGTGTGCTTGACTCCCACCTAAAATGACAAGGATTGCCAGTTTTTCTGACGAATGTCAGGGTTATCACTAGGTATTTCGAACTCCCTTTCAACCAGGGGCAGATACAGAAAATCGGGTTACGGGGCGAAATTCGGTCAATGGGTCTGGGGACCGCAGCGCCCTGATTGGGGGGTAGGTGGAGGGCAAACACCCAGAAGCTGGTGAGATTTAAGCAATTGAGAGAAAGTTGAGGACTACAAATTTTAACATTTTTAACACACTCTCGCTCCCTCTTTCTTTTCTCGCCCCGTGCGGGATCCGGGTTTCCAAAAGAATAGACCGCAGTTGCGCTAGCTTGTCGTAAAAAGCGACTAAATAGCGCCCAGTACCCTGACCGGCGTGTCAGGTCGGTTTGCCTAAAGACCGACTGGGATGTGTGCCCCAGGTGGTTGAATGGGGTACCCCTGGCAAGCTGGGGTTGTCAGGCCATATTACGGAAAACCTGACCGCAAACCATATTAGTGCACCGTGTTGGGAAAAATGCCACGTTCCTCGCACGTTAAAGAACGCTGCTGTAGTATTCGCTATGAGTAGGGATTTCGATCCCGCTACAGGAGGCTGAATTGCCCGACCCTATCCATCCTCCCATTTGCAAGTGGCAATCTAAAATCCGTTACCTCTATTTTTCCTTGAAATAATGCTGATCTGGCGTTAAACACAATTAATCAATCAATCAATCTTTCTTTCTTTTCTCTCTCGATCTGTCTTTTTTCCTTTTTAGCTCACTTTCTCTTTCTTTTCCCCTTTTAGGAGGGAACGTCCCCTACGCCCCCCTCTGGATCCGCCACTGCCGACCCACCCTAATTTACGGGCCTAATACAAACTGGAATGCATGATAAAGCTAAAAAATGTGTGAAGGTGGTGTAAAATACAATATAAATAAACAAACAATATAACAATATCTATATTAATATAATAGTTATACGCTTGAAACTTATTTATATAATAATGTTGTGTTTAACATTCACTACGTCTTCAACGCTGGCCACTATTTTGGCACAGTGAATGCTAAACATAACATTATTATACTGACTGTCTTGACTTGGAAAATTATAACAAGAAGAAAAATAGCATTATTTAAAGCGCAGCAGTGATCAATCATTGATTACAAGTTAACCCCGCCCATTCGCGTGAATTACAATTGATTGACGTCCAAATCAATAGTTTTCTTAGGCAGGTGAAGAAACTATGAGGGCATAGTGCACGGAGCACAATTCGTTTAGAAATATATGTCAAAATAGTAAAATATTTCTATTAAAGGACATTCTTACAGAAAGAATAATAATCTTTATTAAAATGTAAGACGTCCGATACATGATTTACAATATTTTAAGAATTATTACCCTTACACCGGACAAGATAGTTCTCTGTCTTGAGCAATGAATGAAGTATGAATTTTTTATTGGATGTAAATATTTTTCAGATTGTAAACTAACATACATAGAAAGTAGCTTTCTTTATTTAACGAGGTATTGCTGTATATTTCATTTGAAACACGGCATCTCTCCCAAACTATATATATATGAAAAAATCGCTCACTTGCAGTTCAATGATTTTATCATTTATAATATAAATGAGGCAGGCAACACATTTCTTTTAATTCGTCTAAAAAGCGTGTTTTTCGTAAGAAAATGATGCCAAGCATACAAACGTCTTGTTTCTTGTGTGCTAAAATCCACTGTGAATACCATTAAAGTAATATATTTGGATTTTGTTTTATTTTTCAGTTCCTGCAAATTGGTCAGATAGAAGTTATCGTGAAAATCAATGACTTGGAATACCATGATTTTAATATGTATCCAAAGCATGTTTGATCTGTTTGATGAACAAGGAAATTATAGGATTACATCTAAAACATGTAATGAAATATAAAGTAATTAAATCGTTGGCGTCATCAGCGTAGGAAATGTAGTAAGCATAATCAATCAATATAGCCAATCAAAAACTTTATAGAAATCATACTGTGAAATATTTGCATGAACAAAACTTCTGCAGCCTTTATTAGAATTAATGTACTAGTTATTGGACAAAGGCACTCTACGATTGGAAAAAGACTTTTTTATGTTGCCACTATGGGAATTAATGCACTGCTAATTGAACAAATTATACCGCTGGAGATTTTAATATGAGCTATATCTGAATAAATGACGTTGGCTGCAGTTAATGATAGCAAGCTTGGTGAAGCAATGTCCCATCTCAATACCACGCTACCGGGAGTCGTTTGGAGTATACCACATGAGGCCCAAATATTCAGCGCCATCTACCTTTCTATCGGATTTGTTATTGGACTAATTACAAATACCCTACTTGTCATCGTTATTTGTCTGTCACCGACTTTAAAAACTCCACCTAACTACCACTTGGTAAATATAAGCTGTAACAACGTCTTATTAAGTCTGTCTATGTTATTTTCGATTTTATCAATTTATGGAGTGAATCATAGAAACGGAGAAATTTTGCTTTCCATACAAATTTTTATAATAGAAAATTGTACAATGCAATATTTCGCAACATTTGCATCTATAGGTATATACAGAAATATAACATTACATAAACCGACATTGTCTCTGCGAATCCGTAAGCGTATAGTACGGCGATCCATTTCAATCAGCTGGTTTGTGACATGCTTGTTAAGTTTGATATATACAGTTACTTTCATGGACAAGGATTCATTACTATGCATCACGCTGACGCCATTCCAAACGACATTTATTAAGTGTCGAGAGCAAGATTTCTTGTATGAACCCGGAAAGATATGCATGGCAGTAATCATTTGTTTCTTTTATGTCATAGCTTTAATTTCAACTTTATCATCATATTATAGCATATCTAAAGAACTTAATATAATAAAGCCAAAAACGACTAACAAAATCTTGCCTTTATCCCGGGCCATGAGTTTATCATCAGAAGATACATGTGATCCACAAAACCATTATCAAATAGAACCAAACACGAACAGCCAGAATGGATCTTTACAAGTGTATACTATTGCAGGCAGCGAAAACGACGAAACTGTTGTTCATTACCAAAAAAACGAGAATATGGTTATGTTTGAGGATGTATTCGCTCTACAGAATCCAATACTTGCTCAACAGTTAGCTAGTGCTAAACGCCCATTGCAAGCAACATTAAGCAATGCGTCAACTCAATCACGAACATCAAAAGTCGATTTCACAGATATTTCGCCTAATGCCGACTTACAAAGATTTCAAATGATGAAAAATCATTCTGCCCTTAGAAACCAAACACTGCGACGAGACAGAATAAGTGTTCGCAGTGCCACCAAAAATAGTTTCATTATGTTTTCTGGTTACTTACTGAGTTCTCTACCTTTGATTATTTGCAGCGTTCCTTATGCTACGAGTAGACCCGTAGCGGAGGAAACGAGAGTTTATATTTTCTTATTACTAAGATTCTTATTTTATGGAAATGCTTTTGTTTCCTCTACATGGTATTTGTTATTTAGTAAAAGAGTTCGTAAATGTTTAATCAAAGTAATTGAAGGAAGTCTGCCATGTTTGTTTGGTAGACGTTAATTTTCATGTCTTTCAAATTTCAGTTTTAAGGCAAGATTGTGTACTGTACGGTCTTTGGACTACATATATCAGTGACACAGTTTGTAAATAATGTTGTCTGCAGTTTTATTCTATGTGTGATTTAATACAAAAGGATACATAACGGATATCATTATACATAATAAAATGCTCAAATTATTAATTCCGCATACGCGCGTCCACGCTAGCAATTTGAATTCAGTAATTTTCTTACTATTTTTAGTAATTGAATTTTGTACAGTTTTAATAAGTTTACAGTAGATACTGTTACTATGTTCCGATGTTTCATATTTTTGACATTTGTGAGATTTCACGTTTCCTAAATGTAAACACGTGTTGTTTATTATTTGAAAGAAATTTTCTAGTATAATATGCCAGGACTTAACAAAACATACTGCTGCAGAATTTCCATTTTGTGGATTATGAAAAAATGTAGTTGAAACCGTTTAGAGGTCAGGTATTATATTGTAATTAACAATATTTTGTTGTGAGAACGTATTATCTACGGTACATTTTTTATACAATAAATGTATTAAAGTTCCATATTACAGTTAGGTATGGTTGTGGTGGAACATCGAGCTAAAGTTAATTCGAGTTAAACATCAAGTTGAACTTCGAGTTACAATTCGAGTTGGATTTCGAGTTACATTTCTAGTAAGAGTTGGAATTAGATTTACACTTTGAACTGATCATCCGAGTAAAACTTCGAGCTAGAGTAAGAGTTTTAGTTTAACTTCGAGAAGAAAGAATTTAGAAAACTTTTTTGTGTGTTTAAATCCAACGTCTATAAATAATTGGGTTTTTGGATGTATTTGTGACTAGATATTCTTTGGGTATTAAAATGGTATCATGGGGGTATTTTCCCCTTGGGATAAGTCTACGTGAGGATGAAATTTATGAGTACACCCACCCCCTTCGACGGAAGGCTTTCAGGCTCATATTGTTATATGAGGATGCAAGAGTTGAGAATAAACTGCAATCTATTTAGCTAACTTGTTCAAGTGCCAACTACAGCCTGACTACGCCCTCCATTGCCCGTCTTATACTTTGTGCTTTCATCTCTGTGTGTGAATGTAAAGGTGGAATGGTCTTCGTAATAATAATGTATCAAAAAGCCTTAAACAAACAATTAAAAAATAGATACAAATCAAATAATTTGTATTGCAAGTTACCCCCATAGGGCCATAGCAAGACAGTTCACAGTATTTCATACAAGTACAATTACCTGTTATACACAAGTTTAACCGATGTGGACCTTATCTTCGCAGTTCCATTGACTGCTTTATAAAGTCACATAGATTTTGTCAAACATTTGTCATTAGGAGTGAAAATTTTATTTAACTTTACATCCCTGTTTAAATTAAAAGAGTTATTATAAAAAAGAAGTAGGTTTTTTGTTTTGGTCAGAAATTTTTAAAAATTTTTTTGAAGACGTCGCGACAGAATTTTTTTTTCATTATTAGCATTATTTTATATAGCAGAAATCCTTCTTCAGAATATGTTTTTTCTTACCCTCTACTTCCAAAATATTTTTTTCATCAAAAATCTTTTTCAAAATATTTTTTTAGGAAAAAACCAAGGCCCCCCCCCCACTGCAAGTTAAATGGTCGGTCCCTAAGATAACAGAATGTTTCGTATTTGTTTGTTCATTTTACACCCCAAAAAGAAAGTCGGGGATGGGGTGGGACTCCGAAGTCGTGTGAAAAATTTGTCTGCTATTGATCACGCGGTCTTTCAAACATTGAGATTGCGAGTTTGAGTCTCACTGCGGGAAGGATGCGCTCGAATCTAGTTTTAATTGAGATAGATTGCCAGTTTGCCAAAACTGGAAGCCATGATATATCTGAAAAGTGGCAGAAAGAGGCGAAAAACACAATGTAAACAAACTAAATAAAAAAAGGAAGTTTTGCTGAATTATGATACATATGTAAACATGTTCATTATAAGTTTACATTAAGTTGTAAAAATTAACATAGCAGCGTCTTTTAACAAGTTTCATTGAAAATGAAAATGATCCTTTGACATCCCCGTTAACGATAAGCATATCAACTGTATCGAACTATTACTCGAGGTCCAACTCGAGGTTTAACTCGGATGATCAACACGAAGTGTATAAACATAAAAAAGCATAAATGGCAAAGAATTTATATTTAATTATATTATATATTTTGTATTGTTATGATGCGTACTGATGAACATATAAATAATAATATGTTGACATAAAATCTTGTTGCTAAGGAAGTTGACTGCTCAGATTCAAAACAAAAAGATTTGTATAGTTTGCAAGACATTTCAAGATTTCAAAATAGTGATCAATAAATCCATTTTGTGTTTAGATAAAGCCGTTTAAAATGTATAACGTTTCTCTTGAGTTTTCGTACATGATTTCTTTACGTTTAATTACTTTATGAACAGAAAGGTAGCCTCAATTAGCAAATTAGTAATTTGAAATTTATAAGTCTGTTGAGTTTGAACAAAATTAAAATATTAAACACCTGGCCAATGAACATCCTTAAATAGTTGTTCTGATGTGTTACATCATTTCTATAAATACCACCACTGGTGCTTATATTTTGATATTGTAATAAAATGTTTTTTGTTATAAATAATGTAATAAAATTCTGGTAACGAATGTTTTTTTTAATCTCTTTAAGTATTCATCCGCCAAGTACAGAAACCATAACTCTTTGTTTTCGGAGTTGTTGCAAAATAGAAGGAAAACTATTTCATATTTATGATTGATTGATTGATTGATTGATTGATTGATTGATTGATTGATTGATTGATTGATTGATTGATTGATTGGATGTTTGCTTTACGTCCAGCGAGCAGTATTTCAGCTATATTCAGGACGGGGGTTTATCTAACATTATATAAACTTTATAAGTCGATACAAAATGTTGTGTGATGATACCTTTTTTGAATTTCTTAAGGTTTGTTCAAATTATACAGACAAGACAAGACAGGTAATTATAGAATCTAAGGTAAATCATAACGTGAACTTCATCTTTCACGACCTTATATATATATATATCCCTCCCGGCCATCATATGGAGCTTAGATATTTTAATAGTTATACTAATGTAGCTCCTTTGAACGTTGGATCAGCCCGGCAGTGATCGACACCCAGTTGTTTTCTGCATATTATCCGCTAGTTAGCTGTTTTCCTGGTTTGCTACTTACTGTTTTGTCTATGCCGTTATATTGATATTTCTACAATACCTTATTTATTAGTTTAAAAAAAAAAAACTTTATTCGTAATCATGGTATTGTTAACAGAATTTGAATTCCGAATACATAATGTCGGAATCTATTAAGTGCAAATTAACATTACGCATTATTAGCATTATTCTGAATAAAATTTTTACCGGTACGATTCCGAAATTGTATACAATCCACAATTTTAATCTTGTCAACAATCCCATGATTAGCAAAAAGTGTTAAAATAGATTAATTAATCATAGTAGATATGTCCGCTGAACGCGGAGAATAGAAATGATTTATTTTACCAAGACAACAGTTTAATATCGGAAAAAATGTATTATTCCCAATTGTGGTTTTGGTCCAGTGTGACGTGTAATAGTTCCTATTTTAGGTCCTCCGAGATGAATTAAAATTATTAAAAGTAGCTAATATCTTAAATAATACGTTACCACAGAGATTCGAAATACACGGACTTCATGGAAAGAGATTTAGCTGTCACGCAAACGACTGGTGCCCAATTTTCTGATCAAAGTAAACTTTATCTACCCTCTAGAAATTTTATGATCTACATCATTAGTTTATCAATGTTTATGCCTTGTAGGTTTTACATTACATTCCGTAATTATTTTGTCTTTTCATGTACCAAAATTGATTTGACTCTGTATACGAATAAATGAGAGCAGGAATGGTCAATGGTGCCGTTCATAATGCAGGATACGCACATCCTTCCCTGTGTTCCTCGTTGTCTTGAAGGAGCTTCCGTTTCCGTCTGTTTTTGTCGTTTTTCCAGATTGTGCGTTCTTGTCATTGTCTTAGCCATTATTTGTTTTTGATACAATAAACGTGAAATAGCATAAATAATACAAATAAACAAACAGAAAATAATCTTAAAGGTTAAAGGTTGTCATACTTTGATTGATTCCGAAACCAACTGATAGTAATACAAATTTAATGAAATCATTCAAACCCTTCTAAGAATACTTTAATAGTCGATTTGCCACAATAATTGCTACAATAAACCACCACACAGTATTATATTCTGGAACTATTTTGAACAGTATTTTGCTAAATCAGTTAAATTTAATACTAAATAATTATGACTATTAATGTCAATCGGACGTCAAGACCATACATACTTATTGATGGGAAGACAGGATACAAATGTTATTATATTATTTTGACCCCATAATATACTTTAAAAATTGCTGAAGTGGCGTTAAACACCTTTTAAACAAACAACAAACCGAGTCACAAAATCAATTCATAAATATAGAACTTATAGGCTCCTTTTGATCTACAATATTGATTTGAATAAGTAATATGAAAACAAATCGTTACCTATTGTATTTTGATTCGATAAAAAGGGATTGTTTATAATGTTTGCTAGTAACTCGCAACAGTAATTTGTCTGGCATTATTTCTTTACTCTCCTTTGTCTATTATTGAAACTCGCTTTCTCATTAAAAACAGTATTGCTTGTTTTCTATTTACACATCTTCTATGTTTAACATGAAGGAGAAATTAAATTAAAAATATCTGTTGCATTTTTAGCAAACTCGTTGGTCAATTGATTTGGGAACTTGGTTGTGTTTAGACTGGCAGCTTGTTAAAATGTTGGTCTAAACACGTAGTTGGCAAAGAATGCTTGTCGAAGGTTGTGGTTGTTTATCGGGTACATCAGAGTCCTGGGTCAAAAACTGGTAGCCATGATATGGCTGAAAAATAGCGGACAGTATCAGTGCCTTCCTTGTTTGAAATCATTTTTTTTTCATCACGTGACATCTACATTTGATTTTCAATATTTTATTCTACATACAAGACATTTGGTATTAAGATATAATTACTTTTTTATTCATATGTTTTTTAATGAAAACTAATAAACATATTATTTACTTGTTATACAGCTTTATTATTAATACAAAATATATTTAACATTTAATCATAAAAAATAATATAAGAAAAAGAAAAATATAAAGGGACTATATATGATTTATTTTATAAAAGTATAGCAGATGCCATATAAAAAATTTATCATCAAATCCTTAAAAATATGCACGTAACAACTCATAAGGTAGACAATCAAAGGAATTGATGCCCACCAGAGAATACGGAGATGGTAAAACAACAAAGAGACGTCGGTAAGTTATGGAAAAAAAATTCACCGGTGTTGGCCAGCTTTTTTATTTCAGGAATATGTCAAATTTCTGGATATGTTATACAACATGAGTGAGTAACACGAACCGAATGAAAACCATGGGTGCACTCAGATCCTCCAGACGAGTAAGAAGTGCCTGCCTAATTAGACACCGTCAATTACTTATTGTCATGTCTTCGAAAAAGTCAAACCCAGGAATAGGAAAGATTACCTATGACTCAGCGAAAATGATCGTATTTGAGAGACTGATTGAAAGTAATCAAATTAGGCTTTGTTTATGTAAAAAAAAAACATTGCGAAATGTTTGAAATTAAAGGTTTGGGATATTTCTTTTCTTTCTTCATCAGCAGGCCTTCAAGGAACTTGGCCTGACAAAAACAGGACGACGAGGAGAGGAGCACTATAAGTACCCATTTGAGTCTGTTGAAAAAGTTGTCCTCAAAACATGAAAAATATGTTGTCAATCAGAAAATCTTCAGCACATTTATTATTTAATGACGAAGTAAGTTATGTCATGGTTACTTACAGAGGTATTTTTATAGTCTCATTACGTTTGTTCTTGAAAAAGCAGCTTTTAATAAGATCTTTAAGCCTTGTTTTTAACTGCATATGGCCATGTAGAGTGTCGAAAATTCAAACGTTTTAATGCTGTGTTACAATCAGGAGGAGATCCAGAAGTCAAGTTTTGAATTTATTAATATCCACATCTCAAAGCTGCTCTCAAGAGCTTTGGAATCAACCCTAACACCTGGGAGACCGACCAACCTGGCGCTGCTGCAACATATAAAGGTGCCACTGCAAACGAACAAAGCAGAACTGTTGAGGCTCAAAGGAAACGCGAGCTGTGAACGTCTAGGGCTAACATCTTGCCATCAGCTACAGCAGACCATATATGTCCGACATGGAGTAAAAATTTTTTGAAGCCTCGTTTTTATTGTTATAAACGTCATTTAATATACCGAGGTACAACTATCTTGACGCAAAACGCACGTTTTATTTAATGAAGTCTCTAGCGTTGAAACCAAAAATATTTAAAGTTTGATTAATGGAGTTCAAGAGCTTGTATAACCAACAATCAACAATATGTTATGTTAAGTCCGGGTTAGGATTTTACACCATTAGAATAGAAACAACATATAATTTAAAAGTTTCTTTAATTTTTTATTATGTTTTTTGCCTTACAATTTGTTATCGGACATTTGTCCCCTGCAGAAGTTTTTCTGTACTGTTTTATAACTGAAATGATTATTCTCCTATTTCGACTTCAAACATTTTTTGTTTATAATCATATGGCTCATGAAGAGCAACATGTCATGAAAATTCAATATACGTCACGAATTGAAGAATCGTTTTCATATTCAATACTCTTTGTAAATATCCTGAATACCAATATACTAGTATAAATACACGAAAACACTTTAACAAACACACTCTAAACCAGAAAACCCTAACAAAAAATTTGGTTTGTTTGGTGTTTAAAGCCACTTTGAGCACTTTTCAATTTGGTTATCTGTTAATAAGCACTGATCCTTAAGTGTAGTATACTGATAATATATATGCCAATCCTGCTTCATATTTATAGAGGAATATGAATGCAAGACACACATTAGTCTAAAATTATTGACTGTCTAGATTTTGCATGTTATGTTTTGCAATAGATCATCATAGGAAGTGCACACATGTTCAGTTATAAAAAAAAGATTAACACAAACATCATTAATTATTCATCATAAGGCAGGACAACATAATCGTCCAAAATTAAAAATGTAAAAAAACCCCAAAATCTACAGCTTGATCAACGAACACTGTGGGGTTGGACCGGTTAGAAGATCTAACATTAAACGTAATGCAATCACGTTTAAGAAGACTAAGTCTTCAAGCTATAAATGTTGTCAAAATAGTTAACAAACAATCGACTGTACACTTGCATGATCTAAAAATAATATTAAACACAGTTTTTATTCTTTTAGATATTCAATATAGCAGCTAAACCAAACATCAAGACAACCAGGTATGGTCTACACTCAGTGCAGTATGGGGCAGATAGCAGGTAAACCAAACATCAAGACAACAAGGTATGATCTACACTCAGTGCAGTATGGGGCAGCCAATCAAGACAACAAGGTATGATCTACACTCAGTGCAGTATGGGGCAGATAGCAGCTAAACCAAACATCAAGACAACAAGGTATGGTCTACACTCAGTGCAGTATGGGGCAGCCAAACAATGGAATGAACTCCCAAATGATCTCAGGGGAGATATAAGGTTAAATCAATTTAGGGGTTTAATTAGTAGCTAGGAACGATTTGTTGTTAAATTTAGTTTGGAACTCATTCCCTCTGTGTCTGTAATCTCAATGGTGCTCCTTTCAGTGTTGCATGCTTTTATGTTTGTTCGGTTTTACTTACACACCTATATGTAAACATATTTTACCTGTGCTTTTGACGTTTGATGTATGCTGTCTTTTAATGCTTTCTGATGAAACGGAAGTTTGCTTTTGTATGCGCTTTTCTATAAACATGTATCTACCCTGTGCGTTTTATGTTTATATGTCTCATAGATATCTCTTATGTCTGCTATGCTTTTATATACTTATTTTATCTTTAAATATGCTTTTACCTGTGCTTTAATTAATGCAATTTATGCTTGCTTTGTTTGTTTTGTTCTCATATGTCAAAATGTCGGTTTTAAAAGCTCATTCGAGCTTATGTTTTAATGTATATACGCTGTATCGACTAAATATAACATTTACTTGACTTGACTCGATGATCTCCCTCTTCATTGTTATACACGAACTAGCCCGAGAATCCTCTGCCGTCTAACGCTTTTTTGCGTGTGTCCCACGCAAAAAAAAGCGTTGGATGGCAGAGGATTCTCGGACTATACACGAACAACACAGCCATGCAGAACATAACACAAAACGTATTGACGACATTGACGAAAAAAAAGCAAATAAGTTATATTTGTCCCCAGTATGCAATTTTCTGTTTCGGTTTTTAGTACAAGTAGAATATATATATATCACATGAATGGCATTACGGAACAAAACAATATTTGTAATCACGGAGATTCGCATTTTTTTTAATTGTGCACACAACGAAGCCAGATGGAAGCATATTGTATCGCTTTCATCAATAATCAAGAATTTTTTTTTATTCAATATTAAAGTTAAGAGTTTGAGCAGAAAAATAATTTACATTTTTTATCTAGATTGATTATAATTAATATTATTATATATTTTATTTGTTTAAAATGGTTTAAGGCCACTTTCAGCAATTTTTCAGCTAAATCATAAAGTCCATTTTAATGAGTGAGGAATCCGGATTTCCAAGTAAAAATCTCCGACATTTCTTTTTTTCCATTTAGTTTGGAGTCGATCACATTATGCAATAAGCAAGGCTCAAACAAACAGCCGTATCGTTGACAAGCACGTGTTCAATATAAGATGACTCACAAGGCCACCGAGGTCTGTTTTATTTTTAGTATGTGTGATGTGATGTTTTTTTATGTTTTGTTACTAAATAAAAAAGTCTGACATTAGAAGGATGAACGGAAATGGTAATCCCTTTTAAACAATTTTTAAACTTTTATCCTTGAAGTCGGTCTTTTATCGTTGGACTTAAAGATAAGAATTTACGACCTTAAAATACATAGAATGTGTACAAAGAATAATCTACAGATGAGCTGCAGAACGAGAAAGTAGTTGCTAAGCAACTGTCAATGCACTGTCTGATCTTAATTACCTGTTCTGTATCTTTATTTTCGGTCTGATATTGATGCAAATTTAACAAAACATATTTTTACCGCTAATTTTGAACATTTGTTGTTTAGGGAGTCAACTTTTGTTTAATTATTTTTTAAAAAGCACGTGTGAAGTGACGACAGGCATTTAAATCTCTCAAGCACCATTGGATAATAGGTTAGCGTTAACAATGTCCTTACAAGGTACTGGTCAGAGAGTAGTTCTCGCCATTAAAATGACAGAAGCAATTCTCGCCATTTTGGTGACTGTGCCGTTATTTTTCCATTAAAATCGACGACAAAGGCTTCATTTGATAGATTTCGCTTTCTTCCATCTAAAACAAGTTACGGTTTTCATTTTTCAAATGACAATTTTTCACAAAAATTGTCGTAAAATCGGGTGGCGAGAATTACTTGCCGGCGAGAACTATTCTGTGACCATGCAGTACATGTACATTGTTTACCTATCTTACATATAAATTACAAAAAACAGATACTTTAATAAATCCATAAAATTTGTAATGCAGCTAAGAAACAATTAGCTTTTTAGAAAAACTAAACTTGTAAATGAACATTATCTTTGAACAGAGTGACTGCTCTGACATTGACCGAAAAATCCATAAGGTAGGTATAGACAAAAAGCCATTCGCAGAAAATAATTAACCAAGAAATAATATTCTGAACTGATTGAATATAGTCAGCAAGGCTAACTTGCAATACTTTTAAAATACATGATTGATACACAGACCTAATAACAGTAACAAGGAAGAAGCAAAATACCAAGAGTAGTATATAAGCATATTTGTAAAATCTAAAAAAAACGTATTAATTCAGAAAACGATATTATCCAGCTGACAAAAAACAATATTTACTTATGTTCGTATGCGGTTATCGCTGTTTATAGCAATATTATTCGCTATACGTAAATTAATCGTAAAATAAAAGACAAACGCATTGCATAAAAAAAAGAACAGAGAACAACAAAATACAGAAAACCGGAAGCCGTTGTCGAACTTATTCCATGTTTATGATTTATAATTCAGGTATTAATGTTTACCAAAATGATTTATAAATATTAATTATTTGAGAAATAATTCACTTGGTATTAAATATATACTATTGACATAAAAGGCTAACTCGTAAAATCCGTATGTATATTCGTACGTCAATGAATTTATTTTATTCTAAAAGGACAAATAAGGTAAAAATGAAGTGACAATGATTGTTGATGAGCTGTACATGTAAAAACTAATTTTCCAACAGTTGATATACTGATATACGCGCATTTTACAACAGTTGTGGACAAAACTTTCTATGGCCATAATTCCACCTTAGAGGACTATATTCGTGTTATTGGTACACGCAAACGCATTGAACAGGTTGACAACGCTGTACTGTTAAACACATTTAGAAGAGATAGTGATATAGTTAGTTTTTAAAATTACTGGCCTGAAATTTGAACAATATTTGAATTCTAAGGTTTTTCTATTTTTAAGGCGTCAATAGCCTTATCCGGATTTGGTATCACGTTGTAGAATTTGATGATAAAAGATCTACAACTACTCTTCATCTTCATTTTGAACTTTAAATATTGTTTGGTTTGGGCGCCACTGATGAGTCTTGTTGTGTCGTATATAAATTCTATTAACCTTGGTATCTGTGATGACATTTTATTAGTTACGTTAAATGTAAGAAAACAACGGTAAACAAGAATCGAAAATCTTGGGAGAGGTATTTGTTAAAGGATAACACTACTCCGCATAAGACCCTATTTTGATTCATATAATATTACTTTGGTATGTATGTATACCTAAGTTTTTGAAGAAGTAGTGATATTCGTACACTATTTCATCTCTGTACAAATGAAAAGTCCTTTTGACTTTTGCGATATTTTGAAACCTACTTAGTTAGAAGTTCTTAGCTATAGCTTTACAAATTTCCAACCTGGGATTGACGGGTTAAATGGTTTTCCATTTTTTCTTATTTTTTTTCAAATAGGAAGAATAATTATCCTATAGAAGTGTTTTTAATATTAGATAATTATTAAGAATCAACTGGCCACAAGCCTTTCATTAAAGCTGGGACTAGTATGTAGATTTATAGGTTCCTGATTAAAGACTGGGTTCATAGTGAAAAATCGACAGCAATTTTGTTCAAGAACATATATTTAAGACCTACCTTGTCTAAAATAGCTTTTATTATATAAATGTGAAAAAAGATACTTTGTTATATAGCACGTGTTTTAATTATGTAAGTAGACGTCTTTGATATATATAACACTGTTATTGTTCTTAAGCATTGATATTCCATTAGAATCTTACATGGCATAATCTGTAGGTTATTTTGGATTTATAAAGATTTATTTATGTCATATTTCTTGGCGTGAAACTTAATCTCTTAGGTAACATTTAGTTCGTTTTGTCTCTATAACCTTTTCTGAGTGCGTTATCATTAGATTTTTGTTTTTGCAAAAGACTACTAGTTCCATCGAATCATCCCTTGCTATTTCCGCGTACCGCGAGAGATGTTCCGATTGCCTCACAGCAGACAGATTACCTCGAGAGATGTTCCGATTGCTTCACTGCAGACAAGGCAAATCTCAAAACGAGAAATACCCTTTCGTATCTATATCTATTCATAGATAGTATGTCCTTTAATCATCTATTTCTATTTGAGTAGGCATTGCTGGAATTAATCAGCGGGACGTGACCAATAGACATAAGAATATTCAAGTGTTTGTAAAACCTAGGTGTTTATTTTTGAAATCGACATGTAGGAATTTTCTTTTAAAATTTATTTGAGTGGTTAAAAAACGCGTGTACATACTTTTCACAAACACGATGTTTCAAAAGAAATGTGTTCCCTTTGAGTCAAAGTGGTACCCTGATGAACATTTCTATGACTTGGTGGACTTCAACACTGATTTGATGATATATCCGTTATAGCTTTATCGTTCTGAGTAATTGGACGAAGACCAGTAAAAATATCGAATACCTAGAGCAGAAGCATTTCACAAAAGTACGCAAGTACACAACTGCCTCGGTATCAAAACTCGACCTGGTTTCTCAATCATTACAGTTTGCCTATATAATTGTTTGCTACCTTGAAGTTACATCTAAATTTGTATAATATAGTTTGCCTGACACTAGGCATGTTGTTCACAAGTAAACTTATTTGACAAGAATTGTCACTTTGGTGCCGAAGGTTGGTTTTTTTCCCGTACCACGTATTCCTCCAACATAAAGCTGGGCGCCATGATATTGCTGAAAAATGACTGCAAGCGGCGTACACCCTTTTCAAACAAACAAACAAACAATATGTTAGCCAATATGTACACTGTTTAAATGGGGACCTTTTTGAAATATAAAGACATTTTTTGTCAATTATTCATATACCTGTCAAAATTTTGGCTCGGTAATGCCAAGGAAAAAAACACGATTTTATTGTGCCATGAAATTACAAACTGTAAGCATGAGTTTTTGTTTTCTTCAATCCCCGTCAATGTCTTGGTCGTTATCTGATGACGGACTTTTAAAATCAGGACGATATTGATAAGTTCCACGAATGTAAACAAATTCACCTTGTTGATATGTACTATCTTCTACTTGTCGACGCTAACACGAAGTCATATAGTCTCAATTTTATATTAATATTGCGGCCTTCTAATATGATCGATGCAGGAATGGTTCGCGGCAACCTTATCTGTTATATCTGAACTTGAGCCCTACCGAGCTAGCCAGCATAAATCCCCGTCTCATCATGCCTCTAATACTGTATAACAAGTAGGCATCAATGATTAGCTTATCATATGATTAGTAAACATATTAAGCTTAATATGCGATATGTTTTCAGAGTATAGTTGATTGAAGATATTTTAATTGTTTCTTATGGTCCATCACAATTCTCCATTTGATTTATTGGTTAAGTTGCTCTCGTTATGACTGTTGCTTAAATACTGCTGGACGATAAGCAACCATACACTTAAATAACGTCTAACATGTACGGATGCCGCGAACCATTCCTTCACCGATCAGAGGAGCTAACTAAAGCATTCTTTTAGTATTAGCACAAAGGGCAGGCACGTAATCATAACACTTACTGCCAACTCCTGGTTATGGATATCAAATATAAGAACTCTCTAGCATGAATGAGGTTAAACTGGTTAAACTATTTACCCGACAAGTTTTACCGGGTCAGGACTGATAAAGATCAAGTCGAGGTCTCGTTAGTTGAATTGTAAGTGGATGTGGATTTTATCCTACAACTGACCCATTATGAGCCTAATACAGGGTGTTCGATAGCACTATGTGACAGTATGTTATTATCATAATGTCGTCTACTAGTACCTTAACTTCCAACTTTACTTAATAATTGTTCCAGTTAAGAAAATTGGTAGAGTTCTATTCGTGTTTCAATTAGATTAAGGGCAAAAATTTGCAATCCAGATATCGCCTAGACATGCACGTTGTTTTTTGTCTTTAAAGAATTAAGTTTCATTTTGTTGTATAGATATAACATCTGAGCTCGCCACAAAACAGGAGAAGGGAGATCGCAAAGCCTCGGACTTCTACCTCCTTCAATGCTTGTTCAAAAAACAGACTTTATTGTATATAGTCGCAGAAGAGTCATGCAAGGGAGATGGGCAGTGAACAATTCTAATCATAATCAAGGAGTTGGTCGAAGAATTTGTGATTCAGATTGATGAAAGTTGGAAACTGCCATATAATTATACAACATCCTTTTGAAATAACCTACTTGTTTAATTATTTGTACACCGGAGGGTACTTTCACAATAAAGTACAGAAAACAATATAACACATGTTGTATGTGTAAAATAATTACACATGAAATAACTTAACTTTTTTCTCTAATTCTTGGAAATATAAATTCTCTCTCTTTTTCATAATTCTAAATCTTTCAGCTATTAGATCTGGTTTTTCCTCCTCTGTGTACGTATACAATTTCTTCAATTGTCGGAAAGATCTATTCGGCATTTCCCATTTATGACTAGATTTATTGTTATATTCTAAATCTTGTGATTCGCTGTCATTCAAATCGTCTTTACTGTCCACGAATGAATCTGTTTTGCAAAACCCAGAGGATATTAATCGGGCTGATGTATTTCTTGGTGACATTTCAAGTGTCGAATTTCTTCCGGAAGATCCGGCAATGCCTAGTGAAGTATTTCTTCCAGACCTGTTAACGTTCACTGACTTTGGACGTCGCGTAGAAGCAGGAATAGCAGTAAATGGTCTAGGTCTAGTAATTTTAGTTTTATTTGGATGAGTTATGACCGAGTTGCGAGATATAACTCCTTTTTGGTATTTGATCCCACCGTAGTACACTATTGAATTTCCCGGTCCAAAGTCCAGAACACAATTGGCAGGCACAGCTTGAAGTATTTTCTTTGGAACTAAAATATCCGGTGGAGGTGGCGGCTTTAGTAACCGTTTTCTTTCCCTCCTAAAGTCTTCAAGGTCAAACTTGATTGATTTTTCTGAAATATGTGCAAGTGTTTCAAACAATTTTGTCTTTTCACGAGAATATTGCAGTAAATATCGACTAGTTTGCTCATCGTAACGATGTATGAGATTTTGACCCAATCGTTCCGCCATCTCATTGGCTGCTTGTACAGGTACGGTATATTCTCGGCTGACATATTTTACAGTTTGCGTCTCCATGGCTACGATCTTCGGACAGTTTGCTGGAACAATAAGGAGAAGTATTATTAAACAACCAATCGAATAAATTAATTAAAGAAAATAAATAAATAAATAAATAAATAAATAAATAAATAAATAAATAAATAAATAAATAAATAAGGTATCCATGGACTGCTGGGAACATTACAAAAAATGGAATCCAACATCAGTCCCTGTTATACTGAGCCATTTTTTGTGTGTGTAAAAATATAACTCTTTCAATACTTACATTTCTACAGTTTACTGACATACTTCCAATGACAGTAAGATCAGAATAAGAAATATAAGTATATAGGAACAACCATCCCGGATTAAATTTTAAAATAGACTATTTTGCATAATTTATTAATAGATGTCTATAACATTATTAAACAGATGTATCAATATTTTGATGGATCAAATAACGACTTTATCCTTACACCAACAATAATTTAAATGTTTATTATTTAATTTTGACGACCTATTTAACAAAGGTTTTGTTCAAATATATTTACAAATGTATTTTAAAAAATACAGGCTATTGTTGTGCAGATCATTACAGAGCGTACTAGCTTTCTTAATGATAGTATACATATTGTTATTGTCATTCAGCGTATTGTACTTTTAACTCGGACGCTTGGAGAACTTCAGTAAATGAAATTAAGTCACGAAATATTTGCCGTGTTGGGTTATGAACTAGAAAAAGAAATTCTAAATGTTTTTTTGTAACAAATATATACGAACCATTTTTAGAATGTGTAAATTAAAAACTGTAGACATGTACCTTTGACGAGATGAGTAAGAAAAAGCGACAGATACTTGACTGGGGGTGGGCATAAGGAAGAGGTAGAGGGCAACAGATAACTGTAGAGGCAGTGGCGAAAAAAAACCCTTGTCCCATAGGACGCAAAAAACAAAATACACAATATATCAATAACCATTCTGACATGAGGAGGGCATAAGGTAGCGGTACTATACATGGGAGGGGCATGTCAAAGGTATTAGGCTACAGATAATTAGAGAGGCAGACTGGGGAGGGGCATAAGGTAGAGGTTCTATAGAGTCAAAGCAGTAACAGGAACCAAATAAACAATATATCAGCTTTGACGATAATAACCGTTCTGACATTTTACACCTTTGATTACTTTTATTTTTGTTGTAATTGCAATAAAGTCATAAAACTTTATTGATATTTTTAAACCATACATTTCGCGGGTAGGGATTGCGAGTGCTGGTTCTGTCATCTGCAGTAACCATACTTAAATTTTATATTTACATTTTAATTGTTTTCATGATACAAGTATTTGTATAAGTAATAATGTATTGTAAAATTTTTTGGAAATTAAAAAATATTGGTATTGGTATTAATGAGATTGTTACAATAGATAGAAGATTTCACAGCTGGTCATTGTTGTGTCTTTTTCAACAATCGCAACGAGGTAAATATGTGAGCTAATCCTCAATAGTGATAGATACCCCAGCTTTCACAAATATGACTTTGAAAATGTAATTTGATTGTTTCGACTAAAAAATGTAAAAAAAAACTAGGTATTCGGTAAACAGGAAGTAGATGACCAAGGAGCATAAAATCGTTATACACCATTTGGTACTATAGGATAAAACATATAGGTGTATACCCATCTCTTCTTCTCTATCAAAGCAACATAGTGTATTATATACATACATTAAAGTCTCAGAATTTCACATACAATTAATTGGTCGTTTTGTCGTATGAAGTAGTCTCAATTTACTTTAAAGAAAGAAAATGTAGCACTCTTGTAATTGGAATAACAGAAACTTAATATAACATAAAACATCCGTTTATTTTTTTAAAAAGGAAATCCATATCCAATTTTTGTCGAATCATATAAAAATGTTTTCATAAGTTCAAAATAGTTGACGATATAGAAGAATTAGATTAAGCTGTAATACGACATTTAATCAATAATAGTATTAGTAGATCACCTGTCATCACACTGTCTTTTCATCTAATTAATCGTCTGTTAATATTTAAAGAACTTAAAATGAGTTTTCCTTTCAAAGGGCAACGAAAACAAAGTATAAAGTTTTTATGCATACAACACAAGAATGTAAACAAAACGAAAGGACACAGAAAATCATTTAACAAATTTATTATTATTAGTCATCATTTAAGTTCAACGACTCCTCTTCAATCTTTCTATTTAACCTTAGCTTATTTGATTGTTTGTTTAAATGCAGTTTAACGCCACATGTTAGTATTTTTTTCAGCTATATCATGGCGTTCAATTTTTAGCATTTTTCAGCTTTATCAAGGCGTCCACTTTTATTGCAAAGGGAGTAGGCTGGAGTACACGTTGAAAAAAGAAATCTTCGGCAGGAAACCTGACAATTCTTGTCAATTAAGATTGAAGTCGAGCACACCCTACATGAAGTCAGGCTCGAACTCGCAACCTCAGTTTTGACGTGCCAGTGATCAATAATAGATTGCTCATTTTGCCAGGATATTTTGTCGGGTGTGCATGATGACACATTTGGCAAAACCACAATTGTTTAGCGACGTAATGGTCACGTGGTTCGGTCACCGTTTTAGATGCAATAAACAAATTTTGCATGTATGTCAACTATGTGTAAAAATCTCGGAATCCGGTAAACAGGAAGATTGTTTGTTTGTTTTAATGGTGTTTTAACGCCACTTTCAGCAATTTTTCAGCTATTTCATGGCGTCCAGTTTTTAATGGGGGAGGAAGCCGGAGTACCCGGAGAGAACCCCCGACCTGCGGTAGGAAAACTGGCAATCCTTGTCAGTTAAGATTGGAGTCGAGTACACCCTGCCTGCAGTGAGAATCGAACCCGCAATCTCAGTGTTGACAGACCACGTGATCAATAGTAAACGAACTACCTTGACCACTCGGCCACCGAGGCCCCTTAAACAGGAAGAAGATGACCAAGTAGCATGAAATCGCTATACACCATTAGTTACTATAGGATAAAGCAATATGCAAAATAGCAGGCTCCTGCATGCTATAGTTGCTTAGAAACTGTGACGGAAGTTTTTGTTACGAACGGACAGACAGATGGAGAGACAAGGGTAAAACAGTATACCTCCTCTTCTTCGAAGCGGGGGGGGGGGGGGGGGTGAGGTTATAATGAAATGTGATTTTTTTTTTAGTAATACACCGCTGGTGTCATAATTTGAATATTATATCATTTAAGAGAGGATTTTTATTTGTGAACATAACCACTTCCAAAAATGGCAAAATTTGTATGATTGATAGATTGATTGTATGTCTGCTTTACGTCCAGTGAACAGTATTTCAGCTATATTCAGGACGAGAACAAGTTAACAAACAATCAATTAACGGAAAATGGGTACATATACTTAAATTAAGCTTACAATCCTCTAAATACACCTATTTAAGTATACCAGCAATATTACATCATTTTGAAATCAGATGGAGTATAAATATAGGGGTTTTGTATAACATTTTAACCTTTTTTGTTTTTGTTAAAAACTGATTTCGTCCCTAATTAAAACATGTCTGAATTTTCCGTAGAATATTTGATAGAGACATCTCTGTGTGCATGCATGATTGAAATTATGTACATTATTTGAGATAAAACAACCGAAACTCTATTTTCATGAATGTTATTGTAAAATTAAATATTATTCTTAATTTTTATTTACATTATCACACTTAGCAGTGATTAAGACGTTTATTACTAATGCAATGCCGCCCGGAAGTTGTAACCAGGTATCAGCCCTGATGACGTTACGTAAGACGACGAGCTGATATCGATGACGTTACCATTGATAAGAAGCTAGTTATTTTTTGGTCTGCCTACCAGCCCGTCGTCAATAGTAACGTGATCGATATCAATTGTGGTGTGTCCAAAAATATTTAATGAATTAAAATACAAAAATAAATCTAATTTTATTACAAGTTAAAGACTGTTTCATTTAAAGATTATTACATTGCATTGTCCCTTGTAACAGTCCTCGCGCATGGGAGCCTTTATTGATACTCGGGTCAATATGGAAAATGAAATGTAATAATCCATAAATATTGTACGACACATGGAGAATGAAATTCAATATTCAGAACATTTCGTCGAATTGAGACCAACAACTATTAAAGAGTATAAAATACCAAATAGAAGAATATGTGAATGTAACACTCGTTCAAATACAGAATCAAATTCAGACTGTGCTTTGAAAAGTGACAACGGGAATACTTATGTAAATAATAGCCTCAACAGTCCTCCCCAACCCCGCCCCACCAAAAAAAAAGATAATAAAGGTAATGCATTGTGATATAAAACATATTGCGTCTTTCAAACTTTAAACAACTAAAATCTGACGCAAGTTCAAAGTGTCCGAATCCGGAAGCAATAATGCCCCCCCCCCCCCCCCCCCCCAACGTTCAGCAATTTTTACCTGAGATACCATTGCGTCCAGTTTTTATTTGGGGAGAAAGTTGGAATACCTGGAGAACAGCCCGACCTTTGGTAGGAAAACTGGCAATCCTTGTTTGTCGCCTTGTCTGCAGCGAGATTGGAAACCGCAACCGTAGGGTTGACAGGCACGTAATTTATAGTAAACTAACTATTTACCCACTCGACCACCGAAGACTTGGAAATTGTTGGAAAATTTTTAATTTTCCAATAAAAATTATAACTGAATTAACCGGAATTTAAAGGAAATGTAAATATTTTATCATGTTCACTAAAATATAAAAAAACATATTTTCTAAAACTTACTTTTTATCTACCTACATTAAAACGAATTCGTCCTCAATTAAAAAAAAGATACATAAATCTTACCGAGAATGCTCCATTTTAAAACTATTGTGCATGATGTTGTCAACCGAAAGATACAACTTAATAGTAAGTACTTCAGGTATCTAACTGCATTTGAAGTACATATGCTATCTTACGTAAACAATAAGGTGTTAACTGAGAGCTTTATGTGTAAACTTAAATTTGACAAAATTTACTGAAGAATCCACTTGTTCAAAAATCTACTGTCATTGAAAAAATCTGGGTTTTTATCAGTTAGATATTATTTTTGTGTAACAAGGGATTATTGTCGTCTTGAAGATTTCTCAAACGATTTGCAATAAATACTAGCAACCATGCACATGCGTGTTGTTTCTCTCTCTTTTTTTAGCTGCTATCACTGTAGCTACTTGTCTTAAATAATTTGTCATTTGAAATAGTACTTTCTTATAACAAATCCCAAAACTTTAATGGAAATAAATATAAGAAAAATTGCAACTTGCATTTTTAAGATTATAATTCAAATACCGTCAAACCAACCAGGCTTACACCGGGACCGTTAAACCTACCAGGCTTACACGAGATCCGTCAAACCTATCAGACTTGCACGGGTACCGTCAAACCCACGACCGTCACACCTATCAGGCTTACACGCAGAGCGTCAAACCTATCCGACTTGCACGGGTACCGTCAAACCTACCAGGCTTTCACGGGACTGTCAAACCTATCAGACTTACACAGGGACCGTCTAACCCCAGGCTTACACCGGGACCGTCAAACCTACCAGGCTTACACGGGGACCGTCAAACTTCTCCGGCTTGTACGGGGACCGTCAAACCTATACCAGGCATACGCGGGAACCGTAAAAACTTCCAGGCCAACGCCGGAATGTGCTGTAGATTCGCGCGTACAATACAGTACTACTACATTGGAACAGTCTTAGCGGGTTGTCTCCAAGCTTCCAAATGTTTTCTCCGTTTTATATTCTCTTTCCTTTTGCTTAGTCTCCCGTCTCCTGTGTTAATAATAAACTACCAGCGAAAACTTTGTATAAATTGTTACATGTACTAACCATGTCAATTAAGATATGAAATGTCAATTCATGTTATTATAATTTAGAAATGAAATATAATAACATTAATTGTGTAACTTTTTATTGTCAATAATCTACAATAAAATGTAAACATTTTATCTTTTTCTATTAAGGAGTGCCTCGGTGGCCGTAGTCATCTATTATTGATCACATGCCTACCAATATTTAACCTCTACTGCAGGCAGAGTGTTTTCGAGTCCAACCTTCATTGAAAAGGAAGGTCAGTGATTTTCTCCGATACTCCCGCTTTTTGCATTAATAATTCTAGGCGCCATGATATAGCTGCTGAAAGTGGCGTTAAACAACATTTAAACAAACAAAACTAATATGGGGCCTAGACTGTGATGTGGTCTTGATAGTTAATCTCTAGCGTGTGCTTGTGAGCTAGATGTGCTTGGTGTCAACCATAACTGTCAGTGATGGCCTGTTGAAATAATCAATAATTAACACTATGATATAAAAATTGGAATTGCAAAAACCTTAAAAAACAACAAACAAATAAAAAAAACCCATCATATATATATATATATATAACATTATGTTTTTAACACCTCTCTTTCACGCCTCTTTTTTTCTCATCTGCAATATCAATGTGTGTTATAATAAAAACAACGCAGATGTGGATGTGATCACAAGAATCCTTGTCGTGTAAAACAGTACACTGTATTATTTACTAAAAAAATGATCGATAAGTATGGCCCAAAGGAAAAGGGGTTACAGAAAGACGTATACCTCCCCATTTGTCGTACGCACGTTTAAGTAGTATGTGAACACAATAAACGTCATATTAGAAGGAACGGTTATTTTTAACGATTTTTAATGGAAAGGAACATAAATGATCGAGGACAAAGTAAAATTTACAAAAAATGTATTTGAAATATTCTAGTGAATCAGTGTATACTGAGGAAAAATAACTTACCGAACTTTTAGAAAGCGTACATTCAAAATTTTAATAGATCTATAAACCATGCGTTCATGTCAAAATGTAATTAAATCGGTGAAAAAATTAAAATAGAGAATTTCACAGTCCTACATAAAGTAATTATACAGATTAGTATCTTAACTAGCCTTTCGTCTATTTAAAAACTTACAATATAATGTTTGAATTGTTCTGGCAGTGTTTGTGACCGTTGAAACAAGGGAATTTTGAAACAATGACGGTGATGAATACCTCGTGCAAAAATCTTTTCATTTCAGAATGCGAGTGTTTTTTTTTTCATTTAATTTTGATCTATATTTATTAAATTTATTGTTGTATAATAAAATTAAATCACAAACCTAATTATATTGTAATTTGAACTCAGGTACGGCGTATAAAATTACTAATAAATGGTTAATGCGTCGGAAGACAGTATGACCTTTTTCTTTCTTGTGGGTTAAATGGTGCGTGAAGTATTTTCATCGATTTCGCGTAAAAGTTTTCTCCCTATTTCTCGAAGACTAGTTTATTTCAGCTATATTTCGCAGTCAAGTTTTCCGGCTCTTTAGCATAGACGACTTTTTTATTAAAACGATTGGGTCAGTATTCATCGTTGGTAACTCACGTCCGGTCGCGTTCTCGCTTTGCTACCACTAGCGGACGTGGGTTTCTGACGATGGTCAGTATTGTTACGTCATAAGCTTTGAGGAACGCAATAAGACGTAACATTGTAAAATGGGTGTTAATTAATTGTTCATTATCTTTACAACAATCTGTTACACATTTTGTCTGGCAAAAATATTCAACCAGAACGCAAATTACGAAATACTTTGCGAAAATTTCGCTAACGATGTATACAAGATTATGGTCTTCAGAAGAAATGCTGTTCGACACTATAAAATTTTCATTTTGATACGACGGCAATCAATTCAAAAGATCTCAGTCAAATAGCAGTGAAAAGGATTTTTCGAAAAGTGCATCAAACGGAGAACTGGTTTAGCAAGTTCTTCAAACGTAGTCCACATATGACCAAAATCTGGTACAGGAACTTGAATAACAAATAATATGGAAATAGACACGTTAATTATCCATAACAAGGAAGCTGTTAGCGGGTATTTTCCACGGGATTATATCTACATAACTCTCTAAATGATGGTCATCTTCAATTTCCATTTAACAACAAAAACTGCTAAGAGACACTTTAATAGTCTTACAGTCCGATTTGTTTTGTTTGTTTAAAAGGTCTTTAATGCCACTATCCGAAATTTTTCAGAGATGCCAAGAAGTCCAAGTTTATTGGGGAAGAAAGCTGGAGTACCCGACCTTCGGTAGAAAAACTGGCAATCATTGTCAATTAAGACTGGAGTCGAGAGCACCTTGAGACAAAAAACAAAATCTTTTGGCCCTGCACACCCGCATCATCCCACCAATTATTTAACTGTCATAGATTCAAATCTATACAAGACAAATAGCCGTACAAACCATGTACTCCTATATGGCATGCAACCTACAATGGCCAACTATAAATATATCTCTCCAATTTGATTATAATCAAAATTCTTTTGCCTGGCACACATTATGTATACAAACATTCTGCAAAATATAAATGTTGTAGCCCTAAAACTGTAAGAGGTTAGCTGGAAAAGCCAATCTGAATGGATGGACAGACTTGAGAACCACTATATATATCCCTGACTCTGTCCAGCAGGGGAATATAAAAAAAGCAAGGACATGATTATTCATTCTATTAGTAAATAACTTCATTGTTTGACAGTTTACTGAAAAGAGAAGATGCATCAAAATGCATATACATCTATTGACTGTATTTCCAAGAAAAAGCAGTATATATATTTTCTATAAGGACCAAAATAAGATTCTATTGTCATGACAACTCTTAGAGGACCGTAATTTGATAATTTGTGTATTAATATCAAATTAAATTTCCCAACAGCTTAGGAAATAAGTTGTATAAATTTCCATAATGTCTATTAACAGTCCAGAAGCTGTGTGCCGTTTTTACCGTAGGGTACTACATTAACTTTGCACCATGATAGTAGCCATCTTGGATCTATACTAAAATACACATTTTAAAGCTAACTATCTTACTTGCAAGAATTCTTTACACAATAAACCATTAAATCAACAGCAACATCTTAGAAGACAATTTTGATAAATTAAGCCAATCAGAAAATCCTGGAAAGTGAAATGTTCACACGGGACGAGGACAACAAGTGATTTCAATGGCTCATCAGACTCTACATACGGTACATGTACTAAAATTTACCTTATGGGTTCATAAATAAACCATTTTGTGTATCAGCATATTAAAATGTTTATATCTAAAATATATGCACAGTTCAACCAAATGAAAAGGATAACATTATCGCTTTTATTTCAGATTCTCATTTCTGGCATACTCAATCTGTACAAATGATAAATTGTATTGGATGTCAACTGGATGTACATTTCAATGACCGCAGATTCTCACTTTGTAATGCTGCATGTTTAGTACTGAAGCAAAGCAGCAAAACTGCAGACATATACACTTGGAAGTTCACTTGCGTTGTATTTATTGACATCTTCAGGTATTAGACTCTAATGCTTGACATCTAAGTTGACAATCAGCTATGTCATGTAAGACCTCCTGTATCTGTGTAAGTAAGGTCTCTCCTTTGTTGACTATTTCTTCTAAGTGTCTGGCTGATTCCTGATTCTCTCCTTCTAACTTTTTCAAGCTTGCTAACTGAAATTAATTACACATTTCAAATTGATATAAAATGTTTATTTCCATAGAACCTATCCTATTGTTTCATGTCAAACCATATTGTACCTTATTTTTCAGACTACACATGACAACTTTTTATAGTAAATTGATGCAAACCCCATACAAACATATGGAAATCGTCCAATATTATACCTCAATTCCATATCGTTTGTAGTCCATAAATTTAGAGCAGCAATTTTGATTTGATTTAAATGTGATTATGTACATCGTCATTTATCAGTCATAGCCTAATAGAAATCTACAATGTAATTAAAACAAAATTATGAAAACTGTATGAATGAAAAAAAAAGAGGTTTGCAGGGGACCACTGAATAACGACTCCTGCCACATTTGATTTCATGTAATAGTTTCATAAAATAGAACTTCCATTTTATCTTGACTGGATAAATGTATGCTTCTGAGTTCACATTGTAAAGCCTTTCACACTGACATTTGCTGAAAAAAATCACAAAATTGGAAATGGCCAGGTTGTAAAGCAAGTGCCTTAACTTGTGAATAGTTTACATTTTGTTTGAAGAGGGTTTTGGGTCTGTGTCAAAAAATGTATTAGTTGATTATACAAAAGCAAAACCATCATGTATAAGTGTGTCTAAAAAATGGGAAAACATTCCTTGAACAATGCCTTTATATCAACTTTAATGTAGGCAATCTTTCTGTTAAGTTTCAGAGATCTGGATTGAAAACTGTATGAGGAGTTGATTACACAAAATATATACCCTATTTTCCCTGCCGCCTGCCAGCCCATCTGACATATATACCCTATTTTCCTTGCCCACCTGCCAGCCCATCTGACATCACAATACTATAACTGGGATTTGCACTTTGTGCAATCTGGCCAAAAAAGGCATGATCAAAAGGAACAAAAATCCAGAAATTCAAAGTTCTGAAGAAATGTCCCTTTACAGAGTCAAATAATTTATAATTAAACTCATGAAATGTTTTTATTAAAATTAGGCTACAATTCTACTAGGAAACATGCAGAAAAGTTTGTAATTGTGAAGATAATTGAAAAACTAAGATGACCATCACAAAGGCAAATATTTAATTTGGAGCATTTAGACAATAACTGCTAACAGATCAAAAGCAACAATGACAAAATGATTGACTGTTACCAATCAAATTGTTTACATCGTGATTAACATAAAATTTTTCTAATTTTATTGGTTACCTGCATATATGTTCTAATTGGAACTAATTTTTCCATAACAGTCTGAACAGAAGTTTACATGTTTGCAAAAAAAAAGATGGACATTTAATATTTATTGAACATGACAATAAGTTGGGGAACACAATGCTGAGGTAGTACTGTTACCTGTAATTCTAGAGACGAGTCTTCACTTGGAAGGGAATCAATTAAAAGATCAACATCTTTCGCTGCTCTGGCTATCAGTTTGGCAAACACTTGTGGATAGTCTGAAAAGAGTAGTTTTTATTACTACATGTATTCAATATTGACATCATAAAATAAAATTTTTTGAAAATAATATGTAACTTTTTCATAAAACATTTCCTTAAAATATATTTTCTTAAGCAAACTGTCATGGTGGTCATTAGCGAATTTCAATAGAAAAAATGCCACCCATTAAAATTGAGTCCTTCGGTGCCAGCCATATTGAATTTCTAATAACATATAAATATAATGTGGCTTTAATAAATTTTGCAGTTTCTGAGTGTTAATTCTACACATTTTATTGAAACATTTTTACACGACTAGTAATGATATGAATGTACACAACTGTCTTGATGTGATACAGGTAGTTGTACCTACAAATAATGTATGTCATAAGTATATCTAAAATTTAGTGAGTAATTAAGAAGTATAAAAAAGGCAGAACAAAACTGGATGTTTTTAATTTAAAATTAAATATTCAATGAAGCATTTGTACATAAAATATAGTACTTATATATACTGTATTTCAGATAAATTAATTATACAAGTGTTGCTAACAGAAAATACAACAGACATACAAAATACACATAAAGCAAATAAGTAACAAAAAAGGTCAGCAATCAATCTGACACATTGTTTTGCATACCGTAGTTAATATTGTAGTTAAGCCTCATACAAGAAAATAGACTGGAATTAGTTTACATGTACCTAAGAATATTACCATCAGAGGGGAAACAATCTGCCAACATACAAACTCACTGAAATTTGTCTCTTTATGAAGTGGTAACTTAAACTAGAAGCACACGTTAGGTTTATTTTTTTCAGCCTTTAAATGTACTTATATAATAATCAATTGTGCAGAGTGAATTGAAAATATGATAATGAGTGCAAGCAGCAGATCTAACTGGATTAAACAAGTTCATGAAACTTGTTCTGCGCACGAGTTAAATCTGAATGCGTTTCAGCACAAGTGATATTATTTTCAACATTTAAGATACACATTTGTTTATCCTGTTTATTATATTGACATTTGAATATTTCATATGTAATCTAAAACTAACAAGAACTTTGTTTTGAATGTTAATGTTTGCTGGCGACGTCGTAAAGAAATATGCTTCGTGACATCACTTCCAGGGAGTGAAAGAACTGAATTTATTTCACATGTGATTTAAAGGAATTTATTTCACTGGGAAATATCTGTATTTAATTGCTGTCAATGTAATAAACAAAGTTTCAAACCTTCCTGTGGTGGTTCAGATGGTGACTGCTTTTGCTT